>JAKTRG010000002.1:0-1275491 GCA_030579595.1 Spencermartinsiella europaea
ATCGCGCTAGCTTCAAGAAGATCTGTTCTTCTAACTCTCTATTAAGGGAAATGACGACGAACACAGCTTTTGCCATCTTTGCGACAAGTGTAGTGGTGAAGTAAACAACCTCATCTTGTGTAATACAAAATCATGTTTGTGATGCGGCTGCCAGGTTACTTACAGAGGCGGGGGATCGGAGCCTCAGATTTAGTCGCGTTCAGATTGTAGTAGTTATTTTGCATGAGATTATACCTAGATCGGCAGTGCCATGCTTAAACGTTAGCGGATTGTAGAATCATGAACTGTCACAACAAAAACGTCAGTGATTAAAATAAAATTTCCCAGTAAAATATTTTTCCCTACTAACTAACTAATATATAATTCAACATCTCTGCACAGTGAACTTCGTCGCTACGCAGTACAACTTTTTGGGAGTGACATTATTGAGAAGCCGGCCTCTGTTTTGCGCTAATCTAAGATCTTTTCTTGAACTTGATGAAATAATTCAATAGCAATATAGTGTAAATTTTTTAAGTAGGTCTGATTAAAAAACCTGGGGAAAGGTTCTTTGTGTTTAAAAACAATATGCCCGGTTGTTCTTAGCCAGTGTGGCAGACAGACGACTTCACACAATGCTTTAGGGACAGGTAAGTCACGCAATTGCAGGAGTTTACTTTCATTTCAATTCTCTAATCAGATATGTTCAACTCGACGCATCAAGCTTAATAGCAGCTGTATCATCTGGAATACTGTTGAGGAAGCTGGTGCCTGTCGCGTTTTCGAAGTGGAAGGGCCGTTTACAAACAAATGATCCTAGTTATAGAGCGCTTCTACCAAATCAGGATGGGATTGGCGAGGATGATGAAGATGAATTCTCAGACCCTGTCGATCAGGCCGTTATTCGTGAAGATCGGGCATATGGCTCTATTTTTGATGCAAATCAGGAAACTCCGGCTGCGAATGGTTTTCTTACTTCTTGCGAAAAATGACAAGCAAGCCATTATTGCGACTGTCAGTAGACCCCCTGTTGAGCTATTGCGTGTGGCCGTAGAAGCGCTGTTGGTTGCCTGTCGGATTGCCCTAGCAGTCGCTGCCTTGGTTTTTCCTGCTTTATACGACGAATGGAACAGAGGCTCTCCATACGTCCCATGGTTCGACTGTATGCCAGAAATACGGTCGATAACTCGTATCCCGAAACCGAATATCAGGAGCACCACCACGCACAGAGTGGTCACCTGCGTCTACTGGCTGTCTCCGACGTCGTGCAATGCTTGTCATTGCTGAGTTAAGTGGGTGTGCCCGTCTCGATAAACCACCAGCATTCGTTAATCTTCTATTGTCTTATATAAGCCGATTCCATGCGCCTTTATCCCATATTCATGAAAAACGCTGGTGGAAAACTCCCAGAAGTACTTGATGCTGCTGGGGCCCGCCCCAGACCCCGTGGCTCTGCTTCGCAGAGATAGCTCATTGACTGGAGGTCAGGTGGTATAATGAGCAGCAACATGAAAAAGTGCCATATTGGCACTAACTATCCTTTTACTCACCAGTGTGTTGTGCAACAACCGCCTAGTCAATCTTAGAGCAACGGGGTCTGGGCTGTTCCCAGCAGCTCGAATGAAGCTTGCCTTCCACGCCGTGGAGGCTAGCTCCGTTGCGCGGAAATTGACAGTCTCTGCGAAGCAGAGCTACGGGGTCTGGGGCTGGTCCCAGCAACTCGGCTGATGTCGATGTATCTTCTTCGATCAGGTCACATGCAGAATCTCCGTATCTGCCACTCAACAACGACATACACTATTAATTTTAGTCTCTACGTTACTATATTTGGTTTCATGATTGTTTCTGCGAAGCAGAACCAACCCTCCCCGGGAGGGGCCGCCGGAGGCAGCTGGATATTGTCAGAAATCATAAATAAATTAAGCCTAGCTATACAAAAGATGCTAAGTGGTTACCGATTAGTTTCCCAAAAATACTACAACTCCACAGGAGGGACGTCACCTAGGAGGTCCTTGAGCCATGTGTCCCAATCAGGTAGACCAAAGGACACAGGAGCAGAGCTCATCACGTTCACCGCGTTCTCTGGAGGCACAAAGGAATCCTGTACGTTGGCACTGGCTGCTCTCAGTGGCTGGGTGTGCATACTGTTCTCATCCTCAAACGGATGGCGCAGATTCATCTTTTTCGCAGTTTCATCCCACTCACCCGAGTGTTTCTCCATCAAATCCATAATCTGAAGCGCAGCTCGGGCCAGCTTGGCACAGTAGACGGTTCTGTTCGCTATCGATTTGAGCAGAACTTTAAACATATCCAGCGTCTCAGTGGCACACTGCTTGTACTTGAACCTCGTGTTGCTATGAACCTTGAGGGTGTAAAACAGGGCGTTATCCACCGTAAATCCGACCATATCATGCAGTCCTACGGTCCATTGCCGGTTCCGCAGCGACATCACTACTGTGCAGAACACTTTGTTGGCTGTGAAAAACTGCTCCAACGCAAATGACCGCTTGACAAAGTCGGATGACTCTATGAATATCCTGTGTATTCGCGACCGCAGAAAACACTGATAGCAGTGCCTGTAGTACTCCTGGGTTGCCTTCATTCTGCTATCAAAGCTAACTGTTTTGTCGATATCCTCTAGCGAGGTCCACGGCGCACTCTCAAACAACCATCCGCTCAACTCCTGGTCTACTTTGACCAGTCGGTCAAAGTTAGGCTCCTTGCTCAGCGTTTCATCAATTATAGTAGTGTAATAGGGCGCCAGCAGGTTGATATTATCTCGGAACGACGTCTCGTAGTTGTATTCGTCCACATCGGGCATCTCAATATCGTAAAAATCACTTCTTACCGAGTACGGCCTGCCCAAAAACAAGGCGCACTTGCGTTCAGCCACGATGATAGAGTACCAAAGCCTTCCTCGCTTCTGCTGCTCTTTTTTGTGCTCTTCAAATGAAACTAAACTACAGTAGGGCATCTTCCGGTGGTAACCCATGGCAGTAGCACTGTTTATGAGAATACCCAGCCGTATCCACAACTGCTCAGATTTTCCCATCATCTCGAGGTAGTATACTCGTAGTAGCTGCAGGACAAGTCGCGCTTCAGAATACCCGCACTGGAAGGCGTCGTCAGGACATGTCATGCTGCTCGAGTTGTAGAAAGCAGTAGCGTCTCCATCTCGGCCCTGGACAACACACGCCAGAGCCAGTACCATGTAGATGGTCGCGTTGATATCTGCAATGTTCTCAGAGTTGAGCCATTCTTTGAGTTCACGCCATTCAAATAGACTGATGACCCAATGAAGACTCTCGTAGTAGCACTGTAATAGGCTATCCAACTCCAAAATAGCTTCAACGGGGAACCGGGCACGGAACTCCTCAGTAGCAGGCGTGCGTGAATGCCACAGTAAAAGCGAGGGCCCAGAAGACGGCCCGTAATATCTGATCTTCTTACGCTGATACGACGACTCCATGCGTATTACAAAGTCTGTATTTTGCTTGGGAACACACTGACCCTCGTCTCCAACGGAGCTGGGTGAGAAAGATGTGGCGGGACTGAGAAACGGGACGTTGTTACTCTGTGCTGGAGTTGGTCCTGCCGACCCCAGTTGAGCAGCAACGGCAGACGGTCGTTTTAAGCCAACAACAGGGCCACCCAAAGAGCTCACGCTACTGTTTGGTGTTGACCCAGTGCTGGACCCATCTTTGCTGAAACCAACCGACGATGACGACGATACTGAATCCACTGTCTGGGGCTGTCCTTGGAGTTGAACATGTTCGGTGGTTGGAGGATTATTTCTGCTCAAATCTTTGGCCCGCGGAGATGAGGTAGACGCAGATTCGTAAGTACATTCCAAATTTCGCAACGAACAGTTGGTGCAAGGTTGTCCCTTTGAGCACATTCGTTTTGACTTTGCACAGGGCAGGCATGAGAGGTGCAACCTATTTCTCTTTCGTTTTTTGGTGGGTTCGCTCATTTGCCTTTTTTTTGATATATATTAGTTTTTTAGGTGGATTATAATTATTTGAAATATCTGGTGATGCAGCAAGAAAGTGGGAGATGGCGCTCTTAACGAGTCTGGGTAATATGTATTACTTTAGGCGGGGTAAGTTGACATTACGTTAGCCACCGTTTAACGAGAAATTACAAAATACCGTATAATACCATTGAAGCATGGCAGAAATATACTATTGTATGCAGTTTTAAACCATGATTTGAAATGTACATAGAGGGCATTGGGCTTAATCAAAATGATTAGGATAAGGAGTTGAGTTCCACATCCTATACGATGTAATAAATATATATATACCGCCTCTCCAACTATACCTACATTCTAGTGTCAGAAATGTCCACGGACTTAAGGATGGGTGTTGACCCACCGAAGGCCCATGAAATATGTCAGGGTCCAACCGACTCGAGTTGAGTTGAGAAAATATACCTTTACTGAACTTTTTTTTTCCTGTCAGTTTGTACCTGCCTGGTTTGTGCCCTTTCTCACTTTTAGCCTAAGCAGTGAATCCCACCCTGTCTAATTTTGCCTGCTCTCTTTCTTGGCGATTCATGCTCAGATCGGGATGCGGAGAAGTAAAATTCCGAACAGCCGTGTATCCATGCCGATCCACTCATGTCCCCAAGGACCAACTATGTAACGTAGACGCTGAATGAGATCCACCAGCTTCTGCGAAGCAGAACCAACCCTCCCCGGGATGGGGCCGCCGGAGGCATGGACGACGGACTTAAGTGACTTGTAAGCACACAGCTAAGCAATCTTGCTTGATTCTACCGTAGGCGTTTGAATAAGACCAGCTTCGAGATCTCCAAATCCGTCGGCCACCGTCACTGAGCGAGATGTAGCTGTTGCCTCGGCCTCCTCAGATGTGTATGTTCGATCAGCCCCAATAGAAGCACAATCAGCGGGCATCATGGCAAAAGACTCGTACGTCAACAGACAGACCAAAATAGCAGCAGTGACACCGAGAAGAAGTGTCGTCTGCATTTGTATAAAGGCCAGACACAGAATAAGCAGCGCCACTGGGATCCGGGGAAGAATCCTAGCATATTTGGGCAGTTTTTTGGTACGCACCGTGTCCATACTTTTGTCGAGGATAGCGAGCATGGTGACACACAGAAGGGCAATACACAGACCGCCTGTAAAGAAAAATTGCAGCGAGTAGCTGTGCTTGGCTTCTTCTAACTCTGCCTCAGTGGGGTTCTCCTCCGAGGGCGTCTTCTTGGTCGACTCGAAATCGTCGGCAGTGAAATCACCAGCAGCATCGGCAGCTAGTAGTAGAGAGGCAAAAAGAGGGACATGGCCATACAGCCACAAGTACGCAGTAGCTACACTGCGTCTGATGGCATGGACCGCTTGCTCACTGCCCTCACCGTTGAAGTAGAACCACAAGTAGCAATAAGCGATGATCAAAGTCATGATGGCGCGGGCCAGTTTATGGGTGAAGCCAAAGCCCGTGGCTGCAGAAGCCACAATTCCGTACAGAAATTCACCAAGAGCAATAATATAAAATGCGCCCATCCGGTCAACCTCGTGCTCAATGTTTACAGCAGTGGAGTACTCCACCCGCAGCAGCTTTTTGAACGAGGGATGAAACGTCCAGGTATAGGCAAACGTCTCGAGAGAAATTGTGATAAAAGCCAGCGCCACTTTGACTCGAACAGGCACCCAAATAACTGCCAGCCATATTCCACTTGTGACAAAAAGAAATAGGACATTAAACCGCATCTGCGAGCGGTGCTCCTTGACATAAAAAGTATACCAAAGCAACATGGCTCCCGAGGACAATCTGGCTATTATGTATGTGACAACCACCATGGCTGTCTGCTTGGTGGAGTCAACGACATATGGAGCATTGTTCGCATAGATGACAAGGAGCGTCATGATCCACAAGACGTACATTCTTTGCGAAAGGTCATCATTGTAATAGTAGTTCATGAAGTCCTTCAAGTCGTTCCATACTTGCCAGGCGGGGCCGAACAGCAGAATGTACTTTAGTAGCGATAGGCCTGTGGCCTCTTCAGTAGCGCCCTTGGCCAAGTTTGCCACTATTCCCACGTACAATAAATCGAGAAACAGCTCGAACTTGGCAGATCCGTGTTCTCCTCGAGTCCGGTACAGATGGTCCTTGTGGAAATAATTCAGGGCATGCGGCCTCGTGAACAGCGGGTGGTGTGGCGGAGGATCTATAAACTTGACCTTTACAGGGCCATACTTCTGAACAAACTCGGATTCCTCCATTCTGGGGCTCGTCTCTACCCGTCCAGAGGCTTACGGCGGCTCACGGCAACTTCTGGAAGGATGAAAAGATAGAAAGATGGAAAGATGTGATGTTTTGCTCGCAGATCTCTCGTCGATGCAGTTTTAAATAATTGTGGGCGGATGAGAGCCGGGTAAACGAATACTGCACAGCCGTGCACTCAGGTCCAACATGAAATTCCTCTACAACTACTAGTCATATCAATGCAACTTCTTGTTCACTCGAGCTGCACCTCGCTTCCGGCGAGGCCCCTCCCGGGGAGGGTTGTCCCGCTTCGTCGGGATGTGAAGCGAGTGGGAGGATTAACAGATGATAGCCGGTGTAAAAAAAACTAAGATGAGAGCGATGAGGTTCGAACTCACGCCTCTTTCGAGACCAGCATACACGTCGACAGACGACCTGAAGCGGGCGCCTTAGACCACTCGGCCACACTCCCATTACATTGAAACGAAAGCAAAGGAAATAGAGGGCAGCCTGCAAATTTTCGTGCGGCGAATGCCTCACGCGGCGAATGCGGCGCGATTATCCCATTCTATTCATTGACAATCGAGGCATGGAGTTTCACTGCTATTACTCGGTTCTTCCTCCTTTGACTTTGACAGACTATGAAGACCACTGACTCCACCAATCAGTCCACTGGCAGACCTATCAACGTGACCCAGGTCTCGCTCGGGTGAGATCACATCTCTAACGAGTCTCTTCAGTTCCTTGGAGTCTTATTAGCTACTGCCCCGCTATTTCTGTTTCAGTCAATGCTTTCATTAGCCTTCTACCACAACCCATAAACTCTACCACACCTACCTGGAAATCCACCCTTTTCTTTCCTGTCCCACAGGCGTGTTTCTGGAAGCTCCTCTTTGAGCTGCAGGGTGACTACAAACACCCCTCCACTACTAGGAGCCAGCGCAATCTCTCCAATATCAGTGCCAAAAGTCGATTGCAATTCCTGCAGATACCATACTGCTCTAAAGTTCCACCTGCACTTGGTGCAGAACTCTATACTGACTCTTGGGTATTTGACACCCATTCTGGACGGTAGTATATAATTTTTTATAAGAAATGAAAAACTAGATATGATGATGTAACTAAGTTGCGAGCGTTTCCTCATGCCTACTTAAGGCCCAACGGCCGCATCAGCCCCACGTGCGCCGCATATATCAATGGCAATCCCGTTTATATACCATAACTCTCTGTTTGCAGAGCTCGCCAACTATTTAGCTCTGTAGATAGCGACCATCCTGTGCAAATATTACTGCTGTTCTACTCACATATTGGGGATTGGCACCTGGGCAAAATTCCAACCCAATATTATCCCATGATGCCCCACTTTCTGGCAAACGAAAAAATTTCGAGAGGCTCCATGCCTTGCTGCCACGGATAAATTGTTGTGAAGGGTCACATACGAAGACCAGACTAGTCTTGCTCAATGGATCCAAGCCCTCGGAGAAAGGTGGTCGTGCCAGATAGAGATGGAGGGCCATTTTGAAAGTGAATATTTTTCGTGGCACCTGTTCTTATACGGAACCCAGTTGTTTGTTCCCTTGAATAGATAGTGAATCACATGTTCTCTTTAACATCTGGATGTCTCTAATGCTGCTGGTGCTAGCGCCAGCCACTTTGACAGGGCGAGTTCATATGTTGAACGTTTGACTCTTATTTCAACTTAGAAATCTCGAGTGTGACTCCGAGGGTTGGGGTTCAGGTCGAAATTTAAAGATGATTGATCTCATCTCTGCGAAGCAGAGCTACGGGTCTGGGGCTGGCCCCAGAACACTCATTACCCGGCGGGGACTCCGTAAAATCTGTGTCGTCCGAAACCCTCGTGCCCTGGTCTCTCTGATGTAGATGTCCTAAAACAGTGGTCTGCCGTGTAGAAGCAGCAATATGAGGACACAAATGACGATAGAAAGACTCAGCAAGTCCAATTGACCCACTTTCTGCTCTTTCAGCCCGGATTTTGACCATTTCACGCTGACCCTTAAAACTGCCTGACTTAATCGGCACGTGACTTCGGGAGTCTCCGGCTGCCTCCGGCGGCCCCTCCCAGGCGAGGGTTCGTTCTGCTTCGCAGAAAGTGTTTACACTGTGTAGCTGCAATTAGAGCAACGACTTACGGTATGTAGTATCAAATTGTTTATGAAGATTTTGATTGCCAGGAGGCACCCGCTGGAGGCACGGGGAAACGGTCATCTTCAGCCGCATATGTAGATCTCACAGACGATCCGACATCACCACACAGGTGGGCTAAGTGGACTTAAAACACAGATAATAACATCTCCTTTGGTATTTGGTAGAACTTGGTAGCAGAGGAGCAAAGACACACAAAAGAGCAAGAAGGTTCAACCGCAATGCCATCGTTCTCAGACTCTTTCTGGTCTAGCGGCTATAGTCCGGGAATAACGGTTGTTTTCGACAAACTCAACCAGGGATGCGTGGAAAATGACGAAGTTTTGGCCATGGCTGCGGCCAGAGCCGATGCTGAAGAGCAATACGGACTCAAACTGCAAGATATCCCTCTGTCATTCGCGCCCAAGAAATCTGGGTTCGGGAAGGACGATGGAGCGTCGCTCAAACGCGCCTACGAGGGGATTATCAAGGAAATGAGCGAAGAGGGCCGCAACCACATTCAGGTTGCAGAGAACATTCGCCGAATGGTGATTGTACCGTTTGGGAAGTGGGCTGACGAGCACCGCCAGAGAGTGGACTACAGCTCGGGGGTCCTCAAGGGCAAGTTGAAGAGCTACGAGAAAGAGCTAAACGAGGTGCAGAAGAGCCAGAAGCGGTATTTCAACAAGTGCCGAAATCTGGATGAGTTCAGGGACAGCGAGGGCGGTGAAAAACACGTAGAAACCGGCGAGATAGCAGGGTCAGCGGCGGGGACAAAGGGTTCTGCCGAACACGCGGCGGCGGGCCAGCTGGACAGCAACAAGAAGCCGACCCATGAGCCTGAACCAGAGCACCCTTATGCTGCTGACGACCCTGTCGAGCTCGCAGGAGAAATCTACACGCCCGAGTCGGCCAAGCAGCTGTTCGAGCACCTGCTCGACGAAGTGCCCCAGCACACTACCAAAGTGCCTATCTTGGGCGCCTACGAGCACGTGTCGTCAGGAGACGCGATTGTGTCTTGGGTGATAAAAAACCTCACAAATGGGTCTGTCGCAGAAGCAGAGCGGTTCGGTCAGAGCCTTGTGAGCGAAGGATACGTCCGGTTGGTGGGCCAGGTGGGCAGTAAGTTTGCCAACAGCTCCGTGATGCACTACCAGTGGCGTAAAAAGGCGTGGCAAGTTGCAGGCCGAGATCTGCCCAATGGTGAAACGAGCCTGCCTCCCATAGTGGGCGACTACATTGGCAGCACGCTTCAAAACTACATCAACAACCCTCACCCAGACGACACGCCCTTGGAGCGACTACAGCGTGAAGTTGCCGAGTCAGACAAGAAATACCGTGCCAGCGTGGTCAAACTCGACGATACCCGGTGCGACCTCGAGGAGGCGACTATCGACCATCTCAAGTTCATGGAACGATGTGAATACGACCGCCTGAAAGCCATTAAGGCCGTCTTCCTCGACTTTATTGCTGCTCTTTCGAATGTGGTGCCCAGTATCCAGTCGGCCGTCGACAAGCACCTGCTCTACCAGGAGACTGTGCACCCTGCCAATGACCTAAGATACATTCTCGAGAGCTACCAGACGGGATCCTTCTGCCCGAAGGTAACCATTTACGACAACTACTTCAACAGTGCCGAAGATCAGACTTTTGGTGTCGACCTCGAACTCAAATGCCGCAGTGACAAAAAACGCGTCCCGTTTATCGTGTCTTCTATCCTCAGCTATATGGACGCTCTCTACCCGGAAATGGACAATGATGACGTTAGACTGGGCGTCTGGACAGTCTCTGTGCCCTTGAGACAAAGTCATCTCCTGCGCAAGGGTCTAAATACCGGCAAGCCATTCTCAAGAGATCTCCTATCTAAGTGGGACGGCCCAGTGATTGCCAGTGTTCTCAAACTGTACCTCGTTGAACTTCCCGATTCGCTGGTTCCGTCGCAGTACTATGACGTCGTCAAGACTATTTATTCACAGCACGGATTGGACGATGACTCCACAAACCGCATTGCGGCGATACAGAACACCTTTTCGCAGTTTAGAGTCTCCAACATAGCCACGCTAGACGCCATTGTTACTCACCTTACCAGGCTCATTGATATTACCAAAGCTCCTGAGAGCTACCGAAGTCAGCTGGCTCAGGAGCTTTCTCACTGCCTTCTTCGACCGCGAGTACAGTCGGCGCTGACTATCGGTGACCGTCACGTCTACAGGCTTGTGCTTGACCTGCTTACCTTTGGGCATTCTGTTTTCAGCGAGCTCAAGCGTAAGAACTCCGGGACGACGACTCGAGGTTCATCCTCAGTCCAGACTCCTGTAATCAAGGAAAGGGCCACTTTTGGTACTCCTGTAAGACGAGATAGTCTGCAAAACCGCATGGAGGCGCTGACACTCAAGATTAGAAAGGGCAATGCTAATTCGCGAGTTGCATCAAACGAAAGTGCTCAGTCGCCACAAGTAGAGGAAGCTGGGGCCCAGCAAAACCAGCAGCCTTTGGAGGATTCAACGTCAACTCCACTCACTACCACCGCCAATGGGCGCGAAGGGCACGAGCGGTCCAAATCGGTAGGTCGACAGAATGAGAGTCTGACATCGGCAGAGGCAGTAGAGGCAGCTTTATCTCAGAACGGTGATGAAGAAGAAACTGAGCGAAAGCCGAAAGCCAAACCTGTGGAACCGTCACCATCGTCTTCTGTTGACCCCATTTCAGGCACCGTGGCTGATCCGGTTGTTCTAGATTGATATAGGTATGTGATTATTCATAAGCAGAATAGGCAATTCTCTTAGGCTTCGGCAATAAAATCGTAACATTACATTATTAGATGCATCAAATGCAAACTAAAATAAATACACGCTATACAAAGTAGTGAGACTCCAACAAAAAAAAAGGTTCGTTCGTTGGATTAATTGGAACGGTCCTTTCGCTCCAGGCGAGCTGGCACCGCTTTAGAGGCCATGAATTCCAGTTTCCTTCTGGCTGGCGGAAGGTCTTCGTGATCAGTGTCGTCTTCAGAATCAGATATTGATGGTTTTGCCCCGTCAGAGATCCTGTCAGCAAACAGTTTTCTGGGTTTGATAGAGGCCAGAGAGTCGTCGCCTTTAGGAAACGGTCTGAATATCTTTTTGCCTCGGAACACATACCACATTCCAGGCACATCTAAAGGCATTGGCACGTGGGGATGTTTCTGTGACGCAGTTTCGACGATTGATGCCTGTCGGCGGGTGGAGGAGAACGGGTTCTCATTATTAATTTCTCGCTTGAGAGCTTTGGACTCATCAAAGATCTCAAAATTTGGCTGTCGAAGCGGAGAACTTGGATGTATGTCAGTAATATGTGTAGTGCGTTTTGACTTTGGAGTGTGCCGCGAGTGGTACGAGCGACCAGTCCCGCGGACAGGGGTCGTCCTGGGGAACAAAACCCGGGATGCGGAGGACGACGCTGACGATGAAACAGGTCCGATTGCCTCAATTGTTCGTTTTCGATTCACTGGTGTTTCTGCTGGGGTCAGAGGTACAATCATTACTTTGTTGCTCATGGGGTCCAAATGCATGGCACCAGGATGATGAAGCTGTTGGTGGTTATGAATTACTGTTCTATCAGACGAGATCCCGCTCGCTGCTTCAATTTTGGCCATTTTTCGGGGAACATCTGGGTCTTCCAGGGGTCCGTATCGAGGAGTTCTTGGAGTCGCTAAAGCGAATTCATTGTCGCCACGACTGGGAGTTTTGGGGATCATTTTGTGCAAATGTGATGATGCACACAAGAAATGTGTATTGTTTCGATAATATGAGGTTGAATGCTTTCACTTGTCTCGGTTTTCTTTGTAGCAGCGTTCGTTGGCCGTCGTAAGTCAAAATCGTGGGTTGGGAAAAAAAAAGTGAAATGGCGGGTGGGATTTATGCAAGGTAAAATTGATTTACGCGTCGAACCCCTTCCCCCCTGAAAAAAAAGACGCGTCGAGGTAGGCTAAATCCAGTGGGGCCACACTCGTAGAGAACTCGTTATACATTAGTTATGTACGGACTGTATGGGCAGAAAATGATCACAGCAAAGAGATTAGAGATCTTGAAAAAAAAGGACAGAAGCGCGATGTAGTTATAATGATGAGTTGCAAGCACTAGGAGTTTAATGATACTAAGTCGACAAAAGATGGATGATATGAAAGGTAGAACAGATGCAAGCGATTATTCGTCTCTGACCCTATCTAGTCTAAACTTTTCACGTTCTCTTTATTTCAGACTTTGGACTAACCGACTTTGCTTGAGCTGGATAATAGTTGGCCGTTTGCAGCCCTGTAGGGCTTCTCTGATTATAACAGAAACGCAACTCGCAGGGAGGGTAACCTGTTTTCGCGACAATACGTCGAAATAAATGAAGAGATACGAGTCGTAGTAGGAGAAACGAACAAGAAGGCCGTTTCCAGTTCGCTGAACGTATTCTGAGTTCCATATCACGGATACCACATTTAAAAAAATTACTTTTGTATATATATACTGTTTGACAAAGTCGGTTGTGCCCGACCAAGCCTCATACCACAATAGAAGTCAATACTGCCTTGGGCTGATACGGACTCTCAAGATAGTCAATCTCCCCCTCAGTCAATTTTACTGATAGAGCTCCAATGGCTTCGTCGATCCGCTTCTCGCTATTTAACCCTATTGTAGGTGTGCATCCCTTGGTCAGAACCCAAGCCGTAGCCACTTGAGCCATTGTCACACCTTTCTTGCTGGCCAGCTCTTCAACTCTGTTTGTGATTGTCTCGTCGACACGAGCTTCTCCTCCAAATACCTTGCGATAGTTTTGGTTCTGCGAGCGAGTTGTAGTAGTATCACCATATGGCCGGGCGAGTGCACCCCCGGCGATAGGACTCCATGGAATCAGTCCTACACCAGTTGTATTGCAGAAGTAATTCATTTCTCGTTCTTCTTCTCTGTACAGTAAGTTGTAGAACCCTTGCATGGAAATGAACTTCGTCCACCCATGCTTTTCAGCGACGAATTGCAATTGGGCGAATTCCACTGCGCGCATTGTCGAAGCCCCAATGTACCTTACTTTGCCGGATTTCACAGTATCATGCAAGGCTTCCATTATTTCCTCTCCCCTGGTAGAGGCATCTAGCCTATGTACTTGCAGCACGTCAATATAGGTTCCCAGCCGTCGAACTGAGTTTTCCACGGCATCAAATATGTGCTTTCTGGATAGACCCTGCCTATTGATAGCCTTAAACTCGTCTTCAGAAGGAACCTCTGGATCCTCAACACAGTAGAAGCACTTGGTCAAAATGACTACAGTGGATCTGCTAATGTTGTACTTTTTCAAGAATTTGCCAACTAATTCCTCCGACTGACCATGTGAGTAAATATCAGCAGTGTCAATAGTTCGGATACCTCTATCATAGGCGTATTTGAAGAGCTCAAGGACCCTGTTCTCATCATCCAGCATCCAGTCTTGTCCCCCGCCGTAGGACATTGCCCCAAGGATGATCTTGGAGACTTGGAGCCCAGATGATCCGAGATATTGAAATTCCATTTTTTCCACAGTAGCAAGGAAGATAATGACGGAAAATGTGAAAGAATACTTTGAGCTTTTATAGTAAATTGAGAACATATCCCTTTCCCCTATTTACCTCCGTACGATTTAGTGCCGCGCAATTGCCAAAAGCGATCTACCTTAACTCCGTAGTTGACTGGCGATCAACTACCCCACACTGGGATTTTTAAACGGCTCCTCGAATCGAAACGAGGGCGTAAGTTAAGAAGGCGAATGCACTGTGTGGATGATCAAGGGAACTGAATATACACTCCGCTAGCTGCCAGTCTGCTCTTTCTTAGGATACAATTTGACCTCTGGTCTTATCATTCGTCCGTTTGTAACAGTTGACGATGTCAACCTACAGTATAGGTAGTGTCAACCGAAGCGGCTAGCGTTCTTTGATGGAGATAAACAACTCCGAATAACTTCACAACTCGCTTATCACGATCACATAGAAATAACTACCTTCTCGGCCCGATTGCACACATAGCTAGGCCTGTATCGACCCGTTGCATCTTCTAGCCCGCACTGCGTATTACTAACTGATAGCCATACTCACAGAAGACAGGGCCGTCAAACACAGCCTAACTCCGTCTACTAGAGCGGAAGGGCAGCAGCTACACCTCATTGTCACAAATATCTGTTGCTCGCCTCTGATAGTGTGGAAAGATAGTTCTGCTCCCCAGACACGGGTTAAAGCATCCTGTTCTCCTTGGTTCCACACCATCTCGACAATGTGAACTATGCATGCTAGTTACATATCAACGTTTATATTGTAGTACAAAGTTGTATAGGTACATCGGCTAACTGTGAAGAAGGCCAAATTAAATTTAGAAGTGTAGAACCAAGATCCTGCAACGTGGAACCATCCTCCCGACTGCCGCTACATCAGCTGTATTCTCAACTTGTGAATAGTTAAATGATCAATGTTTGACCACACTCTGCCCGCTGCCCTACCCTCGTTCTTCACTACTGCAGATCCATCTTTACGTTTGCAAACATCGAACATGGAAGATTACGACCCGAGGATTCGGCGCCGCCATACGTTCCTGGTTGATTTCAATGATCCAGATGCAATTGAGAAGTTTCAGTTTGCCGACGATGGGTCCGCTGTTCAGATTGACCATTTCGCTGGATCACGCCAGGACAGAATCTCTGTGCCTATAGGACACTTCCCTTCCGAGGTATGGGGAGATCATTATTATAAGGGTTCACTATAGGAGTAACTACTAACGAGCTACGTGACGCCTTGCAGGGTGTCAATAAGATTCACATCAGCTGGTCGGTTGGTCGACCGTTCGATCGGAATATTCCTTTCAACACTATCCGGGAATCAGGTTGGCATGTAAACACCGACCTGGACACAGAATGGTTAGTGGTGTTGTGCTCGAGTATATACGGATTTGAACGTTTATCCTAACCAGGAGTGACAGTGGCATGCAGTCTTTGCTTAGAAGTTTTGGAATACAAACCAAGGACCTGATGGTATGTCGAAAACATGCTATTGTTCTGCTATACGGTAAAAACCACACCCCAAGCTAACCTAGCCAATAGTAACTGCCAATTGGCGTTCCTTGTACTTCCCTGGTGCCCTTGATTTACATACAGGAAGTTCTGCTCTTCAAAATTTACTTTCGCAGTGGTATTCTCCCGATCAATTATCTCAGGCACAGTCTTTCAGCGTGTCATATGGTTATCCGCCCGAGAATCCCAACGACAACCAACTCCCTTCAGACATAATCATAGAGACTTACTGGTCAGATGCACCAGACATTTCGAAGCTCGAGCGTGAGTCAGATAAAGTAGAAGTTGGAATGCTGAGTGTCAATCCAACATACACGAGGGATAACATTTGGGGCCTCGGAGGACTGATTAGAAACCTCGAATCTGAATCACCTGAGAGAACTCTGTTTCATTATGCGCCCAAACACATTCAGCTGGCATCATCCCATTACTATGGAGAGCTTGAGACTCCTCTGGGGCTGCATCCCAAATACGAATTGCAGCTCGTCAACATTGCTGCTCCTCAACCAGTGTGCAAACTGTACACGAAGTACACGGTTCCTCACGATCTGTTTCTCGACAAGTATCAGCTGGCTGATCTCGAAAGGCCCATGGTATCCTCTGCTACAGGCAAGCTTCTTGGTGTATGGGGTGAGACTGACTTGGAAGATCCAGTATGGTCGACTCCTGGATGGGGCAGCGAGGCCCTGGTTCAAGTATACCTACCACCGGCGAGTCAATCGCGAGCAAACTTCACTTTCACACTCCCTATGCATTCTCGATACGAGCTCCCTCAACCGAACGCAACAGCTGTTGAGCGTTCGATGCCCTGGCCAATTGTATTTTGGGCATGCAAAGACTTAGAGGGCAGAATCACCAATGACGTACAGGGCCTGAGCTACGAGACCCTTTTTCCCGAAGACACTTTATTCTACCACTTGACTCCCCACAATTCGACTAAACTTGCATCTGACTACACTATACCTGTGGCACCAGTAGAGGTTTACAACTACGTAAACCAAGCCACGGTAAGCGTGGTGGTACTGGGATTCATGTTCTTGCTGTATAAGATAATAGCCCGGACCGCGAGCTTGGGTAGGTCAAGGCCAAATCGTGCTAAACAGGATTAGACATGTATACTAGTGTATAAGCTGTTCCTCAATTCGAATATACATTAAATATATACCATTTCAAAGAGCAATTGAAGATTTTCACTTTTTTGCCTAAGTTAATAAAAAGCATTCGGTTTCCCTTTTTTTTTTTTCCTTTCTCAGCTTCGTCACTTTCGGCGGGTACATGCATCACTTTCACATATATGCATACTTTAGCAGGTAGAACTGATATAGCTGATTCTGTTGAAGAGTTATGGAGGTCAGAAGATGCGGCAGAATCCAGGTACGGGTCTGTTCCTCAATCTCCTTGGCCAGAAGCACAACTGGGATTCAAGCAATTGCAGTGGACACCTGATGGATCAAGCGTGGTTACTTCCAGTGAAGATGCGGGAATAAGACTCTTTGTATGCCCTCCAGATATCATGGAATCCACTCAATGCAAGATTATAAAGCCGTTGACGCGTCGATTTTTCCCACCGCATGTTGGTGCAGTGTCCATCTATCCACAGTTTCGGTTGGCCGAATCTAATTGTTTGGTAGCTGTAGCTGCTAAGGGCCTGCCGATTAGACTCTACAACTTGATTGATCCCACGAGTAGATCGCTTGCTACCTACTCTACTTTGCACCGAGAAACAGAGGAGTACGGTGGGGTGCTCGATATGAGCTTCTCTCAGTCTGGTTCGGCCCTGGCAGCTGGTTCCAAGAAGAAGATTTCGATCTTTCGCTGCGAGCGCGATGGCGCGGGCCCTGAGCTGGAAATACCTGTCAAAGACGTGATATCAGCTCTGAGCTTCTCGTCTAACGATGTTCTAGCAGCTGGATCATTCAGCGGTGAGTGTTCTTTATACGATTTACGCGCAGAGCAGGCCCAGACGCAAAGTCGGGAAGGCTTGGGAGCTACAATTCAATTGCTGTGGAGTTCAGACCCAAACTATATATTCCAAGTATATAGAAGAAGTCATATGGAGATTCTAGATGTTAGAAAAGGGCTCGAGGTAGTTAGGACTCTGGATACCGGTCTAGACACCAATTTGCGCCTGAGGGGCGATATTACCAACGGCAACACGTTCATGCTAGGGGATTTGGAAGGGTCAATTCGAATTTGGGAGGACCCTATTCAAAGCAGCGATCTCGACATTTTGAAAGGATGTCACTCAGGGCCAGTGGCAAGTGTTGCGGCTAATCCGCTGGTAGGTATGGACCTCCTTGCTAGCTGCTCTGCTGATGAAGATAATGCATGTATGAGTTTTTGGAAAAGAGGATCTTAGGAACTAATGACACGAAGCACAACAGGTTCGGGTCAGGCAGGGACCTCGTCCTTGCAATAAGACAAGATCTATGCTGCCCCAGAGAACAAATTATTCTTTATTTCTCGAGAAATGAGACCTTGAAGTTCAGATGAACCTATTTTCACGCTCTGCCTGACAAGTTCCTGAATCTCACTCGTCTTGACTCCGTTCGACTGGGAAGCTTCATACCGGACATCTTTGCCCTTGAATTTCTCCAGGATTTGAGAAGTAAAGTGAGAATGGGCCACTCTCCTATCGATGGAAGCGGTTTTTGCACTCAGGTCCTGGATCTGCTCTGAAACGTAGTCGTGATTCATTATTAAAGACGACTGAGAAAGCGTAAACGACCAGTATTTCCCCCACAACATTTCTAGCAGCTTTTCATCCAAGGCACTCTTGAAATATGACACCTCTAGCGGATAGTACCGGTCCGCATGTACCCCGAAATCTTCCATCTTGGTCATGGGCACACTTTCATGCTGGTCTTTTTTATTGGGTGGCGTGTATCCCTCAGGATAAGTGCGGAACGCGCCAATCTCGACCTTGCCAGCCGACACAGTTCTATTTGGATCAATCACGATAGCTAGAAAAGGATCCTGAAACTGCTGATTCTGGAACTGAGTGCCTACGTCAATTCCTGACAACCAGCACCCATATCCTGGGTGCGAGTGGTACCACCCAACCACGTTCTCCTTCCTCCCCACAGCTTGTAACGAATTGAGATATTGTACCATGTATTCATAACCTTCACCCATAGCATTTACTCGAGTTTCAGTACCCTCGACAGGCAGCGCATAACTATCCATCACTATAAAGTCGCTACCCGATATCTTGCCAGTCATGACGCCCATTACTTCCAACGAGCCACCCGCACGTGTGTGGGTGGCCATTTTCAGCAAAGCAATGGCTGATATTCGCACTCTAGAAAAGTAGTTGGGGTCCTCCTTCCATGGTCGAGCTGCAAGCAGCTGTTTTTGTTCTTCAACATTGTAATGGTAGATTTGGTCATCATTCTGGATTTTGTTTTCCAGTTCAAATTGCGTTCTGGCAGACTGAAGCTGAGACTGAGACTGATGAGACTGAGTCCGCTTTGCCATGTTGCGAGTGAGTTGATATCTAAATTAAATGAGTCTAATGTTATAGTTTTATGGTATATTTTAAGGCTGATAGATGGGTACATCTGAGAACTGCAGCCATGCACTCGAAACAAATGCGTGATACTAACATAACTTTTATGTTAAACATCTGACAAAACTAGACAAATCAATATTCTCCTGGTGCTTTTATACTTACCAGAAACATCCGAATTGATTGAGTTCAAGCAGTGTAAATTGCAGAACAGCTTCACAGACGTATAGTCTAGAATTCCGACTCCTCGAAGAATCCACTTTTTATCTGTCGTAGATAAAACCCCTGCATATTCGCCCATACCTTATCGTACAGAGTTGAGCCATCCAATACGGGTTGCTCTAAAAGACTCACTGAAGAGTACTACAATATGCCCGTCTCTACGGGGACCATTGCTCTAATTGTTTAATCCAATTAACTTACTAAATAGTTGAATAATATTGTTGTGGAATCCTAATCTGAGATAAGACTCTTCCGACGGTCATCAAGCCTACTGGAAGAGGAACACGAAGAAGTTCTGGCAAGAATCTTTTCAATGAACAACTTTGTAAAGTTGGAAAACTGGGGTGTAGCTTACGACCTGACTAAAAATTGTAAAGCTTATGTCGTAGACTAGAGGGAATTCCACTTCGAAAAAACATGAGAAATCTCCACATTGCCTCCGCTTCACCTCTCGGAGAGGCGATTCTGCTTCGTACTATGCCACTCAGATACCTTTCATAAGCTGACACTACGCGAAAACAAACTAGAATACAAAATGGCTACCATGGAGATTGGATATCCCAGCATACTTTCGTAACATGCAACACCCTCATCACCTTTTCTCGTAACCGACGGGTCTTCACAGCATATCGACCTGCTGTGTCTCAATCTGGGCGATGCCCCACTGCCTCCAAAACAGATAAGATTGTCAACTTTTGCATACATACAGAATCAGGCGGGGTTTCAAACCGATAGTTAGCATTAAACTAATAGACACAATGGGATCAGAGACAGAGGGGAATAGCAGCCTGGATGAATGGAAAAAATACATTTCGGGATATATAAGCATACAGGAATTACGCAGAGACCTATGGGAAGGCAGATTAGTCAAAGAGGAGGTTCCACGCGGCATTTTGTGGAAAGTGCTACTGCTCTACGGGTCAATAGAAAGCAAAGGATGGACGAAAACAGACGAGCGGAATTTGAAAGAGTATAAGGAACTGATAGAGGAGTATGGAGATCTTGAAGATAGAGATAAAGAGGATGCTGAATCATCTGACCCATTAAGCGAAAGAGCTGGAATGGAGCACGACCTGGGAATGGTTATCGTTCAGGACGTGGAAAGAGCCTTTCCTGATAATGATTTTTTCCGAAAGTTACAGACAGCCAATGCACTGTTAAGAATATTGTATTTCTATGCCAATCTGAATCCCCTGGTTGGATATCGCCAAGGTATGCACGAAGTAGCCGGATGTCTGCTGTATGTAATGGCAAATGGTGGATCTGACAGTGCTGCTGATGATATAAACGTCCAAGCAGAGGCAGACACTTTTGCGCTTTTCACATTCATTATGAAAAACCTCCAGCAGTGGTATATACCACCGTCGGCCATTCTGGGGAAATCCCAGGCAATCCAAGAAAAGATTGTTCGTGTTGCGGATCCGCAATTGTATGACTCGCTGCGAGAAGCAGGAGTCGAACCCCAGATCTGGGCCATCAGGTGGACTCGCTTACTATTTGGGCGAGAGTTTGGTTTGGACAACACTCTGTATTTATGGGACGCGCTTTTCGCAGCAGATGGGTCGACTCTAGGACTGGTAGACTATGTTTGTGCAGGTATGCTACTGCGTATCCGAGGCCAGATCATAGGAGCGGACCATACCAACATGCTCACTGTGCTGCTGAACTATCCAACTGACCCCAGCAGACCAATTGATGACCACCCATACATGTATGTGAAGAATGCAGTCAAGCTGCGACGCTCGTTATCTCAAGAGGTTGCTCGCTCAATCACAGCCCAGTATCCTTTTCTCAACAGCATCGAAAAGGAATCCACCGCTGCCTCGCCTCCTATGTCACCGCGTTTAGCTATTGATTCCATCCGAGTTGCGGCTCGAACTGTCTCCAAGACTCTTGATTTAGACCGCAGGGTCAAAGAAGCTAGGGATGCATGGCAGACTGGCGGGCCACCAGGCCTTAACATCGTCAAGGGTCCCTCAAAAGTAGATACTGATAAAGCATTTACAGGCGGAGATTCAAGCAAACCTCTTCCCTCGACACGCCCGTCTCGCCATTCAATGACCACCCGGAACGAGCAGTTGGCCGAGATGTTGAGCGACAGCTTAAGTGTGCTGGAAAAAGCCAACTCGAAGGACGCGTCTATCGAAACCATCAAAGCACTCGAGGGACTGCGTCTGGTCAGAGAATGCTTACTAGATCATTCTAAACCGGTCAGGACTCAATCTGTGTCTTTGCCCAAACCTGTCACGCCTACAAAGAGCAGCCAATCTCCTTCTACTAAGTCCGATGCGTCTGAAGAAAGATCAAACCTTCCAAGTACCGGGCTGTCACATCGGTCTCAGGCTAAGAGACTCCACACGCCAACACGGACACTTTTGGCTAACAGCGAGTTCTCCTGGATGCTCAATTCGCCAACATCGCAGTCGCAGCCAACCTTTTTGACTCAAAAGAAGTCGGACTCAGCCCGCACGACTTCCGGAGCGAAGGATCTGTTTGAACTGTCATAGCAATACGCGATTTGAGAACACGAAAGCACATTAAAGCTCTGTTGTAATTTAACTAACTATTTATGAACTGCTTAGAACTATTTTTCCGCGAAGGGGAACAACTTTTCACCGGTGGGGAGATGTCTTGCATAGGGTATATTTCAAAAAAACACTTTGTAAGACAGAATCAGAACTTTTCCAGGTGTTTACAATTCCTTTAGATTGACATAAAATGGTAGGCAGACATAGTATGCTAACTTATCTGGAGTCACTGGTCCTACGCTGGACCCACCTTTCCTCCCCCCACAATCTCATCGAGTTTCCCAAATCGGAACTCAGAGTTTCTTCCACATACCTTCCATATTTGACAGTTTCATTGCAAGAGCATAGTTCTTTATAGTCACTAAGTTATACACGTTCAGATTACATTTTTCCTTGTGTAACTGTCTATAACTGTCAACTTAACCTACGCGTCAGTGGTGCTGACGGCTCTCTTGAACCAATGTCCCATGAGAAATCTCCAAATCGTGATGCTTCACCATTGAGAATTGCACCGGTTCGGCGTATGACCGTGACACCAGACCAATGGGGTCTCCACTCGGTACCAACAATGCTCTCCAACTTTCAGAGACATGCTAGTCATGGAAATCTGCTTGTTGGAGGACAGAATGCGCGCACAAACGCGACTCCGGTGACTATTTCCGAAGAGCCAGAGTCCGTACTAGGATCTATTCCTGCCGTGATCTCTCTGCCTACGGGCTTGCTGGCCATTGAGTACATGTCAAATCATATATCGCAGACCTCTAGTGTGCTTCTCACCGCAGGTACTGTAATTATATTGGCCGGGTTGATGTCTATGCTGGAAAGTTCTTCGACGCTGGGAACAACGGCAAAGCAGAAAAATACATTGGTATTTGCGTCGGGCCTAGTCGCCCTCTGTATTGCTTGTATATGCATTGGATCTGTCTTTACTACGGCATATTTGATGGCCTCTTTGAACGCGACTGAGAGAGGCCCCAAAGAATTTGCGACTTACGGAGCGTTCCTAGGAGTGTTAGCAATGTATCAGTTCGCAACCTTGTCTATTCAGGGGCAGCTCGCTGGAATGTTTACATCGACCTTATCAGGATTTGCTGCTCTTGGCGTGGCAGCTTATGGCCTGACTCTGCCGAACGTTGAAGTGGCTTCATCTCTTTCTATCGGTCTTGGGGCATTCTTATTGATACCGGGGGTTGTTCTAGGCGGGCCGGCTCTTGACTCGCTGACAATATTGCTAATAACCTGTGGTTCTTTAGGGGTATTCCTTCTCGCCAAGCGAGATGTGGCCCCTATGCGTCTGAATGCCTCTATCGGGGCCCTGCTAGCTACATGTTTGGAGTCAATGGTGCGTGAAACATCTCCTTGGGCTGTTGCTGTAACTGCATTGAGTCTTGCAATTCCTGTTCGAAAACCATCTCGAGGTGAAACTGCCAATTCTCACAGGTCTGATCCGAAAGCTAGTTGGACTGTTATCGATGCCATTCTGGCCCACGACGATACCAGAAACATCTTTTACTTTTTGCTTTTGAATTTCTCATTCATGCTAATTCAGTTGTTATACTCGATTTTATCTCACTCTTTGGGTCTTTTATCCGACAGCATTCACATGTTCTTCGACTGCTTGGCTCTGTTAGTGGGGCTCGTGGCCAGTATACTGTCCAAGTTTCCTCCTTCCTCGAGGTTCCCCTACGGATTGGGTAAAGTTGAAACCGTTTCCGGGTTCACCAACGGATGCCTGTTGCTAGGTATATCTGGTGGTGTGGTCGCCGAGGCCATTGAGCGAATCAACCACCCTGTAGAACTAGACAAAATCTCGGAACTACTGGTGGTCAGTATACTGGGTTTACTGGTAAATCTTGTGGGGATTTTTGCCTTTAATCATGGGCATAGTCATGGTCACAGCCATGGTCACAGCCATGATCACACTCATGGCCACGCTCACGCCAGCCATTCTGACCACCATACAGAGTCTTATTCGCCTACGCATTCCCATTCCCACTCTGTCAGTCACGGCGATGATACAAATCAAAACATGTACGGAATATTCTTGCACATTCTCGCGGATACGCTGGGCTCAGCTGGAGTGATTGTGTCAACTTTATTTATTTATTACTTTGGGTGGACTAGCTTTGATCCCATTGCCTCGATATTCATTGCTGTTCTCATATTTGTTTCTGCGATCCCTTTGGTCACCTCGTCGGCCAAAACGCTTCTCCTGTCTCTAAGCGATTCGCAGGAGTACCATCTTCGGGACGTCCTAAACGACATCTCAGTCACCGGTGGGGTTGCTGGATACTCTGTTCCCAAATTCTGGGCTGATGGAGAAAAGGTGCGAGGAGTGATACATGTGCAATACTCCGAAGGAGCCAACTCGACCGCTGTACGTAACAAGGTGGAAGAGAAACTCAAGGAGCATGGAATTGACAACATATTTATTCAAGTTGAAGAGGAGGGAGCACCATGTTGGTGTAAAAAGTCTGTCGGTATGTAGTAGCAAGGGCAAAAATAATAATATACTTTGAATCTTTTGCGGCCCCAGCCGAGATGATGCCTTATCTGATTCTCTCTTCTCTGAAGAGCCTTCGATGCATGCATACCCCATCTTCTTCCTTTTCTGAGATTGGCTTCAACTTCGGAGCTGCCTCCAGTTCTGATCTCACCAATTGTCACTTCTTACTGACAGACCTTATTAACAAAGCTATTTCAACAAAAGTCAACCTTGTAACGTATGTATCCTTTACTATTCCTTGTGCGACTCTGATATGTTGTGATATAATCTAGTTGAAGGTCAACTATAATAGCATCTCCAAGTTGTGGGATCTACAAATTTCGTAGGAGCCCTGGCTTGCATGCAGTTTGCATCTTCACAAAAAAATGTCTCGAGTAGGTGTGTTGGTAATGGGCCCGGCAGGGGTGGGCAAAACCACCTTTTGCAACGCTATTATAAGTCATATCCAGAGTGTGGGACGCAGAGCTCACATTGTGAACCTTGATCCGGCAGCCGAGCCTTCGGAGTACGAGTTTTCGGTTGATATCAGGGATTTGATATCACTCCAAGATGTTATGGAAGAGATGGAATACGGCCCAAACGGAGGACTGGTATACTGCTTTGAATTTCTATTACAGAATTTAGATTGGCTGGATGAAGAAATTGGTGACTACGACGAAGAATATTTAATATTTGATTGTCCTGGCCAGATCGAGCTCTACACGCATGTTCCAGTTTTGCCAGCCCTAGTGAAACATCTGCGAAATAACCTCAACTTCTCGCTATGTGTCACATATCTGCTGGAATCACCATTTGTGATTGACCGGTCGAAGTTTTTCTCTGGAGTGCTCAGTGCCATGAGCGCTATGGTACTTTTAGAACTCCCTCACATCAACATTCTCAGCAAAGTCGATTTGGTTACTAATGAAGTATCAAAGCGAGAACTGAAACGGTTCTTGAACCCGGACCCACTTCTTATTGCTGATGAGGCTAATAGCAGGACTAACCCCAAGTTTCATGAGCTGAACAAAGCTATTGCTACTCTCACAGACGATTTTGGCATGGTACAGTTCCTCCCATTAGAGGCTCAGAATCCGGATAGCGTAGCTACTATTCTAAGCTACATAGACGACATAACACAGTGGGCCGAAGCTCAGGAACCAAAGGAGCCTGAAGATCTGGTTGAACTGCCAGAAGACGAATGATGCAGCTGCGAAAAGCAGAAGCAATGTAGAGGTTCGCCTCCGGCGAGGCCCTCCGTGGAGGTTGGCCCCGCTTCGCGGGTTACTTAGACTGTATCTTGTATTATCTTATTAATTATTTCACAAATGGGTTAAATAAACATTGTTTTGCATCATTAATCATCAAATCATAAACCTGCCTATATGTCTTATAAGGCTGTGTTCGCATGCTGTTCGTGTTCATATAAATGGCAGGACATGTACGTGACCGACAATCACTTAATCCCTGCTAGATTCCACTTTAATTCTTTTGGATTCGTCAAGGAATACAAATGTGCCCAGGCCCCTCTCGCCAGAAATTTCATCCTCGACCGGCCGTTTCAAGCCAGGCTGATGTTCTTCCTTAAACTGCTGTATATTGAATCCGTTAAATCCTGAAATGCCCTTAGTATCTTGAGTTGCTTTCAGAGGGCCCTTTCCTGGATTTAAGCCAGAAGTATCTGCTAGTGGTTTCACAATTTGGGAACTGATTACAGCTTGTTTCTCCAACTTTGCACCCTCTAGTTTGGCCTTTCTTTCAAGTCTCTCCTGCTTGTTCTTTTCTCGTTCATCCCTTTTCTTCTCTAAATATTCATCATAGTCGTCCAACAGCTGTGGGATCATTTGACAGTCTCCCTTGACTATTATATCAAATGAGCCCTCAAACTGAGCCCCAAACTGCGGAGGGTCATCCACGTTCATCCACACAACGGCACCCTTTGCGGCATGTACGGCATTTGCCATTTCCCGCACAATGCGTCGTACTCCCGGGATTTTCAAAGATGTCCCCACCACTACCAGTCCGTCAGGCTTAGACGACAGGTCCGAATGGCTAAGTTCACCAATGGCTTCTGCGTCAGGATTGGCCTCGTTGTAAAGTACGATTCTAGGGCGAAGCCTTCCGACCCCCTGAGTTCTCTTGCCAGCAACAGAACGTACAGTCTCCAGCTCAACACACTCTGGACACTCCGGTGTCTCGTCAGTTTCGAATAAGTCAGGCACCAGATCGCCAGTCCAACCGCACTTTGTACACACCATAGTGAAGATAGTGCCATGTAGCTGAACTGTTCGAGGCCACGGTCGGGAAAGAGGGATTTTGGTCTCTAATCCAGGCAACTGGGTGTCCAAGCAGTCAATATTCTGGCTATACAGTCGGGACAGTCTGCCTTGTTGAGAAATCCTACTTAGATAGCGATGGAAAGAAGTGGGCTCAGATCGTTTACACAGTTTGTGCAAATCCCGAACAGTTGTGTGGAAATTGGACGTCGCTGTAGCATCTCGGTACACTGACGAATCAAACATGGTCTTCCCTGAGCCCTTCAGCTTGAGCTCACTGCGCAACGTGGAAAATAGCCCGGACTGCGATCTGAAGTCGGGGATTCCAGCTCCCACCGAGATTCCGGCCCCTGTGACTACTATCAGTCTCCTAGAGTGGTGGAAAACATGGTGCAGAAGTGCAATCTCCTGTATTATCTCTTTATCTTTCTCTAGGTCCTTAAACCGATGTCGAACGTTGTCTGAAAACCGACTGAAATCGGCCGTTTCCACCGCTGCCTTTTCTCTCTTGGGCAGTCTTGGTTTAGGTTTTCGTCTCTTGCTGCCTCCCTCTTGCGACGATGGCGGTGTGCTCATAGGAGTGCTCGCAGTCGATGACTGGACCGATAGCCTATTCACGCAGTCCAGTTCGCTTGTTGCCATCGTATTCCTGATTATGTGTGAGGTATATATGAAGGATACATGGGAAAAAGAGAATCAATGTTGCCGGGGTTTTTTTGTTAGGCGCACTTATTTGACAGTTACCACGATAGGCTATTAACCCATACCCTGATAAGTATATAGACCCTCTGAGATCTGAGTATGAATAGCACATTATACAGTGATTGGTGTAGGTGTATCAGTAGGAGAAAGTGGTCATTGTATTTGGTGCTCTTCTCTGGTGATAACAATTACGTAGGGTCTTTGGAACCAATGTTTTTTTTATCTACGCAGCTAAATCCGCGTACTGAATGTAGCAGCAGCCCGGATTGTGATGTTTCCCTACCCTATTAGGGCAAGGGTGGAATGTGGAAAAGTTGAAGTCTTTTTTTTTGAAGAGAAATCTAACGTGAAGAAAATAAAGCACCGGTTTTAACCTTTACAAGTTTAGCCAAAATGGTCCAAATAAGCGACGTTAAAGGTGTGACGCGTGACAATAGAACAGCTGCCCATACTCATATAAAAGGATTAGGCCTGGATGAGCGCGGCAGTGCAAAACCAATTGAAGGTGGTTTTGTGGGCCAAAAGGAAGCCCGAGAGGCATGTGGAGTGATTGTAGACTTGATCAAGGCCAAAAAGCTTAGTGGAAAGGCGATCTTACTAGCGGGTGGACCCGGGACTGGTAAAACGGCATTGGCACTCGCGATTTCGCAAGAGCTGGGCCCCAATGTGCCGTTCTGCCCCATTGTTGGATCTCAAGTGTTTTCTGCCGAAGTTAAGAAGACAGAGGTTTTGATGGAGAATTTCCGACGTGCAATTGGCCTGCGGATTAAGGAGACCAAGGAAGTGTACGAGGGAGAGGTCACTGAGCTGACTCCTGAGGAGACTGAGAACCCTCTGGGAGGATACGGCAAAACTATTAGCCATGTGGTGGTAGGATTGAAGAGCTATCGAGGAACAAAGCAGCTGAGGCTAGACCCGAGTATCTACGAGAGTATCCAAAAGGAGAATGTTGCTGTTGGAGACGTCATTTACATTGAGTCTAACACTGGTGCAGTCAAACGAGTAGGTAGGTCTGATGCTTACGCTACTGAGTTTGACCTGGAAGCCGAGGAATACGTACCTTTGCCCAAGGGAGACGTGCACAAGAAGAAGGAGATTGTGCAAGACGTGACGCTGAATGATCTTGACGTGGCCAACGCGCGACCCCAGGGAGGACAGGATATAATGTCGATGATGGGTCAGTTGATGAAGCCTAGAAAAACTGAGATCACCGACAAGCTGCGAGACGAAATCAACGGCGTCGTTCAGAAGTACATTGACCAGGGTATCGCAGAGCTGATTCCGGGTGTATTATTTATAGACGAGGTGCACATGCTGGACATTGAGTGTTTCACGTACCTGAACCGAGCACTGGAGTCGAAGTTAGCTCCCATTGTTGTTCTTGCTTCTAATCGGGGTATGACTACTGTACGAGGAACAGAGGATATTCAGGCACCTCATGGCATCCCGCCTGACTTGGTCGACCGTCTTTTGATTGTGCGAACGTTGCCCTACAACGGGCAAGAGATCAAGACCATTATTGAAAAGAGGTCAATTGTGGAGCAGTCGCCTGCCACCCCGGATGCTCTGAGCAAGCTTGCTACCTATGGTATTCATACCTCTCTGCGATACGCGTTGCAGTTACTTTCACCAGCCTTCATTATTGCCAAATCCAATGGCCGTTCTGAGATTGATATTAGCGACATTGAAGAAGTTGAAGATCTGTTCCTTGACGCTAAGCGGAGTACAGCGCTACTACAAAAGAGTGAAAAGTTTCTTGCTTGAAGAGTTAACGACTGTGACTTTACGCTATCAAACGTATCAACACTGTATATTTATAATCTCTATAATGCAATTTTTGCTATACATAACTGCAGTTGTCACTTTTGTAATTCTGCTAAGCGGGGCTACACCTCCGCATTTAGATGAACATATACTCACACTGTCGAGCGAGGCCGGAGACTAGCCCATCCCGGGAAGGGTGAATATTTTACAGCTCAGCAATAGCACAGCCATCGCCTCGCAAGTCACTGCCGGCGCTATAGACCAACCTGCCATTGGAGATGTTGGCTTTGATAACTTGTCCTCGACCAAACATTCCTCGGGCATTATCAGTGACGTACTTAGTCTTGTGACCTAGTTTCTTCAGGGCCTCAACAACTTCCTGAGAGATGCCATCTTCTATGCCTACGATAGTTTCTGGGGTGGAAACAGGACTGTCTGCTCCTCTACCGCTGTCTTCTCCCGCGTCATCTAGCGTGAGACACAATCGAGGCGCGTCGAGAGCAGCTTGAGGGCTCAGTCCAAAGATGCTCAAGTTCACCAGAACCTGAAGATGGCCCTGGGGCTGCATGAACCCGCCCATGACTCCGTAGGTAGCGTACAGACTGTCGTCAGCCACGTTGGTTAGCATTGCGGGGATGATAGTATGGTAAGGTCTCTTGCCACCTTCGAGGCAGTTTCGAGTACCGGGAGTTAGATTGAAGTTAGACCCTCTGTTCTGCAAAGCAAATCCGCAGCCCTTCGCAACAATTCCGCTTCCAAAGCCAGTGTAGAGCGAGGCAATGAATGAGCAAGCATTTCCTTCTGAGTCTGTACAAGTGAAAAAGGCAGTGTCGGATCTGTGCTTAGGATTGAGGACTCCGTGGTCAAAGTCTTTGTTTACCTTGGCGGGGTCAAAAAGCCTAGCCCGCTCAGCGAGATACTCGTCAGAAAGGAGTCTGTTGACGTCGTAGTCCAGTCTGTCCACGTCTGTGATGTATTCTTCACCATCCTTAAAAGCAAATTTCAGGCACTCGGAGATCAAATGCAAGTACTCTGCGGAGTTGTGTTTCAAGCTCTTAACATCAACGATACCCTGCTTGTCCAGCTGCTTGATGATACCCAGGGCAATGAGTGCTACCAGACCTTGACCGTTGGGTGGGATCTCGTGGAGCCGGACTTTATCATCCAGACTCATAGTGATAGGCTCTACGAAAGTCGACTGATGACTTGTGAGGTCGTCATAGGTCATGACACCGCCTCGAGCCTTCAATGTGTCGATGATAGCGTCAGCAGTGAACCCTTTGTAGTATCCGTCCCGACCATGCTCAGCAATCCGTTTGAGGGTGCCAGCCATGTTTTTGTTGACGAAGAATTCAGCCTCGGCAGGCGCATTCCCCTGGGCATTGAGCAGTTCGTGGGCATTTGGCGACGCTTTCAGAAGCTTTTCCTTGCCATTGACCCACATGTTGCTGCTGATAGCTGACACCGGGAAGCCGTCTTCAGCCAAGTCAACGGCCGGTTGCAGGATCTCGGCCATGCTGAGTTTGCCATTGCCCCATTTGTCAACCACATCGCACCATGCAGCAACGGCTCCCGGGACAGTGACGGAATGAACTGAACTACCTGGGATTCGAGCTCCTTTAACTCCATCCTTTCGCAACAGATCCACAGAAACTCCTTTGGCCGAGTGTCCCGAACCGTTGATTCCATAGACTTTCTTAGTCTTGGCTTCATAGTACAGGGCAAACACGTCTCCACCAAGGCCAGTCATCTGGGGTTCCAGAACACCCATTGCAGCTGCCATACCCACGGCAGCCATAGCCGCGTTTCCACCTTTCTCCAATATCTTGACACACGCTGACGAGGCCAAGGGTTGAGTGGAAGCCGCCATACCTTTCTTGGAATGGACGACTGATCTTCTGCTATTGAAAGTGAAATCCATACTGTTTGTGCTATTTGTCTCTGTGTTCTGCTACTCTTTTTTGATTCAGAGAATTGTGAAGTTTGAATATTAGAATATCATTAGTTTATATAGCCGGGTCCTAATCAGTGCATCATAGCCGTATCAAACAGTTACAGTTCTATCGGCAAATTGTGGGGGGAAGGGGACGATATCGGCGGCGGTCGCGGGCTCGGATTCCGCGGTGGGAAGTTACTGAGATAAGTGTAACGTAACTGCTGGAAAGAGAGTAAGTCAAAGGATAGTAGCTAAATTTAACTTATTTTTGCCAACCAAGCACTTGTCGCGTTAATATATATATGTCTCCGTAGTATACCTTTGAAGTTCGCTCTGTTTAGGCTTAGATCTCTACACTCCTACATGTATATGGAATCAATGCCCCTACATAATTTAAAGTAGTTACCCAACTGCCGAGCTTACATCATCGCGAGGTACCAAAACTTTTGACAGGTCCGAGCCAAAGTCCGATGGAAAGTCCGATGGAAAGTCCGATCCCATCTCAATGTTTAATTTAAGATTAAAAAATATCTAACCTGTTGAACGTACATATATCAAGCCAGGAAAGGCACGCTCATCGGTAAAAACACCCCACGAGAGAGATGCCCGAAAAGGCCAATCTCGACGCAAGCTGAAGGGTACACATGGGGGCTTTGCGCTGCCCTCCATATGCCCTCCCTCTTAACGACGTCTTCAACTCTTAGGACGGACGAGTCATCTTTTATTTTAAGCACTGCCAAGATTACCACACTCGTCCAGGAATGACTGAGGCGAACATAGATCAGTACTTCCGTAGATGACCTTCTTGTTTCCGCCGTTGCGAGCTACCCAGTCTTGAATGTTACCATACTCAAAATAGTTGCCTCCACCTATAGTGAATATGATAGCTTCGTCGTAGGCATTGCGCCTTGGAGGTCGAGTTAGAGAACCCCGGGTAGCGCGAGGATCAAAATACAGGTAGTCATCGGTGACCGACGAAGATGACGGTGAAGGTTCCATGATAGACTCGACAATTTTGGTGATGGTCAGATCCTTGGTGGTGGGCAGAAAGTTCTTGACTCCCGAGATCAGGTTGCCAAACCCTTCGGATAGTTTCCCATCTTTCAACCGATCAGTGAGCTTATTAGTTAGACCTGAGAACCCCTTGAAAATGTCCGACTGGGCGTATGACGACTGGGTAGCAGATGCGCCCATTGAACCTGCCCCGCCGCCCGTAGATGCCAAGCTAAGTTTGGTGATTTCTTTCACCCGCTTGATATAGGTCAGAGCAGACAAGTCGCAGCCCTGAGCAGTGAGTTCAGACTCAAACTCAGCCTGGTCTGCACTAGAAATATTCTCCATAGTAATAAAATAGACAAGGTACATTCTCAACTTGTCACTTGGGTTCTTAAAGTCTGGGTTTTTGATGAGCTCCATGATTGAGGCTTTGGTCTGTCGCCCAGCATTTTCTTCTGCTTCAAAAAACTGGGCCAGGCCTCTCTCCCCAATGGCTTTAAGCAACGCAGTAGCAATATTCATATGCATATCTATTGTTTGCTTTCGAGCCGTAAGCTCAGGCAGAGCTGTGACGGCTGCCTTGAGGTGTTGTGCATTGGCAGGGTTGTCGATTTGAGCAACGTCCTCCAAACTGGATGCTCCAGTCTGGCCTGTGAGCTCCTTGGCATCGGCCCGGTATTTGTTGAGTGCCGCGTCGAGGTTGTCCGCCACCTCTGGGAACGGCAGACCCGAGTTTTTGGCCCAGAAAAAGTCCTTTGGATCTATGTCGTACGATTTGCGCGTCACAGTGCCATCTTCCTCGATGGCATCTACGCTCACTCTGTTTTTATTGAGCTCGCACGCGTCGTTGATCAGAGACCTATAAGTCCACGAATGCGAGAACATTGACAACAAGTCAATATTCCTGTCCAAGATGATGAGAACGGGACGTGAAGCTGCGGGTCCTGCAGGCTGTTTTTGATTAAGTTGATTGCGTGTGTTGAGCACGTGGTTACGCAGCTTCTCATCCAGCTTCTGCGCGACCATTTCCGCAGCATTGCCTCGAGTACACCGTATTATAGGAATTGTTCCCGAAGTCAGCACTACTGAGAACAGCCCGTTCACCATCTGGGTCACCAGGTCTTGGATCTGTTCTTCCTCCACTTTTGGATTGGCCAGCTGGTAGTAGACTTCCTGCATCCCCAGAGAGTAGATGTTGGGTTCAGACACGATAAAGTTTAGATACTGGTCGTATACCTGAGCTATCTTGCTCGAGGTGTGCACCGTCTGACTGGCTAAATCTTCAAGCAAGTCTCGTGAAAGTGGTGATGTGAAATTCAGATAGTTGGACTCGTACAGTCCACCCACCAGATCCTTAGCTATAATTTTGATGTTCTCCGTTGTAGGCGACAGAAAGTAGATAGCAGGGACATCTGGGATTGGATAACGCTCCGAGGCAGCCAGCATATGAACAGTGATTCCGTTTTTAAACAGGTCGTTTACCCTCAGGACGCTCGAGATCACGTCTCTGCCCAGTGAGTCGAATATCAGTACCTTCCAGATAGTCGGCTGAGAGTTTGCCTCGATCGAATCATCCTGGATCTCCTTGTCCTGGTTCAGATTGAGCATTCGCTCAATTGCAGCTTGTTAGAAAGCCATTCTACTTGCACCACTGAGTCGCGTACATACCGACTTGCTTACTGCGCAAGCTGTCTTCGTCGCTATAAGACATTTATTTGGATGTTTTCGTTTCGGCAGAGTGTTGACGTTGCAGTTAGTTAATATTAGTGGTGATGTCGCAAGAGTCTCAGTGTGGTATATAACCAATAGTTTGAAGATAAACTGCAAATCTATGGCAATGCATTGGCAATACCAAATTCAGCAGGGAGAATTCTGTATCATAAGGAGCCACCGGAGGCAGCGTCCACCAGTACAGCGATGTATAGTTATAATCATTTATTTATTTTAAAACCAAAAAAAAACCTCGGGTCAGTCATTAATAGATATTCGTTACTTCGTTATATAATATAAGGGGGGTGTTTTCTTCACGCAAAACACAGATCCCAGCCCCGCACTTCAATCAGAGCCTGCCAATCTACGTGCCGCGTTCCCAACTCGTCCAGTTTCCAGACCTCCTCCAGCAGATGGACAGTCCGCTTAATGTTTCGTGCCAGGTTGCGCTCGTAGAAGGCATCAAACCGCTCAGCGATAGATACGCGCGCTGTGGGCGAGCAGCAAGCTACGCCTGCTACAAACAGCGGGAAGATGAGCCCTCCCTCTACAGGCGTGCCCAATACCTTGTCAAGAAGCTGCAGAAGTTCTTGGTAGCAGCATTGCATTTCGAGAGAGCAGGCATTGTGACGAAGAACTGACTGGGAAAGGTGCAGCTTAGCCGTCATCCGGTACACTTCAAAAAGGTTGAGCTGCAAACTCGTCTGCTCGGGCGTCAGGTTGACCATTGACATGCGGTTAGGCACACACAGAGTTATCAAATCTTCCAAACTTCTCGCCTTGAATTGAATCTCGCGCAGTTCATCCAGAGGCACGTGGTTGCCATAGTACTTGTAGATTTTCTTGATTTCGACCGACAGGTCTGAGATCTCTGCCAAAAGCTGGAAGAGCTCGTGGCAGCATCCTAGTAAAGTATCTGGTCCACTAGCACTCTCCATTATGGCCTTGTACTCGCTAGACGGGAAATAGGTGTTTCGGCAGGTATAAATAGAAGAGGCAAGAAGGTCATGGTACGAAAAGTTCGTACCCAGCCATTTGAGCGTCTTCGAAGTGTTGAAGTTTCTCAGTCCGCCGTTCATTTTGATAACTTGGGCGGCCAAACTAAGATGCTTGTTCCAGTTTAAAACATCTCCATTGCAAATCTCTGCCGCAGCAATCAAAAGCAGTCCTGCCAAAGTGGTCAGCTCGTACTTGTTGAAATTCGACACTACTCCTTGCATGGCCTTGTTTAAATACCGGAACCCTATCTCCTGCTTCTGACCTCCGTTTTCGTGGAATCCGGCCCAGGCAACTATGGCGTACAACACAGCATCAGACTCATTGGCCATGGGCACAAAAACATTAAGGAACGAATTCTCGGGTGACACCGAAATTATACCCGCCTGTTTAGATATGAAGTACTCAAATAGTCGCTGGCCGTCACTGTCCAGCTTTGTGTTGTACCTCATCTTGGGCTGGTTGTATAGTGTGAACTCTGGCTCGTCCAAGCTCAACAGTAATGAAAAAGATTCCCCGCCATCCAGTCGCAGCGTGTCGATAGTAGAGTCGGGGTAATCCAGTGTGAGAGAAGAGTCAAGCTCTCTAAATGCATCTCTGGGGCTATACACCTGAAGCGATAACGAAGAATTCTTCTTTGTTGTAATAGCATAATTGTCAGGGAGAAGAGGGAGGTGCAGTGGGTCGTCGTTATCATCTTGAACTCTATCGACTGCTTCTATGTCGCCATCCTGGCTGTCTCCACTGGATCCGGCATTGCTCTCGTCTATCTTAACCGGCTGGTTGCCAGGATACGAGATATCATTCATTAGTACCCGGTCCTTATCTTCACTGACGCAGCTACTACTTGCTCGACGAATAGAAGACGCCTTTCGCGGTCTATTTTTCCTTTCAGAACCCGGGGCCGGGTATACACAGTCTAGCTTTAACCGCTTGCAAGCAGTACACATTGGCTTCATCTCGTCGCACCTTTTCTTTCGTTTTCGGCATGTAAAACAGCCATATCTGGAACGTCGAGGAGTCTTTTCGTCTATCATGGCTTGATTCAAATGGTGATGGGTTGTTCTTCTGATAAATATGAAACCTATTAAGGACTTGCAAAATAGGGCCTATGCAACTTCACTTATCAACATCCACTCCTCTCCTTTCAATTTTAGTTCTAGCAGTTCACTTCCAAACAGTTCACTTCCGGAGATGAATAAAAAAAGATTTGGTGTGCTTATCACAGATCCCCGCACACACTATTAGATTTTTTTGGAATCAGATTTGACCCGGGTAATCACGGCTAGAGCTGTCAAAATGGGAATTAGTTAGTGGAGAAATCCCGTCGATCCCGGCAACAATATTCCGTGCGACGTTCCAAAATATGTAGTAGTTAGTTAAATGTTGGCTACAGTTATGAGGGTCTCAAATCAGTACGGGGCTTTGAGGCTGATTATGATTAAATAGGTTTAAATTGCATTTCAGTATTATGTTCTGTTGTAATATACAATACTTGGTGCACTCTCTCTATAAAATTTACATTTACAAACTTTTACAATCGGGACCTTTCTCTCTTATAGCTTAATTTGTTTCCGTGTGATCAACTTGGCAAGAAATGGCGGGGTGTGCGCTGCATATACTTCTCTTCAATTTTCTCGTGACTCTCTCTCCATTAGCCCGTAGTTTCGGTTCAATCTACTGTTGCCTCGTCTACCCAGATGTTAGCTCATCGCTCAACAGCAAACAAAAAATCAAAATTAACCCTTCAGGGACGACCGCCCGGCCTTCAGCAGCTCATCACATAGTAACAGGTTGGATGCTATCCCAGTCGCAGATGCTATGCTATTTCGTAACACTCTGAACGAATCGTAAACTCCTTCAATACTAGGATCCATGGGTTCTCCCGTAGAAAGATCAAGCCCAACCACATGTCCCTCCGCATATTCGTCCTGCAGAGCGCTGAGGCTTTCCAGTGTATCGAACCCAGCATTGGCAGCCAGAGTCTTGGGAATCACCAGTAGGGCCTCTGCAAAAGCCTGGATACCAGACCTGGCCTTGCCCTTGACATGTTTCTCTAGCAGGTGATGCGAAGCAGCCACTTGGAAAGCCCCTGCGCCAGGCACAACTGCCTTGTCGGTGATTGTGTTGGCGACAGATCGAAGACCATCTCGCACTGCATCCTGGATTTGGCTCAGAGTGTGAGAATTAGGCCCCTTGATCAGGATTGTCACACTCTTGGGGTTCTTAACTTCTTCCACATAGGTATATTTCTCTTCTCCTAGCGTCTGCTCGTAAACGAGGCCTGCATATCCCAGCACCTCGGGAGTCAGGTCATCCACCGAGTTCTGCGCCACTCCTCCACAAATCAGTTGCAATCGTTCCATGTTTCGTCTCTTGGCTCGTCGCAGCGCGAAAATTCCATTCTTTGCCAGCACATCGAGCGACATGGGATCAATGCCCTTTTGGTTGATAATCACAAACCCGCTGTTGCTGTCATTGCCGCAAACGAGCTTTTTCAGCTCGATGATCTTCCGCAGCTTGTCGTCCACAAACCTTCGCTCACTTTCTACCAGCTTATCTCTCTGGTCTGCACTGCTGTAGAAAAACCCAGAGTTCACCTCGGTTTTCTCGTACTCGAGCGAGACATTGAGTGTCAACACGTGCGCGTTTTCGACTCTCTTGGGCATGTCAGGGTGTCGAGCACCGTGATCCAGCACTAGGCCCTTGATCAACTGTGTTTCTGCACCACTCTGGTGCTGCATCTTGGCAATCTCAATCATGTGCAGGTCAAGAGGTTTGCCAGGCTCGTGAATAGTCAGCACTGCATCTGTCACAATAGGAGTCAGCACTTCGGCAAGCTGGCCACGTACTTTTGTAGTCAGCGAGCTTCGCGACACGGCCAGGAGAAGTTCCCGGTCTACCTCGACGGGTCTTTTAAACGAATCGAGAAATTCCAGGGTAGCCTTTCGCGCAATGTCAAACCCTTCGGTTAGAACACGCGGATGCATCCCTTCCTGGATGAATCGGTCTGCTTCTCGAAGAAGCGCCCCGACGTAGAGACACACGCTGGTGGTGCCGTCGCCAGTGATCTCGTCCTGCGCAGTCGCAGCTCGAGCAATCATCACCGCCGTCGGATTCTGGATTTGCATTTCAGACAGAAGAACTTTGCCGTCTTTGGTCAGTTTGATGTTGCCAGCTCCGTCTACCAACATCTTGATAGTTCCTTTGGGGCCCAAGTTGGAGCTGAGCACGCTCTGGAGTCCCTGTGCAGCAGAGATATTTACCGCCAGAGCCTGTGCTCTGCGCAGTGATTCTGCTTTGGGGTTCAGCAATTGCACCGACATAGTTATATGGGTTTATTTTTTCTATGTGTCCGTGTTTTTATACGTAAAGTTGCAAAATGAATTTTCGAGAAGGTACAGCCCGCGAAGGTAGGGTAGGTAGGGTAGGAAATGGTTATAACGGATAGGCCAACTATGTAGATCAGCTAGCCTTCGGCCGTATCACTTCGTGGAGGTTGGTTCCGCTTCGCATAATTTACATTTAGGATAGCAAGACAACTCATTTATAACTCGGTACTAAATTTTGACTATAGTTCAAAGACTGTCCCATTGGCGAGTATTCTGGCAAGTACCAGGATCACAGAACACAGTCTGAAAATTGCCTATTCAACACACCTGGCAGGAAATTAGATGAAAAGCTCAAGCTCAATGGCGAGCCTGAAAGTCGCGTATGACGCTTTTATTATTAGTCTAAATCATTGAGAGACCCATTTCGCGGTCGTACATGTACTCTTTATTTTCAGAAGAACCTCAAGGAACCTGTAAAGCGACCCCCCCTCAGCTGGTGGGTTGGATAGAGACGGAGCTACTAACTGATATCTCGGCCGAAACTGCTGCTGCACCTTTTCCTGATCTTAAACGCAGACCTAATTGTGATATGGGACTACACCTTTCAAGTCTTAAATGAGCCCTAGTGATCAGACCACTGACTCTGTACACATCCCCTCTCTCTTTTCCCAACTTCGCCAGAGTCTAGATTCAGCCCAGGCTGATAGAGATGCGGTAATTAAGATCAGTAGAGATATCACTTCTTCGAGTAAAAAGATGTAGGTGTATTTTCCGTATCTGTACATGTTCCCAGAGGAACGTATATCTGAATCGTAACTTGCTATTATTATTAGATACATGTGTATCTCAAATGATAGTTAACCTGTAATCTAACAAGCATATTTGCCCTACATCGAGTTAAGCCTGGTGACATTGAGCACCAGATTGGGTCCAAAACGGACCCAGACAACAGCCAAAATGACATCTCGGCAAGCATAGCCTTATTAGAGACTGATATTTCGCGATGCTTCCAATCTTTGGACCCAATTATCTGCAGAGCACAATGGAAGTTCCACAGACACCTGTCAGGGGCCATACAAGAATACATAGAAGCCATTTCATTCAAACACTATCTCGTGAACCTTCGTATTATCACTTTAGATGAGGTTCAGCATATTGCGGGAGATATTATGGTGACCCCAGCAGACTACCTGTTGGGTATAATGGACCTTACGGGCGAGCTCATGAGATACGCAATTTCTAATCTATCAGGGGAGAGTGCTACTGGCAGTATGAAACCGTTCAACATTGAGTCATCCTCCAGACAGTTGTCGGCAACAGCAAAGCATATATGCCAGACTCTAAGGGACTTCTCACAGGAGCTGCGACTACTCAACATTGAGCAAGTCTCCCGGTGCGCGGGCTATCGCGAGCTTTCCAAAAAGGTGGACACATTCACTAGTTCATTATCAAGATTGGAGTACTCCCTCTACACATTGCTGGTTCGTAGCAACTGCTAATGACAAACAATCCCGCTGGAGGCTTGGTTCCGCTTCGCGGAAATGTGTATACCATTCTAGAGTATAGTTAATAACGCGAAGTCTACTTGTATAAATAAATAATAAATAATAAAACTTGATAAGAGGAGAGAGTATGTGTAGGCGCCAAAAACAACGGTAACTAATAGTCGCTCGGGAATATGTCTTCCGACTCGTCGATTATAATGTCTTGAACCTCAGGACAGTTTGATCCTGTGAACTCACTGTCATCATACTCATACCGACTGTAGTGAGGAGTGAAAAGAGAAGGGTTCCACTGGTAGCCCTGAGACTCTTTGACGCTAAGGCTGTACTTTGCCGAGCCATCCTCGGCGACCCCGCTCACAAACGAGTTGTGCACCTGGTGCATCATCGACTCGCTCAAAAACGACGATTTTCGTCTCTGAGACGGCGAGGAGCTGGGAGCAGAGCTTCCCGTGTAAGGACTGAATCCGTTGGACATCGTGCCTTTGTTTGCAGGAGTTTCAGGGTTTGACTTGGGATAGGAGGAGTTCATTGTAGCAAGGAAAACAGAACGGACCTAAAAGCAACTAAAGGAAAAAGCAGAGCAGCAGTGGATTGTGGTCTTCAAAATATACCACAGATAAACCCAAGCCACTTAAAAACCGGCTAAACTGTCTCTATCACAACGCGAATAAAATAGAATCAAACTCGGAAGGAAATGACTCAGAAGATAACCGCCAAGTGTTGGGTCTATCTAAGATAATAATGTGGTGATGCCATCATCTCACCCGCCCAAACCGGCACCGATCGTCCTCTGGACACGTGATTTAGGTCTTCAATCAGCGTCTCTTCGACCGTGCAGTTTCCTGCGAAGCAGGAACCAGTACCTCCCCGGTAGGGGCCGCCGGAGGCAACGTGGAGATGCCTCCGGCGGCCCCTACCGGGGAGGGTTTGTTCCTGCTTCGCAGGATAGGTTCGTGAATCATAAATACCATTAAATATAGCTAGCGTTACACATGGCGTAGTGGGGTTTTACTTGACTTGCATATCGGCAGACGTAATCATTATAGAAGCATTGGTTACTGGTTTGGATGTCTTCTTGAACCGCCCAAACATCTTGGAAACCATCTTCCGTGACGTCTGCTCCTTTCCAAGTCCACCTAACGGGATGTGGGAACTGTCCAATGGCAGTGAAGTGGTGTACGACCGCTCGTCAGATTCCACATCTATGCTCTGCTTGGGCAGCTGCTGAGGCTGCGACACATCTTCGCTCAGAGTGGCGAGACTCTTGATGGTGCCAGTGTCAATGTGCTCACGCTGCCAGCCATACAGGACGTCTTCGTCAGCTCGCATCGAGGCTGGGGTGAGGGTAATTTTTAGCGTCATCTCTCTCGACCGGGCACTGCCCAAGGGAGTCATGTATTTACTGACGGGAGATTTGTATCCGCCCTCAGACACCAGCGTAGTGAGCTCGATGTGGTCTTTGTGATTTTTGTCAAAATGCTGCTGCCACGACGAGTGCGAGGAATTGGACGACCTGTCGTCCTTCGTCAGGCCCATGTCCTCGCCGTCAAACACAGAATGCCGGTCCGAGGACGAGTGTCGATCTGACGAGTCCGACAAGGTCGGATCGAGTTTGTGAAACGCGTCGCTGAGGAGTTCCTCCTCTCGAGCCGTCAGTGAGGTGGGGAAACCGAACTCGATTATTTCGTCAAAAGTGTGGTTACTGCTGATGAGCAGACGCAGTTTTTGCGTGATGTCTTTTTCTTCAAAGTACTTTGCGTGCGCAGCGACAGCTTTTATCGACGATGAGGGCACTACAGGCGACCTCACCGAGTTGCTTAGCCCGTTAAACAGAGGCCGTAAACCTGAAGTGCCGCCATTTCCGGGCGCTCCTAAATTGGCAGAAGCTGACTTGATCGAATTAGTGTACGAGTCGACGGGCTCGATGTACGGATGGTGCACGTACAAGCCATGAGCGGGGGGCAGCATTGGTGAGGACTGGTCGGAGAATGAAGTCTGCGCAGTAACAGCTGAAGACGCGGTCTGAGGTGTGGTTCGCGAGGTAGCCTTGGTGATGTTGGTGGTGACAACAGTGGTGGTGACTGTGTTGCGTGGGTGTGATGAAGTTCTATTCAGAGGCTGTCCTTGGGGCTGTTGGTGGGGATTCGATGATTTAGGATGTGTCGAGTGGAGCTTTTGGTGCTGTCCACGTGTAGAAGCAGAAGTCCTGCTCGTGCTCGGTGCAGCGGTGGTAATATTATTCTCTTCTTCTAATGCAAACCGATCGCGACTAGGTGACATCGCCTGGGTATTTATTCCAAGCTGCTTCTTGTTACGCGGCCGGGAAGAGATACTGTGAGAGTGTGTCAAGGATTCGGACGCGGGACCCGAACTGGTCATGATTGACCTCGTCGGCGACGGAAGCGACCCAGGAGTGGTTATTGCCATTGCTTGATTAGGAGCGAATCCTGGTGAGGGCGACCCTGGGCTCTCTAACGATCCAATCGATGGGAGCAGGGGTAGCGGAGGCAGTGAAGGAGGAGGACGTCTTCTTTCGCGAAAGGACCGTTGATTTATCCTTGACAGCGCGGCAGATCCTATCCGATCTGGGTCAGGCAGGCCCTGTTCTGGGGAGGAAGTAGCAGCAGGCAAGGGGTCGCTGGTGGATGCGAGGCTTGCAGAACCCGAACCAGAGCGGCGAGGTGATGAAAGGTCGACAGGGGTTGTTGTTGTAGTAGTCACAGGCTGTGAAATATCAGCCATGACTGTCGCCGGGGGGCACACCAAAACCTTGTGCTTTTATTTTCCAGCTGGGCGGCGGATTGCCTCTTTATTTTTTGTCCAATGGGGTAAAAACGCGACGACTCGGAAATGTGTTTCCACCGCCTTGCCTCGACAAAATATAGCAGAGAGGGAACACTCAACGCCAAAAAATAAAAATTAGAGTTTTTACGTTTGGGCTCGGAATTCAAACTTCAAAAAAGTTCAACCAAAATATTTAAGCTTCGGCTAGGCAAAATTAATTAGTTCAAAAACAGGTGAACAATGACAGCGGAATGAATTGCAAACAGGACAGTAGAAAACAGTTGTAAATACAAACAAGCAAAACAAAACCTGGTTTCACAATTTAATCGATGCTGTTTTTTTACTGGGCTTTTACAGCAGCGAGCTTTGAGCTTGAGCTTGTGGTCGTTTCGCAGGCTTGAAACACCGTCTGGCGATAAGTGAAAGATACCACTACTATTAGTCGACTATTAGTCGAAAACTGTTTGTAAAAGAAAACAACCAACAAACAAACGAGATCGGGATGTGAACAATCAAAGAATTAAAACGACAAATATCCCTGCTCATATACTAATCCATGCAAATCAAAAAAAAAGTGAGAACGATCAAATAAGGGAGATACCCCGAGCTAATAAAGGGACAAGCTCGTGCGATTTACGATCGGACTCCAACCCGTTAGAAACACCCGGCGGGCTAGTTCGTTCTGCTACTGTAGCCAAATGAACACTTCTTACCGCCTACCGTTGGTCTGGAAGTACAAGTGTAGACTGAAATGGCGTTAAGGTTTTTTCTTTCTATTTGAGACACACTTCTTCTGAACCAGCTCCCTTCTTTTTTTTTGCTTTTACGCGTAGCGCTTCACCCAGCCTATAGAAGATACGTACATATATCGCCCCCTGATGCAAATCTCTTGCCAAATACAGATCTTTCTTAGTTTTTTTAGTCCGTGTCTCCCAAGTACAATCGGAGCAGAACGATAGACGAGATTAACGGGCCTCTTTAATAAAAGAGTAAGCGGTAAAACAAAAAGGAACAAAATCACTTGATAGCTTGCCACTACCCGCTTGGTAACTCGCGTTGTGAAAAGGAGCTGCCGTGAAGCTGCTTTATACCCTCTTCTCTGACAGACGTACTTAGACCCCCTGAAATTTTCACTTAACTTAACGTGCTTCCACCGCTGTGCCTAAAAAAGTCTACGTGCTTCTGCTTTAAACTATGTGCTTGGCCGTCAAAAGTGTGGTGACGAATCTTTAGAGTTGGCCTGACTTGGATTTCCACTCTTAACAGTCGTAAACATTGATATACACGTCATTCCATCCCATCCATGCATTGGTTACCCCTGAAAGTCCTTTGAGTCCACTCGCTTATGCAAGCAGCCAGACTGGACCCACTTCAGGGTATCTCGGCATCTTCCAGGCGATGACGATGGAGACGAACCGTCGATTATTTAAACTGAAGCGGGTCCAATTGTGGGTCACTCAGCTGAACAGTTTACAATATGACAGAAGAGTAATGCGTATTTATCTACATAGAAGGCAACGTCGCCTCCGGCTTCTATCACATTTTTCTGCGAAGTAGAACAACCCTCCACGGAGTGGCCCCGCCGGAGGCGAGAGACCAGAGTATATATTACACGTCGAGCCACCTAAGCTTGTTGAGGCTCTCTCAACAACTCATGCATATAGTTTCATTTCATTCCTCACTCTCTAGATTCTAGATTCTAGGCACAGGTCCTCCTGGTGAAGAGTTGGTTCGAGCGGTTAAAACCTCCACTCCTGTCTCAGTCACTAGGAATGTATGTTCTAGTTAGAATAAACTCTCTACAGGTTGGTCCTGCTGACAGTTGCAGTATCCACAATTACTCACCAAACTGGGCACTGAACTTTCCATCCACAGTGGTCGACGTCCAGTTGTCAGGCCACATCTGATCGCGGTAGGATCCCAAGCAGAGCATGGGTTCTATGGTGAACGTCATGCCAGGTTTGAGAATTCCTATAGCTTTGTTCCTTCCATCTAGTTAGTTCCACAGTTCCATATTTCAAGAATATCCCACTTAACAACAAAAAGCCTCGTATCAGATAAAGACCATCCCATCTCAGATAACACATACAATGAGGAATATTGGGTGGAGCATGGAAAAGATCGTGCACTCCATGTCCCACGTAAGATCTCACAACAGAAACCTTGTTTTTAGTAGCATGTTTCTCAATAATATCGCCAAAGTTCCTAAACAGCTGACCCGGCCTGATCTCCTTGGCAGCCAGGTCCAGAGCCTCTCTCGTCGTCTCCACTAATCTTACAATGTCAGGGTCGGCCCTAGCCTTATCTCCCACGTAGTAAGTCTCGTTCAAGTCGCTGTGCACTCCGTATTTGTAAAGAGTCACATCGATATTAACAATATCGCCATCCTTCAGCGGTCTCTTATCTGGAATACCGTGGCAGATGACTTCGTTGACACTCGTGCAGCACGAAGCAGGGAAATTATAGTAGTTTAGAGGACTCGGGTACGCGTTTCTGTCCATACAGGCCTGGTGCACGATTCGGTCAATCTCTTCAGTGGTGACACCGGGTTTGACAGCAGCACCAGCCAGATCAAGCACTTCTCGAGCCAGCTTACCGAGCTTTCTCATCTTTGAAATCATATCCTCATCGAGCACTTTAATAGCCGTAGATCTACCCAGTTTCTGCTCAGCTCGCGGCTGTCCGTCATCTGCGTGGTCTGGGTTTTGAACATTATCCTTCACTGCCCGTCTTGGTGCCAGTGGATACTGTGCTCTGAGTTCTCCGCTGTACACAGACTCAGGAAACGGATCGTACACCTGACCCGGGACCTTGGCATGAGTGTTTTTATGCAGTTTCCAGTTTCGTTTGAAACACGCTTGATCGCAGAAGAACACGTCCAGATCATCTTTCATGCATACAGGACACTTGAGAGTGCCTGCCTGTTTAGCACAGTCTGCTCCACTGCAAACGGTCATCAGTATATGTTGGTTAGTAAACTTGTGTGTTTTTTTATTGCAAAATCATTCAAAAAACTTGAAAAATGTGGAGAGTTAAGCCGCATCATGAGCCTCACGCCTCGTCAAACACGGCTCCTATCGGTCTATGCGGCTGTGGAGTTAAAGAAAAAAAAAACTTTTTGAAAGAAGATGAAAAAAAAAAGTACCATCGAAACTTTTTTCGACCCCGACATTGGTAAGGATCCGAACACAGAGTTCGAAAAAAGTATCACAAAAATTCCACCAAGCCATGGTCGACTACGTTTTATTTGAGGAGGCTGCGGGTTACGCCCTCTTCCAGGTCATCTACCAACCCGAGGAAATTGGGTCTCATCTAAAAGAAGTCCAGGAAGGAGCCACTGATTTGGCCAAGTTCGGGAAACTCGTCAAGCTCGTCTCGTTCGCCCCTTTCAAAGGTGCAGCACATGCTCTGGAGAATGCCAACGACATCTCTGAAGGGATTGTCAGTGAGCATCTCAAATCTCTGCTGGAACTCAATCTGCCCAAGGCCAGCAAGAAGCAGAAGATCACCTTGGGTATTTCAGATAAGAACCTCGGTGCTAGCATAAAAGAGGCTATTCCTGGCGTGGAGTGTGTATCTACTGAAGTTGTGCAGGATTTGCTGCGAGGAATCCGTCTCCACGGCCCCAAGTTGCTTAAACAGCTTGATCAAAGTGATTTGGAGAAAGCTCAGCTCGGGCTGGGCCATGCCTACTCTCGAAGCAAAGTCAAGTTCTCTGTCAACAAAAACGATAACCACATCATCCAGGCCATTGCTCTGCTGGACCAGCTCGACAAAGATATTAACACTTTTTCCATGCGAGTCAAGGAATGGTACTCGTGGCACTTTCCTGAACTGGCTAAGATTGTATCCGATAACTACACTTTTGCTAGACTGGTGCTTGCTATTGGTGACAAGCAAACTCTGATAGCCGAGGAGGACAAGAAACATTCTCTTTCCAGTATTGTCAACGACGATGAGGCTATCGTCGAGAGAATTGTCGACGCCAGCCGAATATCCATGGGCCAGGATCTGTCTGAGACCGACATGGAGCATGTGCTGAGTTTCGCTACCCGGGTTGTCCAGATCACCGAGTACCGAACCCGACTGTTCCACTACCTGACTGAAAAGATGCACACCGTTGCGCCCAATTTGTCTGAACTTATCGGAGAAGTGGTTGGTGCGCGACTTATCTCGCACGCTGGTTCGCTGACCAATCTGTCCAAGTACCCTGCGTCCACTGTGCAGATTCTCGGAGCCGAAAAGGCTCTTTTCAGAGCTCTCAAGACCAAGGGTAACACTCCCAAGTACGGTCTGATTTATCACTCTTCGTTCATTGGAAAGGCTGGCATGAAGAACAAGGGTCGTATCTCTCGATTCTTGGCCAACAAGTGCTCGATTGCATCACGAATTGACAACTTTGCTGAGACTCCTTCGACTACCTTCGGTCAAGTTCTCAAAAAGCAGGTCGAGGAGCGACTCACCTTTTTCGACACTGGAGCTGCTCCTACCAAGAACTCCGACGCTATGGCTGAGGCTATGAACAGAGTACTGGAGGGCGTTGATGTCGATATTGATGATGACGAGAATGACGAGGACGAAGATGTTAGCATGGCCGATATCAGTACTGTCTCTGACAGTGGGAAGAAGGACAAGAAGGACAAGAAGGAAAAGAAGGACAAGAAGGACAAGAAAGACAAGAAGGAAAAGAAGGAAAAGAAGGATAAAAAGGACAAAAAGGAAAAGAAGCGATCAGGGGACGACGAGTCGCCTCGAAAGAAGAAATCTAAGAACTAGAGCTCCGTTTGTAACATATTATCTTGGGGGAGAATCGCGTGCATATGCCATCGATTACTGTGATGTATTGAATTTGTTAATATTATTTGGTTATTTGAAGGACTGTAGATGTCAATTCCGCGAAGCGGAATCGAGCCCCGCCGGAGACGAGCCAGTGACTACGCATCGTCGTACTTAGTATTCTATCGTAACTCATTACACTACGGACATATATATACTGTTCACATAAACATGCCGCTGTCCTGGGCCAGACCCGCTTGCACGCTCTTATGAGGCATCTTTAAGCTCTGCTCCATGGCTCGGGTCACAGCGCCAGAGTACATTTCGTGGTCCACAAACTCGTGGCCATACTGTCCATCGCCCTGCATTATTATGGCAGAAGCGGGGATTTGTAGGGTCTCGCATTTGCTCAGAATTGAGGCTGCCGCTCCCATAATGACAGCGGGAGGACTCAGCACAGGCAGAACCAGGTCAGAATCCTCTGAAGCAGAGGTGTAAAGCCCAAACAGGGCACCATCCTGTACAGAGTCGAAGTTGCTGGGGCTAAGGATAAGTACCTTACTTGGTTTTAAGGATTCCATAAGCTCATTCGCAAAGGAATAGCAGTCTCTTGGCTCGAGGACCGGCAGAGTAATAACAGTGACATCGTGTTCCACTAGGGTCCGTATTTCTATTCGGTGTAGAATCTCGCTCAAAGTTTCGCTTTTGGCCTCGGGCTCGTTTTCGTATATTCCAGACGTGTCCACGCTCGGCTCTGTACTGGCTTTTTTGGTGAATCCAATGGTGATGGAGCCTACCACTTTTGACATTCCTAAAGCATTGGCATAGAGAGCTAGTCGCGGAGCGGTTAACACCAATTGGACACAAGACGACTTTCCGGTGTCACTAAGTTCTATTTTAGTCCAGGTTTCATACTGCAAATGGAAATTTGCCTCCGCTCCGTCCAGATCATCGTCGTCATTGAGCAAGTGGCGAGGAGTAGGGACTTCTGCCCAAGGTTTGAGCTTGTTAGCGAGGGTGTACCAAAGTATCGAGATATCATCGTAAAATTGACATACCTGCATTGCTGGAAAAAATCAGTAGGCTGGCAATTGAGTAGCTGCTGGTGATGTGTGAGCCGATTTGATTTTGTTCAAACACTGAATCCATGCATATTGGAACAGTTTTGACAGGGCAGGGCACTTACCCTGGATCATCAACTGCACAACTAAGATCAAACTTAAAATGAAGTATTAGAACATTTTGGAGAGAATTTAAACTGGCTGAGTAGAAGCAGAGATAAAATATGGCGGAGGCACAGAAAAAGTTCGAGCAGGCGACAGAGGAGTTCAATACCATCCAGCGAGGTAAATAGCTTTATTCATTTTTATATATTTATTTATAACAGTACGAAATTAACTAGATATCTCAAATCATGTTGTAAACCGACAACAACTGGAAGCACAATTGCAGGAAAACAAAATCGTCCAAGATGTGAGTGGTGTTGTCCGGGTTCTTGGTTCGGTTTTTCGTTCAACCCTCTAACCAGGAATTCAAAACGTTAGATGAAGATGCTAAAATATATAAACTCGTAGGCCCCGTTCTGTTGCCGCAGGAGAAGGGCGAGGCATCGATAAACGTCGACAAACGGCTGGAATTCATTCAGTCTGAGATCACGCGAGTTGAAGGACTGATAGCATCCTGCCAGAGTAAGCTGGAAGAAAAACGAAACGAATTGATAGCATTGCGAACCCAGCTACAGCCTGGCGCATAGTTTTTTGTACATATCTTCTATTTTTGCTATAAAAGCTTTTGAGAAGCAGAACCATACCCTGGCCTGCTACCCGCTCCCTAGATGGATTTCAACAGAGTGGTTCGTTCGCCTACAGATACTTCTTACCTTCGTAAAGACGTTGGACCTGTACAGTAATAGCCCTACAAATCTTCCTTGACCCTGGAGACAGTAGACCTGCGCAGTCGAAACAGTGCTACTCCATGTGAACGGACGGTTGCCGTCAATATACCACCCGGCGAAATCGTATGCACTTTCTTGCCCAGGAGACGAGGATCGTTGTTTTGCAAACCCTCGGCATAACTCAGCTCAGTAGCATTGTATATGAGTGTTCCCGGCTTCCGCTTGCCCGAAATAATGTCCGCAGCGTCTTTGACATCCATTCTGTCAGCCCAAAGATCGTAGACATCCCAAGATTGGCCTACCTCGGACGCCGTCCCACCTGGACCAGAGTCGTGGAAGATCTCTGCCAAAGATGCAGACATTCTCTCCGAGTCGGTCCCCGTGTTAACCAACACTACGACGTGGTCTCCTCCCCATAGAGGACCCACCCAGAGGGAAAGCTCGCCTGGGATTCCGTACTGATTTGCGTCACCGGAGATTCTGCGTCTCCAGATCCGACTGACTGATTTGCCGAGCGGATCCTGACTGACTGCCAAAATTGCTGGGTTGGTGAAGATGGTATACGCAGCAGGGTCCAGGTCACGCACGTCGGTGCTCATAAGAAGAGGGCTTTTCAAGGCAGCCCACAGTGAAAAGTGCGTTTTGTATTCATCGTCGGTGCTGGCTCCATTCCCCACTTCCAACATGTCCAAGTCGTTCCAGGCACCGGGGCGAGCCTTGGAGACATACTTGGCGGCTTTGTTGAGTACATTGGTCATCGAACACTGGAATCCTGCTAGCTTGCAAATGTAGTCATCTCCACTGCAAGGGCATCGTTCGTCTGGCCGGTCAAACGAATCGTACAGGTCACCGGCTATTCGCCAAGAATTGGCAATTGTAGGAGCCCAATCCCACGGTGAATCTTCACCCCAATTGCACAGCGAGTACACCATCGGCCGCCCTGTTTTCACCAGTGCGTCAGACATTCTCTTGTAACGCGTGTAGCTCAACATGGGCGTGCCGTTCTCGCCGTCGTTAAAGCAATTGTCATATTTAAAGTAGTCGACTCCCCACTCCGCCAACGACTGAGCATCGACTTCTTCGTGGCCCAGCGAGCCCTCGTACCCAGCACAGGTCCATCTTCCAGCACTCGAGTACATCCCAAACAGAAGTCCGAGATCATGGAGCTCGTCTGAGACGGCTTTCATTCCGCCAGGAAACTTGACTGCGTCCGGTATCATAGCACCATTTGCGTCCCTGCCATTGGACCAACAGTCATCCAACACAACGTATTTGTAGCCCACATCTTTGAGCCCCAGCTCGACTATCTTGTGCGAAGTCCCCAGCAACAGGTCTGAGCTGACGTCACACTTAAACGTGGCCCAATTGTTCCATCCCAGCGGAGGAGTCAGCGCCAGTCCATTGTAGGACAGGTATTTATCTTGATCGGCTGTTACAACTGCCAAGCCAGCAGCGCTTGCGACAACAATTAGTCTCTTTTTCCACATTTATCTGGCCGAATATTCTCCCACCACGTCGATTGTTATATCGTCCTCTGGCTTTTGAAAAAAAGGGAAGCCAAAAGAGAATAGCGGAAGTCGCATTAAATGCTACAATGCTACCAACCCCCGCATTGTTTGAATGTAAATCGCCGAAATTAAGGCCGCGGGGGAGAGCTGACTCAAAACTACTACTGCTTACAGCTGAACGGACATGCTGTTTGGGAGATGATGCTTGGCAATACCCGAACAATATATGATTGATGGGATTATAAAAGGAGAGCAATTGACCATGGCGTATACATAAATCCATAGCTTGAAAAGAACTTCGTGAAAAGAGCTTCGTGAACAGCTGGACGTATGTATATGCACCATCATGATCCAAAGAATTGAGGTTGATAAAAATTGGCAATTCAAGCAGGAGTCTAAACTCAACAATGCTACTGCCGCAGATAAGTTCTATCCTGTAGCACAATTCCCTACTGTGGCACATTTGGACTTGCTAAATCTTGGGCTGATCCCAGATCCATACTTGGACGATAATGAACTCAAGGTGTTGTGGGTCAACGAAGCGGATTGGACTTATCGAAAAGATGATCTCGTGATCGAACCAGTAGGAGAAGGTGAGCAGGTCGAACTGGTTTTTGAGGGCCTTGACACCGCTGTAGAGGTCTTCCTGGATGATAAACATATCCTATCGTCCAAAGACATGTTTCTCGCACACCGGGTTGATATAACCGATATTGTGAACAAATCTAGATCCGGCAGCAGCAGGTTCTGTTTGGAACTGCGGTTCACCAGTGCGATCACTGAGTCAGCTCGGGAACACAGAAGAATTGACCCTACGGGCAAGCAGGATACGGGGAACAAAAACAGGGACAGGATGTATCTTCGAAAGGCTCAATACCATTGGGGGTGGGATTGGGGCCCATCGCTGAATACATGCGGACCCTGGAGACCAATCTACCTTGAGAAATATACTACTCGGTTGCGAGACGTGCAAGTGAGGGCGACTGTTTCTCCATCTTTGGAAGTTGGTGAGACCCATGTGTCTGGGAATGTCGACCAGGCTACCTTCAAAGAGGTTTCTATCAATGTGGTGGCTCCGGACGGTCAAACTGTCGTTTCTTCTGGCAAAGCTACTGTAGATAGTAGTGGTAAGTTCCAGCACACGCTGCAGGTAGCCAATCCTTCCCTGTGGTATCCCTTTCAGCATGGAGAGCACCCGTTGTATACGACGATTGTCGAGATTCCAGGACAGACTCTTGAAAAACGCATTGGTTTCAGACGAGTCCGATTAGTCCAGGAGCCTCTAGAGTCGGCACCCGGAACGTCGTTCACATTTGAGATAAACAACAAACGGATCTTTTGCGGAGGTTCCAACTGGATCCCCGCTGACATGTTCATCCCTCGAGTTGCCAAGGACGATTATGTCAAATGGGTCAAGCTGGCGAAGAGAGGCAACCACACCATGATCCGAGCCTGGGGAGGCGGTGTGTTTGAGGATGATGCTTTTTACAGTACATGCGATGAGGAAGGGATCTTGGTGTGGCAAGACTTCCTGTTTGCTTGCGGTAATTATCCCGCCGAGCAGAGCTACATGGACCTGGTAGAGCAGGAAATACGTCAGTTTCTAATCAGATCTACGTACCATCCTTCGATCTGTGTTTTATGTGGTAATAACGAGGATTATGCTTTTGCTGATTTGGACAAGTGGGGATGGGACGAAGATGACGAAGATGGACACTGGCTCGACACTGCCTTTCCTGGTCGCGAAATCTATGAGCGTCTCATGCCTAAGGTGTGCGGAGAATTAGCACCAGACCTTCCTTATCGTCGATCAAGTCCTTATGGAGGGCCGGGGACTGGTGATAAAACAGTCGGTGATACCCATATCTGGGATATCTGGCACGGACCAATGGCACCTTACCAAGAGTATGACAAGTACAGGTCCAGGTTTCCCAGTGAGTTTGGGTTTGAATCGCCTGCCAACTTGCGAGTCTGGCACGAGTCTCTGACTAACCCCAAGGACAGAGCCAGTCAGGGCCGAATCTTCGACATGCACGACAAATGCCCTGGCAACAGGAGAAGGTATGGGATGTACCTTTCTGAGAATGTGCGATTTGATCTGTCGTTTGAGAATTATGTGTACTGCACCCAGCTTTTGCAGTCTGAAGCTATGGGCTATGCAGTGTCTCATTTCAGGAGAGCATTCCGAGGTGATAACAACAATGAATGCTCTGGTTCCTTGATTTGGCAGCTCAACGACATTTGGCCCAGTACCTCTTGGGCTCTGGTAGATGTGCACAGGAACCCCAAACCAGCGTACTACGCAGTGAAGCGAGCGTTGGAGGCAATCACTGTTTCGTCTCACCGAGTCGTGAGCCGCGAAGCGCCTTGGATAGCCAATAATGTGCTCCCTGAGAAGGCCAGTCTGGAAATATGGGCGAGTTCTTTGAAACCGCTTGAAGCAGAGCTTTCCTGGAATGCTTTTGATATTGAAACTGGAAATGCTGTCAAGCACGTTGTGGGAAAGTCAAATGTCTCTCTGGCAGGAAACGTTTCAAAAGAGCTGTGCTCTGTCGAAATCCCTGACTGTGAAAACGCAATCGTCTCAATAGTCATACATGATAAAAAGACCGGTGATGTTCTGGCCAGAACCGTCTCATGGCCAGAACCCATGAAGTACATTACATTTGCGGAAAAGCCTCGACTGAGCTTTAATGTTGATGGCGACAGTATCCATCTCGAGAGTAATGTTCCTCTCAAGGGAGTCACCCTGTCGGTTCCGCTGACCCAAGGTACCGAGGCAGACTGGGATGACAACTGTTTCGACGTTGTTCCAAATGTCAAATACACTGTTGGTGTCTCAGGTCTGAACGGCCGGCCAATCCAAGTCAAGTGGCTATGTGACTGGGAGATGGGAGGAGCTTTGCTGTTGGGTAACAAGTAATCGCTTGCTCGCCTCCGGCGGGGCCTCTCCCGGGGAGGGTTGGTCCCGCAAAGCGGGATTTGGACAAACATTTTGCAAACCAGAGATACTCCGTTCAAGTGAAGAAACCAAGTAGAATACAAATAAACACCACTTATAGACCCATGCAAAAAGCAGACTTAGAGAGTGCCAAGCAACAAATGTCTCTGCCAGCACCTACATTGCTTAAGTCTAAGCGATATATATGGGAATGGTAAAGTTAAATAGTTAATTTTTTGCACTTTGGAGAAGCTATTTATCTCTGAGAAACAGAGCTACGGGACTTGGTGCTAGCCCCAGCAACGCCAAGCGGGAAGTTAATGGTGAAGAAACAAAGTAGAATACATTTAAACAACACGTATAGACCTATGGCAATAACAGAAACTAAGCTTCTTCGGTGTGAGAGATAACCCCCTTCTCGGTGTCAACATTAATGGTCATGTGAGCCTTCTCCATGGCCTCTCGTCCTGAAATCAGGTTGTCGTGGAAAGCCTGGTTGACTTCCTCGAGATCTCGTCCGTAAGTCTCGGGGAACAGGAACCAAACAGTGAAAAACTGTACTACGAGCCAGATGCAGTACACAATGTAGTATTTCCAGGTAATGGCCTGCATAGCGACAGGGTTGGCATAGTTGTTGAAGAAACCGACAATGGAGCCGGCAAACTGGTACAACATGGAACCCTTGGATCGCATCGAGTAGGGACAGATCTCCATGACGTAGGTAAAGGCAATGGGGGAACAGATCTGGTAGCACATGTTGTAGAAGAAGATCAAAAACACAATGGCGTCACTCAAGGGCTTGTTGGTGGTTGCGCTGCCAGCCTTGACAAAAGGTGCGTTAACACCAGAAACAATAGTGAATATGACGTAGACAACAAACATCGAAGCATAGCCTGTCAAGAACAGAGTTCGTCGCTTGAACAGGCCGACAATGTAAGCTCCAGCAATACTGCAGATTAGAGTCCAGGCAGACAGGCCCAAGTTGATTCGCAGCTGGTCGTCCGCATTGGTGATTCCGGCGTTGTTGAGAATGATAGTGAGGTAGTAAGAAATCAAGGCATTACCAGAAAGCTGCTGCATAAGAGGGACAGCAATGCAGAGAAACAATCGGTGTACCATGGTCCTTCCTCGGAACCACTGGAGCCACGAGCCGACCGACTGGGCCTTCTCTTGTTCAATAGTGGCCGAGATTTCGGCCATCTCGTAGGCAACAATAGGGTGATTCTTGTCACCGCCGGCGTGGTATTTGGCAAAGAAGTTCTGAGCCTTCTCGTGCCTGCCTTTGTCAATGAGCCATCGGGGGGATTCGGGCCCAAAGTAGGCCACAACAATCTGCACAGCAGGCAGCGCCAGCTGGAGCAGAGAAGGGATTCTCCAACTCCAGTTAGACTTGACAAGAGGACCGTTATAAGGACCCCAGGTGACGAGAGCGGCGACCAAAGCACCAAATGGCCAAGAGGGCATGAGCAGAGCTGTCACAACAGGTCGCTGGGTTGGGTAGGCACACTCGGTCACCAATGGAGGTGCAGCAGTGAGCGATATAGCTCCACCAGCTCCGAGCAGGATTCGGCCGCCGACAAACATGCCAAAGTTTCGAGCACCTCCTTGCAGAGCTGCTCCCACACAGACGATGATGCATCCCACGATGACGGACCATCTTCGGCCCAAATAGTCGATGATGTACGCGACAAACGGCATCATGATCAGGGACCCAATGGACATACCGTTGGACATGGTACCCAGGATAGTTCCCTTGGGGTCGTTAAAGAAATTCTTCCACGTTGGCACTGACTGCAGACCGTTCATCATACTTCCGTCGTATCCACAAACCACTTGGGCGAGCAAGCCTCCAAGCAGGAGGAAATTGAGGATGGCAATGTGTCGGTAGGTAAACCAGGGTTTGACAAGTTTGGGAGTAACATCTGCCAAAGTGGTGATTTGGATGTCTGACTGGTGGTCGCCATTGTCAACTCCTGTAGAGTATGCTTCCTTCCCTTGTTCAAGGTCAGTCATATTTGTGGATTATGTGTTTGTGCTTTAAGATCTATCAAGAATCAAAAAGGTCTTCTTTAATGAGTCTTCTCTGAGACTGTGAAAAAAGAAGCTTGGAGTTCTATGATCCAAAAAAGTCAGCTCTTGGAACGGGGAACCATCGTGGATTTATATATTGAAGAAAAAAAGGTGATATTCTCTCAAGATGTGAATCCTCACCACGCACATCGCTCACCCCGCCATAACTAGTTTTCTTTTACACCAAAATTGCAACATGACCTTGCAGCTGCGGGGTAGTAGGATTAAAAAAAACTACAGGAAAATATTTTCCGCTGGAGCTTTGCGTTTCGAACGAGGAATATGTGAAAAAGGTACAAACAGAGTGGAATGACAGGCAGGTCTAAGAGCAGGAGAAGAGGTCCCTCTCAAATTTGATGGGGCCTCAGCTGTTTGGTCGAGTGAGGGATTGAGTTCATCGTTCGAAAGCTTGAGTCCGTTTTAACGTATAATGAACGTTACGACGTGGGGAAAACGCCGTGAAGTCAAAATACGGGGTCCCCGACTGTAGATCTATGCGGCCCAATAGTACAGCTTAGCGGTGTGCCCAAAAGACTGCTTCGGCATCTAACGTCGTCTCAGTTGGAGTTATTGTGTTGCTCCAGAGCGGGGTAAAGCATTGTCTCTGCAGGATCTGAGCAGTGTATTATTACCTCCTTGAGTCTTGTTCTTTTCAACGTCAGGAACTCGCCAGTTCATAGGGTAGTTTGTTCTCACCGTTGGGCTGATCCTTGCATACGGTGTACCCCTCGTCAATCGGGGTTATGTGGGTTATGTCCCCGACCGATGTAGTGACGAATCATCTTTATGGGCTTAAATGAGATTTCAGGACCTGTAAACATGGGCAGCCTATGAATCTCAGATGCGCTGGGTAAAATGCGGGGAAGCGCTGCAAACCTAGGATTAAGGAATGGCTACCTACGCACAAGCGAGTAGTCTGAACAAAGCGTTTTGGTGTCTGATGTGGCAGCATCAAACTGCCTCACTCCACCGAGGTGTGTTGTATAAAACCTATCCAAGTGTAGACATTTATGCGACCTCGGATGTGGACTCCGCTCCTCCGACTGCCTAAAGCTCAAAAATCGTAGAGAGAAAATATGCGTGTGGCTAACTCGTAACCCCCTGCCCCTTCAAACTGTGGGCTGCCCGCGTATCCCCGAGCTCAGTACGTTGCCTTTGTCGAACCTCTTTGAACCCATCGGCTATTTTCTTCCATCTCCCCGACCTTTTAAATGTGCTTCCCCACATTTCTGGGATTTCGGTTAGCAACACTGATATGAGAGACTAACTCACGAGTCACACTTCCAATGCAGGCCCCACTTGAACGAGAGCGGGGTCAGCGTCGTGAAAGTGAAATCCGGATTATCTATTGCAGAAAGCTGATTGGCAGACGTATGACGCACATTCGGGGAGATACCAATTTACGACAGGAAGCTATCTAGTTAACGTCGCGGAAGGGAAATGCAAGGCTGCCAAGCTCGCCTCCGGCGGGGAAGTTTTTTTCTGCGAAGCAGAAAAAAGTGGCTGTTTGAGTGGAATGGCTTTGCAGGCATTGGTGAGGTACTGGTTTCGGCCGACAAAGCGAAGTCGAGTCACAGTAAGGCTAGAGTATTATCCGAGAGTGTAGGCACTTATTTGTTGGCCTCGTTCATGAGATTCACAGTGCGCTGTCTCACACCGCCGGAGGTTTCACTCTGAGTGTTTGGCTCGTTTTAGCTTTCCCTGAGCCTCCTCTAAGATATCTTGGATATGAGAACTGATAAGCCGTTTTGGGCGTATCATCACGTGAGCTCTGTAAAACTGTCGGAACGGTTCGAAAGCGAGTAGATAAGTTGAACTACAGTAACCATTCGACTACACTGCAGTCCGCTTTGATTGTGAGTCTTTCCTCTTCGCAGAACTAACCCCTGCGGAGGAGAAGGCCCCGAGGGCCGCTTCACGTTGTTGATGTAAAGAAATCTGTATGGAGGTCATATTTGTTCCATATATACGTAATTAAGTCAGATATTAATATCCATTGATAGAACATTCAAGGTTGTTTCACTTCGAGGAAAAGAAACACACCAAGACTATAAATACAATTTTAAACGCGAACACCACCGTCCATGCTTCCAGGGCCGAAACTCATGGGAAGAAGCTCGCCCAACGTCTTCATCTCGTACTCTCCTGTAGTTGAGAACATGTAGACAGGCAGATCGAGCGAGCAGAATTCTCGGATACTAGTTAGCTCACGCTTATCGCAAAAACCTACTGTACCTACAACTGGCGACACACACCGCAGGGACTGCACGGCCCGGTCAAATCACTGGCCACACCCAGAGCTTGGAAGTCCATTGTTTTCATCGAAACAGCTTTCACCATTGCAGTTCGTTCTGCACAGATGGTGGCACCGTAGCTGGCATTCTCCACGTTGCATCCCTGAATAAACTGCCCGTCACTCGTCAGTAGTGCTGCTCCTACGCGGAAATGCGAATACGGGGAGTAGGACGAATCGCGTGCTTGTCAGATGAATACTTCGAGACTCTACATTGCCTCTGGGCGGCTCTCCCGGGCAACTCCGTGGAGGGTGATTTTTATTGGCCACTCGTTGGCCCCATTCCACTTTACATACCCTCTAAACTCTGTTCTCCGAGCTGTTTGATTTGCTGGTCGCTGATTGCCATGCTTCTCGATGTTGTTATGTAGAGTTAACGAACTATTGAGATGTGACGGTTAATGGTGGGGGGAGGGTTTTTCGTTTGTGCCTGAGGAAGTGGGTTATTTGATGAGCATGGAAATATTAGAGAAAAGGCCTGTCTACGAGTCTCTAATAATCTTTCCTGCAATCCAAGTCGTAGCAAGAAACGAAATATTACAACACCAATAGACCCCACAATTCCCACCCCGCCCCGCCAATGACGACCAAGACCCTTCAACTAACTACCCCCCACTGGCCTGATCTCTAAAAAAGTTGAACATTTATAGTGAGTTGAATATCTACACAAATGCCGAACTATCCAGGTCACGTAGTACTGAATGGATTCCAGAGACTGTTTTTGTTCGCTGGCTCAGGAATTGCGGCTGCGGTGAATCCAAGAAGACCGGATCTCATAGCGACGTTCGGCGAAATGACGGTGCAGCCTTATTTCATCACCCGTCTGAGGGACCAAATGCTACAAAACCCAACTGGAAGACGGATCTTGAGAGAGCGACCGAGGATAACCTCAAAGACACTCGATCTGCAAAAATTACGCAAACTTCCCAGGTCTACAATAGGCAATGTGTACTGTCAGTGGCTGGACCGAGAAGGTGTTTCTCCTGATACTCGGCTACCTGTCAGATTCATAGATGATCCCGAGTGTGCCTACGTGATGCAGCGGTACCGTGAATGTCACGATTTCTACCACGCTATTACTGGTCTTCCTGTACTAATGGAGGGAGAGGTGGCAGTAAAAGCGTTTGAATTTGCCAATCTGGGCATTCCAATGACAGGGCTAGCAGCCGCCAGCGAGCCGTTCCAGCTGAAGCCACAGGAAAGAGAGAGACTGTTTAATATTTATTTACCGTGGGCCATTGCAAACGGCTCGCGATCACAGCTTTTGCTTAATGTGTATTGGGAAGAAATACTGGACAGAGATGCAGACGAGGTCCGGTCAGAGCTAGGAATTGAAGTTCCTCCTGATCTTCGAGAACTTCGAGGAAGTAATAAGAAGCAAGAATCACGTCTGTAGTCCGGTTTGGCGGAATCCCGATGGCATTGAAGTACACAGGGAGCAAAAATAGGCTGTTTGAAAGTGATGGAGCGGGCTGGAAAACCTTGAATTCATTGATAGTGTGAAGTACTTCAAGTAAACGTATTGTCGCATTTTTAAATTGACAGACCTTAATGATACAACTTCTGCGAAGCAGGACCCAACCCTCCCCGAGAAAGTTCACCGGAGGAAGGCTGAGAAACACACAAGTTGTGTACCACCAAACCATACATGCTAAAGCACAATAAATAAAAAAATACATGCTACAATCCTCGCATATATAAATCCTGCGTCCTTGTGTTTTTTTTTCTTGAAACTTGCGGGGTGCTCACCCACAGATGCCTTTACCAATATTAATCCAATAGCTTCGAGAACGCTCACCTGGTATCGCGGGACAAACTGTTCAATATACTCATGATGCTGATCCCAAGGACCACTACGCCCAGGGCTGTAGTCACAGGAACCACTTTTGTCGACAAATTAGGGTGGTGAGAAATTACTTGCGCCAAGGGTGGACCCTGTTTTGAGCGTGGAGCTCCTGGTGAACCGGACCGTGGGCTGCTTCGGCTGGTAACGGCGTGTGATCGTGGCGGCGGCGGTGGCGGTGGCGGCGGTGGTAGTGGTGAAGATGCTGATGATGATGATGAAGTTGGCGATTTTGGCGATGTTGGCGATGCCAAGTTCTTCTCTTCCAGCGTTCGCACAAGTTCGGCTATGGTCTTGGAGCTTTTCACAGCAATCTCTTCTGCGGCAACTGCTCGACTCATGTAAAGTTCCAACTGACAGGTAGCTTCAGCCAATTCAGAAGATAAGGTTTGGATCTTTGCTTCATAGTCAGAGAGCTGCTCAGTGGTATGCACGGCGGTCGACCCAGTCTGCTCTAGTTCTTTAACGAGGGCCCTCTGGGCGTCCAGCTCCGCGCGGGATTGCTTTTCAGCCTCTTCTTTAGTGGCCAGTTTGCGTTCGAGCTCAGCTATGTATGCATCTTTCACCGAAAGTTGGTTCGAAATGGACGACAGCACCGATGTGCGTTTCTGATGAGTCTGAATATCTTGGAGCAATTTGACCACGCTGTTCATCTTGAGTCCCTGAACTTTAACGCTGTGGACCTCGGTCACCAACTTCTTGATGGCACTTTCGAAAGACACGTTGTTGGCAATGCTAGAATTGAGAAACATGCCTCCTACGCTGTTTTTGGCGTGACCCATGACCAAATCTTCAAGTGAAGCATCGATATCGCCGAATAATGCAACATCCAGGGCATCGGCCCGGATTCCTTGAGGCACTCCACCACCATACTTCCTGCCAAAGTTCCCCGCTGAACTCACAGTATTATTATTGCCCACCATATTACCCATACCACCACCAACACCACCAATGCCCATTCCGGTTCCAACACCACTGCCAGCACCACCAGCCATGCTTGTTATAGCGGTCGAAGACGACTGTAGCGACATAAACGCCACTTTCTCTACTCGCGACGAAATCTTCCTATGCACGAGTGACCCTTCGTCGTTAGAAATGTCAATCCCCAGCTCCAACACATCGTTCTTCTTGAGTTCATGCGGTTCGCTTTCCGTGTTATCATTGCTCAACCGCTCGCTGTTTATATACGTTCCGTTAGAGGACTTGGCATCCTTAATATACACCTTTCCCGTGTCCCTATCGGCCCAAACCTCGGCATGTTGTCTGCTCAAAACTCGCGAGTCAAAAAACCCGTTGTCCGGCGCGGGTAAAGTTTTGGCGTTGGTCTGCCGGCCCAGTTTGAGCACCTCGGGTGCAAATGGCACCACGAGCGATTTCTTCTCAAAAGTTCCATTCAGTGGACTCAATACGAGAATCAAAGCGTACTGAGAACGGTCAGAGTGCTGAGAGGACGACGAGAGAGAAGAAGAAGATGAGGTTGTAGAGGTGAAAGTTGACCCACTGGCAGTTGATAGCGTTCTTTTCAGTCCGTTCACGCGACCGTCTAATAGATCCAGCCGACTTGCAGACTCGGACGGGTCCCAACCCTCACCGCTATCTCCATTCATCTGCCGAGCTAATCGGCTCGTGCTCGGCTTGGACTTCGGTTCCGAACGCGGTTTGTCCACTGCCAGTTTTGACGGACTGGTTGGCGATGGATTAGCTTCCTTGCGCTCCACACCAGGTTGCGAAGGTCTTCTGATATGTGGAGATGTCGACTGATTGCCGTTGGGCGTGGTGCGTTCTGCCACGTTCCGCAACATAGTCACAGTCGCCATTGGGGGGTGGAAAATATCACACAGAGAAGATGTATATTGCTTTCGTTTTTCGCTTAGGTTCGTTTCAGTTCGTGGTTTCTATGCTTTTGTGATTGCTTAAATGTTAAAATGTTTGCCCTGCTGAAACCGATTAGTGGTGTTTTTTTTGGGATTTTCGTATTTCGCATGTTTGTGTGGAGTGAGTGGTACTGGTGAGGTGATTAACCAAAAAGTGTGGTATCTCATAATATGCTATAACTTCTGGCCATTCTAAGTAAACGTCCGATCTTTGCGTCTTCGTATCATATTTACGAGTTTCAAAGAGATGCTGAACGTGTGTAGAACCGGCCGGGTTTGCGCCAGAGATCTGGTTTGGTGCGCGAGATGGAGGAATGGAGCTAACGGTGCATACTGTTCAAGGACTTTCAGTACTTCCGGCTCTGCTGTTGATGCTGAAGGAAGTCCAAGTACAAAGTCGAGTGGAAAGCCGATTACAAAGTCAAGTACAAAGTCAAGTACAAAGTCGAGTGCAACTTCGAGTGCAACGTTGAATGCACAGTCAAGTACATCCTCCAGTGCAGCTTCGAGTACACAGTCGAATGCAACATCGAATACTACATCTGATTTTGATTCCAATGATACATCCGCTGGGCAGACCACCTCTGCCCAAATACTTCGAGACGCCCTTCGAATGGTACCTGAGTCTGGTTTTGACCTTGCATTGACACTAGCACTGCGAAACAGAGGATACAGCGATGTTACCAGAAATCTGTTTCCCAAGGGCGCATACAATGTTATACAGTACCACCTCGATCAGCAGAAAAACGACCTCGGCAACGCTGTTTTCGAAACTAAAACTCACTCCTTTGCTCAAAAATCGAGACAGCTTGTGATCTACCGGTTGATGGGCAACCGAGCGCTCGGCCACTCTCCCGATCGTCTCCGAGAAGCTCTTGCTATAATGACGCTCCCTCAGAATCTGACCGACTCGTTACACAGTCTACACGAACTGAGTGACGAAATTGCGTGGCTCGCAGGTGATAAAAGCACAGACTTTGGCTGGTATACCCGTCGGCTAGCTATCAGCTCACTTTACGCTGCGTCCGAAGTGTTCCAATCGCAAGACACCTCCATGAACTACGTTGACACACTACGGTTTGTGGATAGTCGAGTAAAAGAGCTCGAATCAACAAAGTATGCAGCAGACAGCGTACAAGAATGGGTTAGTTTCAACACCATAGCATCTTTCAACGTCTTGAGATCTCTGACCCGAGGATAATCTATTATGTCCAATCCAATATATAAACTGTAAATAGACTCAAGTTCGGTTACGTACACAGGTATCCGTCTCGCCTCCGGCGAGGCCCTTACAGGGGGAGGAGTCCCGCTTCATGAGCTAGCGTTCACGCATCTGTTCAATGTTATATTAATCTATAAAGTCCCGTACTTTGAGAAAATCGACCATGCATAACGTTTTTTAACTAATGTTCTATTCAGATGTGGGGTGTAAAACGCGCGTCGCGAACCTTGATAAAAAACAACTCTCCTATCAATCACCAGTGCTATGGAACAAACCAGTCTTGAGAATGCGGCATCGTCGCTGCGAAATTCGGTCAATATTGTATGTACTCTAGAAATGTGTCTACTCTCTTTCAGACCTAACAAGCTTTCTCGGCTTAACGAATCAATGACAGAAAGCTTGAACGACTTTGACCGAGTGAAAACAGTCATTTCAACCAACCGAGTGTTCGGGTTAGTGGCCGAGTCTGAGATAATGGAAGCGAAAACGCAATTAGCCAAAGAGACAGAGCCTCAGATTATGCAACTGTTGTCGCGAGCAGAGGTAGAACTTTCAAGATTGGATCGTAAGCAAATAGCTTTGGAAGCAAAGGCGCAACTCCAGGAGGTCAGACTGGAACGGTTTACTAGTGGAGCAGGCACGCGATCCAAGGCATCACAAGAACAACAGGAAAAGCTCCGGCAACTCGAAGAAGCGCGTAGCAGGCTACAATCAAACCTGAAAAAGCTGAATTTACAACGGCAGAGAGCCAGGATGAGCATGGCTCGCCCAGGGGGTCTATAAGCATCGCTCTAGGTTTCTGCGAAGCAGATCCAACGGATGGAAGTTGTCTCAGGTGTTCCTTTCCCAGGGAGCGTTTGTTCCGCTTCGCGGAAGAGTGAGGAGGCAAATACAAGAGAGTCTTCTGGGCAACCTAGTCGTACAGAAACAAGCGGGCGACACTCAGACTCAGTTCAAGTGTTTGATCAACTGCTACATACTTGAACTATAAATACGGCTGACTACCTAGGCCATCTCAGTCCTCTAGCCATGTCGACTCATCGTCATACGGGAAGTTAGACAATTCAAGAACCAATTCAATGACATAGAGCAGCTTCATTGAGACGGATTAATTGGATGAGTTAGAGTGGTCTCAGCACATAGTATTGCAAAAATCAATCCGTCATTCTGAGGACAGATGTCATCGGTGTATTCTGTTTCCAAGCAAAGGGAAAGCTGGGCATCTGCTCGAAAGCTGGGCAATTGCTCGAAAGCTGGGCAATTGCTCGAGGCAACTACATACCTTCAGTGTTGTATCCGATTGATGCTAGCATAGCAGGAACCTAGCAAGAACCTCGGAGAATGCTATGCTGGCATGTGCTTAACTTTTCAACAGTCGCAACCCCCGTCATCATTCCGCGAAGCGGAACCACCCCTCCTGGGAGTGGCCCCGCCGGAAGTGACCTCTAGCTCTCCTGTGCCGCAACCTCGATACACAGCTCTAACTTTCGTTTCATGATTTCGAGTTGCTTCTCAACCGAGGTGAGTTTGGCGACCAGTGAGATGAGGTTTGGGTCCTGGCTAGCCACGGTGACGCGCTCAAGCTCGCAGACACTGCGCGTACCATAAAAGACTGTCTTGGCAGCTCTTTTCTTGGTTGCAAATACAGAGGTGAGACTGCCAAGTGCGTTGGATGAGTCTTGTGTATCACGTAGAGTACGTATGTCTGTAAGAACGCTCGAATCCTTTATATAAAAATCCACGGCCAGCCCGGCTGGTAAATTCTCAAATAAATCTACTTCGGTAGTGTGCAGAGGAAATACAGACGACAAGGGAGGGTCTTGAACTCGAGCCAGCGTTTGCCTGACCAAGGTTAGTGATAAACTGAGTCGCTGTAGGAGCAATTCAGCGCCACCAGTTACGCACTTGTGCTTAACGATTTCTACCAGACCGTCTACCGTCTCTGCGATGAGATTGACTGCGTCGACTATTTGAACTAGGGCTACCGTCTTGCCAGATTTGAGCCGTAATTGGAATGGCACACCTTTATTGACGGTCGCCAACCGTACAGTGAGATCGCTCTCGGTCAACTCGCGCCCGTGGCGGGTTACAATCCCTATAAGAGTCTCACTTTTGGGAGTAGACATGACCAATTTGAATCCATTTTCGCGACGACCTAGCCCGGCCTGGCACTCGTTCAAGCCCGCCAGCACAGAATCCTGAACCTCCTGCTGCAATTCAGTAATCAGCCATTGCAGTTCCTGGTCGTGGCTGCTACTCATTGGTGGTATGGTTGTTGCGTGGAGCAAAAAATCAAGATGTATGCATGCTGGAAACTTTAACAATTTGGAATATGACGATGTAATATTAACTTCGAAGCGGAACACAAAACAGAAGGAAATTATCAAAAGGGTTGCCCGCTTTTAAATATAAGTCTATAGGAATATAGACGTTACAATACAATTATATACAATACAAATTTATGGATACAAATATTCACAATGCAGTTTACATCTCAAGACGGCTCCCTAAGAGTTTGGCAACTTCTTCGGCAAACGCTTCGCCCACTGGATGGACGTCAGTAGAGACCCCCTGCAGACTCATAGTGGTAGTGGACTTGTCTGGCAAACCACAGGCCACGATCCGGTTGAACCACCAGGGATCTGTGTTGACGTTCAAGGCGATCCCATGACTTGTAATGCTGCGCCGGACATGGATCCCAATGGCAGCGATTTTCTCCTGTGAGCTCATCCACACCCCAGTATCTTCAGTTGTCTTGCCCTGTAATCCATACCTTAGCAAGGTGTTAATAATGGCAGTTTCCAGGAGAGAAACATAGCACCGCACAGGCAGTCCGTACTGTTTCAAGTCTATAATCGGATACGCTACAAGCTGGCCAGGCCCATGAAAAGTAGTCTGACCTCCTCTTGCCGCTTCTACGAATTCAGCTCTGCCTTCAGCACGTAGCAACTCAATGTCTGAATCAGAAAGAGTCCCCTTTTCCCTGCGGCCACACGTATACACAGGTTTCATTTCAAATCCGAAAATGACTGGCTCTAAACTACTTGGTGGGACAGAAGCTTTCAGGTCCAGCCATCTGCGCACGTAGGTTTCTTGGATCACGGCTGCTTCTTGGTACGACACCTTTTTGGACGGAGGGGGCACATATCGCACTGTCCTTGGTCGGTTCTCACTGAGCGTAAAACAGGAAGGACTAGTAGTACTACTTATCGATCGCACCACAACGACACGGACAGAACCAAACGCATAACTGCCTCCAATGCCTCGAGCCCCCATGGGCCGCAAGACACTGTTGAGCATCCCCACAGCACTAAGTCAAAGTGTGGAGAGACTTTTTTTTTTGTGAAGATGAATATGCAAAATTTAATTAATAGATCATCGAAGCGCAAAACGCACCATCTATGACAGAAATAGCACGACTGGAGCAATGGATAAAGGCCGATAACGGAATTATTTCTGACAGATTGTCGATTAATGATATCCCCGGCCGAGGACGTTCGGTAATGGCTACAGGCTATATACCTAAAGGCACCAAAATTATCGAGATCCCTCGACGCAAGCTACTTAATGTCCAAACACTAGGACCTGAAATGCCAGGCTCGTGGTCAATGCTCTCGTCACACCAACTCATTGCCCTTTACATATGTTCACAACGAAACTCGCCAAAGTGGTCTGTTTTCTTCAATTGTCTGCCTACTTGGTCTGAACTGTCCTCCGTGCCCATAACCTGGGAAGCGAAACAACTGCATGATCTCAAAGGCCCCGTGGCTGCCTATGTGGAGAGACAAAAGAACAAATTTGAAGCAGACTACAAGGCAGTACGTGTGGTGGTGGCAGAGCACACCGATCTCGATAGGCAGGACTTCCTCTGGGCCTGGCTGTGTGTCAATTCCCGTTGCATCTACATGGATTTAGGACTTTCTAAGGAGAGCAATCTGACGATGGCGCCTTACGTCGACTATCTCAATCACAGTGACCATAGCGAGGTGACAGTAAAAATCGATATCTCGGCCAAGAGTATGACGGTGGTCACTACCAAGGACTACGAGAAAGGTGACGAAGTGTACCTATCCTACGGGGCCCATGAGAATCTCTTTCTGCTGTGTGAATATGGCTTTATTTTGGACTGTAACAAGTGGGATAGCCTAGATATCACCGAACAAGTAACGCATCTCATGTCTGAACAACACAAGCAGGTTCTACAGGACCTGGGCTACTTTGGCGACTACACAGTTGGGGCCACAGGCCCTTCGTTCAGGACAGAAATCGCACTAGCATGTCTTCAAGAATACCGGCCTACTCGGATACCGCGGGGTGTGCAACTGATGGCCGACGGTTTCAATGACGGCCATAAGTACAAACTGAAATCTGCAGCTATTCTTCGAGGAATTCTCACCTCTGTCAAGGAAAACCTCGTAGTTCGAGACAATCCAATTTACCAAGGACACTTGGAAATTATCAATTCAAATCTCGCTTAGAACATTGGCCTCCGCAAATAAATATAAATTTTTTAGAGCACAGAAAGGGCTAACTGCTAATGCTCTGAGCATATGTACACAATATTATTACTTCTTTGCAACTCGGTCAATTCCTTGTCAATTCCTGGTCGTCTCTGAGGGTCCGCAATGAATCACGCTTAGCCTTGACCAAGTCTACTAGAGTAGAGTTCCGTGCATGCGGAAGTTTCAGCTCCTGGCCCAGCTTGACAAGGTACCCATTAATATAGTCGATTTCAGTATCACTCTGTTTCAGGATCTGCTGCAGCATCGAAGACTTGTTTCTGGCTGTCCGCAAACAGACGTGTCTCACGAGATCCACAATACGATCAGGTTTAAATCTTGTTTGAATCATGAACTCACGCTCGACGGGAATGTGCTCTCTTATCTTTGGAATTACCAGAAAACAACTCTCCTTGGCTATGCCTCTAATCGTTTCGTAGAAATTAGGCATCTTCGCCAGTTCGCCATTTGTGCAGCTCAAAATAGCTGTGAGAGGGTTGATGCACGCGTTTACTATCAGTTTCTCGTACTGGTCAAATATAAAATCGGAGTACGACACCAGTTCAGTGTTGAGCGTTCCTTTGGTGAGGAGCAGTGCCTTGACAACGTCGGGAACACTACTCTCACCCGGATCAATATCAGCCTGATTTTGGCCCACATTTGCTAGTGTGCTTTGATTCGCCGTTTCAGACGGTTGCTGTGAACCAGGGCCCTCCTCCTTCTCGACATGTCGCAAATGATCTGATTTATCCGTATTCGACTCTTCTTCTGGGCTCAAATAATGTTGAACATGTCTATCTGGTGCTTCGGAATAGGCTGCTTCAGCGGCTTGAGCTTCTAAACCTTGGTTTATGCTTTCCGCACCCATATTGAGTCCCCTCGGTACCATGGCAAGTTTCAGATAGCCTGTACCTACATGTTTAAAGTTGAAAGCAGTATATTGTTGAACATGGACACCATGGGTGGTGATTCCAAATACAAATGAGGGCCTTGAATATGGGTCAGGCCAAAAAGAATGACACAACTCCTCGTATACCCCTAGACCGTTCTGAAGGAGCACTATAGTCGTATCACGGTTGATTGCAGGGAGATATCGGCGCAAGGCAGTTCGAGTCACATGGGCAGGAGTAGTTACTATTAAACTCTCAATTTGTTTGAATGTAGAGTTTATCTCCTCTGGTTCATACATGCCAGACACCTTCCGTTCCACGAAAAGTCGGTTTCCAGCTGGTTTTTCGATCCGGATAGTCTCATCATTCTGGACAAATTTTTCATAGTGCTGCTTTGATCTGAGAATAAGCTTGACATTCTCAGCAGGTATTTTTGACGCCAGTTCACTGGCAACTAGACATCCTATGTTTCCAGCCCCTAATACGTGGACTAATGGGGCGAATCTGGGTAGTTTCATGAATATATGGGTGAATTGGGAAGAGTTGAAACCATCTGCCGAGAAATTGAAAGAAGGTACATGTATGTAGATATTTTACTGAAATATGCAGCTCTGCTCAGCAGGTAGCATCACTGAGAAGAATATGTCCCTTTAGCTAACGCCAAACAATAAACTAAACTTAAGTGACAAATTTAAATAACCAATTCGAACTATAAAACACCATCAATAAAACTTGACTCTTTTCTCACCAAAATCAGCTCTTGACGAATAATATATATATATATATTCAAACTTCATTCGATAATAACCACGAGAGAATAAGCCACGAAAACCCCACACCACTCACACTTATAATTTTAGACAATGCTCATTATCGGATTGACAGGAGGAATTGCCTCGGGCAAATCTACCGTTTCAAACCTGCTCAGAGAGAAACATCATATCCCAATTGTAGATGCAGACGTCGTGGCTCGACAGGTCGTCGAGCCAGGTACGAATGGGTATAAGAAAATCGTAGACTACTTCTCTGAATCAACTCCCGACCTGCTTCTCGAAGACGGTACTTTGAACCGACCGGCTCTGGGCAAGGCAGTTTTTGGTAATGAACCTGCCCGCAAGAAGCTCAATTCCATAGTGCACCCAGAGGTGCGCAAGGAGACTCTCAAACAGATGGCCTGGGCCTATCTGCGAGGCGAGCCTGTGGTGGTGCTGGACGTACCTCTTCTTTTCGAGAGCAATTTTGACGTTATCTGTGGAGTTACGGTGACAGTCTGTTGTGATGACAAAACACAGCTACAGAGACTTCTAAGTAGAGACAGCCATCTTTCGCGCGAAGATGCCGAAAAACGAATAGCTAGCCAAATGAGTATGGAGAAGAAACGCCAACTGGCCGATTTAGTTATAGATAACGATTCTACGTTACAAGATCTGGAAGAACGGGTATCCCAAGTGGTCGAAACTCTCAAACCCAACCAGCTCTTGTCAGTGACTGAGTGGATATGTCCCCCATTTGCATTTCTAATGGCCTTATATACGTATGTGACTCGCCGACGGTCTCGCCCTCGTCTGTAAGCGTCGAAGGCGAACGTCATCACTACCGTTGGTTTTTTAATAACGCCAAGACCCCTCAGGGCGCAGTGGTAGCAACTTTGTTCAGTGTCTAATGGCGCAAATATTCCACATCGTCCTCTATCATCTATTGGTAATTAATAAATAATTAGGTCTTATTACTAGTCCACTATCTTGCTTGCTCTTTACCCTCACCTAACACTATATTATTCCGACGAGCCTCACCGCAACGTTCCGGTCCCGTCCCCCACTTCACTAGGCTTATATATCGTGGGTTTTGCGATGAGATCCATCTTTTATCACAACTTGAATCACAATGTCTACCGAAGGAAAACCGATTAATTGTAAAGCAGCTGTGGCTTGGGAAGCGGGTAAACCACTTTCCATTGAAGAAATTACCGTGGCACCGCCAAAGGCGCACGAAGTGCGAGTGAAAATCCTTCATTCTGGCGTTTGCCATACCGATGCCTACACTCTGTCCGGGAAAGATCCTGAAGGAGCGTTCCCAATCGTGCTTGGACACGAGGGAGCCGGAATTGTTGAAAGCGTGGGAGAAGGTGTTACCAATGTCGCACCCGGTGATCACGTAGTGTGTCTTTACACCCCCGAGTGCAAGGAGTGCAAGTTTTGCAAATCTGGCAAAACCAATCTGTGTGGTAAGATCAGAGCAACGCAAGGAAAAGGGGTCATGCCCGACGGAACGTCGCGATTTACTTGCAAGGGCAAAGAGCTTCTGCACTTTATGGGCTGTTCCACCTTTTCTGAGTACACTGTGGTTGCTGACATCTCCATTGTAGCTATCGACAAAAAAGCTCCTTTGGACAGAGCTTGCCTGCTTGGCTGCGGTATCACCACCGGGTATGGCGCAGCTACTGTCACTGCCAATCTTCAGAAGGGTGACACTGTGGCCGTTTTCGGAGCTGGGTGCGTAGGTCTGTCCGTTGTTCAGGGTGCTGTGGCTCGGAATGCAGGCAGAGTTATTGTGGTGGATTTGGACGAGAAGAAACGTTCGTGGGCTGAGAAGTTCGGAGCCACTGATTTCGTCAATCCATCTAAAATTGATCGCCCGATCCAGGAAGAGCTAGTGGAAATGACTGACGGAGGTCTTGATTATACATTTGACTGCACAGGTAACGTCAAAGTGATGCGAGCTGCTCTCGAAGCTTGTCACAAAGGCTGGGGTCAGTCCATTGTCATCGGAGTTGCTGCTGCAGGCGAGGAGATCTCCACCCGACCTTTCCAACTGGTCACCGGCCGAGTATGGAGAGGCTCTGCTTTTGGTGGTGTCAAGGGCCGGACTCAACTTCCAGGATTGGTGGAAGACTACATGAATGGCACTCTGAAGGTCGATGAGTTCATTACTCACCGTCATCCTTTGGAGAAGATCAACCAGGCTCTAGATGACATGCACGCTGGCGATTGTATTCGAGCTGTTTTGACTTATTAGCGGTATTTAGTAAGATTTTTCGCGAGAAATAAAAATAAATAATAATAAAAACAATCAAACGGACCAGGAGGGAACCAAATGGGATTCTCGGTTTAGCTCACACTTTCTGCAAAGCAGGGACCAAAAGGGCTGCCGGAGGCATGAGCAGGACGCGGCGGATCAAGCTCTCCAGTATTGCGCCATGTTGTGTAAACGGTCAATGACCATAGGCAAAAAGGCACTAACACTGTCGTTGATAAGGTTCTGGAAGTGTAAAATGGCTTGCTCTTCAGTCATGTCCAGGCAGAACTTATCTTTAACCTTTTGCACTGCCTTGGTGCGCTCAAACATGATATCTGGGATGCTAGATTCAGTCATAAGGGCAAATAAATTAAGAATCAGGTTCGCTGATTTCCGCAAGGTGGTGTATGCAGTGAAGCAATAGTTACGAAACTTGTCGTAGTTCTCTGATGAAGTTCCCCCCATCCCGTCTATCAGCTGTATGGGAAGTTTCATCAAAGGTGGGAATGGCTTGGGGTCTCTGCCAAGAATGTATCCATAGTCAGCATGGAAAAAATGGCCGGCTGGGCTTACTAGCAGGTTGTCAAGATGACGGTCGCCTACACCCAGAATGTATGTGATCACGCAGTAACCCGCGCAGGACCTAATGTAAGTGTCCATCGCTTCAGCCTTGATGCCTAGCGGCTCCTTGCCATCCGGATTATGAGCAGCGAGATAGGGCAGTACGCCATGGTACTCGCTGAGTATATGAGCCAGAGTCTCATTGGGGATAAACTGCATAGCCCCATCCTTTGTACCTGTAGCCAAAATGCGGTAAGGGGTTAAACGAAGATCCAAGTTCTCATTCTGCAATAGCTGATCCATTAGGTTGATAATTTGGATAACAAGTTGATCTTGTCGCAAGTCATCACCAGATTTGAATATCATCGGATAAGTTTCGCCAGTATCAGTTTTGAATGTCACTTTGAGAGGCGATAAACTGCTTTTGAAGACATTCGAGTCCTCTGCAACAACTCCAACTACACTTATAGTAGGGTCTAGCGGAAACGAGACTGGTGCAAATGACGACAGCCCGTTCCTGGAATCGGCCAAAAAGGATCTCAATATGTCAACTTTACGCGGTCGAGACTCCTTGCTGGTTTTAATCTTGGTAGCCACTGCCAGCAGGTTGTTCATTAACTTGATCTGGGCTTTTAGACCTGCCATTCGCGCCTCCCCGTTTTCTTGATTAGCCAATGAGGTGAGGAAATGAGAAAGAACTGGCTGGTATATAGTAGACGACGGTCCGCCCTTTTCCTGGGCTTCAACAGAAAGATACCAATAAAAATAGGTACCCAGTACAGGGTTTCGTACCGCCCGTCCAATCAGAAACCTAGCAAGATACGACTTGGTAGCCGCGTTTGATTTTTTGGTTCGAAGTTCAAACTTCAGGGCCTCTACAAGTTGTAGCAGATAGAGTTCCAGTTCACGATCGCTCGCCTTGCGCAGTCGGTCAACCGCGTAAGACCGAACGTTTACATCTTTGAATGTAGGACCTAAAAGTTCCAAGGCATCGTCTACATCAATCTCTGCCCACTTAGGAAGCAACTCCACAGCTTGCTTGGCTTCGACCGGGTCTTCCCACGTAATGGCCTTCAGGAACTTTGTCAGTGCCTGCTTGTGTCTAGTAAGATAGTACCTGAACTTCCAGAGTAAATTCTTTTCGTCATCACTTAGTTCCTGGACCGGCGAGAAATGCATTATAGTATTGAGGTCGTCTCGAATCTTGGCATTGGGTTTTAGGTCTCTATCGAGAGGACTAGACTTGTGGCTTCGCACCAGACGCCTGTACTTGGATTCTATCGGATTTTCACGCGACTGGTCGGAGTCCTGGATCAGCACAATGCTTCGGGGAGTGCTTTCAATGTGCCCACTGTTGCCAGCCTCATCTAACAGCGACACCGGCATAGATAGCTGCTGATTTGGCGAAGATGCCAATGGATGAGCACGTGGATATTCAACGTCAGAAAATACCACTGGGAAATCAAACTGAATCAACTCAACAAATAGCAAATGATCCTGCTGAGGCTGGAGACGAGTCCTGTTGATCTGTTCAATTTTACGAAACACTAGATTGTCCAGCCATTCCACCTGTTCTAGGTCGCCTGATTCATGCTTCTTGATCAGCTTTTCCAGGCGATCCATCTCGTCGCTTGATACAACAGTCGAATCCGTCTTGCTGCTACTTTTACCGTCTGCTTCGACATCCGGCCAAACCTTGAGTTTCTGGCGACCCCGCTTAAGGGTGCAATCGCTCAGCTCAAACATGCTAACAGTAGTGCCACCATACGGTATTCTGTGTCCTGGTCCTGCAAAGTCCCAGATTGTGATGGCAAGCTGAGCACTCAAAGGAAGCTGATTATACTTGATGGGCAGCGTTAGCCACTCGTTCCACCTTCGCGCACTCTTAAAAGACTTGTACAACGTAGAAACAGGATGAGTTAAGGGCTTGCTGTCGGCAAACACCTGTACCGTAACCATGAGGTCCGAAGTGGCGCTTATTCTTGATGTAAGAAGCGCTTCTTCAGGGTGTTCAAACAGCTCCGACGCCAATAATCGCGGTTTATCTCCTTCGAGCCACCCTCTGGTTAGATAATTATCTTAGAAGGCTGGAGTAAATATATACCACCACATACATCTTAATTCTCACATCTGTGTCAATGTCTCTAGACAGATAAAACGAAATCGCTTTCTCGTCCATGGTGAAATCCATAACCAGTAAGGTATTAGGTTGAACTGTTAGTTTTTGCGATAAAGTGGGGTGTGGAGAACGACACATATCGAGATGCATATGGAAACGCCTAACACGCGAGCAAGAATAAGATTTTGATATGATCCAGTAGAACAAAACCAATTGAAACTCTTTATATACTATAGCCTAATATTATACAAAACCTCTGAACCTGATATTAACGCTACAAACAAATGCCATTGCTCATGATATTTACAGTTGAAAAATGCCTCGTTTAGTGAAATTGCTGTGTGACTGAGGCGATTCCCCCGTTGACTCCATTTACTCCATTTACTCCATACTCTGGTCTCATATTATACTGTCCGTATTGCTGACCATGTTGGCCGTGCTGCTGGCCGTGCTGGCCATGTTGATTTTGCCCATGTTGTTGCCCAGGGTGGCCTGGTAATACTGCCCGTTGATAGTTTATAGTGGTCATAGGGCGGCCATTATTGGCTTGACCACCACCCATGTTACTCTGCGACCCACCATAGTGAAAGCCCTTGTGATGAGGCTCTCCGACAACAGAAGCATTAAGTCGGGAAGAGCCACATCGCAGGCAGTTCATGTTTTTGGCAAAGTTGTGATAGTTGCACCCCTCTTTCCCACATTTCCAATCTCCTGCCCGGAACGGCACACCCGACCCTCCATTGACGTTGTTGTTAGGACTGACGTTATTATGAACTCGAGCAGCAACACCATTGGAGGTTGACCTATGGTGAGATAGCTGCTGCTGTTGTTGCTGTTGTTGCTGTTGCTGCTGTTGCTGCTGTTGCATATAATTGACGCCCACAGGTCCTGGAACCGTTTGAGGAGGTACCGAAATGCCGGTGCCAGTAACAGAAGGAGCCTTGGTCGTCCGATAGCCTGAATTCGCCACATACTGTTCAGACCCACCTACCATAACAGATCCGCCAGTCTGAGTACTACTGACATTTGGATACTGGCACCTGAAACAAGCCGTCCGACGCTGAAAGTTGGAAAACCCACACGAAGGACACGTCCAGTCTCCCGGTCTAGGACGGTTTTTGCTCTGGGGAAAGGGTGTCAGAATCTCTTGCGCTCGCTCCAAAACTTTGTTACTTGATGGAGCAACCTCAATAGCTCTGTCGTTGAGCGCGCGTCCATTCATTGCAAAACTCTCGACCGCTTCTTCGTGACACGAAAATACCACAAACCCTGTCTCAGACGGCTTGAAGATGTCTGCATGCCGTAGAGTCCAAAAGGCCACGGGCCTGCCTCCATACTGCGTAAACCAGCTTTCAAGCTCACTTTGTGTCGTGTCGTGGGGAAGGTTGGATAAATACACAACTCTGGACCTCTCGCTCATAAAAGCACGCATATCCGCCTCACAGTCCAAAGGCCGAGTCAGCACATCACTATGCTGGTCAAACGGCTGTGAGCTCTGAATCAGAGATATCAAAAGCTTGGCCAACACTATCGCTCCCTCCATAGCCCTCTTAGGTGTGGTATGAGCGCCATCCGGCACCTCGAGTGCCACACACATACTAGAAAGGGAGTTACTATTGTAAGGTGCAGTTTCAGGGTGGTGCGCCTGCCACCTCGTGTATTCATTTCGAAAATCAAACAATTTAGGATGTCTCAAATAAGTAGGCAGCGAGGCCTGCTTGTCGTTGGCCTCGCGGAGAAGCTGTACCTTGAGATCTGATGCGTTCAAAACCACAAACGTGAACTCTGCTCCCTTGGACAGGATGTGGTTCTGGATACTCTGGTCCAATATGGCCATAGCATCCTGGAAAGTCCCAGCATCCTGAACGTGCTCCCAGCTTATACCCGTCAGGGCCGTACATTGAGCGGTGATGGGAGTGTTGGTAGGCCGTACGAACACACTATGCTTATGGATTTCCTCCAAGTTGACAGCATTGATAAAGAGCCACGCAACTTCGATAAGCTCACAAGAGTCCTTTGTAACGTATACTCCGTGGTCGTCCAGAGTGGTAAGCAGTTGGAGCACCACGTATACGTCGGACATGGCACCTGGCTTTTGTGTTTCTCAAATCTCAATATTGACTCTTTTCCTGTTACCTGCAAAAACCTGTGGTACTTTTAACGTTGCTTTGGGGTCGACAAAGACCACAGCGCAGGGAAAAAAAGAGCGTACAGTACACAGAAAGAGATATATCTCCTACAAAACAAAACGGTCTATTGTCAGTTGCACAAATCCAGCAATAAAGTAATTGGAATATCGCTCGAGAAAGGTCGAAAAGATCAAATGACTTGGAAGAGGCGAAAACCGGTGTCGATCTGAAATTTCTAAGCCGCGCATCCACGAGGGCCGAAGATCTTAAAATATATTTATGAAATACAAAGATGTTACAGAGGTCACGCATAACAAGAGAGGGAAAGAGGAGCCAATTTCTGCGAAGCAGAACCAATCCTCCCAGAAGAGGCCCTGGCCCCGCCGGAGGCAAGCACTCGACTCTACGCTTTCCTTGGCCTTATTTGATCTTCTTAAGTTAAACAAATTATATACAATTTACAGAGCAAGTCTTATATATACATATTAGGAACATCCCGAGATATTACTGATTTAATAAAAAAAAAGGTGCTTTCATAATTTTGACTTCTTGCTGCTAGCGTGATTTCCCTTTACCAGAAATCAGAGGAACTTCGGTTCTTGCCGCTTCGCTGGTAATCGTTTTTCTGGCCACCTCGACCGCCAAATCCGCCTCGACCGCCAAACCCACCTCGGCGCCCACCGTCTCGATGACTCCGAGCATCCCACATTCGATGCTGGTTCCTTCCTCTCTGCTGCCTGGGTCCGCTAGACCAAGTTCGTCTCATATTGGGACTGATTAGTGGGTTCGGCTCGCCCAAAAGCTCAGCAAAAGGGCGATTATCGCTGAGAAATTCATCAAACCCGCGTAGGAGAGAATTGCTTTTCATGCCGTAATAATTAAGAATACTGCCAAAAATACCATCGGCACCTTCTTCGCTTCCTTCAGTCACCTCGGGAATATGCGTCTTGAGCTTCTCGTTCAACTCCTCATTGGGCTCATAATTGATATAGTGATTCATTTTGATCTTGGACTTCTCGAGTAGCTTCAGGTACCTGCTCTCAGCCTCGCACATAACCAGAAAAGACTTTCCTCGATTTCCGATTCTGGCGGTTCGACCAATTCGATGAACATATGAAGCAACGTCCGTAGGAGAGCTAATCTGGAACACATGCGAAACCAAGGGAAAATCCATGCCACGAGCCACCACGTCAGTAGTCACCAGAATGCTCTCATCAGACTTCTTGAAGTTGTCTGCAGCCCGTTGTCTCTGAGCTTGAGTCATTTTCCCGTAAATGGTGTTAACGAGTCTCCTTCCAAAGAGAGGCGAAATAACATCTTTGAAATGCTGAGTGAGCACAGCTGATGGCATAAATACGATAGCCTTGAATTTCTCGCCCTTTTCTCGGGTAGCTTCCATCTCGCTCTGAATCAGGCCGACTCCACCGAGGTACATTTCAGCCACGTTGTTGCAGATCACGCTTGTCTGCTCCACCAACTCGTGCGCTTCAGGCTCATCAGCCGGGACAGTGTCAATGATCTGAGCAGGTTTGCCCAGACCAGACTCCGCCAGGTCTCTGACGGTGTTGTCAATAGTGGCAGAAAACAGCAATGTCTGAAGATTCTTACCTTCATTGGCTTCGTTGAGAATGTCGTTAATGGCCTCAATCTCGGCTTTGAAGCCAAAATCGAAGAGACGGTCGGCCTCGTCGTATACCTTAACGATTAGGTTTTGGAACCTCTCCACAATATATGGGTCTTCCAAAATGTCCAACAATCTACCAGGAGTGGCGACGATGATGTCAGCACCACCGCTTCTAGTACTAAAAGCGCTGGTGATCTGAGCCGACTTGGAGAGCCCGCCTACGAAGCACCTTGTCTTGATGGATCTCAGTTTACCAAACGACGTGATTGAAGTAATCTCGTCAGAAATTTGCTGGGCTAGTTCTCTGGTAGGCGAAATAATAACAGCACGGACACCAGACTCTCCTCGCTCCTTGGCCTCTAGAACTTTCTGAATAATGGGAATAACAAACGCGCCAGTTTTTCCAGTTCCAGTCTTTGCTCGCACAACCGCGCTCTCGTCCCGAAGCAGAGGGATAATAGTGGCAGCCTGAACAGGGGTCAACTCAGTGAACTTTCGGTGATGGTGGAGAGCATTCACTAAAACCCGCGAAAGAAGCTTGTGCTCAGCCAAGCTCAAGGTCGTAACACCAGAAAACCCGGCGCGGGGTTCTTCGTCGTTCTCAGCCTTAGTTTTGAGGTCATCAATCGTCAAAGTGTCCAAGTCCTTGGAGACCTCATAGTCTTCCATTCCCATCAACCCTGTGCCTTCCCTGCCATGGCCAGAAACTTGATTTCTAGTTATAATGGCATCATCTTCAGCAGCCCAATTCCTCCTTTTTTGTTGCCTTCGAGGTCGCCCTCCATATTTATCTACATCTCCACCTCGGTCACCTCCTCGGCCACTACCACTGTTTCCACGGGGTCGACTTCCGTAGCTACCATAATTCCCACGGTCTCGGTTGTCTCTAGATCCATAGTTTCGGTCTCCACGGCTCTTGTAAGACCGGTCGCCAAAATCATCACGCAGAGAACGAGCAGCGTGGAAAGCCCGAGAGGATAAAACTGCACCACGGAGACCTACACTACCAGACCGCAGAATTAAACTGCGACTGAAGCGAGATAACATTTCGCTTTCTGAATTCGTGTAGCAGTTGGGTTCCTAAATTAGGTGCGTTTTCTCAGAAAGTTTTTCAGTTTATCTTTTTTATTTTTCGTTTTTCGCGATCGCCGACCCAAACCCTCAGCCACAGATAACCACCCGGTCTGGCAGTTACGTGGGACTATAGTGTGGTTCCACCGATTGCGCTTACTTCTTCATTTTCACAACCTCACTGTAACTAGTCCGCTGGTCCATCACAACGTAGATTAGTGACGGACGAGGAAAAAAAAGCAATTGATCGTTTGTGTGATCGTTGAACAGCGGTTCAAAATTGCATTTGGAAAGTAAAAGACGCGAGATTGATTTCAAAAAAAACTTTTAGTACGGGAGAAGTGCAGGAGTGGTAATTTTTTATATATATTCCTTTGACTTCACCTCCCCTTAACCTGTAGCGGGGCCCTTTGTGGTTATCTAGTTTGTTGCCTTCAATATTCTCTGGTAGGTAGTTGCAGGCCGAACTCTTATCCAAAGAGTTCTTAGACCGACTGCGATAACCTCGTTGCGAGGACCTTTAATCTGGACAGGAAAATCTAGTTCTATTGTAACGTTATATATAATATTAGTTCAAAAAATAGGTACTCTTGTGTCCCACAACCTGTCGTACCCGTGTGTACTTGTTCGGTTTTTTAATATTTATCATCGCTGACTTGCGTGGTAAGGGAGAAGAACTACAAATAACCGATTGACCGAAAAAGACAAGAGACTACAAGAACTAAAACGAAGAAAGTAAGAAAAGGAACCCACGCGCTCAGAGGTTAAAAGAGTCAAAAACGTACGTCAAGGTTCGTTTTTCTCTCCTATTGTGTGCCACCTTTTCACCGTTGTTCGCTTTTGGCTTGCCGCTATTTAATATTAGTCCTCAAACTCCTCTAAATGGAGCCGGGCCAACCCGCTCGTCCGGTTGGGGAGAACAGCCATGGGTATAACGTTATGGCCGTTGAAGTGCCTCAACCGCCTCCCCCGCCGCAGCTGCCAAATCCCGAGATGCAGACGCCCCATCACGGACAGTACGGATCAATGCCTTCAGTACCTATGCCGCAACAGTATTACTTCGCGCATCCAACTGGAGGTCATCCCCGTACGAACGACCAATTACTAGCCAGTGAGTCGTCGCCTCAGCACATCCAGCCGCTTCCACCATCTATGTTTTATGGATCAACATCTGACGACAGATATTCATGGCCTGCCGCACACTCGCCTCACGGTGGGGCTCATCCCGGCAACTATATGGTTCAAATGCCAGTCGCGACGACGCCTGGAGGTGACCCGGCCAGGCAGCATGATAATAATGGCGCTGCCTCTTATCAATGGCTAAATCAATTCGCTGACTCGTACCCCTACGGTCAGCCCGCACCGTTTGCGGCTTATCAGATGTCACCGTCCCACCAGCACCCTCTGCCCATATCGATACCTTCTTCTATATCAGAGTTCAAAGGGCTACAGCATCCTGCCGAGTCAAATACGAGTGTTGATTTTCTCCCTAGAGAATACGCTACTTTTGGAGCGGCGCCAGATGGCTCCACTTCTGCTAAAAGAGCCCTGGAGGAACCTCTCGCATCTCCGGAGGCTTCTGTGAAGGGAGACCAGGTGTCGGCGACACCCAAGAAACCAAAGCTGGTTCCGCAGACTGAAGAAGAATTCTCGTATCTTACTCCCCCCGAGGTTATGAGGATGCGCATTGATGCTCTTTTCAAGGCTTTTGGGGACAATTCCACTTATACTGCTGAAAAATTCCGCCAGTTTGTTATTGATGTACCAAAAGAGAGGTATGGCAAGTACGAGAGTGACGAGATTGAAACCGCTTGCTCTGTTGCTTTAGTGTATGCCACTAAAGACTTTTGGGAAACTTTTGAAGGCAAGAAGTCCTTTTTAGCACGCATGCGAAATTGGCTAAAGCAGTACGCTGGAGATCTGAAGGATTATGATCGGACACCAAATGGACTCAAGTTTCTTAATTTATTGCCGTTCACAGTAGAGCAGTTGGAAATGTCGAAACTCAAGGGTGTGCTGAATCTGTTCGTCAAAAAGGGGAATGTGCAGACTGCTAAATTGGCAGAGCGGGCTCTAAAGTCTGCGAAAAGTCCCGAAATAGAAGAGACCCCGGAGAAGCCTTCCCAGACTACTAAACCTGTCAATAAGCCAGAAATTAAAGTAGCAGCTCGAGCCGGAGGCAAACCTTTAGAGAAACAGGAAAGCAGACCCGCTACATCAGCAGTACCGCTTTCCTCGAGAGCTAGTGAGACTCCACTTTCTGAGCAGCAGAGTAATTCAGGTGTCGGGACCACTGAAAGTACTGCCAATAATCTGAACAAATCTCAAAAGACAAAGTCTACAGCTGTGGAGCCGCCGCCAATTTCGAAAAAGATATCTAAGCCTCTGTCAGCTGCTCCTACGTCCAAACCGTCGTCATCTTTTCCCACGTCCAAAAGACCCGTTTCTCAGGCTGGTAGCGCCTCTCAAGCGTCGTCCGGAGCATCAGGATTCTTTAAAAGTCTTCAAACTGCTCAAAGAGCGCAGGCCAAGCCATCTGTTGCAAAAGTTGATGTTGCAAAGCCACCAACAAAGGCTTCTGATAAATCTGATGCAACACCCCCGCCACTTGCTCCACCTCCCCCTTCTTCCTCTTCTACTTCTTCCAACCCCACTTCTTCTGCACCTATGCTATTTTCCGGAATCATGTCCTTAAAGAGCCAGATGGAGAAGAATCGGCAAAAGAGCAACACTAGCCAGTCTCCACCGGTTTCCGCTGAGGAGAATCCTCGATCGAAAAAGAAGAAGTCGGTTCATTGGAGGGATTCAAACTTGGTGGATGTAAAATTCTTTGAAGTGAGCGAAGAAGAGCGAGTAGTGAGAAAATCCTTGAACGCAAAGGAGATGGAATACCAAGAAGCTTTGGTATTGGGTCATCGAGGTGAAGCAAATGAAGAAGTGGAATGGTATGAACCTTTATCTATTGATTTTGACTATGGTGGCTCTCTGGAGCAGCGCCTGCGGGAAGCCAGCTCTATGAAGCGTGCAGGATTGGTAAAACCCAGGAGTAAAGAGGCCAGGATCCAGCAGGACCGTGAGTCTCACACACTGGTTGCTTGTTATTTCAAGGAAGACGAAATCCCTAATTCTCCGTCTGAGCCTGATGCTGCCAGTGCCGACGAGGCTGGTCCGGCAACGCCGAAGACTATTCCCATCGCGTCCTCTTTGGAGTCCCATCCTTTGGTGAAGCATTTGAGTGCGCGCAATAATCAGTCTGATGCCACCACACCGACAGCACGATCTGAGCCACCATCTTTGCCTCAAGCGACGCCTGCTCAAAACAGCCAGTTGCAAGCCTTGCTCCAATCCTTGGGCGGTTTGGCTAACAGCGTTCCACCACCAAGCAGCAGTAACAGTGGCAGTAGCGACGGAGGACTTAATTGGTTACAATCATTGGTGCAAGGGAGCCAGAACCGCAACGATGTCAACCAGCAGCCTTCCAGCAGTGGTATCGTTCCTTCGGTCGGTAATCCTGTTCCATCTTTCTCCGGGCATTTGCTTCCTCTGCCGCCGCCACCGCCGCCACCTTCGTCTTCTTCTTCTTCTTCGACTACTACTGGTTCTTCTGCTTTCCCAACCTCTAGCGGGACCGTTCCTCCCCCCCCTCCTCCCCCACCTAGCTCATCGACTGTCGTTGATCTCAGCGCACTGCTAAAGTCTATAGCCCAGCCGCAGCACCATTCGCAGCAGCATCAAACCCAGCATCATCCACAGCATCAGTCTCAATCGTCTAGCCACCACCCCGCGCCATCATCAGTCGTATATACATCAACCATGCCGGTATTGAGCGGAAGAAGGCTAGCTCAGGAACGGCTGAAAGACATCCGACCCATGGTCCGAGGGACCACAGCATACGACATGTATCTTCAGCACTGTCGATATTTCCCCAAGGGAAAGTGTAAAAAGGGCGACGAATGTCCATATTTGCATGTTCCGCAGAGATAAATCCGCGCCACCTGCCTCCATGATATATCATGTTTGTGTAAAATTATTATGATTGAATGACTTAGAACCTAGTTTGTGCATACATTTTTTTTTTACTTTCGTTCTCCCTCGATAGACTAACCAACTTGGCAATAATATTCCACAAACTTAATGATCAGCCCTCATCACAGCCTTTTTGCACATGCAGACAGCAAGCCCGCTCCCCCTGAACTTTTCACTTTCACATAACAAAAAACAATAGAGAGCAACACAGGCAACTAATAGTAGCCAAAGTGTTATACAGAAGTCCAAACGATCTTTCTGCTTTCACTATGGACGGCGAGGACCCAAAATACCCCGACTTTGGCAATAATCCGCCGCGGCTGCTGTCTACTCAGATAGCTTTAGCCGCCGCCTTAGGGATTTCAGCTCTGTTTTCATTTTCTATACTGAGATTCAAGTGGCCAAAGCTATATGCTGCAAGAACATCTCGTAAGCGCGGTTTGCCCAAGCTGCCGAGGTCTCTATGGGCGTGGACGGTGGCACTGTACAGCATAACAGAAGACCAGGTCCTTGAGCACGCTGGATTGGACGCTTATGTGTTTTTGGGATTCTTCAAAACTGCTATACAACTACTTTTCATATGCACAATCTGTGCCATGACCATTATAAGCCCCATCAGACTGCACTATACAGGTAACTACGACCAAGGAGAAGACTTTATGGTGAGACGCAGGGATCCTGACGGCGACCCAGAAGACTTTTCCGTGTACTTGTGCGTGTATGTGGTCTTCACCTATGTGTTTACGTTCCTCACTGCCTACTTCATGATGCGGCAGACGGTCAAGGTTATTAGCGTTCGACAGTCTTATTTGGGGGGTCAGAACTCTATAACGGATCGTACGATACGGGTGTCGGGTATCTCAAAGAGACTGCGGACCGAAGCGGCGCTCAAGGAGCATATCGAGTCCATAGGAATAGGATCTGTTAGGTCTGTTAGCTTCTGTCGGAACTGGGCAAAACTGGACTACTTGTTCGATAAGAGGGATGAGATTGTTTTTAAACTGGAACGCGCTTGGAGCGAGTACTTGGGACCCACTTGGCTCAACGATTTAGATGCCGCAGCGAGCAGCGATGACATTGAGGATCCAGAATTGGAAGCTGACGAAACCATCAGCTTGCTTGGTCATTCACGAGGCGGAGGAATTCAACTAGGGTTGGCTCAGCATGGATACAAGCGTCCTACAGAGCGTACCAATTTTTTCGGGTTGTGGGGTCCGAAAATCGACGTTCTCGACAAGTATTCGGAGGAGTTGGAAGAGATAGATGAACTGATTATGACTGAACGACAGAGAGAGTTTGACGCTACTGATTCTGCCTTTGTTACGGTTGACTCTGTGGCGACTGCTCAGATGACAGCACAGGCGCTACTGGACCCTCGACCGCACAAGCTGATTGCCCACACAGCTCCTGCTCCCCACGATGTTATTTGGAGGAACTTGTACATGACCCCGAAAGACAGGGCTTTGAGAACGTATATGATCACCATGCTTATTGCTATCATTAGTGTGGCCATGGCGTTTCCAACTTTCTCTTTGGCGCCGTTTCTGGAAATTAAAACCATCAAGAAATTCTGGCCCGGATTGGCCAAGCTGTTGGAGTCAAACGAGTTTCTACTGACATTTGTGACAGGTGTTCTGCCTACCCTGTTGTTCACTATCATCAGTTCCGTTATCCCATACTTGTATTCCTATTTGGCTACTCTTCAGGGGTTTATTTCTTATGGAGATGTCGAACTGTCCGTTATCAGCAAGAACTTTTTTTATATCTTCTTGGTGTTTCTAGTCTTCACAGTAGCCAGTACTGCCTCAAGTTATTGGTCTTATCTGAAGGACACCACTCAGATCAGTTTAGAGCTTGCTAAAGCACTGAGAAAGTTTTCTCTGTTTTATGTTGATCTGATCATCCTGCAAGGAATTGGAATGTTTCCCTTCCGTCTACTACAGATAGGCAGCGTTGTCAGGTTTCCTCTGTTTGCTGCCAGCTGCAAGTCGCCCCGAGATTATCGTGATCTCTACAAACCGCCAATTTTCAACTATGGAATTCACTTGCCTCAGCCGATTATGATTTTGATCATTATCCTACTTTACAGTGTGATGTCAAGCAAGATTTTGGCCTTTGGGACGATATATTTCGTCTTTGGATATTTCACTTATAAGTACCAGCTCATGTACTCGATGGTTCATCCACAGCACTCTACTGGTAAAGCCTGGCCTTTAATTGTCAGAAGGGTATGCTTAGGTCTGATAATGTTTCATCTTGCAATGGCCGGTATCTTGTCCCTGAATAGAGCCTACTTTCTGTCTACTCTGTTGACGCCGTTGCCTATCGCAACAATGGTTTATATTTATCATTTTGAGGAGTCGATCGTGCCTCTGCTTCATTTTATTGCTTTAAGGGCTATAAAGAGCACTGGAAGTAATACTGCCAGTAATGATGACACAGAAGACGACGACCTGTCACCAGAGGCCGAAGCTAGAGCTCGGGCCCTGCGCAGAGTGCGATCTCAGAGCAAGACTCTTGATGAACAGAGAGAGAAATATCTGACATATATCAATCCCAATTTGACCAAACCTCTTGATGGGCCGTGGATTGGAATTGAAGGGGATGAGATTATTTTGGCCAACTCGGAAGGCACTCGTCGGCGTCGTGTACGATTTGAAGAATGGGAGTGAAAGAAGGGAAAAATAAAGAGACGCAAAAATATGGAGGGGAGGGGGAAAGTTAGAGCACGAGCCGGCAGTGATCGCATGGACTGGAAATTATTTATTATTATTGTTTAGGTAGTTATAGTATGCATTTTTTTAATATATTAAAACTAATATATGTGATTATTTTATTTCCAATAGGAGGGATACTTGTTTCAATGGCACCGGATGAAGATACATGAAAGGGTAGTCATCCATGAGTCGACAATAAATAAGATTATGAGTAAAGATAAATGGCATAGTCCAAAATGTAGTCACAGGCAATTACCTTTGCCAACACAGCCACGCCGGTTATAACAATGGCCTGCCAGTATGCACACTGAAGGATGACGGTGAGTACCTCAATCAAGGTGAAATTGACTGCCCACCCTATTAGCGTAGCTGCAATGGGAATATCGTAGGACCAGATTAGCATTAGAATAGGAAATAGCTTGGAGGGAGTCGATATCAATACCGCAGTAGATAGGGCATTTGGGCGAGACCAACCCAGCCATTTGCGAGCCAGAAATCGGATCATAAGATGCAGAACAGCAGTATCAATAACACATCTCACGAGAAACGTCAGGTATTGTGCCAATACTGGCAATTCCAAGATCAGTCTATACGAAGTCTTAGGAGACCCACTTTTTTCAGCCCCTGCCCATGTCAAGTATACATCGAAAAGAGTAAGGAGGAGCCAAGCTCGCTTGGTTTGAGGATGCAGACTATCGTGCTCATTTGATGACGATAACACGTTGAACACCAAATGTCGAAAGGCCTGGGGTTTCAGTAAAAACAGATCTATCGCGACAATGACATTGTCGTGCTCAATATATTTGTCGGCAAACTTATTGCAGTTCGGGCATGCTGTACTGCGAATATTCGTCGGAGAATACTGGGTGTATAAGGAGTTTATCGGGTGTGTACACTCTATACAGATCATTATTTACTTTCCATGTTTTGAGGTTATGAGCAGTGAATTTAATGAGGTTGGATTGTGAGGTGCTTTGGATGATTTTAAGTGGGGCAAATTTGGAACAGTAACACTTCAAATATAAAGCTCGTTCCTGCAAAACAAAACTACACTCCCAGATGAAGGGGGAATTAATCTAGAGGCAAAAGGGTTCCATTGCCTTAGGTCAACAATATCGCATTCAATAGATATATATCAGCGTTTATACAGTAATAGGAATAAACTGGCTCGTGGGCTGCGTTACATCTCTGTTCCTCCATGTAATCTACTAGAGCAGAGCTGACAGCTTTGTACTGTCTTCCGGATCTCCCCAGAAGACCCTATATATGAGTCTAAAAAAACCAACTCTACATAGACTATCATCCAACGTGTAGGCACTATGCAAAATTAGTGGTACCTAGCATTGCACGAAAAAACACCGCCGTTAAAAATGTAAAACAACCTCACAATCTGCTGTGTCACTGAACTACATGAAATCGTCATCGTCAAACTCGTCATAATTAGTCGTATCCTTGCTATCGTCAATCTTGGCAGATGCTTGCTTTATAATCGGCTTATTCTTCTTACCGCGGTTAGCACGCTCCTCTCGCTGCTTTTCCATCACTATAGCATTGATAGTGGAGGACACCTTTCGAGTCTGATCGCTACTGAGAGGTTTACACAGATCTCGGCAAAATTCAATAGCAAAGTTGGGGAAAATCAACCCGTTTTGCTCGTTGAGCTGCGTCAACAATGGGACCAAGGTCTTGCGGAGGGTGTCAAAGTCTTGCTTGGTCTTTGGCTTGAACAATGTCAAATCCGACAGTTTTCCAGGCTCTGCCGGTTTCGGGCTGGCATTCTCTGAAGCCCTAGATCTGGGATGAATGTCGACAGAACCCAGCAATGAAACAGCGTTGTTTAAATCAGCATCGACCTCGGCTTGTTGTAATCTGGCCTTTCTGGAGAGAGCATCCTCCTCCCTGGAAGCAAGTGCGGACTTTTCCCGCTCTAGCTGCTCCTTTTCTTCTCTTTCAGCAATCTTCAGCTGCACAGGTACTCTTTTTCGAGTTGGCTCTTTGGGCCCGGTGTCTTCGTCGCTATCCCCGGCATTCTCCCACGAGTCTGCGACTCCCAAGTCTTCTTCATCATCAAAGTTGGTGCTGGCCTGCGTTACAGGCACGTCGAAGTCTTCGTCATCTGGTCAGCAAGGTTCAAATTGCAACTACAAGAGAATTTCCACGTTACGCACCCCAGTTTGACATGTTTTAAGGCTCTCTATTCTAGTTCTGTTATGGAAGTGGAAAAATGCGATAGTTCTGAAAAGTTGAATAAAGTTGGATCTATAATTTTGAAGAGGGTAAGGTTATATAATTGTCCGTGGAATCTCCCAGTGGATATCTCATCGAAAGAGTTGCCCGGTAAAAAGACGACGATCAGGGCCTACTGTAACAACCTTTCCGCCAGTTTTAGCTTCTTTTATATATGGAAAGCTACAAGCCCTACAAAATTGTTCAATTGCGAATCTTTTAGAGATTAAAAGCAGCTGATTGCAATGGATGCGTTGACTGAGTATATGCGGGGTTCTGTGGGAGCAGCTTGCCAAATCAAAGAATCGCAACACGGAAAGGGCCTCTATGTAGATACCAAGGAAGTGCCGGAAGATGGAGTAATTATTAGTGTACCGGATGACTTTCTAGTTACTGCTAGAAATGTAATATTGTACGCAAATGCCAAGGAGCATACCCTTCTGAGTAAATTTCTCCACATTGACGACGCAGGCGCCCCAACGGATCCTCAGAAGTTGCCAGAAAGGAAAGTGATCCTTCGTTTCCTCCTCTATCAGATGCTGATGGTGAGAAGGGGAACACCGGACAAGAAGTTTGCACCATGGTTAGTTAGCATGCCACCTCTTAAAGACATGAACCTACCCTTTACGTGGGCCAGTGATGGCATGGTTCACTTAGAGCCTACAACTATTTACGGAGCAACCAGAGCTAAGATGGTTGTGACTGAGCGCAACTATAATGGTTTTTTCGCGCACCCTGGCATTGGAAGCGATATAATGAAATTTGTTGCAGCAGGCCCCAACCCGGAAAAAGTCAAAATAGACCACATTATCACATACAATGACTGGCTGCTGTTAGAGTGCTGGATATCCTCGAGGAGCATGGAGATCCCTATTGAGGAAAGTAGCATTGCAAATGTAGTCGCTGACAGGAAAGACAATTCGGATGTTCCCGGCTTAGAGTTGAATTCCGCGGGCGCTCTAGAAATGGCCCTGGTTCCATTTATCGACTTTGCTAATCACAGTGATGATGCAAATGCTCGCTTTGAAAGGCAGGGCAAAGGTGTTGTTCTCGTTTTGGGTTCGTTACAGGCAGGACCTCATGACAGCCCAATAGTAGAGGTCACCATAAACTATGGTCCTGAAAAGAGTTCCAGTGAATATTTGTTCAATTACGGCTTCATTCCCAGCTCCCATGAAGACGCACGCGCACTGAGCATATTTTATCAGCCGAATGATGCAGAATATCGGCCTGTGCTAGATAGTCATTTCGACCCTAACAGTGATCCTAGTGCGGACGAGTATGACAGCAGCTACGAAGCACTTTCCTGGTTCATGAACCGGCCCACCAACAAGATAGATATAAAATCGGTCGGAGAATTGTGGAAAGATGACTTTCTTTATCTATTGGCCGTGAGACCTGAACTTGAGATCGCTGCAGAAGATGAAGAAGGAAGAGAATATGCATTGTACTATAAAGAACAAAAGTTGGATTTGGACGACTTGGAGGGGTATCTGAAACGTATGTATGCGGACTCTTTTACTCAAGAGATCCTGCCTCGTGCAGATTTAATAGCCAAACGGTTATTGGAAAAGTACTTGGAGAGCGTGAGATCCACCGCAAGCGGGTTAAATGGCGACCGCAACCACTTGGGTGACCGGTTGGCCCGGCTTGAAGCCAGTCTGTTGGAGTACGTACTAAAGCAGGTTGAAGCACCATGTCCCAAAGAGATCCCTGTATCGCAGAGCTAGCAAAAAAATGCACGATACTTCCTCAGCGGAGATCTTTGGGTTATTTATCTAAATAATTTCGCAATAAAAGTGTAACGGAGCTTATGCATTTATAGTAATTAGAAACTCTCTCATTATTTCTGGTCAACGCCCTTACTTAACTCGTACCTTCTCCGAACCCCAGAATACTTCGTGCAGCTTTACTAGCCCATCCTGCAGGCTGTTCTTTGCACTGAGAGCGGCCTCTTTCCTGTTGGCCTGCTCATGTTTGCGAATAACCTCATTATAGGATAAACGCAGCAATATCTTGCACTCTTCGTATGAAAAGCCCCTCCGGACACTGAGATATTCCACAAGTTTCATGGGACTGCTGCTGTATTGCTTCATCGTATCGTAGAACTTGATGACCTTCAGAAAATCAACCTGTTGAGGGTTGACGACAATTGACTTCAGCATTTGCTGTAACACGACAATGTTGAGATACATCTTTTTCACTCCCAATAGGTTCATGACACTAAGATTATCAGCACCATGAATAAGCAATTCATTCATCAGCTGAGACAGTCCCAAGAGAATATACTTCTTGTCGTTGACTAGCAAATACTCGTTCATCGTTTCATTATTCTTTAATATTGTCGATTCCGCCATGCCTATGAATGTGTCACGTTCCTCTGGTTCACTGTCAAGATAATAATCACCCTTAGTCATAACATTGTCAATATAATAAATTGTCTTGCATCGAATATCGTTCCTCAGTGTAATTATGCATTTATTGATAAGAGTCTCCAGGTTCGCAACAGCTTGATCGAACACCACTAAACTTTTCCCATCTAAAATAAGAAGCTCGCTTGTCGCCGTAGACTCTGTAGCAGCCCTTGACTGACCGACTTGGGAGGCTTCTAGCAAGGTCCACCTCTTCTTCATATGGGTCTGCAGGTTGGAAGAATCCATCCCGTCTTCTGAAACTGTGCTCTCTCGAACCTTTCTTAGTTTGTGCAGTCTCACGGCAAGCCACTTCAAACTGGTTATCATGAGACAAATAGAAGAAAAGTCTTCAAACTCCAAAAGTTCTCCCAAAGAAATTTGTTGATTTTTCTTTTTTGCGTCCTTTGAATGTCTTAGGCTCATAAATATTTGAGTTTCCTTTTCCAATGCTTCATTAGTCCTCGTCGGAGGATTAGCGAGCAGTGACTGTGATAGGGCCATCAGCTGAGGGTCTTTTGTCAGCCTACATCCAAGGATTACTTGGTCGTCTTGTAGCGCCACTATGTTGTTGAAGTACTGATTGTATAGTTCGCACATCCAATTAATTGCTGCAACAAGCAGTTCTGCATATTTTTCTCTGTAGGTGACACCAGTATTGAGAAGCCTACAACTCTTGTAGACCAAGGAAATAAAATCAAGAACACCCTTTTGGATTGGTTTTTTAGAATGCTTTGCCCATTGCGGGTGAGGTCGCAAAGTATCCTGCCCATACATGATCTGTTGAAATGACGATTTCAGCGTGTGTGTAAGTTGTGGAAGGAATATTTCTATGAGAAAGTCTTCCAAGAACATATCGATACTTTTCATCCTTGACTTTTCGTTAAACGGAAACACAGCCTTCGAACGTTGAAGAAAAATAACAGTGGGGTCTATCAGAGCTCGTATATTGAAAACATCCGGCTGCACGACAAGCTGATGAGCAGAGCTTGCCTGAAGATTGGCAAATGGCGTATGTTCAGCGAGCGGGTCATGGACAAAGTTACCGGACACTAATCCTGGAACCGTTTTTTTCAATGATTTCTCCAAAGTTTGAAACTCACGGAGTATCTCAGGTCGATGTATGTCCATATTGTTGAATCTGAAGAGTCGCACATTGGAATCTTTCTTTAGGAGCCCAGATTTCGACTCGTATTTATAACTTGTGGCTTCGTTTAGATTCTCTTTCGAGATGACATAGCTTGATAGAATCGCCCTGATTTCCAGTTCCACTTTTGAATATATCTTGAAAAAATCGTAATCCAAAAACTCTGACTGTTGTTTACTTCCCTTGTGACGCTGCGCAATGCCCTGAACCACTTCGTAGACTACACGATGACCTTGAAGCACCGCCAGCAGTTTTGAGTACAGAGTCCAGATAAGATCTTTCAACACAATCAGTCTACTATCAGGCCCACTCGAGCTCAATACTGACTCCGACTCATCCTCCAGGAACAAGTTTATCTGAGATTTGGAGTCATTGAGATCCTTTAGCTTTGGGAAACGCTGGCGGACTTCAAGTATTGTCTTCTCTATGAGTCTGTGAAGCTCAACGGGCAGGCTCTGAAAGATCAGGTCAAATAAACTGGTAAGTCGGCCCATCTTGAAGCATGTTTCTACAATCAGACGGATATAATAGAATGAATCTGATTCCGGGTTCTTTCGGTCATCGCTCTGTATAGCAATGCTCTTGTCAAATTCAGCAAGAAACTGATCGAGAAGGGAAGATCCTGAAAATGACGTAGATTCTTCTGACAAGTCAAATCGGACCTTGTCCTCGATGACCTGCTCTAGGTTGTTGAAATCGTCGCGTGCCTGAGAATATCCATTCCAGCGCGAATCACAGTAAGGACTTTTCAGATAAAGGTGGTTCCCTAGTTCGTCATGTAGTAAGTTAAATAATGTTGATTCCTGGTTGCTGAGATAGGATTGTATCGAATTTACGGCTGGAATTGTCGCCAGGTCTGGACTATCCGCTTTGTGAGAAGCCTCGGACATAGTGTTAAATGCAGACAGAAACTGCTTCCGATTGATCTGTCCTTCCAGCGTATCTGGAACTTCCTTTAGTTCCTCAATAGTACCCAAAACAGTGATCATTTTCTCGTATTTAAGAGATGTTGCCCTCATCTCTTTGAGTACAGGTCGACGTGTTGCCAGATCCGCTCGCGCCCGGATCAATAACTCTTTGGCATTATTGATATTATCTTGCGAGTTAGAAATACTCGATGCTACGGTTCGGTACAAACCAATAGAGCTGTTGAAACCTTGATAGTTCTGGTCTACGTATTCTTTCAAGTTTGATTGCAACTTCTCCTTAAGCATGTTGAAGTTGTTAATGTATCTAGCTTTGCCGATAGAGCTAGTGTCCATCAGAGAAAGGGCCACTTCGAGATTATTTGGGTTTTCATCAAGAAGCTCTTTCCATTGCTGGGAAACTTCCCTCAGCAGGTCTGGTTAACAAAAGTTGCGCCTCGCGATATCTGACTTTACTTCAAACTTACTATCGAGTTCATGGTCATTCTGATCCGAATTGGACTTCTTTATATGAACCGATAATCTACGCGTGAGGTTATCGCCATTGGCATTATTATTCATCCGATTCAGCATGTTGCGGGCACTTAGCTAGGAAACAAACGAAAAATATGCTCCTTTGGCCTAAGACGTAAGTCCTTTGAAACTTTGAACTCACAATTCTAAGTCCAAACAATTCTTGATCGCTGTCCTGTTTGGAGTTGATTTTGGTTCGGGTAACTACACGAAACGGCCAGTGTGGGGAGATCGACTGAAGAAACTGTAGTTAACGCGACATTCACATTGACAGTACAAATTATGCAGAGGATGCAAGAAGTATAAAATAAATAATTAGAATAAAATATAATATGCGAAGTGGCCATTCGTTCACATAAAGACCTTTACCGCACCTGCTCTGTCTACTGAAATTATTGTCTCAAAGGGTCGCAATAAGACAGCAACATCTAAGATTGTCGAGGTGTGGTTCTTATTGAGCTCCTGCTGCTCTGAAAAAATCGTGGTGGTTCTTGGTGGCCGCTCAGATTTCGAAGTACTAGGCTTTGACTTCGTGTTAGGAACACCGTTAATTCTTTCATATATCAGCTTCAAGTTCGAAGTATGTTGCACACCATAAGATGGTCGGCTAGAATCGAGGTTGAGCCCACTAAATATGCTGCTTGACTCTGGGGCAGCAAGATCCCAAAATCTCAGCATCCTGTCCGTTCCACCGGTAACCAGGTAACCCTTTCTCGAACCTGCAGAGTAATCAAATTCGAGCCCGGCCCTGAGACAGGTCAGTGCCGGCATTTCAACTCCTGTAGGATCGTCTATCGAAAGTGTCCGGAGTGAGAATCCGGCATTGTTGATGGCATCTACATCTACCGGGTCGTACGCCGAACTGACTTCGGTACTACCACCAACTCGGTAGATCTCTTTGCAGCTTCTGCTCTCTATGTCCCAAGCTGTTACCTCTGGTAAATCTGTCCCACCTACCACATAAACAATGTTTCCATTGGACTTTGGATTTACATGGACCTGGTTTATGGGTTTGCCTTGCTTAAATCCCCATGACTTGATTCTCAGCTCAAACCGGATATCCCACAGGTCGAGAACTCCCAACAACGTTCCCGCCAATATCCAATTCTTATCCCTATCAACGGTCATGCATGTGATTACACCGTGGGATTGAGGGTTCAGCATTGTTGACACACGTTTCATCGTGACAAGATCAAGAACGACGATACGGGACAATGTGGTAGCACCGTATAGCTTCAAGGTATTTCTCGTCATTACCGTTTCCATGACAGTGACATACTCTCCGGCACCTTCCAGCTGAACCTTTTTCAAGAGCTGTATCCGACGGAATCGAATGCCACTCTTGACATTTTTCTCAGTGTGGGTAGCTTCTACGCGCAAGAATAACACTCTCCCATTAGATAACGAGCAAGCCATGGTATAGGTGTTTTCAATGAACTTTATGCACTTAACTTTCGGTGGTGAATGCATTTTATTGTCCTCATTGTTCTCAGATCCTGTGTGATATACCAGAACAGCTCTATTGATAACATTCATCTCCAACCGTGAACAATCCCATACACGAATGGTACCGTCGTCTGATCCAGTTACGAAAAACTTATGATCAGGCGAGATTGCTATACAGTTCACTGCATCAGAATGCTCGGTAAAGCTCGAGACTAATATCCCAAGGGGTCCTTCTCTTCTTTTGCGCGAAGTACCTCCAGCAACTTTAGAGACTGGTGATTTTCCAGAATAGATCTCACATGTAGGTCCTAACTCTGTAGGAAGCTTAAAAGAGTTACTATCGTCTAGAGCGGTGTTCAGCATTTTCCAGATGTACGGATTGTCTCCGGTGTAGCTGACTGATCTGTCTAATCTGCTTTCGTTAGCAGCCTTGCCCATATCGGAATGAATATGATGTCCTCCAACTTCACCGTATACCTCTGTGGTTACAGTGCTCGTTGATGGTGCAGATTTGATGTTGATATTGCGCGAATCGTCTGCTAACAACTGAGTCGCCATCATATTATCCATACCAATGCTCCTACTGTTGTTGGAAGTAGAGACTTGGTCTGACGACGACGCCTGGCTCAATTTCAAACGAGAACTCTGATTGTTCCAGAATTCACGCTCAAAAAATATATTACGAGGCGGAACATTAACAGATTGGACCCGCAGCATCGACGAATCATCTTGTGATGGAGCTTCGCTATTTGCCCACAGAGTGGCCAACCTGTACATATAGTCTTTGTATACAGTGAGCATCCAGAATTTGTCATCAGTTAAGCCAACTTCTCTCAGCCTAGTAATCCACTGCGCATCTTCAGCAGACCTGCCATTGATCCGCTTCGTACCACTTCTCTTTACACGCGAATTGAGTAATCCACTCTGATCAAGAGCTTTATCGTTCCGATCCATCTTCCAAAACAGAGACTTTTGGGCTTTAGTTGCCCATGTCAAGACTAGGTTGTAAACGGCTCGACTCATGGGTTCCGTGACATTATTCAAATAGCCTGCCTCTGTGAAGTCATCCAAATCACAATGAAGGTATAAACGTATCTTAGGCAGAAACATGCAATAGACCTGAGCTGGAGTCATCCATTTCACTGAACTGGCTAGAAATGCAAAAGTAGAATTTCTAATCCAAGTATTGGGGTGGATCATAAATTTGGAACAGGAGTCAAGGAGCTCCCATATTCTCTGCAGTTTTAAAAGACCCAAATCAGACAGAATAGTGAATGTTTGCAGAACTTTTTCCACCACAAATTCTTCGGTATCTGCCAAAGTTTGAATCATGAGTGGCAAAAGGTATTGGTCCAAACTAATGGAACCAATGAACGGAGAGATCGCCACGATGCAATCAAACAATTCCATTCGAATAAGCGGGTCTTTGTCGTTCAGATAAGTAATCGAATGGCTTAAGATAACGTCGTTCGTCTTCTGCTTCCCAAGAAAGACGCAAAGAGGAATGACAGCTCTTAATAGTGCGCGGCGAACTTGCGAAGATGAATCTGTGAGCAACGTCCGAGCATGATTTTCTATAATGAGGGATAAGTCCTGCTTCTGAACATCAAATGCAGTATATTCCGCAGAAGTTCCATTCTCTGTTTCTGGATCCACTTCATCGAGTATTCCTGAAGTTTTCAACACTTGGCTCATGTCCAAAAACTTTGCTGAAATCTCTGCTAGTACTGGTAAGCAAGAGGCGTATGACATTCTAACTAGTATGGATCCTTTATTGAGCAGAACTGTGAGTTTCGGAAAAATATACTCCGGGAATATCTTGGCATTCAATGGGGTGACAGCGCTGACGAGGTTTAAAAGCTGGGTGAGGCATTTCAAAGCCGCGATCTGAACATTATCAGAGGTGTCATCCAGCAGAGTCACTAGAAGGGGAAGGCAGCGGTCTAGCTTGGCTTCATCATGCACTCTTTCGCCGAGGGCCAGCAGTAGCTCGCACCCCCTCACTCTGCCAGTCGACCGTGAGGTGTTGCGTATGAAGGAGCAGATCATAGCTACAACCATTAAACAACCAGTACTGTCATCGAGAGGAATTTTTCTTATTTTGGGGATCCAGGGTGGCATACCCGGAATATCCAGACAAACAGGAAAACTCGTTGAGGGTAGCTTGTCCGCATAGTCATCTTCCTCATACTTGATGCCAAATTCTTGACATATTCGAGCATAGTTATTCCAAATATTATCAATGCGAATGTCGGATTCCAGCTGCCCACTTTGGCTGTCAACGGTGCCGCTTTCTCTGTTGTGAATAGATGGTCTCGAAATATCGTTGACATAACCATGCAAGAAATCTTCAAAGAATGTAGGAAACACTTTTCCCTTCAACTTCTCTAAATACCCAGATGCGGTCAATCGTTCTTTCGGATCTAGGCTTATCATTCCTCGGATCAATTCTTTAATATCTTTATTCTCAATATCGTCCAGAGCCGGTGTGAATTCACCTCTTTTGTATTTGAAGAGTTGTGCTAACGTGAAAGTAGGAGCTCCTTCCATGAAAAGCTCAGCTATCACACAGCCTAGCGAAAAAATATCCATTTGCTCGGTTAAGAGTACTTCACCACGTGGTGGGGTCTCGCTGTCAGACCTGGTTGGCAAAAATCTCTCGGGTGCTATGTAACATGTTCTCCGCTGAGAGGTATCGAAATACAACGAGAACTGAGACGGGTCATCTTCTGGTAGATACACGGGTTTAAAAGAAGCAAAATCCGATAAATAGACCCAATTCCACGACGTTAAGAGAACGTTTTCAGATTTGATATCACCATGAAAGATTTTTTTACTGTGGCAGGATTCCAAGCCTTTCAGTAGCTGAAATGTTATCCAAACTTTTTCGATATCTTCGAGAAATGGACGTGTGCTTATTCGATCGTACAAGTTAGTCTTGAAGTATTGTCTAACTAAGTAGCCCGCTCGGTCAGTTTCGATAATTCTGGCATAAGGCACGACGTTACAGCATTCGTTGAGCAAACTTCGTTCCCCTAGTTAGCTTACAATTCTTGCGCGTCTACCTCAGATATACTCAAACATACTCTGTAGACGGTCTACAATTGTTGACAGACTTGTTCCTGGGGTAGGTTTGATGAAGACTTTAACGATCACAGTGCCTTCAGCATGGACTCCTCGCAATGTTTTTAGAAATCTTGCCGTTCCAATGGCACGTTCATATTGAATATCTTTTAGCTCGGCGAAGTAAGCATCCAATGCTATGGTGGTGACCAAGGGTGATAAAGTGGACAGTTGGCCACCCATTGTGGATAGATCTATAATGAGAGAAGTTGGGATCAATGAGATTGATGATAAGCTAGATATCGTGTGTGAGGCTGTTTTTTGAGTGGGGTCAAATGCTAGGTGGGCCAGTTCCACACCATGTTGAGTCTTAAAATAAGTCCGATTTAACAGAACGGCATTCATAGGCGACTTTTCTCGAAATGAACTTGGTTTCGAATCACAATTATGTTCCTTTCCAACAGATCTCTTGTTAAAAGGAGCAGTCGGCTACCTAAACCTAAGTCGAATCTACTCGAGCCTTTGATGAGGCATATATCTTGCATTATCAGTTATCGGTGTACATATTTATAACTAACGTGGAGATCATTTGGTTATATCTAAAGTGTGAAAATTAAAAAACAACAGAAAAGCAAACAATTCAGTACTTGGTGAGCTTTAAAACAACTTAAGGACATCTGTTTAATTGCCAACAGCCACTGGACGACGACCACTCCTGATCTCTTGCCTGAAGGATGCCACCTCTCGCCTGAACTCTTCTTGTCAGAAAGAGCATTCTACGACACAATATCTCTCTTCACATACCTCGGAGCTGCCCCCCCTCAAGAAACTCGAAATTAAAGTCAAAGACGTTTGTAACGGAAGGCTCGTCATTTACGTCTCTGATAAAGTCGAAAAAGGGACTTTCTAAAGCATCGGCGGCTGTAAGTCGCCGACTCGGCGTATATTCCAACAGACCCTCGATAAGTCTCGCCATATCAGGGTCAGCATGAGGGTATAACTGTTGAATGGGAGTCCTGTTGCATCCTTGGCTTAGTTGAATGACTACCTCTTGCGCCTTGGTTAGATAGGGTTTTCCATGAGTAACACCGCGAGGTTGGTATCGAAGTCCAATCCTGTCCTACTCCCATAATCTCTCAGTATACAAACTATTTTTGATCTGATGGATTTGATGTATTGACCAGATGGAGGGCCTCTAAGTTTTATAATACTCTCGAGCTGATTGAGCTGTCCCTGCCCTTTGAATATTGGCCTTCTGCCCAGGAGCTCACAGAAGATACAGCCTACAGACCAAATATCTATCATGGAATCGTAGATTCCATCCATGACGATGAGCTCTGGTGCCCGGTACCATCTGGTAACCACATATTGAGTGATACGAACCTTGTCGTCCTTTTCCGACTGGTCTGCTGGTCCCCGCGCCAGGCCAAAGTCGCAAATTTTCAACTCTCCTACTGGGTTTATCAGCAAATTAGCAGGTTTGAGATCTCTGTGGATCACGTAGGCACTATGGATGTATTTAATACCACATAGGAGCTGGTATGCAAAGCTGGTAACGTGGAGATTTGTCAGGATGACAGGGGATTTCAATATCTCTGCCAAATCAAATTCCATCAGTTCTAGTTAGAGGCGTGGCCTGACAAGTCTCAAAGAAAGGACGCCCCTAGCCATTCTTCTTATCTTCGAATTTAAAGCCAAAACTAACCCTGATAACAATAGAATCCGTGAAAGGGCTTAGCAAGAACAATGTCTAAATCTAAAAGGGATACAATCTAATTAGTTGAACATTAACTCATTTGTCTCTACAGTGGAACTGACATTTTTATGCCCTCTAAAGTATCTCATCAACTTTAATTCCCGAAAAGCTCTCTTCAATAGTACCTCGCTATCAAACAGCGACACCACTTTCTTAATAGCTATAATGCGTCTAGTGCTGGCAAGCTGGTCGATAAAGCTACAAACCATTCCATACGATCCAGTCCCTAATTTACCTTCAAATTCATATCTATCATCTACAGCAAAGTTTATCTCTGGTATCAAGTGATGATGGTTGTCCATGATGGACAGCGGTAAGTATAAATAATACTATAGGCTCAGAAATCAATATTCTAGTATTAAGGATAAACGGTCAATTATATTTCGATCCGGATCTCAGAGATAAAAGGTACAAATGTGGGGTGTAGACTTTTAACAGCCAAAAAAGGGTTGACATCACACAGCAATTAATTAGTATGGGGAGATTAGTAAAACTTACTGTGTAAAACCCTTGTCGATAAGAACAATTGGTCTCTTACAATTCTGGGTAAAAAGGGATTCTTACCAACACTATGCTCTGCAGCAAATGTTGCCAGACCTGCAACGTTGGCTTGCGGTATTCGGTCAGATTTTTGAGCGGGTTGGGTCGCCAACACTCTCAAGCAAGCAACCTTCCAATCTGGCCAAGTAGTCCAAATCCAAATCCGTATGAAATATTCTGTACAAGTCCGGCCACTTTCGACAGACACTATGTGAGAAACACGTACTATAGGCTCATTAAAGCGTACCACCCAGACTCAGCCGTGGTGCTGGTACCAGAAATAAATATTCAGGAGCGAACTAAGCGGTTTCGAAAGATCAAAGAAGCTTATGACATATTGAAAGATGAGAAAAAGAAGAGGCAATATGATTTAATGTCGTCTTATACACGCCAAAGCGATACTTTTGCTGCCTCAGCATCATCTTCATCATCATCTCCTCGCAGTGGCGAGGGGCCGGGACATGGTCCCTATAGTCATTTTCGTGCGTCCTACTCACGGCCCGGGTCGTTCAGGACCGAGTTCAACCCAAGAGAGTTTACTGGAGCATTTTACGCTGGAGAGCCTTTTGGCAAGTTTGGTGATGAGTTTATGAACCAGCGTGATGATAAAGAGTTTGAGGAGCAGCTAAGAGAGAGTCGCAAGGTTTTGACCTGGATAGTAGCGGGTACTGTTATCGTGGTTGGGATGATTGAACTAAAGGCGTTGTATAGCGCTTCAGAGCGATCTATTCAAAATGCCGAGCATATGTCTTACTTGAGCCAAGTCGCAGAGATCAGAGCCAAATCAAACTATGGCATGGGATTATTCCCGGAAGATCGAGTTTCTCGATTCTTGGCTGTCCGAGAAGCTTCCGGCTACGTGGATAATTATCGTACAACTCCAAAAGTTAGTACTAGTGATTCCACAGACACTGGCCTGTTGGGCATCGCATCGGCCAATACTCCGGTTGATGTTCCAGCATTTCGTGGAACGCTAGGGAGAAAGACTGATGTAAACTCGCGGGCTGTACAAACTACCCAGAGAACACGCACACCAAGTGAAGTAGTCTCCCACGATGTTCAACCTGCTACGCAGCAGGCTGCCCAAACATTGCAATCTCCTTTACAAACTGGACCCACAATTTCATCAACAGATAAGCCGCGGACTTCACATTCCATGGACTACCCGGGTCCAAAAGGGTATTCTGCATTTCAAGAGCCAAAGTTTCAGCATCCCTCCACCCTGGCGAGTACAGCAGAGCCACTTACAGACCCGATGCTTCGTGATAAGGGCCGAGAAATTGGACGCTGAAGGATGAACTAAAAGAAGCGAAACACTCCGCACTATTTATTTTACTACCTAATAGTTCGTCAATCAGGCGAATCTGTCTCATTTTCTCACTCCTTGCATTTATCTAACATTGATCTAGATCAATTGAACCTAAGCTAGACACTCTAGATTCAACTCCCTCCTCAATTATTCCATTAGTGAGTACACCACTTCTCTAGGCCATCAGCACCATAATACCACAGTGGGTGCGTTTCCGAGTGACCCCCATCCTCTTCAAAGCATCAAAAATGACTCTACTGTCTGATTTTTGCAACATAATCCTGAACGCAAAAACCGCAGTATTTTATAAGTATCAGCACATCGTGCCGGAGTATTCACATTGCATTTACAGTGAATCTTTGGCAGTTTCTCAGACGGACCTTCAAAATAACTTTCCCAACCTCTCACCCGTCCCCGATCATCATGGACTTCACAAAGCCAGAGACAGTGCTTGATTTGAACAATATTCGAAGCAGTCTGATTCGAATGGAGGATACAATTGTGTTTGAAATGATTGAGCGGGCTCAGTTTCAGCATACAAAATCGGCCTATATTGCCGGCGGTATCCCAATTCCTGGTTTTAACGGAAGTTTCCTCGACTGGCTTCTACGGGAAACTGAAATAAACCATAGTAAAGTTCGACGGTACATGGCTCCTGATGAAATCCCCTTTTTCCCAAACGATCTGGCAGAGCCAATTCTGCCTCCTCTCAATTATCCTCCGGTGCTCGCTGCTTATCACAAGGAAGTGAGCGTGAATGACCAGATCAAAGACTATTACATTAATACGATTGTCCCGAGCATTGCAGCCGGAGAAAGCGATCAGCCTGATAACATTGGGTCTTGTGCTTTGACTGATATTTCTTGCCTGCAAGCAATTTCGCGTCGAATTCATTTTGGTGCTTTCGTAGCCGAGACCAAATATCAGGCTGAGAAGGAGCGATTTACGGCTCTTATTAAAGCTCAAGATGCCGAAGGTATTGACAAGGCTATCACAAATGAGGCAGTTGAGAAACAGGTTTTGAGCAGGTTAGCTACAAAGGCAGAGACGTACGGAATCGATCCTACCTTACATTACAGTCAGCGGACCCAAGGGCGAGTGGATCCCGCAGTGGTGGTGAAGGTTTATCGGGACTGCATTATTCCACTTACCAAGAAGGTTGAAGTAGACTACTTATTGAGAAGATTAGAGGTAGAGTAAGATTATATATGGAAAGATGATGGCGACACACGAGACCAATAGGACTGATCTTGGTGGCTGGGCTGGCAGAAGATATGTGGACCACAAAAATCTTCTCGGAATAAATCTGGAGAAGAGTGGTTCTGCTCTGAAAAATGGTTGTCTATTTCATTTTGGAGGTGTTCAAAAGTGGTTTAAATAATAGCTTCGCGAAATTGGAGATTGTAAAAGCAGGAGATAAAGTAGTTGGAGCTGAAATTTGTGGGCACTGGCTAGGGACAGGACATTATCACTGGTCGTGCTTGCGTCTTGTTTGTAAGTAAGTAACGATGTCTCTTGTCACATTATAATTAGCTTCAGCAATCAAATAGACTAACTCTAAAATAAATATGCGATGAGGACAATGTAGATAAAGATAAATATGCAGGGGGTGGTGCCATACAAAGTTCAAATTAGTTTTCCAACGTTTTTCATCAATTTCTCTTCTATTTTAGAAATAAATCCATGGCACAGCAATGCCTCTCATAGTAGCGAATTAACCTATGGTGGTAGTACCGGCGGCTAAACCCCGAAGGTCGAAGATATAGATTTTCCCGCTGCAGATGCTCTTTACCAAAAAACAACAAAAGGAGAAGGACATAGCGCCCGGGATCTCAAAAGTCCCCCTCGACCCAGTTCTATGTTTATCTGCTTCGGCAGGAATATTTTCCCTCTCGAAAATCTCAGCCAGAATCGAGCGAGTGCCCCAAGTAGCTCCATCAATTGTGGTATACAGTATTTACAACATTTTAAACAAATCTATCCCTCCAATCAACCCAAATATCTAATGACCAATTCAAATGTGTAAAACGTACAAGCATTTACCGGTGCTGCCCTCAACAAAGTAGGTAAAAATCCTCTAAAAAACCCTTTTATTCCCTGAGTGCGCATGATCTGTCGGGCACAGTCCAGGGAGCCGGAGAACTTCTGCTCAGCCGGATTCAACTTATCGGTCTGTAATTTCGACTTGATCACGTCTATGGGGTAAATAGTGAACCACATAGCATAGCCAGCTCCAGCTCCGTATAGGCACAATCTCCAGCCTGGGATACCCTTTCTATCTATCTTGTGCTTGGCCATGTCCCGTTTGACCATAGCTTCAAATGCAAAGAAATAGGCTCCCATGCCGTGACCCTCTCGAACCAAAGTAGGTACCATGCCTCTGAAAAGCCCACCGACGCCCGAAGCTGCACTGATCTTTCGAATACAGTCAATAGGTCCTCGATATAGGGCAGGTCCAGAGGTCTGAGTCTGCAGCCGGATTCGAATGTGTTCAATAGGACAGGCAAGTAATGCATTAGCCCCACCAGCTGCCATACCAGACAGGTAAAACTGGCCATCAGTCAATACGGGACTATGACCTTTCGCAACATTTCTAGACATGAATTGTCTCTTCATAAACTCATTGACTCCAAACTGGATAGAAACGCAGGCTCCGACGCCTACCAGGGGAGTCAGAGTTCCCTTATAGAATCCCCCAAATCCTTCATTTTTCATCAGCTTTTTCACCACATCAGCAGCTCCTGTGTACGTCCCCTCAGGAGCACTTTGCAGTCGCACTTTCGTAGTATCAAAAGGCTGACCACTTAGTACTTGAGCAATTCCTCCACAAGTTCCAGCAGTGACATCTTTAGCGACCCTGTCCCAACCACTGTTAGGATCAGCTTCTACCAAATGACTGTCTATTTCAGCCATTTATGTATAAGAGTCTTTAAAATTTCAATATAAAAGAATATATATGTTATAAGGAGAATCCAAATCCTGTAGTTACATTTTTCGCACTGAATATTTCACCGTGCAAATCGTTAACGTTACACGGGTTGACTCTTTTCTCCGATTAACCCAAATGGGCCGATGAGGGAATTTACCCTGCTGAGTGTTGATTCAGGGTCATATTTATCAGTCACGCAGTCGTTTACCCGTTATATAGAGCATCATTCCAAATCGCGGTCCGTTAACACACAGGAGAATCCACTGGTGATAAAATCGAAAAGGCGCAGCGCAGAGACGGATATCTGTTAGCGAGTAGATAACCCCGTATTAGATAAAGAGCGGGTGCAAGTGGAACAATACCTGAAAGGTCAAAGGAAATATAGCGCCAGGTTCTCTTCGGCTGTTATTATAGTTTTTGGAGGCTTAAGTTGGGCCCAAATTGCCCTGGAGAGATCAGCCGTGCGTTTGGAACCCAAGATTTCTCTTGGCTGAGATTCAGATTCAAAAGAGATATCTCTTGGAGTGAAATATATTTGGTGGAGGGTTTCTCGTTGGAGAGAGCGAGAGTCTTCCTGAAGATTAACATTTTGTTTTATTTTTCTTCTCTTCCGTCCTGCAACAGCTAAGGTTGAATTTTTTTATTATTATCTTGTTCTTGAAAGCTTTCTTACTCTCGGTAATTTTAACGAATAACGAACGACATACACACACAAAATATGCCTTCCCAACAAACTGAAGAAAGAGTGTCGCTAAGGCCCAAGGTAAAACCTCTTCATGCAAAGTTTGACTTATCCTCGAAAGAGTCGACACCTAAAGAAGCGCAAAATCTAGTCAATAAATATGCTCCGCCTGCTGCCCCCAACCAGGATATGTCGCTATCTTATCCGGACTTCTTGGAGGCACCACCACAGCGTAAATGCAGCTCCTCGTTCCTGAGACCAGGAAGCAAGTTCAGGGGAGCCCAGCAGTCGCGGCAGAGTACGTACGAAGTGCATCTGGAAATCAAGGATGTGGACATGGCCGATGCATTTATCTGCGGGTATCTGCGCATTGAGGGCCTGACCGAAGACCATCCGACGCTTATCACATACTTTGAAGGTGAGATGATAAGTGAGAAATACTCGTTTATCACCCAGCGTGAAGACTGGGGCTCAAATGAGAAAACTGACATGTCTCACTGGAACCGGTTTGGACCCTGGCGGACGATGCTGCCTGAGGTGCAGGATCCCAAGTATGTTCATCGAGATTACCAGCAACAAGACTATATTTATATGAGGTGGAAAGAATGCTTTCTGGTTCCGGATCATAGGATTCAGAATATTCACGGGGCATCTTACGATGGGTTTTACTACATCTGTTTTGACCAACTCAACGGGTCGATCACTGGCCTATACTATCACGAGAAATCCGATCCATACCAGCAGTTGGAGCTAACCCATGTGCCCGATGCTGGAATAAATCCTCAGTTCAGGTTCAGGTAAAGAGAAAGGTGAAAGGAAGAGGAAAACAAAGAGAAGACGCATCAGTCCACCGTGATTGGCTTATTATTTATTTGGCTCAAGTTTATGAAGTATATAGAATGATAATTACGATGGCTAACAGTAAAGATATCTTAGCTCTAGCAAGCAGAGTATGAAATTCCGCGAGGCGGAACCACCCTCCACGCAGTGGCCCCGCCGGAGACGAGCCTAGACATATATCAAACTGTGTAGCATATATTTCGAAGAGTGCGCAAAAAAAAAGATGATGTTAAACGTTAGACCTCTCGCGGAGTCAACCCGTCTTCTAAAGGGAACCTGAAGGGCACTGAAGGGCACACTGGAAGCTGGCAAGACATGTTGTTGCATCTGGTATCTCTCAAAACCACTGTATATTATATTCCAGTAATGCCGTACCCAGTCTACTGTTAGGGTACGAATCTCCCTTGTTGTTGCTTCGCCTAACAACCTACAAGTGCTACTCTGGCATCGTAGTTCGCGCTACTAATCTAACCTCTTTGTTCTTGTACTTAATATAGCGTTCTAATGGATGTCTAGAGTTCCACTCATGCACTATAGCCTAGTCCAGTGTAGAGCTGGTGCCCTACTAATGTCTTAAACGATATGAGCACTGTCTGTCAAGTTACTCAAATCAGTGTCACTGCAATGTCTCGCCATCCATGCTAATCTCGCATATTCTCCTGTAAATAGTGTATTCTCGTTGAATGCTCCGTCCGGATTCCCAGTGTAACTTCCATCCCTAATTAACTAGTTGAGTTACAGAGCGTACGTCAAAAGGCAAATATTAGCGAGAGGCATAGACTGCATTGAGGACATAACCATAGGAAACGGCCCCAGCTGAAAGACCGTCACGCTTGATGAGCTCGGAAACATAACATAGGGATAATTATACAGGTGGTTGTATCTATGAAAACAGAGAAGGTATGTGACTATGTTTTACTATGTACCCCGGTCTGCATGCATGATAACCTGCAGATTAGCATGTAAACCAATAAGCGGACTCGGCCATATACCTATAAAATCCTATGAAGCGTGACACCCTTCCAGCCCACGATTCCTGTGTGCCAATAAGTAGTTGCGCTTGGAAGTTCAGTCTATATATAGCTTTCTGCCACAGCAGAAGACAATGAACCATTAAACGAACAAGAACCACCGTCATTTTTATTGGGCCATGCTGGAATTGAGATCCATTCGTCATTTTGTGCAAGAAAAAAAACATCATACTTCTACTACCTATTTACCTTGTCCAATAGAAATAACCTTGCCCGGGTTGAGAATACACAGCGGATCCATCGCAAGTTTGAGTCTTCTCATGACGTCCACAGACTCCTGCCCAACCTCGTGCTTTAAGAACTCCATCTTTCCCATGCCTACACCATGCTCTCCCGTGCAAGTCCCCTCGTATTCCAAGGCTCGGTGAACCATTCGTCCAACAGCATCTTCTACCTCCTTCCTCTGAGTCTCTGGATCATATACAATAATTGCATGGAAATTACCATCCCCAACATGCCCCACAATGCTGAAAGATATGTTATGATCGTCAAGATCCTTCTGAGTGGTGGTAATAATTTTTGTTAACTGGGAAATAGGTACAGCAACATCGGTAGTCCACACATGATAGTTCTTAGGCGCTGCCTCAATGGTTGACCATAGAGCAGTTTTCCTCGCAGACCACAATTCCTCGATTTCTTCTTCGTTTCTTGCAAACTCAAAATTCTTGGATTTGTTCTGAGAAGCAACGCTGCGTACTTCTTTGATCTGATCCTTCACCGAATTGGGCGTGCCACTAAATTTGAAAAACAACGTTGGCAGCTCTTTCCAAACCCGTTCCGTGTATTTGGCAATGTTTATAGTCTTCATTTGATTCGCATCCAGGATTTCGACAGCACCAATCTGTATGCCACTCTGGATCACATTTTCCACGCATCTGGCGGCATCACCAATCGAGTCAAAGCTAACTACCGCCACACTCTCGCTCATTGGCTTAGGTACTAGTTTAACGGTTGCTTCAGTAACGATACCTAATGTACCCTCGCTGCCGACAAAAATACCATTGAGGTTATATCCGGCCGACGACTTTCGCGGTCGTTTTCTGGTCTTGATGACCGTACCATCCGCGAGTACCACTGTGAGACTCACCACGTAGTCTTTCATGGTACCATAGCGGAAAGCATTTGTTCCTGAGCACGATGTCCCAATCATACCTCCAATGGCAGCACCTGGGCCTGGATCAGGAGGGAAAAACAGGTCCTGGCCGGCTAGCAATTCATTCAGCCCTTCCCACCCAAGACCCGGTTGGACTACTGCATCTAGATCAGTTTTGTGAACAGCCAGAAGCTGGTCCATAAATTTAAAGTCAATACAGATTCCGCCATGGGTAGGAGTAAAGTGTCCTTCGAGTGATGTTCCTCCTGAAAATGCGGTGACAGGAACTCTGTACTTATGCGCTATCTTCACAATTGCAGACACTTCCTCAGTGGACTTAGGGAACACGATAAGTCCAGGTCTTTCGTCGTCCTTGGCTCGGTGAGTAGACCAATAGGTGTCGGAATGTTCCTTCAGGTCATTCTTCAATCTGCTCACTCTATCAGATCCAAGAAGCACCCCAATCTCTACGAAAGCCTGTTCCTGCTCATTAGGACTTCCATATTTCACGGGAACCAATTCACTTTCCGGAAGAGTCGACTTGGTCGACCCTATGCCCAATCCTTGCACTCCACGGTCGACGTTGTAGTATATATATAGTCCTGTTGTCACCCCGACTCCAAAGTACAGAGCATTCCGCAAATTGAATCCTGCCCCATCTGATCTAGGTTTACCAGATTCCTTGCCAGGCTTGGCACCATTAAGCTTTGGAGTTCCTTCCGGGCTTCCCGAAGACTGGAATCGTCTACCTAAAACAATTGCTCTGTTAGGCCGCGCAACAGCTCTTGGCAAAGACGAGACTCGAAGTACTCTGAAACTCATTTAGGCAATAATATGAAATTGTAGCTTCTCAGAATGGGGAATTGGTCTCTTTTTGTAGGTCAGTCAGGCTCAAGGTGGGTTTTCTCCATGAAGAAGATCTCCATTTAAAGCGGAGAAACCAGCGCTTATGCTGTGATCACGTGATTGATGTAAGTTGGTGTGCTCGGGCATCTCGGCGAAATATGAGGTTTGGGGACGCGGGACTTGCCTTTTTTTTCGCTGGCTTATGTTTTACTGGCTGATTGATGAGGACAACGTGGCGATGGTTGTATTGTCGATGGATTTTTTTGGCTCACCCCTGCATATTTATATCAGGTCCGTCGCGTTTAAGTCGGTTACTGATCGTGTCTATCGTTTTTATCGTGTAAAAAGTCAACTGATCTGCAGTCAGATAACAAATATCCTGTCGATCACCACCATGCTTGGTTTTCTACGAGAAACACGAAGGTTTCACACACCGTCAAAGTAGGTCAGTCGTTTAACTCGCGCTGGTTTTATAGATTTTATATGAAAAGCACCAAAAAAATCTTAAAGAGGAGCAAGAAAGAAAAAGAAATACAAATGAGAAGGTTCGCCTATAAATATAGACGTAGGGGTCATTCGAGATGAATTTGTTTATTCGCATAAACCTCTGTGACTTCAAAGTTATTGCAAATGAATCATACAATTAATACTCAATTCTCCTTCTTCTACTGCCCCGCATTTGTGAGAAGCTTAACTGAGACCAAATGGGACAGCTACTTTGATTACATGGATAACGACGTTGTAGCCACTGGTCTACTAGTACTTCTGGTTCACGAGATAACTTACTTTGGTCGTGGCCTGCCTTGGTTCATAATCGATCACATACCTTGGTTCAGAAAATACAAGATTCAGCAAGGCAAAGTGCCAAAAGACGAAGAATACTGGGTGTGTTTCAAGTCTGTAATGACGAGCCACTTATTCGTAGAGATGATCCCTATTTTTGGCTTCTATGAGGTGTGCAAAGCATTCGGGATTTCTTTAAGGTCTCCCTTTCCTTCTTTTACAACTATTGCAGGACAGATTTCCGTGTTTCTATTGCTCGAAGATGCCTGGCACTATTGGGGCCATCGGCTGTTGCACACAAAGTATCTTTACAAGCGTGTGCATAAGCAGCACCACAAGTACGCAGCTCCCTTTGGCATTACTGCAGAATATGCTCATCCAATAGAAGTAGCATTTACAGGCCTGGGCACCGTGGGTAGTCCTGTTTTGTGGGCATACTTCACTAAAAATCTCCACCTTCTGACTGTCCTGATTTGGATAACAGTCCGGCTACTCCAAGCTGTGGACTCGCATTCTGGTTATGACTTCCCATGGAGTCTGAGACACTTTGTGCCAATATGGGCGGGAGCAGACCACCATGATGACCATCATAAGTATTTCACAGGCAACTACGCTTCTTCTTTCCGTATGTGGGACTATTTCCTAGGCACCGAGACCAAGGCTACGGAGATGAAAAGAGAGAAAAAGAAGTAGATAGGAGTTCGGCAGATTTGGTAATCTGAGTGTAGCGTTTTAGTTTAGTGATTGGATTGAACTTGCTTTGCTAGAAGTGACACCAGTGACTAGTCTCACGGGGGTAGATTTATAATTTTTATTCCATTCAGAGTGTGTATGAATGAGACGACTGCCCCCTGCATATTTCTGAAAACGAAGGTTAACCAGTGCATATGTTGAAAATTGAATTAAATGGGATCAATAATACAGAGCCAAATAGTTCTGGTGAAACATTGAATTCATGAAACTTTAACTTGCATTCTGTGATAGTTCTAGAGACTTGACAAGCTTCGCTTCAAGTAAATATTGGTTTGGGTATTTTTGACCGTTAGGAGTCGTAAATAGATTGCATACATCGCGGGCCCGTTGGATAAACTTGAGTAGGAAAATAGAAGACGAAAAAAAAGAAAACGAAATGGAAAAAATGTTCATTGGATTCTGCTTACCAGATGAATATTTTGAATATAGGAAGACTTGAAATAAAAAAAGCCAAAGAGTAGCTACCAACTCCTCTCTGGACGCTAACGTGCTAACAGAAGTAAAGTAAATTGATGCTTCTCTCCACTCAATTTAGTTCACTGTACAAAATATCGAATTGCCGAGTTGGCTTCACTATATAATTATCTGATGACACCAGTTGCCCTTTTCCTATTGTTATTTTATTCCTGCCAGTTAGGATAATTAATTGTTAAGTTGTTTCTACTATTGTCGTGAACCCCCACAACGCGAAGTGTACGCGTCCATTAATTAACTTGTGCTTCAAAATAATACTAACATTCTAAAAGCATACATATCTCACTCTCTCCATATCTTAAGTTATATCTCAGGTTCAACATTATATGAGACCTACGGCAGTGCTATGGACTATGAAAATTTTGTGTGTGGCAGAAAAACCTTCCATAGCAAAGAGTATAGCTGATGCACTCGGCGGAGGCAGATTTTCTACTGTAAGTCTCTCACAACATGCCGCAAACTTAAAGCTTCTCTCCCTCTAACTAAAGAGACCCTCGTCTAATAAATATGTCAAGAACTACGATTGCTCCTACAACTTTCCTTCGTGGGGTCCATGTGACGTGACTGTCACATCGGTGCTGGGTCATCTAAGAAGCCACGATTTCGTAGAGCCTTACAACAAGAATTGGGAGAGAGTAAACCCAATAGAACTTTTCCAGGCCCCAATAGACGTTCTAACCCCGTCAAATATCAAGGACGTGGTTAACAATATCAAGAGAGAAGCTCGAAATAGCGACAAACTCTACATTTGGACAGATTGTGACCGGGAAGGGGAGCATATAGGATGGGAGATTGTTGAGGTCGCAAAGTCTGGCAATAACCGGCTCAGGGAAGGGAATATCAAAAGGGCCCAGTTTAATAACATTGCCAAAGCCCACTTATTGGAAGCAGCTGGTCGTCCTGTGGATTTGGATATGAGACAAGTCAATGCAGTACAGGCCAGAATTGAAATCGACCTTCGCATAGGCGCCTCGTTCACAAGATTTCAGACATTGACTCTCAAGTCTATATTCCCTCAGGGATCCAAAGAGGGCGGCGGTGTTATTTCTTATGGATCCTGCCAATTCCCTACACTGGGGTTTGTAGTGGATAGATACAAACGCGTGCGTAAGTTTATACCAGAGCCTTTTTGGTACATTCAACTCAAAGTTGAGAAGGATCCCAAACCAATCGAATTCAACTGGCAACGCGGCCATGTATTTGACAGGATGTCGGTAGTAGTACTGTATGAAAGATGCCTCGAAGGGTCGCCAACTGCGACGGTGACTCAGGTTAGGAAGAAGCCCACTTCTAAGTTCAAACCACTTCCCTTGACTACCGTAGAGCTACAAAAGTCTGGAGCAAAGTATTTGAAGATGAGTTCGAAAAGAGTGATGGATATTGCTGAAAAGCTCTACACCAAGGGATTTATTTCATATCCTCGAACCGAAACGGACCAGTTCGACAAGGCTATTGATCTCAAAAAGATAGTTGACTCTCAAAAGGGAAACCAGACTTGGGGGTCTTACGCTAATGGACTTCTTCAAGGAAAGTTCATGGAGCCGCGAAAGGGAAAAAACAATGATAAGGCTCACCCTCCTATACATCCAATCAAGGGGGCAAACCACACCGAATTGGGCGGGCTTGATGAAGCCAAAGTATACGAGTTCATTGTACGCCACTTTTTGGCCTGTTGCAGTGATGATGCAAGGGGTGAGACGACCACAGTGTCTCTTGACTGGTTTGGAGAATCGTTCCATGTCAATGGCTTAGTTGTGAGAGAACGAAACTTCCTTGAAGTGTATCCATACATGGTATGGAATACTTCTGAAATTCCCAATTTCGAAGAGGGCGAGGTTGTCAGAGTACAAGAAGCCAGGGTCAAAGAAGGTAAAACAAGTGCCCCAAACTATCTAACGGAATCTGAACTTATTTCATTGATGGATTTGAATGGGATTGGCACAGATGCGACCATGGCTGAGCATATAGAGAAGATTATCCAGAGATCCTATGTTTTCAAGCAGAAAAAAGGGAACACGAATTATCTCATACCTTCCACTCTTGGAATCGCACTTGTCGAATCTTACGACCAGATGGATTTCAACAATATGTCACTGACCAAGCCATTTCTGCGGAAGGAGATGGAGGAAAACATGAAAAAAATTTGCGAAGGAGAAACGACCATGCTTGCTGTCGTCAATACGAGTATTCAAAAATATAAACAGGCTTTTGAGATAGCCAATAGTCAGAAAAGTGTGCTTGTATCTACGACCCGAAGCTATATTTCTAGTCAGGGATAACTTATTTGACAGAATTTTGTATTTCAGAATAATGATAGTTTTGTATATAATAAATGATTCTTCATGCAAATGCTTTGTATAGATATTAGGTTTCTTACCGATAGTTTAATGGAGGAACTATTTCTGGCACTTTGCCTATGGTAAAAGCTGTAGCTTCAAATTCTACCCTGATAAAATCTTCAAGTTCTTCAGAGTTCAATGGTTGAATTGTATTCTTTCCCTGGGCAAATTCGACTTTAACAGCAGCTGAGGAGGCAAAAGGCGAGCCTGGATCTCCGCCAAATTTGCCAGCCTGGGCGAAAGGCAAGCTTTGTCCAATCGAACTGATTTCTTGTTGAGTAAATGGCGATGATTGTTCCGGCCCGGTGGTAGGTTTGCCGCCAAACAGAGAATCAGAGCCTGTAGACTGCCCAAAGGGATTTGAAACAGTAACAGTGCTCTTCTGACCAAATGGAGATGATGAAATATTGGCTTGCTGTCCAAATAAAGATGTGCTATTGCTACTTTGCTGACCGAAAGGAGAAGCAGCAGGCCCCTGCTGCCCAAAGGCAGATGTACCTGGGGCAGTCTGTTTGCCAAATGGAGATGTAGCCAGGGTATCCTGATTACCAAATGGCGATGATACAGTCTTCTGCTCTCCAAATGGAGATGTCGCAGGTGACGACTGGCCAAATGCTGATGAGCCAGATAATTGTGAAAATGGGGATTGGCTAGCTGCAGATCCAGCTGTAGGCTGCGAAGAAAATGGTGAGCTCTGCGGAGCCTGCTCTGTAGGCTTTCCATCTGTCGACTGTTCAGCTAAAACAGAAAATGGATTGGAATTAGCTCCGCTAGATAATTTTGCAAAGGGAGAAGTAGCAGAGGTCGCTGTTGTTGCCCCTGTGGTTTGAGTGCCAAAACTTGACACTCTACCAAATGGCGATGACGAAGATTGCGTTTGTGACACAGCACCAAACGGCGATGACGACGTTTGTACTGATGCTGGGCTGCTATATGATCCAAATGTCGATTGTGTTGTTGAGCCAAATGCAGACTGATTTGTTTGTCCTAGTTTACTAAAAGCGGACTGTCCAAATCCGTGTTGTCCAAAACCTGATCCTGAGCCATTGGTATTGGATCCTGCCCCGAAACCACTCGATCCAAACGCGGGGCCGGTAGACGACGAGCCAAATGCTGAGGTAGATGAAGACGTGCCGAACGCCCTCCCATTGTTACCAAATGGATTAGAAGTGCCAGAAACCGACCCCGAGCCGAAAGCACTGCCTCCAGAGGAAAAAGCACCACTGCTTCCAAATCCATGCTGGCCAAACCCACTAGTGGCATCATTGGGCAGACCAAACCTTTTGTTTTTAGGAACGAAACTATCAGGGGGCATATATGGCTTTGGCTTCGTAACAGCTTTTGAAGCTAATTCAACATATCGGCCAGCTTTTAGCGGATCATCAGCTATAAACTCGTGCATTCTACTCGCCTCTTCAACTTTTTTTCTAACTTCTTCCTGGAAATGAGCCAGAGTACCATGCTCCCTCGCTTTGTACTCTTGGAAATGCAATTCTTCGGGAGAGATGTCTTTCCCGCTTATAAGATTATCATATTGTTCTTCGCCATAAGATGAAAATGGCCAACCTGCATGATTGGTTACAAATTCCTCCTTGATATCCTCTCCAATACGCTCGTGGGTTTGTAGGTTTTTATTGTTTTTGTTCACAGAGCTATTACCATGTTTAAAGGGACACGCGCTTCCTTTCATACATTTTCCTAGTTAGAGACAAACAGACTAGAAAAATCCTAGCATTTGATGGTAGTATTCGACTCACCTTGCTGGTAGAATTTACAAGGGATTTCGGACCTTTGCATCTCTCACAATGTGGTACTAAATTCGCCTGAGAGAAAGTTGAAAGATTCCCTCAACGCCATCTATAAAGCACTTAGATTGGCAGGGTAAGACAAGAATTAGATAGGCGGAGCACTCGGATGGAATCGTTTGGTTGGGAAACGGAAAACGAAATGCGATGTCATAAAGATGAGAGATCTAATTTATAATAGTTATAGTTATAGTATGAATTAATATTGACAGTGTTTTTTTCAGTCTTCTTTGCGTTTATGGTAAGTGCGAAGCACAAGGCTACTTGAACCATCAGGCGATAAGGTCCTGGTGCGCCGCGCATTATCAACGCGTGACATTCGATCTATGTGTTAGCGTTTTCACAATTTTGTCGCAGATGGAGCAGTTAAGAGTTCATACAACCACTGGAATATTGTTGTGGCAGCGTTATATGCAACAGTGGGCTGCATCTCCGGCATGGTGATTGATGTTGTCTATGTTTGGGATGGTTTTTGACTATGATCGGATGATTTTGAGAGGAGTTTCACGATCGCGAGTTGAACAAAACGAAACGGAAACTACTGAAGCTAGGTATCTAAGTTGGTGGTACGAATATAAAGGAACCCCGTTTACATAATAACCCGGAGAGCCTTGCCGAAAAGCAATGTCTGAGAATTCTGAAGCATTATTACTAGTCGGAGCATAATGATGAGCTGGTAAAGAAGAATTCAACAATCTATTATGGATTGAGAGAACAAATTCCTTAAGATAACTTAAGAAAAATACTGAATAAGGTTAGCAGTAGTTACATCCATTTGATTATAGTTATAGTTTCTGTGATTTTTGTTTGAATTATTATATTTATATACATATATATAGGTAACCCCACCGGAACACGACCCCACTCCACCCAGACCCTAAATACCTGGACTGGTTTTTCCAATATCCTCTTGCAAGGCATCATCATTTTATAAGACCCTCCTAACTATTGTTTCCTGGGGTTTCAGCAGGTCTCTGCAACACTGGTGTTTCAAAGCAGTTCCCGGAATAATTTATTTACTTTCTACCCCCATATGCCGTAGTAACCAAAGACATTCTCAATGAATTGTAAATATCATGTTAACCGATGCTCTACCAGAAAAGTTGAATGATTACATTTCTCAGTTGACTCAACTGTTGAAAACCCTTAAAGATGATGAACCAGTCGACGAGATGAGGAATAGATTAGCATCTGTCGAAGATGGGGACCAAAGTACAAAGACGGATGAGCAGCCCGATGATTTCATTGGCTTGCTGCTTAGCATCGAGTGTGTTTATTCGACTGCTATTCTATCCAATATAATGGAAAGCGAAGCACAGCTGGTTGACTGTTTTACCAGGGTTGTGAATCCTACCTTGGGATCATATCGCAGCCTTTTGACTGACATGGCCTCGCAGGACGTGTTCCCGGAATGGGAAGCACGCTTTTTGAAGCTGTCCAAACATTTTTCAATGTTTGTCAAAGAGCTGCTTAAGCGAGTGATCCAGGTTTTCGGGACCACTGAGCTGCTCTCGTCTATTCTAAAGTCGGTAGGTCAAGATCTTGTCGATGACGAGCCGAAAATTTTGGGTGCCAGTAAGGCCAATCCTGCCAACATAGCGTATTTGAACAAGCTATTTGGGCACGGACTTTGCAAGCTCGGCGATATTTCCAGATACCGCACTCTTTGTCGTGCTAAGTCTAGGGACTACAAGCATGCTTTTACTTATTACCGGGCAAGTGTTGTGGCATGGAAGGGAGATGGAACTCCCTGGAACCAGATTGGAGTTATCCATTACTCTGAGAAGAAATACGTTGAAGCATATTACTACTTCAACAAATCTCTGTGCATTGAGCATCCCTTTAAGGACAGCAATTTGCAGAGTTTGCTTAAGAGGTTTGTCCGGTCGCCTGCCGGTAATATTTGTGTTTCTGACATGCGCAGCAAAGAGGCCGGATTGGCTCTGGCTTGTCTGGCCAAGAGGGTAGCAGAATACGACTTTCTCCACCAAAAGTCAAAGTCAAAGGATTCTCATCCACTTGATGTGGCAGACGAGTACAGCGAGATCAAAGAGCTAGTGATCCCTTTGGTGGGCTATATTGAATCTGGAAAGATCCCTTATAAGCCACTAGTAAGGCTTGCAGTTTTAGTTATCATGGTGAACTGGAGACTTGGTCAGGAAAAAGGAGCGAGCGAATATAGAGATGGCGTGTTTGATTTAACTATGATATTTTTTGGTGAGTTATGCCGTTTGACTCTAAAAATTCTGAGCAGCAGTGACACCGAAAGCAACAGTGACTGCGTCAAAACAATGTTACCGTGTCTTCGGGTGTTCTTTGACTGGCTGGCGAAGGACTTTGATGAAAATCCTTCCAGCAAGGGCACTCACTCAATAAGCTGTCTCCAGGAGGTTGTTTCCCTTCTTGAAAATATCCGCCAAAAATACGGATTCCGATTTGACGCGCTTACAGCTGCTGCGACTCAGAGCGGCCAAGGCTCTCCCCTGGCGCTGTATGAAGAAACAGAATGTTTTGACTGCTCGGCCTTATGGGACTCCCTTAACGATACTCCTAGTGGGATTGACATGGAAATGGCGAGAGCTCAGGACCCGTCTCTGTTCAGGTATCAGTGCATATTGTACAGTGGGGTTCGAACAGGATTGGATCGGGACACTTTTGTGGAATTTGACATCTCACGGCAGATCTTTTGTTATACTGGCCCAAGAGCGACGAAAGCTTCTTCGAACTTTAACCAGAGTAACCAGAGCTCTTTTTTGGAAACCTCTATGAGTGAGATGACATTCAGCGACACTACCGATAGTAACGTCGACGATGATGATGATGATGATGATGATGAGGAGGCGGAGGAGGAGGAGGAGGAGGAGGAGGAGGAGGAGATTGTGTTTAAACCACGCTTTGTATCGTAAACTAAGCGTGAGACTGAGTAGACATGAGGGAGCAAAAAAGCAAAAGGATACAACTAATAGTAATAATAGGCTATCTATATAAATAAATCTTAAATCAAAATGTATATCTGTATATATGTATATCTATTATCTCTTACTTGAACAGACTTTTAGCCTTTTCAAATAGTTTACTTCTCTCTCTATTGGCAGCCTTGACATTTCCATAGCCACCTCTTCCAATAGATGAATTACTGAATGTCGGTTCTGGCGAACTCGAAAAGTGCCTTTCTTCGTCTACGTCTTGCGCTTGTCTAGTTTCCTTCTCACTGACATTGTGTCTCATGTTGCCCGCTCCGCCTCGGCCCGTCGTATAAACTTCCTGTTTGATACGTGGGGTTACCTGGCCAGGGTCTATTTCTTGAGGTTCAGGGCTCTTTGTTCCTCGAGCCATATTACCGGCTCCTCCTCGGCCTGTCGAGAAATATAACTTTTCTTTGTCGGGCATTGAGAATTAAAGAGTGATGTATTGGCGATGAGAGTGACCTATTATTGGTTGGAAAGTAATGTCAACTCAAAAAGTTAACTACTACCAAATGTTTGCGTTCCTTAGTGACGATTAATATAAATAGCACCTTATGGCTGCTTTCCTTGTTCACTAACTGATATCTTAAACCAGCAGAGCAGTCTGTCAAATGTAAATAAAAATAAGAGCAATATTTTAGAAGCCCCGAAATCGGGTTGGACCCAACTTAAACCTCGATTAGCTAAGCGATGCCCCACCCTCACTTTTCGCGGTGTTTACATTTCAACCTTTGATAACGTTATATCTTAACTCTATAAGAAATAGAGTAATTCGGTCACGTCAGTAACTTTTAATTAAGATTATACATTCCGCAATGTTCAAATGAGTACCAGAGAGGTTGTCGTATTGTCTGATGATAAGGACAGGTTAGTATTCCATTATGTGTCTACAGCTTGTTGGCCACCACCTAACCAGCTCTGTGATACTCGTTGAATCAACGGCAGATCAATCTCCTGGAAATGATAGCAGTGTTATTATAGCTGGATCCCGTGGGGCCGAAAATTGCTCAGGTGTTGGTTCTCAGACGCCGTTGGAAGACTCTATTAGTCGTGTGCTTGATTCGAGCCCGTACCTTGTTGAGTCGTCGAGCCCGTCGAAGAGTGTTTCGGGCAGATATAACCGAAACGCTCCACAATCAAGCCCTTTGGCCGAAAGGGTAGTATATAGACCTTCAAGCCGCGTGAAATCACCGGAGCACTCCAGGAAACGAGTCAACTTCTTTTCTTCGTCACAGCCTAGTTCGCCTCGCGATGAAGGTACTGATTTGTTTGGACATAACGTATTTGATTCCTACTTGAGCGTGGAGCCAGGAGCAAGGGCGGTGGTCTCCACAGATGGGAAAAATGATGACTCGGGTGCTGATGTTGGCTGCGCACCATCTGTGGATCCTGAGGTTGGCCCAGGGAGTAAGCCAGCTGGAAGACAGATGAGAGATATATTTTCATCTTCCCAGCCGAGCTCACCATATGAAGGAAGAGCAGAGTTCTTCGGTGAAGATACCTTTGAGACGCTTTTGGAAGCCGAAACTAATACAACAGATGCTACAATTAAAGACACGACTGGGGTTTCTGCAATAGAAAGGAGCTCCAATGTTCCAAGCTTTGCTCAGACCGCGAATGCTATAGCAAACGGTGATCCAAATCGTCCAATTTTTCTTTTGCCTACAGATAATCCGACAGATGACATAGACAATAGTGCAAAAGGTCCCAAGAAATCTAGAGGCAAAAAGCAGACGACTGAGGAGAAGAGAAAACTAAAGGAGTTAGAACTGTTGAACGGAAGTAACACTGGGAAAAATGCTACCAACGAGCTGATAGTTGAGATGCCCCCAGATTTCCTGGGTACTGAGCTTGGCAAGCTTGTTGCAGAGTTATACGGACCTTTGGGGATTGAGCTGAGGGAAAAAGAGAATACTGATAAGAAGTATGGAAATGATGATGATTCGTTATCAACATTTACTATCATCAATTTCAAGCGGAAAGTTGTATCTCACTATGACCCAGAGCTTGATCTAAGAGTACCATGTCCACCTACTATCCAGGACGAGAAAACGGAGATATTACACATAAGTGCACAGAGTTTATTAGACATGATCCAGCATGGCCAGGTCGAGAGTCATTTACAAATGGTGGAGAGGCCATCCTCACTAAGACAGATTTATTTGGTGGAGGGTCTTGCTGCGCTGAAAAAGAAGCTTATATCAAAAAAAAATAAGGAACTGTCAGGAAGGGTCCGACAAATGATGGGAGAGACAGATGCTGTGAAGAATAAAAGAACAGGCACTCTGCCAAACTCAACGACAACAGCAACAACAAGAGTACATGAATCCACTTTTGAAGACTTAATATCCTGTCTCAACCGGCTAGAGGTTGAGCGAGGCTTATACATCCTTCATGGAGATGATGCATCCGACTCGGCTCGGTGGATCTGTGATCTTACAGTAGCCATATCCTTAATTCCATACCGCACTTCAGTCAGCTCTTCTGACCCCGAAGTCGGCAGAGTCAAGTCCGGAACCGATGCCAAGGACACTCTGTTCCAATCTTTACAGCATATTAAGTACGTGACGCCGCCAATTGCAAAGGCCGTAACTGTGGAATACCCTAACGTGAACAGCCTCATTAAGACATTTATGAAAAGCGGTGCCCATGCACTGGAAGATATTGAAAGTGAGACCAAGTCAGGCAAGCGAAGGGCTATTGGGCCAGCTTTGGCAAAGACGTTCCACTCTATCTTTACGAGTTATGACCCAGACCATTTTTTGGACGGAGTGTAGGGCGGGGCTTCCATCTGTATTTGCACACCCGGTTTATTAGGATATAGGTTATTTATTTGTATAGTACCATGCACACGCACGCATCTGTCCGCTGTCCGCTCCGTCTATTATTTAAGACTGCATGAATGATTATTCATTTGTGTAGCACTTCATCTATACGTCATGAAATTCTTGTATTCGATCTGATCGGTCTGTTTACCCTGATTTTTGGTTTCGATCTCATCGGACTGTCGGATACGCGGCGTCGATCCAGATTTAATTTTCACCCCGCAATCGGCTTGATATGCGGTCGATCAGGTACAACTTTTTTAACTATGAGAGAAGTTATATGATTCTTGCAACTTATAAAACGAGTATCAAACAATCGTGACGTATTTTATCACTATTAAATTTTTAAATTTTAATAGTGTCGCTGCTGTTCTAATAAATACTAAGTCCCGCGAACTGAAGATCGAGATGAAATTGTGGGGTGGCTGGTTCTACGCATAGAAAGATGTACCACAAGGTGGCTGGAACCTAATGACGAAAATAGGGATCCGTCTATACGACATGATGAGGTTTAACAAAGCCTCAACATCCTAAAGAGGTATCTTTTGAAAGCCGACGGTGGCCACTGAGGGCTGGCCACGTTTTTGTCGAAGCTGTGATAGTACGAGTGTCTCCTTCAGACTATTGCTGCTCCCAAGTTACAACAGCAACAGATCTGATCTTTCTATCCGCCACCGAATTAGATCTATCAGTTAATCGACATTTCCTCGTTCAGTCCTTTAGAACTATTTACTGAATGCTCAGATAATAATCAATAAACACAATGCTGCCACCTGTTCGCGCGGTTAAGCATGAGCCAGTGCTATGCAATGCGAACATCTGCCTGTCAAAACCAAAACCTTTGTTCTTCGTGTAATTTAAGTATAGGGCGCATGCTTGCCGAACGTCGCATATATTGTATTTCCTATTAGTGTTCAATTTGCGCTGCGACCACTAAGGAGATCTGATCGCTAATAAGCTGATCTGCACATATATGGTCTGCAAGTGCCGATCGTTCTGTCAAATCCCGACGTCAAACTTCTTAATGTATGCCAGAAAGTCCAGCCATCCAAGTCAGATCAAGTTCGTAAAATCAATTCAGGAAACTCACGCGAGATTCTCGGGCCATAAGGGCGATATATCTGGCAATGTTGATCGATCTCAGTGGACTTCCCGCTTGTGGCGCGGATGAAAATATATAAAGACGACGGACAATCGGGTTCTCTTAGATTTCATTTACGGATAGTTTGCCTGTCATTGGTTCCATAGCTCTCAGTTGAGCGTTTTTTGTTTTCTTTCTTTCTTTCGTTCTTTCATTCTTTTTTATACTTCCTTCGTTTACGGTATAATTCATCTGTTCGTTCGTTCACTCGCTTATTCTATTTTTTTTGGCAATGCGTTCTTTCGTTACACTCGGGCTCGCCATTGGGTCCCTCTTGTCCGTTGCCAATGCCTTTGATTCAAGTGCTAATAATAACGTTGCCTTGTATTGGGGTCAGAACTCTGCCGGCCAAGCCAACTCTCAACAGGACCTTGCCTTCTACTGCGACGACACAGCAAGTGACATTGTCATCCTCTCGTTTTTGACCACATTCTTTTCAACCGACAATCTCCCGGTCGTGAACTTTGCTGGCAACTGTCCTTTAGGAAACGACTTTGGCTCTTCCAGCTTGCTTCAATGTCCTCAGATCGGGGACGATATCAAAACCTGCCAGAGCAAAGGGAAAAAGATCCTTCTATCTCTTGGAGGAGCTGCTGGCTCATACGGGTTTACGTCGGACTCTCAAGCACAGCAATTCGCTTCTCAGTTGTGGGACCTCTTCGGAGGGGGTAATTCCGATACAAGACCATTTGGAGATGCTGTTATTGATGGCTTTGACTTTGACATCGAAGGAGGATCCAGCACAGGTTATGCTGCGCTTGCCAACGAACTTCGAACTTTGTTTGCTTCTGATAGTTCAAAGCAGTATTATCTCAGTGCTGCTCCTCAATGCCCGATTCCTGATGCATTTATCAACGATGCTCTTATTAGCGCTCCCTTCGACTTTATATTTGTGCAGTTTTACAACAACTTTTGCGGAATGCAGAACTGGGAACCCAACGACGCAAACACAAACTTCAACTTTGCGGCATGGGACCAGTTTGTGCAAACTCAATCTGCCAACAAGGATGCAAAAGTTTACTTAGGAGTGCCTGCTTCTCCTACAGCAGCAGGTAGCGGCTATACTCCAATTCAGACTGTCTTGCAGGCTGCCAATTTCTTGCAAGACACCTTCGACACTTTTGGAGGAATCATGATGTGGGACGCTTCTCAGGCCTGGGCAAACACTCAATCCAGCGGTCAAAACTTTGCTCAGGCTGCTAAAAGTGGACTCCTTACTGGTGGAACTGCGCCATCTGGCTCTCCGCCTGAATCGCAGTCGTCAGCATCTCAGTCACAAGCAGCTTCGTCTTCACCCGCGGTTGTAAGTCCCTCCAGTGAAGCTACCACTTCTTCAAGTTCCACGGTATGGTGGACCCCCTCTTCTCCCGCAGTTGCAGAGTCCACAACTTCCAGTGAGGTTATTGCTTCCTCAGGTTCAACGGTATGGTGGACCCCTTCTTCTTCCGCAGTTGCAGAGCCAACAACATCTGAAGAATTCGGGGCTTCATCTTCATCTCCAGATCCAGAGTCGCCGTTCCCCACACCGAGTACTACCGATTTGGTATCCAGTCCACGTTTCAGCAGTTCTACAGCTGCATCTTCCACTAGCTCAGTGGACCCGGCTGACTTTGGAATAAAACTCCCCTCTGTTCCACAAGGGGCCAATGATACTTCTTCATCTCTGCTGCCTTCAACCGTGCCTTCTCTTGCAGCCCCTACCGTTGCCAACACGACGTCAGCTGGTAGCACGTCGGCTCCGGGAACCACATCCGTGAATGCCACTTCTACCATTGAGAACACTTCTATTCTCAATACCTTCATTGTGAGTCCCTCGGTTCAGTCTTCTTCAGCTGCCCCGAGTTCCTCGGTATTCTCCAATTCTTCTTCTGCTCTTCCAACAACCTCTTCTGCTTCTGCTTCTGCTTCTGTTCCTGTTACGCTGACACCGCCTGGGTTCTTCAATTCCTCTTCGAGTGTCTTTACTACTTCAGGTAGTTCTTCTGTATCAGGTGCTCCGAGCTCAGGTATTCAGGCTACTACTGATACTGTTACCAGCACTGTTGCTTTAAGTTCGGCTGTTCCTACACAGACAACTACGGTTCCCAGCACTGTTGCCTCGAGTTCAGCTGCTTCTACAATCCCCGAGCATCAGTCGGTCAGTAGGGATACAACTCAGGAAATCACTGCTCCTGCGCCTTCGCCAGATACCGTCAGGGAGACTTTCACGGCCATGGAGACTGAGACCACTACTATTTTGGAGTCAGATTTACCACCTCTCAAAACATTCCTTACCATTGAGCATACGGTAACACTTTCCACCAGAGCCTCAGCCGCTGTTCCCACCCCACAAAACCAGCAGCCTCAGTCAAGCAGCACACCTTTAGCCACCTCTCATCGACCCACGACTCTGAGTTCGAGACCTGCATCTCAGCCAGCAGCTAATAGTGCTACTACAGCTGTTTTGCCCGTTTCCACATCCATGTGCATGGTGAATGGCGATGCTTGCAGTACGGAAGGAGAGCTGAGATGCTCGGGCTCAGGCTTTGTAACTTGTGATCATGGTCAATGGGTTTACCGGGCTTGTGGCCCTGGGACCAGTTGCAAGTCTCTAGGACCACTTGTTTACTGTGACTATGCAGTAGCAGGAGAGGCCCAAGACTGCTCATCAACTTCCACCACTGAACTGTCGCGAAGAGCCTTTGATCAAATGTTCTCCAGAGACTCTAGAGTGAGCCTGAAGTTCGACGATATGTCAATCCAGTCTGTCAACAGTACAAACTTTGTTGCAAACGTACGAGGAACCTATCCACAAGGTAGCTTCGGAAGAAGCTGGTCGTTGGAGTTTACCCCAACCGAAGATGTTTCTGTCCTTGGAGTGAGCCGGGGTGACCTGTCGAAATCCAGCTCTGGATATACTATTTCCAGTGTGGAAGAAGCAGAACCCCCAGCCAACATGGTTGTCAATGTAGCCATTTGGGGAATTTTCAATTAAGAAAAATTTCCAATTGACCACGGCTTCACTGCATTGCTGGCATGACTGACGAGTATTTATTTTTCATAAGACATTGGTGGTCGTTCTAAAACGCGCGTATATGGGTTTATATTTCAAGACAACCTTTTTTTCACATTTAAATTATTATCTTAATTAACTTTTTAACATTAGACTAACATTCTTCCAAATGAGTATTTTGACCACTAATACTCAGCAACTTCAAGGTTCTAATCCTAGGGAATAGATAGCCAACAATCTATCACGCAAGGTATAACTACGACAGAACCCGTATGTGTCGAGCCGTTGATTTCGATAGCTTTCCAAGGCAGCCCTGTTAACCGCGATGCCCTTCGTTATCTCACACACATGCCAGATTGGAGAGAAGAATAGCCTGCATAAGACCCCACACCCCGGAGTGCGATACTGGCGGAGATCCCTCTAATGTAGAGCTTATCGAACGGCAAACATCACTACTTGAATTTTTATATATTTTTATTTCATTGCGTTTTAAAAGTAGTTAACTATGTCAATTCCTCATTTTGTGCTCAACACTGGAGCCAAGATCCCCGTTTTTGCGTTTGGAAGTGCCGCAACCTTTGATGGTGCCAAAGAGAGTCTCAAGGGCCTCCTGAGCCATGCGTTAAAGGCAGGAGTTTATCACATTGATACTGCGGAGATATATGACACCGAAGAGATTGTTGGTGAGGCCATAAAAGAAAGCGGGGTTGCTCGAGAAAAACTGTTTGTGACTACCAAGACTTGGCGGACAGTAGGAGACCCTGTCGGAAGTCTTGATGATTCACTGAAGCGACTTGGTTTGGATTACGTGGATCTGTATTTAATCCACAGTCCCCGAGCTTTGGCAAAAAACAACGTAGAATTGAAAGATTGCTGGAAGGCAATGGAGGAATGCTACAAGTCGGGCAAGGCTAAGGCCATCGGGGTGTCGAATTTCGCGGTGGAAGATCTCACCAAGCTGCTTGAGATTGCCGAGGTAAAGCCTGCCTGCGAACAAATGGAGTACAGTGCGTACTTACGCGACAAATGGCCAGGTTCTGTTGACTTTTGCAAGAAACATGGCATTTCCGTGACTGCGTTTGGTCCAATGAGCCCTGTGACACCTCAGACAAAAGAGGGTCCGTTGGTCCCCGTCTTTGAAGAGCTAGCCAAGAAGTACGGTAAAACCGCGGCTCAGATCAATCTCAACTGGGTGTACCAGATGGGTCTAATTCCTATTATCATTAGTTCTAAGGCTCAGCGTATCGATGAGGCGGTCCGGGCTTTTGACTTTAAGTTGGATAAAGATGATGTTGAAAAGATTACAAAGGTGGGTGATACTTTTAGGTATGTGAAGTGGTAGGTTCGTGAGGGCGTTGTATAATATGTTCTCGATGTTATACTGTGAATCGCATTGTAGAATTTTACTGTAGAGTCAGTGCAGGTTGCCCTTCCAGGGAGATTCGGGATGGTCGCATGCAGTAGAACCTTAGCGTAGGTTCACGTTGTGAACACATTATATGTTACCAGTCGTCTCAGTGGAGCTTATTTGATTCGACATATCTTGAGTTCACAATATAAATAACTGTTGAAATCCAGCCATACATAAATTTATATAGTTATATTCCAATTCAAAGAACTCATGTCCTTGTGCTTCTACTGAGTGTGGACATATCCGTCCACTTCAATGTTTTCCAAATAAGGGTGGGTAGCCAGAGCATTGTAAAAGTCCTCGGAGATCATGGCACTTATTGTTAGAGGCCATATGTAAATGATTTACCTAAAATGAATAATACAACGTTGAACACCTACGCAAATCCTTTAAAAAGGGTATAAATCTGAGTTACAGTTCCTCCAGCTGTCTTGACACTTTGAACTGCCCTTGTTAGGACATGACAAGCTCTTATAAGAAAGAAAGCTATTAGACAAAACTCACTTATCGAACTCGGTTTCAGGAATAGTATCCTTAAATCTAACCTAGTTAGCTAACCTACTACAGATTTAACGTTAACTTTATTTCAGGTTTCATAAATATTCATACAATGTAACTCTGAGGGGCTTTCATATTGGATAGATAAATAGTTGGTAGTAGAGGAAGGACTTCTTGTGATGATTATTATTTTTATTGACTGCTACGAAAAAGCGGAGTGCAGCCATATATCTTTATTGCAAGACCTAACTAAGACAAGTGAATAGGCTTAACCATCTTCATCCTAGGCCTCTTCGACTAAGAACAAAAGCATGACTTTATTTCATCTTGACGCTTGACTTATATCGGTATGTGGGGTCGGAGATGATCCGAGTACGCGAGAAAGTAGAGAGCAATATATATAAATATGAAAGAACGTAAAGGTCTAAAGTGTGCCTGTGGCAGGAGCCCAATGTAAGTAGATGAAGTGTATCCACTTACATGGACAGGCCTGCCGACAGGCGTTTTCTTTTATAATATGAATATCTCTGTTAATTTTTACAATCTAACTACTGCTAATATGTCTAACCATGCTAAGCCATGTTTTACATTTCTGCTTCTGTCTACTGAGTGTGGACAACACCATCTTTCTCGACACCTTCTAAGTGAGGATGGGCTGACAGGGCTGCGTAGTGGTCGTCAGGAATACTGGCACTTTTGGTTAGTGCCATTATCACAGGTAATCAAACTAAACAAAATGAAGACGCAAAACACAAAAAAAACTTACCTGAATCCCTTGAAAAGAGTGTATTTATGAGTTACAGTTCCTCCGGCACTCTTGATACTCTCAATTGCTCTTGTTAGCATCCCGCCCCAAAAACACCTCGAAACACCGAAGCCAAAATCAAGCACTCACTTGTTGAACTCGTCCTCAGGAATGCTATCCTTGAAACGAACCTTGTTAGCCTGGTTCGCAAACATGAACATTACTAAAATTATATCTCATACAATGTAACTTTGAAGACCGGTCATATTTGATACTAATTGGAAGGTTAAGAAGAATCTAAGGTGGCAAGTTAAATGGTTATTGCCATCTTTATCGTTGCGCCTTATCTGGGTAGGGGCTCGGAGCCGTGTCCTAATCGATCCGAGGCGATATGACGTGCGTCCACAGCTAGAACTGGCAGTAAATGTGGGGTTAATAAAAGTGCGAATAATCTACCTGCCTACGGTTTGGTATTCAGGCATTAAGGGTATGAGGGTCAGCGAGCGGTATTGTGTTTGTTCAAATTATTCTTAATATCTTGGTAGGGGATACGTTGTGGAGCAAAAGCCTTTTCTATCAGACGAGTATGTCAATCTGTCTTCAGCCTAGGACCAGCACCAGGAAATGCACTCGGAAAAGCTGTTGAGCGTTCCCCGTTGGTGTGAGACGGTTATAGGTGTTTTCAATTGGCCAGTATGAGTGAGAGTAGATGTTAAAGGTCAGCTTTTCACACACTACTCATAAGGCGACGCGTCAAGGGCCAAGATCCAGAGGTCACTCTCGACAGTGGCCTTACTACAGATCCATTAAAAGGTACAATGGGGGGTGCGATAAGAAGTCCAACAACATATACTGCTTGAAGCTACTTTCACGCATCTTGCACTACACAGGTATGCTGGTTCTACGACTAACAGTGTGCAGAAGTGGGAGAGACACACGTCCTGCGAAGCAGAATCAACTCCTCCATGGCGGCATCTTCCTACCCTTCTAATAGCTTAATATTGACATTGAGAGGAATTGCTTTGATAGCTAGCATTCCGAAGCGAACCAGTTAAGCAGGAAGACGTGTCTTACCATGTAAGATCATCTCTTGGCCGGTAAGCTCAGATCATTAGCAGCACACGGCTGCTTCATTCCAGAGCTGTAGATCATAATAGATTGGAGATGTCAGTCAATTGGGCCGTACTCGTACTCAATGCAGGTGGCCGAGACTCCAATTAAACACTATGGCAAAAGGGGAAAATTTTTAAATTTCACTGCCTTCCAAATCCAATCAATCATTAGATGTGAAAGGGACGAGGAGAGATGTTGATGAGAGGCCCTGTTCTGTGTGTACCCCAGTTTTGACCCACCTAATCTTTTAACCCCACGATTATTGTCAAAACTGATGTTACATTCTCGTTCCATACATGGCCAAGATCTTCGCTTTCTACTACACTCTTGAGATATCTAATGTGAGAAAAAATCTTCCCCGGAGACATCGTTATTTGATTCACAGGTTGTTATATCAAAGCCTTTGGTCCATTCGAGTTGGTTGAGTTGTTGAGATTACAAAACCTGAGCGTCACCTTTGTCCAACCAGGCGAGAACCCTGTCACTCTAACCTGAGAACTTTGCTCAACAAGGACCTTTTTAAAGTTTATCGCTCAGTTCAAGCCCAACCTCTTTGCGCTTGCGGAGAAAACTACAAAAAAAAAAAATTTAGGACCTATCTCCCAAACCAATCCTCAAAAATTACTAAAACCCATTTGACAAAACAAAAATGGCTACTCGGAGAGTACCGCCATTGCCTGGCATCTCCACAAACGGCCAGGCGGCGGAGCTCTCGGAGATCTCGTCGGTAGCTTCCTCCTCCCCACAGTCTCAAAGGTCATCTTTCGTGCTGGACTCTCCGCAGACCCCTATGACCAACGCGACCTGGGATAGCTCTCCGCCTACATTAGACTCATCGTTGGTGGACATAGAATACCACTCACCTTTGCTCCGAAAAGGTGCGTGCGACGACGCGATGCTGAGCGTTCTCAGCCCTTTAGGTTCGCTCGGTTCCACTCAGCAGCACAAAGCTGAGTCACTGATAATAAGAAAGCAGCCGCCCCAACTACGCCTAACTGATGGTGCTGAAGTGGTTCTCACCAACGAGGTTATCGGCCAAGGCTCGTTTTGCCGAGTCGTCAGAGCAACAGGGTCCGTAACTGGCAAGTCGTATGCAGTCAAAATGGCCCTGCAGGGTTCACAGGGTATTGGGGCGGGATCTGGATCTGAGTCGACCTTACTAAAGCATGAAGTTCAGATTCTCTCGAGGCTCGGTGAACACAAGAATATTGTTAAACAGTACGGCCTTTTACCAGATGGGTCAGGACTGATCCTTAAACTCTACGACCAATCTCTTGCCTCGTATATTTCGTCTGGTCCCTTCCACAAAGACGACAATGCAACTTGGGTTGGGCGGACCCGGTGGCTGGACTGGACGTTACAATTATGCGAAGCATTGGCATACCTGCAATCCAACCAAATTGTCCACTGTGACCTCAAGACAGACAACATACTACTCTCTGCTGGCGAACCCAATACCCCTATAATTGCCGACTTTTCATCTTCGCACACCACCGATGAGCTCTCTACTAACGTCGTACACCTTTCAAGCACGGCTTTTTCATTTGAGTTTTCCGCCCCGGAGTTGCTAGCGAACCCAGACTTGGCTCCAAATTTCTCGACAGACCTCTATTCTCTCGGTCTCATCATGCTACATGCTGCCACTGGCTCTGAGCCGTACCATCGTGCCATCAAAAGCTTCCCGCAAAAACTCATTTGGGCAAAGCAGGGGGCCGCTCTCAAAGCGTGCTCTGCTGAAGATGTCGCTCGTCTGTCGAGTATAATGCCCATCATGCATTCATTTTTAACATCAAGGGAACCATTGGACGTACTTGTTGAACAGGTCCGAGAGTTACAATCAAAGAGTGCTCAGTGACTGGCTAGGTGAGACCGGTCAAGTGCTTTTTGTTTTATTCTTACGACTAATTTGCATCATCACCATTTGTAGTATTATTATTAGCTTATTTATTATATTTATTATGTCTTCTGGTTTTGGGGAGGATGGTTTTTGTGTCTTTCCTAAGGTGGTTGGGTCCCGTAACTCATGTATTTCTCGCTGAGTATGTCCCAGAGCTTGTTACTACGGCACCCACACGAACGCTAAGAAATCGCACTAATCAGGCCCGGCTACTTCGTTAGACAATTAGAGAATGGCATGCTCTCCTCAATCAAACCATAGTTTAAGTAGCTATATAGAATCGTCAGCAGTGTAACAGTTAACTTAACTTTCAACATTATGTTGAAGGGCCGGATAAGCTCCACGTTTGAGCAACAGCCGCACGGCATTTCCTTACCCTCCATCGTGATGTTTCTGCTTTCCCATCTAAACCTGTTGGAACATCGGTCCATATTAAAGGCCTTTAAGCATTTTATTGTGAGGCTTGAAGGCTAGTCTTTCAACAAAATATTGCGGCGTAGCTTTTTATACACCTACTATTACCGATATTTGTAGGTTTGCACGCGAACGAACTCGTATGAGCACGTGTTTGATCGATTTAGCGCGACGCACAAAAATACTTGGACTTTTTTTGAACTCTTGAAGCCTTGGCATTGATACATATTGTAGATAAGACCCCTGGGGTATCGAAGCAACGCGATTTTTCCACCCTGTCGCAGTGTTACCCACTTGACATTTTTGTTTCAAGGGTTGGAGACACGTACAATTAAAGCATGAGCACCGCTTTTTCGGGCTCCGCTCCGGCATTGTTGGATCTGAATTCGAACGCTTCAGGGAGTAATGGAGAGTCCACAGATATGATAGGTGGCGTTGCTGGTACTGCGAGTATGACGACGACAGATAATACCAGCACCACTATCACCAACACAGTTTCGGACCCTGCGCCGGCATCTATTTCCACTCCGGTCAAGACAGAACCCGTCCACAATGACCCGGTTGGTCCTACGTCGTTCATAACGCCTAAAAACGGGACTACAGCAACCGTCAAAGCTGAATTCACTGCTGGTGATACAGAGGTGCGAAAACCAGTACTGCAGCCAATGTCTGCCGTCGACGCGCCTTTGTCTAAGCCGACGTATCCGCTGACTTTTGCGAATTCGGCGTTCTCAAACAACCAAGAAGAAGGTCTGGGCGGGGTGGGCCCAGGTGGGGTCGGTGGGGCAGAAGGCGATGGTGATGCTGACCAGCAGTCTCGAGTTTCAGCATATGCTCGCTTGGATTTTGAGTCTTTTACTTTCTACGTACAGACGCTGCAAGTTATACTAGGAAGGCGGGCAGAGAACGGGTCGGGTATGGTAGATGTGCATCTTGGTCCGGCCCGAGCAATATCTCGACGACATGCGAAAATATTTTACAACTTTGGTACTGAGAGATTTGAACTTTCTGTTTTGGGGAGAAACGGAGCCTTCATTGGCGACATTTTTGTAGAAGCAGGTTCAACCGTACCGTTGAGCGATGGTACCAAGGTCCAGATTGGAGAGATCCCATTTACATTTGTTCTACCGTCTGTCCCAGTGGGTGTAATCGCGCATACGCCACAGACTACCATGAACCCTTCAGATGCAGCGAGCCTCAAGGAGAAATCTCGACAATTATCTCGCCAAGGGTCGCCTATGCCCAAACGATCGTCTGCCTCACCCGATACCGACCTGACTGCTGGTGAAGACTCGATGAATGGCATCAAACGTAAGCCCGCTCCTCGTCGAGAATATCTACCCGAGGAAATCCCTGAGAAGTACCGTACCAAACCCCAGCATTCGTACTCCCACCTCATTGCCACTTCTTTGCGGGCAAAAGCTCCTCCTTCCGGAATGTCGCTTTCTGATATCTACAGTGCCATTCAGGAGTTGTTCCCCTACTATCAGTATTGTCCGCATGGCTGGCAGAACTCGGTACGACACAACCTATCGTCGAATCGAGCTTTCAAGAAGATCTCGAAAGAAGGCAAAGGATGGATGTGGGGTATAGACGAAGAATACTTTTCAGAGAAAGAACTACAGAAAAAGAAAACCGCAGCTGCGAAAAGCCGGCCTCTTCAGCTTGAGACTAGTAATAGCACTGATTTTGGCATTAACGCCAACACTTCAATTAAGAGCGAGAAATCCAAGTCCATTGCTGAGCTTGCACGAGAAATAGAAGTGCAGCGAAACAGAGACTCGACTTTACATTATCAGCCCAATTATACGCCTTCCACCACGAACATTCCTTCTGGTTCAGCAGCTGTTAAACAAGAGGCAGATGGGCAACCTCGAAACATTCAATCAATGTCCCCTTCCCCGAGTAGCATACAGGCTCAATTGGCAGCCAATCTTCAGTCACGGCAACAGAGACCTCTACCGACAACCACACAAAGTGGTGGGCCCGTTCAGCCATCATTGGCAGCCGGCCAGAATACTTTCCGGATGACACCAGCCAAACCAGGCACTCCCGCTGTTTTGCAGCAAACGTCTGTTCCTCAGATGCGAGTCCAGACGCAGCATGCTAATGTGGCCACATCTTCATCCTCATCTACCGGACAACCATCAAAGTCAAATCTTTCACGTGCAGCCCAGGCGGCCGGCCTCAACTTATCTCCAGAGACTATTAAGGCTCTCAGTTTACTACAGCAGAAACTGCAAGGGCAGTTACCACCTGGTTCCAGTCCAGCTGTGTTGACTAATGCTTTGGCAATGGCTATTGCTCAGGCTGCAAAGGCCAGTTCTGGGAAAGGATCGGATGCGATTGCACAGCTGCTCAACGGTAAAAACCCAGCCCAACTGGCCCAGTTGTTACAAGCGGCCTTGGCTTCGATAAAAAAGTCGGCCCCAACATCCGAGCACTCCTCAACAACCGCTCCGGCCCCTGCGAATCAATCGGTTCATAACCCTTTTCAGGCCTCTCAAGCATCAGCTATTCCTCAAACAACGACTAATGCGTCGTTGAAGCAATCATCTCCTTCTCAGGTCATTCCGCCTGCTTCTCAATCGTCCCAGTCCCAAGCACCAGTGACCCTGGGTAGTAACAATGCTCTCCCAGGCAGTCCCTCTGGTGAGGGTAGCTTTGCTTTGCGAAAGTCGGCTACTCCGTCAGCGTCGCCTCCTCCATTGAGTTCTTCTCCTAATACTACTTCTACAGCTCCAAAGAATGCACCTAAGAGCACTCTGGCAGCTCTCATTCAGAGCATAACTCCAGCTCCAGGAAAGCCTCCTCCCACAGCTGAGGATATCTCGCGACTATTGGTAGAAGCAAAGAAGCTGAAAAGCGCCTCGCCCGCGATTCAGAGCGCGATTAAGCAGTTAGAAGCACATGCAGCGAGACTTGCCGCAAAAAGTGGTGGCACCAACGGCGCCTCTTCATCTTCAACCAGTTTACCGGTCAAGAGACGCCCAGAAGACCCCTCAGGAGGCTCTACTGCCAAACAGCCCAAGATGGATTGAGAGCCACGCTACGCGGAATGCATGAAAGCTATGAAATTTGGCTGTTGGATTGTGTAGCCTATTCACAAACCTGAGACGCATTAATGAATGAAACGAAAATACACTTGATGACCCCCCAGAACATTTTTGCCGATGGCATGGTATATATTGTAATATAGAAAATATAATGGTTAATCTACAAAACAGTAATAATCTCCCTCAGAGTAAGGAATGACCGCAGATTAGGATTAGGCAAGTGACGTGACCACGTTGTTGAACGAACCTTCTTGCTCTTTGATGTTCCAGAAGGTGGTGTTGACGTCGTGGTTGCCGTGGAACTTCCAGCCCTCCTCTGAGATGTGGAACAAGTTAATAGAACCTCCAGAATACGCGTCTCTATGAGTGGCAGCCAAGATACTTCGCTTTCCCAGAGCCAGGGCCTCGTCCACGGTCAGATCCCATCTGTAGTTGGTGTCGAGGACTCCGTATGCGAAAGTCTGACCTGAGCCGACACAAAACAGGTCGCCCTGGAGTCTAGTGCCATCACTGTCCACGTAGAAAATAGCAGGCTCCTTCTTAGTGTATCCACACACCATTGTTCCCATCGACAGTCCAGATCCTTTGTACTGATATGTGAGGTTGGCGAGGATTTTGGAAGCTGCAGCGACTGAGATTCGCTCTTTATTTTGCAATTCGTGCAGACGGCACTGCGATCCTAGCCACGTCTCCCAAAACTGACAGTCAGCAGCTCCACCTGCCATGGTACCTAGCAAATATGGGTTGATCTCGATGACTTTCTTAACTGTTTGTGAAGCGATCCAACTTCCTGCTGATGCTCGCGAATCAACAGCCACAACAATTCCACCCTGAAATCGGAATGCCAGGGTAGTTGTTCCGTGCGCAATTTTGATCTTAACATCGGGGTTAGTATCGTCGTCAGTGTGCGCTCGGAGAAAGGCAGCAGGCTTGTTAGAATAACTGTTATTTCTAGGTGGTGGCGGAACTACGAAAGTGTTGACATAAAAGCACATACTTGCGAGATGGGGGGGACAGCTATCGAGGGAATTAGCGCATTCCTTGACAATGAATCACTGAAATTATCTTGTGAATGATCTAATTCCTCTCCGTATGAATATTTCGATACCAATTTCTCCATATTGAACTGTCGTCTTGTATATATATAAGGATAGGGTGAAGTTGTGTGATTTCGCATGGCAGATTAACAGTGTAGGTTTAACTTCCACCATTAATCGCCACACTCTCTGGACTCTGGGGATCACAGTTTACCCGGCCCAGGCCCCGCCGAAAACAAAACACAGGGGGGGAAATATTTTGGCAGTGGTCAAAGCACCTTATCTTGCGAAAAGGAGAAAAAAATACGTTTTTGTTTGGTTTACTCTGCTGAAACTTCTGACGTTCGATCACACAATGTCTGAAACTGAAAACAAACCAGGGGTCCAGGCTGGCGAACCTGAGCCCTTTGCTGCCACTGCTGGCAAGGTTGAAGAGAAGGTTGAAGAAAAAGTCGAGGTTCCTACTGAGGAGAAGAAGGAGGAATCAGCTGCTGGAGAAAAGAAGGAGCCAGTTACTGAAGAAGCGCCTAAGAGCATCTTTGGATCCAGCACTACTTCCGGTGCCAATGTAGCCAATGCCTTCGCCATGTTTGGGGGAGCAAAGCCCAAGAAGGAAGAATCGAAGGAAGAATCGAAGGAAGAATCGAAGGACGAATCGAAGGACGAATCGAAGAAAGATGAAGATGACGACGAAGCGCCTGAATCGCCTGATATTCACTTTGAACCTTTGGTGAAGTTGGAGAAGGTAGATGTCAAGACTAATGAGGAAGACGAGGAGGTTATTTATAAGATGTAAGTTGTGGCCCCAACGACGCTTTAAATAAAGCACGACTCGAAAAGCGGCGACAAAAATGAAGGAGCGTCAAAAGGGGTGTTTGTTCTATTCTCTCTGACGGGATGCTTTTTGTCTGGGAGGATGGATTCACTTTGTTGTTATTCTCTACGCTGCTCTGTTCTACTTTTGTTCTCTTTGATATAGATAATCTAACCAGCCGAGCCAAGCTCTTCCGATTCGACACTGAAGCCAAGGAGTGGAAAGAACGAGGAACCGGAGATGTTCGATTCCTCAAGCACAAGCAAACTGGAAAAGTGCGATTGGTGATGCGACGAGACAAGACTCTGAAAATCTGCGCGAACCACTACATTCTCTCAGACTCCCAGTTGAAGCCCAACGTTGGGTCAGACAGAAGCTGGGTGTACAATGTGGCTTCTGATGTCAGTGAGGGCGAGCCCGAGGCCCAGACTTTGGCTATCCGATTTGCCAATGCTGAAAATGCCACAACATTCAAGGAGGAGTTTACTGCTGCCCAGGAGGCCAACAAGAAGGCCTTTTAAACGAAGAAAGAGCAAGAGCCATGAAATAAAGAAGAAAAGAGGAGGAGGATGTAGAATTAGTACAATCTGTTTGACTGTTTATGTATAGCTGGGCCGCTTTCTTTTGTAGTGTTCCGACTGACAGCAGCATGAATAGTAGTAGTTAACTATAGGAGGGATAATTACATCTCATATTAAGTCTATGTAATTAACAAAGAAATGCATAACTACCGATCAAACTAAATATAGCTAACGTTGCAACTTGGAAAAGACATCATTAATTCTTAGAAGGAGATACAACTACAGTTCTGTTATGAGAAGCTAAAATGTAGACCTACCCTGTCTGTATATTCCGAATCTACAACCAAACTAACCAGACGGGTAACGTCAAAGATCAAAATACTCACTTGCAACTATACTTTACAGGACTCTCCTTACTCAGATTGGAGACAAACAAAACAGATTTCATAAACCATGAGTTCCTCGGATATCGGGTCATTCGCAAAGACTGATATCGTGGTAGTCAATGGTTTATTATAGTCATCCAACCAATAGTTATAAACTTCCCACTAACTATCAGTTCCAGCTAGCTGCTCACCACACCAACAACTGACTATCCTGCCCCACCGGGCACTTGGGTGTGACATACCCCAACCCCAGAACCCAAATAGGAAGAAACAGTCTAAAATTTTCACTCTCCACACACCTCGCCATAACCAAATATTTCCATATCACCCAAAACCACCTTTCAGTTGATATCCAACGTTAAAATACAGCAAAAATGGTGAGTTTTGACAAGGCCCACAAACTGAAATAAAAGATTGTAACAAATGTCTAACAAGTCTGACAGCACTGTTAACCCTATGCGAGAGCTTAAGATCGAAAAGCTCGTCCTGAACATCTGTGTCGGAGAGTCTGGTGACAGACTGACTCGAGCTGCCAAGGTGTTGGAACAGCTTTCTGGTCAGACCCCCGTCTACTCAAAGGCCCGATACACCGTGCGAACCTTTGGTATCCGAAGAAACGAGAAGATCTCTGTGCACGTCACTGTGCGAGGACCCAAGGCCGAGGAAATCCTCGAGCGAGGACTCAAGGTCAAAGAGTACGAACTGCGAAGCAAGAACTTTTCCGAGACCGGAAACTTTGGATTTGGAGTGACTGAGCACATTGATCTTGGAATCAAGTACGACCCTTCTATTGGTATTTACGGAATGGACTTCTACGTTGTCATGGGACGACCCGGATTCCGAGTTGCCCGACGAAAGAGATGCAAGGCCACTGTTGGAAAGCACCACCAGGTCCATGCTGACGACACTATCAAGTGGTTCAAGCAGAAGTATGATGCTAATGTGTTGTAAAAGGGTTAAAGGAAGAGAGAATATTTATCCCAAAGCACAAAGAGGTTTACTGTAAAAAAAAACGTTGCCTGAGAGCAGTATTGTATTTTTTGGGATATGAATATTTTGCTCAAATGCAGAAACAGAGTAGAGAGATAGGTAATGGCATTGTAATGACGAGGCCGTAAGGCCACTTTAAATTGTCACTTCCAGTACATGGTAATGTAGACATCCTGCGGCAGCCCCTACCGGGGGAGGTGCTTCGCAGAAAAAGCCACACTGTTACTTCTCCTTACTTCTTCTTACAACTAGCATTGCGGCTGTTCTGGTAAGTTTCTTAGAAACCAATAAAGTAAAACTTTGTATAGAACTTTGTGCAAAAAGGAGTACACTTAAGGACAATTAATCTATTATATTATGAATGCAAAAATTTATGATGATAAGATGAAGGTGTAACTAAGCCCACTCGAGGGCGTCTAAGCCCACACAATGGTAAGGTGTATATACAATGTACCATGGTGCGCAGCAGATATGAGTATTTGGGTGAAATGTACCGAAAAATAAAACGGGTATCCATCCCTACCTATTTGACCTTTTTAGATTCTGCCTCTTCAGATAATGATTGTCTGGTTAGTTTCCCGATACATAAATGTCCTGCTAATGTGTGAGTACGATACACTGTTATCCCCCAAAGGCTGCCAGACCTGTCGCTATCTTCGATCGCAAGAAACATGCAAGCTCGCTACCAAATAAGGATCAGTTCTGGTTTCCGGGAAGCGGAACGAACCGTCCCCGGGACGCCGGGACGGGGGCCGCCGAAGGCATACTGACAGCTGCTGGGGAGACCAACTCTCCCTCATATACATACACTCTGTGCAAACTCCACCTTAGTAGAATCTTATAAAGGGTCCAAAAATTAAATTCAGGCCATAATGTGTCCACAAACTCGATTGTAGCTCCCTCGGTACTTTGCCACAGCATGAAATCACTAAACCTTTCCACCCCACTACTTCGGATCAAAATATCCATGGGTGGACTGTCTCCCATATACATATTACTCTCCAATTGCTGTTCATCAATGCTTTCTGGGTCGAGTTCGTTACGCTCGACTTTTGCGACTGTCGTTCTTATAGCTTGAGTAATGTCATCTCGAGACGTGTAAGGAAAGCACACATTCAACTGAACTTTGGAGTTGGTCTTGGTCAGCTTTTCAGCCTTGTTGCACACTTCTTGCACGTCTTTGGGCAACAGTGACCTGTCTCCCAAGATTTTAACACGAACTCCGTACTGTTCTGCCAATTCTCCGTTTTCACAGATCTGAATCAGTCGGCTCTTCGCTATCTCCATAAGCTGCTCAACCTGATACGCTGGCCGCTTGAAGTTTTCAATAGAAAATGCAAATACGGTAACTGTACTTATTCCGGCTTTGTAGCACGTCTCCAGGGTGCTACTCATGGCATCAAACCCTGCGTTGTGTCCCTCTCCAATCTCCTGGTGTGTTTTCCTGGCATACCTTCGGTTACCGTCCATTACCAGAGCTATATGTTGTGGAATGGGTCCAGTTTTCAAGACTTCTATTAGAAAGTCTTTGATTTTTACCGCCATATAGGCAGCTCCTGGGAGTCTGCGAATGTCCATTTTTATTTATGTATCAGTCCTCACAGTGCTCTCCACAGTATACTCCAGTAGTCCATGTATCCACCGCTTGAAATTTGATTTAAATTAAATATCAGACGTGTGATCTTAAAGCCCGCCGTATGCCGTGTTGCGGGTCAAGTCGGATTTTGACAGAGCTGTCAATCTCGGCTCTGCTCGTAAAATTGTTGTGTGAGGCTAAAACTGTAAATACATGCGGCAGAAAAGATCTCGACATAGTTACGGTTTTTAAATACATTGCGGGAAGTGTGATATTCCTGTTAAGGATCTTAATTTTTTCATTGGCCTGGATCAAAAATATTTGAACTGTGGATCATCTTTACAAAACGAATACACAGATCTCAGCCACTTAACTTTGGCCAAGGAAGCATCAGCATCGTCATTGAAATATCCAAGAAGAGAGAAAAGACATTTAGATATACGAGATAAAAGAACCATACCTCCTACTCTCCAACATCATGCTTGCCCGCAAATCAGCTGGCCGAGTGCCGAAGTTAAGGATCATACAAGGTCTGGTGCTGTCGCGGCAGAAGTCATTGCTAGCTCAGGCAGTGCAATCGGTCGGTGGATCTAGCAGTCTACCGAAAGAATCCCCGGAATACACCAAAGCAATTCAGTCAGCCGCGAAACTCGTGGAGCCGAATCAGCCCATCAATGACCCGTTTTCCATCGTTTCTAAAGAGATGTCCTCTCTGGCAAAAAATATAGCCAGCTTATTGGGGTCGGGCCATCCTACGTTGAACAAAGTGGCCCTATACTATTTCCAATCAGAAGGCAAACATGTCCGGCCCTTGATTGTGTTGCTACTCAGTAGAGCACTATCTTACATACCACAGGAAAAACGTACTCGAGGCTCGCGAGATGAGTCTGATGTCAAAGCCCATAAGCCCATGACTGGCGAAGGAGTCGACGACCCACTGTCTCCCCTGGGTATTCTCAACGGCATCAATCCTGACATTGTTCTGAATCCTCTGTCAAGACCTCAGGACTCGCTTCCCGAGGAATCAAATGGCATATTGCCCAAACAACGACGGCTGGCTGAGATAGTCGAGATGATTCACACCGCTTCTCTTCTACACGACGATGTCATTGACAACTCGGCCAGCCGACGAAGTCAGCCCAGTGGAAACATTGCTTTCGGCAATAAAATGGCTATTTTAGCTGGAGATTTCTTGCTAGGCAGAGCATCTGTCGCTATTGCCAGAATTCGAAATGCTGAAGTCATTGAGCTGCTTTCCACCACTATTGCAAATCTTGTCGAGGGAGAATTCATGCAGCTGAAAAATACTGCTGTCGACAACACCTTAGAAGCCAACCGAGCCTCGTTCGAATACTACATTCACAAGACCTATCTGAAAACTGCTAGTCTTATGTCTAAGTCGTGCAGAGCTGCTGCTGTGCTCTCAGGTGCCGATGACAGTATAGTAGAGGCCTCGTACATGTATGGAAGGAACCTGGGGCTCTGCTTTCAGATTGTCGACGATATGTTGGACTACACTGTGAATGAGTCTGAATTGGGCAAGCCTGCGGGAGCAGACCTAAAACTTGGATTGGCCACGGCACCTGTACTATATGCCTGGGAACAGTTTCCTGAGTTGGGATCCATGATTCGTAGAAAATTTGACCATCCTGGGGACGTCGAGAGAGCCCGAGAGTATGTCCAAAAGGCTGGAGGACTAGAACGGACTCGGGAGCTAGCGGTTAGCTACGCGAACAGGGCCTTGGAACAACTCGAGGTACTTCCAGAGTCCGATGCCCTCTCGGCATTGAAGCATTTAACAATGGCTGTGCTTAACAGATCCAAATGATCAAAAAAAAATCAAATGCATGTAAATAATACCAAATAGAGAGCATTTTTACTACCGTAAGTCTTGCTCGTTCTCAGGAAGGCTGGGTTCTGAGGAAACACTTTTATTAAGAAGGCCGGAGCTTTCTACCTCCCGGCGAGGGTTGATTAAAGCTTTTTCTTGGGCAGGCAAAGAAGATTCCATATGCCCCTCAGGAAGTTTAAAAAAATCATTTGCTAAGCTGTTTCAGTAAATCGCTTGTAGACTTTGGTCTCCGCGGTCGTACCCTCTTAAAAGGGTGAGTTCTACTCGCTATGGGGACAAAATAACTCCTGTTACGCTCGAATGGAGCCTTGAGTCTCCAGAATGGAGTTCGCAGAACATTTTGTAGGACGTTCAAGGAACTACATATCTTCGCGCAAAGCATGCTGTAGCTTGATATGATTACAGACCCGTTCGATAACAGTCTGGTCTTTCTTAAAGATTTCCCTTTGACCCTCATGCAAAAACCAGTCTTTGCATCGCTGGATACGCTCGCTCGTAATCTCGAGGTAGTCAAAGATCCAATGTTGCAGCCTTGCCGTTGACAGATCCTCTGCCATCAGTGCGTTCTGAATATTTGCGACAGTATTATCCCTCATTTCGACAGCCCCGACTAGCTGTAAAATCGTGCTTGACGCCTGATTTACATTGAGCCATTCATCGCCCTGTCTACTGCGTGAATTTAAAGTGGTGGATATATTATAAAAAAGCTTGGCCAGCCGAGTGTCGTCAATATGAAGCTTTTCAGTCAGATCCTGGTCAATGTACTCAGATTGGAGCATGATTTTGTACGCGTTTTTGCGAGTCTGTTCTACTATTTCCAGCGAGGCTATCAATTCATAGTATGTGCTAGGCTCGGAGTATCTATCCAGTGTATCCATTTGCAAACTGATATTGGCCATTTCGGAGCTCAGAGATGGCTCAAAAGTCTGTTCTATCATCAACAGTGCGCTATCGAGCCTTGCTCGGGTATGCTTTAGCTTAGAATGACCATTAGTGTATTCGTATATCCAAATCCAAGGGTTTCGCTTCTCTTGGATTTCCATCAAGGCTTACTCTACCTAGGACTGGAGGTAAGTTTTTTTCCTTGCACAAAGATAGAAAGATTAACTTGAGATAAATTGCATATAATTTCAATATCCCCCACGTAAGACACACTTCATCATCAACACTCACTGCTTGTTACTAATCGCTAACAGATATCTATTCTCTCGTTCTTTTTTATTTCTTCACTATTGTAAACGTCTCTACCGGAACAGTCTTTCTCTAATTGTAGTTCATCATAGTGTCATTCTGCCATCATTATGACCGAAGTAGTAGACCAAAACTCTCAAAGAGAAACCTGGGGTACGGCCTCGACCTTGTACAAGAACCTGTATAAAACCATTGTAGAAGGCAATGTGCCGCGAACGCCTCAAGACCAGTTTCATCGAGTCAAAGCTTCCCTGTCACTGATACCCATCAAACTCAATAGTGGAGCATATAAAATACTGTCCACATCCCCCAAGTTGGAGCCACCCAACTTCGCACCCTGCTACATATTGATGAGCCATGGCTTCCTCTCACACACATACTCGCTGCTCCCTGAGGGCTCAGATCCTCCCGCTGTGGTGCGTCCCCTAGCTGTATACACTACGATCTCAAAGTACCTTTCTCATGCTTCCATCATTGATCTATCGATGCTTCAAAAAGACCCTTGTTCACCCGCTCCTTGTGAGGGCTCGCCGGAGTGTCCTTCCAATATGAGAATTGCGTACTTTAAAGATACCACTCCTTATGCCCATATCGAGCTGAGGGTCAGCGGAAAGTATACCTATCGGTGGAAATACTGTGAGTATCCAGCTAATTCCGGTGAGTATATCTACATTATGCATCGGAGAACTGGCTCTGCCGACTGGTCTACTCCCGTTGCTTGTATCATGGAGGCCTCTGTTCCAAGCCCCATAGATGGGTCCAAGCTGTGGGCAATCGAAGTAGATACCAGGAATGTCAACCCAGCTATTGCGTTTCTTAGCTGCTTTGCAGGCAGAACCATCAGGCGGGGCTCATATCTGGCCACTACCGTTCTGGCCAGACCCCTGCGACTGCCCAAACCTTTGTATAACTCTGTCTTTGAAGATGATGTGGAAACTCTCATCCAGGAGAATGTGGTCCCTCAGGAAAAGTCTGATGATAGTGACAGTGAGGGGTCCATTAGGTCCACTTTCTATCAGCCTCCCACCATTATCAAAGTTTTCAATCTGGCTACTTTCCAAGCTTACGTTCTACCTCCTGAGATGATGAAGATGCTCAATTTACAGTCTATGCATTACATCAACGCTATCAAATCTATATATGGGTAAAGCGTGTTGCGGTGGTGATTTCGCTTCAGAGGGAATGGTGTGTAAACCTTAGCTATTCTATTCTGCTTCGTGCTTGTTTGGACTGTCGTGAAGGCTACGTGGAGGCTGATTCCCACCTGCCCTAATGTTATCCTTGGTTTTGCACATACTTAATTAATATATATACATGTTAGGTATTTCAACCTGCAGAAAGCGGAAGGTGATCGGATCGCCAGGAACGTAATGTTTAAATTGCAATACGCGAAATCGTGCCCCACGCGTCGCGTTATTTATCGTGCCAAAAATTAGAAAATAAAGCTCACTACTCTCGAACACCATCATGAGTTTCCGACGACCTTTGCAGGAGTTGTACAACACGACACCAGAACAGGAGCTAAATGCTGCTAAAAAGAAAAAGGTTGTCCACGAGGACAAAGTGCCCGAGAAACCCCGGCTTTCTCACGTAGTATTAGCCCTAAGATTGGGGGGTCCCATTGCGCAAGAAGCTCAACGATGGAATCCTCTTGATTATTTTGACGAGGGTTCCAGATTCCAGCCACGCTCAGTCATGATTCCACAAATATCGAGGAGCAGTACTCCATTTTGCATTAGCCCTTTCAACCGGAGCGATGTTGCTGCCGTTGGACTGCAGGACGGTTCTATCTTGATGATGAAGACTGGAAACACCACCACTGCCGGCAAAGTTCTGGGTCAATCTCCGCAGCATCACAATAATGCCATTTTTGATATTTCTCTCTCCCACGATGACCGGTACCTTGCGTCATCGTCAGACGTTTCTATCAAGATTTATGACGCAACCGAAAATAGAGTGGTTCAAGAAGTGTTCACGCCGTTCACAGGATCGGTCAAGCAGGTGAAGTTCCACCCGTCTAACTCAAACATCATAGCATACTCCACTAGAACTGGAGACATAGAAGTGCGCGATTTGCGGTTATCACCGGGCGAACAGCGCTTTTTTTCAGAAGATGGTTCAAGATCTGTCCAGAATGCACACGATATCATTTTAAGACAAGACCGGAAAATCCAACTTAAACGAACCAAAGTAAGCGTCACCAGTCTCGACTGGGCATCCACATCCTCTCTTGTAAGTGCTGGAGAGGCTGACAATACTGTCAAGTTTTGGGACGCCAGGATGATGGCCATGGATGCGAGAAATAAACCCATATCGGTTATGGCTAGTCCGGCGGGCAAATGCCTAAGCGGGATTACCTCTTTGGCAGTGGACTTTGACCATGGGAAAGTATGGACGATGCAGATGAATAACACCGTCACCTCTTATTATTTGCACTCTCCGAAATTGGGTTCTGTTGATGTTTTAACCCACCCCGATTTCAGCGTTAAATCTTTCTACACGAAAATGAGCCTAGTGACTCCTTCAGACACTAACATCGGGTCCTACATCGCTTGTGGTGGTTCCATGCAGCTGGTACTGTTTGACAAGCCCGCCAAAGACAATCCGTCTAAACACAGCACAAAGGCCAATGTACTGCGTTCAAGCCACTGCTCACATATTACATGTACTGCATTTCAGAAAGCATCTGGTAGTATACTGACAGTTTCTGACGATTGTACTATGAATATTTGGCATCCTGTATATACATAACGCATTACTTTTTTAAATAGAATAATATATAATAGTATTTAAAATCAAACTATTTGGGAAGGCTGTATATATTTCCGTTTAGTTCAAGTTTCTCTTCCTCCACCATTAGATTCAAATACTGCTCCAGATCTTCCTGGCTCCTACTATACATCTGCTCCGCCGGCACCAAGACTTTTAGAAACGAGTGAATCTTCTCGACAGGACAGGGTCCCAAATTCTTCAGCATTCCCATGATATATGACCAATACACTCTCATTTCCTCAGTCGCTCTTTCAGCAGCAGTCTGAACTGAAGACCCAACAATCTCCTCAGACTGGATCGTTTCCACTGTTTTATCTTCAGTTTCTATAACCTTGTACTTACCATCAGTGCTGCTTAGGCGGAGGATCGCTTTGCTGACCCAGAAGGAGATTCCACTTTTGGCAATATTTAGTTCCAGGTTCAAGGCAGCCGAAACATCGTCAGCAGTCATAGAATTATCCTCAAACAGTGCTATGATGGATGCTTGTTCAGGAGTGACCTGGAAATCGAGGGTACGATCTTTCAGTTCAAGGGTGAGAGACACCAAGCCCAAATTACGGATCCATTCCAGCTTTCTTCCCTGCTGGATCTCACTGAACTCATCACCATAAGCCTTGAGCTGTTCTTCAACAACAGGAGGCAGCTTTAAATCAAATTGCTTAAATGTGGGCCAAAACAAACGTGACAGGATGCTTGACCCAAATTCTAATGAGACTGGTGGAGAGTTCTCCATGCTCTTTTTGTGTATGAGTTTGTCTATCCGCTTGCTTTCGCTCATATCACGAACCATGACATCCAAGCTCTGCAATGCCCTCTCACCAAACTGTATCTTCAGCAATTCGATTTTCATGGTCTTGTTAATATCTTTATATCATACGATACAAAATACACCCGAAAAACCAAATTGCAAAATAACCTACCAATTCTTGCACGCTTATGGACTGTGAAAGCATTCTGTTCGCTAGAACCATGGCAAGCTCTTTGACAAATACCTCTTTGCTGTCGTACAGACTTATAAGGCTGTCAATAACATCCATACTGCTGCTTTTAATGTAATTCGGTGGGGCATCAAGAGGATCCGGAGTCCAGTTCATATCTAGTAAATCATCGACATCCTTTTCGTCCATTTGTGAGTCTGTATTTGCCAGCTCGTCGGCAAGCTCGCGCACTTCTGAGCTTTCATCTCCTAGGAGCCCACATACTAAGACCCCAATAGTATCCTCCCTATCCTTAAGATATCTCCTAATAGGGCGAGCAACTTTATCCAGTAAAATCCCTCGAGGATCTAAGATGTGAAACGATTTGATAGTGGATATGTATCCCGATATGATGTCAACGGTGTTAGCACCTCCCTGGAGTAAACGCCGAGAGCACGACTGCTGAAAGGTGGACACCATACTAGCCCTCTGGGAAGGTCTCTTCAAATGTGCTTTAAGATCTCTTAGTGCGGGTTCTGAATCAGGGAAATCCACTACAATGTCGAACAGCTCTGCTATGCGAAGCTCCACTAGGGCATTTGCTCCCACATATACCAGCTTTTGCCTAACATTTTCTTTCCTTCCAAGTAATTTTTCGACGCAGGGTATGAACACGTTGTCCAACCAGGTCACATATTCCGGAAATACTGCCTGATCCCACTCCCCAGCATATGTCTCTCGAATGTAGCCTTTGACACCTTCCAGCACGCAGTCTGCCAGAATAAGTTCAACTTCTTCATCCAAGCCTGATTCTGCCAGGCCCCGGAACACATCAATCCCCTTGGCATCTAACGTTTGGACAGGATGACACTTGAAGAAGCCTTTCATTTTGGCCAAAAACCTGTCGAAAGGTATGCTTAGACGAACCAGTGAACTGAATGATTTCCTAAAGGATTCTTCAAATAATGAGGGAAATTCTACAGCTAAAAGCGGATATGCGTAATGGTGCTTGGCCTGTTTCAATATGGCGGACATTGAGGCTATTTCTTCCGCATCCTGTTCCTTAGATGTTGATGATTTAGTGAGCAGCAGGGAGGGTTTCGCATGTTTTGTAAAATGGCTTCGCATTGCATCTGGTTAATACAAGTCTCTTTTTAACCCTCCAGTTGACTCACGCGTACCTTCATGAAATTGCATCAATTGTGGTGCAAAAGCATCCAAGTCCTGAAGGGCTCGAAATATCTCTGGAGACGGTTCTGGTTAGAAATTTAGTTTCACTTTTCGCGTGTCTTCATACTTACCAGGCAGAAACTGTTTTGGTTTCAGCCAATCGCATAATGTCCGCCACGACTTTTCCATCCGATCATTGCCGGCCGTTACCTCTTCTGTGAGTGGAGGAAACACAGAATCAAAGGCAGAAACCGAGATCATGTTGGCGGAGGTAACATGGACCGTGAAGTTAGATCCAAAACATCAGCGTGGGAGTCAAAAATCCCACCCACGCTAGGGTCCCACTGTTCCCCAGCGAGTTGATTGAACAAACAAATTTGCCTTTTGGCACAGTATCAGTGTTGGTTAAATAAATTTAATAGCCTAGTAATAACTTCTAACAACATTTAAGGTTCAAGCCTAATAACAAATACTAATGGATCCAGGTGAAAACCACAGCAAGGGTGGTGAGGAAAGTAGCCATTGAACTAACGCTGTAGGCACAATAAGTGGTGGATCCCGAAGACACCACAGCAGTAAAGTTGCTGCTACCAGCAGTGATGTTTCCATTGGGTTTGGCGTTCTTCTTCATAAAAGCCAGGCCCTGGATACTCCCGTTTAATGCTCTTTGTGACACATCTCCTTCAACTACAGTCACATTCGCAGTCTCAATATCCGTTTCGTTGGCCTGTGTCGATACCGCATACCTGTAGTCGTCATCGTCATCGACACAGTCATCGTCATTATATCCTCTTCTGGAATCATATCGAGAATATCTGCGATCGTAGTTGTCGTCATGGTAGTATCCAGTTTGAGCTACTCCGACCTCGTCCTCACTCCTAACATGTACATTTTCGGCAGAGGTAGAGTTACTGGAAGAAGAGCTAGAGGCCCCAGTCAGGGAGCTGCTGTTACCAGCCTCGTTACCTCCAGCGTTGATGGCACATGATTCGTCTTCGCAGCCGTCGTTTGTGTTCTTCCATGGGAATCGGTGTCCAGAATCAGATCCAGTGTTGCAGCCACCATCACCGCAATCCTCTTCGTCATCATTACTACCACCACGGCCAAAGCCAGGCATAGATAGGCAACCGTCTGCCCCACAATCAGGGAAAGGAATACCACAACCACCTTGTCCACACTCGCTATCTTCGTCATCGCCGTTGTTCCCTCCGCGACCAAAGTCAGGGAATAATCCTCCACATCCTTCTTCTTCCTCTTCGCAATTTCCGTTGTTAGAGTCTCCACGACCACCCCAGAATCGACTTCCACGGCCGCTACTACCATTGTCGCTGCATTCGTTGCCCTCGCAATCGCCTACAGCTCTCTCCACAGGAGCAGCAGGATTGGAAACCGGCTTAGAAACCGGCTCAGTGACAGGCTCAGTAACAGACTCAGTAACAGGTTCAGCGACCTGCACAGGGACAGGGACAGGGAAAGGCTCGGTAGCAGGCTCAGCGGCAAGCTCAGTAGTAGGCTCAGTAGTAGTCTCAGTAGCAGGCGGAGTAGTAGGCTCAGCGGAGGCAAGGGGAAGTGAAAAGGCAGCATCAAGCGCGGCGTCGTCAGCAGGCATAGCTGGTGCTGCTGAAGTTTCGACAGGACTAACCTCGCTACTGACAGTGCCATCATCGACTATTCCATTGGCTTCTCCGTTGTTACTGCTTTCCTCCTTCATCTTTTGCGATCTAAATCGGCTGAAGGCCGGAATGCGAGGTCTCGGAACTCTTTCCGACACTTTTGACAGAAACCCCTGGGCTTCAACTGGAATATCCAAGTCAGCATCATTATAGTCAAAAGGAACCCGGAATTCATCCCTGTCGTCGTCTCCTTCAGAAAAGCGCCTACTTGGCATCGATCTGAATCTGTCATCTTCAGGGTATCGCGAATACTGATCTGGCAAATCATATCGATCGGATCGATGGCGCGGACCGGGATAACCATCATCACGGAAGTCATCCATTTCGTCATCAAGGTAGTCACCTCCCGGATATAAGTCCTCTTGGAAATAGGGATTATCAGGATATCGGTCATAGCGGTCTTCGGGATATCGATCATCAGGGTAGCGTTCACCCATGTATCGGCGGTCATCCAGATGGTCATCCAGATGGTCATCCAGATAGTCATCGTCATCGGTATAACGGTGGTATCGTCTGTTATAACCGTCGCCAGGCATCTGCTTGGCAATAACCCCAGATGTAGAGCCATCTTCGGAATCATCTTCGGTAGTCGTTGGCTCGACTGAATCGTTCGGGATTTGCCAGGCCATAACGAACTCATCTTCGTAGGGCATATCAAGAAGATCGTGCTCAGGCATGTCATCGTCGTGTTCATCAGAGTCGTCATGGTCTTCTTCCTCAGAGGCCCGGGAATATTGGTAATCCGAAGGCGGTTGCTGCTGTTGCTGCTGCTGTTCGTACAGCTCTTCCCAGTGTGAACCGTCATAGCTTTCAGTGTCATCATCATCGTCATATTCACTGTCATCTACAGCATACTGATTACCGGGACCATGGAAAGTGTAATCCTCTTCGCTATCAGCAGCAGGAGTCTTTCCCTCAACTGCTTTCTGTTTATGCCACTGAGAGCCGTCGTCGCTGTCGTTGCCGTTATCACAGTCATCTTCGTCGTCCTCTTCTTCCTGATAGTCCTGTTGCTCTACAAAGGGGAACAAATTTTTAAACTCAAAGAACGAAGCAGCAGAAAGAGGCACGGCAGCTCGACAGTTGTCTTCAATTTTGCTAACAAACGCAACATCGAGCTTGGCCTGGTTAGAAAAACTGGTATCACAGTGAGAATCGCAAGTAAGGCCTCTAGTGGCAAAGAGAGTATTCAGAGTATTTTTTGCTTTTGAAAGAGGATGCAGTAAACCGGTATCAAAGGAGTGAGTAAAAGTAGTAGTAGGACGAGGTATTGCACAAAACGGTGTGTTGAAAGGGTATTTAATAAAAAATCACTTACGGGAGCCGAGCACTGAGCCGAGCAGATATCTTTAAGTGCAATCAATTGGTAACACTGGCAATTTCGGTCATTGCCGCAATGATTCAACTGCATTTTGGCCATATCCCGGCAAGCGAGATAAGGTTCATCTTGCTGGTTAGCTGCTGGTTCAGAAACTGCCAGGCGTGCCCGCTCAAAATAGTGATCGATGCTTACACATTGAGAGTCCACAGCCTCAAACATCTTAATCAGGTCTTGCTCTCCTGCCGCTATAGGGGCAGCTTTCGCCGTGCTATTGCTGTTGTGACTGCCTCGGGCAACCGCGACAGACATGAGCAGGGCAGTAGGTGCCAGGTTTAGAAGAAACATCATCTCTTAGCAATCTGGCTTTGTACCTGCAATGTGCTAGAGCTTCGGGATCTTAGGAGGGTTCTACTACACTAGTATTCCCTTGAAGTCGCTATTCAATTAAAGTGAATTGTCCAATAAGATATTTATGATAATCTAATTGTGAGGACGGAAGCTCGAGTTGGGGGCTACGAGGTAAATAAATACAGCGCGTTGCTCACGCGCGCTCTTCGTGTCCATAACTAGAGGGTAAACTAATAACCGTCTTGGGATTGAAGGTTATGGGGGTGGGTTTACAGAGCTGCTTACTAGGCTGTGTGTATGCCAAGTGTGACTATTTCCAAGTTACAAATCGATCTATCGGATTCATGCTCGGATGAACCTGTGTTATGTGAGACTGTGAACTGCGGTTAATGGCTGCGCTTCGAGCCAATCCTGGGGAAGTTCTTCGAATCGGCAATTTGATCGGCCATCACCGCATGAAGCATTAATTTCTTACTCTATTATGGGCAACAGTAAGGTAGGGTAGGCACATCAGATAAAAAGCGTTTTGACGGAGTACAGGAAGCAGTGGGAGTGGTAGATCCGACTGAAAGTTCATAGTCTGTAGTCCTGCTATCGTATTACGAGTGGCAGGAATACAAAAAGGATTTAGTGGCTTCGAGATAGATTCGGAGAATAAAAAATGTGTACTAGCCAATGAGTCTAAACCTCTCTCGCTTTAACAGGCAATGCCGCATTCAACATATAGCCGCCGATGCACGGCCGTTTGACTATCAACGAAAAAAACAGCTAAGCTATGCCATGAATGGAGTTAATTAAAAGAAGTTTCATTATCGCGGTACTAATTTGTATAATAGCATTTTACACTCTTTGCAATTTATATTTCTCTAGAGGCGTACTTCTAGTGCTAGCGACGTTCCTTCTCGCTACTCTAACAAACTCTTTTCTTGTTTTGTCTCGATTTCTGAGAAACGGATCCTTTTTCAAAATGGCCAGATCAAAAAGGCCCACAGTAGCGGTGATAGGAGGAGGCATGTCAGGTATCAAGGCATCGATAAACTTGGGTCGAGCCGGAATGAACGTAGTGATTTTGGAAGCTAGAGATCGTCTGGGTGGCAGGATCGTTAATACTGTCAGAAACGGTACCACGTACGACTTGGGCCCTTCGTGGCTACACGACACGGCCCATAATGAACTTATGCCTTACGCCGAAACAGCCGGGGTGAAATTCTACTACGATAACCATGAGCCGGAACTGTACGGTTCAACGGGTAAAGTAGATCAAGAAAAGGCTGACTGGGCAGCAGCACGGTTCTATTCTGCAGTCGAGAAGGAATACAGCTTGGAGTCTGATAAAGACATGTCTCTCAAGGATTACGTGGAAAAATACCTAGAGAGAGGCAATCTGACGGAATTTGAGAAAAGGGCTGTTCCTCAGATTGCCCGAATGAAGGAGCTCTGGCACGCTATTGGATGGGACAGGATCTCTTGCCGATATTTGGAATATGCCGAGGCTACGAGCCCTGATGCATTTATCCTAGACTCGTTTACAGGTATACTGAAGGTAATATTGGACATTCTTGAGAAAACGCCGAATGTGACCATTTGTACCAGCACCGAAGTTTCCAAGGTCATCACGAGCCCGAGCAGCAACAATGGTCATAGATACACCATAAAGACAGTTGGTGGCCAAGCTCTCAGCGCAGATTATGTACTAGTCACTATCCCTGTAATGGTACTGAAGGAAATGCACCAGGACTTGTTTACACCAAGCCTTCCCTCATCGATTGTACGGGCTATAGATCTGACCGACACAGCTCGGCTTGGTAAGATTTACATAAAATTTGAGTCTGCCTTCTGGAACCTTGAAAAAGAAGCATACAATATTTGTGGTAACGGCAATTCTGACGGACCGGGGTCTCATGTGGTTTCGTTTGTCAATGCCTACAACATATTCAAGGAGCCTGTGCTACTGGCCATTACGTCTCCTCCTTTAACCACGATACTCGAACAAGGTGGGAAAAGTGCCATGAACTATCTTGAGCATCACTTTAAATGCATTCAACTAGACCAAGGACAACCTTTGCCCAGGGTGGTCGATGTGGTGAGTACCAACTGGAGTCAAGACAAGTATTCACGGGGCTCTTATTCAGCTCTCCCTGTCGATGTTCACCCGGAAGACATCGTGGACCCCTTTGTCAAGGGTAATGGTAGCATGAGATTTGCTGGTGAGCATACGGTTAAGGAGGCTTCTGGGTGTGCGCATGGTGCCTATCAGTCCGGTGAGCGCGAAGCAGCTTATATTCTGAGTCAAGAGGCGTCTGTGAGTAGGCTGTAGCGAAGAGATGGTTTCTTTTAGGTTGAGCAATATTGGACAGCGTAGAATTGGAAAAAGTTGGATAAAAGAATGACATCCAGACTTGCAAAACTTGCGAGTTGTCTTCTTGTGGCCTTGCGATCAGTTTTTATATTTATTGTGGATGCAGGCCCATAATTTAGTATTCATATAAGAAAGTGTAACTTATCTATAACTAATATGAATGAATCAGAAAGTGTTTATCAGCTCTCGACGTGAATAGACTGAAATATCTACTTTTCTTTGATACCTACTCTCTTTTACACTCTGTTCCATTGCTCTCTCTACCTCTCTGATTGCACTTCACGACTTTCAAGATGATCACTGCATATTTCCATCACCAAACACCACTCTGCCTATATACGTTAACATACACAATCATATATGATCGATGGAATCACATACTCCAGCAGTCATACCACCTGCTGGCGGAATGATAATTGATCATCCTTATGAAGATTTGAAAATTGAGCGCGACACAGTTTTATGGCGTCGCAACGGCATCACTTTTCAAAAGTTCATGTACCCCGGCCAGTCCATAACCAAAGCGGTATTTGTGGAGTTCGTGGATCAGGGGACCAGGACTAAATGCGCTGTGATTATCGCCACCGATGTGGCTTATATCTATGATGTGAATGGCCCGAGTTATCAGATCAACCTGCCTTTTAGCGTTGAACGAGCAGAGTCGTACGGGTATGGAATCGTACTGGAACGAGCCTTAGGTGTGCAAGATAGAGAAGCAAGACTTCCTAAACTTTTCACCCTTTCAGATACGATTCTCGACCTAGGGCTCGCTACATCCTCTTCGGTCTCGGCGATATCACCCGACGAAGAGCTGCTTTTCGTGGGAAGCTCCCAGAGTAGTTCGATATACTTGACTAATGATCCGGTCAAAGAACTGGTGAATTTTTACCATGCAAGGTATCTCTCCAAAGCTAAAAGGTCTTCTCGACCAGGATCACGGCGTCGTAGCTCCTTACAGAGAAAGTCGTCCATCACAAGACCGACGGTTCTCGAAGAGGGGGTGGTAGACGACAGCAGCCGGGACTTTGACAAAATGGGGACCACCCGCTCCGAGAACCCTCACTCGCTGGATCGTTTGAGCGATCAGACAGGATTTGACGGTTCAGATTCTCCTTTCTCCAAGTTTAATATAGGTTCCCTCCGGAAGGACGTTATATTGACCCACCTAGCTAAGTTTAATGTGAAAGCTGCCACAAGCGACCTGAAGGTTCTGACCGTCTCAGATGAAGAAAAAGAAGCCATTGCAATCATGAACCGCCGTTCTTACCATGCCTCCTTGCATACATTTCGGAGGACCAATGATTCAGTTGGCTTGCCGGTGGTGGAACTCTCACAGTCATTTGAGGCAAAAGATATAGCCGTGGCGCACCGTGGTATCCTTGTAATGCTAAGCGAGAAAGGCGAGCTTTCACTATTTGACCCTCTAACTAATATAAGGTCTCCTCCCATTAAGGCGCCATTGGCAACCTCTATATTGCATTGCTCAGAGTCATCTGTCACAATTGAGACAGAAGAGGAAGGGTCTGCGACACTACAGCTCAAACTCCGCCCGACCCATGAATTGGTCAGAAAGTGCTTCAGGGCTCTGAATTTACTTTTAGATCCCTTATCTTCACAATATTTACAATTCCTTTGGGGTAGTGCCTTTACACTCATCGAACACGATGGTGGTGATGAATGGGTGCCGTTCTGCTCGACAATCTTTTCTTGCTTGCTTGAATTTGAACGAGGGCCTTTTGAATTGATATCTGAAAAAAAGCCACGCTCTCAATATACGACAGGAAATTCATGGGAATGGCTGGACACCGATAGACCTACTATCCCAGCTGAGATAAATTTGGCTTTGCAAACAGCTTATAGACTGTCACAGTCTCAATTCGGCTCGCAATTCGATTTCAGTGAAATTCGGCAGTACACCATATTTTGTCTACATCTTGTACGGGAAGATTACAAGCTCCAATTGAACTGCTCCGATCATGTACACAGGCTTGGTGAGATGCTATACTGGCTGGTCAACCAAGCAGGTTGGTCAAAAGACTGGAGTAATTACTACGAATGCAATTTTTACGAATCAATCGCAGGTAAGATTATTGGTACCAAAGATATACAGCTGATTGCCTCCGAACAACGAACTAACCAGGCCTTAAAGTACAGTGTTCTCAGCCTACTCCAACGCCTCCTAACATATTTCACAGTCTTCTCGGCCATTTCCAACCTCCTGAAGTACCATATATTTCTCTTGGAGTACTGGGTTATGCATCTGTTGAACAAGAGTCTGCCGCCTTTCCAAACATATATACAACTTTGGAGATTTTTGGAGCCATAAGTAATCCATCGAGTACTTCGAATGATATCTTGAACTTGCTTGACCGACTCAAAATCTCCTCTAAAACCGTTGATCTGTATCCAGAAGGGGTCAGACTGCCATTACTAGAGATCATGGATTATGTCAAAGAGAATAGCGATTGGCAGAATGAAAATGAGTTTCCCACTGTCAATTTTGGGTCCTCCAGAGTTGCCAAGATTGAAGATGCAGGGGTTCCGAAGGATTCGAACCCAAGGTATATTCACTCAGTTCTACAATCAATTGGCGATGACGGCTCTAGTCTTTGGGACGGCCAGTCTGAAGCGGACCGCATATCAATATCTAGACTAATCTTCTCTGCAGACCGTCGATTTTATGAAGTTTCACGCCTCCTTCAATCTTCGCGCATCCAGTCTGCCACACTTATACAGCTGCCTGAATGGAACGAACATGAATGGATGATAATGCAGCAGGAGCTTTTTCGATCCACTGCGATCCGAACGTTGTCAACTTCATTTGGTCGTGCCGCTCTCTTCTTCTCCGCCCGTCGTCCATTGATGACAGAAAAATACCCCATTCCAAAGATAAATTTTGATGTCACAATAAAGCCTTCTAATGTTACCGTGTCGTTTCAGAGAGCAATTCTGAGTGATGAAAGCATAGGTTGGGGGTATTTTCACAACGGTGTTTCAGCCGGACTGACTGTTTCAAAAGATTCCACTCACGTCAACGGAAGCTGGGTTGTGTTCAATAAGCCTCCCGGGCTAAGTTCACAGTATGCTGGCTTCCTACTAGGATTAGGTTTGAATGGATTATTGAGCGACTTGGAAGAATATCATATCTATAATTTGCTGGGTCCAAAACACCCTCATACTAGCATTGCCCTATTGATTGGAATGGCTGCGAGTCAGATTGGCACTATGAACACGATATTGACCAAAGTACTCTCTGTCCACGTTGCCGCTCTTCTTCCGGTTGGAGCGAGTGATTTGCATGTGTCTTCGTTGGTTCAGAGCGCCGGTGTGATTGGAATCGGCCTGCTATATTGTGAAACTTCTCACCGGCGAATGACAGAAATTCTGTTAGGAGAAATATTAGGCTCTCGAAGAGAGCTAATCGACAGTGAAAACGACGAAAGCTACCGTTTAGCTGCAGGATTTTCATTCGGACTGATCAACTTGAACCGTGGCAACGACTTCACTAGCTTGATCGACAGAGAATCTGTTGAGAAGCTCGTTAGGACGTCGACTCTAGCAAAAGATATCCAATCAGTCAATCCAAATAGAGACAGGGCCGTTTGTGCCGCTATTGTAGGCTTGATGTTTATGTTCCTAAAAACAAATAACAAGGATATTGGTGCAAAGCTGGCTATCCCGAATAGCATCCAGAAGCTAGAATACTTTCGGCCCGACATAATTCACCTGCGCACTCTGGCAAAATACATGATTGAATGGGATGAAATCGGAGACACGGTTGAGTGGATTGAATCTTGCGTTCCGCCAGTACTCGCGGAACGCGGAACCATACAAGAAATGCGAACTCTGGATAGCGATCAGATGATCTACCTCAATGTGGTAACTGCATTGTGTACTAGTGTTGGACTACGTTTTGCATCAAGTGCAAATGAAAATGCCAAGCAATGTATACTGTACTATTTGGACCATTTTATTGCCTTATCTGAATTACCTGCTGGAAATCATGATCAAGTTATGACCCGAACGGCGTTGAATAATAGCATTGGCTGCCTTTCGTTTGCACTCTGCACAGTAATGGTTGGAACAGGAGATTTAGAAACGTTGCGCAGACTGAGACGACTCTATGGGCGTACCAAAAAGGACAATACCTTTGGAAGTCATTTAGCAAACCAACTCTCTCTGGGCCTGCTATTTCTAGGCGGGGGGCAATACGCATTTAGCAGTTCTAACCTGGCTACTGCTAGTTTGGTCATGGCGTTTTACCCTATACTACCTTCTAGACTAAGGGATAACATCTCGCATTTGCAGGTTTTGCGACATTTTTGGTGCCTTGCGTGCGAGCCCAGGTGCTTGGTGGTGCGAGATCAAACCAGCAACCGGGTATTGGAGGTAGAAGCAGAGATTTTGTTTGAAAGCGGTGTATCAGAGGTGTACCGAACACCGTGTCTATTACAGGGGATAGATGGAATTCACACCGTGTCTGTTATTGATTCGAGATATTATTCCGTTCAACTGCAGATGAGCGAAAAAACACCAGCAGTAGAGACTTTCAAGCGCATGAAAATTATTTATGTCAACCAGAAGGCCACAAATACCGTGAGAGCTGACAATCTGTTCGAGCAGGCCCTGGATGCGTTTGAAAGGGGTGCTGGCAATAATATTGGAATAAATCGGTTTAAGAATGTCAAGTCGTTTGCAAATCTCGATCGGCCTAGGTTTAATTTTTTAACGTCTATGGATGGTATGTGGGGACACGCTTTGTGTGTGTGGAAGTTGTCAGGGTGAATATTCGATACACTAACTAGAATTATCAAATGGACTGGAATTAAACGGCGGTTCAATCGATATCCTCATGAGCCTCGAACGGATGGTGCGCGAACCAAGTAGCATCGATGATTTGTGGAACTTGCGTTTGATATTCGCGTTTGCAGATAAGTGGAGGGCATCGTCAGATATGAAGTACTTGCCGCGAGCATCTGTTGAAAGACTTCGGACTCTCGTCTGGCTTGTGCGGTCCAAACTCAAATGATCGTCGCCGTGCATATTCACCTCATTGTGTGACTGCGTCATAATGCTGCCAAGGCGAGGTTAAATAAAAAGTAAGTCATTTTTTTTGAAAACACAACAGTGAAAAAAACATCTGTGTTGGTACAATGAAAACTTCCAGGGACCATGAATTTGTTCCTGGTAATACTTCTATCTAGTCTGCTGCTACCACTGTTATTTCCTCTGTAGGTTTATCTCGTTGCCCCGCTTCCCTAGGCGAACCGTCAAATTAAGCTGAGGGATTTATTTGAAAATTTCTTTCAAGCTTTATCCGTACGGCTATGCTATTACTTTATCGAACGCACCTTGTAAACAGCAGATCCAGACATCCCATTACACGGCGTACCATACCTTTAGAGTTTTACTTAACCCCGTTTAGCATCGCCTGAATGTCTCATTGGAAGACAACAAATGAGAAAAATCCCGCGCTCGAGGGAAGCAGGCCCCACGCAAGCTGTATTGCTCAAAACGGGAAAAAATGTTACAGGGCTGCCGCTGATGCTGAATCTGTGCGGAGCTCCACAATCAAAATAATCCCTCGTACTATTATAAAACCAAACAGTTGATTTGCTGACTGTTTGGACAAAACTGAATAGACTCCTGGCGATTGAAGGCAGTTTGACCCGGTCTGGTTCAATTTCGGCTTTCGTATCCGTATCCCAAAACGAGTCTTATCGTGCGTAGTGGTGAAAAGTGTCCGAAAATGTATCAGAATGAAGAAAATGTAAAATACGTCAAGATCATTAAATAAAAAATACCTCAGAGCACAAGGATAGTGTAAGAATTCAATCTAAATATTCTTGTTATATCTATTAATATCGCCCCTCTTTGCATGTTTTTTAGAGCCTCTGATCGATGCGATTAAAACCAATCCGATAGCCCAATTTTTCGCGTTTGGCTGCTCCCCTCCGTTGAACGTATACCAAAATTTCTAAACCACTCCCCGAAAAACTTTTCTTAACCAACTCGAGCGCGTAGCTGCCACTGAACCCTCATAGATTGCATATGCAGATATCAATGCCTATGGCGTCACTAGTTTTTCGACGCCCATTGGTAGTTTTTGGGCTGTGCCATTTAGTCTTGGGCCGCTACGGCAGCATAGGCACCAAGTGGTAGGTCCAAAGGAAATACCGCATAGTAAAATTTGATCCTCCTGCCCACACCCCTTCAAAATAAATAGTACGAGACTTTCCCTTAATTAATAAATGTATCCTTTTTATTTTGAACTGAAATTGACTTGTTAAATCCGCACTTGTCTCTTTTTTGATTTTCCTCTTCAAATGGATTCAAAAAGCTTATCCACTGTTGATGTTGCAAGCCAGGGCCACGCCCGTACTATTGGCTTTGAACCATCAGCCGTCGGACAGCCACGTCGTTATTCTAACGATGACGGCTTGAGACCAACTGTCTCTCGTAATCCTTCTCTGGTTATCCAGTATCGTACCCTCTCGATCAACTCAAACCGATCACTGGGTCCCCAGATCTCTAAGACCACCTCAAAGGCTGACGCTACTGAGGATTACCTAGAGAAGTTGGACTTTCAGCGGAAAGATGCGAAAGAATTATGTCAAGCTTTCAATGTAGACCCAGATCGTGGTCTCGATCAAAGCGTGGCTGATGGCCGTCTTCAGCGTGATGGTAAAAATGCCCTCTCACAGGAACGTCCAATGTACATCTGGAAGCTCCTACGATATCTCTTTGGAGGGTTCTGTTCTGTTCTCTGGATTGGTGTGATAGTCTTCTTCATCTGCTGGAGACCGCCCCTCAGTAACCCCCCCTCGACCACCAATCTGGCTCTCGCAATCTTGGTGATTATTGTCATCCTGCTACAGGCGTTTTTTTCTGCCTTCCAGGATTGGTCCACCGCGCGTGTCATGAGCTCGATTCTCGACCTCATTCCTACCGAGACTGCCATTTACAGGGATGGTAATCTTACCAGGAAGCCAGCGTGTGAACTTGTTGCCGGTGACATTGTCTTGATTAAACTTGGCGACAAGGTACCTGCTGATATGAGACTTATTGAAGCTTCTGATGACCTCAAGTTTGACAGGGCTATCTTGACCGGTGAGTCGGAAGAGGTGGAAGCAACCAGTGAGCTCAGTGACGACGCTTTCTTGGAAGCAAGCAACATTGCACTCATGGGTACTCATGTTACTAACGGGAATGCAAAGGGAATTGTCGTATTGACCGGTAACAGAACGGTCATTGGTAGAATCTCTAAGCTTACTAACAGTGAAAAGCAGGAGCCCACTCTCATTCAGAAAGAGATTACTCGATTTGTGGTAATCATCTGTACCTTGACCCTGCTTCTGGTTACTCTCATTGCCATTGTATGGGCGGCTTGGTTGAGACGGGACCATTTCGAATTCATCAATGTGGTCGGTTTGCTTGACAACTTAATGGGTTGCGTCGTTGCATTCATCCCAGAGGGCATGCCTGTTGCTGTCACACTTACTTTGTCTCTGGTGGCTCGAAGAATGAAGGCGGTTGATGTTCTTCCAAAGAGTCTGTCTACTGTGGAAACGCTGGGATGCATTAATGTTCTATGCTCTGACAAAACCGGTACCTTGACTGAAAACAAGATGAGCGTTGCCTTGGTTGGATTTGCGGACAAGGAAATGACAAGCGATGAAGCACGAAACTACCTGATGGCCTCTGTGTTAATTGAAAAGTCCCAGATGCAGCTTACAGGAGCAACTGCCATTGAACAACTACACCGGGTTTCACTTCTTTGCAACGATGCCAAGTTCGAAGGAAACGGTGACCTTCCAATCAGTGAACGGGCTATTAGCGGCAATGCTACCGACGCTGCCATTCTTCGTTTTGGTGAGACCATGCTCAGTTCGTCACACTATGAGAAGAAGCTTCAGTCTGTTCACTCTATCCCCTTCAATTCAGTCAACAAGTGGATGCTATCTGCGTATCAAGATCCTACTGATCCCAAGAACCTTCATGTGTTTGTCAAGGGTGCCCCCGATATCCTCCTGAAAGCCTGCTCCACATATTGGTCATGCGAAAGCAATGAAGTGAAACCTTTCGATAAGTCTTCTAGAGCGAAATTCGAGGCCATTCAGGAGAGCTATTCGCGAAAGGGCCAGAGAGTAATCGCCTTGTGTTCCAGACGGTACGTTCCTAAGAGTCATATGGGCACCAATGAATTTGGCAGTGAAATCGCGTCCAAGAGTTTTGAGGATCTTACCATTGTTGGTATGGTTGGTATTATTGACCCTCCACGACCAGAGATCAGACAGACTGTCGCTGATTGCAGACGTGCTGGCATACGATTTTTCATGGTAACTGGAGATTTCCGACTGACAGCAGCTGCAATTGCACGCCAGGTTGGCATCATCACCTCTGAGCATGAGCCTGACAGTATGGTGGAGGTCAGTAGTCGATTGGAATATGGAGAAAAGGTCACCGAGGAGGACTTGAAAAACCACAGTATCGTGCTTGAAGGGCGTGACATTATAAGCATTACCGAGGACCACTGGAATGTTATCTGCTGCTATGAAGAGATTGTGTTCTCGAGAACTACCCCGGAGCAGAAATTGGCCATTGTCAACGCTTTCAAGGAGAGAGATTATGTTGTGGCAGTGACTGGAGACGGTGTGAATGATGCCCCAGCTCTGAAAGCTGCCAATGTTGGAGTTGCCATTGGAGGAGGAAGCGACGTGGCCCTGGAGGCAGCCGATTTGATTTTGCTAGGAAAGTTCTCGTCTATTACCGAAGGAGTTCGACTTGGCCGGTTAGTGTTCCAGAATCTGCAGAAAGTCATCAGCTACTTGTTGCCGGCAGGAAGTTGGTCCGAGATTTGGCCAGTTATTGTTAATGTGTTCCTCGGAGTTCCGCTACCACTAAGTTCTTTCCTCATGATTATTATTTGCGTGTTTACTGATCTGGCTCAGTGTCTCTGCCTCATCATGGAGAAAGAAGAATTTGATCTTCTTACACTGAAACCTCGAAACCACAAGTCGGACCACCTGATCAACTTGAAGATATATCTGCAGTCCTATGGCTTCATTGGTGTGGCGGAAACCTTACTCGCTCACACCATGTTCTTCTTCTACATGCACAAATATGCTGGCATACCCCCGAGAGGACTCTTCCTAGCGTTTGAAAAGTATTCTGATGGCTACTACGGTCACACGCAAGCAGAACTCACCAACTTTTTGAACACTGGGCAATGCGTTTACTTTGTCACGTTGGTTATTATGCAATGGGGAAACCTTCTATCAGTGCGAAGTCGACGAATGTCTCTCCTACAAGCTGATCCCATTCGAAAGAAGAGGAGAAACCCCTGGCTTCCATTGGGGATGCTGCTGGCTCTAATCATTGCCATTTTTGTGACTGAAGTCTCTGGCATCCAGAACTTGTTTGACACTGCCAGAGTTCCAATTGAATTTTGGTTTATTCCGATTCCTCTGGCCCTCGGTATTCTGTTCCTCGACGAGACTAGGAAAGCAATCGTGAGATGCTTCCCTCGCTCGTTTGTGGCAAAGTTGGCATGGTAGGGGTCGTTTAAGAGTACAGGCTTATAGACTGAGATATAGAGTGTTTGATCTATTAAGTTTTCGTTTACCTAGATTTTCCTAAATCATTAGGGTTTCCTTTCTCTTCTCTTCTGATCCGACCGCAGGTAATGAATCCGTTACTCATCGCTAGATGTACATTGGACTTTCTTTAATTGGGCTCAAATGCGGGGTATGTCGGGGAATTCGTATAAATCTGCCGACATCAAAATTGTTTAATAATACACCTGCTGATTATCAACGTTAAAGGTTGCATCGCACGGCTGAAACGTGGTAGGTGTCGTATAGAGACACCTTCGGAGGGATGATAACTAGCAAAGGATTCGTCCAATTGAGCTGATCGAGACGTCAAATATTCCTGGACTTGAGCTGCTCTCAGTTTTCACCTTTTTTTTTGACTTCGAAACCATAGTCTTTCATAAATTCTGCCTCTTTTTTTCTCTTGGCAAGTAGCTACGCGTCTGTCTCCGAACTGGTTAACAACTCCGATGCAACGTAACTAAAAGTTCAACGTCCAGGATAGGCGATCATTCAACATATCGGTCCGACCTTTTCTACTTTGATCTAAATGTCATATCGTATATATCCAGTGGATGTTTCTACTTTCTATCATTCACAACAATACCATATCGCTGTAGGCCGCTAGCATGCTGGAGGACTCGCTGACTACTTCAGAAGGCGTCCCTACTCCCGAGCATAGCAGTAGCAAAGGATTTGGGATACAGGAGAAAGACGAAAACCAAGTAATAGGCTTGGAATCCCCCAGCGAAGTCGACAACCAAAAGGAAGAAGACCAAGTCGAAAAACAGGAAGAAGAAGACCACGTATCCCCTCCTCTCGAATCATGGAAATATCCGAGAAAAAATTTGTTTCGAATAGGAGCTGCCTACTTTGGCTTCATAATATTTGGCATGGGAGACTCTTCGGTCGGAGTTCTAGTGCCAAACCTTGAGGCTTTCTACGACCTTACCTATCTCGAAGTTTCCACTGCATTTTTGGCCCCCTTTGTGGGATACCTGGTTGCTGCCCTGCTGAGTGACCGTGTTCATCACATGATAGGCAGATGGGGATCGAGTATCATGGCTCCTTCGTGTCAGCTTATATGCTATATTATTGCGATTTGTGCACCACCGTTCCCAGTTTACGTTATAGGCTATGCCATATGCGGGTTTGGGAATGGAACCATAGAAGCATCGTGGAACTCGTGGATGGGGAGTCTCGATGCTGCTAACGAAGTGATGGGGTTCTTGCATGGTTTCTACGGATTGGGAGGTATTTTGACCCCTTCTGTATTTACCGCCATTATTAACAGTGGCCGGCAGTGGAATATCTGCTACGCCGTTATGATTGCCATGACTTCAACGTCGTTGGTTATTTCAACTATTGCTTTCTGGGGTGACACAGCAGCTGTATACAAAAAGACTTTGAAAGATCATGCTGGTGTAGGTGGAGAAGTCAACAGCTCACTGAGCCAGGTAGTCCGAAACAGGGTGGTATGGTTAATGGCAGCTTGTTTGTTTCTCTATGTTGGAGCTGAGGTCTCATTTGGGGGTTGGATTACGACCTTCATGATAGTCGTACGGCATGGAGACAAACATAAAATGGGATATGTAACCACAGGGTTCTGGACAGGCTTAACAGTAGGGCGAATGACGCTGGGATTCGTAGCGGGCAAGCTACGGAAAGAAGAATTACAAGCTGCCATATATATGTGCTTTGCTATTGCGTTCATACTAGTGTTTTGGTTGGTTCCTAAGCTTTTTGTCTCTGCCGTGTTTGCTGCCCTCTTTGGATTCATCATTGGTCCATTGTTTCCTACGGTAGTTGTGGTGGCTGTTAAAAAGCTGCCCAAGCGTCTCCATGTTAGTGGAGTTGGTTTTGCTTCGGCGCTTGGAGGTGCGGGTGCCGCTGTGTTGCCATTTGTCAACGGGATAATTTCTGACAGGTATGGGCCGAAAGTTCTGGGGCCATTGGTATTCAGTCTGTTCAGTGCTATGCTAATCCTGTGGATTGTTATCTTAAAATGGTTCTAAAGAAAGAAAAAAAACCAAGAATCTTGGCTCTTCATATACTTATTTTTTCATGGTATCTTATAATATATAGGCTCACCCTGCAAGTCAACCCTCTATCAGAGGGAGCCTCAAACAAGAGGTAAGCACCGTTCTCTAAATAATGCAATAACTATTTAAGATAGATTGCCAAATGCTTGACCTACTCGAACCTTTTCGCCAGCTGTCACACTGAACTGGAATGATTTAGGAGCTTCAAACACAAGTACAACCGTACTACCCAAATTGAACCCTCCCATCTGCTCACCTTTGGAAAGAGGATATCCTCCGAGCAGCTTACTAGCTTTGCTATATGTAGCTTCGTAGCAAGTTGACTTCTGGACTCTTTTTCGTTTTCCCGATGTCGATGACGAACGTGACGATGGTGTTGGGGTTGGTGACGGCGATGCAGACGTAGAAGTAGATTGACTGGAGATAGACTCTTCAGAACTGTTTTTGCTTGCACTCGAAGACATCTCATATATATTGTTAGTTCGCAGATCCTTGTCAAAGTGCAATCGAATGCTTCCGACATTAGTGGCACCCACAGGAGTCATGCTGAAGAAGCCGTACTTCCACTTCCCCAGCAAAGCTACTCGCTCATTGAGACAGAAAAGTCCCTCCAGACGAGACTGGAAATATGGGGCAACACTGTATAACTCGCCCACAAAGTGGCGCCGCAGTTCGGCCACCCAGTTTGCAGGAGAATGGAAGCGGTGATAATCGCCTGGAGCCAGATAGATTACGGCAAAAAAAAGCTCCTTCTCACTAGCAGGAGATAAATCTGGAATCATCATCTCCTTTGAGACGTTGAACAAGCTAGTTGCATTGGAACCTTCGGCCACAGTGGCATCGTGTCTGCCTTTGCTTTCCCCTTCTCCAGTACCGATCAGCTCATCCAGACTATAAGAGATACCGTTGACTACAGCAAAGTCTTTTTCACGTTCCAAAATACTGGTTGCCTCATGAATATCAAAGTCCACATCGTGGGACGGAGCTGCTAGATTAGTCGATGGTCCACCAAGGAGCGCATCCAGCGAATAAGTCACGCCTTTGACCTGTTCTACTTTCCGATCCCGAATCACCCCTAAACCAAGGACAGTGCCGTCGGCAGGAGACACCAACGCGGCAATATCATCAACCGGCCGAAGCCCAGGCTTGAGTTCTCGGTAGAAGAACTCTCCCAAATTCGAATAAGTCGTCAAGTCGTCCTCGGCAACCTCGCTCAGGTTTACTCCAAACATGTAGGAGTAAAGCTTGAATCCGGGTTCCCTCATCCACACCGGCAAATTAATGTCGTTGACACGACCCCAAAGCCGCGACATGGCTTTGAGAGGCAGCGTTGAATACGCAGCCACCTGCCACGGTTTGGCCATCTTCGGAAGCTCATCATCCTGGTCTCTCTTTTTCTTCCGCAGCACACCCCACAGGGCAAGAGACATGACGGGAATCGTCAGCCATCGCCAAACTCTTCTTCTATTTTTCGCACTCGACGTGGTATATCTACGCTGTCCCCTGGACCTAAATGGCAGTGGCATGTTAAATACACCATATCTGCGCTTCTGTGGCTGTCCGCTGAGAAGCCCCTGCTGTTCTCCATTCTGCTGCCTCTGTCGACCCCTGATGAGGTATCCCAGAGGACGCGTTGAGCTCTTCAAAGCGTACGGGACACTGAAAAACCCTCTTTTCAATGTCGACATCGGGTTGTAGTACAGCAAGTTGCGTTTAGGTCTAGGAATCGACGGGAAGGGATAGGTGTATCCTAGCATCCTACTCCCGGGCCTAGCGCTCGACGTAGACATTGCTGCCATGTTGTTGGTTGTTGTGGCTCTGCGTCTCAGGGAGCCCGAGGCCACCCGTCGATGCGCCGCTGAAATATAAGGGGGAGCAGGCATTAACTTAAGGGTCGTTTAGACAGAGCGTGCGCGTAGGCAGTAAGAAAGAATTATTTTCGATCCCCCGGCAACGATGCCAAAAATGCAAAAACGATTATGTATTACCAAAGAACACACAGGATCAAGATCGAAGTTGTGGGTGTCGATTTCAAACGGTTGAAAAAAACGACAAATCAAACCGAGGGAATGCCCATAAATATATATCTCGTACGGCTAATGGGGGCTGACAGGTTACTAGCACGGGTTAGGGTGCAAGCAAAAAAACACAAGTCACGTGGCAGATTGGCAAATTGGGAATGATAGGCCTGATAAGGGAGGAGATATATATGGAAGGTAAGGCAGGTAGGCGTAGAATGACGAAGAAATGGTCAATGCATGGGACACATTAGTAAGGACTGTGAGGTATCGCTCCTGATGGGAATTCCTGGGTAAGGTGTTATCACAAAAGCGAATGGACAGTGCTTTAGCATTTGCAACAAATTGTTATTTTAGGAGAAACGGGCTCAATGCAGTCAAGAGGCACGCGATGAGAAAGTGAAGGATCTAAAAAAAGAGATAAAAGATAATAATACTTGGAACTAAAATCTTCAATGCCTGACCCGATAGCTGAAAAAAAGCGTATAAGGTGAATTATGTTATTTTTGGTGACGGGAACTGCTTTTTGGCACATGTTGACTTAGTGAGTGAGGCGATTAACAACTTTTAAGACACGCGCATCTTTCGCGTATAACTTTATATTAAAATTGAATAAAAAAATAAACTTCTTAAATCTTTCACTTGCTGCTCTCAAAGCAAATACACCCCTGCAAACCATGCTGATAGGAATATCCGGTAATATTTGTGCTGGCAAGAGTGAGGTTGCCAAGTACCTGAAATTCCAGGGCTTTCAGAGACTCTACATCAATGGATCAGTTCTCACTGATTACATTCCCTCTGGGTCGTCGTCGTCCGAGGCAGACACGCCAAATTACGAGACAGACTACGGTGATATGATGTTCGACTCGGCCCAAGATCTGGTCGACTACGTGACCAAGCGGTGGAAGAAGCATTTTGTCGTGGATATTCAAGACCTGAGTACTTTGGAAGCTTTCTCCAAACGACCCTTCTTCTTACACATTGCCGTCGAGGCACCACTAATGATCCGATATCAGCGATACTGTAACCAAGTTGCTAAGAGCCACGTTCCCTCACTTGAGGAGTTTGTCACAAAAACTGATCAATTTATGTATAGTCCTGAACACGGCATGGCAGTTGTGAGTGCTCAGGCCCAGGTCACACTCGTGAATCAGCTGGACGGTATTGAACAGCTGTACGTCAAACTCAGCAATCTCAATATTTTAAACCCAGAACGTCTGCGGCCCTCGTGGGATGTGTACTTTATGAGTCTAGCTGGCTTAGCTGCTCTGCGGAGTAATTGTATGAAACGGCGAGTAGGATGCGTTCTAGTTCGTGACAAAAGAGTCGTCGCTACTGGTTATAATGGAACGCCTCGAGGATTGCCCAACTGCAACGACGGAGGTTGTCAAAGGTGCAATGACGGTAATAGCTCTGGATCCGGACTGGCAACATGTTTATGCTTGCACGCAGAGGAGAATGCATTGTTGGAGGCAGGAAGAGATCGCATTGAAGGCCGAGGCATATTATATTGCAATACTTGCCCGTGTTTGACTTGCAGTATTAAGATTGTACAGACCGGAATTAAAGAGGTGGTCTACTCGCAGTCGTACAGCATGGATGATGCATCTGCGCGGGTTTTACGCAGCGGTGGTATCATTCTACGGCAGTACTCACCACCCAGCAATGGTGTTGTTTTATAAATGTGTGAAGTTCTATGAGCGTCAAGGAGCTCTACGAGATTACCTCGATTGTGCAATCGGACCGTTTTCTTTACTCATACTATCTTTCTTTGCCCACCTAGGTCTCTCGATATTCATAGGGTCCTGGTTTGTCGGCAACTTCAAATTCGATGTGGCCATTAGGAACCACTTCGCCATCATACGATAACTCGCCCTCCACTTTATCACCAGGAACAATTGCTCCCACACCCTTCGGTGTACCAGTAAGGACAATATCACCAGGATCCAAAGTCATTACACTACTGACTGATGACAGTAGCTGATTGATCTTGAAAATCATCAGGCTTGTTGGATCAGATTGCTTAACTTGCCCGTTCACTGAAAACTTTAGGTACGCATTGTGAGGATCAGGGATAGCACTCTTTGGGATCAGACCCGAAATTGGTAAGAAAGTATCAAATCCCTTGGCTACTGTCCAAGGCATGCCTTTCTTCTTGGCCTCATCTTGAACGTTTCGAGCAGTTAGGTCCAGGGCCAGGGCATAGCCGTCAATGGCATCCAGAGCCTCTGCCATGCCAAAAGACTTGGGGTCCAAATTCTGCAGCTTTTTACCCAGGACAAGTGCCATTTCTAACTCGTAGTGGAGGGTGGTTCCCTTTGGCCGCAGGATCGGGCCGGTTCCGGGAGTCAAAATACTGCTCGTGGGCTTGATGAAAAACATTGGTTGGCTTGGAGCCCGGTTATTCAATTCTTTAATATGGTCAGCATAATTTCGGCCAATGCAGACCACTTTGCGAGCTTTCGAGATGTACGAAGTGGCCATTGTGTTTTATGACGATTGTGTTAAAGAAAAACAGTTTTAAATTCAGATAGTTAGGCTTCAATCTGGCATGTATATTCAGTATCCTAACCCACATAAGCCCGAAACATTTGTTGACGCGCGAAAGCAAATACTATTTCAATGTGGGATATGCCGTAGCTTACTGCTGTTTTGTTCTAACATGTAAGGTACGCGACAGTGACGAATAAAAAATAGAGAAACTAGTTGCTCTATATATTTAAATAATTCAAGTCCAAATTTGATCTTTCTAAGCCTCGTATAATTATTCCGCTCTCCTAACCCAAGGCGGAATTCCCGACATTCCCAATATCATAAAAAAAAAAAAAAAATAAATCATACAGTTAGATACCAATCTTACCTAGAAACCGCCGAAACCAGGTTCGTTTGCATAGGATTTAGAGGCTATAAACGGTTCCGCTTTCCCTGTTTATGGTCGTCCTCCTTTGCATGATTCCACTTGGAACTACTCCATCGCTGGACGTTCGAATGCCTAAGCATAGCCAGCCTTCGCGTATCTCTATCATGCCAGGCCCGCAACTTCTTCTGTAAGCTAGCAACCTGTCCAGCGCTTGCAGTCCTGAGATTTGTCCTGAATTTTTCAATGTTCCTGCAAGTTTTTTGCGATTGTCCCTGGAAGCGGGTCCGCAAGTACACTTGCATTTTGAAAAATTCACGCGCTGCACTGCTGTTATACAGTCCTTGCATTTGTTGTTTCATGCTAGAGTGGTATTGATTTCGCCTCGACGCGATACGCTTTGCCTGCTCCCGAGCTTTCTTCAGATTCTTCAGGAATTGCGTCAGGATCTCAGAGCCCTTCTCGTTTATCATCTCCTTGGCACCAGCCATGTGAGACTGGATTTGCGGAGATAGTTTTTCGCTTGAATATTGGAGATATGGTTCTAGGTAGTTATTCGTCTCACTAACAGCTCGTTGCCAAGAGCTGTAAGTCAACTGTCCGACTAAGTACAGGCCATGTGCAATCTGCTGGAAATAGCGCATGACGTGCTCAGGTAACTCGGTAGCCATGGCTGTTAGCGCCTCAAAGCTGAACTTGTCTTCCAACCGGCGGATCAGCAAATCTAGTTCGTTCACAGCATCTATCGTCACAGTTTCGACAGCCTTCAATGTTGGTTTCATCTGATTGTTTATAACATCTTTGGCTTTTCGCTGTACGCGGTCCATAGATTGTTGCCAGTCAGTCGTGTCAGTTTCCTTAGTCTCTGGACCGCCTGAAACTTCAGTCTGCTCCATTGTGGTTTTAGCCTTTTGCTTGCCACTCTTGCTATCATAAAAGGGTATTAGATGCGACCCTTGTCTTACAATTACGGACTCTCCAGTAGACTCAGAACTAGGGGTTTCTATGAATTGTGACTCAGCAGGCACATTGGTCTGAGCAAGACTGCTAGTACTCATCGTCATGGCCGTCGACCACAGTCCATCACCGTTTGGACTGGAAAAACATGGTTCCGAGAGAGTGCCAGTAGGGACCTTGAAGGGAGCAATAGCAAGATAGGCTAGGAACAATGGAAGCAAGCTGAGAAATGTCACGATAATAGTAGGGTGATCACGGCAGAAATTTCTCGCAGTGCGAAGGGCCATTCGCATCTTGGTGGTTCTTGAAGGTTTCTGGTGAGGAACGTATGAAGTGACTTCCTTCTCCAAGTTTGTCTGGCGAAGTAGTCTTGGCCGTCGGTCGGTAGTCAGTCTCGGGACAGACATTTCGGAAAACTTGGCTCCGAGCACTTCAATGGAATCTAGAGCGAAAAGCATATCTTCTGTAATCGGCACAGCGATCTTACGGTCATCAATGGTCCTGATCACATGTGGAGCACATAGGGATGAGAGAATGTCAGACTCTGGACTTGTATCCAAAGAGTTAAGCAGTCTGTCACAAATGGGCAGAATGGGGATGTCTGTGCCGGCTAGAAAATCCAGCACGAACCTGGGCGCAATCACCTTGCCGGACAGCGACGAGTAGTATACCACGGCAATAGCATCAATATTCTTCAGATCCAAGTCACACTTTGGACGAGGGTAGAAGTAGTGATTTGTGCGCGAAGGAGCCTCGCTCACATGGGGCAAGCGATAAATGGTGTGACCAGTGTCAGCGTTACGCTCGACGTAAAAGTTCCTAATATCAGTCCTCCAATCGTCGTAAGCACCTATCAGTAGGTTTACTCTGTCGAGGATCAGCATCACTTCGTCGATATCTCCTCCAAATCCGATAACATGAAGAGGCTTGCTGCTGGTAGCCCCAGACTTCTTGAAGCCGGAAGGATACAATCTCCGCACGCAATCGGCGACAAGTCCAAGGTCGTCCAAGCAGACAATGTCCTGATTCATCAGCTCAATATCAGCCGAAAAGTCATACAGCCGGTCAATAAATTGGTTCGCTTTGGTATCAGACATCCCATCTTCTTTGGAGTTGAGGATTCCACTACTGCCAGCACCACTTCCGCTACCGCCGCTTGAACTACCGTCCTTACCGTGGCTCAAGTCACCGGCTCGGCGCACTACGGGCATCCGCAGAGTGCTGTTGCTGTTAGTCAGAGATGCCGATTGCTGCTCATCAGCAGACCTATTCTGAGCCAGCTCGGCATCAAGCAGCACGGTCGTCCGGAAACTGCTCAGACCCACCGCTACCATGTAATCCTCGGGATGCGGGGGAAGCTGTGACGACGGTGGCAAATGCGCGGTAGGTGACAACACAGTCGTCTCTACCGAGCCAGCAGAGGAATGAGTCCGGTGGTGGCCAGTGGGGCTCACCGCTCTTGGACCTTCGTCCTCCAATATACGACCAAATTCGTCCGCCACATCAGCCGATGAGGTAACAGACAAAATGGACTGAGTTTCCAGGTCCTCAATGGATGACATATCGTCATCAGAAGGTCTTGAAACCACGTCATATGAGTCGGCAAGTGAGTCAGACGAGGTACTGCTCGTCAGCCACTCGCCCTCAGGATCCATTTTTACGTTTCGCTGATAGTTAAGTTGATGGCGAATATTAGCTTTACTTCTAGAGCAGATGGGGTATATTAGGCCGCGAGCCTTTGTTCGTTCTGCGTTCACGCTCTCAGCAGTTTGCTATGGTTGCGACAAAGATCCAGCGCTTAAACACAAGTACACTCGTAGCTAAACGAGAGTCAGTCAGGTGTTTTGAGGCAGTTCTTTATCTGTTTAGAGTTGAAAGAAGGACCGTTTTTATTATCAGGAACTTATCTGGCTATCACTGCCTGATATGGAGGCAAGTTAATGTTAGATGCAGCGGCGAGGTTAGGTCCAGAAGGAAGAAGGAAAGGGTGGGTCAGATGTTGTTCAACGAACATGAACTAAACTTATGAGCCCATCTAGTTTATTAAATGAACGTTGGATAAGTCTGACTGAGAGTTTGATCTAGGATGTGAAATTCTACGGCACTAAAGCTACGAACACTGTGCGTGAATCTTAAGCTGCAGTGTGAATTCTAAACTTGTATAAATTGTCCTATGAGACAGAGACAACTGTGTCTTCCAGCACTACAAGCTATCGTAGTAATAATTAAAACGCGTCTGATCTGTGTGTGCCACACCCTACCGCCCCCACCCACACATACGTTACAATCTCAGACACCACCCCTATGGTGTCTATAACTTACCGCTCTGTGAAAATAACGACGTTGCCATTGTCACTGGCTTACTCTGTCGCGGTAGCACAGGAAAACCCGATACCTCATACGGACTGGGAGTGTGAAATTTGGAAGGCGTCGATTCTTTCTGTGTGTCAGAGAGTGTTTCCTCTTGCCTACGTCCGGATACTGTTGTTCCCATACGAAGGCATGATACTTTTCGATGATCTCTCCGCATTTCCCCCATTATAGAAACGATAGCTACACCCTACATCTGTACCTTCCTGCAAGTGACTCTTCCCGTATCTGTTTATCTGTTCATCCGGGTAACATGCCCCACAGAGTGAACTGCACACGCGGATTAATCCGCTCGAAACCTTGTTTTTTTTTGTTTTGCAGCTGACAGCTTTTTGACAGGGCTTTCGCGGCTTTACGATCACACGACCAGAGCGAAGGTACCAACAGATTGTTGTTGTGCGAGCGTCGAAAAAATTGCATTGTACTTTTGGCAGTAGTATGGTAGTAGACAGTGCGGACCGACACTTTGTAACAATGTCTCGAGACCCGTACTCTTCGCCTGACGTCTATTATGGATATGATCCAAGGCTCAAACATGTGAGAAGTTACTCTGTGGTGAGTGTGCTTTTTGAGAATTGTGTTAAGTTGCCATCTGACAGTATTTTTTAACAAGTCTCAAAAAGTGTCACCCAGTAATTTGGCGCCCAGGAGAAGGGCTTCGCAAGGTGTGTAGTGTTTGCAAACAATCGGATCAGACTTTAGCGACCCGACGAGAAACTTATAGAGTTATTTTTATTTCTCACTTTCACTTGTCCAAACTAACCAGATGACTCTGTCGGTCCTAAGACATTCCTTCTCGACGTCGACTCGACGCTGAAACATCTCCTCGAGCGAGAAGACACGGACCAGAATTTCCAGATCACTGTCGAGGATGCTGGCCCCAAAGTGCTGTCAATCCCCACGGCCAACTCTGGAGGATATAATACATGGGAGATCAGAGGAACCTACCAACTGTCAAACCTGTTGCAGGAATTGACTTTGGCACAGAGATTTGGTCGCAAGACTATTGTCCTAGATGAGGAACGGCTAACCGAAAATCCTGTTGATAGACTGCACCGTCTGATTAAGAGAGAGTTTTGGAACTCGTTGACTAGACGCATTGATATGGACATGATCGAGACGATATCTCGAGATCCGAAGAATCGTGGCGATGACAAACGCCCGAGAATATACATACCCAATGGTCTTCACGATCAGTTTGAATATTATGCCGAAGTTGCCCGAGCAAAGCCCGGTTTCGAACTCCAGATCGAATATCTGCCCTCAGAGATCACTCCAGAGTACGTGAAGTCTCTCAACAAAAAGCCCGGCCTGCTTGCTTTAGCTCTGCAGGAAACCGGTAGCAGCGAAACCTTGCAGAAATACAGAGGGGTGCCATATGTTGTTCCTGGAGGCAGGTTTAACGAGCTATATGGGTGGGATTCATACATGGAATCACTGGGTCTGTTAGCCGATGGTAAACCCGAACTGGCTAAAGGAATGGTGCAGAACTTTTGCTTTGAGATCGCACATTACGGCAAGATACTTAATGCCAACCGATCGTACTTTCTGTCTCGATCACAACCTCCGTTCCTGACCGACATGTCCTTGAAAGTATTTTCCAAGATCCAACATGAGCATGAGTCGCTCGAATTTCTCCAGACCGCGTTCAGATCCGCTATTAAGGAATATAAAACAGTGTGGACCAGCGAGCCTAGATTGGACACGAAAACGGGTCTGTCCAGGTATAGGCCCGACGGCCTGGGCATCCCACCCGAAACAGAAGATAGCCACTTCTACCACCTTCTTATGCCATATGCCGAGAAATACAAGGTCAGCTTTGACGAGTTTCAAGAGCTGTATAACAGTGGACAAATCAGCGAACATTCTCTTGACGAGTATTTCCTCCACGACAGAGGGGTACGCGAGTCGGGACACGATACTTCGTACAGATTGGAGGGCGTATGTGCTGATCTGGCAACCGTTGACCTAAACGCCCTTCTCTACAAGTACGAAGTAGATATTGCTCATGTTATCAAGACCTACTTCGACAACCGGTTTGAGCTCCGAGATGGTTCTATTGAAGTTTCCGAGACCTGGGAGGCTCTTGCTGAACAGCGTCGCAGAAATGTTAATAAATATCTTTGGAACGAAAAAGCAGGCATGTATTTTGATTACAATACTAAATCACAGCGACAGTCTACCTATGAATCTGCCACAACATTCTGGCCCATGTGGTCTAACCTTGCTTCTAGAGAACAGGCTAGCCGACTGATCAATGATGCGCTACCCAAATTTGAGATGTTTGGTGGCTTGGTATCAGGCACTCGCGAATCTCGAGGCGAAGTTGGGTTAGATAGACCCAACAGACAGTGGGACTACCCATACGGCTGGGCTCCTCAGCAGATGCTTGCATGGGATGGGATGTCCAACTACGGATACAACGACGCCTGCCAACGACTTGTGTATCGGTGGCTTTACATGATTACTAAAGCCTTTGTAGACTATAACGGAGTTGTGGTAGAGAAGTATGACGTGTGCAATGTCGGGGACTCGCATCGAGTAGATGCTGAGTACGGCAACCAGGGTCTCGATTTCAAAGGTGTGGCAACAGAAGGGTTTGGCTGGGTGAATGCTTCATACAGCTACGGCCTTTCCAAATTGTCGGTCAAGGCTAGACGAATTCTTGGTGCCCTAACTCCTCCAGATGTGTACCTGGCTCGGGCGTATAAATCCCAAGGTGGTGACATTTCAGAAGAATCGTCTGATCGTGAGAGTACCTAGGTTTTTCACAATGTCCAAACTGTCTGGCAAGGCTAGATGAAATTGTGCTGCCCTGACTTCCCCCAAGTCCTCCAGCTGCATATATGGTTCGGGGGATACTTCGATACTTCCTAAGGTAGCATTTGAAGAACTCTGATCTTGAGAGTACCTAATTATTCTCAATTTTAGTGGTGAAAAGTTCATTATAAAGTACATGCGTTATATACACATATTTATATATATATATATATATATATGGGAATATTAATCAAGTAGTATTGAAAGAGCCAGGATCTAGTCGGCCAACGGTATGATGAAGTTCAGCCACTTTATTGCCCAAACTCATAAACAGTCGATGTTCTTCCTGTAATGCCCTCAATCCATCCTGTAGATCTCCTGGACCTTCAACAGAGTCCTTCTCGGCAGAATCCATCCCTCGCTCTACTTCTGTCACAGTAGCGGCTAGTTCCGACAGACTTTGAGTAAATTCTTCAACTTTTCGGTTGAAATAAGGACTTAGTTGATCAACCCGCCGCGATGCCTTGGTCGGAGAGCTCGACACTGATGACGAGTAAGCAGTCGGACTGCGTAGATGACCCAGTAGTTGAAACCCGACTTCTGCATCCTGAGCTGCACTATCGGACTGCTTTTTTAGCTCTGTCAGTATGCGGTAGTCGTACTTAAGTGCCTCGGACACCGTACTGAATTTCCGAATTAGTAGCTCCACATCTCGGGGAACACTGGATATAGTCTCATCATGAGATTCTTGCTGCATTTTTAATTCTTCTGATACCCGTGACTGAGCAATAATATACTCGTCCAATTGCTCAAGCTCTTTCTGCACCGATTCCGGCAAATCACTGGGCCTACTTAGCGGTGTAATGTTAAACTGAGAGCCCTGAGAAAGCTGTTGTTGCTGTTGCTGTTGTGGCTGATTTTGAAATGGCTGCTGAGACTGTTGCGACTGGCCAAATAGCGAACCGCCGAGACCCGTGCCAGCTGTAGGCGCCGCTGGACGATTAAAAGCCCCAGTAGTTCCGCCCCCAAACAATCCTGTCCCAGTTGTCGACGACCCAGTTGTTCTTCCTCCAAAGAGATTAGATCCAGAAGTGTTTGTAGCACCTAATAGAGATCCTGTTGGCTGCGCACCAGTGGTATTGCTATTACCGAATAATCCAGTACCCGTTTGCGCCCCCGAAGGTTTACCAAAAGCAGTACCTGAGGTTCCACTGCCAAAAGCAGATGTCTGAGTGGGCTGATTCGATGCAGCTGTGGATCCAAACAGTGATGTACCCGACTGAGTTGTAGCAGTATTGCCACTGCCAAAGCTAAACGCAGGTTTGGCAGCCGATTGCGTAGCTCCAAATCCGGCAGTACCTGTATTTGAGGAGTTCCCAAAGAGACCACCTGAAGTAGCTGTCTGACTAGTATTTGCTGCAGTTCCAAATGCCCCAGATCCAGTGTTGGTGGACGCTCCTGTATTCCCAAAGGAAAACCCACCTGGCTTCTGCTGATTCTGGTTCTGCCCAAATGGACTATTCTGTGTCCCAAAGCCTGATGTGGCAAAAGAACCAGCGCTGCCTGACGCGTTTGTCTGTTGTCCAAATGGACTGCTGTTTGATTGATTCACTTGGCCAAATGGAGCGCTCGCGTTTGACTGGGTTTGATTCGTCTGTCCGAAGGGACTGGCATTTTGGGTATTCGACTGCTGTCCAAAGGGACTATTTGATGATTGGTTCGTCTGCTGCCCAAACGGGGCTGTTGTCGTTGACGCCTGTCCAAATGGACTACTATTGGTCGTTCCTTGATTCGCCTGGCCGAATATTCCTGTCGTTTGATTCTGTCCAAACCCTCCAAACGCGTTCGACTGAGCATTACCACTCGCCTGCCCAGACCCTGCGGTGCTTGATTGGCCAAAGCCTCCAAACCCAGAACTCGTGTTTGTATTCCAGGACATATAAACAGCTTTACTTCAAAGTTCACCAAAGTTGCGTAGAATATAAATCGGGTGTAAATACATACATTGTTCGAGCCCCACACGCACACAGAGAAATCCAGGGTTGGGACGCAACAACGCTCTGGGGCCAGGTTTTCGAAAGGTGTTGTCTGTCTCTCTCCAGGGTAGGTAGTGAACAACTAACGCCCTTTCAAAATCCTAGACTCTTGAACTGTACATTATTATAACTTGGACGTAGCATCCACCGTTAGCATTACAATAGGTGAATAGCGCAGTAATCACGAATTACAATGGGTGAGTACTCTTCTTGTTGCCAATTTGTATGTCAACTGTTTAAGTGTCTAACAAGGAATTCCTAAATTTTTCAGATATATATCGGAAAGATGGCCGATGATTTCACAGTTAGTGAACGATTCCCAGGTTCCAGAGTATGTAAATAGCCATAAAAAGTGGGTTGATAATGGAGAAATGATAAAAACTAACCTAGGTTTGACAATCTCTACCTGGATATGAACTCGATTCTTCACACATGCACACACAGCAACGACGATGTGACGCATCATTTAAGTGAGGAGCAAATGTTTGTGGCCATTTTCAACTACATCGAACATCTATTCGACCTAATCAAGCCGAAGAAGTTTTTCTTCATGGCTATAGATGGTGTGGCTCCAAGAGCCAAGATGAATCAGCAGCGAGCACGGCGTTTCCGTTCAGCACTGGACGGCGAAGTAGGTCGTAAGAAAGCTCGAGAAGCTGGACTTATTGTCCCCGACGATCCGTTTGATTCCAACTCAATCACCCCGGGCACAGAGTTTATGGCCAAGCTCACTATGCAGCTGAAGTACTTCATCCATCGAAAAGTGTCTGAAGACTCAAGCTGGCAGAACATCGAGGTAGTCTTGTCGGGCCACGAAGTTCCTGGTGAGGGCGAACACAAGATCATGGAACAGATTCGAGTAAGACGGGCCAAGCCCGACTACTCTCCTGATGTCCGACACTGCCTCTATGGTTTGGATGCGGACCTAATCATGCTGGGGCTACTCAGCCATGACCCACATTTTGCTTTGTTAAGAGAAGAAGTTGTGTTTGGGCGAAACAACTCCAAGAAATCCAAAGAGCTGACTGACCAGAAGTTCTATCTGCTTCACCTGTCGCTAGTCAGAGAGTATATAGAGCTCGAGTTCGAAGATGTCAAGGACGTGGAGACTTTCGCATTTGACTTCGAACGGGTCCTAGATGATTTCATCCTTATCTCGTACTTTGTTGGTAATGATTTCCTTCCTGAGCTGCCGTCCCTTCTCATCAATGAAGGTGCACTGCCTATTATCTTTCAGACCTACAAGCGCTACCTGCGACGTGCCGATGGCTATATGAATGATGGAGGAATCGTCAATTTTGAACGTATGGCAATATGGTTGGATGAGATGTCTCGATTTGAGCATGAAAAGTTTGAGGATCTTGCAGTAGATCTAGAGTGGTTTAACAAAGAACTTGATGCAGTGGCCGTCACCACTGAAGACAAAAGAAGTGCAACCCTGATTCTTACTCCCAATGAGAAAGACTGGGCTAGACGACTGAAACCGTTGATTTTATCGTTAAACAACGAGTCAAAGGACTCGCCGAAAAAACTGCCTTTTCCACAGGAAGCAGCGCTGCAAGATATGCAATTTTTGAGAGACCTGTGTGCTAAGACTTATACTCGAATAGTGTCTGAGGGAGGCTTGAACTACATCACCTTAGACTCAGATGGAATACCCGACAATGAGACGCCAGAAGAAGAGAATCAGCGGCTCCTCACCGTGAGCAGGACTGTTAAAAAGTATGAAAATGCGCTAGTACGCAAGCCTGAAGAGCTAGAAGTCAAGCAGAAGGTATATGACTCTAAGTTTGATCAGTGGAGAGAAGGTTACTACAAGTCGAAATTTGGCGTCACGCTGCAGGATGAAGATGTTATTAAAGACATTGCTGAGAACTATTTGGAAGGACTACAGTGGGTGCTTCTGTACTACTACAGAGGTGTAGCATCATGGGGCTGGTTTTTTAGATACCATTATTCCCCCAAGATCAGCGACATAAGAAAGGGCCTTAAAAATAAGTTTGTCTTCAATCTTGGATCGCCGTTCAGACCATTTGAGCAGCTTATGGGTGTTTTGCCAGAACGCAGCAAAGCTCTTGTTCCAGCGCCGTACAGGCCTCTAATGAGCGAAGAGTCTTCACCTATCATTGATTTCTATCCCAGGGAATTTGGTCTTGATATGAATGGCAAAAAGAGTGATTGGGAGGCAGTTGTAAAGATTCCTTTTGTTGATGAAAAGAGGCTGTTGGCTGCTCTAGCCCCCAAGGAAACACAATTGACAGCTGAAGAGAAGAGACGGAACTCGTTTGGCAATACTATTCAGTTTGTTTTCAATCCGCAGAGAGATGTCGTTTATCCTTCTTCTTTGCCCGGTGTTTTTCTTGACATTCCCCATTGTCATTCCATAGAAGTTGCCCTTGAAAAGCCGTCAATGGAGGGATACAGTCTTAAATTTGGACTTGTGGAAAATGCGAAGCTTGGTGCAAATGCTCTGGGAGGGTTCCCCAGTTTGAAAACCCTGCCGTTCACTGCCCGGCTTGAAAATGCTGGTATTCAGGTCTTTCAACAGCCCAGTAGGAATGAATCCATGATTCTCACTGTCAAAAACAACTTTGAAAATGAGACGCCAGAATCGTTGGCATCTAAGCTATTAGGGGATTCTATCTACGTTGGTTGGCCCTATTTGCGGGAAGCAAAAGTGGTATCTCTGTCTGACGAGCTGTTTTCGTATGAACTCCATAGTTCTCACCAAGTTAGTGTTCCCCATCCTACAAAGGCACTTGACAGTTGGCACAAAAACGCTTCGCGCCTGCAGAATACTTATCTCAAAACAGGTGTTAAGATTGGAAAGGTCTACGTTGTTGTTCACGCGAGATATCTCAAGGGATTGCGAAGAACGGAGAATGGTGCATACGAGAAAGATTTTGGTACGGCGGGACAAGATGAAGAACAAACGTTTGCTATTCAGGCCATTGTTGAGAATGTGGTAAATGAGGATGAACGTTTTATCGAGAGAGGATCGACTCCAGTAGTTGATGAATTCCCGCTGGACTCTCAAGCTGTATTTCTTGGGCCAGCTGGATATGGTAATCCTGTCACTATAAAGGGTCACGGGCCTGATACCGTTGATATCCAGTTGATGAAGTTGGAGAGAGGAGAACCTGCTATTGGAACCAGAATGGCTCAGTATGAAAAGCAGTCGTCCAGATATTTTGCGTCCTATGATGTTGCTAAGATGTTGGGCATGCATCCGCTCGCCCTTAGTAAGCTAACCTCAAAGTATCTCGTTCAGTGCGAGGGGAAAAAGATTGACGTGGGTCTGAATTTGAAATTCGAAGCTCGACGACTCAAAGTTCTTCACTTTTCTAGAAGAAGCCAGCGAGGTTGGGATTTTAGTACTCAAGCTGTCGAATTGATACGGGATTACAGGAATGCTTTTCCCAGTGTGTTCAATGGTTTATCTTCTTATACAAGGTCTGACATTCCTGATCTCAAGGAATTACTTAAAATCAAACCGGATGAGTCAAAGCAAATTGGAGAAAAGCTTCGAAAGTGGATAAAGGAGCGAACTGTCGACAATCCAGCTTTTGAAACAGTGCCCTTAGAATCTGAAGCTCTAAGTTCTGGAAGTATCAAGAAGATCGAAGCTTATATTGTTAAATACCTAGAGGGTGAGGATCCTGTCAAGGTTGTTGGATATAATAAGATTCCGCGAGGTGCACTTTTGGCTCCAGCACATGCTTATCATGAACTTCGAAGTCAGCGTTTTTCTCTGGGAGACAGGGTTGTTTCAGCCCTAAGTTTTGGAAAAGTGAAACTTTTCAATCGAGGTACTGTCATTGGGATTAACAGCAGCACTTTTAAAGTTACCCTTGATGTTCTATTTGACCATACTTTTGAAGCTGGAAGTGATTTGGGCAAAAAGCTAGACTCGAAGCGTGGCCTTACTGTGGATGCTGGATCAGTTATAAATTTAACTGATAGGCAGTTGGTATATCATACGAAGAAGAGCTCGGAAGCCCAAAGGGCCAAGACGAAGACGTCTAGTGGCCCACGTTTGGTGTCGAGTAATACACCAGTTGCCAACGCTTGGAATAAAAGTGGAGCAAGTACAGGTACGGCCCCTGCTACCAACACCACTCCCTCTAGCAAATCGGTAAGCGCTCAAAGCTCGGCTTCAACAAGTAAAGCTAAAGCGAAGCAGTCTGCGACTACAAAGACAACTCCAGCAAAGACATCTTCTGCAGGATCCACTCCTACTAAGGCGGCAATTGCGAAAGCAGATACGTCCAATAAAAAGATCACGATTCTTAAAAAAGAAACCCCGTCTACGGGGTCCTCGAAATCAGGTGAAAGTGACGAAAAAGCTAGGCAGGATCTGCTGTCCATGCTTCGTGGACCTGAAAATGGAGAAAAGAAAGAGTCGGCAACTGGGACTTCTGCGTCCAAGCCGAAGAGCAGTGAGGAAGTTCTGGACAGCATCAAACCGGTGAAGAATCACGCTCAATCGCAGAGAAACCTACTAGGTGCTGTTTATGGCCAGTATGCCCCTCAGCCTACAATGCCTCCGGCAGGTATGGTTCCACCTCCACCAACTGCTCCTCTAATGGGTATGCCAATGCCATTTCAGTCGGGTGGGACATTGCCTCCTCCATTTGTTCCTGGAATCATGGGGGCCCCACCACTAGGACCGATGATGATGGGCCCTCCACCATCCCACGAAGTGGATATGCAAGCATCAGCAGACCTTTTGGTAGCTCTCAATATGGGAAACACCGATGGCGAAGTGAATAGCAGCAAGCCCACTGAAAGCGGCAACGGTGATGCTCGTAGAGGAGGGCGAGGAGGCTTTAGGGGCCGAGGGAGAGGTAGAGGTAATAGCGAAAAGAGAGATTAAAACATGTAAAATGCTAGAATATATAATTATATGAATGCTTTAACAATTCATAAAATGCTAATCGTACAAAAATTTTGCGTTCAGTCGTCTAATGACATCTGATAAGAAAGAGATGCTTTCTCTTTACGCTCACTCTGCTTTGTAAACCATCGGTCTTCAAAGCCGTTGGACCGGTCAACCCCATCCCACTGCGGGCCTGGGCGGATGTTGAACCGGTTGGGACCATAAGATCCTTGATATATGCCGTGAGAGGAGCTGCTTGACGACGCTCTGTCAGATTTGGATCTGGATTTCGAAGAAGATCTCTTTAAAAACTTGGCCGCTGGATCATTGAACATATCTCGATCACGCAGCTCTTTGTTCCTTATGTGATCATCTTCTGCGACATACAAAGAGGATCCTCTCATCTGCTCTAATTGCTGCTTCGAAGCCTCTGCTTGTGCCCTTTGCACCAACCCTTGATTCATCTCTTTTATTCGCTGCTCTCTCTCAAGCCTTTCTAATTCCGCTTTCCTTTCTTCGCTCTGCCGTTTTGCCTTAAGATCAATTATCCTGCCGGAGGCATCTCTATACACTGTTTCCGAGGGAGCTGAACCCAGTAGCTCCATTTCCCTCCGGTCTTTCTGCTGCTTTCTCTCGATATCTCTCTGGACTTGAGCAGCTGTCTGCAATCCTGCTCGGGCTCCTGATTCCAAGCGGTTTGTTTCTTCACCGCTTTCTTCTTTAACATCCAAGGAGGCAGTCTCTTTCTTGATCCTTGCCGTGCCCCCTCCTATCCGTTTCCAGCCCCCACTGGGTCTCTCCGACGTAGGGGGCTCCTCGGCCAAGTCGTCGGTTTCTACCGGAGTTGAATCTTTGGTTCCATCGTCTGTGACGCTATCCCACCCGGTGATATCTTCTTTCACTATGGTAATCTTCTTTTTCTCCGTTTCTTTTTTCTTCTTATTGGATTTCTTGTCGGCTGAGAGATAGTTCTTGGCCAGGTAGTCTGTCAACGACATGATCGGTGACAGTGGTATAGCGCAAGTTGTGGAAGTGCTACGTTTGGAAGTTTCTTTGGAAAGCACACCTTGGTGGTCAGATTCCATTTATATGCATGGAAGCCTGTGGTGGGAATGCGCGAAACATGAGTAGAACAAAGATTTGACTTGATACCTGGCGCAAGGCCCTGTTATTAAAAAAAGTAAGGCTTTTAGAAGTCCAATATTGTTAGGAAGTAGGAAAGAATGGGAAGTAGACAACGACCTAGACCCGTCGCTAGATTTCGTATTTTCTCACGCGATCCGTAATTTTCCTGGGCCGTATGGAACGAACCAAAGTATTCATTCAGCTTCGAATAACCGGTAACAGAATATAGCTGAATCTGCAGATTCAGTTAAGCGAAATACGGGTCACAGAATTTTTTTTTTTCAGTTACTACGGCGATGAAGAAAAAAATGTTATCAACCAGCCTCAAATGGTAGTTCCAGCCAAAGTTGAAGGCTTTGTTATGGCACGCCTAGATGATAAGAATACACCTGAGAAACGACATTTGCATACCATCAAAGTGCTATAATCAATAGCATCGTTAGGTTATCCTAAGTTCCGTATTTATTGAGTTATATATTTATTAAGTTACGTATATATTAACTTCGCAAATAATGCTGGGTACAAATACCCCCCCTGAGCTCCCTGTTATCTGTCTCTTCGCCAACCAAATCTCGTAGAAAGAAAGCTCGCAGATCCCAATTGAGACATAGGCTGGATATGGCTCGTACGGAAGTTTTTCCTTCTCAAAGAAGAGCGGTTCCCTTTATTTTTCACGCATATTTTCTGAAATCCACTACATCTCTGTGGATTTGTTACCTTGATGGTAGTATAAAGCGGTCTTTTCCTATGCATCGGATACCTTGATGGTCAACGCCGTTTGACGATCTCAAGTATTTTCTCCAGGAACCTTGGTGGTACAAATCTTTTCCAAACATATATAAACAGAATTAAAAATGAACGATCAAGTCAATTCTTTAGCCGATTGGGAATAGAAGCCGTTGAAATCAGCAGCAAGAATAAAACATACTAAAAAATGTCAAATTCAGCCGATATGTGGGACCCCAACACGGTCACCATAGCAAATGAGACTGTACCTGATGCTTGGAAGGTCTGTGTCATCGATGGAGTCTTCTTCGGTGGAAACGACTACAGCGGCGGCCTGGGAGCCAGAATTTCGTCTATTTTCGTGATTCTCTTCGTTAGTACCGCTTTCACTCTCTTTCCTGTCTTGTGTAAGAGAAGTTCCAAACTCAGAATCCCAGAGTACGTCTATATTACTGCTCGTAACTTTGGTACAGGAGTCATTGTAGCCACTGCATTCGTTCATCTGATGGATCCCGCGTATGCCGAGATTGGGCCTAACACTTGTGTGGGTATGACTGGAAACTGGGCCATTTACTCTTGGCCCCCTGCCATCATTCTAGTTACCATCTTTTTCATTTTTGGATTGGATCTGCTCAGTGCGGTCTATGTCGAGAAGAAATTTGGCATCAGGGACAGCCATCATGATGTTATCGGCGATGCAATTATCAAACCCCATTCAACTTCTCAGCCTGATCCTTACCATGCCAGGGAGAACCAAACTGACATCAGTCCAGTGGATGGTGCGGAGAATGTTGTAGAGCACCATCATCCCAATGCCAAGGAATTTGATGGTTTCGACTCTGACGGATCCATCAGTGAAAAATCTGTCTTGTACGATTTCGAGAGCCAAATAGCTGCCTTTTTGATTCTTGAGTTTGGAATTATCTTCCACTCTGTCACAATTGGACTCAACTTGGGTGCTGCTGGTGATGAGTTCAAAACCCTGTATCCTGTTTTAGTGTTCCACCAGAGCTTTGAAGGTCTTGGTATTGGTTCCCGATTGTCGGTTATTCCCTTCCCTAAGGACAAGAGATGGTGGCCCTATGCATTGTGTATTGCTTATGGACTGACCACTCCTCTCTGTGTTGCCATTGGATTGGGAGTGCGAACCACGTACAACTCTAACTCCTTCACTGCCAACATTATCCAGGGAGTACTAGATGCCATTTCCTCAGGAGTGCTGATTTACACTGGACTGGTGGAGCTGTTGGCTCGAGACTTTATTTTTGATGAGAACCGTACTAAAAGCATCCCCAAACTTCTTTACATGCTGTTCTGTGTCTGTCTGGGTACAGGTATTATGTCTCTGTTAGGAAAGTGGGCCTAAAAGAATTTTTGTGAAGAAAAATGATAGATAGATATGGATAGTTTTTGTTCTAGTTTGGCAGGAAAAAAAATGGAAACCGCGTTAATAATTACTGATAGTATTATAGCAGGTACAATTCTTCTCGAGTTATCTTAACATTGGGAGACTGTCAAGTTTTAAATTACCCTCTTTCACTACCAATTGAAGCCACCTATAGTGCATAAACAGTTAGTTAATTCTCTTAATCGTATCTCAAAGCATCGCATCGCCTGAGGTGGCCCCCGACGAACAATAGAATTAAGATGTTCTAGCCGAGTGAGTCCTCTTAACTTCTTAACTTTTTTCTATCAGAAAAACTTAAATGAATATTAAATCTAATTCAAAAAAGAGCCCTACGTGGGGGTCGAACCCACAACCTTGTGATGACTTTAATCTGAGAACAGTTTTAAGAGTCACACGCTCTACCGATTGAGCTAGCAAGGCAAGTTTTTTGAAGAAAAAATTACTTTATGATATAGTGTAATACTAGGAATCGGAAAACGACGGCCCGGTATTGCCCGATATAGTACTGAAAGTACTGCCATCTTTGAACACGCTGAAAAACTACTGTAATAAGAATAGCCAGCAGGAAAACACGAAACGTGTCTTTATTAATGAGATGTTTTTAATATAGAATCAGAATTAACCCTAGTTTTTGGCCGAGGTGACTTTTTTTCTCTCAGATAAATTCGACCTGCAACTAATCTATTTACAGCTCCCAAACCCAAACTAGACGATCGTCCTCGTAACAGAACCAAGACGAATGAAAAGACTGGACTTCGTGTTTCTTCAAATTATCGCTGACTATGGTAAAAAGAACGCGTCAGGATGAAGATCAAAGCGATGGAGCACCAACTCCGACTGCTCAACGCCTACCGCCTGCTGACGTGCTGAAACGAATAGGCCTAGAAGTTGCGCGATACGCCCTGTCATGCGAAGAAGGGCACAACATAATCAAGAGGGAATTCGTTTTGAAAGAAATCATTTCTCCCTCTAGTCATAACGTTCGAGAGAGTCTCATATTTGTGCCAGCTTATGAGTACGCGCAAAAGGTGCTACGCAATAGATTTGGAATGGAGATGGTTCCTCTTCCACCACGGGAAATGCCCGACGAGATCCGTGGCTTGACGAAGAAAAAAGACCCAGAAGTAAGGTCAATTCCTCAGAGCTTTGTGATGAGAAATATCCTTCCAAATGATCTGAAAGCTGTGTCTAGTATGCTCATTGACACCCATGACAAATCTTACATGGGCTTGGTCTTCGTTATTGTTTCTATAATCGCGGCCAAAGGTGGTCTTATTACTCGATCCAGTCTGGAGGTTGATTACTTGACCAAGCTCAGGTTGACCGACACCATATTTGGCAACTCTGCCAGTTACCTGAGCAGAATGATTAAGCAACAGTACCTGGTTCAAACAAATGTGCAAGAAGAAAACAGAGAGGCCAGACCGTATTTATGGTTGGGTCCTCGTGCAAGGGTCGAGTTTAAAGGCGATGGAATTATAGACATGGTGAAAGCTATTATGGGGTCTGAATTTGATGAAAGTCGGCTCCACTCTGTGCTTGACAAGGCTGGGCTTTTAGAACAGATTCCGACCCAGGCAACGGCACCTGTTCCTGAAACAGAGTCACGGATAGAATCCGAAGAGGAGGAATGAATGGGTCAGCTTAGGCAACAATTTTTTACGATCTAACGATAGCATGTATATATTCAATTCAGAGATAGGAACTGACTCTCTTGTAGAGCTTTACACGAAAGCAAGAGAGAGAAACGACTGGGCTGGTTCATTTTGTTCCCGCCCTGTTTCATTCATTTTTTCTTTTTATTTCTGTTTTTATACACTGGCTAATTTGTCACGTATGTCAGGATCCCGGAACAGGAACTTGCCGTTTCTAATGGCTTCGTTGAACCGTTTTTCGGCTTCCTTTGATCTGTACTCTTCTAGTGCCCTTTTGTCTAGAGCTGTTTCTTGAGTATTCGGGAAATCCGATCTCCAAAACCCAGGAGGAGAGGGCTGGCGTTCCCAACGGCCACGGTGACGTGAACTTTTGTTTACCGTAGAGGCAATGGTATTTGGTGCATTGACAGGACTGTTAATGCTCCATTGAGGGCTATTCGCAGCTAATCCTGGCCCAGCAGTTGCGTAAAACTAGTTAGTTAGCGCACTCCGAGACGCACATATATATAAAGGCACGGAAGGTAACTTACTTTAGTGCAAGCAGCACAACCGTAGCCGTGCTCACATTGCCGTTTCTCACCTCTGACTACATCTTTATACGCGTAGGTCAGATTCTCATTGAAACTAGGGTTGACAATGAAGTCACTTGGATGCCAGGCTTGCTTCCTGAGTCTGGTTAGTAGCCATACGCATTGGTTTAATGGAGATACTGTTCCATTACATCGTTTTTGAATCTACTTACAGATTCACATATGCTGTGGGGTCAGTCACATCTGCCTGGTGCTCTTTCTTAATCTCAGCAGGCTGCCCATCCAGGGAAGCATTCTTCTTTTGTCTGGTGGGAGTGTCGTCTTTCCCGGGTGTATTGAAACTTGGCCCATCTAATCCTCTTTTCAACCAATGATCGGTGATTTTGCGTTGAGCAGAGGAAGTTTGGGGCGTAGGAAGCTGGACGTCAACTCCTTCAAACATCACCCGCCTTCTGCCAGTTCTAAGGTCTTCGTCAATTTCGGCGCCAAAATTGGGCTTCCCAACTCTCTTGCTGGGAATAAGTGGAGTAGTAGTGTTGAAGTCAGGCTTTTGGCCATGTAGTTGAGAGTGCGATACGTCCAAAGTAGGAGCTTCCAGGTCAATACTGTCTGGAACGAGGTGGTCAGGTATCTGCGTATATACTCCGTCGTGATCGGGTGAGCTACTGAGTTCCTCTTTGACTTTCTCAGGACTCTCATACTCATGCTCTTCTTTCTTGACGCTACGATCGGGTGAGCTACTGAATTCCTCTTTGACTTTCGCAGGACTCTCATACTCGTGCTCTTCTTTTTTGACACTGACTTCTAGATGTACGTTTCTGACTCCCAAATCATCATCTTCGTCACACGTACTATCGGTCGGGGGTAGAAATGAAGACGGAGGGGCCACTTGAGAGGACTGGGGCACTGGAGAAGAGTGTATTATATCACTCTGGGCGGTGTGAGTCTGCGCCTCGTTTGGAATTGAGTCTTTGGCAGCTTTCTGCCGCAGCTGCTTAATATCGTCTTGCAAATGCTCATTGATCTTTTCCAGGTCTTGTGCGTATTTCATCCACTGCTCTACAGCTTCACGGTCCTTTTTCCGCCGTGCCTTGTATAGAGCCATAGCTTTCTGCTGTCGTGCATTCTGATCCTTCAGCTCTCTCTCCCTGGTACGCAGCTTCTCTAGTTCTCCAGTATTATTAATGACGTCTGTCATTGGGTTCCTGCGCTCAAGCTCATATCGGGCCTGGCAGCCTATTGCGGTTTCATGAAGTTTCGAGATTCCCTGGATAAGTTGCTCTCTGAGCTTATCCAGGTTATCTATCTCATCCAGCTTCCCCATAGTTGGCTGATTCGGCACGCGATGTTGACGTGATATTTACGCGAAGTTCGCGTTAAAAAAAAGTTAACCAAAACCTAACGAGACAAGACCCCCAAGGGGAGATCCTCCTGACCAAGGAGGGGCCCCAATTCCCCCCCTCCTGAATACGACCGGGTAACAGTTTGTGCCACAGCCGATTGATACAGAATGACATACCTCATTCACCCAATCTCGACTACCTCGGTATCAGCCTAGATTCCAGGTTTTTTTTTTGTATATAACTTATTTAATATTTTGAGTGCGACGACGAGTGCGACGACGCACAAGGACTGGAATCCAGTGTTAATTATTCTTTAGACGACAGCACAATCATCTTGTTTTTTTGTTTTTTGGCGAACACATTTGTCAACTGGTATAAAGTTATTGGGAATTTTCAGAGAAGATAACAGTAAAGAAAAAGACTGACTGATTGAGCCAACATGGCAAAGTTTAAGATCGACCCTCGAGTGGTGGCTGATATCGCATTTTTTGTCGGAGCCAGTGCGTCTATTTACTATCTGTTCAGCCATATCCTCTCCCAGGTTGGTGATGGACAGAAGAGTGCCGAGACCAAAAAGAAAGCCAATGCTTCAATCCAAAGACTACAAGCCCGGCATCCCGGGCTGGAACTTGAGCTCGATGAATATGAGCAGACGATAATAGCATCCGTGGTGACGCCCAGTGAGATCAAGGTGTCGTTCAAAGACATAGGCGGACTCGAAAACATTATAGACGAGTTGAGAGAATGTGTCCTGTACCCTCTAACTGTTCCAGGACTCTATTCACACCACTCTAGCCTGCTTCAGGCACCTAAAGGGGTGCTTCTATACGGCCCTCCCGGGTGTGGGAAAACCATGCTGGCTAAAGCATTAGCAGCCGAGTCTTCGGCAAACTTCATCAACATAAAAATGTCCACTATAATGGACAAGTGGTTTGGAGAGAGCAATAAGCTGGTGGCTGCCATCTTCTCGGTTGCGCACAAACTGCAGCCGTGTATAATCTTCATCGATGAGATCGACTCATTCTTGAGAGAAAGGCAGTCCAGCGACCACGAGATCACCTCGATGCTTAAAGCCGAGTTCATGACATTGTGGGACGGACTGACCTCTGAGGGTCGCGTACTCGTTCTGGGAGCCACCAACAGACCCAACGATATAGACAGTGCCATACTGCGACGATTGCCAAAACGATTTGCCGTCTCGCTGCCTCCAGCACCTGAGCGGAGAAAGATACTTCTCCTTATGCTCAAAGGAGCGCGCCTGGACCCGTCCTTTGACATGGACTTTGTGGTGGAGCAAACGGCTGGGATGAGTGGGAGCGATATCAAGGAGGCGTGCCGTAACGCAGCCATGGTCTCCATGAGGGAGTACATTCGGCAGAATTTCGTCAATGGTAAACGAATCAACGAAGATGAGGAGATAGAAGTGCGGCCGCTTCGAACGACAGATTTCTTCGAACAAGCTGCGTCTGAAGTGGTAGTGCCAGGTCAGGTTAGAGAGATCAGCTAGAATACATTAATATCAATAAAACGGTTTTGCATAGAGATATCTCGTATGAATGCCTCCGGCGGCTACTCCCGGGGAGGGTTGGTCCCGCTTCGCGGGATCTTTCAACTTCTAACCTCTGAATCATTTATTAGTCTCTGAGTCGTTCATAACTGCTGAATCTCGCGTGGTCATAGACGACCACAGCTTAGTCATAGTTATCTTATCGCCGTCTGCAGATCTTTCACTTCATACTTTCCTCACCAATATTAGTCTTTCAGAGATGACTGACGGCGGGTCGAAACGAACAGTTAAAATAGTTAATGGGCGCCGGATCGTATATGACGAAGATGGCAAACCGTATGTGGACGTCGCGAAGCTCCTTTGTGGTACACAAAACTAACCAGATGCAGATCGTGTAATTCTCTTTTGGACTTCCAAATGGCCACCAAAGGGCCTTCTAGTAAAAGTAAGACGGGCTCGGAACCAGGGTCAGAATCGTCCGGACCCGTATTCGGAGCTCTTTCTGGGGCTACTATGACTGCTGCTAATTCGAAATCTCAAGACCAAAGTGGTTACACAGATTGCCCACCAGACGTCGAACAGTTAGGTCGTTCTACTTGGACGTTTTTGCATACTATGGCAGGACAATATCCAGTGAGAGCGTCCGAAGAGCAGCAGATGGAGATGAAGTCGTTTTTGGGGGTATTTTCTAAAGTGTACCCATGCTGGTTCTGTGCTGAGGACCTGCAAAAGTGGATGGCGGCAAAAGGTAATGAGCCGAAAGTTAGTGGACGCGAAGAGTTGGGCAATTGGCTGTGCGAGGCACACAACGAGGTGAACAGCAAACTGGGCAAGCCTGTGTTTGACTGTGCACAGTGGAAGGCTCGGTGGCGTGACGGCTGGTCGAACGGGAAGTGTGATTAGACGTGTGCGATTAGTTGTCCTGTGGAAATTGTAAATACACATATATATATTCATTGTAAATATCATCTACGTAGTAGTACGACAAAGAACTGTTTTGTACCCTGTGGCATGTCACTGGCAGGATGCCTAGTAAAAATAATTAGGAACGGGATTGTTCGCTTGACCAGAGGTAATGCGCAAACGATTGCCCGATCAACTGAACTTCCGCGAAGCGGAACTACCCTCCACGGAGTGGCCCAGCCAGGGGCCAGTAATTCCACCGGTTCCACCGATTCCCTAAGCATAGCTGGCCAAGTTCAGAGGCACGGAGCTGCCCCGTCCGCTAGGATACAGTTTCTCCTTGCCCTCGAAACGTCGTGGGCGGGGAATATCTTTACTGTTTTTGAATTTGAAGCGCGAGTCGTCGATAACGAGGTGAGGGGGCACCGACGAGCCGTTTTCTTGTGCGAGGGATGATGTTCCACTGGAAGGCGTGATGGTGTAAGCCGAAACGTCGATTTTGCGAATATCAGCTGGTGGAGGTGGTGGGGCTCGCGCACCAGACACGGCTCGCCGCGAGAAACCATTGCGCGAGGAGCTAGGCGAAGCAGAGGGAGATGAAGTTGCTGGGGGAGGAGGTGGAGGAGGTGGTGCCAATGACGGTGATGGAGAAGAGGCTGAGGGCGGTGCTTGGGGGGGAGGGGGAGGAGGAGGCAGGGAAGAACTGGACGAGGTTGATCTGTGGTGGGATGTAGGAATGGCAAGGGGAGGAGCTGGTGGCGGTGGCGGTGAAATCTGTGATGACCTGGGAGGGGTTTCGTCGAGTGAAGCAGATGGAGGGGCAGGTGGCGGTGGCGGTGGTGGAGGGGCTGGCGGCGCGCTGGACTTGGTAAAAGTGGGTACCGGAGGAGCTGGCGGTGCTGGTGGAGGAGGAGCAGGCGAAGATGATGGTGGGGTCGAAACCGACGGCAGTTTGAACCCATTGCCAGGAAGAGGAGGAGCTGGCGGTGCTGGTGCCGGTGGTGCAGCATTCGTTCGAGGTACTGGCGGAGCAGCAGCCTTGGGAGAGCCACCTGGGATTGGTGGGGGAGGAGCTGATGGGGAATGCGATCTTCTCAGGGCCGACTCAACGGTAGACGTTGCCGAGGACGACAACGAAGACCTCGCAGGTCGTGAGCCAGGCACAGAAGGCGCACTTCCGGGTACACCTAAACGGCTGCTGCCAATGGAAATTGGAATGGGCGGTGCTGGTGGCGCTGGGGGCGCTGGAGGGGCCGGCGGAATGGGAGTAGACGCAGTTCTTCCCGCAGGACGCGAACCTGGGATAGGAGGAGGTCCAGCGGGACTGGCTGGGGGTCTTGGTATGCCTGGTTTAGCTCCACCGGGAGCTGGCGGTGCTCTTTTGGAGCCTGGGATAGGTGGAGGCGGTGCACTTGGCAGAGAAGGCGCCGACGCGGCAGGAGGAGCTGGTGGAGGCGGTGCAGGTGTCGCAGGAGACGACACGTGCCGTAAATGAGGCAAGCCGGGGATCTGGGGCGCCGCTGTGGATGGAGGACTCGACGGTGGCCTACCCGGTGGTTTGGGGCCTGAATTCGGCGTGGATTCACCCGAATTAGCTCCCGTGGCAACTCCGCCGCCTCTGTGTTTCAGTTTAGGCATCCCTCCAGCGAAAAGGCCTGCTAAATGAGGAGGTCCGCCCGCGGGTACCGTGGGAGTATCATCAGTATCGTGCCCTGCTGGCGCAGAAGAGGCTCCAGGCCGACCAGGGATCTGGGGCACAGGGGGCGCACCTCCGGCAGGTCTTGATGGCGCTCTCCCGGTGCTTCCAGCTTCTATAATGCGGCCCTCAACCTGTGGCGCACTTCGGTCGTTGGTGACGGCCTTCTTCAGCTTAGAGCCTTTGCGAATATCACTTAACAATGCATCTCGACCTTGGCCGCCGGCTGGCGGTCGGGCTGCTGGCGCTGCCGGCTGGCTAGACAGTCCACCAAATGCCAGAGGTGGCGGTGGAGGCGGTGGAGGTGGTGGAGGTGCCGACATCTCAACGAATCACTGAACCAATCGTGCACAATTCGAGTCGAGGACCAAACTTATAAGTGGATGTGAGGACTTTGAAGTGAGGCTGTGGGTTAACGAATTAACGTGGGGAAGGAAACGTCCCCGGCCGCGTCTCTAGCAGCCTCCGGCGGCCCCATCCCGAGGAGGGTTGGTTCTGCTTCGCAGAAAGTGTAACTGCAGATTATGGACTTTAAATGAGATCCATCGTCGTCGTCATCATCCTGTACTACAGCTGACCAAGACTGACATGCACTGCTACAGGCTACATATTTTCTAGATTGCTTCTACGACCAAGCCAGAGTAGGTGCTTCAGAAATACACTGCAATTGGCAGGCTAAGTAACTCTGTTTGTAAACTTAAATTGACCCAATCTGCCTTGCAAACATGATGCCACAACATTGGGACAATAGAGTATTCGTGGTAAAAGTCGTAGTTCAACAGACGAAATAGTTATCCATAGTAATCCTAGAAATGACTTGATGTATGTTCGTTAGTTAATAGCCCTGCAGAAGCTGATGTAACTTTCGTGCAGATCTGTTATTCAGCACCCAAAAGACAGTCTCGTAAATGGGCCATTTCGGCCTGCTGCGCTCAGGAGTTCGGGCCAATGGTGTTGATATCGTAAAACTAGTTTATTAGTATCAAACTGACTGCAAAATACGGCCTCTGGACCTGAAATCTGGACCCCAAGGAAAGTGGTGTGGATAGCATTACGACAATGTTATGTCATCACAGCTGTCAAGCCGAGATCGAAGGTTCTTTGATACTGTTAGTTACTACGAGCACGTTAAAATGCAGTTACATGATCTTTAATCTATATTCCAGTGCACGGTTTCTGGGAAGCAGAAGCAACCCTCCTCGGGAGGGGCCGCCGGAGGCAACTGGAGATGCTGGAATTGCTGGAACTGTGTAGTCGGAAACTACATTAATCATAAATAGTACAAGAAATTAAGGATAACCTTTTCAGGAAGGCACGGCGTGGTCGGTCACCAGCCAGGACAGATGTTGGGTGGACTTGAGACAGAGGTCGGTGAGATTGAGGCCGACCCAGTTGGTGGCTGTCAGGTTACGTCGGATGCCTGTTTCGCACACCTGCCACACTACTTCGGTCCACATCTCGGCTTCGACATCTCGATACTGGTGGATGTGCTCTCGAGGACCGAGAAAGCGCTTCCGGTTGCTGTCCTCGGAGAAGTACTTGCCGTTGCTCTTGAAGATTTCTGGGGCGTTGAGTTTTGGGAAGTTGACGTGCACAAAGGCCGGATATATGGCAGTGGGATCGCTATCTCGTTCGGGATGGCTCTGAGCAATAGTGGTTCCGTGGAATCCGTTGTCAGAGAAACCGGCAGCTCGGCAGCCTGATTTGACCTGAAAATGGGGTTTTCCAAGCACGTGGGCCGCGGCAATGAAGGTTTCTTTGTCTCCCTGGCCGGTGGCTCCCTGGCTGAGCAAAGGATAGTAAGCGTCGTAGCCATATAGGTTGTAGTACACGGCGAGGGTCAGCGTTTCAAAGTGGCGGCGCTTGTCGATAGCAATCTGGCCTGATTCAGAAGATTTGTCGGGAATAGCACCAGCACGGTCTGCCTGAGGCACCATATGAGGCTCCGTTTCGGAGAGGTTTCCTCTCACGCGCTCGCCCAAGATGACCCCTGCGATTCGGTAGAAATCAGGCGAAGTGGTACGATACCAGAAGTCGGGCCACACCACCATTCCGGTGTCGACAAAGGAGTTGTGGTCTAAAAGGTCTCCTGCCTTAACTAGTGGGATACTGTCAGAGTCCAGCATGATGACTTGTTCGAAAGACGAGGCGAGAATAGACACCGACTTGAGCTGGTAGCCGTGGACATCGAAGCTGTCGAGCCAATGCGCGCCTATTATCTCCTCCAACACGACGCATTTCGCATTGAGTCCAGGTAGGACTGAGTTGCACATGTCATTTTCAAAGGCGTGTCGGCGCGGGATGATGATTTCAATGGGCGTGTCGTCATCTGTCCTACGCAGCATTCGCACTGTGAGCATTGCGATAGGAAAGTATCGCGAATCTGCAGTAATCACGTAACCCCGCCCCTTGAACATGTCTTCAGGTGCCGGAGCGAGTTTTGCAACCATGCAGGAGTGGGACTCCTTGAGCACTGCGAGCTCTTCCTGGTCTACGTCGAGGAATTCGCCCAGCTCTTCGTTGGAATTTATGGGGAACTTTTCGTCCCATGCTTTGATGGGTGCGTGCTTATCGTACTTGTATCTATTTAGCACGACTTTTCCAGGCCGGCACTGTGCAATTGCTTCCAAAGTCTGGTTGAAGAACATTTCCTTCGTGACAATTGGTTTTTCAGGCACCACTTCGGGCGCAGGTTCGTGATGGACTTCAGGGGCTGCTGCTGGTTCATTGTGGGAAGGCTTAGTGTAAGCAGCATGGAGACTCGCGATATTGACGCGATGCATCCACATGAGCGACCCTACAGATGTTATGAAGCATGCGAGCAAGATTAGCCTCTTGCTTTTACTCAAGTTCATTGCTTGTTTGGCTTTCGTGCGTATGGGCAAAGCGAGTGTGGTTGGTTTGGTTCTAAAAAACGAATGAATCAAGAAATAAATACTGCAACGAAAACGAAAACGAACGACGAGTCACAAAAGGTTGCAGCTTGAATACCAAGCGGCCATCATTATCACTATAAATAGGCTTCTTGGTATTTGGCTGCTCCCCTTGAGATGAACTAATATACATCCACACACGGCCATCCGGCCTATCACTTAGACCCTCTATTGATAAAGCAAAGCTAAAAACCAAGAACTCTAAGACCAGTCAGTCAACAGGTCTGGTTCTGGCACAATTCTGTGGCCACCGTCTAGCCTAATTTGGAGTGAAAGGCACCTCCTAATCTGAGATGCTTGAGTCAGAGCTTCATGTGTGAAGACGAGTCACCTCATTTAGTGCCTAAAAGTATTTTTGGAAGAAAATGATAATCTACACTCTTGGCGGAGGAGTCTTCTTTTTCTACACCAGCCGACCCACGATAGTCTCTGTTTTGGCAGGCCATCATAAAACTCTTTGGCTTGCTAGCGTAACTTCTAAACCTTTAAAACCTTTAAACCTTCTGCGTACCAACTTAGTTCTATTTTTTAACTCCTTATTTACCTACTCGTGGACTCTCTGGAGGGGGATGTTGCATACCGGTGGCCCAGCTTTAGGCAGAGATCGCCACCAAGCTTTGTCACCGTCGGGGTTTGGGCAGTGAGTAGTGTGGTGAAACAAAGATGGGAGAGCATCGGTGGAATTGCTTTGTTCAGGCGAGAGAGGCCCCTCCTCCGTGAAGAGCATTTAGAGTAGTAGGCAGGAGTTCACGGTCCTTAAAACCCTAGCCACGTTTATGGAAATTTCTTGGGTCAAGCCTGAAAGATTGGGTGATCGACTCAAAGCACGGGTTCGTGGACAAAACCTTATTTCACACGTAATATTTATTACTCGCATCGTGCAATGCGTCAGGCAGGACCCTTACATCGACCCTTACATCGTCGGATTCCCGGAAAGTGCGATAAGCCATGAAAAGTCACCTCTGGCGCGAGAATTAGATATATTGGAAAAGAGAAAGAGTGCAATCTATCTTGGTGAATGGAGAAGCTCCTGCCTGTGATGGGACTTATCAAAGCTTTGTGGAATGACTAAAAAGTTGGTTTGACTCTCGAGTAGTAGCACCACTTATTTTTATTTTTGGTTGGAACGCTTATACGCGGGTGTGTTTTGGAGTTTGGCATGTGCTCTAGATGCGAAGACTTTAATGTCCTGGTGAACATGAAAAGCATTCACAGCGTGAAGTTGATTTTTCGGCAAGCAGAGGATTTAAGATTCTTGCTGTGAATCTTGTTTTTTCATTGATTGCTTTCGACAATGATATTTAAGAGGGCCCCCCGTTGGGCCATACTGGTATCACACTGTACGTGCACATCAGGGACATTATTATGTACTGGTTCATCCCCCTTGTTAGCTCAGCTGCTTTGCTCTTTGTCCTTGGCCTCTGTCAAGAGTATCTGTATGCCTCGGCAGCATCCAAAAGAGGATGCAAAGCTCCCTACTATCGACCTGGCCGACCATTTGGCCTCGTCAACACCGTCCGCATGGTCTATTTCAACTTGAAGGACCTGTACCTTGTGTTTGTGGTGAAGCTGTTCTCGGGCCTGCACAGGCAGACAGTCCGAACGCAGACTCCTGGTGCAAAGGACTTTTTCACCATTGATCCCGAAAATATCAAGTCCATCCTGACTACAAACTTCAAGGACTTCTCTATGGGGAGACGATATGCGTCATTTTATCCGCTGCTCGGGGATGGTATTTTCACTCTCGATGGATCTGGCTGGAAACACAGTCGGGCCTTGCTGAGACCTCAGTTTGCCAGAAATCAGATCACCCAATTACACTCGCTCAAACACCACACTGACATTTTGGTCGACCGGTTTATAGAAGCAGGCGAGCGGGCTGATGGAGGTTACTTTGACTGTCAGCCGATTATTTATGAATTTACAGTGGATACCGCCACAGAGTTCCTGTTTGGTCACAGCGTCAACTCGCTTAGGGGAGCCAATAAGCAGATTATTAAGACCTCGTCGCTAACCTCAAATCAGTTTGTCGAGTCCTTCAACTACTCGTTGGAGGTTTTGGGTATTCGGATGCAGCTCAACAAGGTATACTGGCTTTACAACCCCAAGCTGTTCAAGTTCCATACTAAACGCACCAGAGAGCTGGTCGAGATCTTTGTTGACAAGGCTCTGCGTGAGACAGCAAAATCTCGCGAGAATCCGCTTGACGACGATAGATACGTCTTTATGAGAGAGCTGGCTAAAGAAACTAGGGATCCGGTAGCTATTCGAGACCAGTCGCTCAACGTTTTGATCGCAGGGCGAGACACCAGCGCTTCTCTCATTTCGCACTGCATGTATAGGCTGGGTCTCCACAAGCATGTTTTCAAGAAATTGCGACAAGTTGTTCTAGACGACTTTGGAACTTTGCCAGCGTCAATCACTTTTGAAACCCTCAAGAGATGCACCTATCTACATTACTTTTTGAACGAGGTTCTAAGATTGAATCCGGCGGTGCCCGTTAACGTTCGTTCTGCCCAGAGAGATGTTATCCTGCCTCGAGGAGGGGGACAGGACCAGTCTTCTCCTGTGTTTGTTCCTGCCGGTTCTGCTGTGATGTACTCAGTCTATGCTATGCACCGTAACCCTCTCCATTGGGGTTCAGATGCCAATGAATTCAGGCCGGAAAGATGGTCTGAGGAGAAGACCCATACGTGGGATTATCTTCCTTTTAATGGTGGTCCCCGAATCTGTCTTGGGCAGCAGTTTGCCCTGACCGAAGCTGGATTTGTGGTGGTACGCATACTGCAGACATTTAAAGACATCTATACGGATGTTTCCAGAGAGCCTGACTCTGACTCACCTGTTCAGAAGCTTCGCCTCACTGCATCATTGTCAAATGGGTCCAACATTTCTGTGGTCCGTGCTTAATCAGCCAAAAGAGTCGGTAAAAGCTGTAAGCGGAAGAGCTAAAGTAGAATTCTGAGAAGAATGAAAGGAGAGTTAGAAAAGCAAAAAAAAAAAAAATATTAAAGACAGGAGAGCAGACAGAAAATATTCAGTAAGAGGATCAAGGAGCTTAAGATATGGGCTAATGAAAGAACTAAAACAGAAATAGAATCAAAAGAAAATATCAATATACGTAAATAGTTTCTGAAACAGTGGAAATTTCGTTGAATCGGATAACTTTGGATAACATGTGAATTCTTGTTTAATTTTTTACCTCTCTCAGGCGCTGCATTTACGGTCATTTCCAAACTGGCCACATAGCATAAAGTTGTATATATAATAATACTGCACAGAAATGTCATATATGTCCATTTTTCTATTTCAATTTTAACGTGCTACGTTGAAGTATGCAGATGAGTCAAAGGTGCAACGGCTGGCAGAAATTAAACTTCAATCTCCAATGCTTGTGGGCACGTTAATGCCCCACCACAGCTGAGAAACCAATGTTGATCCACTGTCGTACACAAGTCATATATTAAAGTTTCCAATTATATTGTGTCTTCTTAGCATATCGTTATGCATTATATATAGCTTAGGTCACCTAAATCAATCCGTTGTAAAACTATAAACCCTTTGGCGGTAAGTATTTAGCAATTAAGTAATTTAGAATCTGTGGTTTCTTTTTGAATCGCTTGAGCGATGCCAATTTTATCATGTTACAACTTTGTTAAGTCCAGCTAGTAATAAAGGCAGACAGTAATATAAGTGGGACGCTGAACCAGTTCGTGTTCTCGTTTTTCTAATCATGTCCTTTACCTTGTAACTTGAACTGTCGTATCTCTGCTATCATGGTAGGAGTTCTTTATGTGCTTGGTGCTATTGCACTCTTGATGTATCTAAATGGGCTTTTCAAGGAGTTTACATACCGACAGAAGGCACGGCAGAGAGGAGCAAGTCTTCCCGCTAGTTTTTCGGATCACCCAGCTGGTATTCCTGGGTTTTTAAGACTTATGTACTATTCTTTTCGAATGAGACTGCCTGATTATATGAAAGAAGGGATCGAAAGTGTCGGAGTTCTGACCTTCCGAAACCAGTCTCTTTTTGACACGGACTTCATTACTGTGGATCCAGAGAACGTGAAAGCTATGCTTGCCACTCAGTTTAATGATTTTACAATAGGAAGGCGTCGACCTTTATTTCTACCACTGGTAGGAACGGGGATCTTCAGCTCTCAAGGTGAAGGATGGAAGCATGCCCGAGCACTGCTGCGACCACAGTTTATGCGACAAAACGTTACTCAGTTGGAGCTGATTGACAAGCACACTGAGAAATTTCTCGAGGTCTGTAAACGCAAGAATGCGGAGGAAGGCTTTTTCAATATTAAACCGTGGTTCATTTTCCTCACTTTCGACACTGCGTCTGAATTTCTCATGGGCACAAGTGTAAATGCTTTGGACAAGGACGATATATGGAATACTACAGCTCCGGACGAGCCAAACAATCCTCATAGGTTTATGCAAGACTTGCAAAGCTGCACCCGAATTGTCACGATCCGAGCTAGGGTGGGAAACCTCTACAAGTATATCAATCCACCGTGGTTCCAAACAAAGATCAAATACTGCCGGAGCTTTGTCGACAGTTTTGTTCTGAAAGCCCAAAAGGACTTTGATGACGGCAAGCTTCAGGGCGAGCGGTTTGTACTGGCAGAAGCTTTGGTCAAAGAAACCAGAGATGTGCCGTACATCAGAGATCAGATATTCAGTGTGCTACTAGCAGGACGAGATACCACAGCAGCGCTACTAGCATACTCCATTTACCGGCTTGGTATGCATAAGGAATATTTCTACAAGCTCCGAGAAATAGTGCTGCAGGAGTTTGGATACACGTCGCATACCATCACATTCGAAAGCCTGAAGAAATGCACCTTCTTGGGGCATTTTATCAATGAAGTGCTACGCCTCAATCCCGTCGTTGCCATGAACTGGAGGCAGGCAGAGCATGACACACTGTTGCCCCGTGGAGGAGGCCCAGATCAGTCAGAGCCTATTTTGATCCCCAAGGGAACCAACGTGCATTTCCCCCAGTATGTGATTCACAGGATGAAAAAGTTTTGGGGAGAGGACGCAAACGAATTTCGACCAGAGAGATGGGCAGAAGGCCATCCTCATCCCTGGGAATTTATTCCCTTTAACGGAGGGCCCAGAATATGCATTGGGCAGCAGTTCTCTCTGACCGAGGCGAGCTTCGTGCTAGTTCGTTTTCTCCAGACGTTCAAAGATCTGGAAGTCTTGCAGCATCGGCCTGACTCAAAGGAACCAAACGTTTGGATTCAATTGCTTGCCAGCATTGAGAAGTGCGAGGTTCACTTAGAACTGACAGACGAGGCAGATATTGCCGAACATGTGGAAAGGGGAGTTACAGAGGATCCTGACAAGGTCAATGCGGACTTTGAGAGGCTTACAAAGGAAGGTTGGAAAAAATAAAAATTGAATCCAACTCCCTCAAGGAAATTTTCACATCCACACAGTAAGATTTCACTCTATTAAAAAGATATCAAGAACAACTTTAGGGACCAAAATGCTGAACTTGTCGATTTCGAAGGTGTACGATGCCACCTGTGCTCAGGCTCATGCAGTAGACTAGAAAAATAGCGCTAAGCATTCATAAATACCTATCCATAACATCCTATAGTAGCCGTTAGAATCTATTAGCGAGTTTTCGGGTCTCCGCCTCTCGTTGGGGTTTCTCGTCTCTTAATCCCGTCATCCTTAAACTCCGTCTTCTTTTAAACTCCGTCTTCTTTTAAACTCCGTCTTCTTTTAAACTCCGAAGACGGAGATATTTTTCTGCGGCGTTAGATATCGAAGCATCGCGAAAAGGATCAACATACTCGCCACTTCGAAGTAGCTTCAGTATTGTCAGCCGTATCCGTATATATAACTATCTTGCCGTGGCCAGATCAGCTCGATAAATATATCTTGACATATCGTAAAACTTGAATCAGGATCATCAATTATCTTTCGAAGAACTGATCAAAGCAATGCCAGCAAATCTACAGACATTTATTGAAGCCAACAAGGCAATCAAGCAGGTTCTACGAGTCGAAAACCCAGTCGCCGTCTTTGTTGGAGGAACATCAGGAGTGGGCGAGCACACGGCCTATGCGTTCGCAAAATACACCGAGGCACCGACAATTTATATTGCTGGGCGAAGCGAGGAATCAGGCAATCGAATTGTGGCCAAACTCAAGGAGTTGAACCCCAATCCGAAATCAAAGTTCGAGTTCATCAGGTGCAATGCTGGTCTGATTAAAGAAGACGACCGACTGTGCGGGATTATCTCCAAAAATGAGAACAAGGTGAATCTTGTCATGACCTCGGCTGGATACCTTTCCTTTGACGGATACAAAGCGACCAGCGAAGGGATAAACCAAAAGCTGTCTGTTCACTATTACGGCCGATGGAGGGTCATTCAGCAATTGGTTCCTCTTCTGCAAGAGGCGGCCAAACTGGGCCAACCTGCCAGAGCAATCACCGTTCATGCTGCTGGAGAGGAAGGTCACATATTCGAGGATGACCTTGATCTGGTAAAGAGTAAGCAATTTTTTTCTCTGAGATTTCTGGATTTTGATAAACATTAAAACTGTGGAGTATTACTAACAAGACTACTCGGTAAGGAATGCCGCTCTCGTGGGCGTTACTTATAACAGCCTGGCTGCTTTGGTACGTTTTTTTTTTGCCGTTTGTTCAAACTTTGAAATTACTAGCAAGTGAGTCCCAAACTAACTAGCGATTTGCACGGAAATACCCTGATCTCAGCTTTTCTCATGTCCACCCTGGTACTGTCAAGACAGGTATCAGCAAAGAACTGCCTTGGTACGCTCGATATCCTCTCACTCTGCTGGGCCCTCTCCTCACTCGCCCTGAAGATGTTGGCGAGCGTTTGCTGTATGTGGGTTACAGCAGTCCTCTTTACGCCAAAGGAGCCCATTTGCTTAACTCGTCTCTTGCTGATACCAGTATGAAGGCCACCGAGAAGGGCTATTTGACTGAGGAGCTACAGGACAAAGTGTGGACCCACACTGAGGAGATCTACAATAAGGCTTTAGGTAAAGTTTAATAACTTAATCTGTCAATTTTTGTTTTGTAGTTAACTACAGGATTAAATGTTTCTGTGATAGGAATGGAATGGCTGTATAAATATGTACAGTTCACAGTGGAGAGCAAGTCCGCTTTAATTTCAGGAAAACCCAATCAACCAGACATTCAAAGCTTCTGCGGGGAAGAGCCAATCGCTTCCCAGAACGACCTCGCCGAAGACATATTTGTACTGGTTGTTTGGGAAACAGAAAGAAATCAGTATAATTTCTTCATTCTTATACAGTATTGAAGTAATCATCATTGATGCTCCTGCTTACGGCAACATTGTACGGCTGGTGTGTCAAATCAGCGGGATTCCGGGATTCCGCTGATCTGTTTGGTCGATCGGTCGATCTAGGCTATCAAAGCGGGGGGCGGATATAGCTTTTGAAGGCAAGAAAAAGGTTTGTTCGCGATCATAAGATATCTATAGCCCATTATTACCAGTTATTCACAGAGAACAAGCGATGCCCAAGGCGCTAAATGAATATATCGAAGCCAACAATGCAAGCAACAAGACTGTGAACGTGAAGAATCCCGTGGCAGTCTTTTTAGGTGGAACTTCAGGGATTGGGGAGTATACCGCCTATACCTTTGCTAAATACACCGAGGCGCCGAGGATTTATATAGCAGGCCGAAACGCAGAGGCAGGTCAGCGAATTTTGGCCAAACTCAAGGAAATCAACTCGAATCCCGATTCAAAGTTCGAGTTCTTCAAGTGCGACTCTGGTCTGATCAAGGACGACGATCGATTGTGTGAGACGGTTGCTGAGAATGAAGACAAGGTGAACCTCGTCATGGTCTCTGCAGGATATCTCTCACTCGATGGATACAAAGAGACCAGCGAAGGGTTGAATCAGAAGTTGGCAGTCCACTACTACGGCCGATGGAGGGTTGTTGAGCGGCTGATTCCTTTACTCCAAGCTGCGGCGAAACAGGGACAACCTGCCCGAGCGATAACCGTTCTTGCCGCTGGCATGGAGGGTCAGGTCATCGAAGATGATCTTGATATGGTGAAACGTGAGTGATAGAAAAAGAAGTGCCCAACGATCTTTCTAACCAGACACCTCGTCATTGATCACGGCTACCGCGGGTATTACGTATAACAGTCTGGCTACCTTGGTATGTTTTTTTGCCTGTTATCATTATCTGAGTTCAATTTTGTGTTTTCTTTCATCTTTGTTTTAGTCTAACAAGCGATTTGCCCGAAAGTACCCTGAGCTCAGTTTCTCTCATATCCAGCCCGGTCCAGTCAAGACTGGTATCGGCAGATCGCTCCCTTGGTATATCCGTTACCCGTTCGCTCTTATTGCTCCCTTCAATGTTAGTCCTGAGGACGCTGGTGAACGAATGCTCTACTTGGGTTACAGCAGCTCTGAGTTTGCCACAGGGGGTCATTTGCTTAATCCATCCCTAGGTATTGGGAGTAAGAAGGCAATGGATAAAGGGTATCTGACTCAAGAAATGCAGGACAAAGTGTGGGCCCACACTGAAGAAATCTTCACGAAGGCAGTAGGCACCACCACAGCTTAGTATGGAGGTTGGTATATCAGAGCGGATGAGACAGGAAAAACATTATCTATACAATGAACAAAAACCGAATAATTAATAATAGGCTTACCGTGTTGAATTTGCTGCCCGCGCCAGGCAAGGAGTTAACAAGACTCAAGCAAACCAAACCCCCAAATGCACAAAGCACGATCCACATCCACCACCCATTGCACAATACGAGTACTCGGTGTGAATAACTACCAGTACTCTATACACCGTAGTTTTAAAACAGTTGATGGGTACAACCTTTGGTATGTCTACATGCCAAATCTAAGTTACATCAAGCGTATCATGCCAATTATACCGCCACTACTGCCTCCGAATATAGAGCACTGAAATAATATACCCCCAAACTGGACTCTGGCCCCACACTATCCCACACTCAGTTAAATGTCACGCAACCATCAGCAAATCAGGTGATTTGGTACTAATAACTATATATATGCAACTGGCTGATCAACGCACGCGATGTTCAACTTGAGAGTGTTACGACTTTCGAAGAGAAGAAGTTCCAAATTTGCAAAACAAAATGACCGAAAAAATTGATGTGGTTGTGGTCGGGGCAGGAATCAGTGGAATTGCAGCTGCTTCTCATCTTGCCGAAAAGGGCATCAAATCTATCGTCCTCGAGGGCAGAGACAGAATAGGAGGAAGACTGTTCACAGATCGCAAGTCTGGATCGGCCCCTTACGAGTTGGGCTGCTCGTGGTTTCACGAGGCCGGTAGTAACGATCTAGTGGAATTGGCCAAGGCGAACAAGATTGATTATGTCAGAGACGATACTGCCGGGTTCTATAATGCGAATGGACCGTTGGATGTGACTGTTGAAATAGCCCAAGCCCTGCAAGGTTTCAAGGACTTCTATGGTCTGTACAGTGAAGGTTCTTCTAACGACATATCCTACGGCTCTTTGGTAGATCGGTTCATTGAGACTCTGACAGGTGCTAGCCAAGAAGTCAAAAAAACTGCTGCACAACTGCTCCGAATCCCTGAGCTGTCCAATGGAACCCCCTGGAACCAGATTTCTGCAAAATCTGTAGGACAGGGTCAGCCCGATGACTTCATGGTGCTGGGTGGCTATGATCGGGTGCTCGAAGCTATCAAGAGGCATACACTCAAGGACTGTGTGCACACAGGACAGAAAGTGGTTGAGATTGATACAGAGGCGATCCAAGACAGAGTCCTGGTTAAAACGTCTGAGGGCTCGGTGTACGAGACGAAGTACGCCGTTGTCACTGTTCCGGTGTCTATTCTCAAACACAACGATATCAAGTTTTCACCATCTCTGCCCTCTGCTCTACAAACTGCTATCTTATCAACGGACGTTTCGCTGGTGGGAAAGGTATACTTTGAGTTTGACGAACCATTTTGGCCAGTGGATCTACACAAGTTCATCGTCGCTGCTATCCCAGGCTCAGATCCCAAATCAGCTTCTGCTTATCCCATTGTCATCTCCAATTGGTATATTCTCAATGGTGAGAAAAAGTATCCGGGACTAGCAGTTCTTACGCCAACACCTTTGACTGAGCAGATCGAAAGGGACGCAGGGTCAGCTTTTGAGCTGCTGCGACCAGTACTAGAAGGACTCCGTGTGGACAAATCTAAACCCCTTCTAAAGCCTACGCGAGCAACTAGCTCCAAGTGGTCTGTTGACGAATTCTCCAAAGGCTCGTATTCTACGTACAAAGTGGGAAATTCCCGAGAGCCTGCGGTTGCTGCCTTTGAATCAGGGGCGGGCAGAGTACGCTTTGCCGGAGAGCATACTATCCTGAAGGGAGCTACTTTTGCTCATGGTGCTTATAACAGTGGTATCCGCGAGGCCAACTATATTTTGGACGAAATTGAATAACTTATTCATATTTTATTATATTTCACGCAATGTCTAGTTCACTAATACACTTTATTTTTGATTATAATTCAGGGACAGAGCTGCCTCCGGCGGCCCCTTCCAGGCAGGCTTGGTTCTTTTGTGCAGAATGTCAAAATATATCTTAACCCATTATTCCTTTGGAAAACGCAATCGACCAAGTCCGAGACATACCACCGTCGAGCCATTGTGGCTGGAAGTTTGGGTCAGCAAAGAATTGATAGCTTGCCTGAGGATCATAAAGAGCCTGGTTGAGTTTCAGAATACCCTTCCACCCACTGTCCACAGAATTTACCATTCCAGCTATTAAACCATCCCACTCTTCTTTGACGAACTGGGGACTTCGTATATATGATGAAATAGGTGTCAATGGAATCATGTGAATTCCCTGAATGTACTCCAGATTCAATCCGAAGTAGGTGGCATGATCAATTTTATTCTCAAAGGTAATCCCACTGACTTTGTTTTTCACGAAATTGCGAGGTTGCTCGCAGTTATCATCACTGAAAATCATATACTTATTCATAGCTCGTCTCATAACCGCCAGCATTAAGTTCCCTCGAGCTTCCATTGCCTGATCACCAATGACTTGGCCCCATAGTTTTACACCATAAGCAAAATGGTAATCTTCCGATGACGACTCTTCATCCTTTCCGTCGCCAGAAATAAATAGCCCCTTGGCCCACGAGTGACCAACATACCAGTCAAAAGAACGTGAAATGGGAAAATCCTTGTCTTGGGCAGTTGGGTTCGACACATCTCGAACCAGAGAGTTGATCCAGCTCCTGTTCTCGGCAATCCAGTTCCCTCCGAAGTCTTTATCAATTTGACCTACTACCGCTGCTGCATGGAAGAAGTATCCATAGTGGAAATGGTGGTCATTGTAATAGGTGTTACCGAAATCAGCGTTCGGGTCGTTGTATCCGGCTACAGAAACTAATCCTTTCCAGGCAGTATCATACACCAGGGGGTTGATCTGTTTGTTCTGGGTGAATACAGCAAATGCCTCTTTCAACTTGTCGAGACCCCGTTTAGTTAAATCATTGTCCCCTAGAATGTACTTGGTAACTATCAAGATGAAGGCAAACTTGTCGAGTCCCTTTCCACTGAAATACATGGAATCCAGACATGCCTGTCCCTTCATGTCCTGGTTAAGTTCCTGGTCCGCCACTTCTCGCATGAGACGGAGATCGTCTTGGCTGTACTTATTGCAATTAAAATACTTGTCACCTTGGGTGGGGTTCATGGCCGACCAAGGAAGGAATCCAATGGTGTGCGGGAAAGATTCTTGCATTTCCAATGCATCCACTACGCACCCGGTCATTTTCCCCATCACTGTTGAGTCTAGTTGCAAAGAGGTTTTCCCCTGACTGGTAGTAGTCGTAAAGGACTCGACCTGGTGAGGGAGTGCGTACACCAGAATCTTCCCCGAAGAGCTCTTTCCTTGAATATGGTATTGAAGTTTGTATGTGGCCGATTTGCCATCCTTGACATTTCCGTCCAAGGAAACTGTGTCGGCATATGCCCCAGCCGTTTGATCGTAGCAACTATCAGAGCCAGCTGGGCACTCTCCAATCTGAACAATCGTGTCACGACCCGAAGAGCGTGCTATGAAATGATTAGGGTCTTTGAGCTCGAAGTCTACTCGGTTTCCAGAGACGTACATGAGCCACCTCACGCCATTGTACAAAATCAATTCATACTTGTCGTAACTGCCCGCACTATCGACTTTGTGCGCACTCTGGAATCCCACGACCGACGAAATTGCCGGAGTGAGATTATTGTACTTTCCAGTAATGACTCCCATGCCATTGTACAGAGGTAGCTGGATTGTTCCGTGTCCCGATGTCAGCGTCACCTCGGCCGAGAACGGACCACACTTGTTCATAGAGAGTGACACATTGGATTCGGTAAACTCTGTAGTACCGAAATTGACAGACTGGATCCCTGCTGGATTGAAATAGTATTGGCATGGGTCAGCTGCTGGATCCTGCCCAAACACGCGCTGGTGTTCTTGCGTATGCGATACTGCTAGGCCCAGGAGATTCGGCTGCTGAGACCACCACACCGAATATGGATGAGGGAATGCCGGCAAAGTTCTGGAGTCCAGTAGCATGTTGGCATAAAATTTATTGGTTTCTATGGGTTCTCCATGATGGTCATCGAAGGGCTTCAAGGGATGTGACTTGTGTTGAAAGACAGAGGGGATGCCTCTATCAATGGCAACAAATGGATTGCCATTGAATGAACCGGGGCTAGGTAGGGGCATTAGGCGTTGTATTTTCAGGTTACTTTGCTGTTTTGTTTAAGTATGCTGAAAGTTCACGAATAATGCATGTCACAGAACCGCCTTGACCGCATATTTCGACGTCATCATCTCGCCGGGGTTCCAAATTGTTCCGGTTGGTACGGCGGCTGGGCGATCGCTGTTAAATGAATAGCATGGATGAGGTCGCTGTTAAGTAGTTGCACAGGTAGTCTGACTTTGTACTGCAAACTACGTACTACAGGTTACTGTTATAATTTATTATCCTTATAACCCAGGATCTCCTCAATGGGTTTATTGAGAAAGTCCAATGTTAGGCTTGTACAACTACTGGTTATACGCACCCAGTATTTAACTGTTCCTAGTCTATACACCTACTATATATCCATTTTATAGCAACACACAGCGGAATCTATCAACTACGTCAGTAGCAACACACGCCATCTATTAAATGAGATCCCCTTAACTGTCGGGCCGTTTCCATGCAATTGAATCCTAACCTGATTGTTAATTGACAAAGTGGTGGTGTTACATCGTATCTAATCACTATTCAACCCCAAGTCTCCACTATCCTTCCTCAGTAGGTTCGGTTTTGTATCCGGTGTTTCCTCACCACCACACCGGAGATGATGCTACCCCGACATCCCCCACGAATGTGCGTTGCAACGTTTAAACGAGTGAAGTTGCGCAAGTGTAACATTATATAGAGGGGTCGCTCTGTTAGAAATCAATTGCGACACATATAACCTAATTGTTTGAACCTTTCCAATCAATTTTTCAGTTTAAAACTTATCTTAAAAAACAATGGTCTACACAGTTAAATGGGGAATTCTAGCCACCGGTGGTATTGCTGAAGCCTTCGCTTCAGACCTTTTGGTTAACCCAACCACTCGAGAAGTCCACGACGTTAAGCACGAAGTTGTAGCTGTTGGCTCGTCCAGCAAAATCGAAAAAGCCCATGAATTCATCAAGAAAATTGGAGCATCGGAATCCACTGCTGCATACGGTAACTACGATGACCTGGTCAAGGACCCCAATGTAGACGTTATCTATGTGGCTACTCCGCACACTTTCCACTATGCCAACACCAAGAGCGCATTGGAAGCAGGGAAACATGTCCTGTGTGAGAAGCCATTCACTATTAACGCTGAGCAACTGAAACATCTTCGGGACATTGCCAGAGAGAAGAAATTGTTTCTGATGGAAGCTGTGTGGACGAGATATTTCCCCCTAGCTTTGGACTTGCAGAAGCAGCTGTTTGAAGACAAGGTTATTGGCAAGCTGCACCGGGTTTACTCTGACTTGGGGGTTGATTTCGACGTAGAAAATGGCCCAATTACAAGTCGTATGATTGCTCCAGAGCTGGGGGGTGGTGCTCTGCTGGATCTTGGTATCTACGCCATGACTTGGGTCTTCCTAATCAACTATGCTGACCCAGACAACAAGGGAAAGGCACCCAAGTATTCGGGAAACATCATCAAGACTCCCAGAACCGGCGTTGACGAGCACACTTCCATCACTATGGCCTTTGAGGAAGGCAGGACCATGGCAATTGCTACTACCAGTTTGAGTTCGCCCTCTAACCACGACGCCTGTGTGCGAATTGAGGGGTCTAAGGGAGTGGTCACTCTCCAGTGGGCCACTTTCCAGCCCTCGAGTTACACCATCTACAAGTTCACCGACAAAGGTGGAAATCTATCAGAGGGAGATGTACGCAAGTTCCCTGTCCCTGGCGGCCGAGGTATGTACTACGAGGCTGACGAGGTAGCGCGGTGCTTGAAAGCTGGCAAGCTTGAGTCCGATCGGATGACTGTGGATGAGAGTATACTTATCACGACTATCATGGACAAGGTACGATACGACAGTGATTTTAGGTACCCTGAGCATCTGGAGGCTGTTAGCAAGTAAAGGAAGTAAGCTTGTAATTGCCGTAGAGTAGTGCTGTAGATTTAAGCTAACTTCAAGAATTCTGCGGAGCAAAGCAGGGCTATATTTACCCGAGAGAGGGGCTTACTGCCGTAAGCGCAGCTTTCACTACATAGGCATCTATCTGCTTGGCCCAGGTGAAAAAAAATAAACTAGTTACCTCACGCAGATATAGTTGAAGGACGGCAACTCATTTCTCATTTTGGAGATCCCGGATCAACTGCAAATCTCTCATCTCGAAGATCGGCATTTAACAAATCAACATCCCCACTGCCTTTCTGTGCCATGTTGAAGGACATAGCAAGCCGATCAGATTCGCGTTTGATCTGATTTCAGCCCAGTCCGAACTTTCATAAATTCGAGGCGATGTATCAACCAAAGATCATTGTGCTCCAAACCTTCCAAACTGCCTAGTTTGAAACTCATAATTAAGGTTTCGGGCTTTTAAAAATCCTGTAAGGCACACCAAGGTTTAGATCCTTTGACTCCACAACATTTGATACAATTTTGGGCTATCATTACTCCGCATTTTGCAAACCCTTGCTCCGCTTAATTATGTCTCCACTCCACCAAGAGTGACACGCCGGAAATATACATTATAAGGAAGGGATCCCCTCCCTGGGTTTCAAAAAAGCTTTGAGGAAATTACTGCTATTATCAGCTATTATCATGTTTGTCAAGGACGAACCCGAATTACATAGTGCTCATTTCAAAGGAGAGACAGAGGAAGAGGTCTTTGCTGATGTCGACCAACAGCTCGCTGAGATCGAGCTCGAGTCTGACAATAATCCCCGCAAGGGACGCGATTTAACTTGGCAATTCGGCAGCTCTAGAACAGCTACTATTGCTTTGGCTGGGTTTGCCTGTATGGGCGGTCTGCTGTCCGGCCTGGATCAGTCTTTGATCAGTGGTGCCAACTTGTACATGCCTGCTGAGCTTCATCTGAGCACGAACCAACAATCGTTTATCAACTCTGCAATGCCTCTTGGGGCAGTTTTTGGCTCTCTTATTCTGTCGCCGTGCAACGAGCTGTTTGGCCGACGATGGTCTATCATCATAGCCTGTATTCTTTACACCGTAGGGGCCGGTTTGGAAGCCGGAGCCATCAGCAATGGGATGATGATAGCTGGAAGATTGGTACTGGGAGCCGGACTAGGCTTGGAGGGAGGTACTGTCCCCGTTTATGTGGCTGAATGCGTCCGATCCGAAGTGCGGGGTCGTCTCGTGTCCCTGTATCAGTTCAATATTGCCCTAGGCGAAGTTCTTGGATACGCTGTCGCGGCTATGTTCGTGAGCGTCAAGGGCAACTGGAGATTTATGCTGGGATCATCTTTACTGTTCTCGACAGTCATGTTCTGTGGAATGCTTGTTCTACCCGAAAGCCCTCGGTTTCTGATGCACAAGAAGAAGACTTTAGAGTCTTATAGGGTCTGGAAAAACCTTCGTGGGTTTGACGACCCTACTTCTAAATTGGAGTTCCTGGACATGAAAATTACCGCTGAAGAGGAATTGACCACCGACTTGCAAGCTGAAAAGAAGCACGCGTGGATTGACTTTTTCAGAGTTGCAAGATGCCGGCGAGCTTTGATTTACGCTAATATCATGATATTCCTCGGACAGTTCACAGGGGTCAATGCCATTATGTACTATATGTCAACTTTGATGCACCAGATAGGGTTCAGCGACGAGAAGAGCGTGTTCATGTCTTTGGTAGGAGGTGGATCCTTACTTCTTGGCACCATACCGGCCTGTCTGTATATGGACAAGCGGGGCCGGCGTTTCTGGGCTAATGCTATTCTGCCAGGCTTCTTTGTGGGACTTTTATTCGTAGGACTGAGCTACCCGCCTATTTTCGCCAATGGATCGACGGGCCTCTATTTAACAGGGCTCATTCTGTATATGGGGTTCTTTGGATCCTATGCATGTCTTTCTTGGGTAATTCCATCCGAGGTGTATCCTACCTATTTGCGAAGTTACGGAATGACCACATCCAGTGCAACACTGTTCCTATGGTCTTTTGTGGTCACATACAATTTCAGTAGGATGCAAGAAGCCATGACTAAAACTGGCCTTTCTCTTGGGTTCTACGGAGGAATTGCTGTGGTTGGGTGGGTTTACCAGCTATTGTGCATGCCTGAAACTCAAGGAATGACTCTAGAAGAGATTGATTTAGTGTTTAGTAAGCCCACCAGTCAGATTATGTCCGAAAATGTGGCTCAGATACGGCAAGTAGGGTCTGATTTAGTTCACTTTCGCTTCAGCAGTTTGTGAATTGGTGACTGACTGGCCAGTGAGAGAGACCTTTTAGCTTTGGGAGTAGAATTTAATTAGGTAAATATCTCACCTGATTTTACAGATCTATACTGAAGTATTACAGGGCAGCTTAGAAGCTCAGATAATATCAGTAGTGACGGAGTTACGGAAAAATCGTGTTGGAATCTAGAATGCTGATCATCGATCCGTCATTTCCGCCATGGCTCATCCCGTCGACCCTTAACCCCACAATTTATTAAAGTTGACTAATGTTCCGAAGGTCCAGAAGGCAAATCGTGCATGGCAGTTTCGATATACTATATAAACGTTGCTCGAGCTGGCAGCAAGTAAATATCACTCGAAAAAATAAGTTTTCAGCTCTTAAAGTCACTACTAGCTAATATCGCAGCAATATGTCAAAGTACGGATTTGTTGCCATACCAAGAGACATTTCTCAAATCCTTAACGGCCGGCCTTATATTAATGTACCAACTCCGCAAACTGTAGCAGCCATTAATGTTCCGAATTCACCAGTGGCACAGGCTGTGAACGAGTATGCCAAAGCAGAACTCCCAGAACCAGTTTACAACCACTCCGTTCGGGTTTTCTACTATGGGATTGCTATTCAGAAAGATCAGTTCCCGGAATGGGATCTCCACCCGGAGGTGTACTATGTAACTTGCCTTCTACATGACATTGCTACTACTTCCAAGAACATGGCGGCTACTAAAATGTCTTTTGAGTTTTATGGAGGTTTGATCTCTAGGGACCTGATCCTGAAACTGTCCAATGGGGATCAAGACTTTGCCGAGGCTGTTTGCGAAGCAATCATCAGACACCAGGATTTGGGAACTGTGGGTACTATTACCACCCTCGGTCTGCTGCTGCAATTGGCTACTATATTGGACAATGTGGGATTGCATACTTCACTAATTGACGGATCTACTGTAGACGACATAAATCAATGTGTTCCTCGGAAGAAGTGGCTCAGTTGCTTTGCAAGAGCCATTGACAATGAGAACGCTAAAAAGCCATGGGGCCACACTAGTGCACTAGGAAAGGATGATTTTCGTGACAATGTTCTGGGAAACAAGGTTATGAAGAGATATGAGGATGCTGAGGCTCTACTGTAGCTCGAAGAAGCGTATAACAGCATCAGAGGGTCTCTCCATGCCTCCGGCGGCCCTCATGGGCAGGTTCTGCTTCGCAGAAGCTGATGATGATAAAAAGATATCAAGGTCATGCAACAGGAAAAAGAAGAATTAAACCCTATAAAATTTAAAAAAAAAAGAATTAATACACTGTTCTTTTATTGAGAATCGGCTCAATAACCTTGCAGTTCATTTATACACCGCAAAGTAAACATCAACTAAGCCTTATGCTTCGCATCCGTTCTCTCAAAGGTGCCAATTACATGACCGCGAGCTAGACCTGTCTTTTTGATGATGTCGGTGACCTGATCAAGGGTGAGCTTTGCATCAAGAGGTTTCTCCTCGCTTACAGCGTAAAACTCAAAGAAATATCGATGTGGCCCATGGTTCACAAGAGGACGGGGACCTTGGTATCCTACGTGTCCTCTAAAGGCTAATCCAAAGGTCACCTCTCCGGATACATCCCCTCGACTGAAAAATTTCTGCGGAAAGACACCTTCTGTGCTGAGATTGTAAGCAACCATGTGAAGAACGGGAAATTTGAGCGGAACATCCAAGTCTTCCATGGCAAGGATTAATTGCTTGGTGCCTGATGGAATATTTTCAACTTTTAGAGAAGGACTCTCATCCGGTCCTACACCAACTCCGGCTGTGCTCCAAGGCATGTGTTGTCCATCTTCAAAATCGGGACTGGAGACTTTAAGGATCTGAGGGAGCTCTTTGATCTCTTCGGTTTTATTGAATATCAAGTCCTTCTCCGTAGGAGGCGTGAAAATTAAGGGCAGAATCTTCCCTAAAAGCTTTTCAACAAAAAGATTCATTATGATTTACTCAAGTTTTCTTATAGTAAATTTCCCTAGCAATAGATATTTAAAAGCATTTCTCTGTTTTTATAGATGGGGTTCGGAATCTCGGTTGCACATCCGAGTTATAGTTGCATACCCGATGCATTAAGTCCACACTACGGACTTAAGATAGGCCCTTCAGATAGGCTAAGATTGCTCTCATCTGGATAAAGGAAAGATCATGCTGCGTTGAGATTTCGAGCTGAACAATAGGATTTCAAAAGTTTATTCAGATGGATTTATTTTCTCGTCTATTCAAGATTTCCTATGGATGTTTCGCTTAAAGTTTTATGCTTCATGCAATGCACCCACCCCTGACCCTCGCTTCTGGACGTCACTGCATATCAAATACCTTCCTAACTTACGGATGTCCTGGCTCAGAAAAATACAAATGATGTTTCTTGCATTCGTGCATTCGTAACCCAAAAAGTCTATTAGTCTATTTATGATGTTTATTATATTCACATTTCACTCACACATAATATAACCCATTCTCTCTTAGGACCTCTTAACCCTATCCTTCTTCTTAGGCACTCGGTTCAACCAGTAGAAGAAGAACACCATAGCGACATGGAATACAGGATAAGCAATAAATATCCCGAGGTTTCTCCATCTGATGTCAAAGTCAGCTTGGATAGAACTCAAAAACACATTGGTGGTATCAAAAGTGCAGAATTGACAAGCAGAAGTAGCATCGCCATTCACCACATACCCGCCCGTCGCATTAATATAGGGTCCAAGAAACTCGCTGCAAGTCTGCCCAGCGAGTGGATTCATGGAAATCAGTTCATTGGGCGCGCACACAACAGGTGAGTTTGCCAATCCAACTGTAAGCATTCCCGTCATCATATAAGTAAACGGCGATATCCTGTACATGAAAATCCAGAATCCAGGAAGCGTCTCGGGAGTAGCCAAAGCACCACAGAACAACAGCGCCATAGTGAAGAGAAGAGAAGCAATGTTCGCAGCTGTATCCCCAAGCTCCATACCAGCTATGCACATCTGCGCCATAGTACTGGTATAGATGAAGAAGAGCAAAACATAGAAATACATGAGACCACCTCGCGAATGCACCTCGTTGGTGTATGCAGCATTGTTGTATAATCCAACAGGGTAGTACCAGCAGAAATAGGTAAGAGTACCCACTAGAATCTGCCAGGGAATTTCGACAGTGACCATAGCCGCCAAGAATGCCTTCCAACTGAAAATCTTTGATGGCCGTTCTCGTACCTCGTAAAGGTTTCGCTGAATAACAAAGTAAGGGATAAGTTGCTGAACGGCACTATTGAAAACAAATGTCAACATGAAAACAGAAAACATGAGGTTTTGCAAACCTTGTTGAGAGTTGTTGGCCTTAAAGAACGAAAACCCATTAAACAAAGCAGAAAAGACAGAAAGGAAAATCTTAGCCCAAATGTATCTAGGACTTCTCCAGTACTGTTGGAACACACGATAAGTGACAAGAATGTACTGCTTCAACAAAGGTGCAGCAAATTCGCTGGCTTTCTTAGAAGCCTCAGACACATTGCTATCATTTGCAGAAAAGCCAGCCATCATACTATCAATCTCAGCTCGAATAGCCAGTCGCTCTTCGGAATTTTTCCAAACCTCAGCATAATCTTGCTTGGCAACTGAACCAGGTGCAGCTCCAATTACGTGAAGCATCCATTCTGCTGGATTGGCATCAGGAGGACAAGGATCTGCACCGTGCCTCTCAAAGTATCCTGTCAGACTCTTCGAATTCTTTCCAATATCTCCGAAGTATACAGTCCGTCCACCTTTGGCCAAGAACAGTAAACGATCAAATTCCTGAAGCAACAATGCAGAAGGTTGGTGGATAGTACACAGAATGGCCTGTCCGGCATTCGACAACTTCTTCATAAGTTGACAAACGGACCAAGCAGTTTGAGAGTCAAGACCAGAAGTAGGCTCATCCAAGAACAGTAGCAACTTAGGCTTAGCAGCGAGTTCTACTCCAATCGTAAGTCGCTTTCTCTGCTCAACATTCAAACCTTCTCCAGGGACACCAACCACAGCATCAGCATATGCCTCCATTTCTAAAATCTTCAGAACATTGTCAACATAAGCGATCTTTTCGCTGGTGGGAACAGAGTTTGGCTGACGAAGTAGAGCACTAAAAGTCAGTGCCTCTCGAACAGTTGTCGTCTCTAGATGTAAATCCTGCTGTTGAGCATAACCCGTAGAACGCTGGAATGAATCATCTCTAGGGTTACCATTCACAAACATCTGACCAGTTACAACTCCCATCGTGACTCGATTTGCCAAAGTATCAAGTAAAGTAGTCTTTCCGGCTCCAGATGCACCCATCAATGCTGTCAAAGTACCTGGTTTAACCCAGCCATCAACGTGGTCTAACAGACGCCTGTCTTCTTTCTTGATCTTAATATCATAGCATACATCCTTCCAGTAAAAGATGTCCTGAGAAGTCTCCACGATGTTTCCAACCACTGAAGAAGAGTCACCATCACTAACTAGATAATCTTCTTTAACACGAGAACCAGACTCAACGTCACTGACCGAATTCTCAGCTCGAACTTTTGCTTCCTTTCTCAGTTTCTTGAGTGTGCTTCTCTGGAACACGAGCATTTCACCCTTTGTTCGAGCACCCGGATTGAAATATACACCAGCCAGATAGGTCAACAAAAAGAAAATTGCAAAACCCAGAACGATACCAAAGTCACGCCATAGATGACTGGCCTCATAATGGTACGAATTACTGAGGAAAACATCACCGTTAATGAAGTCCTGTCCCAAAACAGCACCACTGCCAGAACAGACGTGATTATCCGGGGCCAAATTTTCAAAACCAGGTCCGGATGGAACGAACGCAGAGCATGGGAAATCTCTGTCATGGAATTCGTTAACCATTAAAGCTTCGAATCCATAGGCAACTGGATTGATCCAATTTATCCATCTAGACCACCCGTGCATATCTTGTACTGGAATGACGAATCCCGTGTAGATCGCCATTGCCATCAATAATACTGTAGCAGGGATCATAGCTTCCGGCAGAGACTTAGTGTAAGAGCCAACAGTTCTAAACAAATGAGACATTGCCAGAGTACTGAAGAAACCGTTGAGCAAGTAAACGAAAAAATGACCAGGCGTCCTTCTCAGATTGGACAGGAAGTATAGAATGAGATTGAAAAAGACAGCAACGATAATTTTCAATGGCATTTCGGTCAAAATCGAGGCAAATGCATCGGCCATGGGGTCGTACAAAGCATACATCTTGTGCTTCTGGACAATCGGCCGAGCTTCGTATAAGGAAAAGATTTCAAGAAAAGAACCGAAGGCATTGAAGAGAATGGCAAAGAAAAGTAGGGCAGTGCGCTGATAAAAGGAAGCCGTTGTGTCAGGCAGATTGTAGAACACAGATCCCAAAATGAACGCAAAGGAGTTATTTCCAAACAAAGTGGTGAGCTGCATAGTAGCATCACCCTGGATTCGCTTAAACCCCCGCCCAATCAAGTACTTGACTTGCTGACCAAAGGATACGGTGTAGGGAGATGAGTGTCGAACACCTTTACCTTGTCGAGCATGGTGTGAATCCTTGAAAGCCTCCAAATCGGCACCATTCAAAGGGTGTTGAGCATTGAACTCACTAATCTGGTTTTGGACAGCTGCATACTCGGGAGAAGCTTTCCATCTAGCTTCAAACTCGTCTGGGGTTTGCGGAACCAAAGCTTCAAATCCCTTCCGAACGACTCGCTCATGAGGACTTGAAAGTGAAGTCAAGAAATCAGGAGTGGGCTGACGAGGTCTGGGTTCAAACCCCATTTCGTAAAAGAAGCCCTTTGCTCTGGCTCGAGAGCCAAAGTAGATTTGACGCCCCTCATAAAGGAGGACAACCTTATCGAAAATGTCATACATCTCCTCAGACGATTGGTACACAGCAACCAGAGAAGTGGTCTTCGACATTTCCGACGACACTTTGAGGGTTCTGATAAACTCCAGGGCAGTAGCAGAATCCAGACCCCGAGTGGAGTTATCCCAGCACTGGAATGGCGCGCCGGAAAGGTAGACTTCAGCAATGGAGACTCGCTTTCGCTCACCACCAGACACACCTCGGACGATATCACTGCCTACCTTTGTATTCTTTGTGTGGGACAAACCAAACGTGGCCATCACCACATCTCTCATGTACCCAGCGTACTGCTCACGAGACACACCGGGGATTCGATTATCAGGAGTTCGCAGCTTAGCTGCAAACAACAAAGTGTCACCGACACTTAGATGCGGGAAGTGGATTTCAGACTCGGCAGAGTAAATAACATCACCTCTGAAATTTTTGTTAACATCGTGAGGGGTCACTCCACTATAGTTGAGAACTGACTCGCCATCAACATGGAAACCGTATGTTTGAACGGCAACCGTCTTCAGAAAAGTAGAGCAACCAGCACCAGGGCGACCGAGGACCACCACCATTTCACCAGCGTTGATGATACCATCCATAGGTCGAAGAATATCCACACGCGTCCCTTTTTTGAAACCTTGGAGAGCATGCTTACCGAAACTGATAATCTTTAGTAAAGCGTTATACACAGTGATCTGGTAGTCAGCATCTGTACCGAATCCAGAGGCTGCCAGATTTTGGTAGGCGAATCCTAGTTCACGTTCTTTGTATCTTTCAGGGTCAGCTTGGAAAATTCGATACATGTTTCTCGCCCAAGCAGCACTGTTGAAACTAGGAGAGTTTGGGTCCAAACATGAGTCCACAATGTCATCTTCAAAGGGGTTTTTAGGAGGCCCTGTCGACACTGTTCTCATAAGCTCGTAAATCCTGCTTTGGTCGGTGGAATCGCGAGTCAGCTTGCGGGCTAAATCTCGGATATGCTCCTTCTCAAACATTTCATCTTGAATATCAATATCATTATCGTCCACTCCCGCATATGGCTCAGGAGCGGCAGTTTTTTCGTCAGACATTATTATTTCCTAGTTAGCAGACAGTTCGGTGAACCCTGATGTCCGAACCTTACACCACAAAATATTTTGGGCGAGACCACAGCACTTACAAAACAAAACTAAGAAAAATTGAAAGAGAATTAAAGGTATTGAAATAAGGTAAAAAAAAAAATAGAATCACTAAATCAATCTGATCACAACGAAGCAAAAATGAGAGTTTGTAAATATCTTCGTGTCTTTTGTTTTCTTTCACTGAGTTAGAAAACAATTTGGAAAACCACAAGTACGAGAGCGAATCATGCAATAACTTACAAGAAGACAACCTAAACTGCTACACCGTTCAGGTCCACAAAAATTCAAAATCTCAATAAGCTATCGTCTATCCCAATTAAGCCCCGACAAAACTTTTGCAACAAAGACGTCTTGACTGTGTGTTATATATATATTCGATTGTCAGTTTGACGAGTTTCTGGGCGCATGCAGAGATTATCTGAGTTGATATACCAAACGGGTCTAAATACGACGACGAGTCATAGCTGATCGGAATATTTAACGTTCCGGACTTAGCGGCCGCCTGCTTAAGGGGCTAACATACGGTTCGGCCGTGCGCGGAATGTACTTTGTTCCGCTGTTCCGTGGGCGAGGGTTTCTCAGGAACGGAATTAACACAATTTTCCCCACGGAGCAGTTATGGGATGTAGTACGATCGGCCGGAAAGTCCATGGCGATAACGTTTCAGACCGCTAAGGAAGTGAGATGAATGCTTTGATGGCCTCACTGGAAGTATAACTTGCTCCTATGAAACCACTATATGTTTCTTGGGCAATTCCCAACTTTGACGAATGGCTGTTAAACTTCTGGATATAGATGCTGTGCCTGCTTTTGTCCTAACCCTCTATAGCATCTTATCTCCGAGCCGATGATTGTGTGTTTATTCACATGCATACACTGATGAGCACAGATTCGTCATAATGATTTATGTCGTAAATCGTACATCGGTTAACACATTTTCATTCATTGTTGGAAATTGACCGTAGCGAGATTTTATTACTTCTGTTGGTCCAATGTCCAATGAGCAGGTGGTGCAAAAATCGGATTTTGGCGCTGAAACAAACCCTTTCCTTTCAAAGTCTCAAAGTCTCGATCACAATATATCATTTGCCACTTTTCAGCCGTGCACGCCAATCACATATCAAAGAAGAAAAATGAATTAAATTTCGGATGGGGACATTTCAGAAGCTCCGGAAAGTAGATGTTTCCCGTTAACCTTGTCGATTCACTGCCTCATTCCGCATACTCTTAACTCCGTAACTTTAACGAGACCTATAGGTTCATCTGCGGGTCAGAGATGCCATATCTCCTGAGAAGTCTCCTTTTTGGGATAACACACGTTGTCTCAGAAGTTGGTGGCAACTTGAAAATCGAATTGGCCAGGGTACTTTTGTAAAGGTCGTAACTGTTGTTTACTTGATTTTTTTTGTTTTTGGCAGACTGGGAAGGAGAGCTACGGTTGCACAGGTTTTGAAAAAGGTGAGAAGTTGAAAACTCCTCCGTGAGACGATCAATGGCAATTGGTCTAGCTGATTGATTCTCTATCGCTATGTTGGTCTCGATGTAGATGAATATCCAAGATTTCAGATCAATCTGGGTCCTATATTTTGTAGGACTTCTTTAATTGAAGTATCTGCCTATTGAACGCGGTGTTCAGTCTTTGACGAAAACAACCACTGTCTTCACATACGGTTTTTTTATTTGATTTAGCGATACAGAACTGAATGATACGATACCACTATCAGAATGAATACCTAAGATTGGCGAGTTTCAGACCTGAAAAATCCAGTTTGATGATTGTACAACAGCATTAAGAACACTTTATATACACGTATAGCCAATGCTCTCTAAATAGAATGGCCTAAAATAATGTGGCATCCATAGAAAATCCACCACGCTTTCTCTGTTCCAAGGCATCTCTAAGATACAACATCACATCCCACCAGAGCTCAAGACCAATCAATCCCTCATCTTATCGTCTCCTAGTCAGGCATATCAGCGAAGATCTTTCAGGGTGTGAAATTTCAGCCGTGCCATCATTGTAGCCCGTTTGGCAAGAAGAAGTGTGGTAGAAATTACGACCTTTTCCTGCCGCTTAAATAAAAGTAAGAGCAGTACAACTAACTGCAACCGACTGGTTCATTTTTGATTTACTCTCCTAGTAGTGAAATGCGGTTCAACGGACTCAAGTAACGTTAGTAGTGGTGATCGGAGGTACGGCTGAACTATGAATGCCTAAATTCTAACATATTTATATTTTGACTTTCTCCGCTATTTTGTGTGAGGAAACTGAACCAAAGCAGTGAATATATAAGCCTGGTTTGAATGAGACACTCCGAGGGAGACTTGCCCTCTTGTCTCGAAGTACAATGTTTCTAGCTTTAATATGTTCAATTCTTTGTCTGCTAATTGGCGCTCTGTTTTATCTGAATTATCACCTAAACGAGCTTCAAGACGTCAGTCTGCCCCCGAATATCAGCTTCTGGCGTGCAGGGGATGTGGCCTCTGAGACGTCCATCCCGCCGGACCTGAAAGTGCCCAAGCTGGATAACGTAGGAGACACAATCTATGTTGTTTTGGGGTGCGGTTTCTTGGGCAGTTGGGTGGCTCGCTATCTTTTGGTACGCGGTGATACTGTGCATTTGGTAGACAGAGTACAGCAGAAAGAAGTGCCGCCTGACCTGATCAAACATGGCGCTATTTACCACCTAGTAGACTTGGCTGAAGAGAATCAGTTCGACGAACTTGTTTCCCAGTCTCTAGATGTTTCAAACAAGAAACTGGTCGTTTTCCACTGTGCTGCCATCACAAAATACCACATTGCTAGCTACAAGCTGAAACGATCTCCATGTTTTGCAAACGTCAAAATGGCACGGGAGGTTACAAGTACCATGGCCAAATACCCTGGGAGCCTGCTGATCCATTTCAGCGACGCAATGGTCTCGAGAAACGCCCCTACTTGGTGGAAACTATGGGATAGATCTGAGTGGGTTCAAGTGACGACGCCAGCTTCATCGGCGGCTTCTCACACGCCTCCCAAGAGTTCTATCAATCGCTACGCAGAGTCTATATTGTGTGCAGAAGAGATCATCCGTGCTTCTGAGGTTAAATCGGTAATTCTACGCTTGGATGGTTTCCTCTCAGGACATTACCGTGACTCACTACTAACTCCGGTAATTAAATACCATGGGGGCCTTCTTCACTCGAGTCATACCCTTATTTCGCTGCTACACGTAGAAGACGCAGTAGCGTGTGGACTGTATCTCGAGGCGGCAGCTGTTCAACAAAATGACGGCGACGGCCGTACAGTCCTTGGCCGCACATTCACCCTGGGTAGTGCCCAGGTTACGAATCTGGGAGAAATCTACAAATATATAGCACAGCAGCGGGAATTTGCGGCCATTCGAATCAACCCTACCGTGGTATTACTATTGAGCTGCGTTGGGTCAGCCGTGGCATGGTTACGATCGATCATCTTTTCACCAAGCAAGGCTTTGAACTGGAAGGAGGATAATCTACTGTGTGGATCAAGTGCAACCCTCTGTATGGGTCGTTTCAATTCCCTCCAAATTGGCCAAATACCGAACCCCACTAATACTAGAGAGATTGGCGACATCTTGGGGTTTGATCTCAAATGGAACACGGCCGACATTATCACGGGGGTAGCCCGTGAGATTAAATGACAATTCAATGTTCCCTTGGTCTCTGCTGTATGATTTCATTGTGTAAGGCTTTAATATGAGCTCGCTCTTTCGCGAGGAATCCTTCCGAGCGGCTGTCGCTTCGCGGAATGCGATCCGAGGCACGATGTATGTTTACGTGCCTGACATATAATTTCGCTCGCAGAGCAGGTATCCCGCGGAATAGAGTTGCGAGTTTCTGCTAAGCTCATTCCAAATTGAGTCAAACAACCTCTTGCTGTACTTAGCCCTTGCATAAGGGGTCGCACAAGACTGGTTGCACCCTCTACGAACTGCTTTAGAAATGCAAATAATTACAAATGTTGAGCGTGGCCGAACCCATCTGATATCAACTGGGCATACTCTGCTTCTAGACCGCCGTTCCCTGTTCACAATACCTGCATAAGCCCACGTTCATCAACTGGCGCGGCTTGGAGACCTCTTACAAACTGATTTACACTTTAAAAGTAGCCCGAATCCCTCAGCTTTCCGCATTTTGCGATGAGTGAACGCAACAGCTTGGGAATATAAAAAGATATACATACAGATTTGAAACATGAACGGGAGGAGACCAAACGCAAAAGTGCACAAGGCGAAGAACAGAAAGTGCAAGTTCGTGGCAAGAGGTTTTACTGCTTGCGATGCCTGTAGGGAGCAGAAACGCAAGTGTGATCTGTCCAAGCTCGGGCAATTCCCTTGCTCAAGCTGCACAATGCGAAATATTGGCTCTGAATGTAAAATCACCGGATCCGAGGTGAAACGACTTGACCCGAAGGGTCCCAACGAGGTTGGACTGAACTCCACGTCTCCAGATCAAAAGCCAGTGGATCCCTCAATCGTGATTCCGCCGGGTTCTTCACTGGAAGGCGGCTTGGCCGAGATACTGAAGCCAGAGATGTTGGTCAGTATAGTCAGTGGCTTCTTCGACAACGATGAATGGTCCTTTTTCTGCGACCGAGGTTCAATAATCCGCACGGCTGCCTTGGGACACACCGAAGAGAATCAAGTGGACCCTGAGTCACAGGCTCTGCTATATGGTATATGCTGCTCGACAACCCTCAGGCGAAGCACTCACTGCTGCCCTGCAGACATGACATCCCTTACAACTTCAGAGGTGGCTCGAAAGTTTTTTGAACTGCATATGGATGCATTTAAACAACTGCCGCGCCATCCAGGACGGTCGCTGACGTGTTTTCAGTCATATATTATGACTACGCATTGCTACTTGCATTTTGAAGACGTTGAAAATGCCTGGAAGAGTTTCTACGTGGCTGTAGAGTGCTATGAACAGCTGATGGCAGCACGCGCAGACAGCCTGCTGCTGGACGAAAATCTTATAGAAAGCGGGTTTGTTGCCCTTTGCATGGTGGAGATGGGATTGTGTTTGTTGTCTGAGAAAGATCCTGTCTTCCATCCGAAATATCCTGTGGGAAATTTCAAAAATAACTGGTTGCAGCGTCGGTTCGATGTGGTTACGGTGTTCCACAAGTCGCAAAAGACATTTGTAGGGGGCGAGCCTGTTGACGCGAATCTGGCCGATGAGATAAAACGGATTATAACACGGGTCAACGAATTGGAAGGTAGGACGCGCCCGTTTGGCCAAACCAGCCTGTTTACTTTGCTTATTAAGCTCGAAACTTACAAACTTACCCATACGCACCCGAACAACCTATTGGTCCGTGCTAAATCAATATCAGACCTGATCACGTATGGCAACGCACTGTCCTTGTGTCTGCAGCAACTCGAGATCCACGAACCCCGGCCGCTGCTCATCTCTAGTCCTTTTTTGGCCATTCAGGTATTCCAATCTGTAACCTGCATATGGCTTCAGTTCATCAAGTGCTATGAGGACAAGTTAAGTGCGCCTCATTTGGAGAGATGCAAAGAGTCTATTGGGCGCTTTCTGAATAAGATAAAGGACGATGCCAAGTCGTGTCGGCGAACTATGATCCTTTTTAAGTGCCTCGAGATTTTGGAAAGAGCCGAAGTGGACGAGCTTGGTAAATTGATACAAGTGCCTCTTCAGCTCCGGCATGGGATGTCTTCGTTGTACGAGAACTGGATCAGATCCAGGTTGGTCGCAAAACGCAAAGATGAGTCTGGCGGCGATACTGCTGAGCCCAGCAGCGAATCTTGGATTAGCATCAACCCGACAATGGACGAGATAGATCTGTGGTCATTCATTGCTGAAGATTTACGGGAGACTGATCTGTATGAAAACTTCCATTCGGAAAGTTTCAACTACGTTAATACAAGCGATGGCTCACCCGCCTATGTGATCAATCGTGATAAATAGTAATAGGCCGTTAGCATTATTTATTTACATATATCTGCGAAGCGGAACATTTATCCTTCGTACTGTGAATCTATGTCTCATACTGGCTCTGGCGCCAGCTTTTGCTATATTTCCAATATTTCCATTCTATTTAAAGGATCTGCCAAACCCTATATCTTAGGGCTTGGCAAGCATCGGCGCGGGGTTGATCACAAATGGGGTTATATATTTTAAGTCCATTGCTACGTTTCACTATTCACCACTTGCTCTCTCCTTACTTGCACTCTACGGTTGGTCCCTCAGAGAAGAACCAATTGTTTCTACTCACTTGTTGAAACACACTTTTTTTTCACCAACGCGTTCGTGTGCAGTTCTCTCTGCAATAAACTCCACTGATGTCTGCTGATTCATATTACGTTGGAGTAGATGTCGGAACAGGCTCTGCCCGAGCCTGTATTATCGACTCAAAGGGCGAAATCCTGTCAGTTCAGTCCAAGGATATCTCGAAGTGGGAACCCAAACAGGATTATTTCAACCAGTCGTCTGACCAGATCTGGGAGTCCATCTGTTGGTGCACTAAAAAGGTCGTAGAGGAATCCAAAGTGTCACCAGAGTTGATCAAAGGAATAGGTTTTGATGCGACCTGTTCATTGGTCGTCTTAGACGAGGCCACAGATGCTCCTGTCAGCGTGGGTCCAGACTTTTCCAATCATGATCAAAACATCCTTCTCTGGATGGACCATCGAGCCGGGAAGCAAACCGATGCCATCAACAAAACGGGTCATAACTTGCTACGCTATGTGGGCGGGAAAATGTCAATAGAGATGGAAATGCCCAAGGTAAAATGGCTTAAAGAAAATATGCCCGAGGGTACATTCGACAAGTGCAAGTTTTACGATCTGGCTGATTTTCTGACTCACCGAGCAACGGGATCTGAAACAAGATCGTTTTGCTCTGTGGTGTGCAAGCAAGGCTTTGTCCCCGTTGGTATCGACGGATCTGTGAAGGGTTGGTCCGCTGAATTTCTGAATGAAATCGGACTTCCTGAGCTGGTCGAGGATAATTTCCGAAAAATAGGTGGGGTAAAAGGTCAAAACGGAGAGTACCTTTCTGCTGGCCAAGACCTTGGCAACTTAAGTGAAAGGGCAGCAAAGGAATTGGGTCTCACCACTAGCGTAGCTGTGGGGAGCGGGGTCATTGATGCTTACGCAGGTTGGATAGGAACTGTGGCTGCCAAGACGTCGTTGGGGGAAGAAGATACTAGCGACCAGCGGCACGAGGATGATATGAGTCGACTCGCTAACCGACTGGCTGCGGTCGCTGGCACATCCACATGCCATCTGGTGATGTCAAAAGATGCAATTTTTGTGCCCGGAGTATGGGGTCCTTATCGAGATGTTCTGATCCCGGATTACTGGCTTGCCGAGGGGGGGCAGTCCACTACTGGAGAACTTCTGCGTTTTGTACTCACTACTCATCCAGCTAGTGCTGAGCTTGAGCAAAAAGCGAAAGAGCAAAACATCAGCAAATTTGAATTTTTAAATAATCGACTAGAGCAGATTCGAGTGTCTGAAGATGCTCCTTCCATCGCGTACCTTGCCAAGCATCTTTTCTTCTACGGAGATTTGTACGGCAACAGGAGTCCGATTGCTGACCCCCATATGAGGGGTTCTGTGGTCGGTCAGAGCATGGATGTTTCTTTGGATAACCTCGCTATCTCTTATCTTGGAGCAGTTGAGTTTATTGGACAGCAAACCCGCCATATTGCTGATACTCTCAACTCTTGTGGACATAAGATCACCGAAATATATCTGTCTGGTGGTCAATGCCGAAACTCACTTTTAACCGATCTCATGGCCACTGCCACCGGCTTGCCTGTTATAATACCAAAATATATAGACGCTGCAGTCGTGTTGGGGGCTGCTTTTTTGGGTGCCAAGGCAGCCCATCCCGAAAACAATCTGTGGAACATAATGAGCAGACTTTCTGCTCCAGGATCTGTCGTACATCCAGCGCCCAAAGACTCTTTGGATACAAAGCTGCTTCACGCCAAGTATGAAGTGTTCCTTGACCAGGCACAATCTCAGCAGAGGTACAGATCCACTGTAAATAAAGCTCTTGGGGAGTGACTATAAACATGGTGATAGGAATGGTATGATAAATATGCTCTTTTAATTATTATTATCTTTTTTTTTTGGCTGCAATGCTAATATTAATATTCAGTAGGCTATTAACCTCTAATTGATCACTCTTCCAATAGGAATGCACTGGATTTGTGAATGTTGCCTTCGGTCTCGAGACACCTGGAAAAAGTGATCTGTATATGCAGCAGCGTTCATATGAGTCAAGAATGTTTCGTCGTGTGTGATAATAATCAGTTGAAAGTTCTTTTGTACTCGTCTCATTTCGATGATAGAGCTCAGACTCCTAGCCAACGATTCGATATTTTCTCGATCCAGATTTGTGGTAGGCTCATCCAGTGCGACCAATCCACAGTTGACACCAAAGCATTCAGACAGAGCCAGGCGAATAATAATACTAGCCAGAACCTTCTGTCCCGCACTACAGCGACCCCTCATATCCAACTCGACGTCTTGCTTAACCATACAAACTCGATAGTTGTAAGATTTATTTCCTTTTGCATTCTCGTTCTCCGATCGAATAATGATAGTGTCAACATCGGTACCAGTATATGTCTTTTTCCACAATTCGTCCACAATTCTATTAATTTCCTCCATCTTCATCGAATGATACTTCATAATAGCATTATCCATAGCTCTGCTGTATTTGGCCAGGTCTTCGTTTGCTACAATCGTCGTTTGCAGTTGAATCATGGCCCGTCGATAGTCATCGTGTATATTGAGAAACTCCGACTGAAGTCCTCTGTTGATATTGTTGAGCTGATCCTCCATCTGTTTGACCTCTCCCATTCTACTAGAATATTGAGAGTTGAAGTCGGATGCCTTGACTCGCAGTCTTTGAACCTCTTCATCGTACGCTGCCTTTTCCTTTTCGGCATGCATCGCCGCGAGATCCTTGATTGTGGCATCTAGTTCTTCAACTTCGATACGCAGTCGCCGGACTTCAAGATTATCTGTAATATTTCTGAGATGCCCTTTCATGTCTACCAGAAGCCCTTCCTGAACAGCAATTTCTTCAGCTTTTTTATTAATGGAGGTTTCTGTAGATTTGATTGTGGATGCCAGCTCCTGTACTTGCTGCTCGCATTTTTGGAGTCGCCCACTACCTCCTTTTCCCTCGTAGTCTGAGATAAATTGACTCATGGAACTGAATTCGTTCAAATACTTTACAACCTCGCTCAAGTCATCACTGAGCGCACCTTCGCGTTTAGCAGAATCACGCTTAGCATCTAGTAATTCCTGCTCTTGAGATTTAAGTTCCGGTAAAATATGATTCTCTAGCACCGTTGTCGCATTGGCAATATCCTCACGAGCCCGTAAAATCCGATCTTTTAGGTCAACAATTTGGTTTTGTTTGCTGTTCTTGTCGGCAAGCTGACTCTCTTGGCGATTAATCTCGATATTCTTCGTACTAATAGTACCTTGTATATGACCAATGTCGCTCCGATACTTCTCGCGCTCTTCACTTAAATCGCTAATCTCCCTTTTCAGGCGCCTTGCGTCAGAGTTAAGACTCGACACCTTTACGTGGATATCTTCAACCAAGCCTCTTCCGTGAGCGTCCGAGAGCTTGCTAGTCAAGTCAGCACACTGCGTCTGGAGAGATTGAATCTCCCTATGAGTTCGGCTGATATCACCAGACACACGCCGAATACGCTCTACGTCTGCTAAGCTCTGTTTCAACGCTTCAAATCGCTCGCTAGCTTCGTCAGATTTGCTTTGAGTCTGCCTGGCAACGTCTCCGAGGTCTTCGAGTTCACTTTCGGCTGCTGGAATTAGAGCCTCCGCCAATGCAGTCAACCGGTTGACTGCAGGCCCTATCTTGGTCAGTTTTTCGATGACCGCTTCAAACTCCTTGAGCTGTTGGTTGCTTTCCTCTAACTGCTGTGGCAACACATTTGCTTTGGATTGAAGAGAAGAGAGAAATGTTTTCTCTTCATCGCCAATGAACTTTCGATTACACAATACACAGCTGTGATCTTCGTGAGCGTTGCTTAGAGCATCTTTGGTGTAGTTGATTAGGAAATTGCTAAATTCGACATTCCCGACAGCTTCCAGGTGCTCCTTTGATACTTCCTCCCGATAGCTTTGATACCCAGAAGCCGGTATATCTGAAGGAAGCACTTGATAGACCTCCTTTTCAAGAGTCCCCAACTCACCACGAAGCGTTTTAAGTGCATCAGTCGCAACAGCCACTCGGGTTTCATCTTGCGAGGCTATCTTTTTGAGTTTGTCAACCTCGGTAGTCGCATCCTCAACAGCTGATTGAGCAGACCGGAGAGCATCCCGAACATCTTCTTCGACACTGGTAGGCTGCAGGTCTTTGCCAACCATAGCCTTGAACATGGCAGAATAGGAATCAAGGAGAGCCTGAAGTGCGGAACGTCGCTTTTGGAGATCGCTCTGAAGCACATTCAATTTTGCTCTATCTTCTGATTGCTGGTTGTTTTTGGCCAAGTCTGTGCTGTACTTTTCAATTTGCTCCTCGACGTTGAATAATTCCTCCTGCTTCTTCTTCAAGTCACCAGTGCTTTCAAGATCCGTCAACTTGCCCTTGACGCTAATGAGCTGGTCCTCCATTTCCTTCAACGACGAACGTTCATACTCAAGCGATCCCTCGTTAATTTCGATAAAATCTATCGCATCTTGTAGTTTGGCGATTTCACCTTCCCATGATGTGATCTGATCTTTACTAGATATCTTCTTCTGCTCCTGAGCAAACTTAGTGGAAGATACTTCATTGATCTTCTGTGATATCTGATTTTGTTGTTGATTTGATGCGACCTTTTCCTTTTCAAGCAGACTCTTTATTCGCGCCTTGTTGCTCTCGAGCAATGCGCCAAATGAAGAGGCATCTATATTTTCAGGAGTGGATTCTGGCACTTGCAAACTGGCACTATTCCGCAACGTATCTGATATGTACTGTTTTCGCTTCTCAAGCTGCCCTTCATACGCATCATCTTCACCCTTTAGCTGACCTTGCAGCAAAGTTAATTTATTGTATTCACGCCGAGCAGTCTCCAGGTCGGATTTCAGCTTGCGTGAATTTGCTTCTAGATCCTCCTTTTTCTGTTTTCTCTCTTCGGTAGTGGACTCAAACGTATCCAGCTGTTTTTGCAGCTCCTCGTCTTCTTCGGTCATCTCTTTCAGGCCAGTACTGAGTCGCTTGATGTTAGCCTCTGCCATTTCCTTAGACTTACGAGAATTATCTAGTTTATAAATGATTTCCTGAAACTTCTGGTTGGACTCAAACACCCTCTGGGTCTCTTTGGCTAGTTGGTCCATCTGCTGCTGTATGGCCTCTGCCTCCAACCTGTATCGCTGGATGTCTGAACTCAAGGCATCAGCTTTTGCCTGCTCCCTGTCAGCTCGTTCTTTCTCTTGCTTCAAATACATGGTATCCTTTTCTTTGAGCTTGATCTCCACTCCGTATTCCTTACGCAGTACCTTTATATTGTCTAGCGCTTTTGTAAACTTTGTGGCTTCAAATATCTCGTCAAACCGCTTCTTGACGACAGACGGTTCTGCGAGCGGCCAAAGACTATCTTCCTGATGGCAGAAAATAACGTAGTCCAGCACGGAACGCGACACTCCTAAATACAGCGGCATCTGTGCGTCTAGCTCAGCGCATCGCGTGCTCAAGGTAGTTCGCTCCCCGTTGCTTATGGCAAGCAGCTGGCCCTCTAGAGTCTTGAAAGTCCTAGCCGTTTTCTTGACTATGAGTTGCATTGATCGTGTACATATCATCTGCACGCCATTCGTGTTGATGAACGCCAGTTTAACCTGTGCCAGCACTTCTCTTTCCCCAGATATCTTTGGATCATGGATAAAGGCGCCACCTTTGCTGTTGGGAGGCAAATCTCCTGTGGTTGCGTAGCGCAGGCATTCAATGATGGTCTAATTAGGAGCAGTCTAACAATAGTAACATAGAAACCCCATACATCCTTTACTACGTACCGTCTTTCCAGTACCGTTTTGTCCCACAATTAAAGTCAGCGGTGTTCCAAACTGGATAGTTTGTCGGTCAGAGTTGTCAAAGGACCGAATTCCTTGAATGGAAAGCTTGTTAAATGGCAGAGTCACGCAGCAGTACGGTCTAACCTCTTACCTTGAAAATGCTCGACCTTGTTAGTTAGGTTAAAGCCACAAAAAAAAATAGGGCAGATAGCACTCACATTTTGTTGCTTTTCAATATGCTCTAAGTTGGAGAGCCTACTACGATCGTCGTTATTCTGAATTAGAGATTGTCGATCTACGCACGGCTGTTGAGTTCTGCCACTATGCGGAGATGATGCCCTGTTTGAACATGTTGTAATTAATTTAAAAAAATAAAAGGCCACAGTTTCTAACTCAAAGGTCTACAGTTATCTTACTTTATTTTAATCACGGGGTGGATTTCAGAGGTATGGGTCGATGTTCGAGAGTCTACGACTGTCATCGCACTTGGAGTCTGATATACGCGTCACATAGTAGATATGTAGAACAACTTCAATTAACTGGCAACTGCCCCATGACTTCTGGCAAACAGACACAGGCCAAGGAAGCAACTCAATCACATCTTTTAAGCTAGCTAATAGTAATACAAATCACATTTGCGCCCTACGCATGTGTTGCTTGTAGTAAAAGATAATCTTAATGGCCAGAACCACGATCAAGAACGTCCATCTTCAGAAAGAGTTCAGCTGAAAACGGCGTCTTGGCACCCGCCAGCTTGAAGAGAACTGGAAAGAAAATATTGCTGCGAACGATTAAGAACCTCCAGTCTACAGCACACACCAATTTCTGTCTCAGACAAAAAGGTTCCAAAGTATGTGTTGCAATCCTCGAGAATGTGACGATATTGGCGATATGCACAGCCGCGCCATCTTACCCTCAGATGAATCACACTGACACATCAGAAGTTTAAAAATTCCAGACATCTCGAAGAGAAATACTTTTCATATTATATCTAACATCGTAATTATATGGTTCTTGGATTGAGAACTTGCAGCAGCACCAGAGCAGCAGCACGAAGTTTTTACACTCAATTCAGCCGTTCATTTTCGAGAACCCGGGTCTATTGGTACGCGAGACCAATGGAAGAATCAAAAGCACAGCAGCCCGAGTGGTTTGTACCGAGTCCAAATGGCGATGATGTTGGATTAAAGGTTTACAATTCGCTGACGCGAACGAAGAATCGGTTTATACCTATGAGTGGGAAAGAAGTTACGTGGTACTCTTGCGGGCCAACAGTATACGACACTGCGCACATGGGACATGCTCGAAACTACGTAACCACGGATATCAACCGGCGACTTTTACAGGACTACTTTGGTTACAACGTATTTTTCGTTCAGAACGTTACTGATATTGATGACAAGATCATCCTGAGAGCCCGGCAGAACTATCTGTTTGACAAATTCAAGGAGTCACACGATGATGTCGAGAAGATCAGGCCCAAGGTCGAAGAGGCCATAGTGACTTACGGCCAAGAAAATCTGCCTGGTTTCCCTAGATCAGTCGACGGGTTCAACAGCTGGTCAGCGAGCGTTGATATTGCCGCGGAGACTTTGAAGAGCGCGAAGTTTCCTATGCATCTGAACTCTGTGAAAGCTGGTATTGAGGCTCTGTCTTCTACGTCCCTCGAGACTGTGTTCGTTAAGGCCAAGGCCGTCCTGGTTCCCCTGCTCGACGAAGAACAGGGGGCATCAGTCACGGATCCCAAAGTATTTAGAGAACTGTCGTCTTACTGGGAACATGAGTTCGACAAGGATATGAGGGCTCTGAATGTGCTCCCCCCCACTGTGACGACTCGGGTGTCTGAGTTCATTCCCGAGATTGTCGATTTTGTGAACAAAATCATTAAGCAAGGATTTGCATACCCAACGGAGGATGGAAGCGTGTATTTTGACACAGTGGCATTTGAGAAACAGGGCCACGTGTACGCTAAACTGCAACCATGGAACAAAGGCAAACAAGAGCTGATCGACGATGGAGAAGGGTCGCTTTCCGTGAAGCTTCAGGGGAAAAAATCAAAAAATGATTTTGCCCTCTGGAAAGCATCCAAGCCGGGTGAGCCGTTCTGGGCATCCCCGTGGGGCCAGGGCCGTCCTGGATGGCATATAGAGTGCTCGGTGATGGCTTCGCAGATACTGGGAGATCAAATTGATATCCACAGTGGAGGAATCGACCTTGCATTCCCACACCACGACAATGAACTGGCACAGGCAGAAGCGTGCCACGGCAACAAGCAATGGGTAAATTATTTCTTACACACTGGCCACTTGCATATAGAGGGACTAAAGATGAGCAAGAGTCTGAAGAATTTTATTTCTATTGAAGAGGCCCTTACACGATATACACCTAGACAGCTTCGAATGGCGTTTGCGTTGCAGCAATGGAACAACCAGTTTGATTTCAAAAGCTCCATTCCAGAAGTTAGAGCTTTAGAGTCTTCATTGACCAACTATTTTCACAATGTTAAAGCATTTGTGCGTGAAGAGCAGTCACAGCTGGACCAAGGAGCCATTATCTCAAAGAAAGCGGACAAGCCTGAGATAGAACTACTTAATTCTTTGCGGTCTACGAAGTCTCAGGTTCACAACGCCTTTTCTGATAACCTGTCGGTTCCTGTAGCACTTCAAGCTATAGCTGATCTAGTCCAGAGCGCCAATGGATACATTGCAAACCAGAAGGCAGAAATAAAAACAGAGGTGTTGGCTGATATTGCTCGATGGATTACCAGCATTCTGCGTGTACTTGGATTTAATACAGCCTCTGATGGACTTGGTTGGGCAACGGAGTCATCTACAGCTGGCTCTTCAGGTCAGGGATCTGCCGAGGAAGTCGCTCTTCCTTATGTACGGGTCCTCTCCAGGTTCCGAGATGAGGTTCGAAACAAGGCAATTGCTAAAGAATCCTACTCTCAGTTCTTGGCTGCTACAGACCGGCTACGAAATGAAGACCTTTTAGAGCTGAACATATCGCTGGATGACCGACCAGGTGGGCAGCCTGCTTTAGTGAAATTTATTGACGAGGCCGAGAAGCAGGAGCTAGTGGCCCAGCGAGACGAGAAGCTGGAGAAGGAAAAAGAGAAAGAAGCTAAAAGGGCAGAGCAGGCAAGGCTAGAGAACGCACGTCAACAGGAACGACTTGAGAAAGCAAAAGTTTCACACAAAGATATGTTCAGGGGTTTGAGTGAATACTCTACATTTGACGAAGAGGGGCTGCCTACAGCAGATGCTGAGGGAAATCCTCTTTCAAAGAGCGCGAGTAAGAAGCTGGCCAAGCAGCATGCGGCACAGAAGAAGCTACACGAAGATTATTTAGCTGGTAGACTGTAATGAACCAAAACTAACTATGTACAAAGAATAAGACGAAGCGAGACAAGCTATTAGACTTATGCAGTTGGATAGGTTGCACTAGAATTAATAGTTTTATGGGTAAAACCCGTAAGCGGATGCCTACTCAAATCATATCCTATCGCACTAAGGGGCAGTAGTCATCAGCCTTCGACGTAGTCTTCTGCGAAGCACAACCAACCTTCCCCAGAAGGGACCACCGGAGGCATGGTGAGACTTGTGAGACTAAGGCGCGCTTTGGCTTCGCGAACCATATTGGCCCAGTTGGATAGCTTACGCTATACCATTGCATTAAAATTAAGGGGCAGCCAAACGATTCATATGGCCCTGAAACATCATGGAATGCACCTATGCAGCTGGGTCTGTCTCAGTGGTGCAGAATTTTTCAGTCCAAGCATAGCTCCTTAATGATTCGCGCGTCGGAGCGAACACCCTGAGATTAAGCTTTGCGGTGTGTGTCAGGCCCACTCGAGCGTAGAGTTTAAGCATGAGCAAGATTCAGGGGTTTGTAAACCACAATAGAAAAATAACATCTCTCGAGATAAGCGGGATTGAGTGCTACTACGTCCATCGATTAACCGATTGAGATTGTCTTTTATCCCCTCCGTTCACATCGATAGGCGAGACGTGCCGCGACCAGACATCAGTTTTTTCACTGCCGTTTCATGATATGCGATGAAAATCAGGGGCTCGGGATGCGTAGTGCTAACTACGGCTATACGAACAAAAAACCGTTTAGACGTGTTTACGTTCAGCTGCACGAGTGCGGCTAAGCTCCATAGTTTGGATATAGAGGGAACCCGTATTGGAGCCCTGGTGGATCCAGCTAACAATGTTCATTCCCACCTGTCCCACAAAAACCCAACCACATTTACGTCTCTCATATGGTGATTCCTCCACTTAACTTTAACTTCCTTAATTCGTTACTTTTTGATGCAAAGTATACTTTAAACTGGCGCGTACAGAGACAACGCCGATCGGTGTGTTACCCTGGTGTGACGCTAAATAGGCCAAATTGAGCCATCAACAAATATGTGTTTTTCTCTATCGTATATACGAAAAACTAACACACTCGTCTTAGAGTTTTTGAGTACCTGAGTGGGAATTATTATTTTTTTATATCTTTTTGGGCCCTGTACTGTCGGAGAAACTGTTTTTGTGTTCTCTACTGTTTTTTGTTTAGGCTGGTGTAGGGGACCTAGAGAGAAAAAGACCTCGATAACTGGGTTACTTCGATTCTCTTCAGTCCTATTTTTACCACCTGCCAAACGAGACACGCTTTTTTCGTATTTAAGGAATTTGAAAAACAGCATATTAACGTGAACGACTTTTGAGAGATTGTTCACTGAACTTTTTCACCTTCAACAGAAAGGAAAGAAACTCAATCCTCTATAAAAAAGGGAATCCCTCCCCCATTGGCAACCGAGATTAATCTTTTTCATATTATCCTCTTTCGCCCTGCCCTATCTTGATATAACAACAACGAATCCCTGCTCGATTTGGTTCGCTGAGAAACGAACAAAAATTGACTCACAAAACAACATAGCACGGCAATCTATATGATACGTAGACCATGAGAAGGAGGCCAATAATACGTTCGTCGGCTCTAGCAGCAGTGGTTACTGCTCTAACTTGTGCATTGACTGTTACTCCAGCAGACGCCCAGCAGATACAAGCTCAGTCCGTGGCTCTGCCGTCTATCAATGCTGATTCTTTGGGAAACCTAGGCGTTATCGGCCAGTTTGACGCAATTACGAGATATTCATACGTTGGCCAGCAGAACGAGACACAACCGGTTACTGAGACCGACAACATAATAATCCAGCTGGGCAGCGAACGATTTTTAGTTCGCAACTCGACAAATGGAATCATCAGCGATTCGTGTAGTATCAACGACATAATTTATTTTGCAGGAAATTTCACTCAGGTCGGTACCCTGAGTGCCAACAGCATAGCCAGTGTGAACGCGACGTCTGGAGAAATCAGTGCTCTGGGCAATGGCATCAATGGCACCATTAACTCGCTCTACTGCCACCAGCCAAACAACTCGGTGTACATTGGAGGAGAGAGCATAGATTTCGAGAAAAGTCACGGGACTGTGGTGTGGGACGCGGGCCAAAGCAAGTTCACAGCACCGCTCTTTGGAGGGTTCAAAGAGGGAGCTGTTGTCAATAGCATAGTTGACTTTTCAGATAACATTGTGTTTGGTGGGTCGTTCACCGGGCTGCAGAACGATTCTGTCCTGTCTACTAGTTCTGGCAGTAGCGACTCTGGCAATGCATCTTCCAACGCTGCTCCGTTGCAGCAGATCGGTTTCAATGCTGTGACAATTACAGCAGAGGGAACTGCGCCAGGGTCGGATCCTAATTCTATTTTATGTGCTGGTAGCACCGATGCTGCATGGTCTCTCACTCCAGACCGCCAAGGAACATGGGAGGCCAGCTTCCCTTGGTTTTTTGTTCCGCGAAAGCTGCGGCTGTACAACTTGAAGAACTCGGACAATGGGGTGAAATCTTGGCGATACCTGGCTTTCCCGCTAAATGGAATCATGAACTTCACCTATATTGACCCTGACACTGGCAGCGAAGTGGCCTGTAATGCCTTTTGCCCTTTGCCACAGAGCAGTTCTCAGGAATTTATGGATTTCACCTTTGTCAACAACATCAGCATGAACAGCTTCCAACTGTTTATTAACGAATTTTATGGGTCTGCTGCTGGCCTGTCCGGGATTGAGCTGTTTCAGGACCGTAAGTTAAGAAAGAATCTCAAAAGAGAAAGAGATAATGTCAAGTCTAACAAGAAATGTTTGTTTACGCAAACAACTCACTAAACCAAGCTTTGCAATGCCAAGATATAACTTCGGTCGGCAAATCGTCTCTGCGAGGGAACGGGTGGCAGTCAGTTTCGGCTCCCGAAGCAATGTATGAATCTGTCACTATCACCGAAGCTTCCCAAATTTCGTCCTTCTCGGCTGCCTTGTCTCCCAATGTCACTGATAGAGGAAACTACTCTGTACTACTGTACACACCAGGTTGTTCGGATGACAACAGCTGCCCTCAAAGAGGTCAGGTAAATGTAACGGTGTTTCCGGGCGGGAATATCGATCCCGTTTCCACCATTATGTTTCAGACAAATGTGAATGAAAAGTACGACCAGATATACAACGGTACCCTTGATCCGACCAGTGGATCGCAGCCTCGAGTAGTAATCGAGCCGGTTGCTGATCAGGCGACGCCATTTGTGCTTGTTGCGGAGAGATTACAGACAATCTTTGAAAGTGGTGATGAAAAAACGGTGACCACCGTAGCTATATCCAACCTGTTTGAATTCAGCTATAACAACTTTACCATTTACCAATCTAACGCATCATATGCTGCTGTCGGTAATACGACTGTCAATTACGCAGGTGTGGCGCTGGGAGAAAATGCCACTGTTAATGCTCTTCTGGTTTCGAATAACCTTTACGTGGGAGGAAGCTTTGCGTCCGAACAAGGCGGATCAAACTTTGCTGTCGTGGACGAGACCTTATCCGAAGTGAAGGGTTCTGGTCTCAATGGGAAAGTCACTGACCTGTTTAATGCGGGAAATGATAGCATAATTGCCATTGGTGATTTCTCTGACACATCATCGAACTCGTCTTCGTCCCAGTTGTCCCACATAGCCCAGTATAACACGTCGACCAGTTCGTGGTCGAGCATTGGAAATGGGACAGATGGAATCGTTAGAAGTGTTGTTCCCTACAATCTCAACGGAACATCAGCTCTAGCGATTACGGGTAACTTCACTCGCGTTTCAAGTTTCCCAGTGCCAGGGTTCGCATTGTGGCTTCCTGAGACCCAGCAATGGCTACAGAATTCATCATTGAACGAGACGTCCATAACTGGAAGACTTTCAGCTAGTCAGGCAAGTGGAAGCAACGTGATTTATTTTGGATCCTTACAGCTGTTTGACTCTCAGGCCTCTAGCGGGGTATTTATTGATTCTAACTTCGATGTCTCGCCGATGCCATTTAGCTTAACTTCTGGTGGTAGTAGTGCTAGCAGTAACTCATCGTCGTCTACTCTGAGCAAACGAGCACAGATTGGATCTCAGGCTGGCAACACAATCAATTCGGCTGTTTTCGCCAACAATTCAGTTACCATTTTGGGCGGACATTTCTCTACTGTTGATTCTGAAGGCAACACTGTTGACAATCTGCTGATTCTCAACGGCAATAGCTCGTATGGTCTAACTGACAATGGTCTACAGGGAAATAATAGTGTTGTGGAGTTACTCGTTGACGGGTCTAGACTGTACGTTGGAGGGAGCTTCAATGCGACAATTGACGATGCTACTGTTGGATCACTCCTGATCTATGACCTCAATAACCAGTCTTATGCAAACATTCAGCCGGCTGGTTTGAGCGGAGGGCAGCAGACTGTAACCAGTTTAAGTGTTCGTCCTAACACCGACCAGCTAATTGTTATGGGCTCTTTTGACCAAGCGGGGAGTCTTGGATGCACCGCATTTTGCATTTACGATTTATCCGCGACAAGGTGGTTGTCCCCCACAAATGGATTGACTGGCCTTATTTCTTCTTCGGTGTTTATTGGAGATGATATTGTTTTGTTTGCAGGGGATGTGCAACTGAATAGCACAGAGATGTTTTTTGCTCAGTATGACTTTTCGACATCGTCGTTCCATGGTTATCAATCTCTTTCAAGCGGCCTTCCTGGACCGGTAAACAGCTTTGTTTTGAATGGAAACGGAGTTGATAGCGTTTTTGCAAGTGGGCTTGATACGAAGGCGAATAGAGCCTATATTTCTCACTGGAACAATTCTAACTGGACAAGACTGGATTCGGTCTTTAATGAGGGTACCATTGTCACACAGTTGACGTTGCTTCAGTTGACAAATCAGCACACTTCTAATAATGTTTTGCCACAAGATCAGATCTTGATGGTTACTGGTTCTCTTGTTCTCAACCAGTTTGGAACAGTTTCGGCGGCTCTCTTTGATGGAGCCAATTGGCAACCGCTGTTTCTCACCAGTAATGGCCCCGGGCAAGCTGGAGTGATCAATGCCATATTTTCGCAATCTACCAGTTCTTTCAATTCTATGATCGGACCATCTTTTATGAAGAGAGGATTTGTGGTTTTAATTGCACTTGCTATTGCTGTTGGTCTGATATTATTGATAGTATTGCTTGGTTTCCTCGTTGCGCACATTAGGCGACGACGGCAAGGCTATCGACCCGCTCCAAATCGAGTTTCAGAACTTGACATGACCGAAACTGTCCCGCCAGAGAATTTGTTACGAGAAATGGGAAGTGTGAGGCATTGAGCTGTAATCTGGTAAGATTATAGTAGAGGGTTGAATACGGTGAGAGAACCCTCAGAAAAAAGAAGTTGAATGTCATTTGTCATATTTATGTTGTTTTTTTGTTTTTATTCTTGTATTGCCTTTTTATATTTTTTTTTGCATAGAATATTGTTTAAATGCTAAATGTAGTGTCAATTAATGTCAGGACCGAGCAACTTATGTGTTAATACGCATAGATTAAAAATTACATGACATGAATCTCTATCGCTTATGTCGTTTAGCTGTATCTTCGGGCTCAACCTCGTCTTCGATCTCACTGTATATTTTCTTGGTTCTCGTGTGCTCAAACCTAGAATCGGTTTCCGCTCGTTCTGCGTATTTCAAAAGTTCATCTCTGGGATCCTCTTTTCGAAAGTTGCTATTTTCCACATTCTCATCCAAATGCTGTTCTGTAGGAATGCCCCAAACGCCAGGATCAGGCGTTTTAGGAAGGTTCTTCTTTTTCTGTCGACTCTTCTTTTGCTCGTCCAGCCGCTTTTTCAAGTAGTCATCACCTTCGGTTAATCCTTGGATCGAAACGTTCGTTGTCAGTTCTGGGTTGTCGTCTATATACCGTTTCTTCAATTGCTTGCCCATCAATACCATAGCTCCTTTCTTTGATATCTCTGGATTGAATAATAAATAAATCGTACCGTTTGCCAGCCCGACGAATATTTGGTTCAACTCATTATGCCAATAAGTTTGAGTGACTGGTGAGCTGAACTTCATAGCTGGGCCAGCCACCGCTGAGAGGTCTGATCTGTCCAAGATATGAACTTGACCACTATCATAGCCATCGGATGAACCTGTCAATATGTACTTTCCATCTGGAGAGAACATGATATTGGTGTGTTCAAACGTATTTTCTAGACCCTTAGAAGTGCTAAGGAGCGGAGAAGTCAATCTTCTGGTGTCCCACAATTTTACAGTATTATCTCTTCCGCGTGTTACAAGTGTATAGCTGTCTATTGAGCCACTGCAGATGCCGGAAGCCGACATGCCTGGTTTATGTGCATTAACCAGGGACTGAGATGGTCTCAAAAGAGAGCCTCGAGCATCCCATACTTGGAGTTCTCCATCGAGTGTTGTTGCACATATTGAATGACCTTCAGCAGTCCAGCATATACTAGAAACTTTAGCCTTCGCACCCTTAGAGCCTCTCACTATTATAACAGACTTTTGAAGACGAGGGTTTTCGACATCCCATATTCTAATTGTTGAATCTACCGATCCAGTTGCAAACTGTCTTGTTTCTCTTGGATTCCACTCTCCGCACGTAATTTCGGCAATATGGCCCTTTGTGTTTTTCATATCAACTAAATACATATCGCCCGAATTGAATTCCACACGATCGGTCCCATCATTAGAATATAGGATCGGCTTAGAGTGTCTACCAAGGACCAGCAGCTTTTTGCCCGAAGGAGAGAACAAAGATTGATGAATCTGATGCGATTCAATGGGCTCAAAGCTTCGAAAGGGACTCAGTGTGACCGGGTCCATTCCGTTGAAGTCCCACAATTTGACCAAATTATCATATCCTGCAGAGACAAACCGGGTTCCGTTTGAATTACAGGATAATGAGGAAACCGCCTTTTTGTGAGATTGAAAGACAACCTGATGGGAAATAGGGAGTTTATTCAGTTCATCCTCTTCGTCTGAAAAGTCCGACTCGGAATCTGACTCGTGAGACTCAGCAGCCGAGCGACTCAGCTCATTCCATTCCGATCTTTCAGCTCTCCTTAAACGATTTCTGGTATCGACTGATCCATCCTGTTTACCGAAAGATGTAGGAATATATTCATCATCAGGCATTGGTTCATATGAGAACAGAGGGTTCGATTCTTCACTCATATCAGGACAAACTGCTGTTGCATCTTGGAATAAATATGCCAGTCTCTAAACAGCGTCAAACTAAGAAACGAGAAGTACTATCAGCAGTTGTTACCCTCCTGTTAATATTTGGATTTTTCACTCTGGTCGAGGTGAGTCTTCGAACACAAGTCCGTTATTGTTTGCCAATATGGAGGTTCAAGTGCAAATCTAGGCTGGACCTTGGGCCTCTATCCCAGCATCTATGGGGTCCTTTTTGGAGCAGACGGGTAAGATTCTATACATGGAGCAATTGGTCCGGCCAAAATGGTTTTTGAGTGAGTGATTTATACTAGTTGAAGCTCATTTCATTGTAGAGGAAGAGATAGCGAATTTGATATGACAATGCTGGATCCGTCCCAGATAGATAAGAAATGGCTCTTATACCCTCTCATTGTCAGGCTCACGATAGCGGCGGCCAAACCCGATTTCTATCACCTCAATTGACTACTTCACGTGATAGCGCACAGTTCAACGGATGGAATGCACCCGGGTAAAATCACGTTTTTCTGACATGGCGATCATTAACGTCTGCTGCTAAAAAGGCGGTTTGAGTTTTGTCCCGTTCCTCGAAGCCAAAGAGACCCAGTGCAGGTTACCGTCCACTGGTATCCTGTTCAAACTTCTTCCTAAGGTTGCTTCCTGTAAGACAAGAAGTGATTCTTCAAATGATTAACGGACGATCCATGGAGGCCCGCGTGGGCAGAGAAAATCAGGGTAGGTATTGTTCGGGCTGAATAATATTCAACACATCACACTGGTATAGATTAATTACTTGGTTCTTTCCAAGTATGATCAATTATTATGGAGTATTATGGCTTTAATACGCATAAGAATGAGTGCGTATCTCTCTGGTCGAACTGAAGCTAACTTTTACAGTTTACTCTGCAAGCAGCGGAGCTCGAGTTGTGGCAGGTGCCGTTATTCTCAACCATGAGAAGACCAAAGTCCTATTGGTAAGCTCAGCAGCCAAGCCAAATTTGTGGGTACTACCGAAAGGAGGAGTGGAAGAGGATGAAAAGGATGATTTGACTCAAACAGCAATCCGAGAAACGTGGGAAGAAGCTGGAGTAATTGGAACTATTAATCGATACCTCGGAGTAGTCCAGGATATGAGGCCACCAAAGGCCTGGAAACAGAGTGAGATGTCCGAAAAGACCACTTGGCCACCTCGTACGGAATTCCATTTCTATGAAATGAGTTTTGAGAAAGCTGAAGATAAATGGCCCGAGTCCAACCGCAAGCGAAAATGGGAAACCTATTCCAAGGCTGTTAAAGATATGCATGAGAACAAGAGGCCTGAGTTGGCCCGAGCCATTGGGCTGTCTTCAATAGTTAAAGACTGATAGATAAACATTATTGCATCATTATTTCTCTTTTTGTTTTGGTTTACAATTTTTGTTTCATAAGCCGGAAGTCATTATATCAGTAGACCTTAGCGACTAGTACTACCAGCGGGGGGGGCAAAGAGGCTTCCCATGAGATCCTGTAGAACGTTGTTGGACTTCCGTGGTTGAATATTGAAAAAAACAACGCCAATTCGATCAATTGCATCAGTAAACGCTGGTAACTGATCAAGGTGATTCTTGTACCGCAGCTTCAAACGGTTTAGCATAGATACACTGCCTGACTGACACGTGTATATTAACAGTTGCAAAAAATTAAACAGAGGAAAGCCAGTGAAAACGCGGGCAGTGAAACCTTCCTGTTCAACAAGTTCAGAGACAGGAGTGGGATCAGATCCTTTCTCGAATGCCTTTAAAAATGCATCCATGAAGACGTGCGCGTCCCGAATATTCTTTACACAAAGGTAGCCAAACACTCCTCGAGATGCAAATAATGGAGCTGATTCTCGCTCACTTTCTGCTGACCATTCGTATAGAATATTAGCAAGTACGAGTGGGCTCTGCTTGGTTCCTAGAAGGAGGTACTTCTCAGCCTCATACACATTATCCGCACTGGCGAAAACGGTACCCAGAATATGATTCAATTCTGGGTCTCCACAAGCAATGGGTCCAAATTTACCTGCCCAGGTAGTAATTGCAGTGGCAATAGTAGGCAGTGTGGGTTCGCTTGGATCAAAAGCATTAAGAAGCTGAGCCAATTTTGCTCGAGAAACTGAGTCCACCGAGGTTTCGCTGAGCTCATAGGTTGAAATTAAGTAGAGCACTAAATCGCTTGCACTAGAGAACTGTCCGGCTTTAAGCAGCATTTCAGAGCTGGAATAGAGTACTTCTATTGCATCGTTGTAGTTTTTAGCCTTGATATACCGGGTTGCAATAGTTCGCACAGCCTGATGGGCTTCGTAGAACTGGCCATTTTTTATTCTAGTTAGAATATCCACCTATAGGACATGATAAATGGTAAAATAAACCTACAAATGCATACATACTTTTCATCTGTTCGCTCTATAGTTCTCTGTATTTTGCTCATGATGGTAATATTTTGTGGATTTAAGTGTCAGTGGTAGAGTGAGGTGAATTAACCGTTTACGTGGGGAATTGTTTAATTTGAGAGTAACGTCAAACGTTAGTGAGTCGACATGATATGAACCTGTACAATGTGGAACCGGCGGAACTAAATAAAGAGAAGGAACATGATACCTCGTAAATCATATCCATTCTATTGAATAAAAAAGAGAAGTTAGCTGCGGGTATAATTATATACAAATCAATTGAAATTTGAATATTAATCATAACGAGTAGTTAAGCATATAGTAGTGCAGCTACTATACATAAATAGTTAGATATTACAATTTTCATAATATTTAATACGTCACCTTTGATTAAAATGCTATACAGGGTTCCTCTACTTTGCCCCGCTGATACGCAGTCTCCCGATATCCTTGACCAACTCGGCTTTAAGCATTTCAAGTTCTTCCAACGCTTCATGCAAATCCTCGTCAAACTTATCGATATCGGGCTGGGGTACTCCCAAGGTTGGCTGGACACTGGACAGCTTTTCTATCTCGTCTTTGATTTGTCGCAGCATCTCAGCATCGAGTTTGACCCTCTGGGCAGGAGTCATCGGAGTTGGGTGGAATGAACGCAGCCACTTGACAAACTGAGACCCAAACGGTCCCTTGAACATTAGGAGGTTGAGTAATATACCAACGTGGACCCAGTAATACACAGTACTCCATATCTGAAGTGAAGGACGCAGGTCTAACACCATAAATGGTAATGCAGCATAACCCAACGCAGATTGTATGACCAAGAAACACACAATATCATAGACCCATTTGTAAGGACCAGGAGTGATACCGTCGGCTTGCAAGAATATTGGTCGAAGGTTCTTGCGGTAGAGCCTTCCTATCGATTGGAAAAAGGCTCCGAGTATGAAAGTCATATAGTAACCAGGCCTGGATCCGTGCCAAAAGGCAGAAGTTAGAAATGTGAACAATGTACTCCTGAATCCGGGCTTTTTGCCCTTGGGTGTCACCCGCAAATACACATAATACTTGAGCCACTTGTTGGTGTTCATGTTCCAAGCTTCCAGAATGTCATGGGTGTTCTGTCCCAACTCGAGACTGTATATGTCAATGTTCCTCACTCTATCCCACTTGAACCGGCCCTTGGCATCGACTCCATTGAAACCTAGACCGCTCAGGATACACGCACCTTCGCTTATACTCCAGGCACCATAATACTTCCACCGGTACACAAAGGTTGCAAAATAAATATAAAAGACTCGGACAAGTAAGTTATACCGCATGAACTCCGGTTCCAGGCCGTATTTCGGAGAGAACCTATCGCTGAAAACCATCCAGAGCGCTGTCCAAACGACCCCTTCGAGCAGTTTAAGCACAGCCACGTGTCCACTACGTGGGATCACTCGTTTACGGTTGCCTTTTGTAACCTTGGAGACCTCATCAAACATGGACAGGTCTAGGAATCTGCTGAATTCCATGTAATCAAACGAAGGGCCAGTAAGGAGTGCTGGGAAGTAGAAAACGTAGGCAAAGAAGTCGAGCAGAGGCGGGTGCTCGACAATTCTTCTGTTCTTCTGGAAATCTGTCAAGTCCTCTTCATGAAGTGTGCCGTCATAAACATTGAACCCAAAGGCCGACAGCTTCATGCACAATACCATCTGCGAGTAAGTGACATCAATGACATTTACATCGAAATCATCCCGAATCTGTACTGACAAATGGTTCGCAAATAAGTGCAACAGAACGAACAAGAAATTCGCCCAAGGCATTAGGGGCGATTTTCTGAATGCATAACTGATCCAAAAGGTAAATCCACTGGACAGCAGAATTGTGAACAGCCCATACCACAGGTCAAATATACCCAACAGATAGAAAAGGGACACAGCTATGGTGAACACTTCTCTATGAAACTTTGTACGATCAGGCAATCTTTTCATCACGCTGCTCAATGGGTACGACAGGGCCATACACAACGCAGTCCTGATGAGGTCCTTGTGGACCCCAATCTTTTCGGCCACGGGGACGACAAGTACATCAGCTATGGCCATTGTGGGGATAAGCTAAAAATACATAGACTGTATTTAAGAACAGATTGACCTTTGCGTCAAAGTTTTTGCGTTTCTGTTACGCGCATTCAATATAAGCGCAGTGTGTTGAGTAAGGGTGAAGAATTCAGAGAGCAAAGTGGTTGCGTACCAAGTTAGCGCTAGCAAAGAGCAATAACATTGGAAGAAGATATGCCGAAATTGTTGGCCACCACACTTTTGACACTTTCGGAACTGTGATTCCATCCATATTACAGTGTAAACGTACTACTTGACTTACAGTTTTAACAACGCAATACTCTTCCATGTTTTGTAAAAGACACCTAGGGAAGTTGCTAACGCGACATAGTGGCCACCGTCGCTTTTACTCCTCTGTTCCGCGTTCCAATGGGACTGGGATCGTGCTGCTAAATATGGGTGGGCCATCCAAAGTTGAAGAAACACATGATTTCTTGCTAAGACTGTTCAGCGACCGAGACTTGATCCCTCTGCCGTTCCAGTCGATACTAGCAAAACTAATCGCCAGGAGAAGGACCCCGAAGATTGAAAGTCACTATAAGGAGATAGGAGGCGGATCTCCTATCAGAAAATGGAGTGAATATCAGGCCGAGGAAGCTTGCAAACTGTTGGACAAACTTTCGCCGTCAACGGCACCCCACAAACCGTACGTGGCCTTCAGATACGCTAAGCCACTCACTGAAGAGACATATGCTCGAATGCTAGATGATGGCATAACTAGAGCTGTGGCTTTTACACAATATCCTCAGTTCAGCTATTCGACAACCCGTTCGAGCATGAACGAGTTGGACCGAATCTCCAAAGAGATGGACCCAGACGGTAAGATCCAATGGAGTAAGATTTTGAGGTGGCCAACCCATCCTGGGTTGGTGAAAACTTTTGCTCGGCACATTAAGAAAGAACTTGACACGTTTGATCCCGCGGTGCGCAACCAAGTAGTGATTCTATTCTCTGCTCATTCGCTTCCAATGACGGTGGTCAATACGGGAGATCCATATCCAGCAGAAGTAGGTGCCAGCGTGTATGCCATTATGCAAGAACTCAAGTTTTCCAATCCGTACAGACTGACTTGGCAGTCGCAAGTCGGGCCACAGCCTTGGCTTGGAGCCCAGACGGCGAAAGTTGTTGGTGAACTCGACCAGCGGGAGTCCACCAAGGGCGTTGTTCTAGTACCCGTGGCGTTCACCAGCGATCATATCGAAACTTTGCATGAATTGGACATTGAGATCAAAGGCGACTGCAAACGACCTGAAATCATTCGTCGAGCCGAATCGCTAAATGGGGATCCAATGTTTATCGAAGCTATGGCAGATATTCTTAACAGTCATTTGAACGAGGACGCGAAATCCGAGAAGAATATTAGGAGTGGAGCTGCAATAGAGCCGTATATACTAAGAATCAAAGGTAGCCTTTAAGAGAGAGCAGGGAGTAAGTTGCTTCCGGCGGACCCTCCCACGCAGAGTTTGTTCTGCTTTGCAGAAATCCTCTGTTCTGGTTCTATGTTGACTCGCTCGCCAATTTGTTGCAAACTCTGCAAATGTATATATAAATCACACAGTTACAATTTTTCCATTGTCACTTAAATAACACATATCAATCAAAAAAATATATCATAACTCATTAATTAACTCGCTCCTTTTAACGGCCAACCAGTCTCTTCTCAAGCCACCGAACCGAGTTGAATCCAACAAAAGAAAACGAAAATGATAGTTCAAATCCGATATCTCCGCCAAATGGTGGTCCTCCAATCAAAATACCTATAGGTCCAACATACCACACTTGCGACATACCAAGAGCTGCACCAGCAGCTCCACAGGCAATACCGAACGCAGCAGCATAGCCAACAGGCAGATAGCTCTTATCGTCATATCGCTCCGGGTCATAACTGCTGAGCTTTCCCTTTCTGTAAATGAAATGCTCAGACAAGATAATCGAAGAGTAGATAGCTAGCCAGTAGCCAATGATGTCCATAAAATTTTGAATGACTTCAACGAAAAAGAGATAGGCAGGGATGGCAATAGCAATGGCCAGTCCGGTGCCAATCATAGTCCAGACAATTCTGGGAACTCTTCGGAACCCACTCCACACAGTCTGTGCACTGAGGGCCAGAGAGTACATGTTAGGGATGTTGTTGGCAATAGTGGAGATTGACAACAGAACCTGGCAGAACTGGCCAAATCCATGGAGCGAGTGGTCAACCAAGACCGCATACAGAAGACCACCAACGCTATCTGACTCGTAATGTTCCAAAAAGTATGGCACGTTAGGGTTATTGATTCCAGTAGCACAGGCAGCTGCGAGAATCATTGTGAACACAAGAGGGAACATCAGACCACCAAGTACCCCGAAGAAGATCTTATATCGGTTGGCATTGGGTGGCATGTAGACGGTGTAGTCAGAGGCATAAGAAGACCAGCCCACGGCAAAACCAAAAATGGTTCCTCCAAAGGACAGGACGGAACCGGCCTCGGCAGGTCCCTTGCTCATAGTTCCGGCCACAAAAGCGCCAGATTTGCTCATTCTCACAGCGACAATAATATAAATGATAAAAGTGGGGATCCACGCAAATTTCTCAAAATTGTGAACGACCTTGTATCCAAAGAAAGTGATTCCCAGAGTAGCGAAGGAAATAACTAGTACTCCTCCCCACGGTGGCAGTCCACCGTTGTTCACAGTATGCAGCATTTGAGCCGATACAATAGTGTTCACGGCACTCCATCCCACACAGGCAATACAGTTGAGTAAAGCGATGAATCTCACCGTCTGGTATCCAAACCAGAATCGAGACAGAACCATCTGTCGCAGACCAAAGGGAGGGCCAAAGGTAGAGTAGTAGGCAACGGCCAAAGCACCAAGAAAGTTAAAGAAAATGATGCATAGGACCGAATCCCAGAAGGTCATGTCAAAGGTAGTCACACCCAGAACCCCCAACGCGAAAGTAGGGACCACCATATTGCCTCCCAGCCACATAGTAGCAGCATTCCAATACGAAGTATCGGTCCTTTCATCTTCAGGCACTCGGTCGATACCACGAACTTCAGCATTGATGCCAACTGCCCATTTGTCGAACTTTCGAAATACTTGATATTCCTCGTACTTGGCCTCTCCGGTGGACAGGCTAACTACGGGCGAGGCCATCTGGGTCTCCTTGTAGCCGTAGTCTTTCGTGCCTGGAGACTGACTTTCGTAGTCTTCCATTTTTTTGATGATGGGTTGTTTTAAAGATTTTATACTTCCTTCTAGAAAAGGAAGAGTTTTAACGAGACGAGTTTATTTACTGTCACGTTGAAAAACTTTTTTTGACCAGTCGAGAGACAAACAAAAAGATGATTGAAAGGCTTCGGATCAAAAAAAAAATTCCATACAGAAAAATTGTATAATATATATATAAATCTCTACCGTAAGTCAATCTTATCTTTATTTTTCTATTAGAGTTCTTTTTTTCACTAACGTCTGCATCATTTACCGTACTCAATTTAGTCAGTATCTGCAGGAATGAAATCCGTAAAAAAACTCAGACGTAAAGCTTATTGGTGGAAAATGCCAAACAGCAGACCATACATTACCCTATTGGGGCAGGCATTCAGAGATCCGGAAAAAAAACCCATTCAATGGCAAGCCACAGTGTACTCAAGACCTGAATGAAAATTGAAAACTCTCTATGAAAAGTTCGTATTGAGTGAGCAGACTATAGTTAGACGATCGAACTAGTGGCCATATCCGATAAATCAGTAGCCCCGCGTTTTAGTATATTTTGATATATCTTAGATAGCATCACTACGGCATATTCCACCGGCTTGCCGGCGGAACTCAGGGCTTATCTGGATCTACGATGCGGCCTTCTCTCAGGGCAACGGCGCGACGTAAATACTTTCCTAGTTAGGTCTTGTACAATGCCGCTGTAAACTATGTCACGGTCAGACGGTTAAACCCGTTGGATACAGAGTAGCCAAGCCGTTACACGCAATAAGTTAAAAAATATACACCTCAATGGAACGCGGAGTAGTCTTACACTACCGGGGTGTGCCACCGCGGTGTGCTCCTCCACTCGAAGTGGTAAGTGTTAAGATTGCGAGACCAGCTTACGAGTGGAGTGCAGGCGTCGCATGGCTAGGAGAACAAAACTTTAGTTGCAGATAACGAATGGAACAGCTATTCGGTAGATAGCTTCATGATAGTGGTAAGGTTTACTCAATGGCGGTTATTCGAACTTTAGTTTATTACAATCTGCATGAAGATAGTAACCCAGAGTTGTGTAAGTTGAAAACCATCCGAGCCGTGATCTCTGCGAAGCAGAGCTACGGGGTCTGGGCCTGGCCCCAACAGCTCCACATTTCCTAGCGGTGTGGTCCCGCGAAGCGACTTAGTCGAGAAAATCACCATTCTTATACACCTCGTATAAATAATCGGGTTGAAATTCCTGATACAGCGATTCCGGATCACTGGTGTGTTCGTAGGTGTAGTTTGCTTCTGCGTGAGGAATAATCTCGGGTTCATTCCCCTGTCGTCGAGCTGCATCAACCAGCAATTGAGCTTCACAGGTGCGTTCCATTAGAGTGAAGAGGTACCCTGCCTCGTCAACCGTGGAACCCACAGTTAATAGTCCGTGATTCTTCAATATGATAGCCTTGTTGTCTCCCAGAGCGGCTGCCAGTCTTTTTCCCTCTTCCTCCTCCAGCACAACCCCGCCAAACTCCTCGTAGACAGTGTGAGCATTGTAGAATATGCACGAGTCTTGGTTGAGCATCTCCAACGGTTTGGCAAACGCGGAGTACGCCTTGCCCTGAATTGAATGTGTATGGCAAGCAGCATGGACGTCTGGACGAGCTTTGTGAACAGCAGAGTGGATCTTGAAGCCCGCAGCATTGACAGACTTGCGGCTTCCTCCAACTATGTTTCCTTGCTCGTCAACTTGTACCATATCGCTTGCCTTGACCATTCCAAAGTGGACTCCCAGTGGGTTAATCCAGAACGTGTTGGGGTCCACGGGGTCTCGCACCGAGATATGTCCTGCTGCTCCTTCGGTGAAGTTCTTTCTGGCAAACACTCTGAACACTCCTGCCATGTGCTGGAGTAGCCATTTTCTTTGCTCCAAGGGATCTTTGAATCGAGGAATCTGATGAGGGACTTCTCCAAGCGAGATATTTTGAGCTCCAGCAGAGTGTGTGGTGGCAGTAGTGGTAGTAGTAGGGGCCATTGCGTGTAATAACAAACGTAGACAGGTTAACCGAGATGATATATCTTTTTAGTTAACTTTTATAAATAAAGATAACTGACAGTTATTTGCCGAAGCACTTTTTAATCGCGATAGTAATTATTAGCCGCCGCCATACAGGTGGGGTGAGTGGGATAGGTTAAACGTTACAACTTTCTATCGAGCGGGTACAAGTGACTTCGAGTAACATTGAGAGCACACCAGGAGGGTAGCGCTTCACATAGTTACAGGATGTTACTCTGATGGTAGAACCCAATATTTAATATGCCACCCTCCGAAATGGTTATAACAGTCAGTGTAACACCAGTTTAGCAATTGGCTACAGATGCGTTTGAGCCGCCGTTAAATAATCTAGTTACCCAAATTGCTTCAACGCGTATATATGTTATCTGTCACCAAGGACATACGATTTTGATTTTGTTATCAAAGTAAGAGTAACATGAGGTACAAGGCTTACAGATAGAGATTCACAAATCATCAAGGAGACAAGGTTGTTAATCAGAGTTATATGAAGTTGCAAGCTCAAAAGGCTCCCGGGTTATTCCAATTTCACCAGTAGTTAAAATACATACAGTTGTTCTGAGTTTAACTTACCCCTGCAGGAAGCATATATGCATCAATGTTCGCAAAGTACAATGGAAGCCCCGGAACTAGTTTAAACAACCCTGAGTGCCTTGTTAAAAAATTCTTAAGTATGAAACACTAAATAGCAGTATAAAACATATAATCAGAGATCTTCGAGTGTTTAAAAGACGAGCTTGAAAGAAGTGGGTGGATGGTCTGCCTTTCTAGAGGTATAAAGAGAAGATCCGTGAAGCGGAACCAACCCTCTCCGGAAGGGGCCGCCGGAGGCAACCTCTACGAGGCACTGAGAATAGATATATGTTTTACATAGAAGTAATGGAAGTCGTGTGTTAACATTCTGCAATTTAATTTATTCAATTGCCGACACTGAACAGAAGAACATCATCAAATAAGTTATTATTCGACACACTCTGTGGTGTGCTGTTAAGTTAAACCCTCAGATCTCGGCATTATTCGATCCAAGTTAAATGACTACAAGACGGGTAGTAGTGACTGGGCTCGGTATAGTCAGTCCACTGGGTGTAGGTATGGTAGGATGTATTGGAAGGTATCAGTATAGTACGTTTGAAGCGTTTTTTCTGACCAGGGGTATCGCATGCTTGGAAAAATTTGGTTTCATCCAAATCTGGAATTGTTTCGCTAGGCAGTGAATATGATGAGATTCCCAGTAGAGTGGGCGGACTGGTCCCTGTCGGCAGCTCCGGGCTAGAACATGGGTTGTTCGAACCTCTTGAATGGATGGACAAGCCGTCTGTTCGAAGAATACCCAAGTTTGCGCAGTTTTCGCTTGCAGCAGCTACCCAAGCTCTCAATGATGCGAACTGGCACCCAAAGACAGAGGAGGATTGCGAAGCTACAGGGACGGCTGTCGGATCGAGCATTGGTGGAATCGAGGCATTTTATGACAACTCTGTTAATTTCCATAACGGTGGGTACCGTAAAATGTCTCCTCTCTTCATCCCTAGTTTGCTTAACAACATGGGGGCAGGACATATTTCAATTGTGCACGGACTCAAGGGTCCCAATCATTCAGTTTCCACTGCGTGTACTACAGGTGCTCATGCCATTGGAGACGCTGCAAATTTTATTAAAGCTGGCGCAGCGGACGTCATGGTCGCGGGATCATCTGAGGCTTGCGTTCATCCTCTCGCAGTTGCAGGCTTTGCTCGTGCTAAGAGCTTGTGCTCTAAGTACAATGACGAACCAGAAAAAGCATCTAGGCCATTTGATAAAGACAGGGCTGGGTTTGTCATCGGAGAAGGTGCTGGAGTAGTGGTGTTGGAAGAGCTGGGCCACGCTTTGGACAGAGGCGCCAAAATTTATGCGGAGTTAGTCGGATACGGAGCTACAGGGGATGCCTACCACATAACAGCACCTGTAGAAAATGGGTCAGGTGCCTATAAGTCGATGAAAGCTGCTCTAAAGTCAGCTAAGCTGGACCCAACGTCTGTAAACTACGTGAACGCACACGCTACGTCTACTCCTCTAGGCGATGTCGCAGAGGCAAGTGCCATCTCTCGTCTATTCAGTGATGCTAATAATCATCCCTCGGCATATGTTTCATCGACTAAAGGAGCTACTGGTCACTTGCTTGGTGGATCTGGGTCCGTGGAAGCCCTTTTCACGATCCTAGCCGTTCACCACGACACGATGCCACCAACGCTCAATCTCGATACTCCAGACGGCCCTCCCCTCAATCATGTATCCAAGGTGGCTCGGGAATTGCCTGTCAAGATAGCCATGACCAACAGCTTTGGATTCGGAGGCACCAATGCTACTCTAATCGTTCAAAAGTATCGGCATTGATCCTGCCCGACGAGGATGAATGTGCGGCTTTAACCAGAGCCTAAGCAAAAAAAATCCTCGAAGGAGTGACAGGAATGCAAATCTCTCCAAAAACTATATAAGGATGGCACAATTCCCAAGAAGAAAACACGGCTGTTTGACCGATTTGATTCCACAACGAGTGGTCGTTTAACCAGTTTTAAACTTGGCCGGATCAATCTTGCAACGAAAAGGAATTGTTCTCCAAGCGGAAGCACAGAACTGAAAAGATTTAAAAGAAGAAAAACACGTTCTGGGTATTCCAAACCTTCCTTTATTAACAACACCACCACTCTCGTACGTACACCTCGCGACCTCCAGCCCCCACCAAAGAAAAATGTCTACTACCCCTAAACGCGAGATCAAAACACGGTTTCCCGTGGCCCGAATCAAACGGTTAATGCAGTCTGATGAAGAAATCGGCAAAGTCGCACAGGCAACCCCCGTAGTCGTTGCTAAAGCATTGGAATTGTTTATGGTAGCATTGGTAGAAGAGTCATGTAATCAAGCGCGACTGCGCAACTCGAGACGAGTTTCACCTGCCCATTTGAAGCAAGCGGTGCTGAACACTGAGCATTTTGATTTCTTACAGGAGGTGGTATCCAAGTACCCTGATCCAGTGACTCAAGAAGCCAACGGTTCCGAGGAGGACAAGAAGTCAAAGAGAGGAAGTCGGAGAGCTGCTCCTAAGTCTGAAGAAGAGGCTTAATTGAGTATTATTTATTTTCAGTTACGATTGTGTGTTTATATAGAGGTGTTGATGATTGATTTAATGATAGCAGAGATATGCGAAAAAGGTAATGGAGTACTAAAGATTTGGTTCCGTTTGGTTGGCAGAATCATACATATATGGATTCCCAAATCGTCTAAGACTCCGAGTGTATATTAATACCTCTCGGCTGCAGATGTTCCATGCATGGAACTGCAATGAATTGTCGGAGTGAAAGACTAAGAACGACCATACATTAAGACCGACCAAGGTAATGAATGCTTATGAATAAAAGTAAGAAATAATATTCCTTCCATCTGGATACGTGAAAATATAAGTCCTCAGTTTTCTGTCCTTGAAAGCCACACCTACTTCGTCCGACGATCTACAGTTTCTTCCGCGTTTAGGAATCACCAAAAAAATCTTGCACTAGATTTGTAGAGGCCGACACATTTATCACAGTAATTCTGTTAGTGGCTCCTAGCATTTTTCAGGACATCATTTTCGTACTGAAGAAAAAATGCTTGTAAGACCACAGGCCTGTGCTGCGCATTTTCACAAGGGCTGTTCCCTACCGTCAGCAGCCCGAATTTCACGAAATGCGGGCCAAAGGACCTTGGGCCTGCTAAGCATCAGGCTCTTGTCGACTTCACGATTTCAATTTGAAATCTCCGAGGCTTACTCGCCTAAAAAGGGACCCAATTCGAAGAAGAGCCTGCTCAGAGCCATGGCGCGACAACACCCCAATACCGGAGAGGACGCGTTCTTCAAAACTATATATTTAACCGGCTCTCATAAGGGCTCGGTAGCATTCGGGGTAGCAGACGGTGTCGGAGGTTGGGCGTCCCGAGGGGTAGACGCGTCAGAGTTCAGTTACGCACTTTGTGAGGCTATGGTTGAGTGCTTTCAAAAGAACAGAGACCTTACGAGTTTAATATCACCAGCTGCTCTCGTGGATTCTGCCTACTCGGAGATCCAATCCAAGGGCGAAGTGGCAGCTGGTGGCTCCACAGCATGCATTGGAGTAGCATCGTCAACCACGGGAAGGTTCACTACTGCTAATCTCGGCGATTCGGGTTACTACATATTTCGAAAGGGCAGGCTGGTGGGTCGGTCGGAGCCGAAAACGCATGGATTCAATGCCCCGTACCAACTTTCGGTGATACCTGAAGACATACTGCGAGAAGAAGAACGACAGAAATCTCGGGGAAACCATTCCGGCCATATACATGACATGCCGTCGGATGCTGACATCGAAAAACACGAGCTAAAGCATGGCGATGTGGTGGTTTTCGCTACAGATGGAGTCACTGATAATGTATTCGTTCATGACATATTACGCCTAGTGATCTCCCATATGGAGACTTCTTTCAGCTGGTACCGAGACGACGATGGAGAGCTACAGTGCTCGGCAACGCTTACCGGTGGTGACGTTTTGGCTCAGAATCTTGTCCGCCTTGCATATAGGAACTCAATTGATCCGAATTACGAGTCGCCGTTTTCTTTTGCCCTGCGCCAGTCCCTCGCAGTATATGCTCTTGGCGGTAAAACAGATGACATCACTGCCATGGTTATGCTGGTACACGAGCGGGAGATCGATTGATTCTGTCGAATCGACCGGAAGTCTGTTTAGATGGCACACCAAGTTCGCACACAGTTCATTTCACTGATTACTACTATTATTTATATCTAGCATGGCTATCACATCACATAGTCTATTGTTCTTTTAGAAATGCATCCACACTGGCCTCTCCGCTTAGCTGCTGGGAAGGCTTATTAAACTTGAGGCGCGAATAGCGAGTTGATTTTACCTCTGGCTGAATTATTTTTCGTATACGCGGCGCATCCGTCGAATTGGGCTCGTAGTTGAGTACAAAGTCTTTGATACGTGACCGCCGGTCTTGTTCTTTCATCTGCTCTTCTGAGACAGAAGCAACAAACTGTATGTCACTGGGAATAGACAGTGCCTTCGCACTCTTCCTGGTCATCAGAGAATACTTCACGCGCCCGTTAGCAGCAGCAGGCTCATCAGAGACGCCCAACCCATTATTATTCGCTTCTTGACCCATTAATGTCGAGGGTCCTGTCACCTGGGGCACAGGAGCATCAAAGAGATCAACTTGTCGTTCGGCCCTTTTATCAACTCGAGATACCATTAACATCTGGAACTCCCGTTCAAATTCCAGAGCCGCTCGTTCTTCTTCCCTTTTCCTTCTTAATATTAGCTCATTTTCCTTTCGCTTGGCTTCAGCCTGCTCACGCGCGACACGCTGTGCCTCAGTTTCTTGGAACTCGATCACTTCCGATTTTCCAGATCCATCGTCACCGTTCGTTACATCGGCTGCAGTTGGGTTTCGGCCCTGCGAAATATCAATAATGCGTTGAAGTTGTAACGATGCCTCCTTGCTACTAGTGGCAAGCCTCCAATTAGGTCTGGCAGCCCTCATTGTGTTGCGAAATAGGAACTGTGTTTCCATGGGAAGTGGATCCTTGAGAAACACATAGTATTGAAAGAACGCCAGGAATAAGTCAAGCTTGGTTGTGTCATGTTCATCCAACATTTGAGTAACCGTGGTCGACTCAAAAACAGTACATACCAGCCGAATTCTGAAAAAATCATTTGGAAGATCCAAAGAGCACTTAACACCAGGCTTGGGACGCCGTTCTGGGTACCCATATGTGAGAACTAGGTACAAAGTATCGTACATGACATCGGCGTCAACCATTTTGTACCTGAAAAGTTCGCTAAGGTACTTCATTAAAGCCACTCTCTTCTGGTTCAGCTTAAAATCACCATCTTCCAAACCCAACCTAATATCTTCCAACACGGAATCAACAACGTATACGCTGAACCCTCTGTAATGAATCGCAAGATTGCATAGCAAAAATGCCATGTAAGTAACATTGCCATAACTGACCTTCCAGATTTTAGTAAACACTTTCCTTAGTGATTTAAACGTTTCTTGATCTCCCCAATCCACTTTTTTAAGCTGCTCAAAAATAGAGTCACAGGTCTCAGATGACAGCTCGTGGTACACCAACCAGCGTATGTACTGCTCTATAACCGATCGCTCTTTGACAGAGTTAACCTTTGGCGGAGGGTTAATAAATGCAATTGCTCCTTCAATCATCCTTTTCTCATCCGGAGTGAGATATCTTTTGTTTTTCTGGAATTCAAGTACACGGACCATCTTGACCATCAGAGCATTACTCTCGGGTTTGCGCATCAAGTATCGCCCACAGCCTTCAAACAACGTGAAAATGTTCTCCACATTGAAAGCGTCTAGGTGGCTCACCATGGTCTTAATCTCGTAGAAAATAACGTATATTGGCACAAGGCCAAACTTCGTTAGTTCTGAAATATATCGCAGGTTGAATATTCTTCGTGCGTAAAGCTTAGTCGCCTTCCGCTTTTTATGAAGCCAACGGAAATAGGACTTAATATATGATATGACAGCACCGGTTAATTTCTTATAAATAGGGTCCAGTATAGCAATGAATCGACTGTAAAACGGAAGTTGATACTGATCGTCAAGATCAAGACTGGTAAAGAAATTGACAAGCCTGTTGCTGGTCGCCTTGTTATTTAGAGAAAGAAACTCAAATGCCACTTTATCGACGTTTTCTCGGGTCGGTTGGGCGGAAAGCGCGGTCAAAAGATCTGAGATTTTCTGGCCTGCAGAAAGATCCTTTGCTTGAAGTTCATCGCCGGATTCATATTCACGGAACTGGTCTTCATCCACGTTCTCATCATCTTCATAACCATCATCATCCACCTCTTCTTCATCAACTGCGATTGTTGTTCCATTAGACTTCAGCTGCTCGCCCTGGTCAGGTATATTTCCAGCCTCGCTGTCAGGAGTCTCCATTAGTTCATCAAGCTCCTTCAACATTTCAGAATCTCCCTTTTCACTTCCTTCTTCCGCTTCATCTTCCCGCTGCCGTTCTTCGCCTGATTCCAGTTCCACTAAAGAAATGTAGTTTGGAATATCTTCATAAAACTTGCGTTGCTCCTCATCGTCCCAAATGCCAAGCTCTTCGGTCTTCATCACTGCTCCCGATAAACTTATTAACACTCGATCATTTCCTTCAGATGTAATCTTCAAGTCTGGCATTTTAAGCTCTAGAATCTCACTGAGCGTTCGACAAGCCTCCTGGAGTCTTTCAAACTTGGCTTGGATTGCACCCAGCCCATCAACTTTATTGTCCAGCAGATTTCCACTTCTGATAAAGGCGGCATTGTTCTGCTTTTCCATGTCCCTGCACTGTTCTGCAAGAACTTCGAGTTTATTCTGAAGCGTTAAGGTATATTTTGTAAAGAATTCCTTGAATTCTTCTTGCGTGCTCGAGCGAACAAGTTTGCCTGCCGGACCATCAGACGACTCGGCTTTCACCAGCATCGAACCGTAATTCTTTAAAATAAAGGTAGCTAGAGACACGCTACTGAAATCAAAAGTATCATAGTTGAGAACTTCCGTCAGAGCAGCCAACGGCGGGCACATGCGCGTCATATTACTATTCTTTTTCAGCGCATACGATGGCACTTCGTAGCCTTGGGCAGTAGGATCCGTAGTTTCGCGGAAAATGCCTACTAGCCACAGCTCAATAAGAACCCGAAGGACAATCTTATGGCGCTCGTTCCTGCTATTGAGTTCTCTCTCTCTAGCTTCAGTGGTGAGACCTACCAAGTTGCCCTGCGTAGGGTTCGATATACCTTGGAGAAAGTACGAAAGTAAAGCAGGAGCAAACTTCGTTCCGAAACGTTGGTGTAGCGCCGAGGCTATCTCTACCCCAGCAAAGATGTCATTTGAGTTTTTGCACTTCGTGAATCCTTCACAGATCGCTGATAGAATCTCCGATAGGTATTTCTCTAGAGATATGCTAGAGATGTCATTTAAAAACGTCTTGACAGATTCTTCGTTCAGGTTCGTTCGACAGCGCTTAATAAAAGCTGTATTTTTCTTCAGGCTGGTGTCAAGGGTCGAATTTACTGGATATACGTCTGGTTAGTGTGGTTACACCAAAAGAAGGTCGGATCATAGCTTACCAGTAGCACCGTCCCATACAGACAAGTTGAGCTCTAACAGCTCCAATCTGCGGGCATTTCGGATCGTCTTAGTATCCTGTGGCTTGTTAGTAGAATGAATAAATGCGCTCTCGCCGTGCTCTTACGCACCTGATCCATATATGATTGATAGCATGAGCTGGAATTTCAAACCACTTCGTCGATGAGTGTATATATATCGGCAGTGTATGCAGGCTAAATGGAGGGTAAGTTTTGAAAGTGGACCGGAGCAGAGTGAGTGGACTCGTGTGGAACACCACTACAATTTAAAGCACTCTGCTGTAATTGCCATATAAAATAAAGTGGCATATAGTCTAAAGTTAGTTAAGTTAACCAGTTAACTCAGCTATATTATGAACTCTCGCTATACACAAAGCAAAGCTTCGATTTGAGTCCACCATGATTGGGAGGGTCTGATTGCTAGTTAGTGATATAGTCAAATCATGCATGTTCTGGTAGAGCGATACTAAAGGCTCCATTTAAATCTTTAATTAACTTAAAAAAACATTGAATTCCATATATTAATGTGATAATATATAACCGACCGTACTTTTCATACGATTGTGCCCTACGATAAATTGAAATGGGTTTAAATTCGCAATGGCAAATTGTAAGTTGTAATCTTATCCCAAAACATACCGTTCTGCCCTCAATAGATGCCCTTCCGAGGGTGACTTTGTGGCTGTGACCAAAGATGCTAAAGCGTATGCTGTATAAATAAAATGCCTCAAAGAGAGCTTAGCTTATAAAAGGCCCGACGACCCACCAAGCCTGTCGATTTCCAGCTGTAAATCTTTAAGACTGGTTTCTAATGGGCCCAACTCATCAAACCTTCGCTTTGCTTTTGCCTCCTCGATCATCTTGTTGACCAAAAACTTCTGTTCCTCCATTACTATTAGCTGCTCTGTGAGAGGGCCACCGGAAGTTTGCGTAGGGTCCGAGTCGGGCTTGTCTGACGCTGATGATACTTCTGAGAGCGAGCTGGAGGGATGCCTTGCATGTTTTAAAGCTCTGGGTAATGCTTTCAAAGGTAGCATTCGCTCCTGTAGATACTGAGTGGCCACGCCGTAAATCTGCTTCTGTAGTCTTTTCTCAGTCTCACTAGACGCTTGGTAGCTCAGGATCTTCCTTGTCAAATTGTCACATTGCACAAAGGCTTCCAGCAGTTTTCTGCGCACTGCCGACGCTTCTTCGATAGTGGAATGCGGTGGTGGAAATTCAGGATCGTTGAGAGTGGAAAGAAGAGCCTGGAACTTGGGCAGATTCAGCTCTATGCTATTCTTGAGTCGGCTGTATGAGTCAAAAAGTCGTAGTAATTGGGAAGGGGGTTGGTTATTTTCGCGCTCAAAGTTTCGCTTCACAAACACCTTGTGCTTGCAGTCTTTGCACATTCTAATACTGACATTGGCATTCTTCGGTAACTTGTCACGATCTGTTTCCAAAAGAACCGCCAGAATCGACAACTGAACATCCCTCGAGCAGTCTCTGGTCAGGTCTGCGCACACCACCTGCCCGCAAATTCTGCAATGATGCTTTCGAAGGAGGTAAGAAAACTTCTGCTCGCAGATTCGACAGTTTTCAACCAATTTGTCATCTTCCCATACAGCCACCTGCCTCTCTATAGCGCGCCGTTTCTGTAAACGGCCGTAGCTTAGTATTCCCGACTCGTTACCGTACGTAGCTAATTCTTTAATAAGTGTCACAACTCGTTTCTCCAATTTGTTAACCTCTAGCTCCTTCTCATCGATTCGAGGCTGGCGAAGGGACCTGAACTGGTTTGTCAAGTCTCTTGTAATCCCCGAATTATCGGAGTATCCCCTCCTCGTCTTGTAGCAGGTCTCACACACCCTGCACCATATTCCTTTTGCGGGGCTAGGCTTTGCGTTCCTGGACAGTTTCATCTGGTACATTGTGTGTTCATTGCAAAAGAGCTTGCCGCAATGTCTGCAATTCACAGTTCCGTTGCGGCCATTTAGAGCCTTGCCACATATGGGATCAGAGCAAAAGTCTCTACCACTAGGCTTTTGCCAATGCTTGCGAGACACATGTTCATCGGTGCGCCTGGGGGGCTGGGCAGGACCAGCAGCACCACCAGTAGCATGCTGCACATTCTCACCACCAGGGGGTGTTACTTCCCCCGCACTGCCGTCTTCAAAAAGGTCCAACTTTGCCAACCCCGAATGATGCAAGATGGTGCTGACACTTTGAATCTGCTTCGCCTTTTCGACCTTTTTCTTGAACCAGCTCTTTACTTGTTCATTTTCCAGGGACTTCTCACTGTGCACGTCATCCAGATGTCTGTTAAGTTGGAGCAAAGTAACCATGGACTCTCCACAGATCGGACAACTCAGTCCGCCGTTGGATGTTTCATCTGAAGTATTTGAAGATACAGATCCCACGGATAGTTCACTTGACACAGGCGAAGCGACTCTAAGAAAAGAATCTATGCTTTTGGCAGGAGATCTAACTGGAGACACAGTATGCCGACCATTTGGCGACGTTCTAACTCCATTAACACTCTCAACCCCAAGCCCTTTCAAAGCCTTAGGGACAGCTATTTTCACAGGAGATGATTGTTGGCCAAACACTCTGCCCTTGACAGGCTGGTCCAAGCCCGACATGAGAGTTGTAGACGTCCAAACCCGTGGTTATTTTTTATGAATTTTTGTAGACCTAAAGAGAATATGTAATGTGAAAATACGAATACCCTTATCCGCAATAGATAGTAGAGTTTAGTTTGGTTTGGTTTTGCGGGTGATTACGATTAGCCCCAATATAGCTAACAATATTGATGTTACACGCTTCCACATAAACTTTCGTGGGGAAGACGACGATACAGCCTTACAACAAGTTTTTTTTTGAACAGCTTCACGATCGCTGGCTCGGTCTGGGAGATACTTGTGGGGCTAGCATGCTGACATATACCCAGCTGGCTTACTTTGACGATGTTCTCGTCGACTGCCTGGTAGATAAAGTATACTACTGGGCCCAGATTCGCAAAGTCCGCGAATACAAACCCATCCGAGGGGTCACCATAGACGCTATGCTCGAAATACTCCGTAAGGATATCATGAACAGAGAAGAGGTGAACGTAATGCGAGCCGTTAAGCGGTTTGTAGAAATTCCCTCGGTGCGGACGTTTCTGGGCCGGTTTCAGAACCTGTCTACACGGCAGGAATTTGAAAGACACGTGAAGAGATATATGCAAATCTACAGTCTGGACTGTGGGTTTGGCATCGAGGTCACCGACAGGTACAAGAGCCGGTCAAACGCATTAGAAGCGTGTATCGTAAGCCGTCGTGTCTTTAAGGAGGGCGAAGAGATCAAGTATCTTACAGGTATTTTGGTCGAATTGACAGACGACGAGGAGGAGGAGCTGAATAGCTCTAAGGACAAAGACTTTTCTATCATAAACTCTAGTCGTCGGGGAGCCAATTGCCTAATGCTGGGGCCTGCTAGATTTGTCAATCACGACTGCCTGGCAAACGCTAGGTTTGTCTCTCACGGCATGACCATGAATATCTACGCGAAACGACGAATAGTGGTCGGCGAGGAGATTACCGTGACATACTCCGAGAATTACTTTGGGAAGAAAAATAGAGAGTGCCTATGTGTGACATGCGAGAGGCTTGGACGAAACGGGTTTTCAAAGGTACCTACACCAGAGAGTGATGATGAAAGCGACGACGACGAAGAGAAAGATTCCCTTTTTTCGAGGGCTTCGTCGGCTGCTATTTCCGATCGAAGTTCCCCCCCTACCAGCGTCCCAAGTAGTGCTTTAAATAGTGCCCCAAGCAGTGAACCCAGTAGTGTGGAGCCAGATGTGAATGCAATTGCGGTAAAAGTTGAACAGACAATAGCGTCATTACGGACTGAGGTCCGTAACGACGCTATTGCTGGTGCTCACCTCAGGGAAGACTCTCAGGAAAGTGCATCTGAAGTTATCACCCGCCGTACATTGCGAGCTCGAGATAGCCGGGCTGACAGTGTATTAGAGGAGTCGCTTGAAACTCTTTTACATCGTTACTACTCTATTCCGTTTACAACTGATCCCTCGGACGACAGCATTTTGAGATGTGACAATTGCAAAGTGGCATACATTAAGGTGCAGGACATCGGACTGAAAAACCGAAAACTTGTCAAGCGATTGTGTCCCAGATGCAATCGACACGCCATACTGTACAATGCTGCTTGGCCAAGCATGGTGTCTCAAGAGCATCAAATTGAACTCTACAAGTCAGAGTACGAAGTAGCACACCACCCAGACTCCAGTCAAAATAGCTCCGACTCTGATTCTGACGAAGAAGACTATATTCATAAGCAAAATTACAAAGCGAAGAAAAACAAGAAAGTGTTTGCCCCTGCGGTAACTGAAACGGTCCGACCTAAAGGGCCTAGGAAAGTTAGTGCTTGGCTTATGCGGCGACTTAAAGAGGATGCTGGTGGCGGATCAACATCACCATCGCCATCGGTGTCTCCGAAATCAAAGCGGGGGCGACCCCGCAAGGACTTGCTCTTCTCGGTGAAAGGAGCATCACCGGTGTCAAGTCCAAGTCCTAAAAAACCCAAGCCAATGGCTAAACCAGAAAGAACTTCTAGGCGGATCCTGGAGAATCGTCTGAGCAGAGAATTCGGATCCGGGCCACGACAGCGACGTCCCTCCCTAAAACTAAGAGAGGAACTGGGAAATGGCTGAGAATATATGATTTTTAAAGTGTGTGCCTTTCTGTGATTTTACCTGCTCTTCCCAAATGTACATTAAACGCGCCACTGGCTCTCACTGGAATCCCCCAATAATTTATAACATTCTTGATCAATACCTGAACTCTCGTGGCCTATCAATGGTACAAATGTATATTAGACATTCGACACTCGGGTGTAACCGCCTCTCTCTGGAAGCTCCCATAGCTTGTAATAATTGACCTCGTGTCCTCCGATAGCGCCCATGCCGTCCTTCGGCACGCTCAGCACATTGTACGACCCAGCAGGAACCCAGAAATCCAGACAGTTGCGTACCATGCCGTGATCTGTTGGATTCTTGTCTTTCCAAGACCGGCCATCGCGCATGGAGTCTTGTGCTGTATTCATAAAGTGGTCTACTCCTAACAATTTGAAGGAAGTAGTCAAGCAGGTTCTCTGGCGTATATTGTTGAGTTTGCTGGGCCCCTGGCTACTGTTCTTAGTGTGATCAAGAGGGAGGCTAGAGAAATCGTCTGCCCCCATGTATCCATACTTATGTAAATTAGCAGCTTCACTGCTGGTGACGGATCTAGAAATTTGGATCAGTTGAACGCATGAGAGCATAGTTACCCAGGTTAGCTGGAGAGCATCCCAGATAATTGCATTGAGTCCGAACGCAGCCACATCTAGCATACCGCAACTGGGCTCCTCTTCAAGTTCACACTCATGCTTTAGATTTGGCACGTAGGTCGAAAAGAAAATCCACACCAACATCAGAATTCCACAAAACAGTGTCAGAACAAATATCACAAACACGCGGTGGTTTCGCGCACCCACCACGTTGCTCACCCACGGACAATAGTGATCGTACTTGGCCACGACTCGCCCGCTACTCCGGTCATACTTAGACCTCAGCGGTTTAGCGATGAAAGTCGCGATGCAGAAATGTTTGGAGTCGTACTCGCCTTTCTCTATGAGATCCTCAATGACCTGTTTCTGCTCATTGATACCAGAGAGTTTGGGGACGTACCCAGGGTCCACCAGCATCGCGGTCAGAAATGCATATATTGATACGCCAAACAGGGCGAAAAACACAATATTGGCAAAAGGAGCTTGGGTAAATGTGACAGGTGCAATGTAAAACAGGTAGTATAGCAAAGTTGTCAAAGCGCTCGACGAGAATATACCGGCCAAAAAAGGCGTCCTCAGCAACGCAGCGTGGCCCCAGAATGCGTTGGGTACCACATAGCCTCCCAAAATGCGCAAGGTCCCGTACACTACACCAAAGCTAAGGAAAATAGCCGCAAACCACGGCATATACGCAAAAAGACCGAACACAAATGGCACCACCACAAAGGGGGTACTGAAGCATATAATTTTGACCCATTTCTCGCTCAAGTACTTAACACGTGGTGCGCCATTAGCCAACTTTCCTGCCTCAATTAACGATGATTCCCACAGAGCCACGGTGTTCATCTCTTGGGCCATGGTCCGGCACGACTTGCCATCATTGGCTTTGCTAAATACATCTGATCCGTCTTCAATCAGTCTTTTCATGCAAGGTTTGGATCCGCGAACTATAGCCCAGTGTAACGGCGTGAATCCTAGAGTATCCCTTATCTTAACATCTGCTCCCCATTTCAGTAGCACATCCACCGTCAGACTATCTCCCTGGTAGGCAGCCCAGTGAATCGCAGTTCGGCCCGACGGATCTGTGAAATCTACCGGCAAACCTTGATGAAGAAGATAAATAACGAGCATGATATTGGACGAGTGGGTGGCCAAATGTAGAGCATTGAAACCCTGGCTGTCTGTCCGGAGAGGGTCCGCCCCATGCTGAATCAGAAGATGCACTATATATACCAGTCCATTACGACAGGCCCAGTGTAGAGGAGTCGCCTCTAACTCCCCACCTTTGGCATCCACTACGGCTCCTGAGTCCAATAGATATTGGCACATAGTCAGACGATTATTGACTGCAGCCCAATGTAGAGCCGTGGTCCCATCTGGAGCTACTTGGTCAGCCTGGGCCTCTCCTTTCTCAAACAACTCTTTCATCCGAGCCAAATCACCCATCTGAGCCACCTTAATAAACTCGGGATGTTCCTTTGGTGGAGGTGCGTCCGAATCGGCCGTAGCATTTATATTCGACACCGCTACATCTGGCTGATCTGGCTTTCTCACAATTGCAGCCAGCTCTGCTTCCTCCGACATATTAATTGTGTAGCTCGGCTTGCAAAGTCCTCGTCTCTTTGGTAAGTGTAAAGTTATGAGAAATCAAACACTTGTGCACGGCTGTGCATCTCAGAATTGTGGGGGAAGGCTGTGTGATGCACGAGGACATGATTTAAGGCTTTACCTAGTTAAGCGGGTCGCAGAGTCTCCCTAAGACGGCTCAGCGGCGGGAGGCTATGAATCTGGTGTCTGCATTTGTAGCTCATCTCTGGTAGGGCTGTTCCAAGGGAAATTATTCATTTAGTGGTTTGTTGAGGGGCGTACCCGATATTATTTAGATATAGACTACAAACATGAAATCAGCTAGCTGCAATGTAGAATATCAAAAGGTAGTCCCAATAGCTCCTAATTCCCATCACTCTTTTCGAAGATTTCCAAACCGCCTATTTCTACCTTAACGGCTCTATACATCACTTAATGCAATTTTTATGAATGCCAGCATCCATTAAGAACGTAACATGTTACATTCTTGCAAACATGCTTTGACTAACGTTTCGCTTGGGACGTTTCCATATTAGCGTAAATATTTACAAAGTTCGCGTTTCGTAAATGCTTCTACTAGACGGAATGAGACCTTACTTCAATCCGGTTTTGTCAAAAGCCTTGATACATTTGTTGATCATGTCGACATTCTCTTTCTCTTTCGCATTACTGAGAGCAGTGGCAAGTACAGCTCCAACACCATTAGACGAAAGCAATTTCAGAGACTCCAAGTCGCCGGTCGAGCAGATGTTGGACAGAAGCACACAGACTCGACTCACTAAAGCCACGTCTCGTTCGCGCAGAAGAGATACTATAGATTCTGCGACTTTGGCATTGCGACCCAACGTGGGGATCTGCCATTCTGAAAGCATGGCAAGTGCTCCTGCAGCTGCTCTCTGGCCCTGTTTGTCTTCTAAGTCAGTGAGTACTGCTAGCAGGCTCAGCCGACTGTCGGCAGGAGCAGAACCATCCAGGAACTTCTCTGCACCAGCTTGAGACATTGCCAGGTTACACACAAGTTCCACAGCAGCTCTTTGCACGAGCGTGTTCGTACTAGTCAAAAGTGCTTCCAGCTTGGGCCACCCCTCACGAACTATGGCCTGTCGACAGCCTTCATCAAACGATGCAATATTAGTAAGAGCAAGGAGTGATTCAAAGGTATCGAGTAGTGGCACCTGAGAATCCTCCGATGATATTAAACCCACAAGTGGTTTGACAATTACTTGCGGGGACAGTTTTTGGCTGAATGCTAAAGAAGGGTCGACGGAGATGAGCGTTTTAGCCAATCCACTTTGAACGGCATTAAGAGTATCTGGGTCGAGTCGTGTTACACCTTCCTTTTCTATGTATAGATAGAGCAGCACAGCCAATCCACCCTGCTGAACAAATTTAGTTCTCACACTAGAACTTGTTACCAGATTTCTTAGCAGCACAGCGCATGTCGCCTGGCTAGATTTAGTCAACCTGGGACAGTTCTTCGATAAGATGCTAGTAATGCCTGTTTCCATAATAGTCAAGCACCGTCTGTCCACTTCGGATGAACTTTCCTCTTTGGAAGGATCCAAACTATTTTTCCCGGCGTAGTTTTTCAACTCGCGCAACTTTTGCTGCTCTTGGGTCATTTTCGGCGGATACATAGTGAGATTTGCCAGGACACTCAAACTGCAGTAAACCCATGGGGGATGCTTTAGTTGGACACTGACGTTATCTACCAGTTGCTTTATCAGCTGTTTATTTTCCACTACCCGTAGTTTTACCCTTCTCAATAGTGTTGTGTATGCGAGTACTTCGAGCGGTGTTCCGTAAAACCTATCCTTTTCAGAAGTAGAGGAATGTACTCCATGAGTACAAAGATAGTCCTCTACACACGATGACAGTTCTGCTATTTCATCTGCATCTTCCTTCTTGGCCTCTTCAGAATTGGCCCTGATCTTGATCAGAACTCCGGCCGCTAAAACGTTTGTCGAACTTTCAGTGGGCTCACTGAAAACTTGTTTGACGAGGTCTCCAAAATTGCTGGCGATACTTGCTCGACACTGCTTGTTCACAAATGCCGCTGACAACAATTCAAGAGCAGGGTTTATTACCCTCGGTTGCCTGAAATTCTTCATAGAAAATTGTCTCTTCTGAATGTAGTCCTTGAGAAAAATATCCCCGGCTATGCCGGCATTGATATGGAAAAGCACACCAAGGGTGGAAAATGCCATCATTAACGATTCGGGTGAGTCCCTCAAAATGCAGTTTTCTATTTCATCGTCCAAAGCATGTTGTGCCAGACTCGAGCTGATTTCAATCAGTCTGGCTAAAATCACGGCAGCCTGTGAAGTGATATGTTCAGGGAGAGTAGAGTCATGGTATTGGCATGTCGCAGACGCGCACTTTTCTAAAGATGGAGGAGGCTTGTCAAAGCTTTTCACCAAGCATTTCAGTAGCAAATTTAAAGCCCTTGACGGCTCTTTAGGGTTTCCCTTTAGCAGACGTAAAGACTGTTCAATGGCCTGGATCCGCACTTTATCTGAGGCGTCTAGCAAAAGAGACGCAAATTTGTCGAGTTCTTCCTCACTACCCTTCAAATTAGACACCACAATATCTGGCTTGGATGAGAAAAATTCCAGAAAACTCGATTTTTCCGACGAAAACACTATGTCCAATTGAACTTTCCGAACAGCGTGAATTAGATTCTCATAGTAGGCAAATAGGACATCCTGATCTTTTGAATGAGTTCGTAAAAATTGGTTCACCTGCTCACTACTAGCATCGCTACCCGGTACATCTACACCTTGCACTTGTCCCTCGGCCATTACTGAGCCAGTCTAAGAAGAGATCAATTGATGCTGGCTTGGGGCTGCATATTAATGAAAAGGTCACGTGCTCGCGAAGTTGCATTCCCATGAAAGGAGATATTTTAGCTCCGACTGCCGTCAAAAGTTGCTGAGGTTTCTTTGCCTGTCTGTTAGAATACCTTTTACCAACTTAGCTGCTACGATTACTTGTCCGTCTCAGGTTTTTTACAGGTATTGTGTGCGCAGAGGCTTGAAAGACTTTGGTGAAGACTTGCAGAAAAGGGAGCATAACATAAAACAGATTAAATAGATGTGTATTTTGTTTAAATATAGTCATTAGTCATGGCATAGATAGTTCATGGAGTATTCGTTCGATGTTGAGTAGAAGAAGAATATTGTTTTTTCTCACCGCCTCCTCCGTACATTGTCCTTGAAATCAGCATTGTCCTTCCTGTTCTTGGTGCACATAGGGCAATACCATGTCCCACTAGGCGGCTCTGTAAGTCCCACACAGTCGTAGTGGAACCATTCGTACTGACAGTCTGGACTATCGCAGGCCACCATATTGCCAAAGGATACTTCCTGGCACATGCAGTACAACACTTCCTCCTCCTCGCCCGTGCCGTGTGCCCCAGAAGTCGTCGAGGGTCGTACATAAATCTGCGGACCCTTCTGATCTCCGTTGAGCTTTTGCCTCTTAGGCGGCCGGGAGAGCGAAGACGGGGTACTTCCACGCGACCCGTTGGGAGTGTTTTTACGCTCTCCTGCTATCGACATGGCACCTGCAGCCCCTACTGCGCTCGAGGGACGAGTTTGGGCCGCCGAGACCGGCACCGACGACTGCCTTGAAGAGGGCTCGACACTGTAGGAGCTGGTATTCCCCGACGAAGCCGCTAGCAGACCCTCGTTTTCGAGTTTTCGAATATCATCATTCAGTCGTTTAACATGTCGCGAGATAATATACAATCCTGTGTTTGACAAATCACACTTTTGCTGCTGGAGAATCATAGCCTTTTCGAAATCAGCACGGATCTTGGGGTATGTGGGACCCTCTTTGGGGTTTTCGGCAAGTGACCCGTTGGCCTTGATGAATTTGTGGATTTGATTATCCCGTTGTTGGATCCGTTTACGTGTTTCGTAGAACTTTAGGTCCTTGTCGCGGATTTCTTCCAATATATGAGCGAGCTCGGCCGGCAAGTTGTCGAGGTCCGACACGTACTGTTCCAGTACCGATGCAGCGTCCATAATAGTGCAAACGTATTAATTCCTGGCTTTTTTCTTTTACCGATGTTGGCACATAGGTCTCGCTACCTGTGGTCTTGATCTTAGGAAGCCTTCCAAAATGTGATGAAGTTATGTTGAAAAGTGAGCGTGGGGCCATCCCTAACCTTTGCAGTCTGTTTCCGAGCGTGACCTGCAAAAGCCGTTATTTAGCACACTATTCTCACAAGACCACAACTCGTAGTGTATTCTATTTCATTTTAGCTTTTTGGTGGCTATTTCAGACTCTCCTGCTTTGATATATCGTTTTCGATTTTAAAAAAACACCTTTCCCACTGCTATGTAGAAATTCTGGGTGAGCTGGATAACAGAAGTCAGCCGTACGGCTTATCTAGATACAGTGTGCTTAAACGTAGATTTACCATGCATGTTTAAGATAAACTATAGTTAGAAGTAAAGAAGTACGGAAAGCACGCATGCGGTCTTATTATTATATGTACGTTGAATACTGCCTATTCTACATATTTTGAGAGTGACCAGCCAGCCCTATTTCTGTCCAAGTGAAAACTACCTTCTCAACTAGTCCCTTAACTTCTCGCAACGCCGGAAGACTATGTGACGTGCATATTAACATTTAGCTTCCCGCCGAAAGTTACATAGAAGACTGCCCAGGAGACTGCCGAGCTTCTTCTTCTTCTTCTTGTTCTTCTTTCTAGCTTCCTCACTTTACCACTGAGACTCACATCGTCTCCAGTACCCCGCTTTGAGTAGTATGTCCGTTCGTTTTGGGCTTGGAAGTAATCTTTTCTCCCGGATGGTTTGCTAACTCGTATTCTTGCTCAGTCGGATGGGAGTGCGATGACGACGATACTATGCCAACCTTGTGGGCCTTTGCAATCAAGAACTTCTCTAGAATAGCACAGTTGCGAGCATTAGACTTGTAAAAAGCTGCAGCAATGTCTCCTAAAACGGGCACGAACCCGAGTCCTGCGTCCACTGCCACATTTGCCATCATCTTGCTCTGAGTCCATCCTGGCAGACCCCCGTCGATTTCACCTGCCTTTTGTACCAATTGATATCCAAACCAGACGTTAATAGCCACCCCCACACTGGTCAGTTAGCACTTGTGCGACAGTTACAGCAATATCGTCAAACTTACAAAGGAATAATGCCGATGACAGCCGTCCAGCCTGCCTTCAGCCCGCATAGGCTGAAGAACAAGTCCAAGTAATACGCTCTCCTACGCACGCTCTTTAAGATTTTCTCGTCATTCTTCGAGAGTCCTCGAGGAAGTTCCCGTTTGATCTTTTTGGTCACTGTCTTTCCATTAACCACGTTTTGTTCCTGGTTAGTTGGCAGCTTCTTCCCTTCCGCAAAAGCACCATCGTCTCACACAAGATTCTTCACATACAAAAATATAATAAGGGTGGGGTATGGCTAGGTTCTTCTCCGCTTCTTTGGAGATTCTACCTTGAATAACTTTCTGTGCGATCCACGACATTGTGAAGAACGAGATTGACGGTAAACGTAGAGTTGATTCTCAGAAAAACTGACTGAAACTTTGATTAAGTTTGCTGTGTTGCTTATAAGGTAAAGTTTCCAACTTGGCCCGATCGGTCATTTTGTTCTTCGCAGGCGGGGGGGCAGATGGGTATCGGCACGTGATGCTGCTTTTATCGCGGGGTCCAAGTGAAAAAAGCTAACGCTAACGCCCGTTAGCAATGAACAGACTTCAGCTTGCTAACGGGCGTAGTGGCGATTTCTTGCCACTCGAAACTTTAAAAAAGTCACGCCACTCTGCCGTTTGGCGGATTCAAAGTGCAGATCCAGCCATGTAGAGAGCTGACGTTGACATACGTATATTCGAAAGAAGCTCTGCTACTGGGGCAAGCCCCAGACCCCGTAGCTCTGCTTCGCAGAGAAGTAGAAGAATAAGCAATGGTTCTTTGTCATTCCATGATTTTGAAGTTATAAGTTAGAACTTGACAGCAACCTCCCCGCGTACACTTTATGTTAACCTTGTTTGACAGATAGGTGCCAGTTGGTTTGACTTATAGATATTGAGCTATCGGCTGGTGCGAACTTACAGGGATATTACTCAATGGCCGAGTATTTTCGAGATTATACCATTGCAATCCTGTCTCGCCAAAACCTGCAGATATCCCACAGAGTCGTGTAGTATTCCGCGAAGCAGAACCAACCTCCACGGAGTGGTCCCGCCAGAGGCAAGCAAAAAAAATCCAGATCACGTTCCGTCCATAACCATATACACTATTACAATACATAAATAAAAAAGCAGCTGTGAAGCAGGTAACCACTGTTCGGTAGCTCATGAGTTCTTCTCCAAGTTGGCCTTATCGTCGAAGTTCATTTCAGCTGATGCTGCAGCTCCTCCACGACGCACATACACTGCCGGTGGAGTAGGAATGCCACCGGGCTGATTGATCCATCGGGACTGCAGAGCCAGGATGTAGTCTCTCAGCTCGGCATTCTCCTGCGTCAGCTTGTCAATGGTGTCCTTGCTGGCCTTGAGCTCGTTCACCTTGACCTCCAGATCTTTTATGTACAGCTCTTTGCGCTGTCTGAACGCTCTCTGAGCCTGCCGGTTCTGCTCTGCCCGCTTAGACGTACTCAGAGGCCGTCCTTGCTTGGTGTATCGCACCTCGTCTTCAGCCGCGCGCTCAGCGGCAGTAGCAGCACTGGCCACGTGCTCAGCTGTGGCAGCGTAGGCTGCGTGGTGGTCGGGATGGTGTTGACTCTGAAACGAAGGGTCAATTGGATTGTCGTTTAGGACTTGGTTAGATTGTTTCAAGTGCGCGATTTGTATCGCCTTCGGCGGGCGCTTTGCTACGCAGAGATCAAAGTGAAGCATTGCAGCCGCAACTCAGCCGCAACTCAGCCGCGTGACCCTAACCTACCTTGTTTATGGTCGCCCTCGACCTGGGGCCAAGACGAGTACGATGTTCCGGGTTCCATCTAGTTAGGACGCTGCTCGATTCTGTTGGTCAGTACAATCAGAGGGGACACTGCCGGGACAGACACACCCCTATCCGGGCTTGTTATATTGGCTGCTTCTTCAATCGTTCATAGTTCCCTTTGCCATTTGTCCAAACTTCGCGGAACCAGGGCAGAAAATTTTGCCACAGAGCCGAAAATACAAAGGTAGCGGGAGAAACAGCTCCGACTTATGAAATCTAAGAACTAGCCCCGGGGAAGGAGATATAAGACTTTAAGTAATCCAGTTCCATCTCCAACGAACTTGGTGGTGCTTAGTTCATCAATCCATATGGTTACGTAAATCCATGTCAGCGAGCTGACCGAAGGCTCACCTCAGCAACTATAAAGCAAAAGCACCCAAGCTGACTCGTTCACAACACCAAAAAGGAACTACTTACAGTTTGTAACAGACAGATAAAAATTCAACAACGAAAAGTCTTTCCTTTTAATAACCAGGTCACCTGTGCCCAACCAGAAAATATTAACTGCCTGCTTGTTCACAAATCACTCTAGAAAGCAAGAAACTTAGGAAGAGAGAAGGCACACGCTCTCGATGATTGCTTACAAACTGTGATGTCAGCGTGACCCGGCTTTGTCGGCTGGAATTTAGTTATCCGGGTGCCGATCAGTTTTCTTCGCGAAAGCACGCGTGCGAAAAAAAAACCCCACACTCGCGCGACTTTAATTACATTGGATCAAATCAATCCTAACCAATGGCCCTGAAACGTAAAATTGATGATACATTCTCCGGCACGGGAGGACTCGTTCTTGCACCTGTGGACTTTAAAAGACACGTTTCAAAGCCAGTGCAGAGTCACGTGGAGGCTAATACTCTGCGACTGCTTTATAAGGCCCAAGTTGATCTAGCCCGTGGTGTCGTCCGACTTCCAGTGCACGACCAAGGGGTCAACTGTGAAGACTGCGGACGAAATCTGACAGATGAAGAACTGGAATGTGATCACACGTGCAGTGGGTGCTGTCGTGTAGTCTGTAAATATTGCTCTCTCGACAGCATTTATAGAAGCAACGGGTTGGAGTGTCTTGCATGCATGAGGAACTAACTGATAATAGACTTTTCTCAAACCAGATTTCTCTAATTTTAACGAAATATTTATGGATATGTCTTGGAAATCATAAACAAGCTAAAGCAGGGTATTTTTTCAGGAGTTGTGGGTTATAGATTAATTATTTAAGAGTGGGTTGGCTATGTGAATTTTGGTGCGGGTGAAACCCTGATCGCAAGGACTTACTTTCACTACTGGCTCTAATTAACCACTCCAGGAAGTTTGTACTTTAATGAAACATGTAGTTTTTAAGTGAATCAGTTGCTACGAGTGTTTTGGTTCAAATTTTCTCTTCGAACCCATTCTGTAAAAGAAAGGCATGAAAGAAGCAGAAAAGAAATCATCTCCTTCACTGGATCTTGGCTAGTAGTATAACACTGTTCTGATTTAAGAGAAATAGAAAGATATCACATTAGAGCTATCAGCTAACCATCTTTTTTAACGTTACATTTTTTAAAACTCATGTTGTGGCAATCGCCACAAGTATTCTACAGAAACTGTGGTTGCTGCTGTTGCTGGGGCCGCTGAAACTGCCCGGTAGTCTGCGGAAATACTGATACAGTGGGCAGATTTTCGAGCCCTCCAAACGTAGGCTGATAGGTAAAAGGCTGGATAGGGGGTGGAGACGAAGTAGCATTCATCATGACGCTCTTTCGGAAAGGATTGCCTCCCGTCGTCTGGGGCGCAAGAGCAGATGCAGTGATGGCCGTGGAAGGAGAATTGGTCGACGACGTTGATCCTCGGACCGAAAATGGGTTGGTTGAGCTCCTCTTAAGTTGTACTGGCTCCTGAGATACGGTGGATCGGTCGCCAAAAGATGATAGTGGCGTATTTGCTGCTGGTGAGGATTCTGGAACTGGTCCCAGAGTGGAGGCTTTTTTGGCAAAGGGATTTCTAGGTTCAGAGTTAGTCAACTGACCGCCAGAGTGGTCCATGAGAATGCTCTTTCTGAAAGGATTGCTAACAGAATTTGAGCGCTGAAGTGGTTGCTGGGGTTGCTGGGGTTGGAATGGTTGTTGTTGTTGCTGCTGTAATTGTTGCTGCTGTTGGACTTGCTGTTGTTGCTGTTGCTGTTGCTGTTGTTGTTGCTGTTGTTGCTGCTGCTGAAACTGCTGCTGCTGCTGTTGCTGTTGCTGCTGTTGTTGTTGTTGAAGCTGCTGCTGGTTCTGATCCGGAAACTGTGCACCAGACTGTACAGAATAACCCCCGAAGCCCGCGCCTGTAAATGCAGCATTCAACTGTTGTGGGTGGCCAGTGAATGATGTGTTCATGGGTTCTTGTCCTGTGAAAGCTGGGTTCAACTGCTGAGCTCCATTCTGGTTCTGAATTGGGGACTGCGCTTGCATCTGAGCCTGCTGAAACTGTGCTTGCTGAAGTTGTGCCTGTTGAAGCTGGGCCTGTTGTTGTTGCAACTGCGCTTGTTGTTGCAACTGAGCCTGTTGTAGATTCCCCTGCTGGTTCACAGCATCGCCCCACGGATTGTACTGCTGCACATTCGGAGTAACAAAAGGCTGCCCCGTCTGCTGGCTATTCACAAATGGTTGTCCAGTCTGCTGGGCAGCAAATGGACCATTTCCAAAGTTGGCTTCTTGTTGAACCAGTGGACCAGAAAGAAAGTCTACAATAGGTTGAGGAGCTGTGGAACTTGTGGCAGTAGGGACAGACTGGTTCTGAGAAGCAGCAGCCTGCGCACTATCGCCTCCTCCTATCTTTGACACTCCAAACGTGGGAGTATTACTTCCTTCCCTGTCTCTGCCTCCCGCGCTGCTCTGCTTTCCCTGCTTTTCCGCCAAGTACTGACGATGGTTCACCTCAAAGTCCGGGTCATTTAGGTAGTCTTCCAAAGACTTGGTCAACGAAGTCGGCGCATGTCTTATATTGGGAACGTGTAGTTTTGTAGCATGTTCCAAATGTTTGGCCGTCTTGAGAAATGACACCACTTGGGAAGTCTGCTTGGCGAAGCCTGTATATACATACAATGCATGCTCGGCATCTACTTTGGACATTTCAAAGTAGTGTTCCAAAACATTGATCACACCTTCGTTCAACACATGGTACAAGGACAGCAGGTCATTCACCAACAGTCGGAAAGCTGTCAGAGCTATGTCATTACTGACCTCGTCTTCGTGAAATTTACATTTGAGAAGAGCATCTATCTGTGTCAACACACTTTCGCACTCTCGTAGAAGGCCCTTTTCGACCGATAAATCTTTCAGCCTGCCGCCACTTTTCGCCTTGTAACGCACGTAGTCTATCTTTGTGTTTCTATACTGCGCAGCCCGGACCGACAAGTACCTCGAATATTGGTTCAGCCCGACAGCTTCTCTCGCAGATGCAGCCTGCTGACGGACGTCGATGATACGTTTCTGGCCCGCGAGATATCTCAGCACGACGTCCTGTTCGCCCTCTCGGATCATAATATGGATCACAATAAGGGATTTATAAGCCACGGTCCAGGCACTGTCTTTCATTCGGTTGGACAGAGCCCTGATGATAGTGGCCACATCGTCGCCATTTCCGTCGTAGGTGGCCTGCAAAATGGGTTCAATATATTTTGCTTTAGGGGCAGCCAACTTAGTTAGTTAAGAGTTGCTTATACGAGAAGAGACGACCTTCGGTAAATAAAAGATGTCTATAAATAAACGGCCTCTCAAAGCGGCCCTTAAAACAAACGCGTGGTCGTTATCTCGCGTGGATGTCTCAATCTGCTTTGCTTCTCCAGTTGACTCTCCGGTTTACTTCTTTCCTTCTAGAGGTCTTCAACCCGAGTTTCGCACTTCATTCCAGTATTCATACCTTTACTTTGGTGGCACCCTTGTTAGAATAATCAATTGCAGTGTCAGCTTTTTGTCGGAGCCCACTACTAACCTTGACTAGCTTCTCGTACGAAGACATCTTGAAAGAATCCACAGATACAGGTCCGGTTGATGCCGCCAAACCGTTGTGTTTAGAAAGGTGAAACGGGAGCAGTGTGTGGGGCTCCTTGGCCGCTCAGTGGTTTTAAGTGCGGGACGTTAAGTGGAGTGGCAGGGTATGCAACTAAAGTTATAACTGTTACGGGTTGGTAGGTTGGGAGTTTGTAAAAGGCACACCTGGACAGGCTGGGTTATGGTTGCCAACCGGGTTTAACTACTGAAGGAATCTTCTCTTACGCAAGGTATAGCTTAAGTTGTCGGTGCTTTGCACGGTACTTGTGATGGAATGTTATCTATACTGTAATTTGTTAATTTAAATTAATAGATTGTACCGTACGATATGCTGGATGTAGATTGTTATTGCTGTGTTGCAATCTCCACCTAACTTTATTTCACATTTTAAAGTTGCAATTCAGTGAATGAAAAATGTATTGCACATCTAGTCACCTTTTCACATTCATTTCACATCCTTATACGAGCTTATCTACAATGTATTTCCCATACAAACTGTTCAATTATCTATAGTTAGATGTAAACTTAGATTTATCTTTTGTGAAGAGAGAGCCCACTTCTCGGGTAGCCAGTGTGCCTACGAAGACTAGAGCCCCTTATCACTTGAACTAACACCGTATAAACTGAATAATAACTTCAGACGTGTGTTTTCTGCGAAGCAGAACCAACCCTCCCCGGTAGGGGCCGCCGGAGGCATGTTACCGCCCGCGTTCAGATCCCCACCTTTCTGAAAACATCCCCACGGTTTCTATGTACACAACGTTTAAAGCCCCTATAATTTCACATCATGACATCACTGCTGCGCACGTCATCTTAATCCTTACCAATCTTTTTTTTTTTGGATTTGGAGTGACTCTCCTGACAGTGGGAGTTGTTATCGTTTTGCGTTCATTCATCATGTCGAGAGAAAACAGCCCTCTGCTGGAAGAGGACACGGAGTTTCAGCAGCCAGAGGGGGAACTGAAGAATGCCATAAACCCTACTAGACCCCTGTGGTTTATCATTCTGGTCACGCTCATAGAAGGAGGTTTGCAGCTGTCTTGGTCCACGGAGTTCTCCAACGGCACTCCATTCCTGCGATCACTAGGCATGTCAAAGACGCTGATGAGTCTAGTGTGGATTGCGGGACCAATGTCAGGCACGTTTGGTCAGCCAATTGTGGGCGTGCTCAGCGATGAACTTCGGTGGAAGGTGGGTAGAAGACGGCCGTTCATCGTCGGAGGTGCATTGGCTACAATTGCATCTCTGATGATTCTCAGCTGGTCAAAGGACATCATGGGCCTCTTTTCAAGTGCCGACATTGACCCTGAAGACCTGAAACACAAAACTATCCCTTTGGCCGTGGCTTTCGTTTACATACTGGACTTTTCGATTTCAGCCATTCAGGCATCTGCAAGAGCCTTTCTGGTAGACAATATCGCAACCCACCAGCAGCAGCGTGCAAACGCTTGGGCTGCTCGAATGGTCGGATTTGGAAACATCATAGGCTACGGGTTGGGAGCCACAAACTTGCCCAAACTCTTCCCGTGGTTGGGGGACACGCAGTTCAAGGTGCTATGTGCATGCGCCTCTATGGCTCTGGTGGTCAGCGTGACTCCAGCTGTGACTGGTGTAAAAGAGCGTGATCCAAATACCGACCCTACGGTGAGACCAGTCGTCAAGGTAGACCAGGGTCAGAGTAAGCTAGGCCAGATATTCAAGAGCACCAAAAGCGCTATTCAGAATCTCTCGCCCCAGACTCGACTTGTGTGCAACGTACAGTTTTTTGCCTGGATCGGTTACTTCCCCATGCTGTTCTATACCACCACTTACGTAGGAGAGATGTACAGGCGAGAGGTCTTGTCACATCTGCCTCCTGACACTGTTCTCAGTGACCAAGATATGGATCTTCTGTGGGAAGAGTCAACAAGACGAGGTACTTTTGCCATGGTACTGTACGCGGTGACGTCGCTCAGTGGGAACCTTATTCTGCCTTTCTTGGTCAAGAAAGCCTATCATTCGCGCAGCATTACTACCGCAGAAGAAAGCGACTCTGACAACAACGAAGAGCTTACGACGGCATCATCATCTCGGCTCAGAAACGTCCCTGGGCACGCTTTGCTTGCCCGAGTGCTTGGTTCTACCACTGTAGCCAAATGCTGGACCTTTTCACACGGCCTGTTTGCTTTGGCCATGGCCAGTACGTTTTTTATTACGTCCTACAAAGGTGCCACTGCTTTGATTGCTGTGTTGGGTATCTGCTGGGCCCACGCACTGTGGGCCCCGTTTACTCTAATTGCCGAGGAGATCTCTAGAGTGAAGGAGAAAAAGGTTCTAGCTGTGATTAACTCAGACCCCGCGAGCCACAAGCGATATGAGCACTACGAGCATCAGGCTGGTGTTGTTTTGGGGGTTCACAATGTATTTATTGCTTCGCCTCAGGTTATCAGCTCCTTGATGTGCAGTCTGCTCTTCAAGATTTTCTCTACGCAAGATGAGAACCAACAGGACAACAGCATTGCTTGGGTATTCAGATTTGGTGGATGTTCAGCATTGATTGCGCTATATCTGAGCACCAGGCTCAAGACACCTGAGCAGTTGAATGCAGAGGAGGATTTAGACGAGTAGTTTAACTATGAATGGCATTCTACACTACACCGCGCTATTACATTGGTATAATTTATATTACTCTAGAGTCTTGTACTATCTGCATTAATACTAACAATATATTAATCACCTCTTGCACGGGTACTGTCCAACTCGCCTCCGGCGGGGCCTCGAGGGTTTGCCCGCTTCGCGTGATATCACTCAGGTTCAGCTAAGTGGAACCACACTCATCCAAAATGTGCCATTTCTTATCGGATGAAATTTTCGCTATTTCATGCCTTTAAAATATAACTCCAGTTAGAAATCGATGAGCCCCGTTACACGGGTCTCTGTATGGCCGTTTGCGGCTCTTCCCCACAGATAACTAGCGGATACCTTCCGTATATAATAATTTTATCCGACGATATTTTCACCATTCTTTACTTCAACGATACTTTGCAACAATGCTATCTCGAGTGTCTTGCGGAAAAGTCAGGCTGAGCAAGCTGGTCCGTACCGTGTCTACAGCACAAATTGCTTCCTTTAAAGTTCCTGAAATATTCAACGAGCCTGTTCGAGGATTTGAGCCCGGATCCAAGGATCGACAATTGGTCCTTGAAGCAATTGAAAAATATAGAAAACTTCACGAGATCCCTTTGATTATTGGAGGAAAAGAAGTTTTCACAAAGGATACATTCCACCAGTACTCACCGTACAACCACGCTGAGCCTCTGGCTGTAGTCAGCAGTGCGTCGGAGAAGGACACTCATGCTGCTATCAAAGCAAGTTTGGAAGCTAAGAAAGAGTGGGAGAATGCTCCTTGGGCTGACAGAGCAGCCGTGTTCCTAAAGGCTGCCGAGCTGATTAGCGGAAAGTACCGATATGATATGCTTGCCACCACCATGCTCGGACAGGGGAAAAACGTATACCAGGCTGAGATCGACTCTACCTGCGAGTTGATTGACTTCCTGCGATTCAACGTCAGCTACGCTGAGGAGCTGTACAAGCAGCAGCCTGTCCGTAATCTCAATGGCATCTGGAACAGAGCCGAGTACAGAGCACTGGAGGGTTTTGTCTACGCGGCAACTCCCTTCAACTTCACTGCCATTGCTGGTAACTTAGTTGGTGCCCCAGCCCTCATGGGTAACACTGTCGTGTGGAAGCCCTCCAACAGCGCAATTCTTTCCAACTACGTGCTTTACAAAGTTTTCGAGGAGGCTGGTGTGCCCGAGGGAGTTATTAACTTCATTCCAGGTGATGCTCAGGCCATTACTCAGACTGTTCTGTCGGATCCAAACTTCGCTTCTTTGCATTTCACTGGATCAACCGACGTGTTTGTCAAGCTATACCAGTCTATCGCCGCCAATCTCCCCAAATACAAGAGCTACCCTCGAATTGTAGGCGAGACTGGAGGTAAAAATTTTCATGTTATTCATAAATCAGCTTTGGTTTCCAACGCAGCAAAATCCACCGTTCGAGGTGCGTTTGAATACCAGGGGCAGAAATGCTCCGCAACGTCGCGAATCTACGTATCTGAGTCCGTATGGCCGCAGTTCAAGAAGGAACTTGTCGCAGAGGTTGAAGGTATCACTCAGGGAGACGGGTCTACAACGCAGGGGTTCCACAACTTCATGGGCCCGGTCATTCATGAACAGTCCTTTGACAAGCTTTCCAACGTTATCAACCAGGCAAAGAACGATCCAGAGCTCGAAATTTTGGTAGGAGGAAATGTTGACAAGAGTGTAGGGTACTATGTTAGTCCCACAGTTTTTGTCACCAAAAACCCGTCTCATCCCAATCTGCAGAACGAGTTTTTCGGCCCTGTCCTTACCGTATATGTGTTCCCTGATACCGAGTTTGAGAGCACTCTTGATTTGGTTAACTCTACTGGCAAGTACGGTCTCACAGGAAGCATTTATGCGCAGGAACGAAAGGCAATCAACACGGCTACTCAAAAGCTGCGTCACGCAGCCGGAAACTTTTACATCAACGACAAGTCAACTGGAGCTGTAGTCGGCCAGCAGTGGTTTGGCGGTGGTAGAATGTCTGGTACCAACGACAAGAGTGGGTCCGGTAACATTCTGTCTCGATTTGTTTCAGTGCGAAACATTAAGGAGAACTTTGCTGAGATTGACAGTATATTATATCCATCCAACTTTTAATTAAAAGGACGCTCTTAAAGCTAGAGGTAGAGAAAGGGTACGTGAAATGTATGTGCGGATTTATAAAATATTAATTATGATATGATTGAGCGGAGATATATCTTTATTAGTTTCCTCTCCTAAATTACCATCTTTAGCAATGGTCTATGACATTTATGTACAGCATAAATAAATATTACGACGAAGGTGATCGAACAAGTATGATCATTCTTCCTAGCAGAATTACGCTTTCATTGATCGACTAAAGAATCTCTTCAGCAGTCAGATCTCTCTTGATTCTAAACGGCCGATTTCTCCACATGATCTGGTGGCCACACATGGCTCTTAGCCAGATGGGCAGAGCCAGAAATTCACGAACCCACCACACTGGCAACCACGAGGTGAAAAAAGGTCGTCTAGCCCCACTAGCATCACTTCGACCGGATGATGATGGCGCTTGTTCGGGTGAGTACAGTGGGGATACAAAGAAAGGAGACCTTTCGGTATGTTCGACATGCTTGAATTGCAGCAGAGTGTTAAATTGCCAGTAATCAACCAAGCACCAGCAGAACATATGCAATGCAAAAAATGACCAAGAAAACAAATTCCCACCCGAAAACAGCCACACAGAAAAGCCAAACGATCCAAGCAATCCACACACAATACTCTCAGTCGTGGGTTCCAGCATCGTGGCCGCCAGAACCATGTACCGTCGCACCCGCAACCATCTGACCCTTCTGTCTAGATACCCTAGATAGCCAACGTTTGCTAGCGGCTGGATGGCAGCGTCGCTCGTCATGGCCGTCCGCCCCCCAGTTTTCCACAACGCTTCGGCTATCATGTTATCCTCAGCAATGTACTGTGCAAACACTCTGATTCCATGTCCTGGCTCCTGCGCGCCCGTGGCCTGATCCAGATCCGAGCGTCGGTAAAGATTCGACTTGCCCATGACGCAAGGGGCCAAGGCAGCAGCATTGATGGCAGAGTAAAACTTGGCATGAGCTGTAAGCATGAACATCTCATCAAGCTTGGCGCCCCAATTGCGCTCCCATCGAGATATTAGAGAAACACACATGGGGAGGTGATGTACCAATTTTATTTTGGAATTTTTGGCAAATTCTTGCACAGATCGCGCGAGTGTGCCAGGTGAAACCCACACGTTTGAGTCCAAAACCCACACTATGTCGTGCTGAGCCTGAACAAACCCCTTTGCAAGGTTGTTGATTTTGGGATTAGGCCCATATCTCTCGTTTCCAATGAGAAGGTGAGCTTTCACATGAGGATATCTGGCCAGTAAACTGTGCACTATAGGAACAATAGCATCACCCTCAGACTCCACACACAGAAGTATTTCAAAGTTGGGATAGTCTTGCTCAAATGCACTTGACAAGCAACTTTCTGCTTCTGTGTCAATGCCCTTCAAGGGTCTCAGAATTGTTACCCCTGGTGCCTGAGTTTCAGGCAGTGTTCTCATATCCCCAGTACGTGTATGCCGTCTAGCTATAATTGAAGAACCCAGCACTGCAAGGAACGTCACCACAAAGTACCACGCGAGCGCCACGAAGCTCAACAATGAAGTTACCGTAGAATAGCCGTAATCAACGTTTTCAAATTCCGGCTCATTCGGATCAATTATTATTCCAGACTGTGGTTCGTTTGTTTCTTGGTACAAACTATACCCTGCTATGGTGGGCAGGATGCCTAGCAGCACTTCCATTTTGTCACAATTTACACAAAAACCACAAGTAAAGTAAGTTTACTCCCGTTTAGGTGGTTCCTCAACCGCTCATGGCTATTATAGGTTGACAGAAAGAAAATAAGTTACTACCGGCCGGATGTTATAAAACTCCGTATGCATTTTTTTCCGCATGGCAAGAGGGTTAGGTCAGCCTTGCTGACGGAGACTCTTAATGAGATATGTCCAGGTTTGTACTTCCCATTCTTTTGACACTTCCCTCGTACTAGTCTACGAGATTCTATAAAGTATAGAGCTCCATCCCATCTAAGGCTTAGCAATGTGGGTTCGGTGTAGAATCTCTCGGTAGAGTGATCGCGTAAAATTACAAACGATAATTTGGTTAGTTAATAACATAACTAGATGTTTAATTTAATTAGAGTTAAGATTACATAGTAAGCACGGAGTCCTTTGGAAGCGAAAATGGAAAGCAGGATTGTACAGTCAGTAAAACGTATTGAAAGAAGAGTCTAATTATGCTGCGCATAATTATCTGCAATCGGGTCTTTCTCATTGGTATCCCGTTCAATTTAGTAGATGAGCCCCATTTTTCAAGAAAGCAGGCCAACTTTAATATCCAGATTTGACATTTTTTCGCTAAGTTAATATTAATTTTCCATCTAGCCTCTTTATTTCTTTCTTTCTCTGCAGATATATAGATAGCATTATATATACAGTATATACGTGTTTTGCTTGCATTCTCAGGTACCAACAACGTATAAACTGACCAATACCGCGTCTGCGTTTCGTTCTAATCTGTCATATCTCTACCCCATCTAACGTTAATCTACGCCGCACACTCACTCTTATCAGTGTGGTTAAACGCACGAAGGTTGAACCGATTTGCAACCCTCTCACCCTCCTAACTTTTCAACTTCAAAGAAACACAGTTTGGTTCTGTATCTCTCTTGAATTCATTTGCTTAGAAAGTGGCGCTTGTTTTGACATATTAAACTGTCAGTCAGTGGGACAAAATAGCCTCACAATGGCTGCTACAAATCAGCCCTTGCCGAAGAAAAGAAGGTTGTCATTAGACGGACCTAGCACTCTCAAGCCTATAGCCATACACAGAGGAATATCGGCATGCCAGAGATGCCGTTTAAGGAAAACAAAATGCGACCAGAAGTTCCCGTCTTGCGGAGCTTGTGACAAGGCAAACGTAGAGTGCGTCGGTATTGATTCTGCCACTGGGCGAGAAATACCGAGAAGTTATGTCAGCCATTTAGAGGACCGGATTGCAATGCTGGAAACAGAACTTAACCGATACCAATCAGGGGCTGCTGTCACCATGGGCCACTCCCTGCGACCGCAGATTGTGTCACCTATAATGGCACAGCCTGGGCCGATATCGCCGCCTGTATCTGCCAAGCCAAGCAGGTCGCTCCAATCGCCCCAGGACCGTCAGTCAGAAGCCGACTACATTGGACTCAATAGTGTCCCGACAGGAGAAAACGAGAACGCATATCTGGGGGCTTCTTCGGGGCTTTCGTTTGCGCGACTGCTACTTACTGCCGTCAAGCAGTCTTCCAAAGTTCAGAACACAGCTGCCAGCAGTGCGAAAAGTTTGTCCTCGAATAATGTAGATGGCATGAGCAGTATCCAGGAGGCGACCTTGCCGTCGAAGCTTCAAGCTGAAACTTTACTGGCTATATACTTTAACCAGTCAAATCCACAGATGCCCATTCTTCATCGGGAACTCTACCTGACGCGGTACTTTGAACCGATATACGGACCTCTGTCTCCTCAAGTGTCGTTAGCTTCCGATTATACCTCAATAGGCGTGCCCTTGGCGAGTGTAGATGCTACGTTAGAAAACGATATCGTTCCCGAAGTTGGCCACGGAGAAGATAGTAGTAGTAGCGGCAACAGCAGCCTTTCGGCCGAGGAACAGAGAGCCCTTTATTTCCTCAACCTGGTGTTTGCCATTGCTACTTCGACGCATCAATCTTTGTATCCCGACCACATTTCACAGGGCTATCACCTGGCAGCTATGAAGCACTACCAGGCCATTTCACAATCCACTGATCGCTTAGAGACGTTACAGGGTATCCTTCTTCTGGCTGTGTACTCTATCATGAGACCAACCGTACCAGGAATATGGTATGTTCTTGGGAATGCTCTCAGATTAGCGGTTGATTTAGGGCTCCACAATGAAGGACGCAAGACAAACTGGGAACACTCTATGGCCCGTGACAATGACGATCCGCTCAAGCTTGACATGAAACGTCGCTTGTTTTGGTGCACGTACGCCATGGACCGTCAAATATGCGTGTACCTCGGCCGCCCCTTTGGCATTCCCGAAGCTAGTATTCACGTTGAATTCCCGTCAGAACTGGACGATGCTCTTATATCGAGGGAAAACATTCCTCCAGATGGAGATTTCAGCTTGATGCCTTCCACGTCTCCAAGTTACAAGTTTGTGTCACTGAGCTTCATACGTCTACGTCAGATTCAGGGAGAGGTCGAGAGCGTGCTGTACGAACGGGCCGAGTATCCGAGAAGGTTTCAGACTCTTTCTGAGTGGAAGTCATACATTATCTTGCGTCTTGACGAATGGTACAGCCGGCGGCCGCAAGCTTCTGAGAAAACCAACTGCAAGTTCAACACGTCCTTTTTCGATCTCAACTACCACCAGACCCGGCTCTTAATATATGGAATAAGTCCTCTTGTGCCAGTACCATCAGAAGATTCATATTTTTACATTGCAGAGTCTGGTATCCAGATTATTCAACGCTATCACGAGCTTTTCAAGAAAAGATCTATCAACTACACATGGGTGGCAGTCCACAATCTGTTTATGGCTGGCACTTCTTATTTATATGCATTGTACCACTCGAGAGCTATACGAGACAAGACTCCCATATCTGAGATCAAAGCTAATAGCACTGCTTGCTACGAAGTATTAGGATCCCTGGTATCGCGATGCGCAGCAGCCCAAGAATGCCGTAACATGTTCGAGCTATTATCTCGAGCCATTCTAAAACTGTGCAGCGATGAAAAGCCCCCAGTTGCTGTACAAGATGGTGGCTTGGGCACCCTGAAAGACGATAGCTGGATGCCAGTAGCGCCTGAGACTCTGGACACTTTTTTCCAGGAGGCTGCCCAGATTGACTTTATGGACAAAGCAAGGGAAAGATCTGAATCACTCACTCCTGCAGACAGAGACAGAGTTTCCTTAGGCAATCTGTTTTCGTCAGCAGACGTGAACCAGGAGATTTACCAAATCATGAACGATGTTCCGGTGGTATCAATATGGGATCAGTTCTTTGCACCGGGATATAGTCATTAAGCGAGACGTGAAAAAAGCGCATTTTTCATCCAAGCATTCAAGATCGCCTAGCTGCAGTCGCATATACCCTGGCAGTTTTGATCATGCATTTCACCAGGAACGGGTCGTGTAAATACTCAGGGTTGTCAATTCTTTTAACTTCAAATGCATCTACTACTCCAATTGTCTTCCAATGCCCGTAGACTTCAATTGTAGCATTCTGTGAGAAACAGTCCAGAGGGATATCTGTAGCTTCCATTTGACTGGTAGTTACTTGTATCTGAAAGTCACGTTTGTTGCCACGCTTATCTTTTACAAGAAATGGCACCAATTCACTCAAGCTGAAGCAGCCAGTTGTTTTATCGTAGTAATCGACAGTTGCGTAGAATCTGATCTGGTTGTAATCAGTCCCGGTTTTAGTGATGGGAATCGGGTCATTTTGAGCAACGAGAGCCACAGTTTGAAATAGCATGATAAGGTGCGCAGTTAAGGTAGCAGATAACGTAATAGAGTTTCAGTCATACAGAATCTGTACTAGATAATCCATCAAGGGAAGCCCAATTGTTCCCAATTGTAAACTCATGAAATTAAGATAAAAAAAAGTGGTTAAAGTGATGACATCTAGTTAAATATATCGCGTTATTTAACCTTCTACCCTACCGCATTCATTTCATGCAATGCAAAGATCGGTTTATGCATGGAAACGCAAAAAAATCTTTAGATCAGTCCTTGTATTTTATGTTTCGATGGTTGAAGGGACTTGGCCGATTGGTGCAGCAAGATGTCGCTGCAAATAGCACAGCAAACGCCACAGTAGGTGTGACTAGATCAAAGTCGAGCTACTTAAAACCCTTTGAACGCGGTGACGTGGCTCTGTTGAGGGGTGTTCTTCGCCCGGACCGTATAAAACTCACATCCCCCTTACAACCAGGCAAAGAGGTCCAAACTCCATTCGGGCCCCTTTCTCATGACAGCATCATAGGGCAGGCACCCCGAATGCGAGTAAACATTAACAATAATAAGTTAATTATTACTCATCCGACGTATGAAGAGTATATGATTCATCGTAGAAGAGACGCTCAGCCTATTTATCCTTTAGATGCAGCTTTGATTGTGGCTCTGGCAGACATCCATGTAGAGGCAGACAGCGCGGAAGAGACTGCACACTTTCTAGAAGCTGGTACTGGCCATGGGTCTCTGACTTTATCAATCTGTAAAGCAATCCACTGTGCTAATCCTCCGGGTGCTGGACGTAAAGGTGCTTTGCTCCATTCGATAGATAGGAATCAGGCACACAGCAGTACGGGATATCGTAATATAAAAGATTTTAGAAGAGGAATGTACCTAAGGGATGTGGAGTTTCATGTCGAAGACTCTCCTAGTGCGTGGCTCGCAAAAAATCCTGTTGGACTGTCTGGTGCATTTCTCGATCTCCCAGAAGCTGCGCCTGAAATCACTAGCATTGGCAAAGCTCTCAAAGTGGATGCGCCTTTACTCATATTCTGTCCTCACATTTCTCAGATTCAGGAACTGGAGCAGATAGCGTCCTCTGCTTCTCCCAGAATCCTTGCGCTAGTTAACGTCGTGGAGCTCATGCCCGGTATGGGTGGCAGTCTCAGAGAATGGGATGTCCGAACTTCGACGGTCAGGAAAACAGGCGAGAAGGTGTCTATATGCCGCCCGAGGGTGGGTTCTCGAGTGGTGGGAGGAGGTTTTGTGGCCCTATTTCGCAGATTACCTGATATTGAGGGCGAGACTAATTGATTTGTGTGATACTGTAAATAACTGTGTAAGATACGCCGAACGACGTAACATGAATAATACATACATAACTTGGAAACATAAATTAATCAAGGTCCATCCGAGACTTGACCTTCTTCTTCTTATTTTTAACCAAAACGGCAACCTTTTCTTCCTCAGACAGTTCTTCTTCGCTGACTTCCATTTCACTGAACTCTTCTTCGCTGGCTTGTTCAGCTGCCTCATCAGCCTCAGCAGCTCGTCGCAGCTCAACATCTCTGATTCGCAATAACTCGGGGTTAGCCGCAACCAGTTTTCTGTCTTCTTCCAGGTCTCTCTGCTTGTTGCCCTTCATTCTCTCTTTGTAAAATGCTCGTTCTCTCTTCTTTCGGATCTCCTCTATTCTCGTCATGGCTCGCAGAGTCTCACTGACAAGATCTCTATTGTATCGCACAGGTACGTGCCGTCTGGCGTTGAAGGTCAGGGAAGAGTCAACCACCATTTCCTTGCCTGCTGCCTTTCTGAATGCTTTTGTCCATTTCAATTTACGAGGGTTTCGCTTCATCTTAAAGTTCTTGTGGCATTTTGATCTACAGAACCTGAATTCCTTAGCATCGTTCCTTACAAACATGATCCCATGGCCGGGCTAGTTAGAGATATGGTTTCACAGTAGTATCATCACTGGCAGTTACATACATATATCGGAGAGGAACAGAAATGACAGTTGTTTACTCTCATTTTATTTTTCCAGTAGACAACCTATCAAACTTGTAAATATGTGAGAAATCAAAAAAAATTAAAAAAATCTGAAAAAAAATTATGTAAGAAAAAAAATCTGCCCCACCCCGCGTAGGCACTAACTATTGGAAGTTAATCATTTACCTAATGACTTCAACTTAACGGTTCAAAACTATTAAAAATACATATATATAAAGCTTTGAAAATTAAATAAATAATGACATAGCCAGTCAGAACTGGCATGCTTTATGCCGGCGATATCGAGTCGGTCCACGGCGTCAGTTGATATGAAGTGGCCCCATCGGCGATATCTAACCGGTATTCTTCTATGCTCCAATGCTCATACCAGCCTCTTACTTCTCTCATACCCTTTCGATGCGCCGGGCCTCCTCCGCCTAGCTTGGCATCTGGTTTTTCTCTCCAGAAGCAAGTGGCTAGGTTTCGCCCATTACCATCGGGAACTCCATACCAGTATTTCAAAAGCCCTCCTGACGTATTTGCCTCTGCGTGAGACATCTTGTCTATCTCTGCGAGCCGGGTTCTATGGTAGGCAGACTGTCTTACATCTGGCAGCAACGCTGAGCGAAAAGCTACTATATAGACTGTCAAGCCGGGAAAGTCTATTCTATTCTCTTTAGAAAGGTTCTTGACAAATTCTACAACGTCATCAAAATTGAAAATGTGTGAATATTGCTGAGAAGCATACTGTGTTTTGCTTAACGGCTCCAAGGCTCCTAGGGCAAGAGCCACAAGTCGATATGGCACATCCAGGGTTTCTAAGCGCAGCAAGTGATCTTTTTCGTAGTAAGGAGACGACCGGATAGTATCGGCGTTTATATCTATTTTTGTGTGCCGTTGGAGTATGGGTGTTAATAGGCCGTTGTCGTTGCTGATGCGAACCGTGGAGGGCATGTTTGCGGGAGGACCACCAAATTCTGCTTTTGATTTCACGACACTGTTCGTGACACCACCTATGATTTTGATCTTGGTCTCACAGGCACCATTGCTACCTTAAATATCCACTCAACCAGCGCTAACTCCTCTCCCCTGAATGTGTTTCTCCGTCGCCTTGAACTTAGCAGATCACGCAATATCGTGTTTCTCTTGCAATGATAGACACACGACTTAAGCTGAGTTTCGTGACCGGAATGACAGGCTTGCACCATCAACTACAGCCATGATATGATGGCATAATCATTTCAGTTGCCTCCATCCACACGTAATGTAGTTGTGCAATAGGAACGAGCCCATTTGAACTTATGCCAGAGTTTGACAAATTCTCGCCGGATCCTGCGGCTAAGCGAAACATTTAGGAGAGAATCCTGAGTATCTAACTTTGTCGCCTCCAATAGGAATGGGTACTATATTTTTGTTCTGGTCCGTTGCTGAAAGGAGTTTGGAGCATTGTATAAAAGGTACCTGGCATATTTTGAGAGCCTAAAATGTGATTCATGATGCCTCTTTTCGGATCAACTCGTGATCTTAGACACGCTTTTGCTTGACTTTATTCAACTCCGACTTCCATCAAACCATTTAGCAGCTGCACATCCAAAGGTCAATATCGACGTATGATTGTGCACTTAAGATGTATTTATTTCTTTCTCGTGTTTAACTAAAGCATGCTACTACATAAATACCACTCGAACTAATTGATCATTTACTAATCAACACCGCGGGTTAGCTGCGGGAAGATCATATATACGATGTGAGTGAGGACATCAACAACTATATAAGGACAAAGGTTGCGTTTGACTTTTGCCACGTTTATTAAAGTTCTAAGTTATCGTAGTTTTCTAAAGAAAATGGCTACTGCAATTGATGTAAATGACCATTCCAAGTTCAAACCTCTCAATGAAAGAGATGTGATTTCTACGGATCCTGCGGGAAAGAAAGTAGTGGTCAAGAGTGGAAATCTATCTCTGGCCAGTTCAACGGATGCTCTTGTATTACACGAGAAGCACCTCAAGGGTGAATCGTTCAATGAGTACGACGACGTCTACTATATCCCCCGCAAAGACGTCGACTTATCAAAGTTCACCAAAACTAGCTCAGTGACTTACTGCCCTTATAAGGGCTATGCCTCGTACTATGCTTATAACGGAGCCGAAGTGGCATGGTCGTACGAGAATACTTACGAGCAGGTTAGTGAGATTGAGGGTCATCTGGCTTTTTATAAAGACAGGGTTCAAATTGAGGATTAAGCATTTCCGCAGACAGACGATACGCGTAACAATTCGGCTTGGTTGAATGGGATATGGATGTTGTTCAGGTAGCTCAGGGGTATACGAAGTGCTAATCGTTAGCTGTAATGAAGCCTATGTTAGCCTACTAGACTTGCGCAGACACGTAGACAACAGTAGCTGCCGCAGCACCAGAAAAGCGAGATATTCGTTTGGGGGTCCAAGAGTGGTGAGAACCTTAGCCACCATTGAAACTGGAACTCACCAGTCTAAGTTAAGAAGTTAAGCCTAAGTTCAGCATGATCCTTACTTTGAATGATCATTGCGGCGCGGATTATATCCTCCATACTTTTCTACTAGCTTTACGTACACCGCTGTGATGGAAAAATACCTAAAAGACTCGTATAACATAAATACATAAATTGTGTAACACAGAAGAAATGTATCTTATTTTATCTGTATTGTAAAGATTGAGGTGGTGCAAGACCAATAGAGGGCCAAATAACGGTTTTTAAGTTGTTACAGGGTCTGCAATATGTAACGTCAAGCCCCTGAAGTTAGAGCCGCTCACTATAACAAGTGCCATTTATTGCCCATTGATGCCAATGTTAAAGGTGGCGTTACGAACTGCAAAACCTACGCTTTACTTCTATAGCATTGTTATTACTCTCAATATTATTACATTGATTTTGAAACCGGCGACCCTGCTTGGTTACTCCCCGATGCCCAGAGCTTGTAACAACCCCAATTGTATATAGTCGGACCAATCTCGCGGAAAACCGATCGGTCCTCCTGTATCGCCAAGGCGATGCTGCATAGTGCTTTGTACCAAAAACCATGATGCGCATTAAGTAGATTCTTCAGATATTTAAGCAAATAGTTATCCCAAATAATCAGCTATTTCTAAATTTTATAACCGAGTCATCAGTTTGTCTTCCTCAATCCCTTCAGGTCTACGAACAAGTATACAAACACAATAATGTTTTCTAGGGAAATCAATACTTCAATCATAATCAACGCCCCCCCCGCCAAAGTTAGAGAAGTTGTGCTCGACTTTGAAAGTTATCCTAAATGGAACCCATTTATCATCAGCATTGAGGGAGAAACCACAGTGAGCAGCCAGCTGAAAATCAGCCTTATTCCCCCAGGATCTGATACTCAACATTTTACACCAATAGTGTCTGCCAACGACGAGTCACGCTTCTCGTGGCTTGGTACTCTACTGTCTACTTATATTTTTGGTGGAGAACATATTTTTGAATTCAAGCCTTTAGAAGGAGGGTCAAAGACCGAATTCGTGCAGAGGGAAAGCTTTTCCGGGGTTCTGACGCCACTTGTAGGAGGCATATTGACAAAGACTGAGCCGGGGTTCGTACTCATGAACGAGGCTCTGAAAAAGAAGCTCGAGGAGGCCAGTCAATAGGCAGGAGTCGATAAGTTATTCTCTTCCTATCTACTGGAGGTAGGTTTACTTTCACGGCAGGCTCCTTGTGTTTAAGGGAGTACTCGTACTCACGGGGGGGGAGGGCTATAGATACATTCTTAATATTATTTCACGTGCAACTCTTTGATCTCTGCGAAGCAGAGCTACGGGGTCTGGGGCTGGCTCCAGTAGCTGTACAGCTAGCCTCCGGCGGTCTGGCTTCGCGGAACGTCCTTTTAATACCTGTACAATTATTTAGTTATATGCACACTGTCCTACTATTATAAATAAAATCATTATTCTCCCATATGGCTCATGCAGGGACGACCGAAACGTTGCAGCCATCACCCAGCGACGAAGTCAGCTTAACCCACATTCTTGGATACTCAGTTGGACCAGTGCTTCGATCGTGGAATCGCAGATCCTTGAAACTTTGCAAAAGCCGAACAATGGTGTACGTTGCTTCAGTCAAAGCAAACTGCTGTCCTAGACAGATTCGAGGACCTCCATTGAATGGCAGGAAGTCCCATGTTCGAGATCCATTCTCTTCCCAACGCTCGGGTCGGAACTCATGGGCATCCTTGCCCCAGTATCTCTCGTTCCTCTGCATAACTACAACAGCATAGAAAACTCTAGTGCCCTTTGGCACAAACACAGGCTGGTCTTCATTAGGGCCGCCGCCACGGGGAAGAATTGTGTCACGGATGCTCTCTCTGAAATTGAACGGCACCATAGGGAACAGGCGAAGAACCTCATTGACAAAGTGGTTGAGGTACTGGCATCGCTTGAGACTCTCAAAGGTTATGTTGTCAGTGCCGGTTCCAAAGTCTTCAAGGATAGCAGCTCTCAGTTTGTCAAAAACGCGCTTGTTGTTGGAGAGTTGGAAGAAGCAGAAAGAGAGCAAACCTGCTGTGGTATCTCTGCCAGCCAGCAGAATATTGAAAGCCTGGTCTCGAATAATAATGGGGTCCCTGGTTTCCTTGGTCAGCTCCTCAATGAACACGTATCCATCATGACTCTCTTTCTCCTCGTCGGACATGTTCAGTGCTCGCTCTACAAAGTAGTCCACAAACTCGTGGCAGATTTTGCAGTTCTTCTGGAACTCAGCGGAATTCAGGAACACAAGCAGGCTGTCAAACTGAACTCGGATACTCAGGTACTCGAGGCAGAAGTTAAAGGCCTCTACAAACTCCTCGGGAGTGCGCTTAGCACCGGGGGGAAGTTTATAATTGCCAGCTGCCTGCAAAGAGTTGACACTCACACCAAACAAAAACTCGGTGGCAGTATCGAGTGTTAGTTCATGGAACAGTGGCTGGATATCAAACACTCCGTCCCCTTCCTGAGACAGCTGCTTGCACCGTTCAATAAGAACACGGGTGTGGTGATTGTTGGTGTCCAATTGAGTCACCTGGTTTCTCGCAAACTGGGGTCGCAGCATTGCTCTAGAGTGCTTCCAGCCGTCGCCACTCAGAGTGAAAATGCCGTTTCCCAAAAGAGGGAAAAAGCTGTCGTATCGCCGACCCAGCGAGTAGTCTTTGAAACTTGTGGCAAGAACTGTTTTGATGTTTTCAGGATCAATAGTAAACATTCCGGCCTTGAGCGGCAATGAGCCTCGTAGAGTGTGTGCTCCCGCATTGTGGAAAACTTCATCTACAAACTGGTCTGCCCGGTGTTCCTTCACAGATTTGCGCAACTTCATGGCTTGCACAATTCCCAAGGTCCATCCCATATTCCGCTTGGGCAGGGCACAGTTGTTTGCCTTGGTTTTTCGGTTATAGTCGAGTTCTCCGAGCCATAGCCTGCCGTACAGGAACACTGGGAGTGCGACCACGAGTGTCAGCAGTACTGATGCCCAGGTCATTTCGGATTATAATTTTGTGTCGCTTATGTTGGATTTGGTTCCAGTTGGTATATGTTTTGCACAATCGAAGGGCAGGCACGAAAAGCTTTTGTGAAATTCAGCGCAAATATATATCGTACAGAATGAATTAAGTCTACAACTGATAAACTCTGAAGATCCCGGACAAAGCGATGAAATAAGCCGGATCTGATTGGGGGGGAAGTGTCTTAAATAAATAACTATTTTCACGAGCCTTTTCGGCTCTCGGCAGAAGACCAAAACTACTATAGTCCACATGTGAAATATGCAACAGGGACCTTTGCTGGAGATTAGCAGGGAAGTTTCCCGTTAAAGAGGAAGATATGTGGAGAAGCTTATAAGCGAGCGATGAGCCCGGCAAGGGCGCACTGAGGAGGGCGGAACCCCGTTCGGCCTGCAAGAGTCAATTCTCGCTGCGATGAGGTTGTACTGGCTAACTGCTTGGTTGATGTCCCAAGCATGATGTCAGGGTCCGGTTGGAAGAATTCCTTGCGTCTCAAGGCCCTCGGCCGATCTCGTAACCCAAACGAAATAGCGGGGGAGGACCCTGAAGTCGAAGTCTGCATATGACAGTGTAGTGTTGAGTTTGGTTGGTTTGTGAGAGTATATCGAACATTGTAAATAGATTTGGTTAATTGGCCTATAGATGTTTTCTTTGTATGTAGATAATTGAGATAAAAATCTGTAGAAAGCTGTCTGTTGATAGAGACCTATAGATGGAAGAAAAAAAACTGAGCCAAAAATGAGCTCAGTGAGTATTTGCATGTGTTCGGTTAAGAATATGGTCGAACTTTGGTTACCGGAGACGAATGGTTTCCCTGCCTCCGCCGGCGGAGTTCCGTAGTTACAAGATAGATGCCCTCTGGTTGCTCTCTGATTTCACGAGTACACATTGTACTCGTAGTTTTGTTAGTATGCTAACAGTAGTCGACATAAACTTCCGCGAAGCGGAACGACCCCTTCCGGGGAGGGACGGCCAGAGGCACCCTGGACAGCTGCTGGGGCCAGCCCCAGACCCCGTAGCTCTGCTTCGCAGAGGTGACTCTCTTCATCCTGATTTTATCTTCTGCAATCTCTGAACACGCGCCAATTTGACGAAAAGTTATCTGAAGTGTGGTCACTACCGACTTGGTACTGGGCCCACCATTGTAGTTCTCTTAGTAGGGCGGCCAGCGTGGCGCATACTAATGTGTCGTCATTCATTATAGCCGGGGCGGGTAACTTGGCCGTACTGTTAAAGATCGGCGATTTCAAACATCACCGAGACCAACGTGGCGATGAAGTGTTGGACCTGCGTCGAATAAGGAGGACAATGTAGTAGGGTAGTTACGATAATGTGATACAATGCTGCAGTGTTATAATCACTAGCAGGGTTTTCCATCTTTGTGCTATTTCGAACATTGGGTCCTCAGTTTTTTTAATATAGTTATAGTTGCAATTGTTGACAGCTGGCTAAAAACATGTAGTTTAAACTAAAACTGCCCTCTTCGCTCCACTAACTAACTGGCCCGGCAACGTACGTGTCCACAGCATTGGAGCACAACAATGTCTTGCGTGCGCCTCTCTCTCTCTCGCCTTTAGTTGCTTCCACCTACGCCTGTCCATCGCCTACGCCACGTCATTCCTTTTAACCACTCTGTCTGTACCTTAAGACGGCAACCACCCCCCGCCCTGAAATACAAGCCAATATCTAAATCTGCAGGCGATCCAACTTAATCCAATTACAAAGTACCCCAAAAGAAGCGCTATGGCCCAAACCCATTGACGCCTGGGAAAAGGTGCCTGGACTAATATAAAAGGTGGCCCTTTCGTCCAATTGTTCCTGTTCTTCACTCAATTGTCTACTTTATTACACTGTATTAAAAATGTTTGGATTTGGAGAAGACGAGCACAAGCAAGTTTATGGCAACCAGCAGAACGAAGGAAAGTTCTCTCATGAACTAGTTGCCGGAGCTGCCTCATTTGCTGCTGCCAAGATTTACGAGGACAGACAGAAGAAGGAGGGAAAGCCCGTCAAGCACCAGTTTGCCAAGGAGATGCTGGCTGGAATTGCTGGAGGAGAGGTCGACAAGCTGTTTGAGACCAAGGGTCTGGACTACCTGGACAAGGACGAGGTTAAGAGACAGGCTACTGACCGAATCAACAACAACTACGATCAGCAGTACGGTAACTAAGGCACCAACCAGGTATACCTGAATGCGTGCGTGTCTGGACATGCAATCTTTTCTATAGTCTATTAGTATGATATATAAATAACTATTTTTTTTTCTGTGATTTTTTTTTTGGCATGCTGCTGTCAGCATGTCGTCACACTGCGACTGATGAAGAACCTTCTTAACACTTTCTGTGAAGAGCATTAACCCTCTGCGACGTCCAGCTGCCTCTGGCGGCCCCTCCCGGGGAGGGTTGGTTCTGCTTCGCAGAAGTCGCAATACCCTCGGTCCTTCAAATCGTGAGCCATTGTACCGTCGGCATGTTGCATGATGATGTGAGACTCACACTAAACCCCAAAATTGTACACAGAGACCAAGGGCAGGTAATAAGATTGTGTGTAAAAGATCAATTATATAAGATCAATTACACAAGTTCGATTATAAAGTTCGATTATAAAGTTCGATTATAAACTTCAATTATAAACTTCAATAAGTTCAATTATACAATCCAACTATACAGTTCAACTATTCTGTTCGTTCCATTGTGTAGTCTTTGTTGCACTCTTAAAGAGAGACTGTATTAGCAGGGTCGATTTTGGCAAAATTACCCCTACCCACATCACCAAGTCAAAATTACAGGAAATATTGCAAAACCGAACTGAAAAACTAGAAATAGAATAGCCGAGCTATGGCGGAAGAACAGAGCAGCCAGCAGGCCCAGCAGAGCCAGCTTTCTTTCGGTGAGGAGACATTCAACAAAGTATCAGCATATGTATCAGTAAGTTATATGTTACCTTCAGGCGTCAGCCACATATTCCAATTTTCTTCAATTCTAACATCAGGATCACCCGGTCATTAGTGGAGTCGGTGCCGTAACAGCTCTGATATTGGTATGTTTAAACAGCAACAGCCTCGTAACTCCAAGTCAAAATCCCATGCTAACCAGATCAAATCTGCTATGAAGTCAAGATCGGCAGGTGTAGGAGGAAAAACGTTCTTCACGGGTGGCTTTGAAACCAAGATGAATGCCAAAGAGGCACTGCAGATTTTGAATCTCCGAGAGTCCACGCTGACTCGGGCCAAACTGCGGGATACGCATCGACGGATAATGATTTTGAACCATCCGGACAAGGGAGGGTCGCCCTACCTGGCCACCAAGATCAATGAGGCTAAGGATTTGTTAGAGAAGCGCGGAAACCTGAAATGAGAGTGTTGACAGAGTCGAAATCCCGCTAAGCGGGACCAACCCTCCCCGGGCAAGGGCCCCGGCCGGAAGCGAGCTCGAGATGCTTGCCGGCGGCCCCCTGCGGCCCCCTGCGAGGAGGGGTTGTCCCGCTTCGCAGGATGGTTAAAATGCATAGCGGTTTGTATATAGAGATGAGCGATGAAGACGATGATGCAGTTAATTATTGTAAATATAGTATTGGAATTGTTCTTTCCCCTTAATGAGCCAAGAGCCCGTCATTTTGCAAAGATGGACACTACGTCCTCGTCCTGAACTCTATGCTGTAAGCCACACTTCTGAGGACTGTGTTTGGTAGACGCACCCCACACCATGGCGTACTTGAACTTGGTCTTAAAGTCGCGGTGAATAGAGTCACAGATGTCTTCAATGCTGTTGTGGGCCCTTCGCACTACCATAGGGTCGCTAAAGTCAGGATGCTTTCCTTTAGGCTTGGTGAATATGCGAACCAGTGAAAGGTCTGCCCAGATTCGCTCGAGCAAATCGTCGAGGCCCAGTCCCATATTGACTGAAATGACAACGGTATTGGGCATCCGTGCAAGGCGGTCAGTTTCCTCCAGCGACACAGCGTCTATCTTGTTGTAGCAGTACAGGCACGGAATGTACGACCGATGAGAGGCGTTGATGACGTCGATGAAGTCATCAATAGTCGCGTTCTCGTCTCTGACCAAAACATCGGCATTGTGAATCTTGTAGTCCCGGAGAATTCCACCCACAGTCTTCTCATCGAGGTATTTGGGAGGCGAGGTGGCATTGAACTTCAGCCCGCCTTGTTTCTTCACCTTGAAGTAGATGTTCGGAAGCGGCTTATTGAGTCTAATGCCCACAGCTTCAAGCTCTCGTTCGAGGATCTGTCGCTGCTCTTCGGGTTTGGTGGCATCCAGGACCATCAGAATCAAGTCTGCTGTCTTGGCTGTGGACACAACCTGCCGTCCTCGGCCCTTGCCTTCACTGGCACCCTGAATAATACCGGGCAGATCGAGTATCTGGATCTCTGCTCCATTGTACTCCAGGACTCCAGGTACAGAAGTTAAGGTGGTGAATGAATACTGGGCCACTTCGGACTTTGTTTTAGTCACTTTTGACAGCAGCGACGACTTCCCCACTGACGGGAATCCAATGAGTGCAACTCTGGCATCTCCACTTTTGGATACTTCAAACCCTTGGCCTGGAGAAGAGGAAGAACCTGGTGGAGGTTCAAGTAGTTGCTGCCTATAACGTGCGAGTTTTCCCTTTAGGAGACCAATGTGGTACTCTGTGGCCTTGTTTTTCTGCGTTCGGGCCAGCTCCTCTTGGATCTGTTGGATTTTCTCTAGAATCCCCATATTTGAAGCTTGAAAATGTTAGATTTCCAAAGTGAAAAAAGGGCTGTAAGATGCTTTAGCTATTAGAGAGGCTAACAACAGATCGAATCCTCCCCACGACAATATAAAAAACTATCTACTGACTTCGAAAAAAAACTGAACTTGTAGTGTTAAAAGTGGTTGCAATTGCTTCAACATATCAACTGTTGTATTGCCATTACTGGCTCTAAATAATACAAAGCAGTTTGTGACACTCTTTGTTCGCGTTAAGCTCGCTATATCTATACATATATTTATCTACACACACATCTGTATCCTCTTGAGTTATATATACCATGGCGCTGGTCAAACTGACTACATCTCTCGGCTCGTTCACACTCGAGCTCTACGACCAGCATGCTCCTAAAACGTGTAACAACTTCGTCCAGTTAATACGGAGTGGCTACTATAACGACACCATCTTCCACCGAATTATTCCTAACTTTATGATCCAGGGCGGAGATCCCACGGGCAGTGGGTACGGTGGAGAAAGCATCTACGGCAAGAATTTTGACGACGAAATCAACCCTGAACTACGTCATACAGGCGCTGGAATACTCAGCATGGCAAACAGCGGACCAAATACCAACGGTTCGCAGTTTTTCATCACATTGGCCCCGACCCCATGGCTCGATCGCAAGCACACAATATTCGGACGAGTAAATTCAGGTATGGGGATTATAGAGCGAATGGGAAGAGTCAAGACTTCAGAGGATGACAAACCGTTGGAGGATATCAAAATCATTAGAGCCGAGCTAGTAGAGGAAGAAGAATAATAATATTGAATACTCTTGCTAGTGTGGTTATTTCTGATCAAGCTGTCTAGATACAATGGCCTTGACAGGCTTGCAGAAAGAAGGTTGGTGTAACACGTTGTCAGTAGAATATAGCTAAGCTAATGTACATAAAGTTAACCTAGTCGTAAAGCTGTATCGCCAATGTATCAGGCAAATCTACAAAAAGCCGGTCGAGAATCAGCCTCGTTTCCGTCGCTTTGTGCGTGAAAGCTTCCGACAGTACACAGTCATCTCTCGCAAGGATTTTGCTACTGTGGAGCATCTTCTTCGAAAAGGCAACCGAATGCTGGAGACATACTCGAACGAGTCTGTCAGAGACATTCACTGACGGCCACGCAACGGTATACAATGACGACCGCCACGGCATCACATCAAAAGAAAAATAGCATCTATAATATTGTACATAGCTGACGAATCGATTAACGAACGATACATTTACATACAAACCTACTTGTAATCACAGGCACGAATGCAGGCTTTCTCCATGAACTATTGTGCACAGTGACAATGCACCAATATACGCTAGATAACTATCGCCAATCTTTCGGCTCAGTTGTTTCTAATTTCTCAACAATTTGTTATTAATTTTCTACTTTCTATCACATTTAACTCCCGTTTCCATGACTTCATAGTTTCCCTTAAAAAGCACGGCCCAGCTGGTTATCATATCGGCATGTGAAAGAACCGAGGTCCCCACACTGAATTTAGTTAGCCTCCGCTACCCCGATCTTTGCCCATATATATATTTAAGTCCGTGCTAGGAATTGAAATATTTTTTCAACGTCTTTTATTACGCGTCTTTTTGCAATAGATAACAGGCTGCTGAATTGATTCAATAGTACCTGGCACTTCTGACGGACCTCTTGACAAATGGCAGAAGAGAAACCACAGTCCGCTATCCTCGGCCAGGTTGAATCGTTCCTGGCTGGAGGATTTGGTGGTGTTTGCGCAGTTCTGGTCGGACATCCATTTGATCTCATAAAAGTCCGACTCCAGACTGCGCCAAAGGGAACATATTCTGGGGCTGTAGATGCTGTAAAGAGAACTATAGCCTCGGATGGGCCTAAGGGCCTGTACCGGGGCGTAGTGGCCCCTCTCCTGGGAGTAACTCCTATGTTTGCAGTATCATTCTGGGGTTATGACGTAGGTCAGCGAATCGTCAAATCAGCCGTCCAGAAACAGCCCGGAGAGTCTCTTAGCATTGCGGAGATTTCAGCTGCCGGTTTCCTGTCTGCTATCCCCACCACTGCTGTGACAGCTCCATTTGAACGGGTTAAAGTCATCCTGCAGCTGCAGGGTCAGGCCGAGCCTAAGCCGGGGCAGAAGCAGTTCAACGGTGCATTTGACGTTGTGAAACATTTATACAAAGAAGGAGGCATAAGGTCGGTGTTCAAGGGATCCCTGGCTACTGTGGCTCGAGACGGTCCTGGTTCTGCATTATATTTTGCTACCTATGAATACATCAAAAAGGAGCTCACTCCTCAGGGTCAATCAATGTCCCTAGCGGCTATCTCTTTTGCAGGAGGCATGGCTGGAGTCGCCATGTGGGTTCCAGTGTTCCCTATAGACACCATCAAGTCCAACTTGCAGTCTTCAGACCACCCTCAGTCCATTGCCCAAGTCACCAAGCAGATTTATAGAAACGGTGGCATCAAGGCTTTCTTTCCCGGAATTGGGCCTGCCCTGCTTCGATCTTTTCCTGCCAATGCTGCTGCCTTTGTCGGAGTTGAGATGGTTCACGCGTCGTTTAAAAAGCTCAGTTTCTAAAAAAACAACATTCACGCCATCCAAATAAGCATCAAGAATATCTTGCACAGTGCGTAGCGATTCGTCTAATGTAATGGTCGGGTTTTTCGCGAAGCGAAACACCCACCACGGAGTGGCCCCGCCGGAGGCGAGCATACCGCTTCAGCCTACTGTCCCTTTCCATAGCGAGAATAGAATTCGTTGAAATCCAGTCGCACTCCTAGGAAACGCATGTCACTGTCATCTTGCTGGCTGAGCTGTCGTACCAGCACGCTCACATTGCCTTCGAATGTCTGTTTGATCTCTTCAATTCGCGTATACACTTCATCGAACCGATTCTTGTCATCAGGGTTTGATAGTTCACCAGATACGGTCAGTTGGTATATAGCGTCCAAACTGCTGCGGAACAACAGCATGGCTTTTAATATATCGTGCAGATCTCCCATTAGAGATTGGCCGCCGAGAAGCCCTTTAAAAGTAATCTGTCCTAGATACTCTTTGTGTGCTTTTATGATACCATCCACGGTCAGCTTACCGTTAAGCTGTCCACCTTGCAGCAGTTTCCTCTGCAACATGGACCATGACATTTCAATCACATCGTAGTTAATGTAGTATTGCAGTTCAGAAATAAAGTGCATCATCTCCTGGCACACACTCCGCACCAGATCCCACTGGGTCTCTAGACCTTGTTCAGTGATTTCTCGCCCAAGACTTCCACGTTGGCCCACAGTCACGCGTCTCCACCCCAAGTATAAACTAAAATTGACTCTTTTTAGTCTCCACAAAAAGTTAAACACTCGAAGGTACTCGGTCATAGATCTTTGGTCTAGAACCACAATGTCTAACGGTTTCTGGACCCTGTAATCCAAGGTGAAAACGTCCCAGCCAATCTCACCGTGGCCCAACTCGAGCATTCTAGCATCGATACTATCCAAGACCTCAGGATTATCGTACCGTGCGTTTGACCCTGTGATTGCTGTCTCCAGCATTGAAGTTAGACGATGTCGCAACAGTGATCCAGCCGGCTGGTCTAGAGTCTTCGCTGCTTCTTCTATAAGCAACTGAACGAAATCACCCTTGCCGAGAAGAAGATAGTCTTTCAGAGCCTTGAGATGGACGGTCAGTTTAAACTCCTGTTGCAAGACAACGTTGAGTCTCTCAACTACCTCGGCATATGCCGCTGAAATTCCTGACTCCAAGTTCTCGTAGTCTGTTATCGGTTTCGTGTTGGCTCTCCTCAGGTCAATCCACTCGTGATCCTGGCACGCTGCTCGAATAAAATACAACGTCTTGCCGGTTTCAAAAACGCGCTCGGCAATTTTAGGGCTGATGAAGCTGGGCACTTTGGCTATCTCCAACACAAATCGCCCGTTCCAAGCCGACTTCGTGTCTCCAAGTCGCACAAAGAAATCTTCGGCAGAGCCCATCAAGTTCCCGCTGGATATCCAGTGATTAAGAATCTCGTAAAACGGTTCGCACAGCCTGTCCTTCAGCCGGGCCGCAAACCGCGAAATAAATAAGTCTCCGTCGTAAGTGTAGCTATGCAGTAAAGATATAATCTGCCCTCCCGCCAATTCACTGCATTCTTCATAAATAGTATACAAAAGTCGTAATCCCAAGTTTGCGTCGTGCAACAGTGCTAGACACCTACGCAGCGTAAGGTTGTCAGGTCTCTTCACTTCGTTTTCCAGGACCCCGACCAATGACAAATAGTTCTGAAGTTCCTGACTGATACAGCTATACAGCGCCTGCTTTATCAGTCCGCTGACACTCTGCTTCTCTACTATTTTAAGTCGTCTATACAGCAGAGCCGGTTCTAGCACCTGGTGGAGTAGGCCCATAACAGGGAAAGGCACCCCAGTAGGAAGCTCTAACTGGGACGTATCATCACTATCTAGCCAGCCAAAATGAGATGACTTTACACCCTGCAATACATATGGCAGGTCTTGTAATAAGTCGTCTTCGCTCGGGTCCTGAGATTCGTGAATCATTCGAATAAAGTCACCCGGTGTAAAATTCGTATATTCATGTTCTTCATAAACTTCTTCTCGTTGTGAGAAGCGCGAGGGCACGTTGACCAACCCATGCCTTAAACCATCAGACATGGCCCATCTACCCAATGCTTCCAGAAAATTGACCACGTGGTCGGTGCTTTCGGTTTTGGTAATACGTCCAACAAGATTTCGAAATCTCGTCGCTTTTTCTGGTCCCACACTTTGGGATATCGAATCAACCAGATAGTCGAAAGAATACTGGCTCTTTGGCGGCACTGGCTCACTTAGAATGTCGATACTCAACTGAACTAGTTGACTATTTTCTCTCCTGTCACAGTCCACCACAACTGCTATTATTTCCTCTAAAAGGCCATGCACAGATGTCATGAAGATGGGTTGGGGAGTTAACGCGTCGGTGCGCGTGGGGTTAATTTACGTGTTTTAGCTATGAAGTGTGTTACAGTGAACGGAACGAAGGGAACGGAACGAACGTCTTTAGGGAGTTTACAAATAAAAAGCAGCAGCAGAGCGCGGATCCGGGGAGGGTATTTCTGCTTCTGCGAAAAAATAAAGACCACGTTCATGTGGTGGCCATACCAATTGATTAGTTAGATAAATATAAAATTGCTAGAAATACAAATAGAAAAATGTACAGTGAAAATAAGTTTTCATGCTTCGGATAGCGACAGATCCTGGAGATTGAGGCCATCTATATCAGAATCTTCACCTTTCCTGCTCTCGCTATCGCCGCCAGAAACCAAACGGTTGTTGTAAAATTGGGTGAGCGACCGGATGGCAATCTCTTGAGGGTACGCATCGTCGATTTCCCCGCTGATGTCCAGACCGGATAGCCAGTCATCTCGTAGCTTGGCTTTACAGTGGAGGTATATGGCCGATACAAGGTCCATGTTGGTGTACTTCCACTTCCGGCCGTTGTAGGGAGCCTGTTCTTTGAATATCTCGAGAACCAATCTGTATAGGTCATCCTGGTGGACAGAGAGCACTTTTTTTAGGGTGTCAGAGGGCAGCTCAGCGACAACAATGATACGCTGAGTCTTGCCCTTGATCATCCTGCGTAGAATGCGTATGAGATTGATAATGGTGAAAAAGTAACGGGACGAGAAAGAGTTGATCTCGCTCGAAAACCGCGCCAGTTCAGGGCTGGGCAGGATCTCCTCGTTGTAAGTTTCGCCATAGTTGTGGAGGGCAGCGTGTGAAAGAAGACGGCACTGAGAGAAGAAGTTCAAGTGGCAAAGATCGGGGATATCCAGAGCCCGGTCCAGAGGGGTATGCAAATAAAGAAACTTGTAAACAATAAGATAGTAATGAGTGTCAAAAAGGAGAGTTGAAAAGTACTCTGATTTTAGCACATGAGAGGCTTTGAACCAGGAGCTCAGCAATTCGATAATCGCCGATATTGACTTGAGATTGATCTCACGGGTTCGGCCCATGCTCGACCCTTGCTCGTAGCTGGCTCCTTGATTAGTGGGGTTGAAATTAATGTTGGACAGCATTACGCGCAAGATAACGTTTAAACAGGAACTGAGGTACGGCAGAGCGGACACATAGTACTGCTCAACCCTCTTCAATATACGAGTTTCACGTGTATCGAGAGATTTCCACAGTTCCAGCGATGTTTCTGGTTCAGCCCATCCTCGCTCGTGTTGCATAAACTTATCCCTCTCGTTCCAAAGCTGAACCATAGCTGGAGTTGTTCTAATCCGAGATGAAAAGAGCTCGCCTGCTTCCACGATGCTCTGCGGGACCACGGTAGCATTGTCGCCTTCTTCAGTCGGGTACAAAAACGGGAAACTCTGGTTTGTCATGAAAACGCTTTTGCGCAGCTTCTGGCCCGTTCCTATAACGGGAGCCAGTGGTGGGCTTGGCGCAGGTGTCGCAATATGTACAGTAGGAGGTGGTATAGCGTTGTTAACAGCTTGAGTATGCGATGGTCTAGGAATTTCAATAAACTTGGCCAACCCGACAGAGTTGAGCGCATCATCACTTAATCGTGATACAGGAGGGTCATAAGCAGGGTACCGTGAGACCAGATCCTCACGGAATTCATGATAGTCTAGCGGCGACGCTGTGATAATATCGTCAGGGTCGTGGGTGGTTGGCAGGCCATATTGCGCTCTGATTACCTTCTTGGCCATGGCCAACTGGGATGAGCCTCCAAACAGGCATAAAATGCATTTCCAGAACAAAAGCAGCACGCTTCGCATTGGAAAGTCCTCCGCCACAGTCCACCGCAATCGGCCGATAATCTCTGTTAGATAAGGGAGGATAGCAGGGTTGAGGGTCGTGGCCATAGCTTCCACGAAGTCCTCATCACCACGGCAGGATTCGAGAATCATGTAAAAGCAAGTCAAGGAAAGGTTGAGTTCTTCCTGTTTGGCGTGTCTTTCGCCCTCGTCGCTGTGGTCCAGCACACAGTCGAAGCACTGCTGGATGTGGGTATACAGAATGGGGAGAGCTCCACACTTCCAGAGCAGAGTGCAATTAGTTTTAATCAAATCAACGTGGTCATCGACAGTAGTGACGTCGCCAAAGGTACCCTGGCTTATGTACGTTAGGCCCAGCAGGATGGTTGGGGTGTCTTTTTTCGGAGCAGGTTTCTTCTTGCCCGCACACCTTGAGCGAAGATTGTCGAGCAGTTCGCACACAAACTCTTCCTTTTCGCGATCATTTCGCTTCCTGAAAGACTGTCCATGCAGTAACTCGGATGTGAAAGTATCCCTGGCTACGGCAAGCAGGTGATTATTTTCGTATTCATGCCATTCGTCCAGCTCGACTTTGAACTCGTCGCAATCCGAATACTCGTAGTTAAAATGCGGACACATCCGCAATTGCTCATGATGTTCCTCTTCGGCGCGCTGTCTGATCCGCTGCGCAAACTGATTGTCCGACGCAGTGGTTTCGTCCACGGCCACAAAATCATCGTTTGCGTCGTCGCCGTCATCCTCTTCGCCGTTTCCAGGAGGGCTTTCCACGTCTCCGTTGTACAGCTCCTCAGACACCGCTTGATCTACCATATCCTGAGTATCAGCATCATATGCTGGGTCCTCCACTCCTGGTTCCATGGTCCAACTGGTGTCGCTATTCATCAATCAAAACACAGGGTTATATATACAGAGGAGATAGCTTTTGAGTGTATGTATAGTTTGAGATGTCTTAGGATGATGATCCAATGTGTATGTTCAGCCGTGCCATCACGGCTATTAAGTTTCGGTTTCTGGGCGACGAGCAGTGAAAGTTCCACTCTTCGTTTGGGGGATTTTGGTTTTAAGATCTGGAGGGGTCAGAACCACTTTTTTTTTTTCAGAATGGACCGTCTTTTAGGGGTGAGGTACGTGTTGATGAAGATATAAATAGGAAAAAAGAATAGATTTACAAAGGTTTTTCCCAACTCGAAGGCTATTCGCAGAATCTGAAAGTCCTAAGATTAGTGAAATCCTAACCAGAGTGACCGTGACGACCATACTGGACAATTCAGTATCTGGACGGGTATACTCCTACTGTCAAGTCACCAATACTATAACACTTATTGAAGATGGTGGAGATGGTGCCAGACGCAAGTCCGGGCCTGGTGCCTTGGCAGGGTCCCCTTCTTCTTCTTCTAAAGGATCCAACTATAGAGTGATGAAATTAAGTTTTATCAAAGATATCACCGTTATTGATAAAAGGAGCTCTGCAGCATTAAACTCAGGGGCTGGTAATGCACAGGAGACTTTCAGCCGGGCTGAACCCAAAATCGGCCACGTCTCTTTGAGTGAGGCGATGAAGAGAGAAACAGGAGCTGTTCGGAGTGCTCGAGCGAGTAAACACATTAAAGGAGTCGGAGTTTCGCAAGAGGCTCAATATATCTTTGAGTCTTTGTACAAAACGTAAGTTAGGTGGTGGTGGGGCGAGAGCAGTGGGAGAATGGACTTGCTGGAAAGCGTTTCCGGTTGTGTGCGGTGGTTTCTGCAACATGAATGTTTGTCAAGCCGACAAATGTAACATGAGAAATCCCGCGAAGCGGGACAACCCTCCCTGGAAGGGCCCCACCGGAGGCGAAACGTCGTGCCACGTATGACTGCTGTAAAACTAACCAGACTCCCTTGCCGATGGCACGAGAAGTCCATCATTGTTATGGATGAAGTACGCATAGATCCTCCTTATAGCGTGGAATCGTGTAAGGCAAAGAACGAATCTTCCAGTGCTCTAGCCTTGGTGCGCAAAATGGTAGCTGGGGCTCGAGAAAAGTTGGGCGAAGTGAAAGGAGGTTGAAAGCCCCACTTCGTGGACGGTGGTAGTGAAGCATTTGATTTGTGCAATGTTATAAACTATGCTGATACTTTTATTGACTGAGCTAATTCACTGAGAGAATGACTCTGGATAGCTTGAAGAAAAACGGCCAGAATAGTACTGTTGACATACGGAACTGGTGGGTTGTTCACGAATCAGTTACTAGCTTTATAAAGTCTTTAGCAGCCAGTAATCTCCAACTGAATTGAACCTTGTCAAAACTTCGACTCCCCCGCCTATTAGTCCCCACAAACCCATCCAGCTGATCCCACATAACTGTAAGACTGCCCTTAGTCCGAGGGCTCGTCGGGCTGAAGGTCTCAAAGAATGCATTGAACCAGATGTAGCTGGTCGAGTGGGTCAGTGGAAACGTCTGCTTGACGAGCTTGTTCCTTTTGAAAGTAAACAGGACGTCCAGCGGAACCGTTATAGAGCCCGCACGGGGTCGAAGGACCGTAACACCGGGGTCTGAACTAGACTGGATAAACTCGTTGTCTTCAAACCGGTACACCTCTCGTATGATGTAATCCTGAGAGCCAGGAGTGGTTACCAGTGTCTCGGTAGAGTCAGAATTTGTCAGCGACTTGTTTGAAGAAGAAGATGCATTTGATGAGGAAGATCTCGAGAAATGGGAAGATTTGACGTAGCTAGCACAGGTAACTTCCAAATCATTGTATCTCAAGTTCCAGACTTTCACTTCGTTCAGCTCAACCCGGAGCTGGGAAGGATAAAACTCCATTATCCTTTTCCACCTATCAGTGTATCGCAAGTAGCGAATCTGAGAAGGAATAGACACGCCGGGCCCGAACAATGATCGCATTCTTCGGCTCGTGAACCGGGCAATGGCTTTGTCCACGCTCATCCCTTCAAAGCACATGAGGTACGCACAGGCAATGGTTCCTGACCTGCCCTGGCCTGCTTTGCAGTGAATTACAGCTACATTGCGCGAATCAGCCATGAGGAATTCGTGAATGGACGTAACAGCGGCGGGAATAAGCTCAAATGGCGGTGCATTGTGGTCGATAAACCCGAAATGGCTGACTTTGAAGTCAAAGTCTCCGTCTGCATAATCGCCTTCTTTCTCGGACCGGATATTCCAGATGTGCCAATTTTCTCCATGGTTCATATGGAGAAATAGACGCAACTCGTCGACTGTTGTGCGATACAGAGATCGGATTCCGTCATTGGTGGGCATTGACGTCACGATGAGGTTTGGTGTCACGTAGGCCAGATCCATCAGTGCGATACCATCATGGTATTGCTTTCGGGGGAGAGCTGCCAAAAATTTAATCAAAAAAGACATTACTTTGTATAAAAAGTGTGGAAAGTGAGAGTGTCATAGGTTTATTCTAATGCGCCCCTGCAGCAAAGTCGTTGGCAGGTGCAGCGATCGTCCCTCATCTCGTTTTAACTCCACAATGAAGTTAAGTGACCCGAAGAGAATGTCTCTCTACGACGGGCCAATGTCACTGCAGAGAAAGAGCCCGAAGAAATCCCCGTCTCCGTCGATAGAAATGTCATTTAGTAATTGATTCCTTTTTGTCTATCACTGCCGTGTTATTTACCTCTCCTAATTGCTACATGCACCGCTCTGAGGCTTCACTCCACTTTGCTATGCTTCTTGATACGCAGACATCCAATGTCGAGATACGAAGTGATCTCAAAAATAACCTCGGCGATGAAACATCCGTAAACCCCCAGACTGAGTCCCAGACCAGTCCATACAGTGTATCCTGCAACGACATCAGTGTCCCAGCCTAGGATCGACCCCAGTTGGTGCACAGTGATGCCTAATAGAGGCAAGAAAATTAAAGGGTTTGGACGAGGGAATGGCTGACTGGTAACATGGCAGGTAATGATCTGTCCTACCGTCAGGGAAAAGATGAAACCATTGGCAAACATCAGGGGGAGCAAGTGATTGTAGTAGAGCGTAGGGCACACCACGATCCAGGCGATAACTAAAGTATAGTAGCCAATAAAGGGCATCATCTGGGATAAAGCGGGCGACAGAGGTTCTCCTTGTTTGGTGCGGACTTTGATCACATTCGAAGACGACTGTACAATGTTAAATGCAAGTCCAATAATTGCAAATGCCAGATAAAGATCCGTCAGAGTGGTATTGGCGAGCCTTGCAGGTACGCCTGCTTGTTGTAGATACGCTACGCCGTCGCTGTTAAGGATGTCAGCCAAGGGAGATTTCCATAAATAAGATCCTCCAGCTAAGAATGTCAATATGTAGCAGATGCACACAACTAGAATTCCCTCTACAGGCCCCGAGAATACTGACAGAAAAAGAGTTCCAGTATGATATTCTTCCCAAGTAGTAAGATAAAAGTTGAATAGTGTTGCAAACTGAGCAGCCAGGATGACATACCGAGGGAGATTACTTGCAGAAGAAAAGACAACGACTCCCAGAGTGGTGTTTAGAGCATCGCAGCCTGGTTAGAATGTGAGACTGAGAACCTACAACTATAGGTCGCTAAAGTTTCACGCGAAGTAAGACTTACAATGATCAAAAAGCTCTCCCAGGGGGCTGCTGCTGCCAGTCCGTCGACTTGTCAGTAAATGGAGAAATAAATCCTTTGCATGGGCATTTGAAGTCCACATAGATTTCGTTGCTGCCCAAAAAATAGATACATTACCACATACGCTTGAAGTCCATCGCACGCGTCAAATGTCTGATACAAAAAAAGTCCAAGAGCGAACGAAAGGTACACCCAGCTTGGCGAGTCTTGGTCAAAATTGGGATTGTACCACAGCATTTCACCAAGGTTAATCAGGACAAATCCCAAACCAGTGAGAGTTATCTGGTTAGAAAGTGATGAAAGATGGAGCAATTCATATAGTTCCTAGCAGGCTTTCTTACAAGATTAGGTCTGGTTAGAATAGTGATCCGGAATATGAACAATTTCAACTACAACATACGCAAACCATTGTGGGAACAATAGAACAAACCGGGAGTAGAACGGCTTCAAGATGTATTGAGAAACGAGTGAATGATCCACTCCAGAATACCTGGTTAGTCTAGGTCTTTGGTAGTAGCGAACTACCATTTACCGTGCAAACCCCCAAGACCTACTTGTACTTCTTGAGCCCTGGAAGGGCTTCAACTGGTAAAAAGACTCCCATTGGCAGGACTGTCTTGCCTCAGACACTTTTTTTAGTGCTACGTTTAGTTATGGAACTAGTAAGTCCAAACGAAGTTTGGTCGTTAGCTGAGAGCTTCGGAAGAAATTTTAATGCGGAAAGGATCGCTGGTCCCTGAACGAAACTGAAAAAGAAGGATAGATGAAGAGCTGTTTGGAATGCGGTAGTTTTTTGGGACAAATTGAGAGGAAGAAGCAGGGACAATTGAAATCCAACTATTTTGGGGGCCTCTGGATTTATTTATAATTTCAAATTGTGTTTCATGTAAATGGTCGGATATCTATATAGAGAAGGAGTGTAGCCTTATATCGCAGTGAGAGTGGATTCAAAGGCGTATGAGATAAATTGCGAACTCGGAGTGGGGGTGTGTAGTTGTACTGAAAGTTTATAGGAGTAATTAGTGATTCTGTAACTAAAGAATACAGATATAGATAATATATACTTTTAAACAGCATTGAGGAGCTTCGTCAAATAACTGCTTGTCCTTTTCTTAAGCATTTTCCTTCATAAGATAAAGTTGTGCGTCCATAGCCGATGTTACACATTAGCCGGAGAGAGATTTCACACACTGCATATAAATCTTACTTAGCGCTTATAAGTCACATCTAGACAAACCATCAAAACGCTACTAAATGATTGTACATTCTGCAGTGACATGGCAATACCTACAGGTAGTTGCGATAACTGGAGATATCTGCGAAGCGGAACCCATCTTGAGGCTACTCTCTATTGTGTGTATTTGTGTGCTGAAGCTCTATCCCAATCTTGCAGATTTGAATGCTCGCAGCTTCCGTACTTAGTGGTCCACAACGCCCAAACAGTGCGGATCATCAGCACGTGTTTTTACCCTGTGCGTCCCGGATATGGATTTGGTCGACATGCAGACGACTTTGTTTATGAGAGTTGATTTATTCCTTTTCTTCAGTTCGTTCCCTCGAAGAAAAGAGTGTGGATAGGGATTTTGCCGCAAATATGAAGTTCGGGGAGCATTTGACCACGTCATTGATCAAGGACTACTTCTACTACTATCTGTCGTACGACGACCTCAAGTACGATTTGAAAAAGGGTCTGCAGAACGGAGAATGGAACGACCAGAAGGAAGAGAAATTTGTGCAGCTCCTTGAATCTGAGCTGGACAAGGTGTATACCTTCCAGAAGGTCAAGAGCAACGAAGTGCACCGTCGAGTCAAGGATGCCGAGCGGGAGGTCAATGATTTGCTGCGAGAGGTAGAGAGCGGTGGACCAATTGACGAGCAGTATTTCGAGGATCTCGAGGAGGAGTTGTCCGATATCATTGCCGATGTACACGATCTCGCCAAGTTCGGCCGACTCAATTACACTGGGTTCCAGAAGATAGTCAAGAAGCACGATAAGGTGACCGGCTGGACGCTCAAGCCTATCTTCAGTGTGCGACTCAATGCCAAGCCCTTCTACAAGGACAACTATGACATTATGGTCGTCAAGTTATCAAAGCTGTACGACCTGGTCAGGACTCGAGGTAACCCTATCAAGGGAGACTCGGCTGCCGGTGGTGCGCAGCAGAACTTTGTCCGTCAGACCACAAAGTACTGGGTGCATCCGGACAATGTGACTGAGCTCAAGCTGATTATCCTGAAGCATCTGCCCGTGCTGGTGTTCAATGCCAACAAGGAGTTTGAGGCCGAGGACTCTGCCATCACGTCGATCTACTATGATAACACCCATCTGGATCTGTATAAGGGCCGTCTGGAGAAGTCAGAAGGTGCTGAGGCCGTTCGACTGCGATGGTACGGAGGCATGGGTTCGAACCAGATCTTTGTGGAGCGAAAGACCCACCGAGAGGACTGGACTGGTGAGAAGTCGGTCAAGGCGCGATTCACTCTCAAGGAGAAGAATGTCAATGACTTTATGAAGGGCAAATTCACTGTGGAGCACGCATTTGAGAAGGCCAGAAAGGAAGGCAAAAAGTCTCTCAAGGAGATTGAGTCGCTCGAGGCTCTGGCCCGAGAAGTGCAGTACGCGGTGCTCAAGAAGAAGCTGCGTCCCGTTGTCCGGTCGTTTTACAACCGAACTGCATTTCAGCTACCTGGTGATGCTCGTGTGCGGATTTCGCTTGATACCGAGCTGACCTTGGTCCGAGAGGATAACTTTGATGGCCTTGACCGGGCCCACAAGAATTGGCGACGAACTGACATTGGTGTCGACTGGCCCTTTTCTCAGTTGGCCGACAAGGACGTGGAAAGATTCCCATACGCTGTTTTGGAGGTCAAGCTCCAGACTCAGATGGGCCAAGAGCCTCCTCAATGGGTCCGAGACCTTGTTTCCTCTCATCTAGTCGAAGCTGTTCCCAAGTTCTCCAAATTCATCCATGGAGTAGCTACTTTGCTGCCGGAGAAAGTAGACCTTATCCCCTTTTGGCTGCCGCAGATGGGTGTGGACATTCGAAAGCCCAGCGTGGAGTACCAAGGCATTGAGCATCCTTCGCACGGCAATTCATCACTGTCAGATGGAAACTATATGGATGAAGAAGAAGGGTATGGTGGGGAGAATGGCATTATACACGCTAGCAGCAATGGAAGTGTACAGTTTGACAATGCTGCCACTGAGCGAAACAGAGAGCTGGCTTCCTCTGAAACCTCTCGTCTCCTCCCTAATGGCCCCTCTTCTAACCGACGACGTGGGAATAACCCTCTGTGGTTTATAGAAAGCATCACATCGTGGTTCAAGGATGCCTTTCTTAACGAGGTTTCTATCTCGAATCTACCTGCTGGAACCACTTTTATCGAAGACATAAAGGCGCCAAAGGGCAAGACTATCTGCGTACCAGTTCGAATCGAACCCAAGGTTTATTTTGCTAATGAACGAACATTCTTGTCTTGGGTGGAGGTCGGCATTCTGCTTGGAGCCATAGCTGGAGGTCTTTTAAACTTTGGAGGAGATCTGGCTGTCCAGGCATCGGTTGGCTTTTTCCTTGTGGCCGTTCTGACCGTTGTATATTCAATTGCTCTGTATATTTGGAGGGTTATTCAAATCCGAAACAAGCGGGCTGTCCGATATGATGATCGAATCGGACCCACTGCCATTTGCATTGCCTTGGCCGCTGCCACGGGGGTTAACTTTTTCTTGGCTGCTTCTAGATAGCTAAGTATGATTTAGCAGGTAGGGAGGGACTACTTATCTGACATTTAGGGAATACTTTGTCTGACATTCACTGGTTGACTCTCTCAGCGGAGGCCCTTTGTGGGATACTTTGCTATAGTCGGAACATTGCTCTACTAGCATTCTCGTTAGTTACATTTTGTAATTTAGTTTGACATTTTGAGAAATAAATATGACATTTTTTTCGTGTCTATATAATAAGGAGTAACTAATTGCTATAGGATTCGTACCCTCCCAATTCTAGCTTCTCTGTCTTGGCCAAAACTTCTTTCTCCATGTTGTTGTTATACTCCTGAAGCTTGTGTTGATACTCTGGCACAAAAGCTCCTAGCAAACGCACAGCCAATAGAGCAGCATTGGTGCTATTGTTTATGGCAACAGTGGCTACTGGAACTCCTCGAGGCATTTGTACAATAGAGTGCAAAGAGTCGACTCCGTCCAAGGTGCTGCCCTTGACAGGGACACCAATCACAGGTAGAGTCGTCATAGCAGCCACCATACCAGGCAGATGAGCTGCTCCTCCAGCACCAGCAATGATTGCTTTCAGACCCCTGCTGGCCGCCTCAGTCGCATACTGAACCATCCGGTACGGAGTTCGATGGGCAGATACAATTTTGACTTCAAAGGGGACGCCAAATTTCTTAAGAATGTCAGCTCCTATAGACATAACTGGAAGATCAGAATCAGACCCCATGATGATGCCTACCAAAGGCGCAGGGGATGTACCCGTGATATCTTCTTTGTTGCCAGTCACAGAAGCACTACTGCTACTCGTAGCAGGCTTTTCGTTCAAAATTCTATCCAACCGACTCTCAGCTTCGGTCATGCTGGGAGCAACTATGTTGATATGACCCATCTTTCTATCCTTGCGGGTACTTTTGCCGTACAGATGAACAACCGCGCCAGGTGTTTCGAGTCCTCTGGCACAGATCTTGAGCTCGGAATTAGGCTCCTCGCCGCCGAGAATGTTGAGCATAATAGCATTCGTGCTAGGAGTAGTGAATTCTGAGAAGCCCCTTGGCAATGGCAGGCCCAGAACGGCTCTTATATGAGCTTCGAACTGGGACGTGGGGCAGGCATCCTGAGTGTAGTGTCCAGAATTGTGGGGTCGAGGAGCAATCTCATTAATTAACAGCTCGTTATTTGGCAACAAGAACATCTCAACTCCAAATATTCCGGCTCCATCGAAGGTTTTAACTGCTTCTTCAGCCAGCAACTTGGCTTTATACCGCACTGAATCTGCCACACGGGCAGGTGCGTACACAAGATGGCAAATGTTGTTCTTTTGAATAGTCTCCACTGTAGGATATGAGTGAACAGTGCCATCAAGCTCTCGCACAACCATCACAGCCAGCTCCATGATAAAGGGAGCCCACTTCTCAGCATACAGCTGTCGCTTTCCCAGCACATTGAGTGCCTCGGTCAGAGTTCGGTCGTCATCGGATGAAACGACAAAGTTTCCTCGTCCGTCGTAAGCTTCAGTTCGGGATTTCAGCATATAGGGATAACCCAGACTTTCTCCTACGCTCCTCAGTCCCGCCTTGGTACTCGCAACAATCAATGATTCGGCCGTAGCAATGTGGCGCGATATCAAGTGCTCCTTCTGTTTGTACTTGTCTTGGATAACTTTAATAGTGGACGGAGCCGGCTGAATTGAGATCTTACTTCCCAGCTGGCTCTCTAATTTCTCCAAAGCTGACACATTTACGTGCTCAATTTCAATTGTTACAACATCCACTTTGTTTGCCAGCTCGGCAACTTTCTCCATATCAGCAAATGATCCTTCCACATGGGCTCCAATAGCATTGATCTGCTTGGCTGGCGCTCCTGGAGCGTCCAGGATAACAGTTTCCACATTGAGTCGATGCGCAGCTTCCACCATCATCCGACCAAGCTGCCCCCCTCCGAGAATACCAATTTTTCGACTGTCCATCGTTTCGAAAATGAGCTTGTCTAAACTTGAGTCAGTCTAGATTTTTTTAAAGAGCTGATGCAAGTGCCATCTCGCAACCTTAAGAGTTTGCTAGCCGTACTGTTACCCGGGTGGGATGTTGGTTGACGATATACGTTTCCATGGCGACGCCTCTCACGGTTTTACTTTCCTGCGCGTCTCTTTCTTGTACACAACGCGGGCGCGACAAACGTAAATCAATGACCGACTTGATAGATTTTGATCTCGTAGAGGGACACAAGGAGAATATTGCACCCGTTCGGAGCGGCCACTCGGTGGTAGCACTGGCCAAGGCTTTTAGCCAAGACCCCGTGGACTCGCGATCCCAAATGGACTCCAACCGACTAGAATTCGAGAAGCTTATCGAAGAAAGTTCAGAGCTAGATGACCCGATTCAGCCGTACTTGGACTATATCAAATACGTGAACGAGTCGTATCCGCAAGGTCATACAGCAGACAATGGGCTGGTTCAGATTCTGGAACGGTGTACCTCACAGTTCAGGGATGCGTCCTACTACAAAGACGATTCGCGGTATCTCAAAGTGTGGATCCAATATGCTAAATACTCTGATGCTCCAAAGGAGCTATACACATATTTGGCGAGAAAGGAAATAGGCCGGAATTTATCTACATTTTACGAGGAGTACGCTGCATATCTCGAGTCGACGAACCGGAAGAACCAGGCTCGAGAGGTCTATCTAACTGGCATAGAGCTGAATGCTCGGCCCGTCGAACGTCTGAAGCGGAGATATCAAGAGTTTTGTGAACGACTTGCGGTGCACCCAGCGGACGAAGAAGAGCCGAAATCACCGGCGTTTGCTCCAGTACGAACAGCTTTAGCTGTTAAGGGCACCACAGGGAGCGATATTTCATCTGGATCTGATGGGCCCGTTGTGCGTAACGTGACAATCTTCAATGATCCGTCAGACCGGGATGGTATACACCCTCAGGGGTCCGGCAGTGCTTGGGACTCATTTGGTACTCTGGGAGATCGACGCAAAGAGAATGTTTTGGAAGCAAGAGCTTGGGAAGGTGAGAAGCTTCCAATGAATCCAGAACTCACCAAGAAGCCGGTCATGAAGTCTATATCAATTTTCAGAGATTCCGCAACACCTGCATTTGATAGTGGCAATGCTAATGCTCCAGTCAAACGAGAAGAAAGAATGTCAGTTGCGATTCAGTTCCTCCAAGATGAGAATGGTGATGAATATTGCCTTGAAGAAGTTCTTGCACGTTCACGACACATCTTAAACAAATCATACCCGCGTCCATTAACTCAACCAGAGGATCTCCAAAACCAGGTCTACTCGGAGCCTTTAAAAGGTGTGTATTTCTTTCCTTTCTTTCCTTACTACTTTTTAAACTAACAAGATTCTCCAGCTAAAGCCCCAGCTTCACCAACTATGACTTTTCACACGAAAGCGGCCACCGATGAAATTTATGAAATGTTCAATCAACCCTTGGCTGACGATTCCGACTCAGAGTCTGACGAATCTAAAGATTCCGATGAGGACGGAGACGAATCTCTCCATGATTATTCGTATGACGAAGGCCAACTAGGATCAGGTATGGATGAATTGACGCATGACGCTGGCCAACTATCCGTTAACAATGCTCAGACTGAGGACAATAGGAATGGGGATGACCCCAGTATCCCTTACACCCCTGTCAAAGCAGGTTCGGCCAGCGATGCCTCTCGCCGATACCCTGCAATGACACCTATAACAGAGGGAGGTGAGACACCCTATGGTCCACGCGAATTTAATAGCAGCAGCAGCCTCCTCAAAGTGAATAATACTGTCGTGAATCCAATGGACTTTTCCCTACGTCAAAGGCTTGTTATGTCTCCTAGTTGTCGTAGATTTTTGGAAAGCGACCAAGGCCACTTCAATCACGGAGTGATATTCGGCATGGAGGAAAATCTAAAAAAGTCATTGTTGTCGAGAAGAAGCAGTTCAGGTTCAGGAATTCAAGTTAGTTTTCCGAATGGTGCGACTCCGCTGAACTTCCTAAGAGTCATTGGCGAAGGTGGGTTTGGATCTGTATTTTTAGTTCGAAGTACGGACAACCAGCTCAAAGCCTGTAAAGTTGAGCGGACAAAACTGCCTTGGGAGTATTACATATTGAAACGAGTTCAAGAACGCCTCGAAGGCGAAAGGAGTTTAGAGAGCATGATGATTGTTGATGAGCTTCATTCTTTTCAAGATGAACAATACATGGTTCAGGAGTTTGTTCCTCACGGAACTTTGCTGGATGCAGTAAATTATTGGAAAGAAGAAAATGAGGGCAGAAGCTTTGATGAGATGACGGCAATGTTCTTTACAATAGAGCTTCTGCGAGCAGTCGAAAGTCTTCATTCAAACAGCATCATTCACGGAGATATAAAACCTGACAACTTCATGGTTCGCTTTGGTAGGGAAAGTCAACAAGGCAGACGATATAACCGCCAGGGATCTGACGGGTGGCGCTCGCGAGGAATCAAAATTATAGATTTTGGACGGGGAATTGACATGTCGCTAATGTCGCCCCAGACTCAATTTAGGGCCGACTGGGAGATGGATGAACAAGATTGTATTGAAATGCAGAAAAACCAGACCTGGACCTATCAGACTGATTATCATGGAGTAGCTGCTACCGCATATTTAATGCTATTCGGTGAATTTATCAAGTTAGCCGAGGACGGGGATGCTGGTGTATCCGTTTTTCGGATAGCCAACTCCCTTAAAAGATACTGGCAGAAAGATTTGTGGGATGAGCTGTTTACCGTTTTACTGAACTCTGCATTAGTAGCCAGACAGTCTTCAGTTAATTTACCTTTGACTCCTCTGCTCTCGAGCTGTCGGGAAAAGTTTGAGGCGTATCTTGAAGAGCACTGTGAAAGCAATGGGCCATCATCCCTTTATAATTCATTACAGGCCCTCCAAGAAGGACTGACGAAAAAGCACACCAAACTATTTAAGGACCTTTTATAATTATTAATGTACACTAGCAAACATTTTTTCTTCTTGGATTTCTCGAGAACGGATTTAATGATATCAGATATGGATGAGTTAGTTTCTCTGCCGTCCCTCCCAGTTCAAACATCGCCGGAATGCTCTATATTTACTGCAGTTAGCTCTTCTAATTCATTACTTAGCTGAGCTCTTTTTATCATGATCGACATAAGGGAATGGTGCTCGCGCAGGCCCCTCAAACTTTTGTCGAATATTTTGTTTAACATTTTGAATAATTTTCCTGTAGGGTCGCTGTTCCGCAAGTTCTTCAGACTCTGCCACAGTTACCACCCGTTTGACTAAAAGATTGAACATTGTTCCAAATCCCAGAGCCATGACTGTGCATGTCAATATTATAACGTTGTAAGGCATGCTAAAGTCAGGAGTGGGCAATGTCAACAGTAGCGATGATGTCCGGGAGATATACTGGTAATTCTGACCCAAAAGGTTGATCACTCCAGGCACAATATTAAATCCGTGGTTGGCATCCGGAGGGTATTCTTCGATAAAAAGTAGCGATTTGTCAAAATCATAACTCAGGCTAGCGGAAGTGCTAGGTGGTAATTCAATTTCTATCTCAATTTGAGATGGCCGTTGACGGTCCACTGCCGGGCTGTAGTATATATCCTTAAGCATATCAGACTCCGACAGGTTCTGTACTGAGCTATAACGGGTTTCCAGACGTAGAGTATGGAGGTACAACTTCATATACCAAGGTAGAGTTTCAAAGTACACGAACCTCACAGACTCAGTTTCTGATGGATTATTGAACACAGTTCTCAGTCCACCTCGCTGCTGTCCATTACCAGTGAAGGATCGGCTTACATAGACAGGTGGGCTGCTCACGGTAGAAATGCTACTACTATCCTGTGATTCTAAGATTATGTCGGTAAACTTGCTTGGAGCGAGACGGAACGCAGAATCAGAGGAGTAGCTTGCATCAACTTTATCGCCAGTCTGATCAGTCTCAGTATCCCCATGGCTCTGAGGCAGAGCCGTGAAACTGGCGTTTGTTGACCACATATCGGTAAGGTCAGCATAAACGTGAAACTTATTTCCCGCTAAAGGACACTGCCCAGCAATTTCACGGCCAAATATCTCTGATAACTTCCATTGAACAGACTTCTCATCTCCCATGGGAAAGCAGTAGTTGGTATCATAGTTCACGCACCGAAGATCTTCGAATGGGATCGGTTTCGGCACACCTGACTGCCTTCGCAACAAAGCTCTGGGGATGTCAGTGACGACATGGACAGTCTGTGACAAGTGAAACTTGCATTCCTTTGTTTCACTGTCACAAATTGACACTACGTCAATTCCCATTGTTTGCCATTGGGCATCAAAAATCTTGTGCCCGTCTAGTAGTGAAGCGATCCCAGCTCGGTCCTTGCAAGGGAGCAGCTTTACGAACGGAGTTAAGTTTTCGGTGCAAACCGGTTCGCCAGCCAGAGCACCTCGTAGAAGGTAGAGATTTGGAGCATTCGCACCTTGTAACTCTTGACTGTGCCCCATATTTTCGGCGGAAATGCCCTTCTGTGGAAAGGTTGTCTGGGACCCATCTATAAAATTGAGAGACGCACAAAACAGGCCGCTTAGGGTGTTGACCAACTTCCTCCAATTCATTTCCGCTTCAGCTTGCGTATCGCCTTCCACCACGGCCCACAGCTCTACACCGGTTCCTCCAGAGGTGGTTCCGTTGTCTGGTGACGAGCCCCAGTTCTCTGCATCCCACCATCCCTGGGAGAACCTCAAGTGCAGTTCGTGTGTATTTGATTCATCAAGAATTTGACCCAATGACCTAGGAAACAGGCTGTAGGATTTATACTGCTCGGAATCTTTGCCATAGAAAATGCTGGCTGGAATTGGCTCCGACTGTGCTTTAAACTGAAATGAACTAAGAAGTGTGTTTCTTGGTAACGGTCGTAATATCAGCTGCTCTTCATAGTCGTATGTGGAGGGTTCTTCTGGATCATGGATGATCGATCCTAGGGCTAAGGACGCTAGTAACGTCAGAAGTATTGATTTCTTCATTCTATGCAATTCAATTTCCCGTATTTTCTACCATAGATAGACAGCCATATCACTATAGTCAAAAGTGCAATACTGAATGAGAAACACACTAAGAACGCAGTTAAATACGTGGGCGCGTTCAGAGCAACTTATACAACACACTGCAAATATGTGTGGTGCATAGTAAAAGTTTATTATTTGCATTCCCAAATTCCTAGAATATGATACTGATATACATTTGACATTTTTCATGATTTGGTCTTGAAAGATTATATCGCAAGGATGGCTGATGGTATGTATTTTGTGCATTCGGTTTTTGAGAATGTGAATCCTGCGGAGAACTAATTAGAAATTGATGAAATCAAAAGAATTCAGGCCGAGCGAGCCAAGAATCTCAAAGCTCGAATGCTGAGAAGACGAAAACCAACTTCTGATGATGACGAAGATGACGAGCGATACGACCGTAGTATGGATATCGAGGACGAGGATAGCGAAGGGGGTGTACCTGTTTCAAACGAAGTGGCCAACGGTGGAAGACGGCGCCTGGTCGGCCAATACACTGTGTCACAGCAGTACGTGGACGAGCTTGCTTCCGAAGATTACGATCCACTGGCAGGACGGGAAAGGGCTCGAACCATTCTCGAACGGGAGTCAGACTATAAGAAAAGGCGACTCAATAGGATGTTGGACGTGGAAGATAATGATGAGGAAAGGTCCTATAAAGAAATCATGGAGGAACGAGAGTTGGAAAGGGAGGAGAAACGGGTCCAGGAGTTGATTGAAAAGCGGAAACTGGAAGGCGAGGCAGTAGTCGAAGCTGGAGATAAGACGCCACCTCGACAAAGAAGGGAACAGACACCTCCTCGGCAGGGTGTGACCGATGTAGTTGACGCAGAAGAGGAATCCAACAAAGAAAACATTGAAAAGAAAAGGAAATCCAAATGGGATCAAGAACCGACGATATCAGGAAACGGTACAGACAAGGAACAGCCCCCTAGAAAGAGGAGGTCAAGATGGGACCAGGCACCAGAGCCTGAAAAGGCATTACCAAAGGCTGAAAGTACAGAAGTCGCTCCCTTGGCTATTACAGATGCCCTGCTCGACGAACTCCTTCCCAGCAAGGGCTATGAAATAGTGGCCCCTCCTCCGGGGTATGTGCCTGTTAGCGGCGTCCGTAAGGCCAACGGCAGTCAGGTGGATGGATTTGTGATGCTAGAAGATGCCTCACACCTGTCGAAGGTAGCGTTGGAACAGGAAATACAAGGAGGAGACATTGAAGGAGTTGGCGAATTACAATTTTTCAAGAAAAATGATCAGAAATATTTTGCCAAGATAATGGGCGACCAACCCGATGAATCGACTCTCACTTACGATGAAATAAAAGAGCGGAAAGTCATGAGATTAATACTACGGATCAAAAATGGAACTCCGGCTGTCAGAAAGGGGGCTATGAGGCAGATAACTGACAATGCCAGGGTTTTCGGTCCGAAAATTTTATTCAATCAGATCCTACCTCTTATGATGGAACCCTCGCTGGAAGACCAAGAACGACATTTGCTCGTCAAAGTCATTGATCGAGTCCTTTATAAGCTGGGAGACTTGGTCCGACCGTACACACACAAAATATTGGTTGTTATAGAACCATTACTGATAGACGAAGATCGCTATGCTCGCCTTGAAGGTCGCGAGATTATTTCTAACCTCTCCAAAGCTGCTGGTCTGCAACAGATGATGATTACGATGAGGCCAGATATTGACCACGCAGACGAATACGTTAGAAATACCACAGCTCGGTCGTTCGCTGTGGTGGCAAGTGCACTGGGTATTCCGGCCCTTTTGCCCTTTTTCAAGGCTGTCTGCCGCTCCAAAAAGTCATGGCAAGCTCGCCACACTGGCATAAAGATAATTCAACAAATAGCCCTGCTAATGGGCTGTGCCATTCTCCCGCACCTCAATGGTCTTGTTGAATGTGTAAATGAAGGTCTCAACGACCAGCAACCCAAAGTAAGAATGATGACAGCGCACTCACTTGCGGCTCTTGCAGAGGCTGCATCTCCATACGGTATCGAATCATTTGAGAGTGTTCTGGAGCCATTGTGGGTTGGTATTAGGCGCCAGCGGGGGAAGGGGCTAGTAGCGCTACTGAAATGCATCGGATTCATCATTCCCCTGATGGACCCCGAATATGCCAACTATTACACTCGTGAGGTGATGAAGATTGTTGTTAGAGAATTCAGTTCGCCTGATTCCGATATGCGGAAAACAGTTCTCAAAGTTGTTCAGCAGTGTGCATCCACAGAAGGTGTAACACCACAGTACTTGAGAGATGAAGTGCTTCCCTCGTTTTTCAAAAATTTTTGGGTCCGTCGGATGGCCATTGATAAGCGCAATTATCGGCTTGTGGTGGAGACTACCGTGGAATTATCCCAGAAGGTGGGAGTTACAGAAATCTTGGAACGTATTGTAGATTTTCTAAAGGACGAAACTGAATCTTTTAGGAAAATGGCAGTAGAAACTGTTGACAAAGTCATTACTACCCTTGGAGCGGCCGATATCTCAGAAAGGCTTGAGGAGCGATTAGTGGATGGCATTTTAGTTGCTTTCCAAGAGCAAACTTTGGAGGACCCCGTATTACTCAATGGGTTTGGAACGGTGGTAAATGCGTTAGGCGTCCGCACAAGGCCCTATATTCCACAAATTGTGAGTACCATATTGTTCCGTCTGAGTAACCAATCTCCAGCAGTTCGCCAGCAGTCGGCGGACCTCATTACTCGAATAGCTGTGGTCATGAAAATATGCAATGAAGATGCCCTAATGGGTAAACTTGGCAACATTCTGTATGAGCAGCTCGGCGAAGAATACCCAGAAGTTCTAGGCTCAATTCTCGGTGCCATGCGAAGTATTGTGACAGTCGTTGGTTTGTCGAGTATGCAACCTCCAATACGCGACTTACTCCCGCGACTGACTCCTATTTTACGAAACAGGCACGAGAAGGTACAGGAAAATGCTATTGATTTGGTTGGACGTATTGCTGATCGGGGAGCAGAATACGTGAGTGCTCGTGAGTGGATGCGAATCTGCTTCGAACTCTTAGACATGTTGAAGGCACATAGAAAGGGTATCCGGAGGGCTGCAAACAACACTTTTGGTTACATAGCTAAGGCTATTGGTCCTCAGGATGTTTTGGCTACGCTTCTTAGTAACTTACGAGTCCAAGAACGACAGTTGCGTGTTTGTACTGCTGTTGCAATTGCCATTGTTGCGGAAACATGTGCACCCTTCACCGTTCTGCCTGCTGTTATGAATGAGTATCGAGTCCCTGATATGAACGTACAGAATGGAGTATTGAAAGCTCTAACATTTGTGTTTGAGTATATTGGAGACATGGCCAAAGACTATGTCTATGCTGTGGTTCCCCTTATAGAAGACGCTTTGACCGATAGAGATCAGGTGCATAGACAAACTGCTGCCACTGTGGTAAAACACTTAGCCCTGGGTTGTGTTGGAATGGGATGTGAAGATGCAATGATACATTTTTTGAATCTTTTATTGCCTAACATCTTTGAGACATCTCCACACGTCATTGATCGTATTCTTGAGGCAATTGATGCGGTGCGCAATGCAGCCGGGAATGGGCTTGTACTCAATTACATATGGGCAGGACTATTTCAAGCTGCCCGAAAGGTTCGGACCCCCTATTGGAGAATGTACAATGCGGCATACATACAGAGTGCTGATGCTTTTGTTCCCTACTATCCTGACTTGGAAGAGGCCAGATACAAACGCCATGAGTTGGATATGTGGATATAATAATATCTTATTTATTTCTATAATGTATACTGACATGCATGATGAATTTGGAGCTCAAGTTGTAAAACTCGGCGCTTTTTCGTTTTGATTTATCTCTTTAATGCAGTTTCTTTAAGAACTCATCAATCTTGTAGCTTCGTTGGCATCGTCACTGACGTCATCTTCCTCACCTTCCTCATCTTCCTCGTCCTCGTCTTCATCTTCTTCGCTTTCCTCGCTTTCCTCTTCATCGTCTTCACTCTCTTCACTGCTAGTTTCCTCAGTCTCTTCAGTTTCCTCGCTAGCAGGTTGTCCAAAAAACTCGTCCAATGTCTGTTCTTTTAACTTATTCTGATTCGATACAATGCCATGTTGATCTACCACATCGTGAGAATGAGAATGCGATTTAGGCACAGGAGAATTGTACTGTTTGCTGGATACTGCCAAAGCATCTGGCTCTTTCTTAGTGGTCTTTTCTTCCCTTATAGATGCATCTATTAGGTCTGACAATGGGGTCCACGCAATCATGCTTTGATATCCATCCAAGGGGTATCCAATAACGGCAGCGGAAGTTCCCAGGACTAGCTCACCTGGCTTGTACTGTGATACAAGAGCGTCGGATGAAGGAAGAAGCTGCTCTTTTAAGGAAATCATAGGATTTGGCTTCGACGCTTGAAGAAGCAGGAGACCAATGTCACTACCGATACTGGAGTTCAGTAGAGAGCTGAACATTCTTGCACGGTCTCTCGTATCGTAAGACGAGTCATATCTGGCCAAATGTATTACATGATCAAACAACTTTTTGACAGTATCGTCAGCAGCCTTTGTCATGGGGTCAGATTCAGCGTTTTCACGATGGCGACTGAGCTGACAGGCATATACCTTTGCGGCAAGAAGAACAATCTGATATCTCACCGCTTCATCCTCTTTGGTAAAGGTCTTCGCGCACAGCCGAAGAACATCCGGAGCAATCTTATAGGCAATCGGAGAAAACTCTCCAACCAACCAAATAATGCTAGCTCTGGCATCAGGACTAGTGACCATGTCCAAACACATAGCTAGTTTCGCAGCCGTCGATATGTGGGACTTAACGTCTCTTTGGATGAGAAACCGAATCGCTGTCAGGGACTCACTAACAACGGTAGCATTGTCTGATTTTACCTGCCTTAGAAGCCACTTCAATGTGCGACGGGCAGTGGCCTCTGATATAATCGAGCATCGTGCGATAGCTTTCATGCACTCAGCTGTGACCCGTTTATCTACAGACTTAGTTGCATAGTACCTCAATTCCGACAGCACTGCATCCGAACATTCAGAATCATGAAGCAGAGCAAGAATTTCTAGTTTCAGCTTTGAGATCTGATAGCTATCAGACGGGGCCAAATAAAAGTAAGTCAAAAATGGCTTGAATTCTGCCGGTAGAGACAGGCACAGATTGCGAATGTTAACCAAAGCAATATACTGTATAGGAGAGTCGCTTCGCAGCAAGCGAACCAGAGGACCAGCGACGTTATGTGAATGAAAGATCTTTGCCGTCCCTAAATAACGGAAAAGCTTGGCAGCAGCTAGAACCACACTTCCATTTCGACTGAACAATAGAGCGTCAGCTGAATCGAAGAGAAGCACTAAATCCGGGTCAATATCGTCCGTTGATGCAAAGAACTTGTCCATCTTGTCTCCCTCGCTTTGCTCCTTCGCCGCGACTGCCGCAGTGGTATCCTCCTCACCAATAGCGCCGTTTGGCTTTGCCAAAAACATTCTACTATAGCGCGTGAGAGTTTCACATATAAATATTTGATTCCATTCGTCCAACTGGGGCAGTATGCGGCATGACCTTCGGAATACCTTGTGTACTAAGTCCAATCTATCAGGATAACACAAAGATAATACCATCAGAGCCGCCCCGCACACAGCAGGATCCACATCGAGTATTAGTGAATCCAAAAGTTCCAGGAGAGCAGGCCCACTAGAAGGATCCAGTTCAAAGCAGCTCGCTATGGCATGCGCGGTGGCTTTGCGTACTGCTGGCGAGAGATCACGACAGGCTTTCTTGATGGATAGCATCACGATGGGCGAAAGGACAGGAATCTTTATTGCGGCCATGACACGGATTGCCAGCGCCCGTATCACGGGTGACTTATCGGACAACGACTTCTGTATGGTATTTATCGAAAGCAGAGCCATATCTGGCTCAAATTCCGCATATCTCAGCAAGTAAATGTAAACCAATCGTCGTATTTCCAGCGTAGAAGATGCTATGTTTTTGATGACGTCGGGGAAAAACTCCACGGCATTTCCTCCAGCTGCCATAATCTTGTTAGAAAAAAAGCTCTTCATATGTTATATATACTGCCATATATACATAGAGAGACTTACTGCTACTACGTGCTTCAATCCTGTCAGCCTCTCCCTCTCGGTTCGACCATTCAGCATATTGCTGATATCCTTGGGCTGTGGGGGAAAATCATCCATCAGTCGAGCCGACGCTGAGCTAGCAGCTTCCAGAGTCAGCTCTCTGGCTGACTCCAGCATTGACCCGATCTTCGAAAGGCTGTCTGCCATGTTTCTCCTGGCCCTGTGAGTGAATATCAGATAGTTGAAATTTAGGTGGGTGAAATATTATATGTGGGGTGAAGATGCGTCCGGCAGGCGTGGTGAGGGTTGGTTCTGCTCCGCACAGTTTGAACGGATAAATGAGAATGGCTAATTTTGCTCTATCTACATAAAACATTAGTTAAATAGCGGGCTGGTTGGTAATTAGTTCAATACATGAGGCTGGTCGATTGTCTCCCTCAGAGTTCAATAGCTTAGTACGTGACCAAGATGTCAGGTCATATGAGCAATTTCACTAATGGATGCTCGGATACAGACGTCAAAGGAAAACCAGCTACTACCAAATTTGACAGGATTTTGAGAGTAGTGTGCATACATCCTCCGGGTCTGTGTCTGACACACGGTAAAAAAAATCCTGCCTAGAGAACAATGTGAACCCACAGATATATGTAAATAGAAGATTATAAATAGAAGAGTAATGCGAGATCCAGCATATCATCACTCAGAATGGGTCTTCGTAAGGATCCTCCTCATCATAATCATCATCCTTCTCAAACTCATAAATAATAGCACCCCCCTGAGCACCTCCCTGCCCTATTTCTTGAGCCTGCAAATACGGCAGCTCCACATTTTCTTTATCCTGTTTCTGTTTATCGGTCATCGACAAGTTGAAAGTGGTGAGGTCCTTCAGCAACCCCGGATCCTCTTCTACCTCAGTGCCTGGCACAGCTGAATTGGCAATATATACAATGTCATGCGTCGCTGAGTCAACAGAGTACAATGCATGGATGCTGCGACCCGACCGCCGACTCTGCTGCAAATGCACTTTAAACTGAGGAGTATTTAGTCCTGCGGGTAGAACAAACGACGACTCGATAGTCCTGACATGGTCCTCATCGAGAGTTTTGCTGGGCGATATTGTCAAAATGCTGGTCGCAAAATAAGACAGAAAAGTCAAGTGCGACGGGTAATACGAGGCAGCTATCGGGGTCGGCACATGGACCATATCATTGTATACGCCAACTAAAACTGCCCCAGTAGTCAGTATAGACATCAGAAACCGACTGAGGATCTCTACAGGTATGAAGTTCAGCGAGTCGACTAAGACAATATTTTTCCTCTGGGACGAGTGCTCAAGATGCTGCGATAGTTGCCGACACACTTGTTCTATCTTTATTCCTTTTGTGCAGTCAATAACATGATCTATTGACGAATGGCTATAATGTGTTCCAAAAGACAGTAGGGTTGAATCAACTTCTGCGGGCATTTGATGAAAGAACTCCTCAAGAAGGTAATCGGCAGACTGAGTGATTGAGTCAACGATAAGTATGAACGGCGACTTGTCTTTTAGCGACAAGAGCCTGGGCAAAAGGGCTGCCTTGTGGGCATGAGACACGACCATGCTGCTAAAGAACAGGGAAACAATCCAGATCGAATTGGCACATCAAGTTGTGTGCAAAGCTAAGATACTTAATTTTTTACAGATATACCGTTTTCTGAATGTACGGCTTAAGTATATGATGAGGCCCTAACCTCTAACTAAAGTATGGCACAGATGGCACACATGTTGATGACTTCCAATTGCTTATTCTTTTGCAAGTAGTTCCATATAATTTCTCGCATTCATAGCCGGTCCCTATGGTATAGACCTCCTATTGGTAGTGACCAAGACGCACCATGGGAGTAAGAGGGCTCTGGCAAATTGTGGGTCCCGTGGCAAAGCCTGTTAGACTAGAGTCTTTGGCGAACAAGAAGCTTGCCATCGATGCCTCGATCTGGATCTACCATTTTCTGAAGGCTGTTCGAGATAGTAAGGGCAACGCACTGAAGAATGCTCATGTGATTGGATTCTTCCGACGAATCTGCAAGCTGCTCTTCTTTGGCATTAAGCCAGTATTTGTCTTTGATGGTGATGCTCCGGCCCTTAAGAAGAAGACTATCAGAAGGCGTAAGGAGAGGCAAATTGGACGAGAGCAGACAGCTGCTCAAACTGCTGCTAAGCTTCTCACTGTACAACTTCAGCGACTTGCTGAAGATTCTACTACTTCGACAGGTGCGGGGCAGCGGGTTGAACAGACAGAAGCAGCAACGAAATCTGGCAATGAGCCTTCTTCAGACGACTTTGTATACTACGACGAGCGGAAGTTGGAACCAAGCAAACGAACAAGTCTGCAGGATAATAAAAGGCCCTTCCGTGCTACCGACCAGTATCACCTGCCAGACTTGGATGGGTCTACAGTGGTAGATGCTAATGACCCCCGTCTCATGACAGAGGAAGAGCTAGAAGAATACGCCAACGAGTTTCAGCATCAGATTGTTACAAAGGGACTGTACGACACAGGTACTGTTGACTTTCAGTCGGTCGAATTTGAGGCTCTCCCTTTAGCCACTCAGTACCAGCTCATCAATACTGCCAGGCTACGATCTAGACTGAGGATGGGTTACACCACCGAACAGCTCGACGAGCTGTTCCCAGATAGGATGGAGTTCTCCAAGTTCCAAGTGCAGCGGGTTACGCAACGCAATTTTTTCACCCAGCGTCTCATGGGGCTAGTGGGTTTAGAGACAGATCTCACCAGACGGATAGCTGGAGAAAAGGGTGGAGAGTATATGCTAAAGCGAAACGATTCTGGGTGGAGCATGGTTTTGTCAGGCAAAAATTCAAGTAATGTCATTAACTTGGAGGAAGAGGAAGCTGGAGTCAAAAAGGAGCCTGAAAGTGACGGCTCAGACGAGGAAGTCGTCTGGGAAGATATAGCATTAGAGAACGGGGAGGCTGATCAGGGTTCTGGGAAGGACACTCAACAGGCACCGGAAGTTGCATTGCCTGATGCACTTAATAATTTTGAGCTCCAGCTACAAAGAGAAAAGTTATTTAAAGAACGACAGCAAGAGAAAAGGAGGCTCGAAGAGGAACTTTTTGGCGTAGAAGACCCCACCACTAGCTCTTTCCAGCGCGTACGAGATTCAAGGGCATACGATGACCTCCCCACTTTAGACTATATACCAGAAGATGAAAATATGCCTGCGCTTCCTAGCAGTTCTGGGAGGACTCCTGCCTTTTCTTCAGTCCTTCTGGGGAATGAACATGTTGATGAGTCGAAAAATGTTGAGGAGAGGAACGATAGTGAAAAGGAGAGCAAACCCCCAAAAGATCAATCATCAAAGGGAAGTGAACCGGCCCTCCCACCGTGGTTTGCTCGAAATGAACCTGCAGAAACAGAAAACGCTCAAAAAGGAGAAAAGCAAAAGCGTATCGAAGAGGAACAGGAATACGAAGAAAGAGAGAAAGAAGAGCTTATTCCCTATAATGAACTTGCGCGGGTTTTTAAAGTGAGCAACTTGGATGTTATTGCGGAACACGAGGTGGTTGACCTTTCTAGTGATGAGGAGCAGCACAGCAGAAAGTCTGGCTCGAATGGTGCGGAAAGGTCGTCAACGGGACAAACGACCCCCAAACCAATTGTTTTGAAAAGCCCATTAGCAGGTCACACTCCATCAGCTATTGATTTGGAAGCCCCATCAACAGCAAGCCCTGTTCCGTCCAAGCCAGTAGTTTCAGCTTCAGTACCATCATCTAGTTTCAAAGGCAAAACTGCTGGAACAGCATCGCGTTTTCGATCTATGCTTCTGGAACCAGATGACCGCGTCGTACCTTCACATGCCTTGAGACAAAATAAAAATAATGCTTCTGAGAATGTGAGTGAGACCAACCGATCATTTGGCGAACATGAAACAGGTAATAATGCGCAAGTTCCAGGAGAAGACGAGGAGGGATTAGAGGAGAAATACAGTTCTGCAGAAATGTCCCCTCCTATGAAACCATCTGTGGCAGACCCTGACGACACATTTCCAGAGAAAGAGTCTTCTGCGCCGCCTTCTTCCGCACCCCAGATAGCGCTCACGGAATATGACCACGAACTTGCAGCTGCAGAGGCCCTGTATGATCAAGAAGAAGATGAAGAGATGATGGAGAACATATCTCGGGAGTTTATTGAGAATGAAAAATTTGCCCAATTGGTTAACAGCAGGGCCCAAGTGATGAGCCGCGAACAAATGGATGCCGAGGTTCGCCGGCTGAATGAGCAGCAGCGAAAAGCGCTACGAGACGCAGACAGTGTGACTCAGACCATGGTGACCGAGTGTCAAGAACTGCTGAAACGGTTTGGAATTCCTTACATCACGGCCCCAATGGAAGCTGAAGCGCAGTGTGGAACTTTGATGGAATTAGGTCTGGTGGACGGGATTGTGACTGATGACAGCGATTGCTTTCTATTTGGAGGAAGTAAAGTTTACAAAAATATGTTCAACCAGTCTAAATACGTGGAGCTGTACGATATGAACGACCTTGAGCGCGAGTTTGGTTTGGACCGGGGCAAGTTAATTAAGCTTGCATACCTCCTCGGTAGCGACTACACCGATGGGCTTCCGGGGGTGGGTCCAGTTACGGCTATGGAACTCATGTCTGAGTTTCCTACAGAAGACGGATTGGTGCAGTTCCGAGAATGGTGGAAGAAAGTTCAACGTGTGGATCGGGATATGGAGGTAACCAGTGAGTTTCGTAAAAAATTCAAAAGGAATGCAGCAAAGCTGCAGATTGCAGACGACTTCCCGGATCTCAATGTGGAGCAGGCGTATTTGCACCCTGTAGTGGACGAAGACCCTACTGAGTTCGAGTGGGGTATTCCGAACCTTGATTCTCTGCGGGTGTTTCTTCAGGGCATGACTGGCTGGGACCAAGATAAGGTTGACGAAGTTCTCGTGCCGGTGATTCAAAGCATGAATAACCGAATGTCTGAAAAGAGCAATTCGCTGACTCAGTCTACGCTCTCAGACTATGTGGGTGTTTCAGGGATGAAGAAGGTTGAGTTGGGGAGTAAGCGCATGCACAAAGCTATGCAGAGCTTGGTGGAGCACAGAAAGAAAAAGAGGGCCAAAGAGGGGTGAGAAGGTTTGGGTGTGGTATTTGGTAATTTTTTTTTCTGTAAGGTGTAAATAGATATCGACACTGGTGCCAGTTGCCCCTGATGATCAGTCGTATAAGATCTGTTGTGCGCAGTTTGCATATGTAATTTTTCAGATCGCTCGCGATTCGATCAAAGCAATATTCAGGGGTCTTATCCCGAATCGTTTCGAGGTTATGTTTCATATTTGTACCTGGCATACTCCATATGCAAGGTCCGCAGTGTACTATAAGCCTGGAAAAGGAGGAGACCCCTGGCGATCTGGTGCGAGTTCGGTTGATCGTTCCCGATTGGCAGGGTTGGATTGCAATTTTTTTTTACTTGGGCTGTAGGATGCAAGCAGGCGGAGGAAAAATGGAAGATAGAAAAAGATAAAGTAAGTAAATACAAGCGTGTAAAAGCGGACAAGGGGTGTGTGTGTGCCTTCGGGGTTGGCTCTTCTTCGCAGAAACTGACGACACGTACGTAAGCCAGACTTTGTTGCTAAGCATCTCAAGGGCGGGAGCAACTTATTATAATTATAATGGTGTAGTCCCGAGATGGGATACAAACTCGGCAGAATCATGCTTAACAAATCTTTTTTAGACTACTAGACCACAATCACGCTATTCCCGACTTAAATCTTAACTAGCTTCCGCGCACAACTCAAGTCAAACACTCTGACACATCCACCCAAACATGGGGGCGATCCCTGTCTCCTTGCCGATTCCAGTGCCTCTGCAACCATGTGGGTACACACGTTACAAAGGGGCATATATGGCCATCTCGTGGTAGCGCCCGGCCCGCAGTGTGTGTGCCAGTATATAAAGGGCGGGTGGTCTCGGTTTCGTCTGCGTTGAGCGTGTTAACTGAAAAACCTTTTATTCGTGTGTACTACAGCAGTACTAGTCTCTACACCTATAAGACTTAATATATAAAGAGTGTGTGGCCCCATAGACAACACTTAGAAACCGCAAAATCATTAAACAGATCGAATACGAGGGATTATTACATATCATTTAGCACACACAACCAGGTAATACAAGAGTCATCACGAAAACACCACTAAAAAAATCAGGCGATTAAACAGACGACTCATATTTATATACTCAAGCTTCACGGGCAGAAATCCTCGAGAAAACAAGCTGAGACAAATATATTCATTCACGCGATGAGCTCTCCTAAATCAATTTCTGCCGCCACGCTCCGATCCTGGATGGACGCCAGCCGCCCTGAATCTCTGGCCATTATCGATGTCCGGGATGGCGATTACTTTGGGGTAAGTCGCACACAGCAAACTAGTGAGTTTGTGTGGTCTGTTAGTGGAAAGTAACACTACCACACAACACGGGTCTATTTAGGCAAAGTGCTGCAGAAAAAAAACAAGGCAGAAATTAGCCGGCCTACTGCAGCGAGTTCTTTGAGGTTTGCTGAGAGCGATTTTAGATTGGGGTCTAGATCGATTTCAGCAGACTCGGAGCTGCTAATCTGTTGGGATTTTAGCTTTCCGACCCGGGTTTATCTCTTTTTATTTCTCCGTTTTTTAAGAGTCTCTAACTAACAAGGGCCACATTCGTACCTCGATAAATGTGCCTAGCACTACATTCATTAGCAAACTCAGCAGACTGCAGGCAGCTCTTGCTGGGGCTAATCGGGTAGTTTTCCACTGCCAGCTGTCTCAGCAAAGAGGCCCTATGTGTGCCAGCACTTACGCCAAGCACCTTGGTAGCCGCGGGATTCGTGGACAGGAGGTTTACGTCCTGTCTGGTGGTTTTGACGAGTGGGCCCGTCACTATGGACCAGATCCCAGGTACACAGAGGGCTTCAAGGCCGAACTCTATCGATAGAGTGAGCTTTGCGTGTTGGACTGGCGTTCCTCACTAACTCTCACAACTACTCACTCAATCTTGAGCCTGCTCAACTCACACACATTGAGTTGCTTGCATTGTAAATTAGACTCCAGCTGGCTTGGATTTGTTTCTCTATCTAATATTATTTTTTGCGCTTGGTAATTCCTGTACAGGTGAGACACTGGATGTTTACACGATTATTTAATACCATGTTGATGTTGCTAGTTAGATAAGAGTTAATATTATGAAGAACTGCTTTTTATGAAAGGGATTTCGCTCAACTGTACGCATGCCTCCAGCGGCCCCTCCCGGGGAGGGGTGGTTCTGCTTCGCAGAAGCTGATCAAGACTATTCATAGTTTACTTTCTACGAAGCAGAACCAACCCTCCCCACCTCGTCGCCATTCAAATATTTTTCTGATAAGATATGCATTTGGGGATACTCCATTATAGTGTTCCATTCTAAAGTATAAAAGAAACGAAAAGAAAAAAAATATTCAAGTTCAAACGACAGTAACAGCGCGTGCGCACTGCGTGTATGTGTGCTCGCCCCTCTTTCGATGTGGGACTCGTTAATCTGCATTCTCGGGTCCCACTTACTGCTCCTCCTTACCACTCTCCTCAGGACTTCCCAAATCGCTTGGCGTAACAGGACCCGACGACGCTGGCAAGTCCATCCGTCGAGAAACCCATTCCTTGACGTTCCCAAAAAACGTACCGCCTGAATAATTTGAAGCGAAATCAGACGGAGGGCTCGACTCCCTCACGGGAGTACTGGCGGCGGAAGACGACATGATCCGTTGGCGAGTAGTACGACTGCCGTACCTTTTCGAAATATAGGTTCGTATCTCCCCGTAGAGGTCCTTGGATGCAGTTTCTAGATTCTGCCTCACAGCTTCTCTAAATTCCATCATATGACGCTTGAAGTCCAGCTCATTCTTCTTGAACCACGACACATTGAGGTCCTGCCGCGATGCACCTCTAGCAAAGTTTCGCATAAGATACTTGTCATAGTCCCTAATAATCTTGGTGATAATGTCCGAGGTCGAGATTCCGTTTGTCCGCTGGGTGGTCAGAAACATGCCCAGCTCCTTGACTGGCCTGTAAATGTCATCATCTCCAGCACTGGCATAAGGCAAATCGTCATGAGCGACGTAATCAATCTTGTGCTTCTTGAGAAATTCCATGGTTACCTGCCACGGAGCGTCTGGGATAACTTCGTCGACCCACCTGCAATGGCGGAGAGTTTCGCACCGTTGGGTATCTGAGAGCACAGTCAGTCCTTTGTGACGATGTGTGACCTTGTCGGATGGAATCCCACAGATCAATACACTGTTGGGGAAAGCTTTTTTGGCTTGTTCCAGCTGTTTCATATGACCTAGATGGAACAAATCAAACACGCCGTCAGCGTAGATTCGAATGGGCCGATTCTTTGGCGGAGGGTTGAATTTATATCCCCGTGGTCTAAATTTACGATATTCTTCAGGAGTCTCTTCATCCAGCTTCCGCTCTCGCTCTTCTTCTTCCTCCCTTTGCCTCTTGCGCTCCAATTCTTCGTCTATTACGCTCGGATCCATGTTTTCCTTTCTGCGTCTCTTGCGTGGAACGGACGATTCAAACTCGTCCAGATCATCAACGTCGTCGTCCTCTTCTTCCTCGTCTTCTTCTTCGTCGTCGTCATCTCCTTCGTTTTGAATGTCTTCGTTCTCTCCATAGTCGCTCTGTTCCAATTCAGCCTCGTGCTTTTCCTCATTGGATTCTTCTTGTTCTTCTTCTTCTTGTTCTTCTTCAGCATCCGGTCGAACCAAGGAGAACAGAGTTCTCTTCCGTTTTTTGGCCGAATTTGTCATACTAGGAGATCCCTTTGGACTCCCACCGGTAATTGAGTCCTTTCCAAGAGAAAATAGCGAGCTTAAAGAGCCAGACTTGCGAATGCTTCGCTTGCTTTTCGGAGTGCCTGTCATTTTCGAGGATCCGAGGCTGAAGTATAAGTAGAAGGGGCTGAAAGCAGGACGCTCGCCTCTAGGTTCTCTCAGTTCCAAGTGTGTATACTTGCAATGCTTCAATACCAGTCTGGTTGTCTAGCTATCTTCTGCTTCTAATCACCATAAGAGAAAAATTCACAGTTAATAGAATGGCCCGACGAGGGAACAATATATTGGCAATTTGAGGCTTTTGAAACTTTAACTGAGTTAACAGTTTACCTTGGAGTATTGGGTGGGGTGAAGAAGATATTGCTACAGGACTCACCCTGTTTTTAAGTAGATAATAAGACTCGTGTCTAGTTTTGTTATTGGAACCTAGGTTCCGATTTTTTCATCCCTGCCGAATCCTTTGCCACTTGATAATTTCTTGGCAAGCTCTTCGATTGTAACGAAACAATGTACCTTTTGCTGGTTTACAGCATACCCATCGAATCCTCATTGAATGCAATGCAAATCAGGGACACAAGTGTCTGGACTTTATAATAAATAGAACTACTAATTTGAGCGTAGTTATTGGTACCTATTGTAATAACTCAGTACAATTGATAGATATATGTGCCACAAAACAGCCAACACTCAGTGAATTCATGTTACCTTTTGTTCCAATTGAGCCTTCAGTACAACGTAAGGATTCCTACCTATAACTAATAAGACAGTCTACCACGACCAGGCAAACATACTCTCTCTTTGTGGTTGAAATGCCACCCTGGCGCAGCGAACTGCATTTATCCTTTCCACCGAAAGGTCCAACCGTGTTTCTTTTAAAATGTGGAAACTTTTCTTCCTCATCTTCTAACAGCAGGACTTACCGGAAATAAGCTTCTTCTCAATGCTCGATTCGGAACGACCGATGCAAGTTTTGTCGATCAATCGCGTAGATGCTCAGCCAAGCTGACAAGTCTAAACTCGAGCTGTTTATTAGAAACAAAAAGAAGCCATCTCTATTAGTTATACAATTCCATAAAGTGGTGTATAATCACTTCAGGAACAATTTCTGCGACCGCCAACCCGTCTTCATGCATGGTGTCTCGCATTGACTCCGCAATCTCAACCATTGAAGTTCCTTGCATTATTCGGCATCCCCGCTCCGCTGATAAGAACCGCTTAGCCCGGCTTAATTCTTGTGCAATGTAGAAATCCATTAGCCTGTTTCTTCATATAGAGGTACAGAGAGAGCTCATACTGAAAGTCACATTGACAAACCTTCAAACCCATCTAAGCTTATCAACTTTTAGTAATGTCGTGCTGTCGCCTCTTCTCTCCCTTCGGTATTAAATGCCTTACACTGTTCTGTCTGCACTGATAAAACCTGGGGCTTCCCTCATAGTTCACGCGGCTATAGACGGGTACCCTCTTAGTTATATTAAGGACGGCACATCACCTGCCGATCTGCCTCGTAATATATATAAATCTGGATCCTCGAGATTCCTGCTTACTGCTTGACAATATATATTTTGTGCAAGAGAATTACCAAGACGAACATTAATTGTTTGAAATTTAAACAATGACTCTTAACGGAACTATCCCCCTCGGGCAATATCTGTTTGAACGAATCCGCCAGTTAGGCGTGGGTCACGTCTTAGGCGTTCCTGGAGATTTCAATCTCCTGCTTCTCGATTACGTCTACACTGCCGACCTCGAATGGGTCGGGTTCTGTAACGAACTCAATGCTGCGTACGCGGCAGATGGATACGGTCGAGAGCGACATCTCCCGGGCGTTCTGGCAACCACTTACGGAGTGGGCGAGCTGTCTGCTCTGAACGGAGTTGCCGGGGCCTTCAGCGAACATGTGCCGCTGCTACACATTGTGGGAACTACGGGTCGAAACATCCAGCGACAGGGTTTGAAGATCCACCACGCACCAGGAACATTGACTGTGGACCCACCGGACCATACACTCTACATGGAAGCTTCAAAGAAGTTTTGCTGTGCCTCGGAGTTTCTGACCAACCCTGCCACGGCAGCCGACCAGATCGACTTTGTTATCAGTGAGATAATGAAGAATTCAGCTCCAGGATATATCCATGTCCCTGTAGATATGGTCCACAAGCCATTGTCTATTGGCAATCGACTAGAAGTCCCCCTTTCCTTTGAACCGGTCAATCCCGATGTATCGGTGGAAGACAAAATTGTGTCTGATATCTTAGATGCTATATACGCTTCCAAGAATCCCGCCATTATGGCTGATGTGCTGGTTGACAGATTCAGGGCTACTCCCTTTGTTCGAGAGTTTGGTCACAAAACCAAGTTCTTCGCATACACGAGTACTATGGGCAAAGGTGTCATTGACGAGGTCGAGCCTAATTTTGTCGGCGTATATAACGGCACGTTCTCTCTCGAAGGTGTCCATGATGCGATTCAGAGCTCGGATCTCGTCCTAGACTTTGGTCCCATCCTCACTGACTCAAATGCAGGAGGGTTCACCAGGAAGTTCAAGGACGAAAACCACATTGAGTTTGATCATCGATTTGTTGCCGTGCTAGGAAAGAGATATATGGGCTATCACTATGTTCCAATCCTCAAGAAGATACTACAGCAGCTTGATCTGAGTCGGCTACCTACTGTTGACCTCTCTAAGAAGCCTGTTATAACCGTTCCCAAGGTAGAGGATGGGGAACAGGTCACAATGGAGTCGCTGACCAATTCGCTAGGTTTGTTCATGCGAGAAAACGATGTCCTGGTCGTCGACTCTGGCACTTTCCAGTTTACGTGTGCCGAAATACCATTCCAGAAGAGCAACTTTCTTCATACTCAGATTTATTTTTCCAGTATTGGGTACGCGCTACCAGCTACCGTTGGTGTTGCACTCGCTCGAAAGGAAACCGGGGCTCCTGGAAGAGTCATCCTGGTGGACGGAGACGGTGCTTCGCAGATGACAGCGCAGGAACTCGGTACCTACGTGCGTCAAAAGCTACCTATTACTGTTTTACTTCTTAACAATGATGGCTACACCATCGAGCGCGCTATCTGGGGTCCCAAGCAAGGCTACAATGATATTAACAATGGATGGCAATGGACCAAGCTGCTGGAAGTGTTTGGCGGTGTCGAGGGAAAAACTTGCCAAAGCTATCGAGTTGAAAATCGTCAACAGCTATCCAAGCTTTTTGACAATAATAAATTTGCTGCCTGTGATAAGCCTCAACTCGTCGAGGTGTTGATGCCCAAGTATAACTATCCTTGGAGGCTACAGCAGCAGGTAAAGTATATGGGGGCTTTTAACACACAGCACGCCGAAGCACTGGCTCGTGAATTAGGAGAAATATAAGGTGCATATACTAGAACTAAATAATACACAGGGTTTAGAATCATGCTTTATCAAAATGTTCTATTAAAATGTAATCTCTATATGATAATTAGACCTCAACGTAAATACGTCCCTCATAAGGGGAAAGATCAGGGGTGACTTCACCAACAACATTGGAGAGCACCAATTTCAGTTCCTTCAGACCCTCGACTTTTGTCAGAGGCTGCCTCTCAGCAGAAAAATTCAAGAAAACAATTGCTTTCTTACCTTCATACTCCTTGACGTAAGTGAAAACATCTTCGTTGTCTTTGTCTTCCAACGTGAACTTGCCGTAGACAAACAGATCCTTGTACTGCTTTCGCACCTTCAGCGCTTGGGTGTAGTATTGCAAAACACTGTCAGACCGATCGAGCTGAGATTTCACATTAACATGTTTGTAATTATCATTGACCCTCATCCACGGCTTGCCCGTGGTGAATCCAGCGTTCTCAGAATCATCCCATTGAACAGGTGTTCGCGAATGGTCCCGGGCAGTCTGCTGCAAATTGTCCATGGCCGATTCAAGCGCCTTCTTAGAACCATGCCGGTCTTTGTATATGTTGAAGTAGTCAATCGAAGCAACATCCTTGTATTCGTCAATAGGCCATTCGCGAGAAAAGTTCGTCATTCCGATCTCTTGTCCCTGATAGATGTACAACGTACCAGACATTCCTGCCAGTAAGGTGGCGATTAGTTTGCCGGTGATTTCATAGTGCTCCAAATCGTCCTTCCCGAACCGCGAAATGCATCTCGGCTGGTCATGATTCTCCACAAAAGTAGTGGTCCAAGCATCTGTGCCGTCAATCAGCTCCTGGTTGGCAACAAAGCCTGCCTTAAACTCAGGCAGCTTCCAAGGTCTGACAAAAAATCGATCTGCGGCCTCGCTCCTACCGGTATCGACAACATTGAATTTGAAAACCTGCGAAAGCTCGTTCCGGCTTGCCGAGACGTAGTCCAAAACCATACTATCAGGAGTGTTTCCGAGTTCTCCCACGGTGAAAGCGTCATATCTCCCGTATGTCTTCTCGTACATTTCATTCAAAAACTCGTGGATCCTGGGCCCGTTGCTGTAGAGAGCAAACCCAGACTGGTACTCAGCTCCAGGATCAATGATCTCAGCGTCAGGCAGGCCCGGGACTTTGCTGTACAAATTAACAGTGTCAATTCGGAACCCATCAACACCACGTTTCAGCCAGAACTCGCAGGCATCTTCGTACACTGCTTCCCGCACAACAGGATTCTCCCAGTTCAGATCCGGCTGCTCTTTGCAGAACAAGTGAAGATAGTACTGCTGAGTATCCTCATCCCACTCCCAGGCACTTCCGCCGAAGAAAGCACCCCAGTTGTTGGGAGGCACTCGCTTGCCATCACTGTCGTACTTGGCATCTCTCCAGATGTACCAATCCCTCTTAGCATTGGTCTTCGAGCTTTTGCTCTCCAAGAACCAGTCATGCTGATCAGAGGTATGGTTCACCACCAGGTCAAAGATTATCTTCATGCCTCGCGAGTGACAGCTATCAATGAGATCCTGGGTATCCTTGACAGTTCCATAAGGTGCGTGGATATCCTTGTAATCGGAGATATCGTAGCCCATGTCAACCTGGGGACTCTTGTAGTGAGGACTCAGCCAAATGATATCGACGCCTAAATCCTTCAAATAATCGAGCTTGGAAATGATCCCAGCAATATCTCCAATTCCGTCGCCATTAGAGTCGAGGAAGCTCGAGGGATAGATCTGGTACACAGTACCTTCTTTCCACCATTTGCGTTCGTGAGTGGTAGTAGCCATTGCTCGTATGTGGGTCAATACTTGAAAGCACGCGGCACCTAGAAGCTTTTATTGAAAGCTATAATAAAAAATTCAAACAGAAGAGCCAGAGTACAACCCCAACAAGCAGTAAATTTGTTGAATTGACTAGCTATCCTGGTTGGCCGGTTGAAATATCATGAATCGGACCGACATCATTCTTGATATTTTCCAAGACATTTTTTTTCTTCAACTTCGTCAAACTCGGCAACACAAATGTAGCCCAGCTTTGCAAATCCATCCAATCGGTCCGACAAGCCGCTTCAGAAACCTAATACCTGCAGGGAACAAGCAAATAGGTACCTCCGTCACACGTACCTCTGCTTCGGAGCAGCCGGTTTCGTATAAGAGCAGGTGCCACTAAAAAAGTTCACTTTCAGAATGGCCTTCCATCTCTATTTGGCACGACCCCACTTTTCTCAAAGCCTGAGATCCATATAGGACACGGTCGATGCAGGCAATATAGGGTTTATCTTGTAGTATTATGGCCTATTTGAGTACAGATCGCCTGTCAGGCCTGCATGGATTTTCAACAAAGCGGGGTGTGTCTGGATCTCAGTGGACCCCAAATCCGATACTGTTTAGCGAGACAAGTATAGGCAATATGCGATACCTAGAGAGAAGAAAAAATCATTGCCACAGTACGTATATGCACAGATTAAAGAGATAAAATATAGTGGTAATAAATCCGATGTGTTGAAGTGGCGTGCCCACTGATCCGCACCTGGCATGCAATACTGACAACGGCGGCGGTTAAACTATTGGCTGGCAATGTGTAGGGCTCTCACACTTACAGGAGGGCCCGCTTAGAAACAGCATCGTGGCTTTTTTTTAGTGAAAATGCCCCACGGGACCCTCAACTTCCCCACGTTGAGCAACAAGGAGTTTTGTGGCCAACGTCTACGATCTTCCGGTGAAACCAAATGATATCAAATGCAGGTAACGGTCATGGGAGCTTGGCGCTTGAAAACCACACACATATCCAACCCAATATTATTCCAAGATGTCTCACTTTCTGGCAAACGTAAATTCAAGAGGCTTCAGTCATGCCCTTCTGCCGCGGATAAACCAGTGCGAAGGAACACAAGCGATGATCAAACTAGTCTTGGTTTGGTTCAAGTTTCTGAAGCCCAATTAGCACTGAGGGGCAGTAGCTGCCCACAATGGAGCAGATCCTCTGAGAATTTGAGTTAGCCCGCCTCCACCGACGCAAGTAATAGAAAAAAACACGGTAAAGTTTGTAGGAAAAATAACGAAGGGGGAGAAGAAGCCAGGAGGTAATTCTCCCTCACAATCAGTTTTCGATGGGGCAAACAATGAACAAAAAGAAAGAGGCAATTTTAGCTGCTCTGTGGCTTCTCTAGCACTGCTCCACATATCCGTTCATGCGGATGCTCAGCCAAACCCCAGGTTTTTCCTCCACTCACAAGTCCTGCTATTCTCGGCACCGAAAATGCGGGGTGTCATACTTTAATTCTGCAGATTGCATCCGTGCGCCAAAAACATTGTACGAGGGGTGTCGGACCGATTCAAGCTGGGGCTAGCTAGATCGCCAGGTGATCCAATATGAAAAAGCTCGTGAAGCTTGGGTATGTCGTCAGCTATGGGCATGATACTAGGATCAAAACGAGGGGTCAGCATGCATTGTCATTCTCCACTTACATATAAGAAGTGTGGGTCACCCCTAGCACCGTTTCTAGTCTTTCAAATATTCCTTTGGCGTAGAATATTTTATAATTTCTTTCAAACATGGTTGAACATCAAGAAGATACTCAAGATCCTTCCACCACCGCTCAAGTATTTGACTCTACGGAGAAAGAGCAGGAGAGAATCCTGGACCTCGATGGACTCATCGCGGAAGCCAGAGAGGCCTCTGACAGGGAGCACGACATGTCCTTGTGGCAGGCAGTCAAGCTCTACCCCAAGGCTTGTGGATGGTCGATCGTTCTGTCAACTGCTTTAGTCATGGAAGGTTATGACGTCGTCCTCCTAGGTTCTTTGTACGCCCAGCCTGCATTCCAAGAGAAGTACGGCAATCCTGTACCGGGACAGCCAGGTCAATTTGAGTTGTCTGCTCCGTGGCAGGCCGGTCTTTCCAACGGTGCAAACGTTGGAGAAATCATTGGTCTGTTCGTCAATGGTATCGTATCTGAGAGATATGGATACCGATGGACTATGATTGTCGCGCTATTTAGCGTCATCTGCTTTGTATTTATTCCTTTCTTCGCGCAAAACGTTCAAACTCTTCAGGCCGGTGAGATTCTTCTCGGAATCCCATGGGGTGTGTTTCAGACTTTGACCACCACTTACGCCTCTGAGGTCTGCCCCATCGTCTTGCGTTACTACCTGACCACATATGTCAACCTGTGCTGGATTATGGGCCAGCTGATTGCCTCTGGTGTTCTCAGAGGAACCCTGGACCGAACTGATCAATGGGCATACCGAATTCCCTTTGCCCTACAGTGGATGTGGCCTGTCCCCCTGATCATTGGTGTTTATCTTGCTCCTGAGTCTCCTTGGTGGTTGATCCGAAAAAATAGACCTGAAGCAGCAGCCAAAGCTCTTAAGCGACTGACTTCCAAAGGTAATACTGAAGAGGATATCCAGAAGACAGTTTCTATGATGATCCACACCAATAGTCTTGATGTTCAGATCACCCGCGGAACGACCTACTGGGATTGCTTCAAGGGAGTTGATTTGCGTCGAACCGAAATCGCCTGCATTGTGTGGTCAATTCAAAATTTGTGCGGCACTTCGTTCCAGGGTTATTCGACATACTTCTTCGAGCAGGCAGGTCTCAGTAAAACAAGTGCCTTTGACCTCTCGTTAGGACTCTACGCTGTCGGATGGTGCGGAACTGTGCTTTCATGGTATTTGATGAAGTTTGTGGGTCGTCGAACGCTTTATGTTGTGGGTTTAACTCTCATCTTCATTGACCTGATTGCCATTGGTGGTTTGGGTGCTGCTCATAGTACTACAGCAACCCAGTGGGCTATTGGAAGTCTCCTGTTAGTCCAGACCTTTTTGTACGACGTGAGTGTCGGTCCTGCCTGTTATTCTTTGGTACCCGAGATTTCCTCCAATCGTCTCCGAACAAAGCAGATTGTTTTGGCCCGAAATCTTTACAACGTCTTTGGTATTGTCAATGGTGTCATCACTCCATACATGCTTAATCCCACTGCTTGGAACTGGGGTGCAAAGGCTGGATTTTTCTGGGCCGGTTTGACTTTCTTATGCTTGGCCTGGTCGTACTTCCGTCTGCCAGAACCCAAGGGACGAACCTTTGGTGAGCTAGATATTTTGTTTGAGCGAGGTATTTCTGCCAGAAAGTTCAAGCACACAGTCGTCGATGCTTTTGATATTGAGCAGCATGAACGAGCTCGTCGAGGAGAGAAATTTTGAAAGCTTCTGAATTGAAAGGTCTTTTCAAAGTCCTCACACAAAGTTATTCTCAACTTTATTTTAGTTAATTGATTGATAACAGTTTTTCACAGTTGCAATTCTCTCAAAACATCGTAATCAGCCGGAGGTTCAATGATACATATCTTCCCATATCCAGCCAAGTTGCTTCCTTTGTCAGACACCAGTTCCAGAGCCTCTGTCAATTGACCACTTAGTCCATATTCGTCTCGTGGTATCCAAATACACGGCGCAATTGCGTGCGTAATAGGTTCGGTATAAAGTTTGTCAATCAGCGTCCAATCCTTCAATGCCTGCTCACATTTTTCCTCCACTCGAGTAAATACGTTGCTCGAACCTACCCGCTGCAAAAGCGGCCGGCAGTCACATAATTCCAAGGGCCTTGTATTAACTGGTATAGAGTCGGTCATAGTAGAAGCGATAATCAGATTCTGCTGATGGGACCTGATAGTCCATATGAAGAGCAATAGAAGCAGTAACATATGGGGAGCAAACACAAACCGATCCAGGCTATCTGACACTGCTAGAAGCAGTCCAGCCACTCCCAGCTCCAACGAATAAAGACCGACGTATAGCTGGAACAGAGCTACGGGGTAATTTTTTCCTTTTAGCTCAATTTTGGGAACTTGTCAGAACAATTCACAAATTTCCTGTTTTTTCAAAAAATAATGCATACCAAAACAATAGCGAAGCCGAAACTTGAGAACAAAGTAATTGGTAGCGAAGGAGATTCCCGCACAAAAGAGAATCAACGGAGATATCACTGAAAGTGCCAATGCGATGACCGCCAAATTGGTATAAAGGGCATAAACGGTGCCAAATTCGACAGAAGGCATTTTTGTCATTTGTCTAAATTCCATTCTGGGGGTATTGTACTTCGGTATAAAAAATAATATGCGACGAAAGAAAAAGGAAGCCACTCTGCCAGCCTGTACCTGCCCCAGCTCTCCACCAGCAATCTTCAGTCCTTCGATCGTGACGTAACTCACAAAAAAATTCGAGGCTCGCGCCAAGTTGCTTCCCATCAAGATCAAGCCAGACGGAGGATTATTGAGTACTAGCCAAAGCATTAGCACAAGGCCTTCCGATAAGATTATCATTAGGAAGCTCTGGAAATAGTAGAACACAAAGAGACTGGTCTGCATGGCAATTTCCACATGCATTTGGGTAGGACAGCCGGAGAAGGCGGCCAACTGCTTGAAAAACCGGTTGACTTGAGACAGCAAGGGCCCCAGCAGTAGCGGTGGTAGCAGTACAGAAGCGATAGAGACAGTAAGCGGATAGCTTTTCATCCATGTGAACCCAGGCAGCAGCTGTCCTAGATATGTGGCCTGTGAGAGTATTCCCAGCAATGAGACGGGTGCAGCCCATCCAATGACCAGCAGGCCACTCAAGAAGTAAGCCAGACACGCTCGGCAAGCCAGTGCCAATTGGCTACGCACCAGATTTTTCCATACAATCCCGTTTGGATCGATATCCACGATCCCTGGCAAAGATATCTGGCTGCCTCCTTCTTCGAGAATACAGCACTTTGATACAAGGTGTGCTGAAATTTGGTCGTTAAACTGTATCAAGTATGACGGACAAGGTGTCAGCTCAGATTTTTCGATTCTCCCGCTGAGATCATTGATTTGGCTTATCGCGGCTTTAATCTTTCTCAAATCGATCCTGGGCTCTTCAGACAACCCGTTATTTTTTACTTCTCGCAGAATAATTGCTACCAGCTGCTTCTCTACAGTGTTTATTAACCTGGAACGGCGGCATGCCAGCTTTTCTACTTGGCGGTAATCTCGAACTTGCCATACCTGGGTAACATTGACCCCCGGTAGATGCTCAAACAGCTGAGCGATTCTGTCTGACGAGTTATAAACCTCGGGGATATTTCTTAGCAAGACCGTGTTGCAAGAGGGACGAAAGCGATAGCGCGGCCCAGCAAGTACACGGCAACGTATGGCGATAAAGCTGAGTAGTTCTCGTTTTATTACCGCCGCTGTACAGATTACGAACACGGCCAGACATAATATGTGGGGCAGAAGTTGAACGCTCGTTTCGGGCGCATTGGCCCACGACAGTCTATCTAGACCTGAGCAGCCTTTACCGCCGCTAACATTGAAAGGAATGAGTACAGATCCAATGACAATGAAAGACGCGACAAAGTGCAAACTCAGTAATCTCAGGTACCGCAGGAAGAAGTACCCGTCGAGGCCATTGGTTTCTAGGTATTCTTCCAGGCGAGCTCTGTAGGCTGCTGTGATCCACCCAAACATTCCTGTACCAGGTTCTTCAGCTCGACACCTTGCAATTCCCCGCAGTGTTCTGGGCTGGTAGATATGCGGTAGCTTTGTACGTAGAATTGAAAAAACCGCCATTTGCACTATGAGCAGTACAGGCCCTAGTACCCCGAGAGAAACTAGGGAGGATGTACTCATTCCAGCCATTTGCTGGGCCCTATCAGCATCCGGAGGTTTGAAAAGTGTAGTCAGATTCATAAATGGTGGCCTAGGCTTTTACAATTGATGAGTTATATAACATTGAAAGAACCTTTATAGTTAACTATTAGTGTTGTTAAATATTTCCATTACTGGCTTTCGGGGGAAATCACCGATGCCGGTTTAGTCTCCCAAATAGGAAAGCTGAGCGGTTGAATTCAAGTGTTGAAAGTCTTTGGAGCTGCCTTGAAGCGGCCTAAGAGCGACCCTAGAGCGGTCCTAGAGAGTCCTTAGAGCGGTATTAGACTGGTTCCAAGCTCACTCAATTAGTGCGCACGTCCACTCTTGCCGTGCGTACCAAGTGTAAGTATACTCCCCAGTCTTGAGTTTTGTCAGTTCTGCACACTACTAAATGTTATGCACGCTTAATCGAGATCGTCCATTTCACGTTGAGGACAGTATAGACAGTGTCCAGTCAACTAGGTGAGAGTCCCAGTATGTCTGAGTATACCAGCAGTGATATTCGCACTGGGTAGTCCTACGAGAGAGTGAGGTTCTCCTTCTCTGAATTGAGTTGTACATGTGCTGACTGTTGAATCCTCTGTTTTATCTTCTTGAGTTGTACGTATACTATTTGTACTCTATATGCTAAATCAACGAACGAGAAAATGATCAACTCGTACAACAGCGTAGTGCTTAAATCTCACAACCCGAACAAAGGTGAACAAAGGTGGTTCGTACGACGGCAGGGCCCTGTGAATTGTAATGGAGGAATACCAGAAACAAAATATGCGGAAGGAACAGTTTCTTGAGCCTTTTGAATTCCGCGAAGCGGAACCACCCTCCCCAGGATTGGATCCCGCCGAAGGGGAGCTTAGAAATTACATTATAAGGTCTGCAACTCAGCAGTCCCTATCTACAGAGCTAGATAGTAGTACATTATTCTACTTGGCAAGCTCTGCAAACAGTTAGTGTTAAGACTCTAAGACAGAGAACATATAATAAGAAGGCTGGTTTATATAAATGGGATGGCTGTGATATATGCGGCGCATGTGGGGCTGATGCGGCCGTTGGACTTGTGCATGCACCTACAGGTTCAAATTCAATATAAATTTGTCAGTGTAAAAGTCATTGATAACACCCTTGCCGTACGCACGTGTGACGCTGGTAGTGACTGGGGGTGAGAGAGTCGTGTGTGTTACTGCAGTTTACTGCAGTGCCGGTTCGGCAGCCATGCGGATACCCCCTGGCTGCTATTTTAAACTTCAACAGTGACCCACCACCACCTTAAAGAAAACAGAATAACCAAGCTGTCGTAACTTTAATTTTATATAAACTGTTAAGCCACCGTTTAAACTCTATTGTACTATTAACTCCAGGTCTGCTCGCTCTCAAAACCATCGGATCAGAAAATTCAGACGCTTCTCTTCTCGTCTCTTCTTAGCCTCTGCGTGTCCTCGTGATGATATATTTAGCAAATCCTTGTGCTGCGTCACCCACAGCTAAGAATAGGATACCGGCCGTACAGATGCAGATGCTGCAAATAATTAATGTCCCCACATCCCGCATATGCCAATGTAGATTGACGACATTAGACGAGAGTAGCCGAGCCAGCCACCCCGACTCTATGGTGATAATATCGCTAAAATTAAAATTATTACTCTACAGTTATCATCTAGCTAAACTCTAAAAATAAGCTGGCAGTATTATATTTCTCAGAATTCGCTTGTTGAAGCATGCTCTGAAACAACGAAAAAGGGGCGCCGCAGGTCAGCTTTGACCCAGTTGGGCCATTCACAGCGTCTTCTCGTATTCCCTCTTTGCAGTCATGGGAAGTATATATATATAGCCATGGTTTGTCAAAGTTATTAGAATTCTCCTCTTTCTCCCTGTATATCCACCCACTTCGCCTTGTTATAGTTGTGACACAAGCATAGCCAATTGGTTACTTTACTCAAACAAAACTGTCGTTTAATTAAACTCCGGTCGTTTATCACGACTTTTCAAATTATCTATAAGCTGAAGGAAGAGAGTTCTTCCGTTCAACATCTTCTACGCATTTTTTACAGAAGTCGAAAAAAATGAACAAGGGAACTGTTGTAGTCCTGCTCACTGCTGCCTACCTGGCAAAGTTCGCTTCCGCGCAGACCTTCACCACCTGCAACCCTCTGGATTCGAACAACTGCCCCGCCGATAAGGCTCTGGGAGGCTCAGCGTTTGTTGATTTCACCCAGGGCCAGTCAGGCTTATTCACGACTATCGACGCTCCCAGTAAAGTCGCCTACACCTCAAACGGTGTGGAGTTCACGGTCGCTCAGAGCGGCGATAACCCCACAATTCAGTCCAATTTTTACATAATGTTCGGCAAAGTGGAGGTAGTTCTTGAAGCAGCGCCTGGCGTGGGGATCGTTTCATCTTTCATCCTCCAGTCTGACGATCTCGACGAGATTGATCTCGAATTCCTAGGCGGCGATGGCACTCAGTTCCAGACGAACTACTTCTCAAAGGGCGACACCTCCACATTTGATAGGGGTGGATTTACCGGTGTGAATAGCCCGCAAACCACCTACCACAATTACACCATTGACTGGACCGAGTCACTGACCACTTGGTACTTGGACGGTGCTCCGGTTCGAACTTTGCCTAGTAATGCTCCTGAAGGTTACCCACAAAGTCCAATGAACGTGCGAATTGGTGCTTGGGCCGGTGGTGATCCTTCCAACCCACCAGGCACAATTGAGTGGGCTGGAGGCCCCACTGATTACTCGGCTGGTCCTTTCACTTTTACTGTGAAAACTCTGTTTGTCCAGGATTATTCCACTGGCACAGAGTACAAGTATGGGGATGAGAGTGGTTCCTGGGAGTCAATTGTAGCTGTTGGTGGTCAGGTCAATGGAAATGCCGGTGGAGTGGCCAACTTTGCTGCAGCCGGCCCTGCGTCTAGCAGTGTCGGCTCTTCAGCTCAGCCTGCTACATCGAGCTCAACGCCACCACCGCCACCCCCCTCTTCGAGCTCAACGCCGCCACCTCCACCACCCTCAACAACGTCTACTACGCCCCCTCCACCTTCTTCAACGACGTCTACTACGCCTCCTCCTCCTCCTACTACATCTTCAAGCACGCCAAGCAGCTCTCCAAGCCCCTCTTCGAGCCCCTCTCCGAGCACCTCAAGCACCCCAAGCACCACAAGCCTGCCTCCACCTCCGCCTTCTACAAGTGCTCCTCCTCCACCCCCGCCATCGACAAGCACTCCTCCTCCCCCTCCTCCTCCCACTTCGTCTCCTTCATCATCTAGTGTTGAGAGCACGAGCTCCCAAACACCTTCTTCTTCCTTGGAGCCTGCTATAAACAGTACAAGTGAAGTGGAGACTAGTGCTTCTCCTATCAGTACTTCAATCCCTGCCTCTGTTACCGCATTAGTGACCTCGTCCATGGCTGTTTCGGTGATCTCTGATAACTCAACCACAGCTTCAGGGAACGTTACTTCTCAAGGCCCTCCAACATTGTCCACCAGCCCTGTCAGTACCGGAACTGCTGGAAAACTTAGCATGTCTTGCTCGATATTGTTGATTGTCGGGCTCTCGGCGTTTATTTTGATTTAACTGTCCATTTTAGATTTACTATATTTAACTTAATGTTCTTACTAGCATAGCTTTTTCAATACATAGCATGAAAACAGAAAAAATATCACACCTGCTTTTCCACTTGACTTATTCTAGAATAGGGTGTAAAACAGAAAGAAATGATTTTATAATGTTGGCTAAGAACTTTTGCATCTGTTTCTGCGAAGCAGAAGCACCCTCCCTGGAAAGGCCCCGCCGGAGGCGAGCTACATAACCGTGGTTTCAAAGGTTATGGGAGCACAACACTGAACACCGTGAAGAGTCTAAGCAAGATCTGTAGTCTATCTGTCGCCCATAATAAACATGGAAGCCTATAAACTATCAAATAAGGACCGTGCTTACGCTCGAGGCCCTCCCGCCGAGTTTCCATTTTTTTTTCCCATTGGACCAACATGAAACTACAGTTGGTGCTGGGCTTGATACTACTTGTATCATCGAGTCTAGCACAAACCTATACCATATGTGACCCCTTAAAAGTCAAGTGTTCTGAAAACAGAGCGCTAGGGACATCCCTGTTTGTAGACTTTAGAAGGGGGGCGTCGCCGTGGTTTAACCCAGTCAGCGCGAAAGATAAGATACAGTACACGGAAAAGGGTGTGGAATTTGTCGTCTCGAGCTCTGGAGATAATCCTACTATTCAATCCAACTTCTATATAATGTTTGGAAGAATTGAAGTCATACTGCGGGCAGCCCCCGGAACAGGAATAGTATCGTCATTTGTACTTCAGTCTGACGACCTTGACGAAATAGATATGGAATGGATCGGAGGAGACTCGCACCAGTACCAGTCGAATTACTTCTCCAAAGGAGATACTACTACCTTTGACAGAGGAGAGTTCCACAATTGCCACTCACCCCAAACAACCTACCACAACTACACAGTAGACTGGAAAAACACTCATACCACTTGGTATGTCGACGGGCGGCTTGTGCGAATTTTGCCCAGCAACGTAGCCAAGGGGTATCCTCAGACGCCAATGCTGGTACGCATAGGGTCATGGTCGGGAGGAGATTCTAACAACCCTCCTGGTACCATTGAATGGGCAGGCGGAGCAACGGATTATAGCAAGGGACCATTTATATTTACAGTCGAGTCGCTTTACATTGAAGATTACTCAACCGGCTTGGCTTACCTATACGGTGACGACAGTGGGGACTGGAGGTCAATACAAGCAGTAGAGGGAACAATTCAAGCGTTCACAAATGACCAATTCGAAGAAGAGATTAACGTTTTGGCACACATTCCGCACGATCTCAAAATGCATGCTGTTCCGGGGACTACCCTCGAGGAGGAGGAAGAAGAAGAAGCAGCATTATCCCAGCCCGGGAGTCCTAATGACAACAGTGCTGACATCAAGCACTCAGATTTGATCCCTCTGAGTGGGGGCTTTAAGACGAAGCAAAAGGCAATACGGCAAATCGTATCCATTCTCAACGCTTCTCACAATTCCTCAATTAATTCGAGTGCCTATGCTTTGCCCCAGATCACACGAGTGCCTAACAGCACTTCGACCCAGGGTCACGGCTCGCAAATCTCAACAGCAGTCCAAACTGGAAGTGCAGACATAATCCAGGGCTTAAGCCCAATGATGCGCTATGTTCTAGGATTGGCCTTGGCCATCGTTGGCTAGTTATTTATTTCTCTTCCAGGGTGGAACATACTTAAGGGCATTCGAGGCCTCCTTTTCCACTGTCACATCTGATAGTTTACTCGACAGGGCATCTATAGTGTTTGATTTATCTTCATTGGTAGAGTCGACTTTCTTATTTGATGATCTACTGGACACATCGTCTGTGGCATTAGATTTATTTTCATTCGGAGTGCTGCTCGTCACATATGCGGTAGAGTCGGCATTTTCATTTGATGGTGTGCTGGACATATCACCTGTCGTATCAGGTTTGGTTTGACTTGGAACGCTGCTCGCCAAATCTAACGGTTTACTTAACACGGCATCTGAAGCATTAGAGTCATCTTTATTTGCAGCAATGCCGAGTTTATGAGCATCGCTTAGCATGACACCTTCAGTAGTAGGGTCCGTTTTGGTATCCTTTGAATCACTTTGAGAAGAATCTGAGGATGACTGTCCCGCTTTGCCACGGTTCTCACCTCCGCTTCGGACAATCTGTGGCTTGTTTGATTCCTGGTTCTCGCGACTTCTACCGCTCGCCTCTGCTCTACCAATGATTCGCCCTTCATTGGGGTCTATCCTTTTGGTCCGGGGAACGTATTTTGGCACATTCTCGGGGGCAATGTAGCCCGGCCTAATTTTGACTATTCTTCGAATCGATCCATCTTTTCGAACAGTGCCACCTGTATATGTCGAGCCATCGTCTGCGATTTCCACATCTCCCAATTTCTTCGTTATTTCTTCCATTTAACTCCAAGTGAAATGTAGAGCGAGGCGCTAAGAGAGGCCAAAATCATGATAGATTTATGCAGATCCCCGATAAGCTTTTGAGAAGAACCAAATATTGAAAAATTAAAACTGGACATAGAACATATATCAAAACTTGTACAAATTAAAAACTGGACTTACAATATAATATCGAGAAGCCCCACAGGACGAAAACATGTTGTGAGGGGTCTCTCTTATTGTTTCGCAGAACAGGTCTGTCTGACGTTCATTAAGACATTAGAGGTCATTTACATAACTAGCTCATACCATTTTATTCATTTCAACTCTCTGTTGCACTTTTTTCAACCTTTTCAATATCTTTACCCTCTTCAATATCCTTGCCCTTTTCCACCTTGGGCACAGCCTTTTCATTCTTCATTAGTAATGGGTTCTGGGGAATGAACCAAGTCAGCAGGAACCCTGCTCCGGCCATTGCAATAAATACGTAGAATAATGTCTGAAATGCTTTGGAATACAGCTCTCGGGCCTCTTGTTGCAGATCAGCAGGCAGCAGCTTAACCTTGTTAACACTCGCGGGGGCATTCCCCGACAGAATGCTTTCAAGAATATCGTTGCCCGACTGCTTAGCTAGCTGTGTAATTTTGTTCTGAAAAGTCACTCCTCCAATGGCGATAGAGATTGACAATCCCAGTTGTCGGATGTATATCATGGTCGAAGTGGCTACTCCGATTTCACTGGGTTCGATCTTGGTCTGCATAGAGATTAAGAAAGACTGGAAGTTGAATCCAACCGGAATTCCAAATAGTGCTGGGTAAATAACCCTCCGGGCCATGTTGGAATGTGGGTTGAGAGTCGACAGGAGGCCGATAGCCGCCACAGTCAGTCCAAGTCCTCCCCTCTGCATCTCAACGTATCTGCCTAGTTTTGATATAATGATGCCACCCAGAGCAGAAGTGACACCCATCAACACAGACTGAGGAATAATGATCACAGAGGCGAGAATGGGAGATGCACCATAAGCAGATTGAAATAAAAAGGGTAAGTAGTACGACACGCCCATAAATGAGACTCCATGAAAGAATGACGATGCGAAAGAGAAACCTCTTGTTCGAGTTTTCAAGAGTCTAGGCGGGATGACAGGCTCCTTCGGCACCTTTGCCTCGTAAAGGAAAAAGAGTCCATAGAGAACAACACTGCAAACCAGGAATGAAATGACAGTTGGAGAATTCCAAGGCTTAGAGGTTCCACCCCAATCAAGTGCCAACAAAAGCAGAGAAGTTGCAGAAGCAGAGAGTAAGATGCCGACCACATCTATCCGACGAAGTCCAGCAAAGAGGCCGATGGTTTCTCGCTTTAACTTTAGGACAAAGAAAAGTGAAACTAGGCATATTCCGCCCACAGGTAAGTTCAAGTAGAAGCACCATCTCCAGTTTCCCGACTGAGTGAATGCACCTCCGACGAGGGGACCAATACAGCTAGCTACCATCCAGGTACAGCCTATAAACCCAATAAACATGCCCCGCTGGTGAAGTGGAATAATGTCAGAAATAATAATGTTGATCAAAGAAAAGACCCCGCCTCCGCCAAGTCCCTGAATTGCTCGCCCTCCAATGAGCATGTTGATGTTGGTACAGGCTCCGGCTATGACACTGCCTATCAAGAAGATCGATATCGAGAGCATGATGATGGGTTTTCGGCCGAAGATGTCGGACAGCTTTCCGTAAACGGGAATAACAGATGCAGAAGTTAGCAGATAGGCTGTTCCTATCCATTCATAGCCGGCACTTGAGTTCAGAGCTGCCGAAATCTGGGGTAGTGAAGAGGTCACCACCGTAGACTCGAGAGCAACCAAGAAGAGTGTCACGGACATAATAAGAGCCAAGGTATACTTTTTGACGTTTGAAAGGGCCTTATAATGGTCATCAGTGTTTGAAGAGTCATTGGCACTTTCTGCACCATCCTCTTGCGTCTCATCCAATGTTGGTGAGCCAGCTGCTATCACAACTGAGCCCTCACGGTCCATACTGTCGCTAAAAGTAGACACATCTGCTGGTGACTGTGGCGAAGTAGTACGTTTTACTGACATGTCTGAGGATGCGTACACAGTATCTGACGAAGTGTCCACCTTTGTATCCATGAGAGCCGTGCGTCTGTCCGAGTATCATATGACTCAGAAAAGAATAAATTTTAATGATGAGAGGTTTTGCCACGACCAACCGTCTTATTCTTTTTTGTTTCTTAGTTCGTAGCTGATGCTGGTTCAAAACTCCCTTCGGTTATCCTCTCTCGCAAACAACCAAGATCCGTTTGAGTTTTTGTCACCTGCAATGTTTTTTTCTCGTTTAATTTCTCCAAATTAAAGTTGCATTATTAGGAGTGGCTGTCGTCGGAATCCGTCGCCCGAACTACAACGGTTTCTGCAATGGCCGTCGATCGGTGGGGTCAGACCTAAACCGAGGTTGTCAAAATGATTGGATATGTCAAAACCGAGACTCCTAATAACTACCATGAGTAACTTGAAGTTCGTAAAGACAGTAAGTAGAATGAAAAAAAAAGAATCTATGTTCGGCCCCATTTTTAACGAGGTATGGGATAACTTTATGAAGAACAGTGGACTAGAGCCCACTTTGTTGAGTAACGTACGTGTGATCGATGTATTTGAGCCTGAGAGCTAGAGACTACGAGGAAGTTATCAGGAGGCGAGGTAAAAAAGAGCGCGATCGGAAAAACTCCTGCTAATTACTAGCTATCTGTAAAGTCCTCTGTTCCGGGGAAGGTCACACTGGAAATAGAAGTGGAACAGCGACACACGGTGAGTAAACGCGGCGGTTCAATTGCTATGCTGGCGTTGTTGTTACTGACAAGAACCGATTGGGGATACTCCATGGTGGTACAGTCGCATCCCTAGTAGATTTGGGGGGCTCATTGGCTGTGGCGTCTCGAGGAATGTTTTCGACAGGCGTCAGTACAGATTTGAACGTGACTTTCTTGGCCTCGGGTGGTAGAGTTGGTATGTTGACGAAGGTATACAGAATATTTAAGAGAATTGACTAACGAGGAAACAGATTATTGATCGTATGTGGAGAGAGAGAGAGAGAGAACTGTGAATTGTACTGTTCTCCGATTCTATGCTAACAAGGACTGCACTTGCGACCGATTAGGCAAAAATCTGGCTTACACTCAGATGAATTTCTACGATGTGAAGACGTCGGACCTAGTCGCTCGTGGTTCTCATACCAAGTACATTGCAGTTGCTATGAAAGATCCGAAGAACGAGCTGGATTTGCATAAGGCATAGGCGCGCTTTACTGTTTATTTGTTATTTAAACTGTGGAGTGTAACAGTAAAGGAGTGAAGGACTGGCTATGTGCTCCGATAAGTCGTTTCTGTAACGAAATATATGTCAAGGGAAGATCTCATGTGAGGCTAAATGAAGCCATAATTGTTCCTATTGCATTTTTATAAACGCTCACGGCACAATTTACTGCTGCCATTCAATTCTCTCTGGCCAATGTTTATCGTTCGCTGCGCATCCATCTTAGCTTAACAGTGAGTCGTACAAATCCTATGTTTTAACACCTGGTATCTCACGTAATCAATGTTCCCACCAATCAGCAGAACTCGAAAAATACACCAAACTCTTCAACTTTGTACCAAAACCCGCGAAAAGAATGGTGTGTAGTTGACGGATAGCAAGGACCAGTTTGCAAAGCAGATGGAATTTTATCTCTGCAGCGTCTGTGCCTGCTCAAATTTTCTCACCGGTTCTCTAGTTCTATCTATTGGCTTTCTGCATCTAACCAGTCCTTCCCAACTTCTTTATACAACACTATCTTCAAGAGAAATGCTGTGTTTGTAGGAACAGTTTTTGCTGGAGCGTTTGCCTATGACATGTAAGTTTCTCTCCCCGGAGACCAATGAGCTGGTGTGGATATAGAAGGTGCTAACAAGAATCTTCAACCGAACTGTGGATAAAATTTTCGACAACCTCAATAGAGGAAAGCAATGGAAAGACATCCGTCATAAATACGTTACCGAGGATAGCGAGGAGGACTAGATGTAGATAATTTTATGATTTACTGAGTGGGTTCTGTATTATATCGTAGTTTGTCCCTTGCCTCAGCACAAGAGTATATGGCCTCTCACACAATTAGACTTGGTATGCGAGGGTTACCGAGATCCCTAGTGCTACAAGGTAGGATCAAAGACCACGATTATGTCCGTATTGCATTCAACTCTCCATGGAGCGATGCCACCTACCCTGGAAGTTTAGACCTTCCTCGGAAGTGGGGCCTATAACTCACACAGTCTATCTCTTTGCCTTTAATAACATCACTTGTTAGACGCCTCACTGGCGAGTGGTAACGAGGCTCATCTAACCTCTAGTGGAGCTCTCACTGGAAAGAGTGTCTCTGGTTACGGCTTTTATAAGGACAATAAAAGATTAACTACTAGTAGCTACTCACTGATAAGATTTTATCGTAATGAAAGAATATCAACATCTTACGGAAGAACAATTAAGAAAAGTTCATAGATCACGATCCTTCACATCCATTGTATTCATAATCATACTAACAGTCACCGTCTCATATTTTGTCTTATATAAACAGTATTATAGTGTACACAAAGATCAACAGCAGCAGTTGGTAAAGAAGCTAAATATTATTAGAAACTTAGAGTGTCTCCGGTTAAGGCTTATATAAGACAATAAAAGACTAAGTGCTACTAGCTCTCACTGACTCAACCAACAGAGAGATTACGACTACCTAGAAGCGACCTATTTTGCTCTGCCTATTCTAATTGTATAGTTTGTCCTTCAGCATTCAAATGACACTCATAATCCATCTCTAACACGCGAACAGCCTAACTCCCCCTGCTTCTCCGTGTACCCTAACCACCACATATTACATTACTCCTCCTAGTCCCCAGCCCTAACTAAGCACGCTAAAGTTATCTGATAAAAGCTCAAGCGTAGGACAGATTCGCCACTGCCATTATCACAACCATGGACCTTCCTACAGAAGATGCTCCATATATTGCTGAATTAAAAGCGTATCTTGTTCAGCAGCCACAGAAATATGGCTTCCGCTACAACGCCAAGGCAAAGCGAGATCTACGCCGAGCACTTTTCAGAGCTGCTTCATTAAACGACCGATATCTCAGCCTTTTCTTCCCAGGCTCGTCGTCAGAACAACAGCGCAGTGGTAGTGACAATGACCACCCAGATAATAAGAGTTCAAGCACAGCGTCGCACGACGACGACGACGACGACTCGCCCCTTATGACAGACGATGAAGAGAAACCCAAAATGCCAATATCGACTGAATGGATTATGAACGAGTCGATTCGGGATCCTTCCAAGGTAGACCCATCTCATCCGGGGCGACCGTGTTCACGCAAATTCAAAAAAGGAGAACCTACATACCGGTGTTTGTAAGTGAAAATTAGATGTGACCTCTGAAATGTTGGAAACTTGAACTGAAACTAACTAAAGAACATGCGGACTGGACGAAACATGTGTTCTGTGCCAATACTGCTTTAATCCCGACGACCACCGAGATCACCAGGTAACGGTGACGATTAGCCAGAGAGACTGCGGCGGAGTATGCGACTGCGGAGACCCAGAGGCTTGGGTTAAGCAGTTTAGTTGCAGACACATGTCACCAAAACCCTCGTCTAATACCGAAATTTCCAAGGAGCTGTATGATGCGATCAAAGCCGCTGTGGGCGTGGCTATAGACTACACTATTGACGTTCTATGCAATGCCAACACCATAATTCAGAAGTACAAGTACGCAGGCCATGTTTTGCACAATGAGGACCGGTCCAGGCTCAGTGTGCACCGCTACGGTGTCCGCGATGACGCAACAGACGGCAAATACATCCACTGTATGTGGAATGACCAAAAGCATTCCGGGCAGGATGCTTTCAACGCTATATTCCACGGCACCGGTAAGTCGCCGCGATTTGCCCAAATGGTGACGCAGGAAATCGATGCAAACGGTAGAGCTATCGTCTACATTGCTCGCGATGTACAGGATATGGTGAGGCGAAAAGGCATAATGGAGCATATCGGGTTGGTCAATACTATCCGGAGCTCACGAGATTACTTCAGAGAGGAAATGTGTGCTACCATATTTGGTTGGCTTGATGATATGTCCAAAAGTGCCATCCGGGGTAACTTCTCTACGCTACGAGATATAATTTGTGTATCTATGTGCGAATCATGGCGGTATGGAACAGAGTCATTGTGCGAAGACCATTGGTCGAGCGATCCTCGCGAACCCGATGTTTCTCTGATGGACTTTAAATCACAGCTGCAAGGTCCTTACATACCTGGGATAGGAGGAGAAGACGAAACAGTAGATGATGACATGGGAGAAGATGACGATGAAGATGAACTGGAAGAGCCAGAAGAAGGGTTCCCAGTGATGGATGACGCCGCGGATGATAATGCTACACCTATGGCTGGTGGTGACCATCATCATAGTGACTCTCGATCTATGCTGGAATATATTAGTGATGATGAAGTGATCTTTGAACACGAAGCTGGAGTTCATCCGTTACACCCCAAAAGAAAACCCGAAAGAGTATCAAAATTTTGGACCGACGAAGTGGTTCAGCGCAAGTCGCGGCAAGTCAGTGCCAGGGTACAGTATCTTATCTTTTTTGATATCAGGCTGTGGAAGTCGGTAAGGCTCGTTCTTCGGGACCTTTATATCACGGTACTGGTGTCAAATCCGGAGTACAAGTTGCAGCTGGGCCATCTTTATGCCCAAATATATCCTCAGATCGCGGAACTCTACATGCTGGCAGATAGAGAACCAGAGTGCTCAATAATCAACAACCTCTCCACTCAGTTATTCACCACTCCTACTATTGCCACTGACTTAGTAAGGTATGACTACTTCACGCGCTTCATGGCTGCCTTGTTCAATTTCTTTACCAAGGGTGAGGTGGATGGCCCGGAGTATGTCGACCTGTCCGAGGGCATTAGCATGGACTCCAAGGTCTTGAGTAACCGTCGATTTGGGCAACTTTTCCATGATATAGAGTACATGCTCAATCGGAACACTGAGAAGCAACTTGTATCGGGAAATCCTAACCGACTCATGCAGGTTGCAGATTTTGCTTTGCTATTCCAAGGCATGTCTCCTGTTACTAGGCAGAAAGATACCCATATCGAATACGAGAGCGAAAACTGGATCTACGTGTTTAACGCGGTGCCGTATGTGCTACAGTTGGCTCAGGTGGCTGCTTCTGGCCTCAATGTCTGCCAGCTACTCATGCGCGCTGTGGCTATCCGTTTAGTGACTGACGTTGTTCGAAAGTGGGCTTTTGGACGCTTTGTCAATAGGTACGACGGTACAGAAATCACTCAGGACCTACCACCCAGTGTTGAGACGGTTCAAAAGTCGTTTGGGAAAGTTGTGACAAGGGATATTATTTCCTTTAAAGTTGAGGAAGGCGCAGTGAGTCTGCACCATCCACTGCATGTATTCATGTCGTGGCTGATACAAAGCAGTTCATTTAACACTGCCGAAGAGCTCCGTTCCGTTCTTCGGCCAACTCATGCCGAACGGGCTGAAGTCTTTGAGAACTACAGTGAAGAGGTACTACTTGCGCTTCTATTTGAGCATCCCCTGCGCGTATTGGGTCTGCTTTCTCAAATACAGGTTGGGCTATGGGTAAGAAATGGATATTCTTTGAGAAGCCAACTGCATCATTACAAAGAGATAACTTTGCGCGATTCGGCGTTTGCCAGGGATGTATTCTGCGCACAAGTGTCTCTTGTGGTTCGTGAGCCAGAGTCTGCCATGCTGACTTTACTCAATCGATGGTCTCTTACTACATGGGAGGGTGCCAAAGAGTTGTTTGACGATACTCAGATCATGTACATGATAGAGGAGTTCTTACACCACTTGATTTCATTTATAATGGAGAGAACTCAGCTTATGGGACTGTCTGACATTGAATGCAAAAAGAAGTATATTTCTAGGGAGCTTATTCAGTGTTTGGCTATGCACAACATGTCTTTCTCAGAAATGTGCAAAAGTATACCTGATACTCTAACTTCAGATGAGATGTTCGAGGGAACTCTTAAAGAAATTGCTACATTCAAACCGCCCTTGGGTATTCGAGACGTCGGCATGTACGAACTGAAGCCGGAATATTACCGCTGCTTTGACACACATTATATCCATTTCAATTCGGCCAAGATTGAAGAGGCTGAGACGAATATCAAAAACAAAATCCACAAACTTCATGGTAAACCACTCAACGAAATTGTTCATGAACCTCCATTGGAGCCTTTAACGTCTGGACCGTTTGTGAGGATTGCTCAGTTTACCAGAACTGAGACTTTTGCAAGATTTTGTTTTGACCTGATGCGCCTCATTGTGAATAAGGAGACGAGGAGCCAGTACGAGAATAATCTGGGTAATCTTCTGCAGCTTTTCCATATTGCAATTGTTGACAACCTTCAGGAGAATTATGAATCTGATTTGCCTTTATTTTCTGAGCAAATGTGTCAGGTTCCAATACCAGATGAATCGGAAGATCAAAGTGAAGAGTGCATCTTGAGTATGCTTTGTGAGGTATTGAAAATTGAAAGCTTTGCAGACCGTCATGCGAAAGTGAAGCGAATAATCCACTTACTTCGCACTCAGAACAGGGAACTCGTTGACGAGACTCTCAGTCGTTACTCTGCACACCTTGCTTCAGCCTTCACTAATGAAGACAGAGATACAGACTCCGAGACAGAGGCCGTCAGGAAGAAGAAGCTGGCCAAGGAAAAACGGCAAAAAGTTTTGTTAGATTTTCAAAAGCAGCAACAGCTGTTTGCCCTCAATAATGCCGATGCTACTGGAGACGACGACGAAGAGATGATGGACCAAGACTCGGAAGGTACGCAGAATGAGTGGGCTTACCCTGAAAGCCAGTGCATTCTGTGTAGAATGCCTGATGAGGAAGGTTATCTGTTTGGATTGATGGGATATGTAACCGAGTCAAATGTTTTCAGAGATGTTCCTTTCGAGGATACGGATTGGGTTTATGAGGCATTTGGTTGCAATTGCAACCTGGACGAAGAAATAAAGCCGGAAGATTGCGATACTGGAAGTCCCGGGTGGCAGGCATACAGAAAGCGCTTTCATGAGGATCACAAAATCGGTCCTGGTTTCCCCAACACCAGTATGAAAAGGCGTCCGATTGTCACTGGTTGTGGTCATGGCATACATTACCATTGCTTTGAGGATTACGTACAAATGACCAAAAACCGAGGGCAACAGCTCACGCGAAATAACCCAGAAGACACTTCAAAAGGGGAATTCTTGTGTCCATTGTGCAAGTCTCTGAATAATATATTCTTGCCGATAATGTGGAAGGGGAACAGTCGAAATCTGACTGTTTTCAAGAGTATCAATCAAGAATTCGGATCATTTTTGGGTACTCTAGAGCAGATTGATGGTATGGACGAGCCTTCCAGAGAAAGGCTGATTTACTTGTCGAATGGCATAATTACATCCGCTAGTAACCATTTGATTCCACAGTTTGCTGATGCTTTCAGGGCTCAAGAAGACGGTGAAGTCAATTCATCGCTGAATCTAGTCATGTCTGCGCTGTGTAACAGTTTGAGATCAATGGTACACAAGATTATAGGAGATTACAGTATGAAAGTAACTCTCGATGCTAACAGCGTTGTGGACTTTTTGACTTGCTTCGCGAGTAGCATATCGAGTCTGGAAATATCTTTGCGTGGAAAGAAATTGGATAACCCATTTGGTGGATTACTTCTTGATCAAATTCCAAATCAGTCACTTCAAGTGATCCGTGTTCAAGGAGAACTTTGTAAGTCACTTCTGGCACTGGCACGAACTTCTCCGTACCTGCTATCAAGAAATGTTCATGGTGCCGGAGTCTTCTCCAATGTCAGCATGGATGAAATACTGGAACCCAGCGAGTTACGAGCTTCCGCCAATTGCTTTGATGACTTGGTTCGAAGCATCTTAGTTGCATGTCCAACATATGAACTTGAACCTAATCATTATTTGAGGAAGTTTTACATGAACGAGATATGCAACATCTTGGTTGCTGTCGTCAACGAGGTTCTGAACGGATCAAACTGGATTATCAATTCTACTTTATTTGAGCTTCCTTGCCTTGAAGGTTACGACATTGACACTCTGAATGCATTAAATGTGCTGCTGGGGTCTATCCGGGCAAGTATTGAGGATCGGACGACGCCCAATACCTATATTTGGAATAAACCGGCATTCATCAAGATAGTTTATTCTATCCTAGTGAAGAGCTTATTACCGTTTCTTCGAAAGTCGGCTATATTTGTTCATGCATTGTGTGGTGTGGGTTACGATCCTGAAGAATACATGGCTCTTGAGGTTGATACTGAAGGAGATAAGTTGTGTCAGTTTCTGTCTCTGCCTCAGATAAATGACATTCTGAAAAGTATGGCTGATCAACAGTCCATTGAACGCAAGTTGGTTGGCAAATGGTGTGATGACAAGTTTGCAGAATATCAGAATAGTGGTCACAGAGTGGAATATCCGGGAGTTATTCGGCTCCTTCGATTGCCGTACAGATTGGATGAGTTCTTTAATCTTGACAATCATAGTCATCCGAACGGAGAGCTGCCTCCAGATCCAGCTGTGTGCTTATTTTGCGGAGAGAGCGTTGGCATGCAGATTCCATTGTTTTACAGTGATAGCAACAAGGGCCAATGTTATAATCACGTACAGAAATGCGGCAAGAACTGTGGAATCTTCCTTCTTCCGAAGCGAAGTTCCATTCTGCTTTTGAGGGGACAGCAGGGATCATTCATGGAAGGCCCTTATTTGGATATTCATGGAGAGAGCGATGAGGTGATGAAGTAAGTAAAAAAACATGTATTGTGCTTACAGCAAGGGAAGCGAACTAACAAGGCGGGGAAGGCCCCAGTTTTTATATCAAATGAGATACGACCATTTTGCAAGGACTATTTGGCAACAGCATGGATTGGCTAATTATATTAGTCGAAAGTTGGATAGTGTTGTGGATATTGGGGGATGGGAAACATTATAGTTGCATGAAAGATATATGTATATGATGAAACGTTTACATGTATACAAAAACTTTTTTTTATTAGGATCCTTTTGTATCTTCCCCTTGTAGTGTCAAAAAGCAGTTTGTAAAATCTTTCGCCAGTCTATACTCTAAACTTACAAAGCCACCTTCTTCAGTCCGTCCGCCAACTGCTCTCCCTGTGCAGCAGCTTCACTGCCCTCACTACCCTCTTTAGTGGATGGCTTACCAGCGCCCGGGTACATAGAGCCCTTGTTCTTAACCTTTTTTACTTTCTTTGTCCCTTTGGGAGCATCAGGAGCATATGCAGCCTCTTCAATCTTCTTGAATTCTTCGTCCTCAAGTAGCTCCGCTCTGATAGGAGCCAATAAATCATTAATAGCGTCAGTGACACCCAGCTTGAGGTCCTGCGGCGATAGCTTCTCAGAAGCATATTCAGATTTTAGGTCTTCAATAGAGTGGTAGGTGATAGGCCCTCCGTACTGCTCAGGCCGGTTAATATGGAAAACAGTTTTACCGGTTTTCATTTGCACAATTGGGAGCACAACGAATTCAACAAACGAGATCAAGCCGTTACCTTCAACCTCACCAGGAGCAGCATATGCTTTTGCGATCTTCTTCTTTACCACCGAAGGCTCTTCCAACAAATCGATCTTGGAGTTAGGGTCGGAAGCTGACATTTTCCCACCCTGAGCGAGTCCTGGTACCATTGGGTTCATGAGGTGAGCCCTTTTCTTGTATCCCACAGAGGGTAGATTCTCTTCAGCGAGTACAAAGATCTTTCGCTGGTCGATACCACCAAACTGAGCGTCCACTCCGAGGTGCTCCTCGTCCAGGGCCTGCATCAGAGGATAGATCAAGCCGGACAGAAGAGGATTATCGACCTGTTTTACCACGTCGGCACCAGCCCTCTTGGCGTCATTCTGCGACACAATATTACTGAGTCGGAATATATCCAACGTGTACTCAGGAGTCAATTGGTAAGACTTTCCCACGGTGAACTTGAGCCGGTCGATGGGAACTCCGATGGACTTTAAAATCGCTTTGACTGCTCGCTCGTAGTACTTGACTCGGAACTCGACCTTCTCAAGAGGGGCCTTCATATTGTCTAGAAAAGCGTGCAAGTCTGCCAGTAGTACCGTAACCTCGCACCCTGCTCGAAGGAAATTGGCCAGATGGGTCATGGGCACAAAGTATCCGCAGTGGGGTTTGCCTGTAGGAGCCGTGCCCCAGTAAATTTTCACTGGACGGTTTTCCTTTTCGAGCACATCTTTTATGATCTGTGGGTTCAGAACCTCTTGGAGGTTTTTGGTGATAAGATCGAACTTCTCCTGGTTCGACAGATCCTTTTCGCCTGACATTTTTTCTTTCTGTGATATTACAAGCGGATGAGAGAGAGGGTGTGGGGTCAAAAAGAGTCAGAGTGAAATGTTTCGTTTCTGAGCGATGATACACTATTTCCGGGCCACGTGACATTGAAATTTCAATCGTGATCGTTAAAAAGCTGTAGGTTTTGACTTCACTGCATAGTTCGTTAGTACCCATTGCACGTAATCACTTTTTGTTAGACATTCACATGTCTGTCGTAGATCCGTTTTATGTGCGGTATTATGCGGGCCATCAGGGGAGGTTTGGCCATGAGTTCCTGGGTAAGTAGATGTTGTTTTGTTCTTTTAGGTCTACTTTCGCGTTACCTCAGGTCGGCAGAATAAAGTTGTTGCTTTATTTTGGGAAAATAGGTTTATTAATTAAATTTGTTACTGCCATCGTAGCTAACTAGAATTTGACATTAGGCTTCAGGACGACGGGCAGTCTGCTATTCTGCGATATGCCAATAACTCAAACTATAGGAACGACACATTGATTAAGAAAAACGGTGCGTAGAGTTTATATTGTTGGGAAGCAACTACCTACTGCGTAGATTCAAACTGACCAGTAACCATAAGCAACCTGGTGGTTAACGAAATAAGACGCATAATTGACGAGAGCGAGATTCTCATGGAGGACGACGAAAAATGGCCCGAGAAAAATAGGGACGGAAAGCAAGAATTGGAAATCAGGGCAGGAAAAGTTCACATTTCTTTCGAGGTAGGTGCGAAAAACCGCAATTGTGTTGGCTTGGCCTGGGTCTGCCTGCTAACAAGACTGCCAAAATCGGGTCCCTCAATGACGTGAACAAGTCTGAGGATCCCGAGGGCCTACGGGTATTCTACTATTTGATACAAGATCTCAGGGCCCTGGTATTTTCATTAATTAATCTGCACTTCAAGATCAAGCCTATCTGATAGATAGGGCCTGTCATATATTATTTTGTATTTATTGAAGACTTTCAGACTCACGCTCCGCCGGAGACGCTGCTTATGCCTCCGGCGGCCCTTCCCAGGGAGGGTTGGTTCTGCTTCGCAGAAAGTGAGCACTCAACGCTAAATCAAAGGTTTACGTAATTCCAATTGAACAGCTCTGTATCTGGATGAGTCGATCTTGCAGTGACAATATTACTTAGTTATAGTCTTTTAATGAGATCAATCATTATCAGTCTCGGGCAACTTTGAAAGCCGTGACGACATAACAATGCCATAATGTTATTCACGCCACTTCCCTTAGGGGCCATAGTTCAGGTATAGAGAATGTATTTTGCAGCAGTTTTGACTCTTATAGACTATTTGCATGATGAAAGCACCATTGGGACAAACTATCAAACGCAGCTGCTCAAAGCTGCTCATTTGAACCAGTGCATTTGAGGTGTTGGTTAAGATCTGCATCATCCGTAACTGGAGCTCTCCATGTCTTGGGGGCCTTCCAGCGAGAGTTGGTGCCGCTTCGAAGAAAGTGGACACTCACAGTACATTAAAGGGCACTTAATTTACCGTCATCAGCTTCTCCGAAGCAGAACTAACCCTCCCAGGGAGGGACCGCAACGACTCTGGCGTCGCCCATAACATTCACACTCATCGGCTGACTCAACTCTGACCTAAAAACCTGAAAATTTTACAAATCAGGAAACCCGCCTTTTGATCTCGAAGCTGATCGTCGCACATTTTAAATTACCATCGTAGCGAAAGACACGCGTAGACAGACAGGCTATCTTGCTGGTGTTTGAGGAGCCCTTTGGTTTTGAGATCGTGTGTTTATGCAGGGTACCGTACATTTAGACAGTCAAGCAGTATTTTCTTCTTTCGTTCTCTCTTTTTTGTTTGCTTTGCTCGGTGTCTCATAACGTATCCCTACTACAGTTATATGAAAATCTCCCAGCATGAATTCCCAAAACTTGAAGAGAACAAACGACCAACTCGAGTCGAGTGATACAAAGCCGGTGATCCAAGTGCCTGAGAGTCCTGTGAATAAGAAACCGGCTGTTTCGGGATCACTCAAGCCGACCTCATCCTTTGCCAGTAAAGCTGGTGAACCACCAGCGCGTCGTTCTTATGTGCAGTCTAAGTACGCTACTCCCAATGACTCGACCAACGGCAATGGTACTGGTAGCGAAGGCAAGCCATTTCCAATGTTGTTTTCCACTTTCAAGGTGGACAATGGCCCAGGGGGTGAGCGTAAAGTTCCCGAACGACTCATGTCTCTGAGTGAACGATTCTCTTATGGTGGGCCTGGATCAGGTAGTGGTACAACTTCTGCTGCTCCTACGACAGGGAGACATGCTCCTCCAGGCTCTGCTCCTGGGGGTGCACCTTCAATATTTGCACGATACAATGCGCTTCTTAGCGGAACTCCGACCCAGCAGCCTGGATCATCTGCCCCACAAGTTCAGAGTCCTCAGCAGAATGTTCAGAGACAGCCTGGATCTTTGCCTCAGGGTGGGCCTGCAGGAGTGCCTTACAATACTAACTCCCACGATGCTCCACTGCTTGAGAGACTCCAGGCAGCCCACCCCGGCATGCCTTATCATATCTTGAAAATGGCATCTACCGTAAATAAGACTTACGAAGCTGCTAGTATATGGTTGTACAATTCAGCTCCATATATGCTGGCAGGCCAGGCGCCTCCCCCTCCTCCACCACCTCACATGATGGGCCATCCTTATCCTCCTCCTCAACACGGCTTCCCTCCCCATATGCAGCAACAGATGCATCAACAGCAGTCGATGCAACAACCCATGCAACAGCCCATGAATTTTTACCAAGGCCCCCCTCCAGGGCAGCTTGATGCTAAGAGGGAAGTAGCGCGGGGCATGTCAATTAGAGAAAAGTTCAGTGGTTACGCGGGTCGGCGAAACCTGCCTAATGCTTTCACGGGCCAAGAAGATTACAACTACTATGCACCCCCTCAGTACCAGCAGTACCAGCAGAGGGTTCCTGTAATGGCAGCGGCGTCATCCAAGCCGAAAAGGAGACTCGTCAAAGGCAAAGATGATGACGAACGCTACGATTACTCGGATAGTGAGGAAGAAGAGGAAGAGTATAATGCAGCTGCAGAGTACGAGTTTGCATTGCGGGTATTGGAATTCGTTAACACCGCCAAGCCAGAAGACATCAAGGACATTTCTGCTTGTGATGACGAGCTAGTCCAGGTGGTGGTGGCACACCGACCATACGCCAGCTTGGACCAAGCCCGCGCTGCTGATATAGAGCAACCTGCTACCAAGACCAAGCGACGCGGAAACCGCAAAACGGCAGGTGAAAAGGTTATAGACATGTGCAGCCAGACTTTGAAGGGTTATGAAGCCATCGATTCGCTGATTCAACGATGTGACGAGCTAGGAAAAGAAGTGTCTGACGGCATCAAGAGCTGGGGAATCAATGCCTTTGGCAATTCAGAGGAAACAGAATTGTCTATCACTCAAGTCGGTGAAGAAGACGGTGACGGTGGAGTGAAGGAATCATCATCGCCATCTGAGCAGAAAGGCGGCTACTTTAAAGAAAAGCCCAAGCTTCTGGCAGAAGATATTGAGCTGAAAGACTACCAGCAGGTGGGAGTCAACTGGGTCAATCTTCTGTATAATAAAGGACTATCTTGTATTTTAGCCGACGAAATGGGGCTCGGAAAGACATGCCAGGTCATTGCATTTTTATCTCATCTAAAGGAATTGGATGTCGCGGGTCCTCATTTGATCGTCGTTCCTGCTTCTACCTTGGAAAACTGGCTACGGGAGTTCAAGCGGTTCTGCCCTACTTTAGCCATTGAGCCCTACTATGGATCTCAAAGTGAGCGGGAGGAAATTAGAGACGCACTGAGCGATCCAAGTGCTAAGTACGACGTTATTGTCACTACTTATAATCTTGCTTGTGGCAGTAAGAATGATACTGGCTTCCTGAAAAGCCGAAGATTCAATGTGGTTGCTTATGACGAGGGCCATTTGCTCAAGAATAGCCAGTCAGAGCGCTATGCCAAACTTATGAAGCTCAAGGCTAAGTTTAGGTTGCTGCTGACTGGTACTCCTCTACAGAATAATCTGAAAGAGTTGGTTTCCCTACTTTCTTTTATTCTCCCAGACTTATTTGAGGAGCGACGTGAGGACCTCAGTGGCATCTTCAAGCATAAGGCCAAGGCTTCGGATAATAATGAGGACACTAACAGTCTGCTTTTGTCGGAACAGCGGATTGTCAAGGCTAAGAAGATGTTGTTTCCTTTCATTCTCCGGCGTAAGAAGGAACACGTCCTCAAGCATTTGCCAGCAAAATCGCATACCGTTGAGTACTGCGATATGCTACCTGAACAAGAAGCTATTTATCAAAAGGAGCTCGAAAACAGTAAAAGCCTCATGGAATTGTCACGAGAGCGGGCGTCCAGAGCCGGATCCAAGGCTGCGTCCAGAGCTGAATCGACTGCAACAACGCCCATTGTGGCCACCCCAACTGCGTCTTCAGATATCTCAGTTACGTCAAAGGAGGGCACACCGGCCACCGAGGATGTCAAAATCACTGTTAAGGGAGAGAATAAAACCATTAGCAATGTTCTCATGCAACTGCGAAAAGCTGCCATTCATCCGCTATTGTTCCGGAAACTGTTCGACGACGAGAAGCTCCGAGCCATGGCCAGAGATATAATGCAAGAAGAACGATATGCTACTGCAAATGAAGAGTACATTTATGAGGATATGGAGGTGATGAACGACTTTGAGTTGCATCGACTTTGTGAGCAATTCCCCGTGTCAATTGGCAAGTATGCATTAAGCACTGATGAGTTTATGAAGGCAGGAAAAGTTGCGTTACTGGCCAAGCTGCTTCCAGATATGAAGTCCAACGGGGACCGCATGCTGGTATTCTCGCAGTTCACGCAGATGCTGGACATTCTGGAGAGAGTGCTAAACAATTTGAACATTGCCTTTTTGCGACTGGATGGTTCCACTCCTGTCGAAATTAGACAGGACATGATCGACAAATTCCATAACGAAGAGGATATTACTGTGTTCTTGCTTAGTACTAAGGCTGGAGGATTCGGTATTAATCTTGCCTGTGCCAATGTTGTGATTATCCACGATTTGAGCTTCAATCCTCACGATGACAAGCAAGCTGAAGACCGATGTCATCGTGTCGGGCAGACCAGGCCAGTCAAAGTTATACGGATGATCACGCGAGATTCGATCGAAGAGAACATTTTAGCATTGGCCAATACAAAGTTGCAGTTGGATCGAAGCTTGAGTGATGAAGGCAATGAAGAGAAGCAAGTGATTGAGAATGAGTCGTTGGTCGCTAAAATGCTGCTGAAGCGAACCTGAGTACTGAGCATAAGAGAATAGTTCTTTTAATACAATTTTCTACTAAATCTGTCGTCTCTGGTCTCTCGTTTCTGAGCCCACTGGGAGTGGTAGTTCTACGAAGCAAAATAACACGTTATTTGGCCCATAATATCTACGAGCAATTTTCTACATTAAAGTAGCGAGACAATTATTTTAATATTCTTTACAGTACCGTTCCACCAGTATCCCTATGCATAGTCGCCTACATCATCTTCTTGCTCTTTACGACTTTTCTTGATACTTGTCCAGATCCTGCAGATGTTTCTTCGGTTGTCGTCGAGGCTCGAGGTTCTCCAAGTCCAGAGTTCGTCCGACAGGAACACCTCGAGGAGATGGATCAGGAACGGGCATACTGCCAAGAACTCTAGTCTTGCCAGAATATTCAAGATCAGGATGCAATAGAAGTTGCATTTCATCCCTCTGTTTGGAAACCTGTTTAACAAATTCCTGCTCCCGCTCTTGAATCTCTTCGTGAGTAGGATGTGTTGGGATAAGCCAGTCACCAATAGCACTCTTGTACGGAACCAAACGATTGGCATAGTATTTATCGTAGTAAAGGGCTCCAATGACCAAAGTTCCCACGGTCGCCCAAGTAATATTGGTTTTGCTCAAAAGATCTTGTTAGCGTCATTATTGAAACAGTTTGAAAATCTACAGGGAAATGCAAACAGGTGTTGACTTACTCTGAGGTTCTCCCAATTCCTCCCCATGCCCATGCGCACGTCGAACAAATGTCCGGCTCGCTGCTCGTACTGTGCTTCTAATACCGGGCCTGATCATTTTTTTGTTATGGTCGTCGTTGTTCGTCCAATGGGAGGAAATGCATTTTTTGAGATCCTTCGAAGTTAAGTCTGGGTTGGGGTGGTGAAGTAGGGTACGGGCGATGCATCGGGTTGTTAAAGGGCAAGGTTGAGCATGATATAATCTATGTAAATCTAAATATCCTTGCACTTGCCTCTTTTTTTTCTTTATTATAAAAAGGTTCAGCTAACTGGTCAGAAGGAACCTGCCATAGATGGCTCGCACAAACCATGACAATTCGGGCTCTGGGATCCAACGGAAAGTTCCAATTGGGAATACTAAAACATAATGATGATGTTTCGGAACCTGAAGAAGTGAATATAGATATAGAAGTGGGTCAGATTGAAAACGGAGGGAATCATACGCTGCTGCTGAGTACTGACGGCGAACTGTATGGCACTGGCTTAAATTCTGGTGGTCAGCTAGGGCTTGCAGAGTCCGAATTTCAACGAGGATTCGTCAAAATAGAAACGATTGCCGGACTCAAGTTTCAAAAGATCGCTTGCGGCTGGGAGCACTCTGTACTGATAGATATCGAAGAGCATGTTTATGTCTGTGGTCAGGGTGCAAAAGGGGAATTAGGATTGGGCAGTGATATCAGAGCTACGAATCGTCCACAAAGTGGAAACATGACTGCTATCAGGAAAATACCCAATTTTCCTCCACACGGTATGCAAATCCAGCAGATTAAGTGCGGAGTGAGCCACACGGTAGCTCTTCTTTCTGATGGTTCTGTCTGGGGATGGGGTGCATCTAGAAAGGGCCAGCTGGGAACTGACGTATCGGAGAGTGTCACCTGGGAGCCACGTCTGGTACTCCCGGCTCCTGAACAACCTTTTACTCAAATTGCATGCGGTAGGGAGTACACAGTTGTGAGTACTATAGATTCTGTGCAAGTTTTGGGTGCTGACAAATTTGGAGTGAAATCCAATAAACCCCTTATAACGGAGCCAATACGCTATTTGGGGTCTGGGTGGTCGTCAATTCACGTTCAGTTACAGTCCGGACGAGTCATCTCGTGGGGAAACAACAGTCATGGTCAGCTGGTGCCTGATGCTCACCGAACATTTTCACAAGTAGCAGTAGGGAGTGAGCATGTATTGGCAGTGGACGACTCAGGACACAGGGTTCTCGCTTGGGGCTGGGGAGAGCATGGGAATTGCGGTAACGACGGACTGAGTTCTGGAGGTCAGATTCATCAGATCTGGGACTCTGAAGAACCTATTAAGGAAATATTTGCAGGTCAGGCCAATGGATGGATTGTGGAGTGATCTCTGCGAACTAGAATCCCTCCCCCGTTTTGCAGCGAAAGAGTGATAAATTTTCTTGGATCTAGAATACAAATCTCCCACCCAGTTCGGCCATTATACTTCCAATATCTGTAGCTGGCGCTCATGGCAGACCCTGACAGATGTCAAGTTGTATTCTCGCTTCAGCACATTATACGAAGCATTGAGAGTTTGAAACAATCCGATCTCACTTAATATATCGGACAGCTTCTCTCCTCCATTACCGAACAGAGAAGTCTTGGCGTCCAGAACTGCCACCAGGAGCACACACGCGCATGCACTCCTCTAGATAACTGGTAACCACTAACCTTTTGCACAAACACGGCAAAACTATGCAACAGACGCAAAAGCTCATCCACCCTGGCAAACACTATACCGAATTTCGCTAGAAAATAAAAAGCAGAAAATATCGCATCAAGGTCCTCGTCTTTTAAGACTTTCTCGCATAGGAAGCGACGGTTGAAAGCAGCGTAAACACATCTACTCTGGTCGAAGGCTTAAACTCCGCCCGTTGGCCAATCAACCACTCTGACAATTCACGGAGACTGTCATCGTAACGGGCAAATACACCATTGGGCCTTGTAGCCTTGCCAGAGAAGTAGAAGTTGGCAGAGCTCCACGCATAAATCGACGAGCGTAGAAAGTCATATGACGAGGCATAGTGGTTGTAAATGTAAGTATAAAATGTCCACTCTCGTAGCTTAGAACTGAAAGCTCCAGTCAAGTTGGCCAGGTAATGTGACTTTATAATCTCGTCTTCTGGATTACCTCCTTCTTCAGAAGACGACGGAGTTAACAAGCTCGGTAGGTTTGTTTTTGATCCCCCAGACGAGATTGACGGTATATAGAACGAATCAAACAGAAACGAGCTTTCGTCAATCGACGAAAAAATGGTCAAAGTCGAGCCCATCTGGGCTGGTTCTCACCTCAGTAGGGATAGGTTGCCTCTGCCATAAATACAGGCGTACTGGCCTGCTCTGGACGCTACAGAAAGTCTACTGATAACGGATGGTTCCTAACTTTTCCTGTATAATGACATTTCGAGTGACTTTTTGCACAAGCCTTGCATCTCAGTCTATTTCTGTCACAGGTTAAGTGTTTTGTAACGCATCTATTACAGGGGATATCTTCCATAGGGAATGTAGAGATTTGAAATCTTTCCGCTTTCATATAGAAAACAAGATTGTTAGTTTCGAGGATTATGTACATTCAGATCGATAATGAAGATCTGGGGGTCATTTTAATGCACAGATAGTGTTTCCCCACTATCTTGCGGGAGAGCTAGCACAGAGTGTTAACTAGGCGAGACTCAAACTAAGAGAACTTGTGTGTCGTAACCCAGCACGGTGCCGCCACACCCAATCACCCACCACCCCCACTGATAAATATATTTCGGGAAGTAGCTTGTCGTCTCTTCCATTTGACTTTGTTATTCGATAAGCGTTTAGAAGTTTTTTTTTCAACCTCAGGGCACAGAAGTTATAAATACCTATAACCGGTTGACTTTATGACTCCTCGGAGGACAGCACGGTCACGGTCATCGGCCAATCACAGCCAAGATTCGTCCGAATCAATGCAAACCCGGAGATCAAGACGACGATTCGGCAGAAACGAGGACGAGGAAGATGCCATTCCGAAGGAAGAAGAAGGTGAAGAAGGTGGGCCGGAACCAGCCCAGGAAGACGACGAGGGCAACGAAGAAGATGATGAATCTGGTACAGGCGAGATCACGCGATGTATTTGCGGTCATGCCGAGTTGCAAACTAATCACCTCAAGGGGCGAACGAGTGAAATCGACCCTGGACTATTTATACAATGCGACAAGTGCCAGGTGTGGCAGCACGGATTTTGCGTTGGATTTGTGTCTGAAGAAGAGGTCCCAGACGTGTACTATTGCGAAAAATGCCGGCCGGCGCTTCATCTGGTAGTTCTGAGGCCCTCGGGGAAAACTTCAACATACATTCCTCACCTGAATAGCAAGAAAAAAGAAGGTAAAGTCGACGGGGAAGCTGTAGGAGACGAGGAACTAATGACAGGAGAAGAACAAGACGAGGAAGAAGAAAAAGCTTTTCCGGCTGAGCGAGACGAACACCATAGGAGGACCAGAGACCGAGGTGCGGATAGAGATGACAAAAAGCACCACGGGCGCGGTTCTGGGCGAGATCGGTCGGGATCCAGAACTGCGTCACCGACAGGTAATGACAGGTCATCGAGACGTCGGACACTGAATTCGAGAGATGCAGCATACGAGGAAACATTGAAGAGAGTCTTAGAGGAATCTGTTCAAGAACTCAATGGCCCAACGGAGGATAATCACGATGACAAAGAAAGAGGACTATCAGCCCAAATAACAGGCTCTCACTCTCGCCAGTCGTCTGAGAAAGAGAAATCAGAAGAAAACATAAGCAGAAAACGGTCTGATAGGGAAGAATCTTCCGAGGGGAGTGCTGCTGTTTCGACCAAGAGTCGGAGGACCGGCGGCGGTGGCGGGCGGTCTGCACCTCATTCCAAAGGGAGCAGTCCATCTAAGAAATACTTTGATGTGTCAAAATCTGACCGTAGCTCTGCGGTGCCAGACGAGACGGATACAAAGTCCTCTGCACAGGAAGAAGATACCAGTACAGGGGGGGCATCTGCTACTTCGAAGAGAAAACCAAAGCGAAATCGCGGGTCTCGAACGGCGAAACCACCTGCTCCTAAATATAAAAACGACAGGGCTAAACCTCGGATACCTCAGCCCCGCAGTACGATTGAGGAAATGCAGAAGCGGGTGGCAGCCATCTTGGAATTCATTGGCAGGACTCAGGTAGACATTGCGCAGGAGCAGTCTGAGAGACAGCACTTGCTGAATGAACGAACAAACAGGTACCTCGAGTTATTCAGCACGCATGATCCGTCGGACAAGTTTGAGGGTCTATTGATGACGTACAAAGTCAGCTTGGAGAGCATGGAAAGTTTAACGAAAAAGCTAAGTTCGTGGGAAGAGCAGTTTGGAAGGTATAGCGGCGAACTGGAATGATGGACTGGAACAATGGTCCTGGGGGGTCATGAATCTGTAAATATTTATTGATGCACTTAAACATAACAAGGAGAATAAATTAAAACAAATCGATTTGAAAAAAAGCTCGTCCCCCGTTCAAGGGAAGGCGAGTCTGCTGCGCGAAATTTCAAGAGTAAGTGAAACTAGTTGTACACAGCTTTGCAATTGAAAACAGAGAAAAGCATGCAACAAAATACAAGCAGATGTCTCTTTCATATTGAATAGTATGCTTAATCAAAATCAATCAGCATTTTTACATTTAAACGCTATAGAATATCCCTCAATCCTAATGGTGAGCAGCGCTACTAACACTTAAATCCAACACACGTTGTTTTATATACCAGAGACTTCTTGCTTAAAATACAATTAATCCTGTAATTAAGAAATATGTATTGCTCTGAGTCTTTCTAGGACGGTTGTATCAAGAAAGTCTTGTGTTTAATCAAAACCTTCTCTTCTTTTCATCCTTAAGTAGAGAAATCAGAAAATCGACTTTTCAAGATTTTAATGATAGTCAGGGCTAGGGCCAGGTTGGAAGTTATCGGCGTAGGTAGCTCGTCCCAGGCGAAGTGCCCCAAGCAATGAAACGACACTTTGATTTCCACGAAGCAGAACTTCAACCTTCCGCGCAAAAAATGATCTTGCTGGATACCAGCGGATAAAGGTCCATTTGCCCGCAGTGTGTATTACGTGGTTCTTATCTGTGAAGCAGCACTCGTTGTTGCATACTCTTAAAAAGACGCGCTAACCCCGCCCATGAGTGTTTTAGGTCACCTCGAGGGTAGCTGGCTCGTCCGGAGGGGGGTTCAGCATTGCAGGGTGCGTGATAGTGTGTTGATATGGGAGCTTTATCTGTCCTATCTGTTGCCTGAACCTGTTTTTTCGGAATGTACGGGTGTAGCCACTTCCGAGTTTTTTGTTGTGCCTTTCTGTCGTTTTAAAGTCCCGGATTCACTGCACCGTCCGCGACCCAAAAATTGCAATCCAATTGCAACTTTGGTTATTCATATGAATGCCTGGACGAGCGGAATCATTTGATATTCTGAAAGTAGTTTACGCACAGTCAGCATTGCTGAGGATGACTGGTGGCACATCAGCGCTTTGGTAAACTTTGCCGTGTCAGTTTGTTGCTAATCGTGCACATTGGATGGATCAGTGCAGAATCAGTGTGAAACAACGTTAACCGGCATACGCCTGGGATATCCGAGCCTCGAAATGGCCATGATTCTCTGCCACTCCTCTGTTATCAAAACCTCTTGCCCCCGCTCGAGTCAATGATAATCAGAAGATCTGGTTCTAAGATCGGCAAGATGGGTCCCCGCAATCAATAGCTCGGCGGGGGGCTGGCGGGGTGTTCGAGAGGAGATACAGAGGAGTTAAGGCCGACTTACTCCTGGTATGTCATTGCTTCTGTTGATGTTGAACACCAAGGCTGGCGAATTTCTGAGGTGGGAAAGGTTGACGCTCGGAAGAAGTGCTAGCATCATGCTCGCGTGGCGATATATGACTACTTATGACTGGGCTCTACAAATCAGATTGCATGTTCCGCGGAAACGATAACGGGCGGTCCCCCCAGAGTTCCAAATAATTTGGTTATCAATTATCGAAAGCAGATAAACACCATAAGAGAAGGATCATCTCTAGATTTTGATAACGGGGGTCTCTTTGATAGCGGGGGCCACAAATCCCCGCTTCGATCTAATTGTTCCAATATAAATTCAAAGTCGTTCGTATTGAGAGGCTCGTCGAACAGAAGATACTTAAAAGTTTTGAACCAGTCACAAGTCCCATAAACATGGATTCAACTGGGGTAACATCCTCAGAGAAGGTCGAAGTAATCCCTGAATTGGACGCTAAAGATGAATTGCACTTGCAGCAACAGCTCCGAGTCCCTCCAAAGCCCTACCGGGTCTTAGGATTGAGAATCCCCCACTACCTGAGTCCAATTGTACAGGTCTTCTTGGCAGGTCTAGTCAACTTTTTGTCGGTTGGAATGTTCAACGTCCTCGTCTCTTTGGGAGGCTCTGGACAGGTTGACCCCACCACTGCTGACAACGCAAATACTATTTTGTACTGCTTGTTCGCTTTTACAGCTCTCATCTCCGGTTCTCTCATCAACTACTTGGGAGTTAGGCTGACTCTCTCCATAGGTGCCGCTGGGTATGCCTGTTACGGAGCTGCCTTTTGGTGCTTCAGCCAGACTGGAAATAAAGGCTTTGTGCTGTTTTCGGGGGCCGCGTGCGGAGTAGGGGCCGGTCTTTTGTGGACTGCGTGTGGTACCGTCATGACAGCCTATCCTATGGAGAACCAAAAGGGAAGATACATCTCGATGTTCTTTTTCGAAAGCTTCGCAGGGGCTGTCATTGGTGGTATTATTCCTGTGGCTCAGAATTTCTCCAATCAGCAGGCCGGCAGTGTCAATGAAGGCACTTACGCTGCTATCACAGTCCTCATGGTTGTGGCTATACTTTTAGCTTGGACGTTGGCTGACCCGGCAAAGGTCGTTCGAAATGATGGAACAGTGGTCAAAGTGTCCAAAAACCAGCCATTACGCACTGAGCTGGCAAACATTTATTACAGTGTCAAGAAAGAGCCGTGGATTGTGTTCTTTCTACCATTTTCCTTTGGGGCACTTTTCTATCCTGCGTATCAGGCCAACGACTTCAACGGCTACTTCTTCAACGTGCGAACTAGAGCTGTCAATGGCCTCTTGTACGGTATTTCCCAAATGGTGGGGTCGATGTTGCTGGGTCTGGTGCTGGATCTGCCCTTTCTACAGCGTCGAACCAGAGCTATTGTTGGGTGGGCGGCTCTAACCACTGTTATTTTCGTCGTCAGTCTGTGTGGCTATTTTGCCATGAAGGACTCTAACCGAGCAGTACCGTTTGTGCCTCCTCTTGACATCACCAGCGGCTCAAAGGCCCAAAAGTACATGACTCTGTACTTTTTCTTTGGCTGGCAAGACGGAATGTCCCAGGCATTTGCGTTCTGGATCATTGGCTGCTTGTCCAATGATCCCGACGTGTTGTCAATGTACTCAGCATTTTTCAAGGTGTTTGGCTCGATTGCCAGCGCCATTGCCTTTGCTACCGATGCCGACAAGATTTCATTCATCCGCATGTACGGTCCCTATTGGGCTATGAGTCTGTTTGGCATTCTATTTCTTAGCCCCTTGGTGTTTTTGCGTATTAAAAACGTTACTGAGCAGATTCTTGAGCAGGCGGTCGTTGCAGAACCCGAGTCTGGGGAAGGAGACATTGTTGCTGAGCATTAGGGTACTTGCTTTCTAGGCATCAAGTGTGTTTAGTTGTTATATATAACTTCTTGTATTGACCAATAGAACTGGATGCGTAGTGGAACTGGTGCCATTGAGCAGACATTATTGCTTGGGCATGCGCTCATCGTGGCTCGTCCCACACTTCACCCCTTCTTCGCGATTCTATCGATCATCCTGTAGACCCCCATATTAGAAAGTGAGGCTCAACTCTGCCCATTTACGTCTTCTAGCAAGGAAGTTCGAATTAGGACTGCTGTTTAGCAACCAGGAGATGTTCGGAATAGTGTGCGCTGGCCGTCCTGGTAAGTGGTTGATTTTGTGTTGATCAAATAGAATTATTAGCCGGCCCTAACAAGTCCAGACCGACCTGCAGCAGGTCGGAGACAATTCATACGTGTTTGAGATCCAAAATGCTGCCAAGATAAACCATATGGTGGTATTTTTGCTGCCCGGAGGTGAGTTTTAGATCTCGTGTTTATTCTCCATTTTTTACTCTTCTGTGTTCGTCTTAAGCCTTTTTCTAACCAGCTGCGTTACCTCTAGGGATGGGAGCTTCAGTGTATTTCCAACTTCCTGGGAAAGAATTCAAGTTGCTTGGAATGTACGTCTTTCGATCAAAAATGAGCTCCTGAATATCGTGAATGCTCGTTTCTCGGTGCCAGCTAACCAGCCTCTCTGCCGACAAACCTTCGGCCATATTTCGAATTAACGCCAATGCGACCAATGTACAAAACCCTGTTGACATGGACGAAATGATAGATGATGACCGGGTCGACCAGTATAACATCAATGTGGGCATATCGATAGTGCCGTTAGCAGCTGCCCAGGCAGAACTGGATGCTCTTAAAGCACAGACTGCATCTGTGGCCATAGTCCCTCAGACTCCTGTGACAGCTGCTCCGACAGATCCTAATGACATTGCCGTTCTGGCCAACCGAATAGTACAACACGCATACAACTTTTTGTCAGGCTTTACACAGCCCGACGGCAAGGTGCCCATGAAGGCATTTGACGAGTGGTGGAACAAGTTCAAGGCACGTTTAGCTGCGAATCCAAAGTTTCTGGACTCTTTAGAATGATTGTAGATGAGTAAGAGGTTCGCAGGTTGTAGATATCTTTTTTTGATTCTTCACACACTATCAAGCACAATACAGAGCATCATCCAGTCATCTAGCAGCAGCTTTGTCACTGGTTTGCAACATTTCCTGTTACGTTACTACTATGCTCCAATGCTAGCTTTGGCTCTCTATCGCGTATTCTACGTTAGCGACTAACGTTAACTCTAACATAAAGCTCCGCCAAATCCCGCGAAGCGGGACAACCCTCCCTGGAAGGGCCCGGCCGGAGGCCAGCTGGAGATACCGTAGTGTGAAGCTGGCCTCCGGCCGGGCCCTTCCAGGGAGGGTTGTCCCGCTTCGCGGGATTAATTCCATCGAGGACGGTGATGCATCGCCGATCCACGTACGGCTGAAATGTTTAAATGAAACGTGCAACGGTGGCTAACTTTACCACCAGACATGAAGTGGACAAGTGTGGTTGTAGGGACGCTTGTAGCGAGTGCGACGGCCATGTTTGTCGCTACTGATCAGTGGCAGCAAGTGCCAGACGACGAGGTGCTCCCGCCGGGACTGCACGTGAGATTGGATCTGGAGTCGGGACTACGAGAGGCAAAGTTGATAGACCCAAATGATAAGGCCGAGGAGAAGGGAATAGTCGTTTCCTTTAATGAGACAGGAACGGAAGTAGCTGACTCAGGTGCTGAATCAGAGGAGATTGAACGTGGACATAAGCACACTGGTGGAGGAGGGGAAATCTACACAATTCTCGAGGCTTTGAGGAAACGAGACGTTTCAGACAAAGACTTAGATGACCTGAACGATCTCGCTCATGATCTCAAGTTCGGAGCCATTATCATTAAAGAGGGAGTACGAGACTTGGTCAAACTGATACAGGACACGAGTGCCAGCGCAGAAAAGAGAGAGCTGGCTGCGAGAGCCATAGGGGCTGCTATTCGAAACAACCCTTCGTCTCAGAACGTTTTGGCTGGTAGCGGTGTGGATATCACTACCGTGTGTCTTGAACTGCTCAAAGAGATGGTGCCGTCATCAGGATGGCTGGGGAAACTGGGTGCTGTCGGTGACACGATCAAGGACGAAGTGCTGGCCAGCCGAGTAATTTACATGCTGGGATCTTCTGTGGACATACCAGGGGCGTCTAGCCAGTTTCTGGAAGGACGTGGGAGTGAGGTTCTACACAACGTGTATGAAAAGGCGGGACAACCGCTGAGATCCAAGATCACTGACTTTATCGTTGACACAAGTGGTCAGAACTGGTGGGTGTCAGGAGACACCGAAAAGTGGTGTGAAGCGATCCAGAAAGACCTGGCATCTGTTTCCCCTTCGTCTAAGTCACATCTTGAGGCGCACTTGTTTGAGAATCTGTGCCACCTGAGACAGCAGGTACCCGCTTTTACCGACAGGGACGATTTTCTTCAGTGGATCGCGAAGCTGCATGCTCGAAAGGGCGAAGACGACGAGCTAGTAGACATGGCTAGTCGTCATCGCCATGAGTTTGGCAATCCCATGGCAGGTCGCAAGTTCCATGCAGATGAGCTGTGAAACTGGTCCCACTGAAAGCACGGTCCGGCCAAATCACTACGTAAAGTTTCTGCGAAGCAGAACAACCCTCCCTGGAAGGGCCCGGCCGGAGGCCAGCTGGAGATACCGTAGTGTGAAGCTGGCCCCCGGCCGGGCCCTTCCAGAGAGGGTTGTCCCGCTTCGCGGGATCTGGTTTTGGGGTCTAGATTTTAGAGTTAGCGGTTAAAGTCAATAGCCAGATGGCTGGTTGAAACCTGGATAACGCCGCTAACTCTAAGTGAAACTCTAAAACTATTATTAAAGCACAGGGATATATGGACTTAAGCCAGCCATCAGCCGTGATACTTTGTCGTGGAAGTGGCTAGGTAGTCGTGGAGCATGTCTATACGGAGCATATCTCTACAGTGCTATCTATATTACTAGGCATTATTTTCATTTTGCAACTTAGCCGTAAACAGGGCAATATACTAATATACATCAAGTGTCGAGGTGGTGTGGATAAAAATAAAATGTGACAACCCACAGTTGCTGCAACCCCACCACATCGATAAGAGACTTGAGACTTGTCTATACGTTGCCGCTTTATCGGCCAAAAGCACGGTTTCAGGCCAAGTTTCTGGGCCATCCATCATGCAAATTAGCGGGGCGCCGATATATTGCCACAGCCATTTCCTTGTCACAAACTTGTGTGTTTCGTCCCTTTGGCGTAAGCTTGACACGGGTTGCGTGCATGAAAATTACACCTGTATTATAGTTGACTGAACGGGGCGGGTTTTCATGCCGATCTCAAATAAGGACCCAACCTTGGCATACCGTGAAAACTTAGAGTTGAGGATGTCGCACGGCATAAACAGAAAGAAATAGAGCAAAAATGACCAAAGCTGTGGAGCTGTAGGGAAATGCATGTTGAACGTAGATACTAGAGAGCACTCTGAGGTAGTTTAGGATACCCCGTACTCACGTACTCATCGCTTCGATTCACTGTTTACTCTCTCCCTGATTCACCCGATTGCATCGTTCCCCCAACCCCCTCTTAATGGCAGCACCATATCATGCATGATCTCTATTTTTATCCAATAGCGGATGTCACTCGTTCGATATATCGCATTGGAGATTCATGCAGGCTGCCAACCAATATAAATACTTGTCAGACCCCAGGTCTCATGTTGGTCTGTTTTCTGCCCTATAGTATTTCTTTGAATAAAAAGAGACCATTAACTTGTCGGCTGTCAGCAGTGCAACTGAAAAAAGATCATCGTACACCTTCGTTGAAAAACTCACAAACGGGTTACTGTCGTTTGATTCACTTTTTCGTTTTGATTCCTTTTTATTTTTCAATTTTTGATACGTTTTCCTTATTTATAGGTCCACCCTAAATCCCCCCCCCCCTTTGCAAAAAAATAATCACAACTTATTCCTACAACAAAAAATGGTGAACGTCAAGAAAATCGCCCAGGCCATCACCCTGGTTGGTGCTGCCTTCGCTGCTGACAATGCTTTCCTTACCCCTGGCTGGGGAAACGTCGTCAACGCTAATGCCAAATACACGATCACTTGGACCCCTTCTTCGTCGGGCAATGTCAACCTCATCCTGAGACAGGGAGGCTCGCAGGACCTGAGTACGCTTTACACAATTGCCAGTAACGTTGCCAACTCCGGATCTTTCACTTGGAGCGTTCCTGCTAATTCTCAGACCAACACCGATTACTCGATCATGATCCAGGACGCTTCCAACAAAAACGATGTCAACTTCTCTCCTTACTTTACCATTCTCGGAGTCGGTCAGGGGATCACTTCCAGCACTCTGAGTAGTCTCACTGCCACTGCCCCGAACCCTTCGCAGGCCTCTAGCGATGCTTCTGCTGCAGCTGCCTCGACTGGTTCTGGTTCTGCTTCTGCTACTACTTCAGGGTCAGCTTCTTCTGGCTCGGCTACTGAGACAAGCGGAACTTCGTCTGCATCTGGTTCTGCCTCTGGATCCACCTCTGGCTCTGCTTCGGGCTCTGCTTCTGGCTCTGCTTCAAGTTCTGCCTCAGGCTCTGCTTCTGGTTCTGCTTCTGGTTCTACTTCGGCCACTGCTTCGTCCAGTGGTTCTGCTTCTTCTACCAGCGCAGCTGCCTCTACCTCTACCTCAAATGGAGCCTCGGTTCGACCTGCTCACGCTATTGCCGCCCTTGCCGGTGTTGCCATTGTCGCTGCTGACCTCTTTTAATTAATCTCTCTCTAATATGTAATAGCTAGAACAATAATGAAAGCGTGGTCGTTCTCTATCTCCAGCGGAGTCCCTTTTTTCTTGGGAGTTATTTCGTAAAACGGAATTTCCCTGCATGCAAAATGCTAGAGAAGCCGGAACTCTCTACATGGCAAGTGCTAAGAGATACATAAACAGCTTACTCAAATGTCTATACGGCGCTGAGGCCCTATTTTTACCCCTGAGCATCATCAAATCAATAACCCGTTGTGGTAATAGATCCGGTGATCTGCTCAGAACCTCGGCACTTTGAAAAGACAGTGCAATCGGCTTTGAAAACCGATCAACACGTAGAGCATCTTCCTCTAGACACTGAGAGTGACTTGGGGAGCTCTGAGGCAAAGTTATGAGATGACTGCTCTCAAACAGCCTACCTAACCATTTGTTTCCATATGACCGCCCTCACCCTGAAATAAAGACCCCCTGCATTTTGCCCGCATGGATCTTCACTTGAACCTTAAACGTTAGGAGAATTATCTGAAGAAATATGAAAGAGAGAAGAGATAGCATAGCAATGAGAAAGCAATATTTGAGTCTCGGAAAGCCCGGCCTTCACTCAAAAGACATTAGAGGAGGCTGGAAATTTGATAGAGAGAAAAGGTAGCAATGGAAAACGGAAAAGAGAGAAAATGTGGTAATGGAAAACAGATTAGAGGAAGTTTGAAGTGATACGAGAGAGAACACGGATCTAAGTAATGCAAAGACTAAAATTTTGAATGTAGAAGATCAAGCATGGTGAGGGCTAATACAGCATGAGTCGAATCCAACAATAGAAACTAGCAAACTATTGCATTGAGTGAGATCAATCATTAGTTTCTGCGAGTCAGAACCCGGCGGAGTGGAGATATATACTGGATTATTCGAGAACTCCTGCTTTCTGCCAAGCAGAACCAAACCTCCCCCGGTAGGGTCCGCCGGAAGAATGTCCACTTTGCTTCGCAGAATCACGACATAAGAGCTGAAGACTGGCTGGAGAGTATATTGTATCACTTCAATGAGTGGTTTCAATATGAAAAGTCGCCCACCAGTGCAACCCTTCGTTACTAATCTAAACACAATCGAATTAAAGGTTATATCTAATAAATAAATTACTTCCGCGAAGCCGAACAACCCTTCTTGAAAGGGCCCCCGCCGTAGTCGAAAGCGATCCGTGTTTTCATTTTTACAAGTTGGTTGCAGCATCCAGAGCCTGGAGAACGTCGCTGACAATGTCCTCAGTCTCCTCGATACCCACCGACAGTCGCACAAGATCGTCAAAAACACCAGACGCCTCTCGCTTCTGTTTGGGGATCCCAGCGTGAGTCATGGCGGCGGGGACTTCGCACAAACTCTCAATTCCACCAAGAGACTCGGCAAGAGTGAAAACCTTGGTTTCCTGGCAGAACTTGTTGGCAGCAGCAGCACCGCCCCTGATGCGGAACGAGATCATGCCTCCACCAAGACCGTCTCGGTGCTGTCGGAGTACGACTTCACGTCGAGGGTGAGACTTCAGACCCGGGTAAGAGACGGCCAAAACCTGATCTGTTCGCTGGGCAAGAGCTTCAGCCACAGCCTGGGCGTTGGCTGACGCCTGGCGAGCTCGAAGATGCAGTGTTTTCAGTCCCCGATGCGCAAGCCACGAATCAAAGGCCGAGGGGACTGCGCCAATGGCATTTTGCAAAAATCGCAAGTCCTCGTGGATCTTGTCGTCGTTGGTAATGGCCACGCCCATGACCACGTCCGAGTGTCCGTTGATGTACTTTGTGACCGAGTGGACCACAATGTCAGCCCCGAGCTTAAGAGGGTTCTGGATGTAAGGGCTCAAAAAGGTGTTATCCACCACCAGGTAAAGAGGCTCATCCCGAGTCTGTCGCACTTTTTTCACGATCCCGGCCACTTTGGCGATGTCAGTGACGGTAAGAGTAGGGTTTGAGGGACTTTCGATCCACACTAACCGAGTCACAGGCGTAATTAGGCTCTCGAGTTCTTCCTCGATACCATTTGAGAACGTGACCTCAACCCCGTGGGTTCCGGCCACTTTGGAGAAGTATCGGTGAGTTCCTCCATATACGTCGCCAATAGAAACCACATGGGTATTCTGAGCAAGGGACTGCAGGACATTAGCAGTGGCAGCCGATCCCGACGAGTAGGCTAACGCGTACTTGCCTCCTTCGAGAGCAGCTACAGCCTGCTCGAATCCGTCTCTATTGGGGTTGGAGCTTCGCGAGTACTCGTATTTGCCCACAGGCTGAGCCGCGCCAGACTGAGCAAAAGTGGTCGAGAGCGAAATAGCAGGAATGACTGCTCCGGTGGTGCTATCAGGCTCTGCTCCAGCGTGCACAGCAAGAGTTCCAAAGCTATATCCTTTGGTCATCGTATTCTAGTATAGAGATAAAAACAGTTTTGATAAGGAGCGAAAAAGTATTAGTTTTGATGTTTAAGAGCACACACAAAAAAAAAACGGCAATAAATTTTTGTGAAGAAAAGCAAACCGGATTGGCGATATATTTATATGCTCGGAGAATCCTGGGCTTCCTCCGTCTCAGATTAGATATTCTATTTTTTTTCTCTAACTTCTCGAGGATTTGCGTCACTACCGTGCAATTTCTAATCATCTATGACCTGTTTTGGGAAGGTGCGGGTTAGGGAATGACGTGATCGCAGGCTGGATTTCGTAGCAAAAATAACCTTTTTGTTTCATGATGGATACACAGGAACGGATGGCCTGTGCTCTTGATCGAGATTCGCTGTCAGGCGTTGTTGCGTTGTAAACAACACTCAACAACAGCCAACATCAACCAACTAAAGAGTCTTGGAGGAATTCTAGCAGTATGTGCTTCCGGTGCCGATCCGAAACCGCGGCATACTTTGCAGTGCCTTTGTAATGCTTCTATGTATGGAACAACTACCGTTTGGTTTAGAGTTTACACTGTTACTAAGTTGTAGCCCCGTTTGTACCTGCTTTGAAATGGCTTAAAAAGCCGTTACGATTCTCCAGCCCCATCAAAACTTTCCAGTAACTGAAACAAACATATCTAATGATACCAAGCAGACATCTCTGCTGTGAACGGCGCTCGGTACTCAGCTCTGCCCGCATAACCAGGTGCATTCATAACCTAAACGGACCGCCCATTGCCGAGTTTGAACTGGCAACTGGGCGCGACCCGGAAGGTAGCTCTAATGTATTGTAGAAAAAGTGGTCTTCCGTCGACGAGGTACTTTGTGAGACATATCTTGAGCTTTTCCGCTTATAGTCGTCTCTTTGTGCCTCCGCCGGCCCCTCCCGGAGAGGGTTTGTTCTGCTTCGCAGAAGGGTACACTCAACGATAAATCAAAAGAAATGTAACTTTGGTGGATAGTATCAATTATATTTCAGTCTTTAAATGCGATCAATCACTGACATCAGCTTCTGAGAAGCAGAACCAACCCTGCCCGGAGGACGAACTCTGGATAGTATCAATTATATTTCAGTCTTTAAATGCGATCGATCACTGACATCAGCTTCTGAGAAGCAGAACCAACCCTCCCCGGGAGGGGCCGCCGGAGGCATGGGGATCCTTGGGTCCCTAGACCCGACTCGTATACGGAGTTACATCGTTCAAGGGTGGTAGGATATCGTCTGCAAATATGCTCTTTGATAGGTAGTCCTTAGGAATCAGACTGTAGACTTGGGTTTGCTCTGAGAGCAATGCAAACCTGGCCACGTCTAATGAAACTCCCTCTGCCTGCTTAACCGGCCGCAATTGCAGATCCAGCCTTTGGCTGACATCTTTCAACAATTGTCGTATGGGTCCTTGCCAGAATATTTTCATCTGCGTAGAGTAGAGTCCGCTGTAAATGGCCTGCTCAGGCCCGGCCGTCACAGTGTAGATAGGGCTTTGCGAGAGCTCGCCATCTAAAATGGCAGCTGCTACCCAAGGGAATTTCTGAACAGCTTCGAGGAGATACTGGGTAGTTTGGCCAACATCGTCGGGGTACTTCTGTTGATATGCTAGTGCTCGTGAGTACAGTAGGTTGGGTCTCAGGTTGTGATGCCGATTGAAGTGGGGATTCTTTGCCAGATCCAGCACGTACTGACACTCTCCTGCGTTTATGGCGAAGAAATCTATCATCAGCCCGGCTCCATACGGGTCCTCTTCCGGTTCAAGGCTCCACAGCAGTTTATTAAATTCAAAAGCAGTTCTCCATGTGCCTCGTCTCATTAGAACTTTGAGATGTTTAAACAGCGTGAGGTAGAACCCTCTGTTCTCAAAATACTTAAATGGCATGCGAGAGGTGCCAGATGTAATATCAAAGCCATTGCGGAATGCTCTGTCGTAAGCGAGGAGGCACTGTTCTATCAAGTCAGCAGCCTCGCTGTGAAGCCCATTGGCTGTTTTCATGTCTGCCAGTACCAGTAGCGTACTGACATGATAGGGAGTTTCTTTAAGTGTGTGGGCTACCAATGCATCTAAGTCTCCCATCATAAGGAACGACTGAAATGCATTTTGGGCATTCATGTAAGCAGCTGAATGTATGAATTTGAACTCTTTAATGTTTGGATCTCCACCGTGGACAACGGCCAACTGTTCCATAAGTATGTCTCTCCTGTTTGTAGGAGGGAAACTGTCTTTGATGCGGGTGAGAATGAGCTTTCTGGACGTCCCAGGTATAGACCGGCCGTCCCTGCCACCCCAATCGCGTGGTTTCTGGACGCCATAGTTGGCTGCCAAACTGGATCCTGAAGCGGGAGTTGAAGGGGACAGTGTGGCAGCTTTTCCAAACAGCTGTTTAAACTCTCGTTCATAATCGAGGTATTTAGGATCGACTTTCAGGACATCCAGATACGACAAGTCAGCAGAATCCTGAAGGTCACTAGCTTTAAATGTCTCTATAATTTCATCCAAATCAAAGTCAGATTTAGTAGATGAAGCATTGCCATTTTGTCCGTGATTTTTGCCTGGGTTCTTTGATTTTTTCTTCTTGGACTTTGACTTTGACTTTTTAGGCTTTGACGCCTGTTTCGTCGGAACATCTTGCTTACTATTATCCCCTTCACCCTCTTCTTCTTCTTCTCCTCTCTGTGTGATAGCTCCATTGCTCTGTGATTCCTCCTCTGCGCTCTCGTCCTCACTCTCTTCGCTCCCGTCTTCAGTTCCTAGTAAACTAAAGGGATTGATCTTCGCCTGAAAATCGGTTTCCTCCTCTGACTCACTATTTCCCTCTTCTGGTTTTACCAGTTCTCCTTTCAGGAGCTTTTTCATAGCCCGAGAGCTCATTTTTGCAGTACTATTCGCAATGCCAATGCTGTTAGATCATTCGTAGATTGAGAGTTGATGCCACTTGACAGACGGCTTGGAGCCTCAAGCTTGTGCGGCTTTGACCTCTAAAATTTCAACAATATCCGAACATGTTCTCTTTGCAAACATCCGGTAAAGATGGTTTCCAAGAAGAATAAGGAAAAGAGGAAGGATTTCCAAGTATGCAGCTTTGCTTAAAATGAATGCGCTTGCAAGCTGAAAGCTAACCAGAAACAAAAACTGCGAGTGGGAAAGTCCAAACCTTTGGCTACGACCCATACTGATACTTCATTTGTAGCAAAATGTAAGTATATGGAAAAGCCAACAGACAAGAGCCCGATAACCGGAACAAATCAAACTGACCAGCCATCAATTTACCATCACAGAGTTTGACAAGAACTCTCGGATCACAAGATTCTTTTCAACACTACCTTGCATTAACGAAACATCACAGCTCGACCACACAGAAGGAGGCTATTTTGTATCTTCAAGAACATTGCCCTGAACACGTATCGAACCTCAGGCCGCTGTTTGCTGCTGTTGCCCCCTTAATACTGGATCAGTCCAAATCAGTTCGAGAAGCGGTATTAGCCTTGTTTCAGAGCCCCACTGTAAAGGAAAACCTTCAGTATCATGTGGATTTCATCATTCTCTATATCCACTCTGCCATGACGCACATCACGCCTGAAATACGATCGCAGAGTACTCAGTTTTTAGATGTGCTACTGGATGCTGCACCTAAAGCTGTCTGTCGAACTGCTTGGACAAAAACTCTGTCGTGCTTCTTCCCACTACTTGGCTGGCCGGTAGAGGACATTGGCCAGCAGGCCAACGCTGCAATAGCAGCCTCAGCGGTCTCTACCGGGCTCTCCTTGGGTTCCAATGCCTCCAAGGCCAGACTAGGCCATCTCTCGAGCTTGAGCAAATTCATTACTATTGGTACCGATTCATCTTTAGATGAACAGACCTCCAATGGACAGTTCCACCCAGAAACATCAAAGTTCCTCATGAGCTCAAGTACAAGCCCATTCGTAACCCTCGACCTGTTTGGAGACTCTTCATCAACAAATCTGTCCATTACAGAAGACAGCCAGTCTCGAATTAACTTTATAAAGTCATATTGGTCTTCGCTAGTTCACGGCTTGGAAAACTCCATTAAAGAAGCAGGCCAAATGGGACGAGTGGCCAAAGCATTGCTTGTGCTAGTTGAAGAGCGGATGTAAGAACTGAACTGCATGCATTACTTGTCCACCTTTTTATGATTACACCGTCTATTATTGCTCTATTTATTATATCTCTATCACATTAATTCATAATCACACTCCCTCACACTAAAACTTACAGTTTAGAAATACAACGTGTGTTTCCAGAACTTTGAGGATTTCAAAAATCATACACCCAACAAGAACCGTTAGAAAGTAGACCAGCTCCAATCTGCAGGTACAGATCCAACCATGGGATCAACCTTGGAGTTCATCAACTTCGTCGCTGCAGCTGCATTCCGCACTGCAATACTACCTGTAGATTGATCCAACGACTGCTGCTGCTGCTGTTGTTGCTCATCTCCATTCAAAAACATTTGGTACTCCATTGCACACTGCGAGCAGGCTCTAGATAGATAGCCCACTGGACTGAAAGAGAGATTCTGGTTCAATCCAACTCGGTATTTCGAATGCTCTGAGCAGAAAATGTCACCGCAACGTCTGCAGTGGTGCCTGCGTTCAAATAAGGTAAATTTCAGGTCGCAGTCTTTACACGAGTCACGCGAACTATCCGGTTTCCAGTGATGCTGAGGTGGAGGTCGGAACGCTGCTGATCGGCTGGTGGATTCAGCGACATTGTTGTCATTAGATGGATCGTCATAAGTAGTTGTTCGTCGTAACACCGCAGGCAAGTACAATGGGGTTCGAGGGTCTCGCAGCTGCCTAGGTGGTGGTGTCTGGAAAGCAGAGTGAGTTGTGCGTACGCTATCGTTGCTATCATGACTGAAAGTTGCGTGTGCTGGAGTGGAAAAAAGACCACTCTTGGAAGGCGAGGCAGGGAGGGAAATCGTGCTCTGGCTATTAATTAAATCTTGCTTCATCCCAATATAAGGGAAGTTCTCGGCATTTGAAGAACCCGAAGCAGATCTGTTGTTCGCAATTGCAGCTGTAGCAGTACCAGAGTTGGTAGCAGCCATAGTCATAGTTGCACCTGGAGCCACGAGCTCATTTGCGCTGAAATTTCGCTGCAGAATTACTCTAGCAGGCTGATAATGCTGGGTTTTGGGGGCTCGAAGGGTGCCCAACGAAGGCAACGTCATCTCCAACTGCGAAAGCGAAGCTTTCAATGCATTAGCCTGAAGAGCCTTGTCGGCTGCACTATTATCATTCTTTTCATCAGTACTAGCAGTGGCTGCACGGGCAACGTTGCCCGTTTTAGCATCAGCAGTAGGAAGACCACCTGCGTTGGTGAAAGGCATATGCGCACCTATCTCCAATGATGAACTCATCGAAGGAGGAAGAGTTGAGGCCGGGGTTTGAATTCTCGACTGATCGTTGGATAAAACGGGTGGAGACTGAGGAGGTGAGCTACATTCACAGCTGGTGCCCAAAATGTTTGCCCCGTTTATGGTATTTTGGGTTCGGTGTTTGTGTCTATGGGCAGCAGCAGAATTAGAGCGACCCATCTGACTGGAAAATGACGAAAATGCAGATGTGGCCTGAGCCGATTTGGATGAGTCTTGTTTGCCGACAGCCTTTTTGGTGAATAAAAGGTTGGACTCCTCTGTCGTAGTAGTAGACGTCTCAGACGCTCCAGAATCAGATCCCCTTGACGTGAATGGAGTGTCGTGACCCCCAGACAACGTACGCGCTGTCCCAGAATCGTTACTGTGCTCCTCTCCCTCGAGAGGCGACGGAGACTCTACCATTCGCGGGGTTGGGGGAGCTGCCGAGGCTGAGTAAGGAATTCCGACTATTGTAGAGGGTTGCGAGTCGGAATCGTCCGTTGCTAGCCCGTCAATAAAGCGCAAACCACGCTCACTGATTACCTCCGAGTCGTTAGTTTGGGCGTTTAAGCTGCGGACTGTCGAATCAGAATCTCTCAAAGTGGGTTCTTGTTGAGATGATGCAGGATCTGTATAGCTTTTTGAATCGCTGATGCTTTCTACTGCTTTGAGAAACTTTGCTTGGTATTCCTGGTCATCCCCTGGAGATGTATGTGCTGTAGAAGGGGAAATACCAAAGGAAGATGATGGAGTGGTGGATTCACTCATCTGGTTAGCAAGGAATAAGGTGATGAAGTAAGCTCAAGAGAGTCAGACGGGAGAGTGTCGTTTTTGCACAGTGCCGCAGCATTTCTCATGCAAACTTGTTTGTGCTGTGAGTGTGTATATTCACGGAAATTCCGTCAAATCCATTGGGCAAAGCGGAAGAACCTCGATTTTGTCAGGGTTCAAAACAAAAAATCCGACGAGAAACACATTTCACAACAACAAACAGAGTTGCATTCATTTTAAGACTCAGATGGCAAAACCATGAAGGAAAAGGGCGACAAATTTCCTCTCAAAGTTCGTTATGGGAAGTTTTTTCATTCATCGTTTGGATACCTCTTCAGTTTGTCTGATGCTAAATGGAGTCCACTCCAGCCAAGGCCACCTAGCATGTCACCTAATAATCAAACGACACCGCCCATTAAACCTGCCACCTCTCTCAACTTCCGCTGGTCCCGAAACTAAAGTAGCAAATAGCCGCTGCTCGTCTCGATATCCCTGCGTCTCTCGTGCTGAACCCTCAGAGTTCATAGTATGGGGCTATTATCTTACCTGTTCCATCAATAATATTACTTAGCTATCCTGGGTTCCCGTCAGAATAACTGGTTTCTCTGCTTTTTTCCGCTATCGGGCCATAAAAGTGTTACCGGCTAAACACATAAAGGTGGAAATACAGGGAAGTGATATGTTGAAGTTTGCGCTGTCGTATCCCACGTATACCGTGCTCAAAAAATATTAACCAGCCTGGAAACAGCACCGCTTAAGTCAAGTCCTGGTGTATTCCTTTGTGGATATATTTCTTTCTTGCCGACACAAGTTTCGTCAAATAATCTTCGATCAGTTCAGAAGACGGCCACACGATAAATAGGAAGTGGGCCGTGGGATTTGCGGGAATCGACCTAACCCTTTTCGAAATCAGAACCGATCTGATTGGCGCAGGCGGTCCAGGGGTTATCGATAAGGGTTACCGTTTTTGGTGTGGTGAATATTAATACACTTCACGGAAAATGTTGACTCGTATACGTTGAAAGGAGTAAGGACAATTAAGATAAACAGTCAGGAGGGATGAAGGGAAATATGTATTATATTGTGCTTTTATTTAAATATATGACCTGAGGTAAGCCTGATCGAGAGGTTCTTCTGGTTGGGGGACTCGTCTCGAGACGATTCCTCGATCGTAAAACTCAGGCGTGCATCGCAAGATGTACCCATTACAGGGGAAGTGTGTCTTAGATTCAGTGGGCGAGCGGGTACCCAAATCGCAAGTACCCACGTATAAGCTTTAAAGTTTGCGGAAAGTTGCAGTGGTATGTCTGGCAGCCGAGAAGCGAGCGTTGCTCAAAACAATTTAAGGTTGAGACGACGATATGCTAACCGAAAATGCAGGGGATATTTGCAAACTTAAAACTTAGCCGGGGGAAAAACTGCCCAGTTTAGGTGGTGATTTTTCAAAGAAAGAAGACCGGTTATATGCACGGCAGTTTCGAACCATACATCGAGCCGACTAAGTCTGTTGTTTCTGACCGATCGACTGCCAGCTTTGGAATGTCAGGGGTAAAGATTAACAGAAAGAGGTATAGAACACTTTGATAGAAGATAGAAGCATTAATAGGCACTTTCAGCATACGAAGTAGCCAACGCTTTTGTGGGTTGTCTACATCGCCTCCGGCGACGCCCCTACCAGGGAGTGGTTGTTCTGCTTCGAGGATGCTCGACAAAAAATTAGATTGCACTCTTCCAGCATACGACGTAGTAGTGAACGCTTTTGTGGATAGTGGCCCTTCTTGGGGAGCATAGGGGGATAGTTATAGTTATAGTTCCTGCGTGAACATGCCCGGTATGTTCCTGCGTTGTTAACATGCGTCACTTAGTTAACTGACTACACTATGTAATAGGCGTTCACCAACTTCAGCTAGGCTTTTGAAATATATATATATCGCTCTCTGGATAGATTTATACAATTTGTCAGTACCGTTTTGTTTAACGTGGCATTCAGTTGGAACCCTTCTATATTAATATATTCTTATAGAACTGTTAAATAATGACTGACACGAGTACTCAAGAGCTCATTCCTAGACGGACCGACAACCAGTTAGGAATGCCAATCCCCCTTAAAAACTCGCTTTACAACCGCATATATGCAAACTTGTCTATAGACTTACTTGTAATTCAATTTCTTAAAATGTGAAACCACCCCAAAAGATGCAAGACTGTATGGTATTCAGTAGAAATTCTCCACAGCACAACTCTACCTACCGCCCACCTCTCTGTTTCATGAACTGCTGAGCAAACTGCTGTTGGAATGATCCAAAATCAAACCCACCGCCACCATACTGTTGTTGGAATGCAAATGGATGCCCTCCTCTCATAGGACCACCGGCTCCTCCCTGGCCAGGAGAAGCGTTTGGATCATCGCCCATGTCGTACCGCTGTTTCAGTTCTTCATCAGACAGGACCTCGTATGCTTCATTGATTTCTGCCATTTTGCGCTCCACCTCCTCCGGACTCATCTCCCCTCTGTACTTATCGGGATGGAACTCCTTTGATTTGGCACGGTACGCCTTTTTGATTTCTCCCTGATCTGCATTTCGTCCCAGTCCTAGTACTTTGTAGTAGTCCTTACTGTTTGCGCGTTTGATAAGTAACTGAACATCTCGTATCTTGTTCTGCAGTTTATTGTTTCGAACTCCTCGCTGCTGAGCGCCTGCTAGAACGTGAAGTGCAGCCTCCAAGTTTCCCGCTTCTATTTCCCGCTCCGCCTTTAAAAGTATACCGTTGAGATAGTCGGGTCTTCGCGCAAGCACAGACTCGCAGTACTGCGTTCCTTCAACGTACTTCTTTTGAAAATAAAACGAGTCGCACAGGGCATCTTCCAGCTCACCCACCAGGTCACTCTCAGATGCTGGCAACTTCGCCCCTTGAACGACGTCAGTGAGAATATTGTGCAGGTCACCTCGCAGCTCGCTAAGCAGCCCGTTGTTTACAAGCACATTCTCAATCTCGGCCCACAACTTGTTCCCGGATGCACGCTTTGATCTGCTGTCAGCAGAAAAGTCTTTAATCTTCTTCTCCAAGTTTCTTATTTTCTTATTCGCAGCCTTGCACTGTTTCTGATCCGGGTCATACTGTAGGCATTTCCTTATCAAGCTCATCGCCTGGTCGTACTCGTGGTACATGAAGAAGTGTAAATTAGCCAGCGTCACGTACGAGTCAGCTTCTGAAGGTACGAGACTAACCACGTGAGACAAGTCAACCATGGCTTCTCTGTATCCTCCTTCGCGGAGCCTGCATTGTGCTCGAGTACGTCGCATATCAGCATAATTTGGCGAGTGTTGAAGAACATTTGACGCATGGCTACTGCAGCCTTCGTAGTCGTGACTGCTCAAGCTTTTCGCAGCCAAGGCAGCCTCTGATTCGCAGAACTTTGCCGTGCTGGCCAGCTCTTCGCCCTCAGGTCCGTTCTTTAAGGATGCAGCGTCTTGCACCATAGAGCTGTATCTTCCTAACTTGAGATTTATCTTAGTTCGTTGAACCAGAGCCCCGTCAAAACTAGGCTGGATCTCCAGGACTTTGTTAAAGTCTACCAGTGCCATGGCATCTTTCCCCAGACTCCGATAAGCTACGCCTCGCTTAAACAGATATAAATAATTAAAAGGCTCGAGCTTTATGGCCTGATCGTAGTTGGAAATCGCTTCTTGGAACTGTCCGTTACTTCTCAGTGTGTCTCCCAGCGATGCAAGCCGCTGAGGTTCTGACTGAGTGGCAACGACTGCCGCGAGTGACGCAAGTACAACCGTCAGTACTTTCATTTTTTGGCCCGGGCAAATAAGAAAACAGGAGACCACGTTTAAATCGAACTGAAAATGCGAAACGTGTCGAAACGGTGCGGCTGTGCCCACACCGTTTGATCGTCATCGATAAGATAACAAAAAAAACGCAGGGGCCAAATTGTACAATTCTGCGTCTACAATTCTGCGAAGCAAAACCACCATCTCCCCATTCAATGCTGCTTTGTAGTTTTTTTATTTGGCACTAAATACATACAAGAACATTGGGTGCGCCTACATACTTTACTGCCTAAGATCTCTCCTATCGATAGACAGAGACCTTCTCAACTTGTCAATAGAAGACTGTGTGCGCACACTCGAGGTGCTGCTGCGTCGTCGTTGCCGTCGAGCGCTTCCAGGGTCGAGGGACTCCTTGCCAGCATGGCGAGCAAGAATGTATAGAATGTCAGTAAGGGATATCACGCCTACAAGCTGACCGCAAATCGGCTGGTGCGTAGGCGAGGGAGCAGCATCGGGCTTGGGAGCTTGCACGATCCATAGTCGATGAGCCTTGGTGGCTACCAGCTTTGCAATAGTGCGGCCAAGCGTGGACTGCATAGTTACGTGGAAAACAGGATACGAATCTTGGCCGTCTGCTACACCACGCTTGCTGAGAATCACAGTGAGGAATTGTTTGCACGTATGTCGGAGATATTTGGACTCCGACACTTTGGTCAGCAGACGGACGTCCACAATCGAAATGTTACCCAAAAGGTTGTTGGCCCCGTCGACTACGGCCAGGGATGAGACTCCCTCGTTGTGCATCAGGAGCAGTGCGTCGATTACCAGGGACTCGCCGTTGATTGTAATGACAGACTTGGATGCCACGTTGAGCTCACTCAGCGGTGTCTGAAACAACGTCTCGAGGTTTTTGAACTTCCTGCCGTTTTCCCAGATATACCTAATCAGACGTCTCTGGCTGATAATCCCCACGATTTCTTTTGGGTTGTGCGAGTCATTGACCGCCATTCGATGAACCCCGTTCCCGAGAATTTCCACTGCCACAGACAGCGTGGACTCGGCAGAGGCTACCACAAATGGGTCCTTGATTCCGAGCTGAGACACAAATTTGACAGGCACAGGCTTCCCCTGGCGTGCCTTGTGCACGGTTTCCTTGACTTCAGGTGATTCTTCCAGCGGCTCGATATTGCCGAGGACCAGTAGCAGGTACGCATTCAGATCTGCGTAATCAAATGTGTGAGTTACAGTATATTCATGGTCGCCTGGAGACGACGGGGACCCATTGTTATTATTTCGAGTCTTGGTAGACCGGATAGGCAGCGACGTGAACTGGTTCTCGTCCAATATTTCAAACGCCTTTTCGACCGAGGTGTCTGCATCGACGAATACCAGGTGGCTTTTGTCCACCAAGTCGCTTAAGTGGATATCCTGCCAGTCTACACCAATAGCACTGCTGTCTTCGCTCAGCCGCCCAGGTCCGCTCCCTCGTGACACTTCGTCAGACGCCTGAAATGTCGCTGAGTTCAGAGGTGGAGGGGTCGACAGATAGTCGGCGATCGAGCCATGTCTCGCGTGCACAGCTGAGGGAGAGCCAGGTGCATTGACTGGGGGGGACGTGGAGGTCGGTGTGGTCACAATGGTCACACCAGGGATGCCCGACAGCCCACCAGAAGTCACAGGAGTCGCTCCGCTCAATCTTGGAGTGGCTGAGTTCTTGGGTGTTGCGCACAGCGGGCTGGGGCTTAAGCTGGTACCGTCACTCGGAGTAGTGGAGGACATTGCTGGTCACAATCAAGGCAAAGTAAAGATCGTAGCAGCCAGCAACAAGATGTTTAATGATACCAACGGGGCTCGTTGTATACCTTCCAGTCCCACTCTCTCGAGAAAATAATCTACGCTTTTTTCGTCTCGATGTCGGACAAAGACCAAAACTGTTTGGGTTGGGAGATTGCACTTGAAAACTGGTCCACGAGATCCAGGTTGCACAAGCAGAGAGTCCAATATAGCAAGCAAAGGGTTTCAATCAGCGTCACCGAAGTCAGATAGCCACAATTTCCAGTTTGCAATTGTTTGATTGCACAAGTTTTGAAGCTTTTCTTAGGCGTACAGGGTAGCAAGGTAGGGTGGATGCATGAGAGATGAGGCACGTGAGTGATAACGGGCGCCCCTTAAGCTGATCGCTTGACACTTTCTGCAGAAAATATACACTCAATGAAAGGGCATGTAATGCAGTTAAACGGCTAAGCAGCTGGACGAGATCAACGATAGATAGTATAAACTAAACTGATTGATACTGGACGCTGCTGGGGTCAGCCCCAGACCCCGTAGCTCTGCTTCGCAGAGAACGCAAATGAGATCATGCATCCCATCATCATAGTATTACTGTCCCAACTTGTAGCATCCCGTTGAACAGAACAGTAGGCTCTTTGTCCTATATTACATTAATTACATTACAATACATGCTATTTAAACCCCGTCCAAGCTCTCCAGCATTCCAATTATCTGCCATTAATCCGTATTATCCCTTATTGCATACCGAGACCTGTCCCAAGCCTATATAGACGAGAGGAACAAGCGCCTTTCGGTGAATTATTCTGCCGTTCTACCACGTTCTGCAAAGCAGAACAACCCTCCCCGGGGGAGGCCCCGCCGGAGGCGAGCAACTACCTCTCTTTCTTTGCTTCCATTTTCTCTCTCTGCTGCTTTCGCTCGGCCTTTAGCTTTTCATATCGTTCCAGCCGGATCTGTTTCTGCTGGGCAATGTAGTTCTTGGTACCCTTGTACTTGGTCTTGAATAGCTCATCCCAGTGCACGAAAAAAGGCTGGCTAAAGTTGGTCTTGATGCCAAAACTCTGGTGGTGAATGTCGTGGTACGCCGAGTTGTTGGGAAACAACAGCTGGAAAGGATCAAACGGGAGATCATATCCACAGTGGTCATCCACCGTCTTGAGAGTCGAGAAAGTGTAGAACAGAATAGTCTCCCGGGTAGTGAGGTTGAGAATATAGTATCCTAGGGCAGCTCCGCAGGTGTCCAACAGAAATCCCTCGGTCAGACTATTGTATAGCGCACCGAACGCGTAGGGCACGTACAGTCTGTGGTGCACTGCGTGCACGTTCCGGTACAGAAACTTGTTCATGTGCATCAGGCGGTGCATCATATACTGCCACGAGTCTATAACAAAAAAAGCGAGTCCTATCTTCACAGTCGGTATCACCCAATAGTAGACCACACTGGCAATATCAGGAGAGATGCTGAGCTGTTGTCCCAGCTTCCAGATCTCGTATGCTTCGTGGCCAGTGTAGCGAGGAGGCTCAAAATAGTTGAGGACCATACCCATGGCAGTCTGGACCATGTGTTGCATAATCACTGACCGGACTACCATGCCTAACGTGCATCTGTTCTTGGTGGCGATCTCCTCTGGCGGGTGAATCCGGTACTTTTCGGCCAGCTGATACGTATCTATTATGTGGAAGAACATGCTGAATGTCCAGTATGCAATGACTGGCGCTGCCACCGTCAGGTTCTGGTCTGAAATGAATCCAAACAAGTCGGGGTGAGGGCTCCTGAGAATAGGAGGTGCTCCCTCAGTGCTGCTGCTGTTTGACATGGTGTGGAGCGCGGATTTTCGGCTTCACTTAAGCGTGTAAGTAGCAAAATTTTCCTCGAGGAAAGACCCTTAGAACGGCCTCTGATACGACTTCTCCTTGACTTCTTCGCCTTTTTTTCAGTTACAGTCCTTTTCTCAACAACCGCGTAATAATGTCGTCGTGACCCTTGAAACCTCGGCGAAAAGTACCTCTCAGCAATCGAAAAGCTTATGACCCTCACAGGACTGAAAATACACGCCGGAAAAATGCCTGTCGGTGTGCTCTTCGTGTTCCTAGCTCAAATACTCGAGTGGTGTTACAAAGCTCAACTTCGTATTTATCGCGTAAATCTCTGCGATCGGCGCTGGAAACGTTGACTCCGCTGTTGCAGGAAGGGTAAACTCGATGATTTAAAGGTTAAATATATAAATGCAGAGAAACAGCTCGTAGCTAAATGAGTCAAAGCACGATACGGTACATAGTATGAAATAAATTATCTACATAGACTTTAAACAAGATCAATCATTATCGTCTTCATCTTCTTTTTCATCTTCAATTTTCACTGAGCTCTGAGCACATAGACCTATAGTGAGTTGTGTTTGCCCCCAGAACCTTATTAGTATGAAGTTCAATGACAGTGTAATTTCCCGCTTCGCGGGACCAACCGCCACAAAGTGACCCCACCGGAGAAGAGCTTCAGACGTTGCGAAACGTATCGCTGAGTGCACGCTTTCTGCGAAGCAGAACCAAGCCTCCCCGATAGGGGCCGCCGGAGGCATATCGAGACCCCTCCCGTGAGTGTGAGAGAGCGCCGCAGCGCCGCATTTTTCATGGCTCAAGACCGTAATTTTTCAAGCTCTGAAACTTCACCTTCAGAACAGTCAGCCCGACCATGACCGTGATTCCGAGACTGGCACCGTTGCGGACGCCCAAGTGGCTGTTCACTCACAGATACGGTCCCAACGTGTATATTTTCCGGCACCTGGATTCAGGTCAGGTCGTTTACAGCCAAACACCATTCCCACCACAGAACAACATCGAGCAGCAGTTTCAGTTTGCCAACTGGCAGAACCGAAAACCGTCGACGCGGCGAGACATGTGGCGAGCAATGGCCGTGGCCGAGCTGCCGACTTATCAGCAGGCCGTGGAGTTTTACAATAGCCTGCTGAAGCTGCGATGGATGCGGGACCGAAGCATGAAAGCGCAGGCCACGGATTGGAGAAAGAAATCACCTGAAGGGAACATCTGGCACTATGCGCAATTCCGTCCAACGTACACCCAGGAGTCTGTAGCGGACCTGGTTTCGGCCACTGCGGCCACGGGTGGCGAGTGCAAGCTGCATTGGGAAGATTCATGGAGAAGAGGCGATTCCAGCCACTGGAGCGATCTCCAGGTGCAACATTTGGAGATGCCCAAGTGTAACCCGCGAGATCGGTTTGTGGTGTTGCGACAAATTGCCGACGAGGGCTTTAAAACTTACTTGGAGACTAAGCCCGAGGGAGCCCAATTAATCAAGTCTGGTAGATCTGAACTGGCAGAGGACCCGGCTAAGATCAAAGCTGTTGCCGAAAAGGCACTCCGAGCACAGGGAAAGAAGAAATACAGAAAGATAAAGGACTCTCCCGAAGTTACAGCTAAGAGGAGAGCTCTAGAACAAGCGCGTCTGAGGTTGGTTGAAACTAAAACCAAACTGAAAAAGATCAACGCCGAGGGAGCGAGCAAGGACGTCAAGCAGCGCGTCCGAGAGGAAAACAGAACTCGCAAGTCTGCTTTGGCCAAGGCCAGCAAGGCTGTCACTGTTGCCAAGCAGAAGAACTCGTTGGCTGTAAAGGGTATCCAACTGAAAGTCCGGCGGTCGTCCAGAGTTCCTACGTGGGTCCGAAGGTAAATACAACATCTGAAGGAAATTGTACAAAAAACTAGAAATTCTGTAAATAGCATAGCACTGAAATGTACTGGAACGCACTGACTATTGTTATTCGTCTTTGCTTGCCTCCGGCGGCCCCTCCCGGGGAGGATTGGTTCTGCTTCGCCGAATGCCTTTAACGTAGACAAGCAGGCAACGAGCAGTAAGAGAAACCTCAACATGGTGTGACAAGAGCACAGCGAATGGACTGTGAAATTGATAGTGTCCGGCGTTAGGTCGACTTTGCACTTTCTGCGAAGTAGAACCAACCCTCCAAGGAGGGGGCCGCCGGAGGCATGCTCATGTCTAGTTTACATCTATTATTGTAGCTAGTTCAAAGTAACTAGCTGGTTTTCTTACTCTCTTACTCTCTTAGACTACTCTGAGCCTTCTTCTTCTTCTTACTTGAAGAATCAAAAGCAGTGGCCCTCTTGTGATCACGTCCTGCGTTATCCAGATCTTTTACCTTGTAGATTCGCACTATCCAGTTCTCGCTGGTGAAGGCCTCTTCCAGAACATCAAGCTGCGGCCCCGGACCCGATATTCTCTGATCTCGAACTCGGTCGACCGCCTCACCTCCAAACGCCTCGGCAAACCGGTAATAACTCATCTTGTACATGAGCGAATTCTTCATCGTATCGGTGGCCCGGTTGTCAACACGGTACTCGCCCTGAGCAGTGAAGTAATCGCGTTCTTTGATGTCCTCCGGCCAGATGCCCTCGGAGATTCGCACCATCCACAAAAACTTGTTGATGTCGTCTCCCGAGTAGCCCAGGTACCCGCCAAAGATGACGAGGATATAGTCGACATCGTGCTGGCGCAGGATAGGGTACGCTTTGTCCTCAGTCCAAGACATGGCCTTTCCTACAGTGGCAATGTGGGTGTTGTTCCAGGTGTTGTTGTCCACTAACGTGGTTCGATCTGCCATACCTCCAATCTGATACCCGTAGTCCCACCAGCTCATGACTTTAGCGTCTTCAGCAGTGTTCATCCGCAGCCAGTAATAGGCCTCTCTGAAATCATCGATCAGAAACTGGGAACCATCTGGGTATTGGCTGGCGAGCACCACTGAGGGAGACGAGTAGGCGTTGGAAGTGACCCAGACACAATGCTTGACAAAAAGAAGCAGATAGCCGAGGAAGCAAACGTTGACGCAAATTTTAGCAACAGGAGCTCGAACGTGCACCGACGAAAGAAGCTCAGAAAAGAACTTTCCGGTTTTGTTCTTTTTGTCCTGTGCTGCTGCTGTTGCTCCTCCATCTTGGACAACTTCATTGGCAATCGTAGCTTCATCTTCTTCGCTACCTGCGAGTGGCAACTCAGTGTACAGGTCAAGCAAACACGAAAGCGCGATTCCAGAAGCAACACAGATCACAGGCGTGAGTGTCAACATCAGTCGAACCATAACACCAGCAAAGTAACTGGCCAGCACGGCGTAGATTATGATGAATACGTGCTCATCCCGGAGCTCTTGGATAACCAGGTAGATTCCCGCTGGGAACAGCCAAATGAGAAAACTGGTGTCGAAGAAAAAAGCGGGCCACGCGGTAGGCTGGTGCTCAGAGACAGACGCGATAATGGGAATATGGATCTTGGCATAGCCTGTGTCCCACAGCGAGTAGAATCGACCTGTCCATGGTGCAATTACGCCAGCATAGGTGAGTCCAACCAGACCAGACACCCCCAAGCCCAGAATCAGTACCACAGAGACAACCACTACAGACTGGAACTGCTTGGCAGGGATTTGTCCTCGGATGTAGTCGGCGAAAGCTACGAGCTGGATGAGTCCAAACACGCCTAGGGCAGACATGTGTTCGGACGACCTGATTGGCAAGAACCCGACAAACGGAATCTGCATTGAGGCCAGGGTGCCAATAGCAAACCACGAAGAGTAAGCCACGTAAATGCGGTGATTGTAACGTCCCATCAGCAGGAGCACAAATACGTGCAGTGGAATCATATTGGTGATAAATACGTATCCACCCCACGCTGCCACCATGTAGAAGTAAGTGAGCGCAGTCAGGGCTCCCCAAAGTGCCGACCCTAGTTTAAGAGCCTTGATCCACAAGTAGAAAGTCACCATGAGCAACGTGATGGCAATTGCTTCGTTATCGTACGACCCAGCCACCGAACGGCTAATGTAACCTGGTGCAATACCTATGAAGATGGCCGAGAGCAACCCAGCAGTTTCATCCTTCATTTCCTTTGCAAAGAGGAAAGTAGCGTACGCAGTGACTGCCGAGAACGCCGGCGCGAGCATCACGCAGATATTTCGAATATCGACCGGTAAAGAGAGAAGGGTCAGCACCTTGTGAATCACTCCACTGGTCACCATCAGGCCCGGATACAAGGTTCCTCCTGTGACCCTTCCTAAGGGATACCACGTGCGGTCATCGAACCAGTTGAGAAACTTGTAGAATCCATTGTTCACGAGGTATTTGGACGCCCGGAAGTTGAACCACGGATCAAATTCGTGAATAATGCTTTCGAATCGCACCACACTAAAGAGTCGCGATGCAATGGACGCTCCACCTGTCGTGATCAATATGATGATTTTGAGTATAAGCTGTATATTAGCCAGCAATTGAGGCCGTTGAGCCGACTCTGATCCCTTTGCCAAAGCCATTGCACGGTACGACTATATTAAAAAAAGGATCCTTTCGATAGAATACGTCGTTTTTTGTGTCGAGAGACCCTGTTCGAGAATTAGCCTTAAGTTGTCTCTCGTCTCTCCGTTTCCAAGTTCCCAAAATGCCAAACGGTTACTCGATGCCAAGTGTTAAGTTAGGCCTCGCGGCTCACATCTGGTTTTCTCTACCGCTCTGTGCGCCGTGTGACGCCGGTTCGAGTCTGGCATGTGTCCATTTAATTGAAGTCTGAGGAGTGCATTAATTAACATAGTTGATCATTGACTTACACAAAACGTCTAATTGTGCACCAACATGAACTCGTATATGAGCTCGGACGGACTTTCGAGACCGGATTCTGCCTCAGTGACGGACACTGATGGAGACATTTCTGCAATTGTAAATCGGATCCCTGAAATGGCACACCTGACGGACGGATTGCTGAACTACTTTGTGGAAAACGAGTGTTATGCGTACATCGCTCTGAAGAACGTGGAATCCAGACTGGACCTGGACGTGGTGAACTGCCTAGAGACTTTCTACTGCAACTACCTGTTTGTTCTTTGGCTGGCAGGTGAAACAGCCGAGCTGCAGAATCTCCGGTCCAAACTTCAAAACTCCAGACTTTGGGCATCCAAGGGAGTCGTATATTCCGTGAAAAAAGTCGACGCAGTGTCCAAACTAGACTATAAAACCATCTACGAGGGCCAGCCCGATCCACGGTGGGCCGATTTGGAGAACAGGGCGCTCGAAAAGTTCAAACGATACGTCTACACCAACGCTGCCCTGCATTTCACCCGAATTCGTCCCTCTGAGCTCAAATCAATGCTGGGGCTGCCAGAGCCAACCTCAATGGACGAATTGCTCACATACCTGAATGATGAATCGCGGATTTTGCTTGTATCAACGCGAGGTAGGTGGATAGCCGAGTGTGACATGGTAATACCTCCACCTCTTGAGTCGCCCAGCGAGCTCACACATGCAAATATCGACCAGCTGGTCAAGTTGGCTACGTTTTTAGAACAAGATACGCAAGTGTAGCTCGCCTTCGGCGGGACCACTCCGTGGAGGTTCGTTCTGCTTCGCAGAAACTAGATCCATCATTACAAAAACTTATTTATACTCAGTGCTAATCAAATCTAATTGTATTCAAAGACACTCTCGTATTCTGCAGAGCAGAGCTACCACGGAGTGGTCTCGCCGAAGGCGAGTTGGACCTGTTTCTAAGTGAAACTATTGCATTATGTCATTATTTGTACAACCCCGTCTATAACCAATAAATGAATATCTGTAGCGCTTCGTAGATCGCTCAGTCGGCTTTGCCCAGCTCGGCTTCTTCATCGTATCCCCCTCTGAGTCGCCCAGCCAGCCATAGGCCAAACACCGACATGAGAACCACAAATATAAATATGCTGTCAGACCACATCTCGACAAATGCCACGTCCAAAGGGGATCCGAGCGCAGTGCTCACAGCAGAGGACATGTCTCGTGGCAGATTGCTTCTGAGCACCAGCGAAGTCGACACCACATAGGTCCCAGCTAGCTGGGCTACTACTAGCGGTGTGAGTCCCAGGGAGGAGCCTTTCGGTTTCAGCAGGGGCAGAGCTTTCGAAAGAGCAGCAAATGACGTTGCTACACTCGACATCGATGCCACGAAAAGCACACCCGATATCATGAACCCCATCTGTCTGGTCCAGGCATCGAGATCCAGGGCGGGGTAGAGCCTGTGGGCTATGCCAGCCATTGAAAGGACTACGGGGTCGGATTTGGCGGACCCGCGAAAGATCCACGGGTTTCGCAGTATCAGAATATTAAATACCCGGTACATGCAGTAGACGGCAAAGCATTGGTATAGTCGATGGTACACTCGCCCCCCTGGGGTAGTTGCCCGAGTCTGGTGCGCGAATCTCGCCTGCGCATTTGACAGATCTTTGTCGAGATCTTCCTTAATGGAAGTGAGAGCGTTGAGCTCCATCTCAAGTGACCTGAGGTCGGACGACAGATTGTCGCTTCGCAGAGACGTCATCACTTTCATCATGAGGTTTGTCGTCGACATCTTGGTGCGGTCTCGGATCTGAGCCCGGATATTCTGAATGTCCCTTTTCTTGTCGTCAATGAGCTGGCCCGTAGTCTCAACGGACCGACTAAGACGGTCAATGGTGTGTTCTGTGACTGGTTTCTGGCGCGCAAAGAAGCTCGTATACGGTGCTGACACCGAACAGAAGCCGGACAGCACTGCCATAGCTGTGATACCCAAAAACCCGAGTCTGCTGAGAGCCTGGGGACCGAGGCCCGAAGCAGAGCCAGAGTGACTTTCTAGCGGCAGATATCTGCCCAATTGCACAAATAGTAGCATGTACAGCGCGAATACTACTGCCGACACATACGGCTGGATGGATTTGGCCACTTTGGAGGACGAAATGAAAGCCCATATCTCCAAAAAGGGAATCACAACGACCAGCATCGTGACCAGCGTCGGCGTAGCAACTGTCCATGCGGCAGAGCGTGTTGGTGACGACAGCAGGTCGAGTATCTCGCATAGCACGAGCTGTGCGACCACCGTCGAAGATACAATCGTGGCTGCAAAAGTGGTCCGATGGACCCAAGGGAGCGACGACTTGTGTCCCGCCATCAGGTAACTGTATGCACGCGGAGACCAAGCCGCGATCACAACAGTCGACCCTACCAAGGGTACGACCGACAGACTTTCCATGTTTTCACGTTGTGTTCAGTTCTGCCCGGCAGACCTAATTATAACAACCTAAAGCAGCCACGACGCGAGACAGCCACGAAACATCGGTGTGGCGATACCCAGTTTAGTTTGACCCGCGCTGCGTCGCAATCCCCCGAAGGTGGGACCAACCCTCCCCCGGGAGCGGTCCCGCCGAAGGTGAGCGTTCATCTGTCTTGCTGGCCTCCGGCCGGGCCCCTCCCGGGGAGGGTTGGTCCCGCTTCGCGGGATTTCACATCGAGTTGACAGTTTTTTTCGAACGAACTCCTGTTCAGCCGTGCGGTACCTTACAGCGGCGATCGGTGCTTTGATAATAGGAGCAGTTAATGACAATGCCCATTGTAGTAGAGGAAACAGAGGCCAAAGGAGCGAAAGGACAAGTGAGGGCTAGCCTATTGGGGACGCTGGTGATGCTGGTGGCTCGTATTGTCGCGTCTAGATCGTGTTTTTCTCCATTCTTTCGCTCGTTTGGATCCTTTTCTGTGCAGGTCCGGATCAGGCAATACAATACATAGAAGTTAGTGCTCGAAGTGCCCATCGTAGCTGTTTACATTCGGTCGGGTGAGTCAAAAGCCACGATCCATAATGTGACGAGGGGTCACACGTTAGACCGCGAAAAGATGTTTACATGTTTACGACCAGCGGTAACTACGCCCGTTGTTGTGGTTTTATGCCGTGTTTTGATGGTCAGAGCTCAAAGTTGTAAGATTTTTGAATTACACGTGATGCAGCAGAGGGTGTTTTTTTTTGGCTTTCACTGAGAAGCACGCAGACGCACAGTGCCCAGTGGGTCGAGAAAAATGAGTACCTTTGCGACCACGCCGTTCTGCCCCTTGCACACTGATCCTATCTGTCCTGATCCCAACCATTCCTTATGGATTGTTTAACATGTAAAGATCTTTCCCTTCACTACAGCGGGGCTCCCCGACATCGGGCCCCGCATTTACGCTGGGCAGAGTTTACCCTACCGCCTCCTTGCCTCGTGACGAAAACGGCATAGACAGCGATTCGTGGGATTATGTGCTATAAACGCACCCTTAATTTAAGGAGCTTTCTCTGCCGCTTTTAAAACACTGTGTGGGTAATTTTTTCCTGTTTCTGTGTTCTCATCTAAATCTCGAGAGAAGAAAAAAGGGTTCAACTCTCTTACGTGTGCTGGTTTGCAACTTCTGTATTAAAAGACTGAGAGGAAGAATCGATCCTCCCTGGACTTGCTGTAAATAGGAGAGAGTTCCCCCCTTTAAATTCTTTTTCTGGTTCGGTTTCGGGCTTATTATAGTAATATCTTTCAACTGCTGCGCACTGAGCGGTGTGTGCCCCCTGAGTTGATTTTCTCCTTTTCCTCTTTTCTCACCACTCGGACAGGCTATACACCTTAAACATCCGCGCGTGCGCTCCTTTTAACGATTTATAAGCCTAGATCAATCGTACTGAAGGTGGTTTTAGCTTTTCAATCCCGTGCCTAGGTATATTTTTTACTATTATAAAGCTTAGCTAAAACTCTAAGTGGCCGGCTGTGACAGATTGAATTTTTGCCAGTGTGTGCATATACCACGGAAACTGGGAGAGTAAACAGTTTGCGTCCTTCGAACTACAACTCTGGTTCCGCGGAGAGAGATTGTTTGTTCGCCTCTTAAGCATTCTATAGAGCTAGATCTCAGTTTTTTAGTGTATTTCTGGCATTCACTCTTAGTCACAATGAGTATGACTAAAACCGAGCCCATACACGAACGCAGAAAACACTTCCCGGGATATCTGGACACCAAAGTTCCCGCGGCTTTCTCGTCTAATAATCCCTTCAGAGCCACTTCGGTCGGCTCGGAGTCGTCATGGGGCCTGTCCTCGTCTTCACCGTTTGAGGACGCGGACGAGGCAGGCAGGGTGTTTTTGGATCCGGGATCATTCAAGAGCGCGAGCGTGGGAGATTTGCGGGAGAGCAAAAACATGTTTCCCATTACTATTGAAAGAGCAAGCACCTCGAGTCCGTCGAGAGAGCTTCCTTTCAACAGGCAAAGTGTCTACAGGAATTTTCAAAGGTAAGTAACGAAAAGAAGAGAACGGTGATGTTGCCTCCGGCGGCCCCTCCCGGGGAGGGTTGGTTCTGCTTCGCAGAACACGCCGAAGGACAGAAAGTTTCCTGCGACTGGCAGCTGAAGCTGAACGAAATTCTATAGTAATATACCCATCGAAGTCTTTGCTGGAGCATACCCCTTGGCTGGATCTCTAAGACTGTGAAGCTTGAGAGAGCCCAGACCGAGAACTGCGACGCGAGAAAAGTGGCAGAATTATTTATTCATCGCAATGTGCCGGGATTGATCGGATATTGATTTGGGAATTCATCCCTCTGGATATTGTGAGATTGGTTGTTAAACCAACGTTAGAAAAACACCTCTTTTGAGAGAGCCGGACATGTGGTGTTCGACATTTAGTCTTGCTTCCAAAACAGATCAGATCAGTGGAGTGTTCTTTTACCGTTGCTTGTGGCAATGGTTGTGGCAATGGTTGTGGCAATGCTTTGGGTGACAATGTTGATACTGTTTGCTTACATTTGCTCGGCTTTGAGCACAGCCTCTGCCTAAATGAAGAGTGGAGTTTGGGGGCAAGATGGACTTCTACATTTTTTGCTTTGCAATTCTACATTTCTTTGCAGGCGTGCAATCTTGTCTACTAAGCAATTGAGGATTGAGAACCACGCGATATTTTTATATTCTTTCGCTGCTATCTGGCTTCCAGCCTGCCGTTTGTATCAGCTTTTTAAAGCTGAAACAGTCGTGCGGAATCAGATCAGTCTAATGATCTACCCTATCCCCCTGAGGCGAAAGCAATATCAAAATATATATATACCGGAGTTGACGCTTGCTGTGCTTCTTTTTAACTCATGCCAACTTTGGTTGCTTGCTGACCCCAGACACGTCTTTTTTTTGTTTGCTAGGTATGTCTTGGCTCTCCTGCGATGGGCTAATTTTTTCCTGTGCGGTATCGTCATAGAACGAACCTCATCACCAAGTCTCAATATCCACCTGGATATTAGACCGGGTAACCTTTTTTATCTGAGTGTTAATCCAGGGGTTCGTTTATTCTTAGAAACGCGCGTGGGATATAACCTTTTTAGAGTTGGAAACATCTGTCACGTCTTGTGATTCTCGTTTTTTTTGTTGTTGTCGAAGCATCTCTTTCGCTTAAACTGTTTTTTTCTAGTTTTGAGTTGAAATCAGTCGGGATTGAACCAGTTTATTTTTTTTGTGACCTGTCGAGTTTAGACCCTGTCTCACACTCACATCTTGTGCTTAAACGGAGAAGAAGGGGACCCACTGCGGCAACATCCTTTAATCGCCATACCCACCACACCGACTCAACTCTCACAGCCCAGCCTCATTTCAATTGGAGCTTTTGTTCTCTCACTATCGCGCAGTGTTGCTTCTTTTGACGACTTGGTCATTCTTATTTTTATTATTATATTAGTTTAACCCACCCGAGTGGATCTTTTTACCTCCAAAAAAATGGCCACAGTTACTAACAAAAGCAGGCACTATAATACGTCAAACAATCAATCAGCCGTGCGCAGGTCTACGAACCCTTTTGTAGACGAGCCCAGTATTGCACCTGACGAGGATATCGTGGTAAAACCGAAAAGACCACCAACGTCTACCAAACCAGCCGCAAAATCAAGTGATCGCGTCCCGAGTCACCGAGAACATAGGGAACACAGGGAACACGAATCATCGTCTACGCGGGACCGTAGAGCAAACAGCGACTCTTCAGCAATGGATAGGTCGTCGGACGAAAGAAGGCACCGTCATCGCAGCGACAAGGAACGGTCGGGCTCAGAACGAAGCAAACACGACGAAAAGCATCGATCAGGCCGCAAAGACAAGAAGAAAGCAGTCCCTCTGGACGTCATTGATAAGCTGGACGTGACCGGTTTGTTCGGCCCCGGGTCGTTCCACCACGACGGTCCGTTTGACGCCTGCAACCCTCATCGTAATAAGAATACCAAGAAGGCCCCCGTGCTCGCATTCCCAGCCGACGGTGCCAACAACAGCCTGACGGTAGTCGACCCGAACGAGAGATATGCCACTGAGAACAAAGTGTTTGGACGCTCCAATGTCGATGAAGCTCACGACTATAGTGGACCTGCTAACGGCCCTTACAGAATGCCGCCGCCTGCGCGTCCGTTTGACAGCAGCGTGAAGCAGCAGCCAGTGCACGGAGACACAACCATGGGACTAGGATCGTCAACTTTCCTAGACGGAGCACCTGCGTCGCGCGAAGCCATTATCAAGTCGGGTGAAGAAACTACTGGAGCTACACTTGGCAGAAAGAAATCGTTGGTTGCCAAGCTGCGAGGAGGCAACGGGCCGGGCCCAGCTATACCACCCAAGCAGCGTGCAGCAGCACCATCATCGCTTGGTGTCCCTGGAGAGCCTATTATGCGCACCACCTCACATCCTGTCCAGTCACCTACCCAAAAGGAAAGTCTGTCCTTTGAAGAAACCATCAGGGCCGTGTCGCCCAAGGACAAGGACTCGGTAGCAGGAGGCAGTGGTCTGCTGCGGCGTGTCAAGAGTCTGAAAGTCGGCTCGCGAAGAAGAGGTTCTTAGATTTACCAATAATGAGGTATATACATGTTTTAGAATTATTAGATTATTTATGTCCGTGGCCGTCTGTCTTGTTCGCCTCCGGCGGGGGGCGCCTCCCAGGGAGGGTTGGTTCTGCGAAGCAGGAGAATCGAGGTAATGTGCGTAAGAAAAACGTCACGCGGGACAGTGTGGGAGAAGTACGTATATTCGCAGAAATAGGAACATATATAGTTATGTAAAGTCAATCTTTATCATACAGAAAGCATTGAAAGCATTGAAACTGAGCATGTAGACAATGACAGTGTATTGCTTGAATAACACGTTAAGTAAAGTCAGTTATTTTCAAACAGCCGGCACACAGGTAAAGAGAGGCTTCTGCTTATTTATCTCAAGTTAACCATTTCATACATAAAACATTGAGACTACATATAAGTCTAGTTAATCCATGCACCAAGTATTGAGAATACGTATTGACAGTCCTCTGTGTATGTCGGTTAAGTTAGCTTGTTATCATACATCAAGCATAGAGAATATACAGGCAGCTTCCGCATATATATGTTAATTAATCAGTATAATATATCAAGCAGTATAATATATCAAGCAGTATAATATATCAAGCAGTATAATATATCAAGCATTGAGACTACGTAGACAATTCTGCGAAGCAGAACAGACGAGGCCCCTTCAGGGGAAGGGGCCTCGTCGGGGGTGAGCATTAGTCTCAGCGTATACCCAGATTTCCTACATTTCTGTATGTTATATAGTGGTGTATGTTGAAGTGAGTTAAGGCATGGGGGTAAAAAAAAAAGGTAAACTACGTACGATTTTCACATCACCAAAAAATTTCACTCCGATATATAGGCTCGAGCCATAATTTTGACAGGCCGGCACAACACGAGCAATGAGGAGTGTAATTTTGTCAAAACAGTTGATGAATGGTGGTAGACCTGTGGTGAATCTGCTGGCCAGAAAGTGCGCGATCTCGACACCCAGAGGCATTCACACTGTCCCTGAGATTCCCCATATTAGAAAGGGCGAAGGCATAAAAGGGCTGCTCAGTGCAGAAGGGGTCGACGTGGCCTGGTTCCAGTACCAGGAGCATGTGCTGAACCATTTGAATGAGCTGTCCGAAGGCACTTCTGCCGAGGACCTCACCCCGTACCAAATCATCCAACAGACTGCGAACAGCCCTGAGCTGAAAGCACTTAACTTTTTCGCTAGTCAAGCATACAATAACCAATTTTTCTTCGAGTCACTGAGGCAATCAGTGAATCCTGACGCTGAGGTGTCGTCTCGAGTGGCGTCCCGCAAAGACAAGGACTGGCGAAAGGTTGACATCTCAGAGACAGTCCTCAACACTCCCAGCGATTCGCTGGAACAGAAAGACACGCTCAACGCAATGATCTCAGACTCGTTTGACTCGATCTTGGCCTTCCGAGAGCAGATGCTCAACAGGTCGTCGGCCATGTTCGGCAGCGGCTACACGTGGCTGGTGGCTACGGACAGTAACTCGCTACATGTGCTGAACACTTACAACCACGGCACTCCGTTCAGGCACAACCCTGACAATGCTCTGTCCAACGGTAACGTCGGTGCTGACATGCGCAATCTGGTTCCTCTGCTCAACCTCAATAACTGGCAGCATGTATATTTGACAGACTATGGTGTGGCAGGCAGAAGGCGCTTCTTGGAAAACGCCTTCGACTGTCTGGACTGGTCTGTAGTGGTCAAGCGGTTGCCAAAGGAGAAGACCCATCTGACGTTCAAGTCTCTTCGACGTTGAAACTCCATATACCGTCCAGTGGTGTGTGCCTCCGGCGGCCCCTACCGGGGAGGTGTGGTTCTGCTTCGCAGAAATGCGAGACACATCGTGATTTATTGAAAGAACTACACAACTTGTAAATATTGTACATAGCATGAGTGGGCTGTATCTGATCTGATCCCAGAAGCTCACAAGCTGGCCTGGTTGTAGAATACTGATAGAATAGCAGCAAGGCTCAAAGAAGCTTTCCTATAACTCCTCTACTGCGCAACTCGTATGACTAGTAGATTTATTATTGCTATACGATTTCTGCGAAGCAGAACCACACCTCCCCGGTAGGGGCCGCCGGAGGCACACACCACCAGACGGTACCTTCAGGCTTCACGTACGCGCCATATTACACCTTATACACCATAAATACGCCATTTTGTACCAAAAGCTCGCTTCATAATAACCGCTGCTCTGCCAACCCTAATCGAGAAAGTTTTCCCACACGACATGTAGCAGTGTAGGACTAAAGTCCTCAATCGCCTGCAATATGCATGCCGTGCCTAACGGCTCTAAAATTTCAGCCAGACCTAATGCTGATCGCCGTTCGTATTAAAAGTAGAGAAGAGAAGCGATAAGAATGAAAATTTAAGAAAAAAAAAGCTTTTCTCCAACAATCTTTTTGGATAGCTGTTGCGAGAAAGCGGTATCATGTCCACCATAGAAAAGGACGACTACTACAATGTCACCGAAAAGGATGACATCCAGAAACGTACCTGGACTGATAAGGTTATCGGAAATCAGTACGAACAGACCCACAAGGCCTTGAAAAGTAGGCACATCACCTTCATTGCCCTAGGAGGGACGATTGGAACTGGTATATTTCTAGCCATTGGTGAAAATATAGCACTCGCTGGGCCTGGCGGTGCCCTCATCACCTACTCGGTGGTGGGTGTGTTTGTGTTTGCAGTGGTAGTATGCCTGTGTGAAATGGCTGCGTACATTCCCAACTCTGGTGCTTTTGCCCACTATGCCTGTCGGTTCGTAGACGACTCGTTCGGGTTTGCGCTGGGTCTCAACTATTACCTGCAATGGGCTTTCTCGATCCCATCTGAGCTAACGTCTGCTGCCATTATCATCCAGTTTTGGCTGCCAAATGTCGAAGCATGGGTATGGGCCATCGTTATTATTGTGCCGCTGTTCTTGCTCCAGTTGATTCACGTGCGGGTGTACGGTGAGTTGGAGTACTGGGAGGCTCTCATAAAAGTGATTGTCATTGTCATTTTCATCATAGTCGGGCTTCTCTACGACTGGGGCGCAATTCCCACTGCCAAAGACCCTAGTCCCGGTCTATCCAATTGGCGCAACGGGCAGGCAGTCATCGGAGGCTTCTCTGCGTTTTTCCAGGGTGTCGTCTTGGCGTTTTACTCGTTTGGAGGCACTGAGCTCGTTGCTCTGACCTCGGGAGAGACTGCCAAACCTTGGAAGTACATCCCGCGAGCGGCCAAAACCACCCTGATTCGAATCGTGCTGTTCATGATCCTCACCTGTCTTGTGGTAGGACTGTGCGTGAACGAGAACTCGCCTACTTTGCTCAACGCCGCCTTTGACTCGGACGTCACTGCTTCTCCGGTCACTACTATTTTCGAGAGTGCGGGCTTTGGAGCTGCAAAGCACGTTGTGAATGCCGTGCTGCTGACAGCCGTCCTGTCGGCCACCAACTCGTGCTTCTACGCATCGTCCCGTATGCTTATGAGCATGGCCCAGGCTGGCCATATGTTCAAGATCTTTGGATGGGTCAACAGGAGAGGTGTTCCCGTTGCCTCGTTGCTCTTGACGCTTCTCATCTCTTGCCTCGTCTTTCTCACTACTATTTGGGGTGAGGGCGTTGTTTTCACTTGGTTCTTGAATATTACTGGGGCATCTGCTTTGCTGACCTGGATGTCCATTGGATTCATCTCTCTGCGGTTCAGGCTCGCTATGAAAGTCCAAGGGCGGCCCACCTCAGATCTGCCCTTTCAGCAGTTTCTGTTTCCAGCCATCCCAGTTCTAGTCTTGGGGCTGGGATTGTTCCTTTTAGCAGGAATGGGTTATGGCAGTATTGTGGAAGAACCCTTTTCGTGGAAGAATCCGTTTGGAACCTATCTCGGCTGCGGGGTATTTTTCATTAGTTATATTGGATGGAAGGTCACTCACTGGAAAACAGACAAGTTGGTTAAACTTAGCGAAGCTGATCTTCTTACCGGCATAGTGTGGGGCCCTGGTGAGGGACCCGAGTTTATGGCGCACGAGAAGGAAGTGACCAAGGAACGCATTCTTGCTGGGAGGAGTTCCATATATGGAAAGGTTCGATATCGGTTTTACCAGCTGTCCAATTTGTTTTAAAGTAGAACTAGTTAATGATAACTTAAAATGCATGTTTTTTTGGAGTTTTTTTTTATCCCAAGTTCTGCCTACTCTCGTAGGATTATTGCCTAGCAAATAGCTTGGTGGGTGGCTGCTTTGCCCGCTGGCGGGTTAGATTAAGAGGTGCAAGCCCAGCAGCTGGCCGCACGTCGTAGTCGTCGTCCCTTGGCCGCTCGGCCAATGGATGTAAGACTACTGGCTCTCGCACGGGTGGGTGCGTTAGAAAGCCAGAATCTTCACTGGAACCAAACAGAGCCCGCGCTCTGAAGAACCCAAATGCAAAATTAGAAATGTACAGAGTGCCCATGCTCACAAGAACAGTCACCACAAGAGACCTGAAAGAAAAGGGCTCAATGAAGCCATTAATGACTTCTGCAATCGTCTCGACGCTGACCTTGAATCGACCTATCGCTAGAGGATCTCTCTCCATGCATTTTTCCCACTCGAGACATTGTGATTCGAGTGCAGGGGCGCGCAGACCAGGACGGCAGTCGTTTTCAACATAGTTGCGAGTGCATTGACTCATCTCTATGGACATGGCGTTGGCGTAGTTTTCTAGCTTTATGTCTACGTCTTGCCAAAATGCCTTAAGTATCGCTAGGCCCAAATACAGGACTGATGCAACGGCAGCTGTGTTCAGAACAAGTTGCAGGTAGGTGGATATAATATATGGCAGATTGTGGTGTTGCCAAATCCACACAGGGGTCGGCATTGGCAAATGAGGGCAATCTGACGAGGGTGAGGAGATGCTGGAAGACGTAGAAGAAGATGATATAGATGATGTCGCAGAGAAACGTGAAGGTTGAGGTGAAATATCTTGCTTCGTTGTAGGGTTCTGATGTGCCCCTGCTTCGTACTTCACTAGGGCTTTGTCTACAGCCAGCTTTGCCCCTAGCCGAGTAGGCGACAAGAGGCTGCGTGCAGTTATAGAGTCGCTTGACATTGGAGTCTCTATAGCAGTAGAAGTAGATTTTTTGGGCAATTCCGTCTCTCCCTCTCCTTCTTTTGGTGGCGCAGCACGGTCATCAACACGCCGACGGCGGTCAGGCGTTTCAATCACGTCCTTCATTACGACATCCTCGCCAGCAGTAGTAGTTTCTTCTGTCTTCCTGGAATCTTCGGAGCCTAGTGACAGCGTGCCGAGTATTTGCACCCCATGGTCCACCGAGGAGTCGGCATCAATCATTTCCACGTCATGATCAACCGATGTATCGACTTCTAAATCCGATATCGTGTTTTTGAACGAATCAAACCTGAACGCCCCGTCTTCTACATGGTCTTTTATCGACCGAGCCAAGGGCTTGAAATCGAACGAATCCATTGGTGTGGTGAAGTAGAAGTGGGGCGATATCGAAAACTTTGTGTATAAGCGAAGCGGGAAAAAAAATACGAACTTTCCAGCAATACGAGTAGTTAGGATACCTAGAGATTCTGATCACATAAAATGAAGCGGAAATAAATAAAAAATATATATATAAAAATAAATAAATAGTTGGTCAGTTACCTACAGCGTTGCTGGTGTGAACTGTTGACTTTCCTGGAATACAAAGCTCTACTCCATATAACCAAGCTTCATGTTGAAGCTACCCGGCGAACTGAAGATTTCAAGTGAATCGGGGCTTTGCGGGGTTCAAAGTCAATTAAATTAACCCTGGCTTGTGTCAGAAGTTTATCTGAAAACTAAACTTACAGACGCGGCCAATCAGGGCCACCTTATCTTTCACTGAGAAAGAGTCAAAGAAAAAGTATTTGCTCGAGACGCAACGATGCGTTGAAAATCGCATGCACAGCGTCATCACTAGCGCGGTGTATATTAGTCCTCGCTCCCTTTTAAGTCCCGTGAAGCAGGATTTTGAGGAAACTTGGGGCAAAAGGAAAAGGGTCTGGTTAGGCGAGACTGTCTCTTAACTTGTCTGACCCCTTACGTTTGGCCTTTAAGAGCTGGCAGAACCTTTGACTCCACTGTGATCGGCAGGTTCACGGCAAAAAATAGCAGGCTTTCTCTCACTGATAACAAGAGTTAAATCTGTAGCATAAAAAACTTGGTAGTGCCAGTCATATCTTTTGGCAATTATTTGTTTGGTTTTTTTAAATTTTTTTTTTTTGGAACTCTCAGATTTTGCTCTTTTGTTGGTAGTATATATGGCTCACAGTGAAGAAGGAGCAAATACGGCCACGGCCACAGCCACGGCTGCTCACAGTGAAGAAATGATTGCTCGATATCGAACTTCGACTACCACAGACCCTGAGAATCAATCTCCTACTTTTTTTGGTTCAGACCCGTTGGACCTCTCCCAAGGTCTCAAATCCCAATCTGAGCTGGATCTCATCTCTTCTAACAGCATCGACAAAGGCGGTTTGTTCGTGTTCAAGGGACGTTTGTCTCAGTCTAAAGTGACGACTTTTTACGAGTCTCAAAACGAACAGATAGAGCGATTACTGAAACCTGTAGACGAGCACGTGAGGGAAGCCAAAGAGGCCCACAGCTCTAATCATCTCCGATTCAAGCTCGCAGTGTACGGCAGTTTTGCTGCAAATATCCTGCTTGCCGCACTCCAGCTCTACGGTGCAATCTCGTCGGGTTCCCTGTCTCTCTTCACTACGATGGCTGATGCGGTTTTCGACCCGCTATCCAATGTGACCCTCATTTTGTCAAACAGGGCTGTCAACAAGATAGACGTCCGCAAGTTCCCCTCGGGCCGTGCGCGTATCGAGACGTCAGGAAACATTGTGTTCTGCTTCCTTATGACGTCGGTCAGTTTTATTCTGATTGCGTTTTCTGCTCAGGAGCTGGTGCGCGGCCAGCAGGGCGAAACCAAATCATTCCATCTCCCCTCGGTCATAGCAGTGGCCGTGGCATTTTGCACAAAGCTGTCTCTGTTCTTCTACTGCTGGGCACTGCGCAACCAATACTCCCAGGTACGAATTCTGTGGGAAGACCACCGCAACGACCTGTTCATCAACGGGTTCGGTATCCTCACCTCGGTGGGAGGTAGTAAGCTGCGATGGTGGATCGATCCTGCCGGTGCCATTGCACTTTCAGTTCTGATTTCGACATTATGGCTCCGCACGGCCTATTCTGAGTTCCAGCTTCTGATTGGCATCTCAGCAGACACAGAAACTCAGCAGCTCATCACCTACGTCAGCATGATGCACAGCGACCGAATCCAGCAGATTGACACAGTCCGAGCCTGGCACTCTGGGCCTCGTCTTGTAGTCGAAGTCGACGTGGTAATGGACCCTACTGAGAGTCTGAAAGAGTGCCACGACATTGCCGAGGAACTGCAGATGAAGCTCGAGCGACTGCCCGACGTCGAGAGAGCGTACGTCCATATCGACTATGAGACACTTCACAAACCAGAGCATTTTGTCAAAAAGACGATATAAGAGAGTGAATCGTAGGCTCGCCTCCGGCGGGGCCACTCCGTGGAGGTTGGTCCTGCTTCGCAGGATTATTCTTATATTGGAGAGAGAGCTTTGCACCTTGGTAGTTTTAGGAGCTCAATAGAACTGTTTGGTACAGGAGCTAGTAGACAACACAAGTAATCAGGTGTAACAATATGAACTGCATTTTTCGAGTTATGGACCGGTTGTAGACTAGTTATAGACTACTTACGTTGTAATTTCCCGCTGTATAAGTCGCCGAGATGCTCTCGTCTCTGCATTCGTCTTCTGCACAGCAGAAAACCAAGAGTTCGGAGGCAGAACCGCCATCTTGTAAAGGCTACTAGACAGCAGAAGCAATCAGGTGCGATAGCCAGGAACGCGCTTTTAGGCATGTAGGCTACGTATGTTACAATTTCGTTCCCCGTTGTATGAGTGTTCGTGATGATTTCGTTTTCTGCGAAGCAGAACCAACCCTCCCCGGGAGGCGCCGACGGAGGCATCATGAGATGCGTGCTAAACTGTCTTCCCACTACCCGGCGCAGTACTGTTCTGCTTGGTGTTCTGAACTTCTTTGAGCAGCTCTCTCACCATGTCTTCGACCCTCTTGTTCAGGTCTTTACTGTCAGTAGTGTGAGAATCTATGTATGCTCCTACAGGTTTGTAAGCTGATTCGTGGCCCCGACTGATTGTTCCCTCTATCAGAGCGGCCGCTTTGCCTCTTTCGCGGTCCAGGAGTCCGGGATCCTTGTTGGCCTGCTCATCTACGACTTTTTGTATCGAGTTTGTCAATGCAGAGTATACTTCCTGGTTAGTGTTACCAGGAAAGAGGTTTCTACCTAGTAGCTTCTAAGTCTACGTACGCTTTCGTTAAAATCTTTATATAAACTGTGTCTCAACTCGTCAAAGATCCCTTTACGTTTAAACAGCGTCACCAGCGCTTTTGCAGCGTCTTCTTCAGGCATGAGTGGTGATGCTGCTTTATGTGGGGTGAAAAATCGACTACACAATGGAGATACCTTGGAGCAGAGGGCAGAACAAATAGTATCAAACAAAACAAAAATTAATATACTACGTCCCAAAATGACTGACTCTACAGCTCGCCTCCGGCGGGGCCCTTCCAGGGAGGTTGGTCCCGCTTCGCGGGATTTTTATAGCACCACTCTACCTCTTACACTATTTGGCCCCGCACAGAGTATCTAACATTTTGGTTCTCTCATCTGTCGTTTCATCACAATCCCGCGAAGCGGGACAACCCTCCCTGGAAGGGCCCCGCCGGAGGCGAGCACCCACCGGGCATTCACTCGGTTCCCTCGATCTTAATCGAGGGTGTGGGCGAGCTCTGTATAGCGTAGCGATCGAGGTCCCAGCCAGCTTGGGACAGTGCAGCTTCGATCTTGAGTTCGTCAAACAGCTCAGCGACAGTCCGCTGGGTAGCTCTTATCACTTCGAGTGCATCTATAGCAGTTTTGCCTCCTCGAATGGACTCTTTGGCTATGAGCAGCGCATGAACCCAGGCTTTAGCAGACGCATTGCGGGGAGCGCCGTTCATTAGACATATGTGGACAGTGGCACGTCCAGTGTGTGCCAGCGTGTAGTATGATATTATGTAGCCGTGTGACCCTGTGATGGACAGGAGGTCGTTGACGGTGGATCCAGGCGGAAGGTGTTTCACGACAGACACAAAACTGCCAAACTTGCCAAACCCGACAATGGGGTCGGAGCCGTGCTCGTGCCAGCGCAAAAGTCCGTCGCCTTCCAGAATGCGTTCCTGCGCAGATGTCTTTTTAGGATTGAGGACCAGTCGCGAGATGGCACGGTCGGTTTCCACGTCTGTGTGGGCAGCCTGTCGGATCGTGTCGATGCTGTTGACGATGTCGCTGAACACAATGTTGGTGCGTTGTCGGTTCAGCGTCCGCATTACGACGTGCGCCACGGCCTGGTAGTTGGTCCACAAGTGCAGCGATAGCAACATGAGGACTGCTATCCACATCTCTATCCCTTCGCCCTGCACTATTCCCACCACAACGCTGCCTGTCAGCATCCCCATTAGACTGATTACCGTCTCCTGGGACTGGTCTTTGGCGTTTACATCTGCGATGCTGCCTTTCTCAGGGTCTGTGAAATGCTGCGTAAGCGCAGCTCGCGATCCTCCTGCCATTACTCCGCAAATACTCCTTAAAAGCCCCGACATGCAGAGCAACGCGACTTTAAAGTTACGGCTGCCCGGGAACATGGGCGACAGACAGTCAAAAACGGTCGCTCCGTCGTTCACCAAGTCCGCCATGTAGCGGTACTTCTTGCACTCGGGCTCCAAGGCGCTCCCTAGTCTCCACGCGAACAGAATCGTCCCCATACGGCCCACCGTGTCCTGGATTATCTTCATGAACAGCGCGCTGGTCGACGTAGCCGACTCGTCGCCGACCCCGACAGCAGAGAGCACCGACCGGTTGGCAAATAGAGCCGCAATCGAGCTTGAAAATGCCTGAATAGAGTCGTATATCTGATAGTCCAGGTAGTCTGGCTTGACGCTGTGAGGGTAACCTGTGGGCAGAAACACGTTTATGAGCGACTGCAGTATCTCGACCGACGACCCGAGCTTTCCTTTGCTTGACAGTTTGCGCGTGGACAGCGTTGCCATGTTCGAGCCCTCGTGCACGTTCGCCAAAAAGCCGTTTTCGTCGAATTCGCGAATACTCATAGCGTCGGCTGGCAGTGTGTGGAACCCGTTTTCCACATCGTGTTTCTCCATCGTGTACCCGCTCTCTGCGCGACTCCTTTGTTTTAGTTGATACGTTTTTACGCTATATCACACCAATCAGAAACGAGTGTGTTCCTTGGTGTTAGAGAGCTTTGTGGAGTGAAAGTTACGTGTGGAGTTGGCGGAGAGTGGGATATGATGGGGGGTTTTGCTCGCCTCCGGGGGGTTTCTGCCTGAAAGGGGGTCTCGCTCGGCGGGAACGCAACATAGAGGAAAGCAGGGTAGTTCTATTTGGACTTAACGGGGAATTCTAATGGCGATAGGACCAGGCGTGATGAATAGCCTCCTACTGAGTCTCAACTGTAAACTACCTTGACGGCTATTATGTCAGCTCAGTCTGCGGCCCTTTTTTGCAGTCTCGCAGAGGCAGGGGCTGCAGGGGCGCGTCTGGAATGCACAGATCTACTGTTGTGCGGCTGTCAGTCGTGAAAGACAATCTAAGACAGTAGCACTACAAAGCTCATGAGACGAGCAGGGGACGCTGCTGGGGCCAGCCCCAGACCCCGTAGCTCTGCTTCGCAGAGATGTTAGAAGTGCTGCAATCGACCCCTATATGTCCCCGTGGGTCTGCACCTGTCTAATGGTGTGGCGGGTAGCTGCTTGCACGTGCAGCAGCCAGCCAACCAACCACATTGACAACAGTGAGAGTAAGTGTGTGTGTGCGCGAAGTTAAGAGAGTTCTATAAAGCAGAACCAACCCTCCCTGAGAGTGGCCCCACCGGAGGTGAGCCTGTCGTCTCCTGCTGTGAGTTTTTGTCTCATTATTGTGAAACTGACAAGTTGTGGTGATATGCGGGAACACGCCGGTTGCATAGAGATCTGCCATTGTTCTGTGGGATGCTGCATGCAACTGGTTGGAGGTTCCTCATATTCTAATGCCGACTCTGTGCTCGAGACACTCTGTTGGAAAACTCTAGAGCAAATGAGAAAGCTGCCATCTTATTACTACAAAGCAGAACTACTTTTAGGCGTTTTTTTGGGGTCCTGCCGGAGATGAGGCCCACCTTCTCAACGGCTGAGGACTAAAACGTAAACTGTACTGCAGGGATAATAAAACTCTGTTCAGTTTATAGTTTCCGTTTTCGCAGCTTCAAACTGTGTTCCAAAATGCTGCTGGCTCACATTATGCTGCCTCCGGCGACCCCTCCCTAGGTGGGTTGGTTTTGCTTCGCAGAAATTTCCGGGCCCAAGACAGTTATACACATCTCAAAGGTTAGGAATGTTCAGTCTTAGCAGATCGGTCGAAACACATCAGGTAGGAATGGCAACAAAAGGTTTTGGACGGCTCACAGATGAAGCAAATACAAGTGGAGTCAATATCATAGGAGTGAGCATGTGAGCAGGCGAGCAGGTAAGCTAACTGTGAGTAACTAAACGGTATAAGTTGCTATCTATAACTGTTACTACTATTGTTGCTATGCTTTTCGGCTAGTGTGTATTACCACGCTGGATACAAAAAGAGGTTAAATTATGGGTACGGAAGCCCATGATCATTTTACTGCTCGAGGTTAAATCATGGGTGTGTAGATACCTCTGGTCATTTTACTCGAAAAGTAAGTTGAAATAGGGCAGCTTGTGTAGTAATACCTACAAGATCAGTTTTCTCTAAGTAACAGTTGTACCACACCGATCACGCAAATTATACCAATATGGTTGACCAGCGAGCGATGTTCCCCAGTTGGGCAACGGCAAATCTACCCGTTATTCCCACTTGCACTAAGAACCTGTTGATGCCCAGATTTCAAGCCAAAAGCAAAAAAAGGGTTTGACAGACAGTATATATCCGTGACTGACTTTGCTCCGTCGCACTGAACCTGGCGTTGTTCGGATCCCTCTCTTACGCACTGCACAATCCCTCCAGGACAACCCAGCAACCTCTGTGGTCTTCTCTGAGTCAATCTCTTGTGAACGCACGAGGTACGTCACAATGCGGGATCGACAATCTTACTACTGCACGCCTGCGGCTCACTCAACCCCGAGCATTTCCGAGTCTTTAGTCATAGCTGCTGAAACAGCAGGAATATTAGCTGGCAGTTAACCCTGATAAGTTCCTCGACCACGCCAGCTCAGTGCCCTTCTGCGAAGCAGAACCACCCCTCCCCGGGAGGGGCTGCTGGAGGCCTCTGGACTTGTGCGAACTCAGGCCATCTGTTGCTACTGCCGTGGCTTCCTTGAACTCTTAGTGGCTGCCTAGACGGTGCGGCTCACACCCCTCGGGTTACGTAACTACCGTACTGTCTCCGCTTTTGTTCCATGCGCCTCCATCGTGTGACCTATTTAAAACCTGATAAAGTCCCAGCCACCACTTAATTTATTGACTCATCTTCTGTATCATATATTTCGGACGGTCTAACGGCAAGTCCTTTTAGTCAGATTCACGATATTTCTGCGCAAGTAGTTGCGAGACCGTCTGCGACATAAATAGCTCGCTCTTCCCCGTTAATACAGCCGAAGGGGATCTTTATCTTTAGAGCGAACTCGCCCAGTTTACGAGTCCGATAAGAACACTACTCGATCTGCTCAACCTACGCGTCCACCATGGATATTATCACTGTTAATATTAAGACTTCTTCTGGCTCAGGTAAGTTTTTTTTGCCACTGTTAGCAGGGCGAACGGGGTCAAACAGCCCCAAAACACAAAGACAGCGCTACGCTGAAGTGTGAGCGCGCCTCCATCGGGGCCACTCCGTGGAGGTTGGTTCTGCGAAGCAGAACGAGGCGAATCGGCTGAGCTGTTTTTGCACGGTCTGAAATCCGGCGGCTTCCTAGGCCCTTTGAACCCTTGCAACCGTTGCGTCCTCCTGTGTGCTTGCCACTCCGGTGCGCCCGTGCCCTGGTTTTTGCGGCTCAGTCTGCGCCTCCAGATCTGCGGCTTGCCTCTTGCGGCTGTACTGCCTTCTGCGGAGCAGAACCAACCTCCACGGAGTGGCCCCGCCGGAGGCGAAATTCCCCTTCGAACACCTTCTAACAAGCCATAACCCTGACCATCAACCCCAGCGAGACCATTGCCGGGCTCAAGAAGATGGCGTACGAGAAGGACCCGTCGATGGAGACGGCGCGGCTCGTGTACGACAGCCAGCCGCTGGACGACTCCAAGTCGCTGCGCGACTACAACATTACCACTAATTCCACCCTACACATCAGCACGCCGTCGGGCGTGGTCACGGCCCCCAAGCGCACGCGCAAGCGCTGCTCGTTCAAGTCGTGTATCTCGGCACCTCTGCGTGGGGTTGGCGACTGCGGATTCTGCCAGGGTCAGTTCTGCTCAAAGCATAGACTCCTAGAACAGCACGACTGTGTTGGCCTGCAGAACTGCAAGCAGCAGCTGCACGAGCGGAATGCCGAGAAATTGCATCAACAACAGACGGTCGCCAACAAGGTTTAATATTTATTGCATGTGCTACATAGACGTTGTCAATAGAGTACGTTTAACTACCATGCTGGTGGTCTTTAGCTGCCTCCGGCGGCCCGAGGGTTGGTTCTGCTCCGCAGAAACCCTCGTGATGATAATTCATCTACTTAATAATCTGGTCCTGCTAACTATGGCACTTGAGTTAACTCGCCCTCAGTCGTCGAAATGTATCACCACGATGATACTTCATCCCATGTAGATGTATGTAATAATCTGGTACTGTTAATTCTCGAAAAGTTTCGGCAAGTATGATAATTCATCTCATGCTAGATCTACCGAGGTATACTGTTAACTATGGGAGTCTAGTCGAGTCATCCTCACTCGTCGAGATGTATCACCACGATGTTAATTCATCTCACTACGTAGTAATAATCTGGCACTGTTAACTATGGTCGTTCAGTCGACTCATCCTGTATCAGCATAATGGAGATGTATTTCGTCTAGGGTCTATGCGAATAACTTGCTACTATCTATTATCCATTATCCATTATCTATTATCCATTATTTATTATCTATCAACGTCAACCCATCCTGTATCAGCACGCTGAGCACCAGGCTTCTAACATGGTCGCATTTAAATGAGCCCAGAGTGGTCATTCTCTCTCTTTGGTCTATGTTTTAACAACTCGTGCGCACTCTTACGTTCTTCCCTAGTGTTGCAGAGGTCCTTTTGGCTCAACTTCAGAGGGTTTCGAACGTTTAGCCTGGCCCAGTAACTTTCAACTCGTTCAGTATATGCTCGATCGTTCCAACTGTAATGAAGTATTAAGTGTTAAGAACTTCATTCACCATGACAAGACAAGAAGACGACTCAGGAGTGTGATTGAAAAAATCTAACGTTATCTGTTTTCCCTCTTGACTCTGCCTCTATTTCTCAACCCTATCAACTTCGCAGAACCAACCCCCTCCGGGAGGAGCCTCGCCGGAGGCGAGCCTGATTCCCCGCCGGAGGCTAGAAGCGGTTCTTAATTGCAAAGTTCACGGCGTCCAGGACGTTGTCGAAGATGTAGTTTGGCTGGGCAACGATGTCTTTGATGTCGTTGTCCTGGAAGACGCCAGTGCGTACCAGCATGCTCTGCCAGCCGTAGTTGTTGGCACCGAGGATGTCGGACGCAGGGTTGTCTCCCACCATGTACACAGTTAGGCTGTCCGTTCCGGCCCAGTTCGTGAGGAGCTTGTGCCCGTAGTCGTAGGTGGCGGTGAAAGGTTTGCCAGTGACGTGTGACTTGAGTGCGTGGCCCGTCATCTCCTTGTACAGCGCTTCTATCGCGATGCGGAACGCGCCCTGCCCGAACCGCGGCAGGCTGAACTTGTTCGCCCATAAAAGGTCGTTGTTGGAGAAGTGGATGGGCACGGCAGGCTCGGCCAGGTTCTTGAGATCCTGGGCACGCGTTCCCCAGTGGCCTCTGTCCGACAGCAGCAGATCCATCACAATCTGCGTGTCGGAACCCATATCCCGCGGGTCGGCAAACACCAGGATGGCGTCGAACTTGCCGTTGAGTTGGCCCTCGAGCGACACGGCCGGATCAGCCCATTGTTCCAGCTCTTCCCGCCTGTAACGGTGGAACGGCCACACCGACGGGTCTGCCTTGACAATGTCAGCCGGAATCACCACGTTCTGAAACCCGTAGCTCTGCGCTGCGCGACGGCAGTTGTCTGCGTCTCCTCCCACCACCAGAACCCTATCGTACTTGCTGACCAGCGACCTGAACGGCGTGTGAGACTGCAGCAGCTGCGATTCAAGTATATTCAAGCCCAGCTTCTCGCTCAGGTCAGACGCCCTTTCCCTTTCGGTCTTTCCTCCCCCGTTGGTCATCAGAATCCACGGGACTTTCGCCTCGTTTAGGTTTTTGAGCGCATTTGGGGCCTCAACTATACAGTTTGATCCTCGAAGCAAAACTCCGTCAATGCGTGTTAGAGATATACCACAACAACCGGCCACATTTCTACTCACTCCAATGCAAACGCTATCTCCTTTGGTGACGTCGAGAATCGTCGAACGGTCCGCAATTGCGCTCTCACCAAGCTTCGACCCAACATTAGGTCCGCGTAGTAAGGCCAAAAACACTTAGTGGGGTAATCTTTACTGTGCGTTGATGCGAGTTACCCTGTCTCCAGCGGCCCTGGCGGCCCCCGCCGGGGAGGCTTGGTTCTGCTACGCAGGAAGTGTACACACAATGACCAACAGGTAGAAGGTTGTGAAACTGCAATTGAGCGAAGCTCTCTAGTCGGGTGAGCCGGCCCATGGGGGATATGAATTATTTGCCTACTGAATGCAGTTGAAGCGACAGTTAACTCGGTCTGAAACCCCAACCCTCGCACTCAGGTTGAAGTTCTTATATAAGATTGTTGTAATGTTATTCACTCCACTTCGCTTAGGAGTCGGATTTCAGGTACAGAGAAGCTGTGTTGAAGATGCTTTTACGCTGATGGACTATTTGTAGGATATAAACACCATTGAGCCCAATTCCTCAACACAGAAGTCCAAAGTTGCTCATTTAAGAGAGTATCTTTTGGGTGTTGGATAACAGATCTACATCAAAGTTATGTCAGATTTGGTGTAACCAACAGTAGCGAACCTCGCGAAGCAGAAGTGTACTGTCGACTTAGCAGGTTCAGCACACCAAATGAGTCAACCTACGGTAGATAGTACCAGATTTTTTACATAGATGTTAAATAATATCAATCATAAATCATATCGACATTCATCTGTGTTGACCCGCTAGCTATCATCTCCCAACCTCTGGGACTAGGACGTAACTGTAGGACTTATTTAGACTGAACTATTTTGGTGGGCCAAGCTGGCAAAATCTCGTATTCGATCTGACAAGCGTCGCATGGCTAACTAAGTGACAGTAGTTCTATAATCGTAATCTTCGTATCTATAATACATAGTGTAATGCAAAAGCGTATAGTGATACACGTTAAGTGAGAGTGGGATTGCAGGCTTGCGCACAAACCACGTTCAGTTAGTTTCCGCGAACCGGAACCAACCTCCAGGGCCGCCGGAGGCATCTCACGGCACGCTGACGGCCTTCGGTCCCTCGTGTATTTCTTGCTGTGCTTCGGTGAGTCCAGTTTGGTCAAGAGAGAGGACAGTCTTGGTGCCAAACTCTTCAACTACGCATGCGTTTTCGTGCAGACTTTCGATAACGGCGCAAGCACGTCCTACGACTAGCAAGCCTGGCGGCCTGCTTCCCGCACTAGCTACGGCTCGCGTGGCGTCCTTGAGGGTTGTTCGAATGACCCTCTGGTCTGGACAGCTTGCTCGCTCGATGATGGCGCAGGGTAGGTCTGGGTGCCACGAATGAGACACGAGCAAGTCGACGATGTCGCTGATTCGATGCAATGCCATTAGGAACACCGTGGTGCGCGACTCGACGTACTCGGGTGGTACGGGCAAAGACCCACCTCGACCTGTGCCGGTGCAAATGAGGATTTGGTCTGCAACGCCGCGGTGGGTCGGCGTGATGTTGGCCAGCAGCGGAGCGCTGAGTGCAGATGTTATGCCTGCCACCACCTCGGCATGGTAGCCGTGGTCTCTGAAAAAGAGGTATTCCTCGGCGCCACGGCCGAAAATGTAAGGGTCGCCCTGTTTGAGCCGAACAACGTGTTGGCCCTGTTGCAGGCAGCTCAGACCCATTTCGAGGAACTCCTGCTGTGCTCTATCTGCGTTTCCTGGGAACTTCTTGGCGATGTGCACAGGAGTGGTCTGGGGGATCAGGTCGAGGACTTGCTGAGGGACCAGTTTGTCGGCTAAGATCACATCGCACTCTTTGATGGCCTTGAATGCACCTAGGGCTAGGAGATCTTGCGACCCAGGACCAGCGCCCACAAGAGAGATGCGACCCTTTTTGAAGCTGAGATTGGTTTCGCTTACTTTTTGGTTGGTGAAATCCGCGTACTCGCTTGTCAAATCTGCTAAGTTGATGCTAGACAGTCTTTCTAGTGGGTAGTATTCGACCACCTGGGTGAGAAACCTCATTCTGTCGTTTCTGTTGCCGACGGCTACTACCAGCTCGTTAAACGTGTTTGGCTGTACTGCATCTTCTTCTTCTAAAGAAGCGTCATGGGAAGAAGCCCGGTTGTCCATTTGCCGGATCTGATCCCTTAACTCTCCCACTTTCTGGCAAATGTCATTCACATTACCAGGGAGCGTGTTGACAATATGGCGTTTGATCCGGTCGGCCAGACGGCACCCTTTGCCATTCGTCGTGACCCCAAACTGGAAATCGCCATCAGTGTGCGTCGCCAGTAGTGAGAAGGAGCACAGATCAGGACGGTCAACTACATTTATGGGGACTCTCAGTCGCTTGCAGTGAGATGCAATTGCTGAAGGAGTCAGAGCTTTTGATCCTTCTTCTGAAGACGATGCTGCCACATTGCTTGACGGACTGAGAAATACAGCATCTACTACTCGGTCTACTTCTTCTCTGCCCAGGGACTGAATTAGGTCCAGGCTGAATGACTCTGTCGGTGTGAAAACTACATTTAAGCCTTGAGCTTCGAGCCTTGCTTTGCGTTTCAGGCAGGCGGGAGTAGGGTCGCCCACCATCAGCACGACATTGTCCGGGTCCGGCGTCCATTTGCACAGCAATCCCATGGTTGTGCAAGGTCTTTCTTATTTTTCGTTTAAAATGTTATAATTCGTCTTTCCACCAGTTTTTTAAGCTTTTCGAAATATTAAATATTTAGTCACGATAAGATGATCGTCAGGTTTTTTCTCCGATAATGCAATATCACGTGATGCATCATACTCAACGGTCGAATCAAAGTTATTCTAAAGAGTCTGAACATTTGTCGATTTCTGCGAAGCAGAACCAACCCTCCCTGGGAGGTTTCACCTGAGGCAGCTTCAAGTACCGTCCGGTGGTTCTGCCTCCGGCGGCCGCTCTCGGGAAGAGTTGGTCCCGCTTACGCGGGATTTGTATAGCGCCGCACTCCCACGCCGTACGTTACACGGCTCTAAGCGGCTTTGGGCAACGGATGTATATCATTCCCTGTTTTAATGGTCGACAAAAAATTGGGTGTGAATTTAACGAGAGAAGATTGGAGAGTTTCTTCGTCTATCAGAATCTGGCCTGTGGGAGAGAGTCTGACAGCAGCATATTTTTTCACATTATTGGCAGTTCCGGACATCCGCAGTGGGCCCATATATCTATACACACACGCACCATGGTCAAACGACCCCGGGGACTAAACTCAGCTGCCAAGGCTAAGAAGCTTAAAGAGTTGGGAGGAGACAAAACAGGGACGGTGGAATCAGCTGACAATAGCGCGAGTGAAGCAGCACAGGTGACAATTGAGGTGGATGGTGATCCTGATAATGAGCTGGCTCAGTTAAAGGGGATGTACAAGGCGTACACGGCCGAGGAGGACGGCGAAACTGCCGAGAAGCTTTTGCATGGGATTATTCATGAGTGTGATCGAATTCTGCGCAACTCGCAGGACGAGCCTCTACCGGCGAGTTTCCACAACGTGTATGCACTTTCTCTGTATGCAATGGCCAAGTATGAGACTGCAGACGACGAGGAAGACGAGGAGAATGGGTCGGGCCATCCGGCTGCAACTGCTGCTAGTGGAACTACTCGTGACAATGCTAAAGAGTTTGTCCTGGCAGCATTGGAACGTTCAAGCATAGGACTAGAACAGTACCCCGGTGAGTGGGAACTTCTATTCACGCGTGCCAAAATTAGAATGGCTTTGGCTGATGAAACATTGAACTCGGCTGAGCCCGGTCAGCAATATGCTGTTGCGTGCAAGCAAGTCGTCCCCATTTTGGATCAGGCTGTCAGCGACTATGAGGAGGCAGAGAACATCATTCTGGCTTCGCACGACAATAACAAAAAGTACACCACAGATCAGGTCGACAGTATAGGGATACTGTTGCAGATTGGCGACTCATTAGGAGCGTTAGAAGTGGAACTAATAGGGGAGCACGACGAGTTAGATCTCCAGCATGCACAACAGAGATACCTGGAGTGGAGTAAAGCGCGATGGGAACAAATTCTCACGCGGGTTGCACAGGGGAAAGGCAAGGGGAAAACTCCCGAGGACGATGGGGATCACAGTTATGTCATTGTACGGCGAGCCAATCGAGGCATGGGAGAGTTTTATCTGGCCATAGCTGCACCCTTGCTAGGTAGTCTCGAGGGTGACGAGGAAGACAGTGACGACGATGAGGAATCATCCAGGGGAGTGGTCGAGCTAATGGAGGAAGAAGAAGCTGAAAACGAAGAAGACGAAGACGAGGACGAAGATGAAGAAGAAGATGAAGATGAAGAAGAAGAAGAACAAGAAGATCAACTTGAGGAAGGAGAGAGACTCGGTGAAGATGGTGTCATTCTTGACAATGGTAACGCTAATGGCAACGACAAAGAGGAAACTTTGTCACAGGCAAAACAGTACCTGGAGCAAGCTCTCGAATACCTGCTCAAAGCCGAACATGAGGATGACCCTCCAACATACGTCCTGATAGCCGAGGCCCAGATTTCTCTTGCTAATCTTTACCCGGTGGACAGCGATGAACAGGTCCTGCTTTACAACGAGGCAGTCTCCCGGTTAAAAAGAGCACAACGACTGGGTCACGGTAACTACCAAGATCTGATCAGTGATTTACAGGGGTGAGCGGTATGCCGACTGGTGGTGCTCGCCCCTGGCGCGGCTCCTCCCGGGGAGGGTGGTTCCGCTTTGCGGAAGTTCACACAATACGCCAGTTGCCAGGCTGACACACTCTATGAGATTAATTCAATCACACAAGCACCAGATTGGTGGTCGCAATTTTGGGCCGACTACAATCATTTACAGTAACTAGTTACATTCCTTCAAAAAGCCCCACGGGTGTCGAGCTGGCCTCTACAAGGTAGTTTACAAGTAATAGTCGAGATACAGACACTGGGGTTCAATTGTCAACTTTCATAAACCATACTTTAGTATCTCACCTGTTCCTTGAATCATTGACCTTTTTATTCACTTTTCTCCGTAAAGTCAAAGTAGAATCAATACAAGAAGCAGTGCTATTCCAGAACTAACTAAACAAGCTTTACAAAGCGGTATAGTCGTACAAGTTGACAGAGTAGATTTGTCGACATTGACCATAGCAGATAATTTTAGCACCGGTAATTTCAAGCTCAGATGGCCTTTTGCCGTTTTTTTCTGCGTAGCAGAACCAGCCCTCCTCGGTAGGGGCTACCGGAGGCAAATTCAGCCTTTTTCCTATATTTTTAGTATATTTTATTGTTCAGTTAAGTGTATGTGATTTGACTTCGACGATAGTCAGATATCAGTCCTAAAACGGATCTTCACCATTGCCGCATATATTAACTTAAATAACTATCCAACTCTGATCCACCATTGATTTCATTTCCACCCCCTTCCATTACCACACAAGAACCATGTCGAGAGCACGGTCAATAGGAGAAGAGGTGTGGAAAAACAAGGTAGACAAAGTAGTAAGTTGAGTTAAAAACTAGTTTGATGAGACGATCCAGCAACTGACCAGAATGCCGAACTTCTCACCCTGAGTTATGGCAGTATTGTCGCCCAACTATGCCGAGATTTCAACGGCGACTACGGCAAGGTGAACAAGCAACTGCACAAAATGGGCTACAATATCGGAATACGACTGATCGAGGAACTTCTGGCCAAGTCGAGCATCGGTCGCTGCACAAACTTCAAAGACACTGCTGAAATAATCTCCAAAGTGGGATTCAAGATGTTTCTCAACATCACTCCGACTATCGACAATTGGACTGCCGACAATAAGCAATTCAGTCTTTTCTTTGACGAGAACCCGCTGTCTGAGTTTGTAGAACTGCCCGACGACGGCCGAGCCCAGAGGGAATTGTGGTACTCCAACATTCTGGCAGGAGTCATCAAGGGCGCTTTAGAGATGGTCCAGCTCGAAGTAGAGACAGAATTCGTGAGCGATGTGCTGCAAGGAAGCGACTACACCGAGCTGCGGGTAAAGTTCATTAAGTTCCTAGAAGACGAGGTTCCGGCGGGTGAAGATTGATTGACCGAGACTTATCGCGTAATAGGTATATCGCCTCCGGCTGGGCCACTCTGTGGAGGTTGGTTCTGCTTCGCAGAATGTTATAATCCCAGTCGAGAGCGGACGGTTCAGGCTGTTTTGAAGTATCCACGCGTTCTGCTTCGCAGAACCACCTCTGCCCGGGAGCGGCCGCCGGAGGCGCATCGTACTACTACTACCGTGTATTTAATAAAATGCTAAAATATAATGCAAAAGTGATCAAAAGCTCAGTCTTCTTCATCGTCGTCGCTTTCTGCCGCTTTGCGACTTCGTTGCCGCAGGGCCATGGCACCTCGTATGCGTTTGGAAACTTCGTCCTGGAAGCTCTTCTGAGACGGAATCTCAATGCCGCCCGAAGGGTTGCGCGAGTGGTTGAGGCTGTTTGAGTTGGTCGCTGTGTACTCGTTCGAAAACAGAGGAATGTTGGAAAGATCCGACTCGGAGGTGACTCTTGAAATGGCGTTAGATTCGGTCGACGCCTTGGAAATGTTGGAATCACTGCGGTGTCTGTACGGAGGCCGTTCATTGTGGACGGCATGGCCGTCATTTGGCTTCTGGCTGTTCCGAAGCGTTCCATTTCCATGCTCGCCATTGGGTTTTTGGTGGTCTGAGTTAAACTCAGTTTCCTCTTCTCCTGCATCGTCTGACTCGCCGTCTTTGGGTTCCTTTTGCAGATCAGTGGCAGAAGTTGATTTCACCAATCTAATACGATCAAAATCACCGTACAGCGCTGGCCCAAGCGTATTGACGACTTCTGAAATCTCGACCACAAGGTCTCTCCTGGTATTTCGAAGCTTCTCAATTGTGTTTTTGTGCGAGGGGTCCAATGCCAGAGCCAACGGTCTCAGGCTTTTGAAAATATCCATGCCCGTTTCGCCAATAACCAACGCTGCGTACGTTACGGGCGGTAAAACGGTGTAGGACGTCAGTATCACAAAGATGTAATTGCGCCAGCTGGGCTCCAGCAGACCCCACCGGGTACAAAAGAGGTACGACGCCAAAACACCGTACACAGTGTACACCAGGGGAGCCAATCCGATAGCAACTAAAATCTTCCAGGTCGCCACTACGTCATTGGCAGCGACTTTAACAGTGGATGCTCGCAACGCTTCGGCAGCTTTGCGGCGAGAAATTATCTTGGTCGCGACAAATACGGGGCTAAACAGAATTGTACCCGGTAAACTAGCAGGGACAAGGACCAATAGTTTGGCCAGGCGATACAGCAACTTGAAAATGATTTTCGAGGGCCCGATGGTCGAAGTCTCCACCTGGTGGTCCTTGATACCCAAGTTTCGAAGTTGTTTGTTGTACGATGCCACCGCCTCTCGCAAGTGGATGATGGCAGGGTGGTCTCTGTAGTGGTTGTAACCCTCAATAAGCCGGCGTGTGAGTTCAACAGTAAGTGAGAGAGAAAGTCGTCGACCTGGAGGATGATACAGCCTTCGAGCCGCCTGGATGGTCATCAGAGTGTCGTAATCGGGGCAAGTCACCGTCACAGCTTTGAGACCCACAGTTACCAAGTCAAGCACTTTCTTCACTGCCTCTCGCTTTTTATCACCCCCTTGCTTGTAAGCCTCGACGAGCTCATGCGGGATTTCCATTGGAGGCCCAAACTCAATAACAGCCCGCGACCGGAACTTGTGAGGGTGGAAGTAGTTCATTCCACACGGGACTATCTTGACGTTGCAGTCCTCATTTTCGGCCAGTGCGCCCAATGCCATGATAGCTACTCCTGCTTTCAGTGGAAGCAGGTCTGTGCGGTCGTGTGACCCTCCCTCAGGAAAAATTCCAATGCAGTTACCTTTGTGGAGGTGCGAGAACACTTTGTGGTACATCTGTGACTGGTTGACACGGTCTGCGACCTTGTACTTGGATCCACCTTCCGACCTGAGAGCTTTCAGGGCCTGGGGCCCCTTAAACTCTTTGCGTAGTGCCAGCTCAGTGTCCGATACAATCTCGGTAATCTCTGAATTGCCACCGGGCACTCCAATTAAACCTCCTGTCATGCATTCTTTGGTGAACTTTGTACCTTCGCCAAACACCCTCAAGGGATCTTTGTCCAGGTCTATGCGAATTTTGCCCGAGGCTGGCTTCAAGTTGTCCTGCGCTCTTACCACCCCAATGGCCGAGGTCAAGCGAGCCATGGAGCCTATAAACTTTCGACGCAGTGAATTCTCAGCCACCAAAAACGAAATTCTACGGCCCGCATAGTACCTGGCCTGTTGCATCAGAATCATCGGGTCGATGAACTGATTGGCATGAGGGGCACCCACGAATATCACTGGTCCTGTCTTGGGGATTCTGTAAGCGCCGCGAGGCAGGATTTCCCTGAAGAACAGGTCGAATATCACTGTGAAAACCCAGACTACAAAATCGTAGGCAAAATGATTGTCTGCCATTTTTGTTCTTGGTGTGTGTTTTGAGTTTCAGAAAATATTTTTTCAAAAGCTTTTTTTCTGCGTGCAAGAGTGCAAGAACGAAACTCCTCTGCAACTGTTTTTTTATGCGACGAAGTTATTGCTCGTCTCGCTACCAGATCTTTCTCTTACTTCGTAAACCTGCACCTTCTTCTGCTGGTTGCTTTTTTACCCGACTTCTGGTTATGTGTTTTGATGCTATTACTTCTTAACAACAGCTCCTAGACTTTGCAGACCAAACCTGTGGTCGTATTTCAATGTTCAGCGAAAGACCATGTAAAGCAGGAAGACAGTCTCTCTTTAAACCCGCACTGTAGAGCTCTTCAGCAGTCTTTTTTACAATACACGCACGAATGGGACAACTATAGCTGTTCCAACACTCCTCTGGCAAACTGTTGAGCTTAAATCCCGTTGGGGCATGACTGCATCTTTTTGATGATGCGGCGGGACGCTCAGCCCCATGCCGCACGCCGCAAATATTGCGCCTCTCGCACGATGACCTTTGAGCCAAGGTGAACGAGGCTGGGCCGCTCCGTGGAGGGTCGTTCTGCTTTGCAGAAACCGACTGTCGCGGATCATCTTCATCTTCTGCTTCTGCTTGATCTCAACTCAACTATTGAACCACTAACGTTTATCTAACGTTTATCCAAAGAGCCCCCTGCTCTCGCGGTTCCCCTGCATCGATCACGTTTAAGGAGTTACGATGGGGGCGAAATCAGATCGATCGGACCGCTGTAAATATTTTAGCCAACATGTCACTGCGAGCTCGGGGCCCCAAAACTCCATTTTCTCACGCACGCCATCTTCCCGCTGGTTTCCTACGGCGGCATATAGGCAGGAACAAGGTTTGGGTCCTCCCCTCTATGCCAGATCTGTGTTGATCTCTGCGCGGTTCTTGGAGATTAGGTTCGAGTGCATTATTGTGAAAGCCAAACGGCAGTGGGGTAGGACAACAATGGTGGCAGGCATAGCAGTGACAAAAGTGCCAGGATATCAGTGTAACCATCAGCTATAGTCGTACGCGCTAGTACTTTTTTTTTTCCCACGCCCGAGGTTTACCCTCGATACTGTACTCGCTTTGTTCTCTTTTGTGTTTCCCGATTACCTACCTCGATCTTGTCCGATCCGGAATCATTCCCTGCCGATCCGGATGCCATCCAGACGTACAATACTGTGAGCCCTTGCAGTTCTGCAAGATGAGAAATGTACGTGGGATCTTGGGGCGGAAGCGGGTGAGCACAGTATCGGTTTCGTGGCATCGATGGGGTAGGAGTAAAGGGGAGCACGCGGCGTATCTCGTAGACTTAAAGGAGAAATCGGGTTATTGAGTTAAAATGAAATGAAGTTGTTTTGGGAAACGGGAGTAACTAACTCGTAAACCCCGATTGATTGCGACTGAGTGGGACGGGGGGAAAGAAACAAGCTAAATGGTGCGCGTCGTATAGGCGGGTGCTTGCAAACTTAGTACACTGTAATTGTTTCCTTGTAGAGGTAGTGATAGTTTGCATATAGGGGAGTTTATTTGGTTGGTGGGGACGGGACCCTATTGCTTGTCCCTGGGTTTGTTCTGTTTTTTGTTCACCCTGTTCACTTGTCACATAAGATTTACATTTAATGACAATGCATGATTTTTGAAGATCCACAAAAAGGCCCCTTGCAGTTTGTTTTTTTACATAATCGACGACCGACTTCTTAATCCACTCCATTATGGACATTTGAAATAATTATGGTGCTTTTCAAAATCTGATCTTGTATTCTTATTTATCGTGTACCGTGGCAGAAAAATACCAGTCCGGTGAAACGAGATTTAGCAGTGCCCGTTTAAACAACTAGCTCGAGCTAGTGTTCCTTTTTTTGTTCTGTAGCAAACGTCAAACTAAACGACTGTTTGTCCTTTGTAACTACATCCTCTTTCTCGCTCTTCGAACTTCCCCCCTTCCCTGATCTAAACCACCGTGGTTATATTTCAGGGTTTCCACTGAGTTTCACAATCTGCTACGTCCCGCGCGTGTGGATTGCATTTGCACTCCCGCGCCGTTTTTCTTTGGCCCTTGTGTGACAAGGACTCCCCCAGTGCAAGATCTCCAATCGATCGATAATATTAAAATTGTTTTTTCACTTGTCTAGTATTCAAGTTAGTCTTGTTCCCTTTTTAAAGAGCCAAGGCGTGTCACTTCGAACTGCTCAAAGGAGAGAGCTGGTCTGTCACAGAACCATTCAAAAATAAAGCGCTACTCCACATACATCGCCATTGTTTCCTACTCAACATCGCGATTCTTTTGGAAATATTCGAACGCGAGATATCGACTTTATACAAAACGGAATCTGATCCAGTTTGTATTTGAATTCCCTTATTTTTTGACTTTCGCGTTTTCACGACTGAATCAAGATCAAGGCTCGTAAAAGTAGTAGGCTCAGACAGATTCAAGAACGCTCAGCATTAGCAAAACGCTCCAGCACTCCTATAATCTCCAACCTTCAACCTTTAAGCTTCAACAACATTTCTTGGGTACGACCCGTTCATTCGGATAAAGCTCGGTAATTGGATCCTTTCTTGCGGTTTAATCTTAAAGTGACCTCCCGGTTAAAGCAACTTTAATATATCTACCTGCTTTTGAAAGATCCTTCAAAAGTTAAAATAAGTGGAGAAAACTGGAAGCTGTTACAGAAGGGTATAGCAATTGTTACTCGATTGGACCATTGCAATTACTCTCTCGGTGCTACTTTCCAGGCAAGGCTGTAAAGGCTACGACTGTTAAAAAAAGCCAAAGTCGCGAAGACATCGAAAAAGTCGATTTCAACTCTTGGATCTAGGCAAAAACATGACTGAAAATCGGTAAGTAGGTAGATGAGATGAGATGTATCTACATCTCCTGGGGTGTATGTATGTGGGATGGGTAGATGCCGAGTGGCTGTACTGTTTCTGACATTTCCTCAAAGTCGGAGGAGAGATACAGAGCGTCACGACGTTCGACATTACATTTCAGAGGTGATCATGAAAGAGGCCACGAAATATGGAAATAGAGCTTCACAGAGTGAAAACAGCGAATATTCTGTTTTAGAACATGAACGCAGTATGGCAAACGAGAATCGCGTGGAAAAAATAAGGTGTTTTTTAATGTCTCTATATTGTTTTTCTCACTCATTTTTGTTGCACATCGCGGCCCCCGACTGCCTCCATAATATCCATGGCAGTAATTATTTATGATGGGCCGGAGAAAAATTATTTGGTCTAATTACAGCGCACTCTTTCTTTTGCTTTCTGGTATCATTTCAATCTCGCTGTATCATTCGTCATCCCCTCTATATCACACTCTAACAAGAACTCTCCCCCCGATCGAATCAATACCAAGACTGCCTCCAATAATGACGAACAGTTCATATATTGGGGGTAGTACTCAAGCTTCTGGGCAAAGCCAAAACTTGTCCTCTAGCCCAGCAATTCTAGGGAAACCTCTCACTGTATCTACATCTACCAATCCCACCACTCCTTGGGCTTCAAATGGTCCATCCGTGGCCACCACAACTACCAACAGTCCTCAAGGCTCCCCTTCGGTCATGGGCAGACTGGTAAGCCCTCCTAATTCCAGAAGGACCTCAGATGAAGTGGCCAACGATATTAACGTTAAAACAGACTATTCGACCACCACAGCCATGCGGTCTGGCCTGCTGCCACCAACGCCCACTCAAGTGTTTGACCATCGATACTCGTACATTGGTGGACCACTTGCCCAAGTACCAGGTCAGCAGCAGTTGGGTTCCGTTGGCCAAAACCATAATCAATCGCAGACCCAAAATTCGCCATTTGGCCCATTAGGATCCCGTGGGCAGCAACAGCAACAGCAACAGCAACAGCAGCAGCAGCAGCAGCAGCAAATACAACAAGCACAACAACAGCAGCAGACCATGCCTGTAAATGGAATGACAGACCATGAATTAATGGCTCGTCTGCACGAAGTGTCCGAGACATCGTCCCACCTGTACTATTTTTCTAAAACCGCCATGGAGCAGCGCCCCAATCTAGAGGTAATGCACTCACTAATCCGGCGTGCAAGAGGAACCAGCGAGTTCCTAGAGTACTGGTATCACCGCCTGGTCCACGACGAACAGATGCGAGGGTACTCTCTAAACTCCGTGGCAGGTGGCATGGGCAGCGGAATTAGTAATGGTGGCACTAATAACAACCCTGGTGTGTACGACAACATGGTGAAGCGCGACTCAATTAAGGAAGACAGCGATGGCAGTCGGAAATCGAAAAAGAGAAGCCGCCAAGGGTCCGGTGAAATCGTCCGCTGTCACCAGTGTGGCACGCACGAGACGCCGGAGTGGAGAAAAGGCCCCGAGGGATCCCGTACTCTGTGCAATGCCTGCGGGCTCTTTCATGCCAAGCTGGTGAAGAAAAAGGGAGAGGCTGAGGCGGCAGAAATATTGAGAGAGCGACGCGAGCAGAACCTGACCAGGCTGAGCGTGGATAAAAGTTAAGATTGCTGTACGATAGTATTTATTATTACGAAGCCACGAAGTAGCAAAATACAGGTTATGACTAGCTGGGTCGCTGCTGGGGCCAGCCCCAGACCCCGTAGCTCTGCTTCGCAGAGATCTTATGTCTCAAAATCCAGGAGGTTGAGGAGACGACTCTCGTCCGACGTATAGTACAAATAGGTAAAGAGATACGTCAACTAGATCAGGAGGTATTAACTTATTATAACAAGAGAGAGAGGGATAAAGAAATAAGAAGGCAATAAGGATATACTATAGATCATGAATCCTCTGCGAAGCAGAGCTACGGGGTCCGGAGCTGGCCCCAGCAGTAAGATAGTTTTTGTCTGTTAAATGTGGATTGGTGAAATAATGGAGACTCTAAAGCCACCTGAGGGATTAGGAACACGCGAGAAAGTTCGACAATAAAAGTCATTCTGCGACAGAGAAGAAGAGCAGGAAAGGATTTGTAGGTAATGTTCACCCACCAGGCAGACTCAACACATCCAGTCCATCAAGAGATCGTTTACTACGAGTATTCTGAATAGCGTAACAAACGAAAGATTTTGAGATATGGGTTCTCTGCGAAGCAGAGCAACGGGGTCTGGGGCTAGCCCCAGCAGCTGTCCCGTTTGCCTACAGAATGAAAATAATGACAAACAAGGTAATAAAGTCTCGTTCAGACTGACCCCCGCCGGGAGGCAGATATGCTATGGATTGGTTTGAATTAGTTTGACTCTTTCTTCGAGTCTTGCAGTTCCTTGACCCGTCGCTGAAAGTCGAGATATTGGCATTCTTCGTAGTCGTGTCGCAATTGGGTGCATTTCCAAGGCAGAAAAGCCGTGTCGCGGCGACACTGGTTAAGAGGAACCAGCAGACGGGCGCATCGATCCCGAAACCCGAGGGGGATGTTGTGCTTCTTCATTTCTTCAGCCGATACTGGTTAGTTAGGTGAGCTGAGGCGATACCTAAAGCTCGAATGCAACTGCAACTGCTCATTAGCGTCTACTCACAAGGCTCGGGGAATTCGGTCATAGCCATCTTATCTATGCAAACAATAAACCAAACGCGTCACTCGCCAGGAGATGTATCGTATCGTCCAACTGCCAACTGAGGTTCGATGATGTTGGAGTCTTCAAAAGTTTCATTGGAGGGCTTCTGCACAAGTGTCACAGCGTTGGCGGCACAGCCTCATGCGTGCGTGCGCCGCAGGCGCCGCATGTGCCAGCGAGTATTGTTGGTATCGTTACTATGTGCCTGGATGGTAAGCATCGCTTCCGGCGGGGCCACTCCGTGGAGGTTAGTTCTGCTTCGCAGAAGGCTCTGGGTTGTGAAGAAGCTGCATTTACAGGGCTACGCGATGTATACAGCCACCACCCCCTCGTCCAAATTCCACAACTAGTTTAAGTGTAGCGGATTGCAGGATATCACGTATTGTTGCACATACTGAGCCTTGATGGTGCCTGTTTCCCCTTTATTTCCCTCTTTGGTCGTTTGCTTCTCTACATATCACTTTAGGTAGCGCGGTTTGTTGCGACCCCTGCAGTGAAGTTTGGTTACCCAAAGGAAAACTAGGCGTATTTAAACAGTGAGAAGGGCAATTAAAACACGGCTCGGCTATGTGTATCAATAGCTAGCATCTGCTAATAAACGATGAGTCAACAATTGATAGTATGACCGTAGTACACAATCATTTACATAAATCCCTGAGTGAGATGCAAGTTAGCCGTTATCGTACTCATGCTGCAGCTACGAAGTGAAAATCAGCCAGCCGTGTCTCTCACTCTGATTCTAACTACATTAGCATATTAGCATTAGCATATCAGCATATTAGCATATCAGCATATCAGCATATCAGCATATCAGCATATTAGCATATCAGCATATTAGCATATCAGCATATCAGCATATTAGCATATCAGCATATTAGCATATCAGCATATCAGCATATCAGCATATTATCTTGATAACATATTCACTACTAATAATATGAGAATGCTTACAGGCTGACTTATGAAGTTTCAATAGCCAAAGAAAAAACCTGGTGTATTATATTACTACAAAAATAGTTAATCATGTCTGTGTATGAGTGAGAACAGCATTAGGTATTTCACCTATAGTGGATAGTATGAACGTTACCTGGTAAGGTAGCGTTAGTACAAACTATCTAGCATATTGGCATATTAACATATTCACTACTAATATATGAGAATGCCAACAGAACAGACTTGTGAAGTTTCAATAAAGAAACCTGGCGTGTTATTCTACAAAACGACTAATTACGGCCCTGTGTAAGATCGTGGACAGCATTAGGTATTACACCGATAGTAGATAAAGTATGCTTGTTACCTACTAAGGTAACATTAGTACATATATCTACATAGTTAGACATTGAACGGGATAATTCATCGTCTCGTTGGCATCTCACTCTTGCAGTGATGATTTAATTTCTAAAGAAACTGGTGCGCACACTTTTCACAGAGCAGAACTATTTAAACCCTGTATATTAACATGGACTGATACAGAGTGTGTCGACCTATAGCTGATAGTAGTTACCAAAATATCCATATATGCTCGAATGAGATACCAATCATCGTCATCCTGCAGTTAATTCTGAGAGAAGTTTTGCTACCCAAAGAAACTAGACGACGACGTGTTAACCCCGCTTGACGAGCCAATTAAAGCTCGCTGCCTCAAGTCTACTATACTACGGTATGTGGAGCTGCTGGGGCCAAGCCCCAGACCCCGTAGCTCTGCTTCGCAGAGAAAGATCATATTCTCATTTTGACGCTTTTCTCATTGGCAGGTCTCGTAGTTGAATCACTGCAAATGGAAGCCAACTGACAGTGGCTGCCTGACCGCACACCACTCACTAATGGATCCTTTGCCGTTCGAGTTTTCCGCGAAGCAGAACCAACCCTCCCCGGTAGGGGGGGCCACCGGAGGCCAAGATCACGTTGGCGTTCGTTCGTGGTTCACGTTTGAGGTCTCTTGTACAGTCATTTACCCCGGATATTCTTGATCTGTATAATTCCAGCTATAAACCCGCGGCTGTTTCAGGCACTTCAAATGTGAAATGTGGGGAAACGTGGAGGTGAGTGGTGGTAATGTGGTGGTAATGTGGGCGTTTTATTGTGGGGTCGGTCTAACGTCAACAGAAGTCACGTAACGAATCGAGCAGAGGCAGCAAGGAGCAATGGTCTGCTTTGTGGTAAAGGTGCAGGCGTATTGAAATCGAGATACGGAAGTTATGAACGTGTTGTTTCTTTTCGTTACTATTTCGACGTAGGTGCCACCTCGTACGAGATTTACTTTCACTGCCACAGCCTCTTCCACTATACCTAACCTTTAAAATTACTCAGTTGAGGCAAACTTTACGCTGAGATACGCCCCCCACTGCCCCACTGCCACCCACGCACTAAGAACTTCGCCTCCGCGGGTCTCCCGAACACCTCCCGGAGACCCAGGGGAGTTCCCCGGAACGCATGAACGCATGCGGCCGAGGTGCGCTCCTATCTGCCCATACAATACGGCCGAGGTTGCCCAATACGGCAATATGAAAGGATCGCACGTGCTTCCGACCAACTCGGATGAATTGGATTGGCATTCAAATGTGCCGAGCGGAAAAATCCGGGGCAGCGGACGGCTGTGTCAGAGAAATTCGGTCGTAGTTCTTGAACCTGAAACCACTCGTGTCAGAGAAGAGCTAAAATAACCCGCTCTCTGCTTCGCAGAGCTACGACGTCTGGGGCCGGCCCCACCAGCTGGACATACGGCAACCGGCTAGTCCAGCTAGCGGGCGGTAACTCCTCATCGTGTAGCCACCCCACCTTTCTTTCCGGTCGCTGGACCCCCAAAGCCGATCGCACAAACGAAAATGCCCAACCGCAAATGGCACTTTTTTCTTCCTTGCATAACCCTCGGGCTGAAGCTCGGTTGGGAACACTGGCCAAAAGCAACGTTGCCGTGGGGGAATAAGTTCGGTTATATGGGGTTCATGTAACATTATTTGTATATATAGCGACCGTCTGTCAAAAAATAGTTTGGGGTAACATTAGTTTGAACTGTATTTAAGCTTTATTTATCTTGCCCTCCTAGGATCCATCAGCCTGCTCAGTAGGTAGCACCGACACACTTTCGAAAGCCTTCAACCTAGACGACTTTGCTACTCTACTCTATTTTATATAGCCGACATTCCCCCGACACGGCGTAGTACTATTGTAAACAGCCTCGCAACATCGTAACATAGAGAGTTGAAACGCATCTGGAACACAAACATGCTGTTATCGGTGGCGTACAAGTCGCCAGCTTTCGACCACATCGAGCTGGTCGAAAAGTCGGTCGAAAAGACCCTTCAGAGCCCGCGGCACCGACAGGCGCCTCTGGTGCTCCCGCTCGCCAAAGCACTTCCGTGTGAATTCTCGGACATGTACGGCGAAGACGTCCTTAGCGACTCGAAAAACCTCAACGCGCTAGGAAGGCCGCTGTTCACGCAGCGTGACCTCATCGACTGGAGCCTTAACGACCTGCGCAGTCTGCTCATCGTCGACAGACTTAAGCCCCAGTGGAACGGCCAGCTGCCTCTGATAGCCGAAAAGGGCTACTCCATGATCCATCTTCCCCTGGACGCCAGCGACGATGAGATCATAGAGACGCTCGTGTCGAGCGACGTCTACAAAGAGCACAACTTTGACGACAAGTTTCTGCGGCAGACCGCTAAGTACACAGTCGAGGCAGCTCGTCAGCGTCCGGTGACGTCTGGCTGCGCGTCTCCTTCGTCTGTGTCTTCTTCGCCTGCCTCGCCCATCGGCTCTCCCGTGTTTGACTTTGACCAACGACGGCTGCCCCTCACTAAGCCCCAATGGCGAAACATCATTGAAAACTACCTGCTGAACCTCGGATGCGAGGCCCAGTGCCGCATGGACTACAAGAAAGCCTGCGTGATTCTCAAGAAGCAGAAACAGCAGCAGATGGAGTCCAGCAGCAACGGGTCCAACAGTCTTCTGAAAAAGGCGCTCCTCACCTCTTCCTCGACCTCGCCTGACTTCCCTTCTTACTTCAAGTCCCATCTGGCCCAAAACGCCAACGGTAAGCCCAGTCTGAGCCGGGCTGAGAAACAAATGGTGTGGGTGACCGTGCAGAAAAAGCTGTACGAGCGCTTGGGACTCGACTGGGAAGCTGACGACTTCTTTTGAACTCACCGAAACGCCTCTGGGGCCGGCCCCAGACCCCGTGGCTCTGCTTCGCAGAGATTCTGCTTGTGGCGACAGACCAGGAGAGGAGTGTTTTTTACGTTAACATTATTACACGTCAGGTCGTGACAGACTTGGCGTTATCACGCATCCAGGGCTTCTATAGCCTGGCTTTTCACGTTTTTTTTGCATTGGACTTGTTCACGAACATTCGCGAGTCTGTATAACATTACATTAACATTAGTATCATATAACTACTGTATACCATTATTTATTCATTTATTCAGCTATTTCATTTATCATTTATTCATTTATTCAATTATTCCATCTTTCAGCTTTCAGCTTTTTATTCATTCAACTTTTTATTTATTCATTCAACTATTGCTTTATTCAATTACTCATTTATTCACGTCTTCAGGAGGAGTACCTGAACACAGGATCCCTTACATGCATAACTCTATATACCAGCTATAAGCTTTCTGCGAAGCAGAACCACACCTCCCCGGTAGGGGCCGCCGGAGGCAGCTGGAGATGTGTATATATTTAATTATTCATAGTATCACGTCTTTTAGAAAGAGCCTTCTCCTCAGGAATGCCCTGCGATAATGTAATGTTTACCCACGATAATTAACGAGAATGAAGATCTCACAAGCTGTCAAGATGTACCGATCTAATGGTTGCTTCATTTAGAGTTTCGGCCCGACTGGACTGATTGTAAATGTTCTAGGTAACAGGGAAACAATTGGTCAACTACAAATCAAGAGAGGTGAGGAGGGGTATATTCTGGTGCGGTGGTTGAGTCGCATCCAATTGGCTGAGTCGCATCCCCGTCGTCGCGATTCTATGCAATTGATGAACGCGACTAACACATTTCGGAAAAGTTGCAATCAACACCAAACTGCAACGTACACTTCCGCCCAAATTCCGGAACAACCCAACCCGTCAAGGGTCCCAAGGCAGGGAGCGTGTGTAACTTTTAACTATGCGTATCATTTAATGTCTCTCTGTAAACGCGGCCAGAAAATAACTACAATTACGACTTTTAGTCCCACTGTGTTTGATGTTTTAAGCGGCTTCAGCCCGAAATTTTCCGAATTAAACGTCCCGGTTAACCCGGGCTTGTATCCGAGAGATCACACAAATGCCTGCCAGGTTTACAAAAAAATTCCAATTGGCTCTCTGCCTGCTTGCTATCTTTTGCTCTGATCGATTCGTGTCTGTCGTTTTCACAATTGAATTGGCCAAGTGTGACCCGAATACCGGCCCGATAAAAGGGGTTTAATACGGAGCTAAATGACTCCAAGGTTTAGGGTACAGCCACTCGGACTAACTAACTAACTACCTACATACAGGTAATCACTAAACTGTTATTGGTGCTCGACAAGAAAAAATTTTTGCGATTCCAAGCACGATTTACACAAGCCTGTGAGAAGGCAACTGGACGTGACGTGCTGGGGCCAGCCCCAGACCCCGTAGCTCTGCTACACAGAGAATTGAACAATGCCTCCCACTCCAATACAGCCAAACCCCACTCTGTCGCTCTAATTACGCCGAATCCCCAGATCTCGCATTCGGATCTGCCGCTGTCAAAGCCGCACGCCGCACTACCCCCACTGATTCCAACAATAGGCAGTCAGCGCCGCCTCTGATTCTCTGCGAAGCAGAGCTACCCTCCCTGGAAAGGCCCCGCCGGAGGCGAGCTCCACATCGTCTCCGGCGGGCGGTTCTCGTTCTCACATAACTCACCCTGGTCCATCGCTGCAGTTGTGCTGTTTGATATTCTCTTGTTTGAAGCCGCCTGCAATTTAGTCCTTTTTCTGCGCTTTCATTGGTGCCATTAGCCCGGCTCATCGCCGATCGGCGCTGCAACAGGCGACAGGCTCTACAATTATCCGAAATGTGGGGTTGAAAAAAGTGAGTGAAAAAAAGAAGTGAAAAAAAGGAAGTGAAAAAAAAACAGCACAGAGCTGAAAAGAGCAAAAAAGGCGGCCAGGTTTGCGCAAAGAGGTAGCTCGCCTTCGGCGGGACCCCTCCAGGGAGGGTCGTCCCGCTTCGCGGGAACTCGGCTGGTCCGGAGAGACTGAGCTGTGGAAAGGAGGAGGGATCAAAGTCGCACGGCTGTGTTGTTTGTATACCGCTTGCCAGTGACCAGAGGGATACTGGGATATTTGGGGAAGAATTGGGAACTTACAGCGCAGTTTTAATCCTACTATGCGGTTTTACAGTGAAAGAGCGAGTTTGCCGAGCATATGAGTCTCGGTCGACGGTCTTAACAGGATTACATTTTTAAAGCGTCGTGAGGCTTGAGTGCGGCTTGGAGTAAGCTCTTGAATGATCCTGTCGACAGAGGAAATCCCGCGCCTCCCCGGGAGGGGTCCTGCCGAAGGCAAACGTACACCACCCGCCGGTGTGCGCTCTGTGCTATCGGAGTTAGGTGTTGTGCGACCCGTCTATTGCTTGACGTGCAAATAATGGTTATAGCTACCCTTGCCTTGATTCGTCCGGTTTCTGCGTGGTTGGAATTTTTAGTCCGGGTAACTGGAAGCTAATTGATTCGGACGTTTGAAATTCAACAGCATCAAGATCGAGTAGCAGTTGCCAGTTGGTGCTTATTACTATGTAGATATTTGCAAATGGAGGATTGTTATCAAACGGTGTTGTATTGTCTGTTGTGACTCTTGAGGTAGTCCAGTGGGACTGGGGATTGAATTGAGCTGCTGTTTGGCCGTTCTCCGTGAGTCCAATTTAATGTTAACTGCAGTGCAAACTATACGTGTATGACAGGGAACGTTCTTTTTGATCCAATTGTAGAGCACCAGCCCTGCAGTAAGGGACGTTTTATACTATATGGGTTCAGCGTGGGATTGAGTTTGGCTTGTTAAAGTGGTATTTAGTATTTTTATATGTCACCTTCAGTACTAGTTATATGGTTGATAATTGTGTCGCATACACGTTCAACAGGTGCCGAAAACTCATTCTCACTAAAGGGCCATGCAGCACTATAACGCTAACTCTCGTTCCAACCGATCCTCGTCGATTTCTCCGAACCTTTTCATACTGGTCTTTATTTTATTCCAGTATTTCTCCTTAGAACGTCCTCGGTCAAGACTAGACACACAGATGTTCATCCACGCACACTCTGACACTATACAACACACCTTGACACATTTTTACACATCTGCACACAAGATGAAATATGCAAAGGCGAAATTTACATCTCTCGTCACTTACTACTGCCATCACACACTAATAAAATAAACAATGTCGCTGACAGGTAGATTCAACCCGCGAGAAGAAAAGGCAGACGAAGATTTTGAAGACGTGTCTGATTTCAGCGACGAGGATTCCAAGGCCGCCCCAAATAACAGTAATGCTGAACCACAGCTCGAGTCGAAATCGAAATCAAAGTCGACATTAGGGGATCAGACATCAGAACTGATATCGAACCTGAAGATTTCTGACAGCGAGAAGAAGAATGATAAGGTGGAAGCCGATAGCAGCAGCGACGACAAGAAGAAAGATGATGAACAGAAGGCATCAGATCTGTTTTCGTCGCTGAAAAGTTCCGCAGAAGAGGAATCATCTTCAACGACGATCAAAGGCAAAGAGGCCGTCCCCAACAAAGAAGAAGTCGCCTCGTCAAAAGAGGAAGAACCTTCTTCCGAAAAGGTCTCGTCCGATCAACCTTCAGAAGAGTCACCGTCTAAAAAAGAAAAAGATCCGGAAACCAACCTTATCCAGTCGAACTACGAGGTCCAGGTGAAACTCGCGGACCTCCAAGCCGACCCAAACTCTCCCTTGTTCTCGGTCAAGTCTTTCGAAGAACTCGGCCTGCGAGAAGAGCTCCTTAAAGGTCTCTACGCCATGAAGTTCAGCAAACCTTCTAAAATCCAGGAGCGAGCTCTGCCTCTCTTGATTAACGACCCCCCCAGGAACATGATCGGTCAGTCGCAGTCAGGGACTGGTAAAACCGCAGCTTTCGCTCTCACTATGCTTTCGAGAGTAAACGAAGCCGACAAGACCACGCAGGCTCTTGTGCTGTCGCCCACTCGAGAGCTCGCTCGTCAGACTCTCGAAGTCATCAGCCAGATGGGCCAGTACACCAAAATCAACATCAAGCTGGCCGTCCCTGAGAGCGTCGAGCGCGGTGAGCGAGTCGGCGCACATATAGTTGTGGGCACCCCGGGTAAAGTCCTCGACATGATTAGACGAAGAGAGCTAGATACAAAGACACTCAAGGTTTTCGTACTCGACGAGGCCGATAACATGTTGGACCAGCAAGGTCTCGGAGACCAGTGCAGCAGGATCAAGCGAACTCTGCCTCAAACAGCACAGCTAGTGCTGTTTTCGGCGACGTTCCCTGACCATGTGCAAGAATACGCAGAGAAGTTTGTGCCCAACGCCAACGAGATCAGACTTAAGCAGGAAGAGCTCAACGTAGATGCCATCAAGCAGCTGTACATGGACTGCAACAACGAGAAGCACAAGTTCGAGGTTCTGACCGAGCTCTACGGCCTTCTGACTATCGGATCTTCGATTATTTTTGTTCACGAGAAGAAAACTGCCAACCAGCTGTACGCCAAAATGACTAAAGAGGGTCACAAGGTATCTATTCTCCATGGTGACCTAACCCCTCAGGAGCGAGATAGACTGATGGACGATTTCCGACAAGGCAGGTCCAAGGTACTCATCACCACCAACGTGCTCGCTCGAGGTATTGATATCCCGACTGTGTCTATGGTGGTCAACTACGATCTTCCCATGACCAGAGATGGTGGACCTGATCCAGCTACCTACCTTCACCGAATTGGGCGAACCGGACGTTTCGGTCGTACCGGTGTTTCTATATCCCTGATTCACGACAAGAAGTCGTTTGATGTGATGAACGGCATCATGGATTATTTTAACGGCAGTGTAGAGTTGACCAAAGTTCCCACTGATGACTGGGAAGAGGTAGAAGAGATTGTTCAGAAAGTCCTAAAGGGCTGAAAATCACGTATAATATACATTTATAAATATCTATCTTCGGAATGTTATTCTAACGTGGACATGCCTCCGGCGGCCCCTCCTGGAGGGGAGTTGCTTCTGCTTCGCAGAAAGCGTAAACCTCAACGATACATTAGAAGCTATATAATCGTCAACAGCTTCTGCGAAGCAGAACCACCCCCTCCCCGGGAGGGGCCGCCAGGGGCAGCTGGACATTGTCAGATTGACAAATAAATATCTTTGGCCTCGTCGGCTAGCTCCTTTTGTAATATTTTGTCTACCATCTTCTCCTTTGCAATTAACAAATCGAATTGCAGCTGCTTGAGCTGCGAATACTCGTTTTCCAGCTCCTGTGACATTTCCTCTGCCCACACAAGCTTTCTTTTCAAAGTTTCCAAGTCTACGACTGTGTCATGGGTATTGGCAGAACTCGGCTTGCGAATTCTCTCAAATAAAACTCGGCCCTCGACCATACGTCGTTTCCTTCTCTCGTTAGGGTTGGGCTGCGGAAGCAGGCTGATATTGTGGACTAGTTTAAGATGCTTGGCCATAACATCAGCCCTCGTGAATGCTCGGTCGCATTCCGGAACGAGGCAGGGAAAGCATCGCTCGCCAATATGGGTTCTCATATGGCCAGCGAGAACGTACACTGAGTACTGGAATTGACCTCGTCTCGGGCAGTTCTCCCAGTCACATCTCACATCTGCGTTAGGCAGATGAGCTTGCCACATGTGTTCCATGAAACCCATTTCACTCCAATCCACGCTGCAATCCCGCCATCGACAGACTTGAGGAGCGGGGGCATAAAGTTGTGAGTTAGTCGTAGTATCTGATATGTGTGGTTGTTGCTCGCTAGCCATGCTGCCACCGTCGACAGGTACGTTGTTCGAGTCGACAGGTACGTTGTTGGCCCCAACGCGTTGGGCTTCCAAACGCGGAGTGTCTTCGCTCAGTGTCGAGTCTGAGTCTTCTCTATTGTGGTCCGACATCAATGCAGAGTCTACTTTAAGATTTCTTCCTTTTCAATCGAAAATAAACCTCAGTAATGCAATAAACCGGTCCAGTTTTTTAAACAGCACCTTCTATATGCCCTGAGAGTATTCTGTCACCACGGTCTGTCGCCTGGTTCCACTGATTTACTGAACACTTGCAGCAATAATCTCAAAAGAATTTAGCTAACAGCGAGTAGTACCCAAAAACCGTCCGATTTCTTGTAGTTGATTTTCGCAGCAGTGACGCTCAGACAAGTCGACAAGCTTTGTCAGACTTCCGCTCTACCAAATACGCGCCTCTCTGTACCCAGTAGTAAGTCGATATCTCGACTTGTGAGTCCTGTTCTGTTCCTTTCAGTTGTGTCTCACTTCTCACTTTCCGCGAAGCGGAACTACCCTCCCTGGAAGGGCCGCTCTGGAGGCGAGCCCCACCACGCCGTGTACGCCTCGCGCGGCTCAGTAAGCGGCGTAAACTATGACTGGGTTTTGAAATTTGAAGAATGATTCATACATTTTTCTGAGCGAACCATCAAAGTGTAAATTGTGTAAAACGGGCCTTTGATACAAGGCTTCGCTATCACGCCCCCATCCCAACTCACCCCCCGTTCCTTTTTGACTCACACAATACGCTAAATATGAGTGACTTGGCGCTGAATATTCTTCAGGTCCTTAATTCCAAAGGGTCCATCGAGGATTCCAAGAGCGAATTCCCCAATGTCGATAGCCAGGAGGTCCAACGGGCAATTCTGTCGCTAAAAGCCAGGAGCATGGTGGATTTCAAACAGATCGAGAGTGAAGTGTGGTCGCTGACCTCTGAAGGTGCCGATATCGTCGCCAACGGGTCGCACGAGATGCGACTGTACAACTTGGTCAAAGAGCTGCAGCAGCTGAAAATCTCCGAAGTCGGCGCCAAACTGGGAGCCAGCGGTAAAGTGGGCCAGCAGCGTGCTTTCAAGAACGGTTGGGTGAAGAAAGACGGCGACAGTCTCGTTCCGGGCGTTGAGAGCGCTCCCCATGATGCTACGGCCGAAAGTCTGAAACAGATTGAGAAAACCGGCACATTGGACCAGGCAGCAGAACTGAACGACCTGAAAAAACGGAAGCTGGTGACCCGGTCCAAGCTCATCTCGTTCTCGATCTCCAAGGGCCCCGAATTCGGACTTGAAATTGCCAAAGTTGAGACCGACCTCACTATTGACATGATTCAGTCGGGCAGCTGGAAGACGGCCAAGTTCAAGCCGTATAACTTCAAGGCCGAGGGAGCCGTCACTCCATCTGGCGCTCTGCACCCGTTGAACAAAGTGCGGGAGGAATTCCGCCAGATCTTCTTCTCCATGGGCTTCACCGAGATGCCCACCAACCAATACGTCGAGAGCGGGTTCTGGAACTTTGACACCCTCTACGTGCCCCAGCAGCACCCTGCGCGAGACCTGCAGGACACCTTCTATATCAAAGACCCCGTCAAGGCAAAAGAGCCTGAGGACAAAAAGTACTGGGACTTGGTTAAAAGAGTGCACCAGGACGGGGAGTTCGGGTCGATTGGATACAGATACCCCTGGAAGGGCGAGGAGTCGACGCGTCTCGTGCTCCGAACGCACACCACTGCCATTTCGGCCAAGATGCTCCACGAGCTGGCCAAAAACCCGCGACCGGCCCGGTACTTCTCTATCGACCGGGTGTTTCGAAACGAGGCCGTGGACGCAACCCATCTGGCCGAGTTCCACCAGGTCGAAGGAGTGGTTGCCGACTACAACCTGACGCTGGGAGACCTGATCGGGTTCATGCAGCAATTCTTCTCCAAGATGGGCGTTGAGAACCTGCGATTCAAGCCTGCATACAATCCTTACACCGAGCCCTCGCTAGAGATTTTCAGCTGGCACGCGGGGCTCAACAAGTGGGTCGAGATTGGCAACTCAGGCATGTTCCGACCTGAAATGCTCGAGGCCATGGGTCTGCCCAAGAACCTACGGTGTCACGGATGGGGACTCAGTCTCGAACGACCCACAATGATCAAGTATGGAGTCAGCAATATTCGAGAACTGCTGGGACACAAGGTCAGTCTGGATTTCATTGAAAATAACCCCGCAGTTAGACTGGACGAAGCTCTGAACAACTAGGCCACTGCTTCCGGCGGGCCCTCCCTGGCAGGGGTTGGTTCTGCTTCGCAGATACCTCAAGTCAAGTAGCAGTTAATAGAAGTAATTATGTGATACGTTTGGAACACTGTGTACTACGCTGGTTAAGTAACTAAGTAATAACATTTAGACGACAAGTAAATTTCATAGTTGAAGCGAACATATAGCTATGCCTTAGTTATCTTATATACCTGGCTATAGCAATGTTATACGTTTGTGTGAAATCACACGTCGTGTCTCAAACGATGCTAATACATGAATCTCCATTTCGTTTCTAAAAATTCTGCCAAAGTTAGAAAGAGATCGATCTCGCTTGGCACAGACTTTCTCATAGGGCACAGTCTTTCTCAACAGCACTACCATTGAACACGAAAAACACAACGTCACACCCTCTACATAGCCTACTTAGCAAAATATCCTACTGCATAGCAAAATAGCAACAGCATTACAGCAAACAGACTGTCTTCAAACCCTATTTTTAGGCTAGCAATATTTTTGTTTGCCAAAACATCCCATTTTTGTGCTGACGATGCCCCATTGTTTTGGACCCAACCCTGATCGGTGAAACTTCAACGGGGTAACCAACTTCCTTATATATCGCAGATACCCACGCCCCCTTTGATTTCCCTCCCTATCTCATTGTTTAGCAAATAAAAATTAAAAATGGGTTTGACTGGAGCTGATATTATTAAGATTATTCTGGGTAAGTGGACGAGTGATTGTAAACTAAGATGCACCTTTATACTTTATACACTGCTTAGCTCTAATTGCCGCCCCTGAGTTATCAGGTTTCGTCTTTTCTGGCAGATAGGTGTTGTATAAAGTCTGAGTTATAAGAGGACCATCGGTATTTTAAATTTCCGACATGGTCCGGTCTTTGGCTTTATGGCCCTAGGCGTGTGCCCCGCCAGACAGACACAATGTGTTGCTAACTAGCCATTCTGCTGCCTCCTCTGGCAGTGTTCATGGACTGCGGATGTGGCATGGAACTGCTAATCTGCGTTATCCTGTGTTGCTTTGCTTGGTTCCCTGGGTAAGTATCTTCTACGGTTTAGTAATTGCGGCGCAGTCGGATTGGATAGATGAGATTGCTAACAAGAATGTTGTACGCACTGTATATAGTGTTCAGGAGAGTATAGTGACGTGACCCAGGGTGTTTTCTTTCTTTAGTCTTGTATTAGTTATTATTGCTATTTTCTAATATATTTATGTGTTTTTGCGTTTCTGGTGCTCCATGCCACTCTGCGAAGCAGAGCAACGGGGTCTGGGGCTGGCCCCAGCAGCTTCCCCTGGATTTTGCGAAGTAGTAACTGTCAATTTATTACAGGCAAGTAGGCCCCCGTATAGCCATAAGTTTGTTGAGGACACCATGCAAGCACTTCTGTACCCCGCTATTACGGTTAATAGGAGAAGACAGTACTAAATGCTCCAAGAGGTCAATTTATCCTGCCACATGTAACGTTGCATTTTGACATAGGACGACTAAGACAGCAGATTGGCACTTCGCAAGGCACAAAGCGATAAGTAACAATCGCACGCTCGCATCTGGCTCAGGCTGCTTCAACTTGCTTCGTTGGTTTCGCTTCGTGCAATCTTGTCCCCTGTTTTTAGTTGTTGCGGTTCTCCTATCGGAGCGCTGCAGTGTGTAGGATCGTCGGTCGTAATACTCAAAGTACTGGGAAGACTGTGTGTAACACTGTGTAACACTGTGTATCACTGATGGCATTTCCAAAACATTTTCAGCAGTTTGCGACTGCTGACTTTGCGTCCCCATATTCCAAGTGCCAGATTGACTTATCTTGCTAGAGGGAATTGCAATTGTGTTAACACAACGTATTGAAAGAATGACGTCACGGGCTTCTGCAGCTGAAAGAAGTCGTCATCGTGTGGAAGCTGCGTATTAATGTCCATAGCATACATCCATCTTTGCACTCTGCCAATTATCAATTAGAGCTTTCTCGCTTTGGTCCTTGAAAGTACACTAAATGATTCTGAGACTCAAAATCAAATCCACTTCTCCTGACTTTGATATTTGCTCCTATCCGGTAACTGGTAAAACACAACAGGTCAGCATGACACTGTGAGACTAAAACCAGATTGATAGGCAGCGTTGATAATTCACGGTCCTCAGCAGCGTTCAGTCCGCTTTTGATAGTTCACTTTTGATAGTTCACCTGTGATAGTTCACTTTGAAAGCCCACTCAATACTTTCAGTCCTTTCTTTGGGGGTGCCTTGCTAATGTCTGAGTTCTTTCTCCTGTTTAATACTGGGAGTTTTGCACACTCCCCGTTAAATTTTGGCTGCCATGTAGTCCCGATTAGTTTAGACGAATCCTCAGGAGAAACGTTGCCTTTCTAGATCTGGTCAGCAAACTAAGAATCTCACTCACTTCGGCAATCTGAAGCTTCCGATCCCGCGAAGCGGGCAACCCTCCCCGGAGGGGGCCGCCGGAGGCAAGCTGCCCACTGTTGAGTTTAACATCTTTATACAATACCACGCTGAATAGTCCCTATCATGGTGAAATCAGTGCGTTTTGAGTCCAATTGCCAAACCCCGCCGCGGCGTCGGAACAGAACCCAATCTCTATTAAGCGTGCATGGATCAGCACATGCGACGCACAGTTAGGCGCGGCTGTTGCCTACTATGACTACCAGAACTATATGGGGTTGTGTTATTTCTTAACATTGTCAAAGTCTCAAGTTTGTGGGTTATAACCTGTCGATAAAGTCTGCAAAGCTTTTGAGTTATTTTTTTTTGCAGGGCCTCGTCTAATTTGTTCGTTCACATTAGGCATTGTTAGAAGGCACAGGAAAAGCCTCTCTTCGCAAGTGTTTATCTTTTCGAGTTTGGGGTATTTGGGGTTGTGCAATAGCATACTTCGAAGAATTAATCCCAAGTTGCGGACCGAATATCCAGCACGCAAGAAAAAAAAGATCACAACACGACGTTCTAAATTTTGTCAGTTGGTGTCTTTGCACTCCTCTTTTATTACGTTTGTGCACTGTTTCGTCGGTCGGTGCTGCTTTCTCTTCCCCCTGATATCAAACACATACATATCAGGCCAAACCAACCGCAAAATTGAGATATCTCGAAACTTCCTCAGTTCGAGATAATTTCAAAAACTTCTGAGAACCTGACAGAGTTCAATTCGCGTTTTCGCCATCGATATCGTTCCCTCCTTTTTTTATTACTGAACAAAGAAAAATGGGCTGCATCTCGTCTAAAGAAGTTGATACTCCTGGTTCCACCAGAAAGTCAGCTTCCTCTCAGGCAATCCAACTCTCGACAAAACGACCTGTAGTACCCAAACAGAAGCAGAAACTATTCTCAATCAAAAGAATAGATGACATTGAAGAAAAGCTCCAAGGGTCCCAGAAAAGTTCGCAGGCCGTCAAGCTTCTCCTACTTGGAGCAGGAGAATGCGGCAAGTCCACAGTCCTTAAGCAGATGAGACTCATTCATAGCGACGGGTTCACACAAATGGAACGCCGCCAGTACACACGGGTCATCTGGGAAGACTCAATTCAGAGTATGAAGATCCTCATTGAAAATGCTGCCAAGTTGTCCATCCAGTTGGACGCAGACGACCCAGCTTCTCCCTTACACACAGCCAAGAACATCGTGATGGCAACGTCGCCCTACGATCGGTACGACGGCGAAGAATCGTCGCAGAGCGAGACTCTCAAGGAGTACATTCTGGAAATGGAAAGCAGTTTACCAAAGAGCCGAGTCGGTACTGAACTCGACCAATACAACGACGAGGTGTCTGAGGAAGAGATGAAAGAGGCCGAACTCGCCGAGTCGAATAAAAACCGCCCTGCGAGGTCCAAGCAGATGCTCGCAGAAGCCGTCGACCAGCTGTGGACCCAGGACAAGGGCATCGAGGCATGCTACCAGCAGTCCAACCGGTTCCAGCTCGAGGTGAACGCAAAACACTACTTTGAGAACATCTTCAACTACGCACGTCCCAACTATCTGGCCACAGACGAGGACATCCTGGTGGGTAGAATCAAGACGACTGGCATTTCTGAAACGGTATTCCGCATTCGTGATACCCGTTTCCGGATGTTTGATGTCGGGGGCCAGAGGAGTGAGCGTCGCAAGTGGATTCACTGCTTTGACAACGTGACGGCCGTGCTGTACGTCGTTGCTGTCTCTGAATACGACGAGAAGCTGTACGAGGACGAGTCCGTCGACCGGATGGTCGAGTCGCTCAAACTGTTTGCCAACACCATCAACTCGCCTTACTTTGAAAACACCCCCGTGATTCTCTTCCTGAACAAGATTGACATCCTCGAGCGTAAGCTGAAGCGGTCTCCTATCACTGACTACTACCCTGCGTACTCTGGGGATCCTCACAGCGTCGAGCAGGTATGTGAGTTCATGCGACAGCTCTATGTCTGCCAGAACCTCAGCCCGTCAAGGCAGATTTACGTGCACAACACCTGTGCGACCGACACCGAGAGCATGAAGTTTGTCATGGGTGCCGTCACCGACATGGTGTTTCAGAAGAATGTTCTGTGGTCGGGACTGATCTAGCTCGTCTCTAAGTTGCCTCCGGCGGCCCCTCCCGGGGAGGGGTGGTTCTGCTTCGCAGAAGGCGTTTTTTCTCTTGGTGAGAACTCGTAGGTTCTACGTACAATATAATAAATTCATTGGAAGTAAGGTATGCTGAAACAGTTAGTCAAAGCAAGCAGGAAACACCATTGCAACCATATCAAACAGGCTAGTGTAAAAATATCAAGCAATTGTAGATGTCAAGTCTCTCCTTTGCTAAGAAAGTCTCTCCCTTGATTGTTCCCTTGATTGTCACCTTGAAAGAGAGTCTAATAACGCAGAGAGTATGCAGGTGCTTGATAAAGGGCAGTGACATTGTGGCTAGTGTGGTATGGTATGGTGACGTGGCAGCATTCTAGTATGGTGGATTTCTACTTCATAGTGCTATCGTAAATAAAAGCATTTAACTTGAAAATTCGTTTAATATGCGAACAGAGCAATACAGGCTAAACGAGTTGAATCATTATTATCGTTATCAACATCATTGGGTTTTTCTGCGAAGCAGAACCAACCCTCCCCGGGAGGGGCCGCCGGAGGCATCTCCCCCTGCTTCGCACAAGGGAGTCGAGCTACCGCAGATAGTATCAAATACGTGTTTAATGGTATTGGTACATGGTGATTCCTTGCAGCTTTTTGAGAAGACGCATCGAAGAACCCTGAAAGCCCCAACCCCAGCCGATGGGATCGGCAGTGGAACAGCGCAAATCTGTCCGAAAAGTGAAGTAAAAAAAATTTGCGTCGCTCGGTCAACAAAGAAACCCCATGTAGTGGTAAACCTGGATCAAAAGAGCGCGAAGCAGATTGCCCAGTTCTGATTCGACCGACACAAGACGAACAAAGGGCGTTGAACGCCTACGGGTCGTTTGTGCTTATCTCTTGTTTTTCCTTCCATCCGGTGGTGCCGTGTATAACCATTGTTGAAGATGTTTGGCGTTAGTTATCAGCACAGCATAACGTTAGTTACTATTGTTTTGTCATATGCTAACTTTATTCCATAACTGATAAGCCGAGCTTTGGGCCGCCTGGGTTGTGTTCCCATCCTCGGTCGGTCTTAAGGCAGGGCGTTTGTATATTCCTGTTTGGCGTTTTTTAAAGTTTATCTCTCTCATCGGTATGCTACTCTCTGACAATAGTCATTTCGGGATGGAGATGGCATATGTTGTGATCTTTCCCCGCTCGAGATCCCCTCGGTTGTCAGGGCAAATCGATCGATCTTGGGGGTAATTACATAGTGTATTCCTTGTTTAGCAAGAAATTTTTCAAAAGCGGGGAAGGCCAGGAACATATACGGGAGCGTCGGAAGCTTATGGAATGCGAGGACTTGTAAAAAAAAAATCATCGTAGACTGTGTCAATAGCTGAAACTGGCGAAGTCGCTTTTATTGTACCACTTGGGTCCATTTACGCCAAACCGGCAAAATACTCTCGTCGCGTAAGGCTGTCACCCACACGGAGGAACCGCTCGGGTAGATTCGGACTCTCCACTTTACTGCTATCTCGGCCGTGTGTGTCCGATACCCCCATCTGGAAGGCAAAATAGGATTAATCGCATGGGGGTGTAGTATTATGCAAGGAAGAATATCTGAGCTTATGACAGTTTATGTGCGGGTGGAGAAGGATATATAAATGAGGAGAAAGGCGGATTTTGGTCCAAAAAAAAGTCAACCGAAGATAACGAGAGATTTTGGGAGTTTCGCTGTAAATTTAAACGACTAGTATACATTGCTGAACGACACTTGAGAGCAAATTACTGAAAATAAGAGAAATCAATTTTCATTACACTCAAATCAACTGTGAGAGAGAAATCCATACCATCGGGTCCAATAATTCCGAATACACAAGTCAAACTCACAATTCAACTCGCAATTCAAACTCACAAATCAAACTCACACAAAATGTCCCTCTCAGACGATAATATAAACTACTTCCCAGGATACTGCTCGCCAGTACTGACCCCGCAGCAACTCGAGCAGGACGGATTGGAACAACTTTCAAACGAACCCTCGTTGACACATTCGTCCTCGACGACAGCTGATTCCACAGCTGACTCTTCCAGAATACCCTCTGGGTTCTCAACAGGCCCTCCATCCAACTCAGCCAGCGGGTTTTTCCAAATCCCTGGCTTTGGCAAACGTCAAACCAGCACACAATTTGACATACTGGCTGAGGCTGCACGAAGAGCTCAGCTCAGTCTGCTGATAAGTGACATGGAGGGGCTGTGAACTGACTGTATCTACTACACTGTTCTAAGGACCTCCGGCAGCCCCTCCCGGGGAGAGTTGGTTCTGCGCCATTTGGTTATGCGCCATCATTGCGTTACTACAAACGTGGAGTTTCGAGTATCTCTCTCTCACACATTATCGGAGGAGATATCGGCCCTTTTCCCCGCAGGTCAGTTTGCCATATCAGTTTGCAGATTTTGCAAATCTGTTTATGCGAATCTGCTTTCCCCTCTCTCCCCTCAACTTATGGGGGTCCCAGACGGCCATCTGAACATGTTTTTTTCATGTTTTACTTTTTTGTTTTTGGGCGTGTGTCGTGCCCGCTGTGCTGTAAGGCCTTGCAACATCAGCTTGGTGATAGATAACGGATGTTGTGTGCGTGGCAGCAGTAAGTAGGCGCGCGGGGAAACTACCGAACGTTACCCACTCACAGGTTGATCCCACATTGAGGAGAAACTCTGTGAGGGGAAACGTGGGAGGAGTGTGTACTGCCTGGACTTTGCCTGAGTTTGTTTTCGGAGAAATTAAGTTTATTTTCGGGGAGCAACGGGTAGAAGGAGGCAGAAGGTATTGGAACTCGGTGGATGATTGCGAGAGTTGATAAGCTTCGTATTTTTGATGATGCTTCTGGTAACTTTGCGACTCCTACCCTAACTGGGTTCTTCTTTTTCTATTTATTATTTTATTTATTTGTACGTACATTCAGGACATTCTACTATGTTCACGAACGGACTAATATACTTTTAATTCTTTAAACTATCTTTCACAAACTAGAACCAACTGGACTCATAATCATATCCAAACGGACCTCATCATCCATATCCATACCCGCATGTTAGGTAAGAGGGATAGATAGGCTGGGCTTCCGTAGTTATGATATGCCGACCGCCCTAAAGGCGTGTAGCCTGCTCAGACACCATAGATAACAACAGCATAATTATGTTAAAGCCGTGGTTTGGCGGCTGCCCACCGTTCTCTCCTCACTGTTTTGCATATCTCAATGTAGTAGTAACCCCTCCTCCACCTCCTCACGCCTTTCCCCCCACCCCCGCTCTGCAAAGTTCGGAGTAATTATAATTATTTCAATTAACCACCGCTTGCTTGTGGGGAAACACACCGCTTAAATCTCCGGACCGCACCCAATTAGGAATTGCCGTGTTCTGAAAGTGGAGTTTTCCTACTCAAGAAGTTTCAACCACTTTTCGGGCTGTCAAACATCTCGATGCACTCTAGATGATCCGAGTGCCTATGCCCACTTTGTGTTTCCTTATACCGATTCAGTAGTGATAATGCAATATACAGTTACATTCGTAGGCCAAGCCTCTATGTGGTAGTATAGTATTATAGTATAGGTCAATTAGACGGGTTACAAGTGGCTCTGTTGACGTTATAGGTTTGGATATATATGTGGATATGTAATATTTATTTGAGACTAGCCAGCCAGGTTAACAGTTTCTGCGAAGCAGAGCCAAAGCCTGCCCGGTAGGGGCCGCGCCTCTGCCGGAGGCATCTAATTTACGCGTGGCTACTATAAGCCCCTTGTAACACCACAAAAAAACGTGCTGGACACTAGTAGAACGTGTGTAGCAGCTCCGTCTAATGCTTCGGCTGCGACGTTATGTACCCTCTACTATTACTATCGGAGACACCGACCGACCTACCCCTGTTTTCAGATAACGAAATCGGGCGAGAGGGTTCGGTGGACATTTTGCGGTATAACCATATACTTTGATGCGACTTTTTAGGGATACAAAGCCGAGTACAAGTAGAGTACAAGAGCGCAAGCAGAGCACATGATCACTAGCAGAGTACAAGCAGTGTACAAGGCAATCATTGGTGGATTCTTCCAGTACTTGTTGAGTTGCACACGATTAGTTCTCCCCGATTTATCGATTTTGCAGCCGATATTATTAGACTTACATAGTCGTACATAGTACCGGATTGAGCAGTCTTGTCGTAAGTAGATAAAATGGTCAGAACTACGGGATATAGAGAACGCCGGAGTGCCAATTCCAGACATGGTTAGGCTAGGGGCATTGCTGCGAATAGCTCCTGGTAACAACGTGCCATTACTGTACTTGCACTTCTGTTAACTTACTATAGGTCTGCCGCATCACTCCTAGTTACCCCTCATTACGTAAGCTTTTCTGGTTCACTGTAGAGTGTGGTAGGTATTAAATGTTTATATGGCTGTAGGAACCAAGTACGGGGCATGCTTAGAATACCCACATGTCCAGATGACGCTCAGATAACACCCAAATAGCACCCATACAGATTGAGTGCTACTGCACGACTTCTATAAAGCACTGCGGCCTCTAATGCTCTTCAATTGAGATTGGCTGATAATTGTACTGTTGCACAGTTAGAAGACACATACACGGCATTGAATTATGTACCATATAATAGAAGTCAATAAAACTAATGCCAATTAGTCTGAAGTTCTTTTCACCCGTTCACTCGCGAGCAAAAATCCCAGATCATTTAAACCCATCTTAGTGACTTGGAAGGTCACTCACCCGATGGGTCTTGCTGGAGAGAACTATGAGAATTTTGAAAGAAGAGCCGATCCGTTCCTGCATCATGCATAACCGCTTGTCTGACTGCAGATCATTATGTCATCTGGAGAGCTGCTGGGGCGAGCCCCAGACCCCGTAGCTCTGCTTCGCAGAGAATTAAAACTATTCACAACTCAGAGTACTCATCGTACCAGACGGCACTCTTGAGATACTTGTATCGAATTTAGGCAGGTACCCTTCGCTTTAAGACAGAAAATCGCTTGATCACAGTCTCTATGAGGCAATACAGCATTGTGTTGGTAAAAAAGATCGTACTTTATCCATTGCTAGTCAAAGTATAACTCATGACTAGTTCAACGAAATTTATATCATAACATGACGAGGGGACCAGCGTGAATGACATAAAATTGGTATCCTCCTTTCAAGTTGCTGTTCATATAATCACTGGACTTAAAAACCAATACTTACTTATCTTGATTTTCCTCTGGTGGTTCAGAGCATATCAGGACCAGGCAGAATGGTTGGACCATTCTGTTCAGCAAACCGATAATAATATCTTCTGCCCCAAAGTCATCTCCATACGACGCAACTCGAGAGATTTCAAGTGATCCACAAAAGCCCTTAACCGTCCTACTTTTTCACACCGGATTTGAATTTCCATCGCATCGCATGGGATTTCAAACCTCTTTAGAAATAACCCTGAGCAGAGTGATGTAGAGTCGAATTGGATGGAAATGGCGATATATCACTTCGAATGCCCCCCTTGTAAAGGTTCAAGTTTTGACTCCAAATTGAACGCAGAACCCGATCTGTATGCGATAGGTCTGAAGCATAACAAACCCTCACCGGGAAAGGGCCGCCGGAGGAATACCAAAGTCAACGTTATCTCCCCACCTCTGCCAATTCTCAAAGTGTGCTTCTGTGCCAAACGCATGTCGTTTGAGAGTTATCGGTTTGACATGGTTCATACTTAACGGGACTGACCCCTGGAATGCCTCTTTGCTTGGCCAACACCCCCTATTGACGCAATTTCTGTAATGAAATGATTTTGACCAGGGTCCAAAGAAAATGCGAAGCTTAATTAACAAATAGAATTTACCGGCGTCTCTGCATCACCTACGTACCAGCATACGGCAGGCCCCATTGAATTGCCAACTTGGGATCTTGCAAGTTCTGATACAGAACCATCGAGCTGTGCCTTCCAGATACACCGGCCAGAAGTCTATGCCGCCGAAAGGGCATTCGCTGACATGAGTAGGAACATGCAAACCGAAAACCAACTTGAGTTTTCCCTCCTGGCCGAGACAGAGTCTAAAGTTGAGGTACTGCGTGAACTACATAGCGCAAGGCAAGAAAACTGACTGACTAATGCTACGAAGAAACTTTGACAGAAGATGTACTTTGACTTTTTTTTTTATTTTCCGGATAATTTGAGCACGTGAAAAGAAGGCATCTGAGCTGAACGACTGAGTCTAGCTTAAGCCAAAGAGGCGGCACGTCATACTCTAGAAATCTATCATATCTCATCGATTTACCAAACCCCACACATCTCTCGCTACGCTTCCGTTAGCCAAGATGGTACTCGCTCCAGTGTCTCAGCGATAGCCATGCCTACATAGGCCCCAAAACAATATAAAGAATTTCCAATTCAGGACGGTGGCACGCAGACAACCCATGTGGCCTCATCCCTGGAAGAGACATTTAACTACCTAATCCAAAAACCCAAACTTTGTTCTGCAAGCTCTAATTATCGTCCCTGCAGCTTCACAATATTGTACAACTACCGCTTTGCCTGCATTCAGTTTTCGTCCTTGATGAATACAAGGTTTCAGCAAAACGTTAAAACTCCAGACCCACTGCCAAAAGGAGTCGTAAATGCTGCTGTCTACTGATAGCTACAGCTACCTACAGCTGTCCTCCTGGTTCTCACATCACAGCTCGTACTTGTCTGCCTACGTACTCTATACTATACAGTACACCACATCACACTTCCTAACCACCATGCTGTATCAGCTTCTGCGAAGCAGAACCAACCCTCCCCGGGCAGGGGCTGCCGGAGGCAACAACCACCTGCCTCCGGCGGCCCCCCGGGGGAGGGTTTCGCAGAAGTTCACACTGTCGAACAGTTCAAAAATGGGGTGGTGATTAGTACACCACTGCAGGACACCTCATCATCTCCGGTCCGTACCGTTGGTTGTGCGGCTCGAGGTGCCGGCTCTGCGTCCTATTGGTCCAGATATTTCAGTTTGCAGTTCGGTAAATTGTGCTAGAAAAAACGACTTACATTTTACTTCTTCACGTTTTTCAGACCAACGAAGTGCAAAAAAGTATCTACACCCCACAATGTCCTTCATCAGAACTCTGCGAACCCAGTCGCGAGCTTTCAGCTCTTCTGCTTCCAACCTCTCTCGAGTCACCGTTCTCGGAGCCAATGGCGGAATTGGACAGCCTTTGAGTTTGCTCCTTAAGCTCAACAAGAATGTCACCGACCTGTCCTTGTACGACCTGCGAGGAACTGTCGGAGTAGCTGCCGACATTTCCCACATCAACACCAACTCGACCGTCAAGGGCTTCACCCCTGACAACGGTGGAATTGGCGAGGCTCTTAAAGATGCCGAGGTCGTTGTAATTCCTGCTGGAATGCCCCGAAAGCCTGGAATGTCCCGAGATGATCTGTTCAACACCAACGCCTCAATTGTGCGAGACTTGGCCAAGGCTGTCGCCGAGAACTGCCCCAAGGCATTTGTTCTGGTGATTTCCAACCCTGTCAACTCCACCGTCCCCATTGTTGCCGAGGTTCTTAAGGCCAACAACGTCTACGACCCCAAGCGACTGTTTGGTGTCACCACCCTCGATGTTCTGCGAGCTTCGCGATTCATCTCGGAGATCCAGAAGACCGATCCTACCCAGGAGGCCGTCACTGTGGTCGGAGGACACTCTGGTGTGACCATTGTGCCTCTGTTGTCGCAGTCGAACCACCCCGACATCAATGGGGAGACTTTGGACAAACTGGTGCACCGAATCCAGTTTGGTGGTGACGAGGTCGTTCAGGCTAAGGACGGTGCTGGTTCTGCCACTCTTTCCATGGCCCAGGCCGCTGCCCGATTCACTGGCTCGCTTTTGGACGCCATCAAGGGTAAAGCCGGTGTGGTCGAGCCCACTTTCGTCGACTCGCCTCTTTTCAAGTCCGAGGGCATTGATTTCTTCTCCTCCAAGGTCACTCTGGGACCTTCTGGAGCTGAGAAGATCCACGAGCTCGGTGAGCTGAACGAGTACGAGCAGAAGCTCATCGACGCTGCCAAGGTCGACTTGGCCAAGAACATCAAGAAGGGTAAGGAGTTTGTTGCCCAGAACCCTTAGAGAGAGAGAGAGATCGTAGAGACCACTAGGATAGTTTAATTGAAGAGTGTTTTTGGATGCTCCTCCGGGCGGGCCCTTCCATGGGGGTTGGTTCGTTTCGCGGATTTTCACTGTAGGTTTACAACCTTCATAGGACGTAAACAGAGTAATCTATGTTTCCGGTGTTGTACTGTAATGTTAACAATTTCAATTATACTTTAAACCATACTTTAAACCAGGCTTTTATTATATCGATCCTGTTTCATCTGCTATACCACTAATGTCAGTATACGTCAAAGTATACAGAGTATACAGTGAAATGCTCTCTCTAGGTTTTCAGTTACACATTGAAATATTTCTGTCTAGGTATTTACACAGCGAAACACTATCTAACTTAGGTCTATACTCAGTGAAAATGCATATGTCCAGGTATTCTGTCAAGGTTTCTGTGGGTCTTAGCTCACAGTCAAATAAGTCATTCCCCGTAGCCGAATAAGCTCCATTTGCGCAAAGTGACTTTGTGGGTATAATATTATAGTCAGGCTCCAGACAATTAATAGAAAAGCATGGTGGGTATATTACAATCAGATTCCAGATAATTGAAAGATTAGCTCCACTTACGGACCCGACGGCCTACCAGCAACTGATCAAACTCGAACATTCTGCGGAGCAGAACTCTCCCTCCCCGGCAGGGGCCGCCAGAGGGATGTGGAGAGCTGTGAGTGTTGGTTTCGTTCCACTTCTGTAAAGCAGGATCATACTCTCTCGAAGAGTCCGATATTCGGCTCTAGGACGGCACAAGAAAGTCCGTCTGAGCACAGCGTTCGGTCCAGCACTGTCCGTTTCGTGAATAACCTTCAGCAGAAGCCAGACAACTTGAAACACTAGCTGAACTTTGAGAGCGAACGAGACACACTACCGAGCGATTCACATTGTGTCTTAGACGAAATTTAGGTGACTTAGGCGACCCAACGGTACAATTGCTGGACAGATGTCTTTGCAGTGCAAGTGATGAGTTAAATTAATCGACGGATCACCCACTAACGTTTGCTGAACTTTGATGATGTTTCAGATGTCGCAAGTAGCTCAGCTAAGAGCTCGACCCGAGATCGCTAAAGCGCCCTCACTGCACCTGGCTAACCGGATAGCCAAAAGCCGTGGATAGCAAAAGGCTCCGAGTCTAGACAAGATACCACCTGGGCTGTTCTTTACATATTTTTCTTTGCGTATTTATGCTCGCCGTGGGATTTATTTTCGTGGTAGCTCTCGGCGGAAGTCCGTATGACGGCTGTGTGACAAAATTTTGAATGTCTTTCACGCCTTAACCGCTGCATAAAAAATAAGATCGGCTTTGTCGCGGAGAATATCTATGAAATATTTTTCAATGGAGCCACACAAAACGGTAAACCAGGTAGGTGTGAATACTGTGGGCGGTATATTGAACAATTGGCTCATGTATCAGCTTGCTCATGGGGAAAAACTGGTCTTGTGCGAGACCTATAAGTCTCAAGATCTGTTTACTGCCTGCCTCCTCACCCCTTTTGTACGTGGCCCCACTAAAGGTTAGGAGAGGTTAACACGCAGAGAATATCACCCACCTATCCTAGTTCAGAAGAAAAAGCCAATAGCGCTAAATAGCACCGGTAACAGTAAAGAGAGTTAAACTGCTCCACCCTAAGCTACTGACTGGTAGTACCGGAGTTTAAAGTAGCTTGTCAACCATCCGGCCCGGCCTCCAAATAAAGAAAGGACTGAAATTCAATTCTACCATGCGATGCCTTGATTGCCATTACCACCCGCAGGGTGGTTTTTCTTTTCCTAAGAGCATTGTGCTCATTGTGCTTTTTGAGATTATCCATTTGACTTGCTCTTGATCCTCCTCTTCTCGCAATCCAAAAACGCTCCGATTGATACTCAAGCAGCCGAACATCACGTAATCGGCGTCAAATAGGTGGTGCGCCGCATGCATGCACCCTGTAGTGATTGCAGATCACATTTAAGTCCACTTCCCGCCATTCAGCTTAGAGCATTTTGGAAGGTAGAGATACGGCGGAGGAACTGAGTGGGAGGGCAGGACACAAAACTCGATTCGAAAGTTGTGCGTACTGCAAACAACAGTTAGCCGAATCGGAGTTGCACTTTGGTTCTCTGTAATGTGGCCTTGTGTTCACATCGGGAGGATTGGTTTTAAGTTTGTCCGTCGGTTTTGTACCCGAGACCCCCTCCACTTCCAACTGCAAAGCAATCTTTGAGCTGTTTCTTTTTTGCCTATCGGCCATATGAGATCAATTCGGTGCCTGCTTGTCAGACCATCCGAACAAAAAAAACTTACCGCTATTTCCCCACCGCCTTTGTGAATGGGAAAAAAATAAAAAAATAAAATCAATCCAAGAAAACGAACGTATGGCAGACGTAACATCAAACGTAATGATGTTTACCCCGCTAATCGTGCTTAACTCGGAAGGTCTGCCGATAGGCACAAGATATGGTTCCGATTGGTGTGAGAGGCGCAAACAAGGTTGTCTGATCAAAGCCGATGATGATGATGTTGATGATGATTATGATGATGATAGCAAACGTCGTGTGTGTCGCTTCGTCTTAGTGCGGATGCATGAAATCAAAAGGATGAGAAGGATGAGAAAGATAGAAGGACAAGAAAGACGCTCCATGATGTCTGACTGAAAGCCGTCTACTAAAAATCGTCTCACTATTATTTACACTTGGCCGAAACGTTAAAGAGTCGTCTCTCTCTACCCTGCCCCCCTCCAAACTAGTGAGACCAAAAGTAAAGTCGGGACAGATGCTCTAAGGGCAGCAGCCCGATAGCATTGATTAGAGATATCGCTAGAGACATGGCTAGAGACAGACTTGGCGATGGATGGCTCAAACGATCTTAGGTTATTGTATGTATTGAGTCACTTGGGTTGGGTTTCTCGCAATCATCACCATCAAAACTATCCTTGTCTCTCTTCTTCCCTGCTGGATCGGATTATCCAAGTCGATATGTCCATCATTCAAAGTGTCACCAAACTGTGTTTGGAACAGTAAGGCCCAGCCTTGGTAAGAAAAAAAAAAAGAGAAGCCGTTAGCCCTACATCGCACAAACTCAAAGTCGGTTTTTTTTTTGTTGGTCAGGAACGTTTTCGTAAGTGACGCGCGGTACGTCTCTCTTCCTATAGTATTTGTAAAACTCCGTAAAGTAAGGTTGTTCTGTAAGGCTGTTCTGCTTCTTCCTGGTTTTCTTTTCCTTGGCTCAGAAGAGCATTAAGGTTAGAGTTGAACATTCACCTAGAAAGTTGCACCCACGTAAACCAATGTCGCAAAAAGTAATAGCCCCAGTTTTGGGGGCGCCCGACCGTTGAAAGACAGGAAACAAAAACCCAACAGGTCGGATCGTGTTGTGCTGTACTGTGCTAATCAAGGGGCATCAGGCCTTTGATATGGAGGAAAGAGAGCAGTGTGCGCGTTCACACAAGCGAAAAAAAACCACTACTAGCCCAAACGTAACCAAAAAGCAAAATCGCTATACTTTTGTCCCCACGCGCCGTAGTAGTAGTGGTGTTATCTTCTCAGGCCACAAAAAAAAAGTTGGCTGCTGCCAACCACCTGGATATGGACGTCTACATCATACAGCACACTCTGTACCTTGACGGAGCGTCTGCTGCTCACAATCGTCCTGTGCATCCATCCACTCATTGTGTCGTCTGTGATCTCACTCTCTGATCTCACTAATAAGAACCATGCAAGTAATTAATAGACCAAAACTGGCTACCAACTGCTGTGCCAATTAGCAGATGGGTTGGAGAAGCCGCGTGTGAAAGGCAGATCTTAAGACAGGGGATTGAATCAGGCAAAAATTGGCCTCTACTGTGTGACTTGGGTTGGGGGGGGGGAGGAAGGAATTTTAAGCAACACTAAGTGGGGTGTTTTCAGTACAGCGTGGTGCAAGCAGTGGTAGATACTCTGGCCACTGGTTCCACGATGTCAATGGGCTCAGATAACTGATATCTTCAGAAATACTGCTTCGATTCGTAATCGTCCATTTGAGATGTGGTAATACGATCGGATTAGCTAGCAATGCGGGTAATGTGTGGTTAGAAGTGATTACCCAGTCACCTCACTTTAGGCGCTAGTGTGGTGCTTTGCCAGGAACGCGTCGAGTTCTTTTTTTTTTCAGCGGTAACCCGGACGACGCGTCGAAAATAATTCGGCCGATTTGATATCGCCGAAGAGAGGGTTACACTTTTATCAGCCAAGAAAAAGCGACGACGAAAAAAGAACCACTGGCAAAAATTAAAAATAAAAATACTCAGTGTAACCACGGATCCCTCTTCTTTCCCCTTCGTTTGTCTTTTCCTGCTTCTCTGCTTCACCAGCTGTGCAAACTCACATTTTAGTCTTTTCCTGCCATCAAGGGACCCACTGCCCTGTTTGACCAGCTTATTCTCGTTGCGCCCTGTGTGTTAACCCACCGCGCCTCCCACTCTACGCGTCTGTAGCACTCGTAATTAAAATTACCAAATTGAGTTCTCGCGTCTCTGCTGGATCGTCGCTGCACTGCCGCTCGTCTGATTACTTTTTCACTTGGACCTAGCCCCGCCAACCCGACTGGCCGAGTTTACTTTTTATTGCCAAAATGTGAAAGAAACTCTATCCATTTGTCCTAATCCTCGCGCGCATGGGTTTCTGCATTTTTGTTATATATAACCCCCCTTGATCGTCTTGACTTTTGCAAAGTCCTTCTTTTCTGCTGTGTATGGGTTTCTTGTAAGACCGGGCTATTCTTTTTCAATTCTGAGAGGGCGTCTCCTTTTTTTATTGTTGTTTCTTTCTATACATCCTTTTGCACCAACCCTTCATACCAAGGAGAAAGAGAGAATTCATCATCAATTTAGACGACGGAGAATTAAGAAAGAGCAGAGTCTGAATAGAAGTAACTACTCAGATTCGACTCAAAAAAATAGTTCCCACGTTTTAGCTCGCTGAGAAAAAATAACTACAGGTTAAACACTACCTGTTACCTCTGTCTTTTTTTTTTATCTATCATCTTTTCATCTTTTCATCGCACAGTTGCGCCTTTAGGTCTGTTGTTTTCTTTACGACTGCTCTTCTCATTGGACGGCAGAACTCAAAAACCACGAAAACAGAAAACCTCGACCAGAAGAAATATCTTCTCTCACGCCAACTGTCTGCTAAAACGCATTGACAGACGCATTACTTACGCTGAGTTTGTTTCCCCCCCTGTTCTTTACTGTTTACTTCAAGTTATATTACCGGTCATAAATCTCCTCGATACGATACTACCGATACTACCAATCATCAAGCTTGATCTCACTTTTATCACACACTCACTCACTGAACAATGGCAACTTACCTATCGCACGACCCTCCTGCCCTGCGAAGAACCATGTCTTCTCCGGCTCCTCAGGGCCACCTAAAATCAAAAGACCATCACCACCATCATCATCTCCCTGCATCGCACATGTCTATGGGCATGTCAATGGTCTGCGAAGAACTTCAGCCTGTCTACGACATGTCTGACATGACTTTCTACCAACCTACTCCTACCTCTACCATAACTCCCAACATGCTCCTGTTAGGAGGTTCCCAAACCCCTTCAATATCGTCTTCGGTTTCGGCTGGTTCCTTGACCGAAGACGACCAGGCCTCTTCGGCTGCCGGCTCTGCCGCTTCGTCGCTTGTGGCTACTCCCTTCCATCAGCCTTTCCAGATGGACAGGTCGCGCACAGTCTCGTATCTCGACGGTGCCGATTTGACGGCCACGCCAGTTGCTCCAAAGCGACACCACTCTCAGATGTTTGAGACTCCTCAAGAAATGGGACTGCTTACTCCAATGAGTGGGGGGTTAGTGCAGGGTTACAACATGAGCTCGTCAGGCAAGCCACAGTTCAGCCAGGTGCAACATCTGTACACCCAGCAGAACTTCTCTCAGCCACAGCACAACAGCCACCATGCCGCCAACAACTTGCCACTTAAGAACCCCTTCATGACCCCTGTGTCACCTGTGCGAGCCCAAGCGTCGAAGCTGGACTTTGGCGCCTCGCACCCAGGCGTGAAGCTCGACTTCTCGTCCGAAGAACGACGGTCTCCGCTGAGCGGACCTGTCGAGTCGGAAATGTCGGTGGGAATTAACCCGTTTTACTCCCCGCCTGCGTACATTGCCACGCCTCCACAGTACTCCAACAGCGCTGTGTCAAGTGCTGCTGCTGCTGCTGCTGCTGCTGCCCAGGTGGCCCTCGACGTGCGAAACTTCTCGGCCACGCCCTCACTGTCGTCGTCGTCTGAGTCGTCGTCAATGCCTGCCAGTCCCGAGTCCTCGGTCGGCTACTCGCTTGATCTGAAGGCCCAGGCCGCTGCAGCTGCCGGCGTCGCACTCAAGTCGTCTGGCCACCATGCTCATGCCTTTGAGGAGCACAACTACATGAACGAGCCTGCTCCGCGCAAATCCGGCCCGGGCAGACCGCCCAAACCAGCTGGAGCCCCTGTTATCAAGCCCCATCGGTGCCAGACGTGCATGAAGTCCTTCAGACGGCTAGAACACCTGAAAAGGCACCAGAAGATCCACACTGACGAGCGTTCGTTCAGGTGCGATGTGGTCGGCTGTGACAAGAAGTTCTCTCGCTCGGACAATCTGCGGGCCCATCGACGGACCCACACGAAGAAGGGTGGCCGAAATGTGTTTATTGAGGGTCTCGATGTGAACGCAAAATAAAAAAAGTCAGGGAACAGGGAAAGTTTTAAAATGAAAGAGAAGCAACCGGGGAGAGGAAATAGAATTGAAATTGCGCTTGATGATCGGATCTTGGAGGAATAATAAGAACGCATCTTAAATGTAGCTGGTTTCTACAGTGTTCTTTTTTTTCTCTTTCAATGCTGGTTTTCTTGTGAAGTTTGTCTTATTTTGCTTTTCTACTTATTTATTGGTTCATCGGAGGTTGCAAGTTTTCTAACGGGTTTTTTCTTAACGGGGTTTGTTTTGGCCAACTCTGCTACATCTTACGAAAGGTTCACGTCATTCTTTATGGTACTCTTTTTTAACGTCACTCATTTGCATAGTTGGTTGTATATAGATAATTCATGCATGCTATTTTGAATCAAAGTCGTGACTTCGCCTTGTCTCTCAGCTCTGACGAGCCCAACAGTCAATATTCCGCGAAGCGGAACATAACCTCCCTGGAAGGGTCCCGCCGGAGGCGACATATACCACGCCTTTTCAGGTACCGTTTACTAACGTTGTGACATCTGGTACTCCTGCATCAGTCGACCAAATGAGTAGTTCGGCCCACTAAACAAGGAGTAGAGTCGTTGCAAGTACGACCGTTGGAATGAAGCAAGGCTCATAATATTGAAGGACAGTTAGGGCCAGCAGAATAGAGTTGGGAAGCAGAAGAAGGCAAAAAGGCAAAAAGGTAAAAGCTTAAAAGCGGAGGGCAAAAAAAAAGTTCAAAAGCATCCCACATATACTTCAGCTTCCTTGCAGTCCCACCTGCTCCACCATTCTTCGATAAAACTCTAGTTCTTCTTCGGTCAATGGATAGCCGTCGTCAGCCCCAGGGGTTGGTGCGTGCTGCTGATGCTGATGTTGATGCTGCTGGTGCTCCTGCTGCCATTGTGCAGAACCATCTGCCATGTGCTTCCTGCGTTCCATGTGCTCATGGCCAAAGTCTCTTTCATATGTCGGCTTCGGTGTTGACTCCGTAGTCGAGTTGTTCGAATTTGAATTCAAAGTCGGGTTAGAAGCGCCGAGGAAAATATCTTGGAGGTCAGCGACTCCAGGAAGGTCATGCCGAGTGAAAACGGTAAACTTTGTCCACACATTCAGCACGTCCAGAACTTGTCGGCGAAACCTCTCGCTGGTAATTCGGCCCTTTCGGGCCAGCTTCTCAGTGGTGTAAACTCGCAGGAAGTCCACTACTGCTGGCATTTGTCGCTGGAAAGCTTCGCGAAATGGACTAGCTACGTCGACGTTGTACAGAATGTCGCCCACTACCCACAGACGAGCGATTCTCGCCCTCGGATCAATGCCTTCTCTGCTTTGAATCGCACTGCAGATTATAGCCACTACCTCTTGGGCGGCTTCAACGTGGTCCATTGCAAAGCCCGTGACACGGGCAATGCTCCCTCGTCTATACGAGACGTGTTGCAAGAGCAGACGGAGGTGCAGGGCGGGGAGTTCGCCCAGAAACGGATTGGAAGCAAATTGTGGAGGTTCGTGAGAACCGGACTGCAGAACTGAGTCAGCCCGAGCGATTTCGCTCTCCACGCTCGGTGGACGGTTTGAAGGCGGGATGAATTCAACGTCTGTGAATACCTGCATTGGAATTGGCACTTCTTTGCCCTGAATAGTGTGGGCGGGCCAGGTGTCGAGCTCTCCATTAGCCAGTACGCAGTACAGTTTCCACCTGTAGTAGATATGGTTTGTAGTTTTCCAATTGAACAGAAACTCAAACCTTTCGTCGAGGCGGTATTTTCCCATGAGCACAGCTTCAAACGCAGGTCCGTAGCGGACGACATTTTCAACCACGCGGTGAATAAGCCGGATCTGTTCGATATTTGCCGGATACTCCACAACCACCCGCGTTTTGCCTGTAGTAGCGTCTGCCACAAAAGGCCACGGTGACATTTTTGACTGCCCATGGAAAGAAGAACTCTCAGGGTTCTGGCCTACAAACTCGATCACGGCACGTTTCCCGCTTCCCAAGTATCGGTTGTCCAATTTGTCCCGCAGTTTATCGGCAATTCTACGCTGCTCGACCATTACGAGGCCGACCTCTGGTTCTGCCGACGCCATTTGCATGCCACAAACAGCACTTCTCTCTACGTCGGTTGCCAAAACGCTGTGCACCAAGTCTTTCAGCTGGCTCTCGTCCTTGACTCCTTCAAACCGGAGGGTCCATTTAGCAGACCAAGTTTTAAGCCAGTCTAAGCGAGCAGCAGCCCCCACTGCGTCTTCGTCGCCGCTACGTACAAAGTGCCTTTTCATATTATTACTGCTAATCTACCGCATCGCGAGACCTTTTTGTCCTCTTTCTATTAACCCACTGTTACAACGATGAAGAAGAGTATCGTCAAGGCCGGCTCATCTTAAGCAGCCTCACAACACAGTTTACGTCATCACAAGATCTGCCTGGCAATGCCAGCGCCTCCTAAAGTAGAGGAACCTGTGAACTCCTGGCCCTTGAGAGCAGCCAATAAATAACACAGCGAGGCCAGTGTCATGAGGATAGCCACGGCCAAAAGCGACGTGACCTCAATCCCACACGAGCCGTACTGGATTGCGGCCATGCTGGTTAGTTTTAGTTATTTATACAATGTTCGCAGTGTGCAGTCTACTACTCACATAATGTAGAACCCCGCACGATGCGGGTTTTGATTAAACAGACGGATAAAGTTGGTGAACCGGTCGGTAATGGGACAGATGCGCAGCAGAAACGGTATCTCAATAAAGATGAGGACCAATCCTTGCACCAAGCAGATGATCGAGAAGATAATCACCAGGTTAAAGTGGAAGATGTTGGCAATGCCCAGGGCAATACACAGAAATATGCAGACAACCCCGATCCTAGTTAGAAGATGCTCAGTTCACGCTAGACGCCCATATTACACGCACCATTGGCCGTAGATGCTGAAGTTTCGCGTTCGTAACTCATCCTGGAAACCCATTTTTTGCTGTGTGTGTTCGGTGTGGTGGTGAGAAGAGTGAGTTTTCCAAAGCGGCTCGTTTCATCTTGAGACATAATCATAACCATATCCATAAGCCATACAGCAACAGCATCGCCTCCGGCGGGGCCCTTCCAGGGGGGTTGGTTCTGCTTCGCAGAAAATCCTAGGGTTTAGAGAAACTATACTGGATCATGCTGACCGTGTATTGGCGAGTAGAGTGGCGTAGAGTGGGCATAAAGCCACACTGTCTAGTTAGTACGTTAAGGCACCTGATACGTACTGTTTGTTGACTGTACACCAATTGATATACCTATTGATATCCTATAGGAAGAAGTAGAAAGGCTGAACTATACATGAAGAGCTGTATGATATTGTATGGTTTAATGTTGCGATACCTGAAGCAAGATCTATAAGAAATAAACCTGTTTGGGTGTCGTGCTTGGTATACCAACAGTGTCTATCTGTCTGGTCGACACGAATAGGAAGGTAAAGGAGGAGAGAACAGAAAATATTAAGATTCTGAATATGTACCAATTATGAAAACAAGTACAATTCCAATTGGGTTACCAGTCAGCATACAACTAACTTCCAACCATCTGGATAACTCCATCTGGCGCACTTGCAATATACACGACCCTCGACTCCTTCAATTCTCTGCGAAGCAGAGCTACGGGGTCTGGGGCTGGCCCCAGCAGTCTCAAAATCTACCATGTGAATGTCCCTTGCATTATCCACGTATCAATGGGCCCATTAATATAGTCAATGAAAAGGAAAGCATTGGGTCTTTTACACAAACTATCTACTGACATAGGGAAAGGTCGCTTGAGTTCTTTGCCTTTGCCATACAGTTGAATTACAATGAGAGAGACTGTCTAACACCCGTTACTGCTGCTGAGCATAGGTTGTATACAGTAGGGGTGCTTGAGTGGTAGCGAGAATACAATTAAGGACGTCTACATATTCCGTATACCATTTCGTCTTGACCCCCTGCATAATATATAGCAAGTCCAACGTGGGGATGCCGGACCCCGCTTTTTCCTCGTTAGGCGGGGGGTCCGCCAACTATGGAGCGCTATGATTTGAGTCTTCTTCTTCGGGTCTGTATCTCTTCAACTCAACTCAAATCAGTCCACACAGAATCCAAACCCCTGTTGCAATGCTGCCACCACCACCAAAGACGTTTAAAGACCTGCCCTCGTACGACGAATTGCCGAACAAAGCACGTTACTGGGAATGGGGTCCTAGTGGTTCTAGAGAAGAAGCTCTTGGAATGCTCAACCTGCTGACGGATGAGCATGTTGCACAGTCTGCTCAGAGCGAAATCAAGACGGGAAAGAGAGTTGGACTCGGATGGGAGTTCCACAACCTCTCGAAGCCACTGTTTGGTAGAATGCCCTTTCAGCACGAGATAAAATACAGACAGACCTGCTTTGACGACGAGTACCATATGAACCCTCAACAGTCGTCCCAGTGGGACGGGTTTCGTCACTTTAGCCAGGCTAAGGATTACGGCACCGGCGTGCACAGCAAGCTGGAGGAGTCCAACGCAGTGTGGTTGGGTGGTACTTCGGCTCAAGAGATAATGACCACCGACAGGCTGAGTATCCACCATTGGGCACAGCAAGGAATCGTCGGCCGAGGAGTTCTCATAGACTACGCTTCGTGGGCCAAGGAGAACGGGATCGAGTACACGTGCTTTTCGGGCCACTCTATTCCCCTGAGCGACCTTAAAAGGGTCATTGAGCACTACAAAGTCGAAATCAAACAGGGTGATATCCTGTTCGTGCGTATTGGGTTTGTGGAAGAGTGGAAAGCCATGACAGAGGAGCAACGTCTAGCAAACCAGCAGAGATGGGCATCAGGAGGACGCCATGCTGGTCTCGAGCAAAGCGAGGACCTTCTCCGCTGGCTGTGGGGCTCCCATTTCTGTGCTGTCGTGGGTGACACCCTTGCCTTTGAGGCATACCCAGCTACAGGAGATATCTCGCTCCACAGCTACCTTTTGGCCGGGTGGGGTGTACCTATCGGCGAGCTTTTCAACCTCGGTCCTCTGGCAGAAACCTGCAAGGCTCTTGGTCGCTACTCGTTTTTCGTGTCGAGCGTCCCTTTCAATGTTGTCGGGGGAGTGTCATCGCCGCCCAACGCTGTTGCTATTTTTTAATATCGCCGGATACCGAAGAGGGTGGTTCTGCTGCGCAGAAGGAACTATACTCAGCGAGATTGAAGGTAATGCGGATGAGCCGATTGCGGTATTATCGCAGTTTCTTCTTCGCAGAACCAACCTTCCTTAGGGAGGGGCCCGGCCGGAGGCCAGCTTAACATGTCGTTATTTCAGGCTCGTTAAATTAAAAACAGAAAACTACTTGATTACAACAGGTAAGTATTCAATGCAAATGCTCTCTACTCTTTGACGAGTCCAGCCTCAGCCAGACTCTCTTTCTGACTCTCCCACCTGGGCATCGGAATGTCTATGTAGTAGGGAACAGCTCCGTACAAAGACCCTCCCAGCCTGCTAACTGGGTTCAGCTTCTGGACGTCCAACTCGTTGGTAGTGGTGTTGTGGATGTCTTCTCGAAGGTGGAAATTGATGCCTTCCAGAACGAACAGGGTCGTAGTCTGGAAGTCGCCCTTCTTAATGGGCACGGTGGTGGACACCTTGAACTCAACCGAGAAGGCGGACTCGGCCACATGAGGAGCTTTGACGAAATCAGAGGGCAGGGGAGTCAAACCGGTCAGCTCAAACTCGTCAACGTCGGCCGGTGCATCGATACCAGCGTAGTTGGTGGCCTCGAGCATCCACTCCGAGGCAACGTTGATGGTTCCTTCTCCTGTCTCCAGCAGGTTCGCGGCAGTATTCTTTATGCCCGTAACCTGAGAGAGAGACACGATAAACGTAGGAGGAGTAGTGGCAACGACCTGGAAGAACGAGAAAGCAGCGAGGTTTCGCTTTCCATCTTTAGAGACGGTGGAGATAAGAGCGACAGGTCGGGGAGTGACAGCAGAAGCCAAAAGTGTGTAATTGGCAAAGGGCGATCTTCCTTCCTGGTCGGGATTGATTGTCACTTTCTTGTGTTTCTTCCATTCATCGGTGCTGGCACCCTGTCCTGGCTTCCACTGTGGGTTGAACGTGGCAACCTGTCCAGGGGTGGAGTATTGAGTAGGAGCTTGATCCTGAGTCATATTGATAAATGTAAAATGCAAGTGGTAGATGGGAAAAAAGACTTTCTTTGGATAGAAAGGGCTCTCTTTTTAAGTGTCGGTTTATTTAAAGACTTATGACTATCTGATTATCTGCACTGGTATGTATAACCTCTATTTATACATTTTATCGCATGCCGCACTATCTTCTTTTGCAACGGTTGTTTACAAATCTTTGATCAAAAATTTGAAATCTTCCGGCGCAGCGCATTTCCAAGTTGGTAGTTTTGGGATCCGTTTGTAGAGTTACAAATTCTTACTCAATAGTCCAAATCTTATTGATCGACACAGTGCATAACGAACGGTACGTGCTGACTGATGAGCGCAAATCAAGGGTCCAGGTTAAGACTTCAAGAAGAGGAGATAGAGAAAGACTGCTGGACCTGAAGTCGTCTGGGTTGAGACAACAATTGCGCCATATAAAGCAGTAGATGCGTGATAGGTATTAATTTGTTACTTTTAAGCTTCTTTTGTTCAACTCTAAAAGAATTCTCATTTCCATGGAAAAACCTAACTCCGTCGTTAGAAGATCTTTTCCGCCGACCTCGAACAATGTGCCTATTTGGGTAATACAACGTAGCTCACGGCTGGTTTTGATCCGGTCTTACTAATAGACCGAACTTGACATTACGGAACGCGGGTACATCCGAGAGCGAGAGCTAAGTTAAGCCGTGAGATGATTAGATATATATAGTTACGTAGATAGGACGATAAGATCGATAGACAAAAATGTAAAATAGAGCCCACTGTGTTATTTTACAATGAAAGTTCACCAATCCTGGTATATCTACATGTCAGGGTTAAAGTGATTTCGCCATATTAACCAATTTTGTGATGCCGGTTGTAGCTTTTTGAGTTCATATATACAACAGGAACGTTCAATATGATGATGTCGGGGTGAGAGTAGAACTACTTCCTCGTCTGTCGAGGGGAAGTTGTAACAAAATTCTTCTCGACGAGTAACACTTACAATTCCATTTGCCTGGGATTCCGATGTCGTGGGCATGTGCCGTTCAATCGCTTGCTCAACTCCTATGAGGCCTGCCTGAAGGTGAAATTGTTGAGTAAAAGACGTTCTCCCTAGTCCTCCACAACCTGTTTCAAACAAATTGTTTGAAGGAATTTATAGTATGTAGTGACATACCACACAGCACCCTCTTTTTTTAGCATAGTTGCCAGGGCAAATGGTTGCGTCTACAAGCTATTTTTTTCAATTCTTCTATTAACATTGCTAGTACCGTTCACAGCATGTAGACCTTGATGGCCTGCTAACATGCCAAAGTCAATCACGTTCTTTTTGGTAATATATATTATCGTTTCAAGCATCCTCCACAACTAATATTCCCAATATTCATATCCCGTGACGACTATTACTATTTCACAGCAGTTGGTCTTGAATGGGCTGAAGATAATATATCAGCTCGCTCATCGTTTTTTCAGGTCTTGGGTGGGCTGCTGATAAATATATTATCTGGCCCATCATTTTTTCAGGTCTTACACTTAACACCTAACTACCAACAATACAGCAATCGTCTGGAAAACACTACAGAGAGCCGTCAGAAGTTTAAAAAAAAGACACATCAGGATGTAGATAGACCTAATTCACACCGCATCAAGACTTAATCGGTATGGTACGCATACTAAACGTGCAACTAGTAAAACCCCCATTTCAAATTACTGTCCTAAAAATCACCATGCTAAATCTATCTATGCCTTGCCTGCCGCTGCAGCTTTTTTCTTCTCATCAGCTTGTTAGCTCAAAAGAATTTCAAAGAATCTTTCCGCCCATTTCCGCATATTCGACCGTTCTTAGAAGAACGTCGATACCTTACGCTCCCTGTACTCTACGCACCTAGTCTCTGTTTCTCTCTCAAGATATCAGCTTGTGCCTCGAGTCGCTTTTTGGGATCCCCTTCTTGCTTCTTCTTCTGCTGGCCCAGCTTCTTCAAGTTCTTTTCTCGGGCCTTTTCTCTCTGGTTCCCTCGAGTCATTGTTTACAAAATAGCCAGATTAAGCGTTTAGAATAGAAGAGTGCAAGGTTTGTTGTCTTTACTTTTCGTTTTACTTGGTCTACTCTGGATTACTCCCAGGTTGTAAATGTTCTCTGTTTTGTGCTTTATCTTTCTAAATAGATACAACCAAGTTTATACGACTTTTTAGAGTGAAAGTGTGAAAAGCGCATAAGATGAATACCCGGTTTTGTCAAGTTTTGGGAGTGGTGGTGTAGGTGTGGCGCAACAAGGAAATTATCTCAGTGTGTTGTAAAATTAAATTAATGGGCGGGTTTTTGTGAGTACTTAGTATCGATGGTCCCATCAGACATCGAACTTGCACAACAAAGTGAGCAAGAGATAGTGGTATTGCTAGAGAGTATAATAGCTTGAAATTCAATTAGCTCCCCACGCACAGTTTCCCCACGCACAGTTTACAACGCTATGAGTGATACGGAGGACGAGAAAGCTAAGAAGCTAGCAGCTGCTAGGAAAAAGTTTGAAGACCTGAAGAAGCAGCAGAAGAAAAAGAAGAAGAAGGAGAAAAAGGTGGATCCTGCTGCTGAAGAAACGGCTGAAACAAACGCAGAAGAGAGTGGGAATGCTGTAGATGCCGAGGCTGGAGATGCAAAGGATCAAGCGGAGGACACACCACCGGATTCAATAGGAGAAACCAAAGGAGAAGCAAAAGGCGAAGAGGCAGACGATCTGCCTGAGACGCCCGCTGATAACGAATCGAAGGAGGCTCAACTGGATGAGAAAGCTCCAGAGCCTGAAATTAAAGATTCTGCGTCAAAGCCTGAGGAACCTGAAATAAAACACCCAGAACCAGAGCTGGAGAAGCCTGAAACAATTGATCAAAAGCCAAACGTACAGAAAGAGGCTGAACAGGCTGAGAATGGTGAACAGTCTCAAGCTGAACAATTTCAATCTGAACAATCTGAACAATCTGAACAGCCCAAAGAATCACAACCCGGGACCAGCAAAGCGCAGGATCCATCCGGCCAGAGTACAGCTCCTGGTTTGAAAGAGCCAGTCACCGACACTGACACTGATCAAAATGCCCTCATCTCCACCCTCCGAGCGAGGATATCGACTCTGGAAAACGAAAACGGCACCTTGAGAAATAAGGTCGGCAACCTGGAGACTAAAATTAAAGTGCTCGAATCGGAAAACAGTGCACTCTTTGCCCGAAGCGACGACATTCACTCTGACATTTCTCTTTCTCCGCCTCTGAACCCGCAACACCACCATAGCTCTCAGAGAAAGCCGTCTTTTGTCGAGGTTGATCTGTATGGAGATGCCAGCAGGATCAAAGACATCAGAAAGCAGATGGAGCAGTGGAAGGGATGGCAGGTTGACATGCGTGGCTGGCGGACGTTTGGCATTGGTCCGTCCTTTGAGTTGTGAGCCAACGTATCTATATATTTATTAAGTACCTATTTTTTTTTTACTCGCCTCCGGTGGGGCTACTCCGTGGAGGTTGGTTCTGCTTCGCAGAATATTACCTGGTCTGATTCAATTGAAGTAGGCTCGTCAATTCTCCAAACTCATCTTTTCACACTACTTCATATATATACAATGCATATTTACAATAAACTCTCCCTCGGAGAAGGACGCTACGTCATTCTCGCTCACAGGTCGTCTGGCTATTTCGCTTCGACGTTCAAGTAGGATCATTAGTCTCTGCGAAGTAGAACCAAAGGAGGGTCCGCCGGAGGCCAAAACCACCAGAAGGTATAGGGGGCCGTCTCTAATTCGCCCTACATAATATCTCTCCACCCAAATGCTTTTTAGCTGCTTCGTGCAGCTCGATCACTGACCCATCTCTTAACCTGATAAACATAACCTCACCAATCTGAGGAGGGGCTACAAATCTAAACTGCCGGCCGCTGGCCAGTCCCAGCACATCCTTGGGCTCGGCAACCACCCGACGGTTAGGATGGCTAACGAGATGAATGTTTTTCAGGACCGGCTTTTGATTATGATATTTCAACCCAACCCATAGTCTGCGTGTAGAGATATTATCATATGTAGTGGGCACAAAAGTTTTATCCGGCCCTTGAAGGTCTCCTCGCTGAATCGACGACAAGAATCCTTCTTTGTACAAGCCCAGAGCGACTTGAAGATGCAGTTTTGAGAGAGGAACAGAGGTCAGAACTCTTCGAGCTCTACCTACGTTTTGCAAGTGGCAGCAAAAATTTGCTAGGTTTACAAGGGACATCTTTGTGAACTAGCTCTGGTTTGCGCTCGGCGAAGAAAGAGTACACAACACAATCAATCCTCTGTTTAGGCCTTTCCGCGTCCCCTCTTAAAGCTCTTTCTATGTGGGGCTTCAAAAATTATATGAAAATGAAAAAGTACCCTGCGAGTGCCCGTAATAATTTCAGTGAAAGTGGTGATTGCCGGGTAACTTACTTACTGTTGATCGTTGTGAACATTTAAAGATGATCAGATTTTGTTTTTGATTTTTCAAACTAAGTTCGGGACTGCAAGATCCAATGATACGATTTACAGGAGCATTGACCAGCCGGGTAGGAGGACATGCAGTTCTGCGGCAGCGAATTGGTCCGTTGCAGGCTATTCGTCGCTTGCGGCCCCAAGCTCGCTCGGTCCATCAAAACTTAACCTCCTCATGGTCACGTCTGCCCGCTCTTAATTCTGCAAACCGCAGACACTACTCATCTTCACGTGGTCCTGAAGCCCCTAAATTTCGATATTTAGCATTAATAGCCGTGCTTGGCTCCGTAGCATTCGCCGTATCGGTCAGATACGTCGAGAAAAAGAGACCAACTGAGATCACCGAGGAGCAGTATCAGCAAGAAGTCAGATCCAACCGGATCAAATACAAACGGACTGCTTTCACACGGGACCAGGCGTTCGTGGTGTTTGTTCTAGGCGGCCCAGGAGCCGGTAAAGGCACACAATGCACCAATCTGGTGCGCGATTATGGCTTTGTGCATCTCTCTGCTGGAGACCTGCTGCGCGAAGAGCAGAATCGCCATGATTCCAAGTACGGCGAGCTCATTTCCACCTACATAAAGGAAGGCAAGATCGTTCCCCAGGAGATCACAATTGCCCTGCTTCAGCAGGCCATGGCCAAGTCAATACGCGAAGGTAGCACTACCCGGTTCCTGGTCGATGGGTTTCCTCGCAAGATGGACCAGGCAATTAAGTTCGAAGAAGACGTGGCTGTCAGCGACATGGTGCTATTCTTTGAATGTCCCGAAGAGATCATGTTGCAACGACTACTAAAACGAGGCCAAAGCAGCGGCAGAGCGGATGACAACATCGACTCTATCAAAAAGAGATTCCAGACGTTCGTAGACACAAGCATGCCTGTGGTTGAATACTTTGCCAAGGTGGACAAAGTGGTCAAAGTCAAGTGCGACCAAGCTCCGGCAAAGGTATACACGGACGTAAGGGAAGCCTTGAGTGAAAGAGGGATCACCGCCGAGTAAACAGGAGTTTGGCCTCCGGCGAGGCCCCTCCCGGGGAGGGCAGTTCCGCTAGGCGGAATGAAACGTCCTCTTCGCGATTGTGAGAGTCTGGCTCACAGGGTTATGTACAAAATGTAATATACAAGTGACATCGAACCGATGGTGCAAGTCGTAAAGTCGCAGGAGGCGAGGTCCGAGGTCCGAGACCCGTAAAAAGAGGCATTCCGCGAAGCAGAACCAATCCTCTGCGGGAGGGACCGCGGGGCCGTGCCGGCGGCGAGCAGGAGACCATTCACTTGGTACTTGCAAATCCTGAAAACCCCATCATCTTCATCATGTCATCATTTTCGCCTCCCTGACTCAATGCCTCATTCTTAGCGACCTCTTTCGCCCTGCTTCGATTCTTTTTTGCCCTCCTCTCCTCTCTCTTCTGCTCTTGGAGCTTCTTCATCTCGTTGATACGCTGCCTGATATTGAATTCTGGCTTTTTCTCTTTCCTAGTCTCTTTTAAATAAGCCAGCCTGTCTCGCACTTCTTGCAACGTGGCACGAGTAACAGTTTCTTTCTGGCCTGATGCGTACAGGTGCTGCTTTGAATTCAAATGGTCTGTGTATTCCAAGCTGTCTTTGAAAGTCAGATCACACACTTCGCAGTAGAACCCCGCACTTCGCCCTCTCCGCCCTGTAGATGCTCCAGCAGGCACCAGAGTTACCTGATTCAGGCCCTCATATATGTTTAGGCGAGCCTGTCGAGCGGAGGCCTCTACAGCGTTCTCTTTGATCTCTTCTCTACCACCTCGTTGCCTCTTTTCATACTCCAGACGTTGGCGTTCTCTGCCCTTTTGGGCATATTCTTCTTCATCCCATTTACCTTTATATGTCTGTTTAGCACCATACGCCGACATTGCAACTTAGCCGTGGCAGATTCACTGTGGTCCTCAACAGTAGTTAACGAAATCAACTGGTTACACAGTTGAAATACTCAAGTTAAAATGTTCAGTCAATGTTAGCATTGAAATACATGCATTAGAAAAAACCCCACTTCACACCCCACTTGCTAACATGTCCTGAACTGTCTGAAATACAATTTACCTGAAGGACAGAGCGAGTTGGAAGTTTGACAGTATTGAAAGACGTGATGCGAGAGGCACAGAGGTGTACACTTCCCATTATATATCGCAATTCCGCGAAGCAGAAAACCAAACCTCCCCTATAGGGGTCCCGCCGAAGGCGACCTCACCTGAGGTTAACACCTCGACGGCCCACAATATGACCGGTGAGGTGCCTAACGGACGCAAAACTTGAATATTCATTTTCCAAAGATTCAACTCTGAGCTTAACCTCGCGTAAATTCACAGCCGTTGCCCTCAACGCCATGCCCATTGATTACAGAGGAGCGACTATTGAAGATCTGGACCTGCTGCCGGCCCTGACGGTCCACGGCTCTACGCTTCTCTCCGAGGCTCTCGAGCTGTCGTACGAGCGAAACTTCTCATATCTTCCTGTGGTTTCGTCGCGGTCAAAGCGACTACTGGGTTACTTGACTGCAGAGCAGCTGCAGAAGACCACAAACCCAGACGGACTCAGAAAAGTGTCTGACCATTATATAAAGTTTGATAAATCCAAACGAAAGTTCCAGAAGATCACCCCAAACACCCCGCTGGAAGAACTCGAAGCTTTCTTCGCTACCGGTCAGGAGTTTGCTGTGGTCACTGACGACACGAGAAAGTTTGTGTATGGAGTGGCTACGAAGGAGGATTTAGATATGTTTGTGAAGAACAGGCCTTCGTTGGTGCAGAAGTAGGTTGGGGTCGCTCGCCTTCGGCGGGACAACTTCCGAGGAGGGTTGGTTCCGCTTCGCGGAATGTGGAATGGAAGACGGTGTGCCTGGGAATATACAAATTAGAGAACACTTGTAGGAGTTGTGGTTGTGAAATGATTGAAGTCTTCAGAGGATGAAAAGAGTAAAAGTAATATCATTCGCATGACAGAATGTGAATTAGTAGACACGAAGTGTAAATAATAAAATATGACTCGCGACACATTCGAGTCAGCTACTATATGCCTGAATACAATAAAGAACACTATGGAAAGAGAATGCCTGAATACAATAAAGAACACTATGGAAAGAGATATATTTGCCACTGAGGCGACCTGCGACTGAAGTAAAACATCGTATGGCAGAATGCGACATCGTTAATGACATGTAAATAACTTGCAGGCAGTCGCTGTCAGTCAGAATGCGAATAATCAATGACTGGGAAACATTCGAAAACAGCTAATATATATGTGTGTTGTGCGGCCTGTGCCTTTTTTTTTTTTCGTTGCCATGAGGCTGTAAGTCCTTCAAAGTTCGAGTTTCCCTAAACGTCTGCCAGGTCTACTGTCAGACCATCGCAGCCGAGTTCTACCATTCTGCTTCGCAGAATCACACCTCCCCGGTAGGGCCCGCCGGAGGCACATCAGCCAATTTTATCAACCTTACTTAGTATCCTCGCCGTCTTGGATATCCTTAGTTCGAGCGGCAGCAAGCACAACTTCGTGAAACCGTGCACCCTTGGGTACACTGCCCGAACTTGCCGAGCTTCCAGAAGACGAGGTCGATTCCTTGGTAGAACTTCGAGGCAGAAAAGGATTGAGTGACTTGGGGAACGACTTCTGCTTGACCCCGTCCGGCTTCGCACACTCTTCGTCGTCGCTATCTTCAGTTTCCATCTGCAGGGCCTTGATCCGGTTTGAAAGTCGTATAGCCTCGATAGCAAACCTGAATTTCTGCCTGGCATTGAAACCTTGCCTGATATTGGGCAACAAGTCAGTGGTCTGGTTGGCAGACACTCCCTTGAACCACGGATGCTGCATCAGCTCTTTGGCCGTAGGCCGAGCTTTGGGATTCAACTGCAGCATACTGTCAATTAGCCGTCGCGCGTCTTCGGAAATGTCCTTCCAGTACTTAGTGTGAAAGACAACTCTAAACCCCACTGAGGTTTCGGTCAAAAAGTCTTCTACTGATTCAGCCCTAAACGGCGAGTAACCCGAGAGCACCGTGTACATTACGACTCCGAGAGACCAGATATCGCACGGCTTCCCGTGCCCTGTGCCCAGGAGGACTTCAGGCGCTGCGTAGCCCAGAGATCCAGCCATGGAGGTCAATTTCTCCTCGGGCGAGCTAAGGGATTTCGCAATTCCAAAATCAGCCAGAACCAGGTCGGAGTGAGCGTGTTCGCTCACGTACAGCAGGTTTTCCGGCTTTAGGTCCCGGTGCACAATATCTCTACTATGCAGATAGTCAATTGCTGACAGGACGTCTCCTATGCATTCTGCCGCGTCCTGTTCAGTGAACCTGCCTCTGTCGCATATCCGGTCAAACAGTTCTCCTCCCGTAGCCAATTGAGTGACGATGTAGAACTTGTCCTTGGACTCAAACCAGTCCTTAAAGGCGACTATGTGGGGATGGTGCAGGCTCTGCAGCATCTTCAGTTCGTCCAAAACCATCTGGTCATTCCCCTTTAATGTCTTTTTCAGAATGATCTTGACTGCTACTTCTTCCCCTGTGCTCGTCACTTGGGCATATCGGACCACACCAAAAGTGCCAGCTCCAAGAGCTTTTCCAAACGAGTAGTTTTGTTTCTTATTGTACGATGCAGGATGTCCTTTGACTTTATTGACAAGGTCCTGGAGTGGCATAGTGGGCAGTCTTCCACGTGGGTTCAAGAGTTCTTCTGCGAGGATCCAAGATTTCTTCGTTTCCACGCGGGTGCAAGATCTCTAAAACTAACTTAGATTGCAACTTTGAGATATCGCAGCAATCTGTATGGACTTTAAACAACGTGGTTTGGCGGATCTTTGCGGCTGAGCAAGCCGTGCAGGTCAGAATGGCGGTGCAGGGTCTAAAGACAAAAGAACTAGCAAGCTGCTGAGGTGGCTGGGGTTGGAGTAGTGTAACTGAGATAGGTGGGATATATTTAGCTTCTGTGAATATCGCCTTCAGATAGGCAGATTTAATTCGTCTGAAACGCCTTCGGCGGGACCACTCCGTGGAGGTTGGTTCTGCAGCGCAGAAAACACACTGTTGGTTAGTTGAGTTTATCTGCCACACTGTACCTGCATCCAGCAGATATCTCTGATAGTTATCTGATAATGTTAATAGTAGATATCGCAAGTTTTCTGCGAAGCGGAACCAACCTCCACGGAGTGGTCCCGCCGAAGGCGAGCTGACACGGTGAACGAGATGGGATTAGCAAGATGTTAGAAAAGGTGCAGATGAAGATTAGGTATATATTAGGACACTTATGAGGGTGTTTTTTTTAACAGAAATGAAAGGCCTCAAGACGCAATTGCGTTTAAACTAGAACGAAAAGCACAACGACGCCAAACAGGGCCAACAGGGCAGCGTTTGTACGGCTCTGAGCACCGTTGTTGGACGTCGTCACGGGTGGAGCACCCGAGTTGTCAGATGCCACGACCGGTGGAGTAGTTAGAACAGAGGAAGCAGAAGAGGAGGCAGAAGAGGGGGCAAAAGAGGAGGATTCGCAGGCACAATCAGAACCTTGGGATGAAGTTTCGGCAAAAGTGTCAGGAGAAGGAGTGGAAGTTGAGATTAAGGAGGAAGAAGAGGAAGAAGAAACTGCTGGGGTTGCACTTGCGGGAACAGCCGCGGTCGTAGGGACAGTAGTAGCAGTAGAGGCTGGAACAGGGGATGTAGCAGCGTCAACAGCATTGTAGGGAGGGACGGTGGGGTTTGGGGCTGTTGCTGTGGCCGAAAACTGGCTGTACCAGGGGAATGCAGTCACCATGTAGTATAAGTTTGTAGCAAGACCGGGATTTGCCTGCAGAACTGCGGTGACGTCTTCTCCGCCCTCCAAGACTTGGTTAATCTCTTTGGAGTAGGCTGGATCCACGTCAAATGTGTGGGTGGCCAAGAAGGTGTAGTACTTGTTGAAGTAAGACTGCTCGTTGACTAGAAAATCATAGTAGAATTCTAGCACGTAGTCCTCAACTTCGGTAAAAGGCGCCTCATCGGCAGTCACCGAGTTTAGGGTAAAAGCAGACGCTACGAGAGCCGTAAGAAATGTCCTGGGGAGCATTGTGTGAGTGAGAATTCTCAATTTAGCTGGAGAAACTAGCCGTTTATTCAAGGTTGTATTCCTCTGTTTTTATACTCCAACGGCCGGGATCTCAAAATTACCTGATTGGGGTTTTATTAGGACCCATCTCGCATAATCTATGCATAAACGAAAAACTCAGGGGTAAAAAATAAAGAGACTACTTAGAGAGTTGAGAGCACGGTAACTAGACAATCAATGACCATTAATGGCAGGAGCAGCAAGGTTAATAATTAGCCTTTTTATACAAACAGACGGTTTGGTTTCAATGAGCATTACCTCAAAAGGGAAACCGGTTTGCCTGTTCTAGCAGTGAGTCGTGCTAACTAACTCGCTTTTAAACTCCACAGCAACGTTGAGCGACAGACCCAGGCTCTGGGAAGGGTAGGCAGGATTACTTTATATAATAACCATTACCAAGGTTTGATGATATCAAGTTACAAATCAAAATATACTCTGTTGTCTTCTTCGCTCGCCTTGACTATATGGCCCTGATTGTGACCCCGCTTACTCTCGGCTCTCCACATTTTAAACTATCCGGTTTTTAACGTTGTAGACGCTACTTAGCTATCTGCTAGGCTATACCTGCAAAATTCCAGCCGATGTCTTTGCGTTACAAGTGCAGCTAGGAAATCTCCTGAGAGTAGCTCTAAAGCTAGTCTCCGAGAAAGGTTGTAGGACACAGTAAAAACAAATACGTGTGCTGGGAAACTGACTCATCTTCAACAGGATCTAAACACCTAGACACCTAGACACCCAAAAACGGTGAGTGTAGCTATACTGCCTTCCTGTATGAAATTTCCGCGAAGCGAACCACGCCTCCCGGCAGAGCCCGCCGGAGGCAAACTGGACAGCTGCTGGGGCCAGCCCCAGACCCCGTAGCTCTGCTTCGCAGAGAAAGATCAATTTGTGGTATCAGTCGATACCTCGGGCCGTGTACCGGAGCCTCTGTAAATCCATTTTCCGCCACTTTACTCATCCCAATAACATCGTCATCGTTCGAACTCAACCTCACACGCCCACAATAAATTTAAGCTCGTGGGTACTTCCGATGCGGCGGCTCGAGGCGTTTCCCTCAGGCATGTTAACATCTCCACGTTCTGTCTCTAGACGTATAGGACACCTTGGGGGAGGCGGTGTGTTGCAACAACCTATACCACAATTGGATATACCACAATTTGAGAGTTCAAATCTTTAAACAAAACCGACCGAATCGCTGAACGGAGCCGAGAAAGCCGTGCGGAGCCTTCACATTGTGAGAAGTAATAAGAGCTTGAGATAGCGGGTTGGAAACCAAGCAATACCCACTATAGTACACTATAGTACTATTATTAAAACCTTGAACTTGCCACTCAGGTCATGCCGCCCTGGGACAGTCCACTGAGACAGGGTTAATTCCATCTGATCCACAGTTCTGCTCCACGATTCGGATCCTGACTGGCCTTAGCTTTGCACACCTATGAAGAATGTCGATCTAAAATAAGGTGATTTTTTTTCCTCGGCACCTAATTTTGTGGCGGCAAGCTTTTTGATCCGGTAGCTGCAATTGCCCACTGTGAAACTCTACCAAAGGCCCCTGAAAACTTTAATTGAGGTTTCAGTTATTGTTTTTCCTGCCACGTAAAAGTCTCTTTGCTAGAGCCAAGATAGTAACTAGAAAGTTCTGCCGTTCCACCGTTTCACCGTTTCACGATCAATGAAGCTTACCTCACTGTGACGTAATTTCTGTCAAGTTCCGACGCATTGCGCTGTTCGACGATGCATAGAACAAAACTGCACGGTGACACTCCATCATCATCATCAAAAAAAACCTCTTCAAACGCTCGACTGACATCATCTCTCACTAAAACGAACACGTTTCCTCACTTTCTCCTCTTTGCCACGGTTCGGCAAAATAATTCACATGACGTACGCGAATAGAGTTTGCGACTGCAACCTTAGTGGCTGGCGTATAGCAAGCAACGTAGCAAGGATAGACACGCGGCTTGCCGTTTGCCATCCCAGTTTTGCATCTTCTCCACATCACGTGCAGAAGCTTAAAAAGAGTATAAGAACCAGTTGCAATCCGCCACTGGAGACTTCTTTTGTTATAACTTCAGTTAACCCTTCAAAAGTCTACTACTGATCAAAACAAGAGCCTTTTTACTTCACAGCTAATTTATTTTTATTCCCAAACAACATGTCTGATTTCAATGCTACCAAGGCAAACCCAGGCCTTCACCTGCCCAAAGATGCCGAGAGCAACTCGGCTTTCAGCACTACTCGAAACGTCGATGCTCAGAAACTGAACGAGGACATCAAGTCTGCTGGTAAGCAGGCCAAAAACAATGCTGCCGATGCCGCTGACACTGCTCAGAAGAAGGCTTCGAACGCCGCCGACACCGCACAGGACAAGGCTGGTGAAGCTTATGACACGGCCAAGGAGTACGGCCAGACTGCCAAGGACAAGGCAGCCGAGTACGGTGAGGCTGCTCAGGACAAGGCCGAGGAATACGGCCAGAAGGCTTCAGACAACTCGAAGGATACTGCCGATGCCACAAAGGAGAATGCCGGAAGCGCACTGGATACTGCCAAGGAATACGGCCAGGCCGCACAGGATAAGGCTGCCGAGTACGGCCAGAGTGCCCAGGAGACAGCTCAGAGCGGTGCCAACTCCCTCGGTGAGACCTGGGAGGCTACCAAGGCTCAGGTCGCTGACACCTTGAGTGCCGCCCGTGAGAAGATTGAGGAGTACACTGGCACTGGCACTGGCACTGGCACTGGTACCGGCACTGGCACCGGTTTGACCAAATAAGCAGAGAAACGCTAACGACTGGCTGTGTTTCACTTCTTCTGCTTTATATAGCTCTATGTATGTTTAATAAAGGCTGAATAAAACGTCAGTGACTCTCAACTGAATTGCAATATAAAGTTTCGGCTCCGGCGGGGCACCTCCCGGCGAGGGCTGGTTCCGCTACGCGGAATTGCGTGAAAGTATTGCGTCTTCATGGTTCTCATGCTTGGATATATTGAGCGATGAGAGATGAGCGATGGCGATGAAGATATTGTGCCGCGTTATGTGAGGCGCGCGCCTCACGATTGCTGCACTAGATGTATGTATGAGAAAATTTTAAATCAAGAAAGCGCGTTAGTGGTTTAGTGGTAAAATTGATCGTTGCCATCGATCAGCCCCCGGTTCGATTCCGGGCTAACGCATTCTTTTTTGTTCTCGAGCTCTGAGGCCATTGAGCTCTTTGAGAGGTTCATAAACAACTTTTTTTTATCTAGCCCACGTATATCTTGACTAATCCAGAACGCTAGATACAGCTATAAAGTTTCCAGCACGTTGGCTCGGATGCCCAAATCTATATATCAACCCTCATTGATCTAGAGTTACCCGGAAATCACGACCATCCGTGTAGAACACTAAACTTGCAAAGAAACGTTTGGAAATTACTTCGTTGATAAATCATAGAAAAATGCAGGCCCCAGTGGTTGTAATGAGTAAGTAATGGTGAACCAGAAATTTCCAGTCGCAGTGTGATTCAGGTTACTTGTAGAGAGTTTCTGATCGAGTATGATTTCACGCTTTGCGACCTTTGATATGAACCTGATGTCAATGTCAAAAATGGTGAAGGAACCGTCGAAGTCCACTGGTTTAAAACACGCTTCGGTGGCCATGATTGTCTACATGAAACTAACAAAGATGCCGGTGGGCAAAGGCAGACTGGCCGAAGAGCTCAGGTCTCCAATATCACTGCTGCTAAAGCTGTGGCTGATATTGTCCGAACATGCTTAGGACCCAAAGCTATGCTGAAGATGCTCCTCGACCCCGTCGGCGGGATCGTTCTCACAAACGACGGACATGCCATTCTGCGAGAAATCGAGGTCACGCATCCAGCTGCCAAGTCGATGATTGAACTGAGCAGGGCCCAGGACGAAGAAGTCGGCGACGGAACGACCACAGTGATCATTTTGGCCGGAGAAATCTTGGCTCAGACTTTCCCATATGTCGAGAAGAATATCCACCCTGTGGTGATTATCTCGGCGCTCAAAGAGGCGCTTAAAGATGCATTGGAGGTGATCCACGAGATTTCGCGACCTGTAGATACCGACAACGAGGATGCCATGATTAAGCTGATTGCTGCTTCCATCGGCACCAAGTTTGTATCGCGGTGGAGCAGGCACATGTGCCAGCTGGCTCTGACGGCGGTCAAGACAGTAATGCGGGTAGATGCTCGTGGCAAAAAAGAAGTCGACATCAAGCGATACGCGCGAATCGAAAAGGTGCCTGGAGGAGAAATCGAAGACTCCAGGGTGTTGGACGGAGTAATGCTCAACAAAGACATTGTGCACCCTAAAATGCGACGACGGATTGAGAACCCCAGAATCTTGCTGCTGGACTGCCCGCTCGAGTACAAAAAGGGAGAGTCGCAGACCAACATTGAAATCACCAAGGAAGAAGACTGGAGTCGAATCCTGCAGATTGAAGAGGAACAGATCAAGAACCTGTGTGACATTATTTCGTCATTCAAGCCCGACCTGGTTATCACTGAGAAGGGGGTCTCTGATTTAGCTCAGCACTATTTGCTGAAATCCGACATTTCTGCTCTCAGACGGGTCCGAAAGGGCGATAACAACCGAATTGCTCGTGCTACCGGTGCCACCATCGTCAACCGAATTGAGGACATAAGAGAGTCTGACATTGGCACTCACTGTGGTCTGTTCAACGTCGAGTTGATTGGCGATGAGTACTTCTCCTTCCTTACTGAGTGCAAGGATCCTGGGGCGTGTACTGTTCTACTACGGGGGCCCTCTAAGGACATCCTCCAGGAAATCGACCGTAACCTCCAGGACGCCATGTCTGTGGCACGTAATGTGGTTTTCGAGCCCCGTCTATCCCCAGGAGGTGGTGCTACTGAGATGGCTGTCAGTGTTCGGCTTGCTGAGAAAGCCAAATCCATCGAAGGCATTTCCCAGTGGCCATACAAGGCTGTAGCTGATGCCATGGAGGTCATTCCACGAACATTGATTCAGAACTGCGGTGCCAACCCTATCCGTGTTCTAACCCAGCTGCGAGCCAAGCACGCCGAAGGACTGTACACCTACGGTATTGACGGCGAAAACGGGAAAGTGGTGGACATGAACGAGTACGGTATTTGGGAGCCTGAAGCCATCAAGCTTCAGTCCATCAAAACTGCTATAGAGAGCTCATGTCTGCTGTTAAGAGTCGATGACATTGTGTCTGGTGTCCGCAAGGGAGGCCCTGGTGGTGGTGCCCCACAAGGTGGTCCACAACCTGGTCCCGGAGGGCCCGAAGAGCTTGCTGGTTAAAGGCATCCGGTGAGACGTAGGTCTGTTTGGCAGCCTCTAGGAAAAATTAAAGGTGCCCAATTCAAGGGGGGAATGTATATTTAGAAGTAGTATGTAAGTAGTATGGCCTGGTCACATAAACCCCAAAAAAAACAGCCAGAGTATTGTTAGCACACGCTGCGTATATAGATAGTTACTTAATTGTGTACTTCATCTTTTGTCCAGATTTTCTACCGGTTTGCTGTTTCTGTCAGCATGGATTCATGTACTGACACTGACTATCACGACTGAGAGGCATAAATGTACTTTCGCGCTCTCTCTCTCTCTCGAGAGCAGCCATGACAGTGACAAACGGCGTGCGATATTCATGACAGAAAATGCCTGCTTGTAACCAGATCACTCAAATCCTGAGCTAGCTACAAGCTCAAATTGCACCATCTGCATCTCTGCGAAGCAGAACTACGGGGTCTGGGGCTGGCCCCAGCAGCTGCCCACTATCCAGCTTGCCTCCGGCGACCCCCTCCCGGGGAGTGGTAGTTCCGCTTCACGGAAAACTCACATGCCAGAATAGTGTTGGAGGACAGTCAGGAGAGGACAGAGTTAGACAGCACACTGGACCATCAAGTGGAATCATGCCATTTCTTCAGTCTCAGCTTTTGGCTCGTACCCCAAATGTTTGCTGCACATCTCCAGCAACAAATTGCTCTGCTCTTCGCTCAATCTATCCTCGCACTCTTCTACTATATTGTAGAGCACAGGAAGGGAGCTTGGAGCACAGTTAATTATCTGCAAAACTTCAGCCTTCTCAAGCTGAATTCCCGACTGACCCAGCTCTTTCATAAACTCGGAAATGTTTTCGCGTGTTTGCGGAAATTCGCTGTTGCCCGACGGCCTCTGCTGAAGATGAGCTTGTAGTTCAGTGATAATGATCTCGAGGTTCTCAGGGGAGGCCCCGAGGTCGGATTTTTCCTGGCGAGCCTTGATATCATTGATACACCACAGCACCTCTGCATTGGTGAGCATGCCGTCCCGCAGCCTCAGCACCTTCATGCTATTTTGCTATACGACTAAAGGCTGGCTACTTCTTCTCTTTTTATTTTGATTTGATATTCTAAGGTTCGCAGGAAGATGACAGCCGCATAAATGCATAATCGTGAGGCTCTTGGCAGCCGCATATGTTTGGCGGCTCAGTTCCCCTATCTGGATACCTCCTTCCCAAACAGGCAAACACCAGTGACAAAAACCCAACTCTCGCACAGAGTAACCCTACTTCAGCAGCGGGCACAGTCTGAAATTTCAATTTACTTCGCCAGAAATCCCATCCCAACCAACCAACCAAAACACATCAACCGACCTCATCATGTCTCTCGTAGTCACCGAGAAGGGAAACTTCCAGCACATTTTACGTTTGCTCTCGACAAACGTCGACGGTAAAATCAAGATCATGTATGCTTTGACCACCATCCGAGGTGTTGGTCGAAGATACGCCAACTTGGTCTGCAAGAAGGCCGACGTCGACCTCAGCAAGCGAGCTGGTGAGCTCACTGTCGAGGAGCTGGAGCGAATCGTCACTATCATCCAGAACCCCCTGCAATACAAGATTCCTACCTGGTTCGTCAACAGACAGCGAGATATCGTTGACGGTAAGGACTCTCACCTCTTGGTCAACCAGCTGGACAACAAGCTGCGAGAGGACTTGGAGCGATTGAAGAGAATGCGAGCCCACCGAGGTCTGCGACACTACTGGGGACTGAAGGTCCGAGGTCAGCACACCAAGACCACTGGACGACGAGGCAAGACTGTTGGAGTTGTCCGAAAGAAGTAAGCGGACTTTCAGCGCAACTGTTTTTGTACAAGGGAGTAATGTATTTAGCTAGCTAATTTGGCTTAGAAAAGAACCCCGAGTAAGAGTTACGTGTCTATTTGACGGCAGTGCTCTTGCTTTATGAATGAAAAGAGAATTATCATCACCATTAGAAGGTTTTATTGCTCGTAGATGCTGCTGGGGCCAGCCCCAGCGGCATCAAGCCTTTGCTCGTCTCCAGTAGCCCATAGGCCTGTTCAAGGAAGAAACTAAAGAAACAGAACATTACCAGTACGACAAGATCTTGTAGATGCTGTGCAATTAACCTATTTGCTGTCTAAAGATATATATTTCAAGATCATATTAATTCATTCCAGCGGAGCTTCCTGATTCCAATTCAGGTCATATTGGAGAGCTTACATCTTATATGCATGGTAATTGACATCCACACTGATGCTACTGTGCTGTGAAGTTAAAGCAAAGCCCATAATAAAGCAATAGCAAATGGCAGCTTCATTTCTTGATTACAAACTATATCTTTCTTATTCTTTGTTCAGTTATGGTCTTCCATGGCTATGGCAGAACGTTTGAAGAAGTACACTAAATCGGCCTCAACTGTCACTCAAACCCTACAGTACTGATCGCAGTACATACCGTACTATATAGTGTTTGTGCACAAGTCTGGTTTTCCGCGAAGCGGAACCACACCTCCCCGGTAGGGGCCGCCGGAGGCAACGTAGACATGCCTCCGGCGGCCCCTACCGGGGAGGTGTGGTTCTGCTTCGCAGAATGGAAAGAGATGAGTTTGAGTCCAGAAAGTTAATGTTAAATGAAACCGCGGTGTGGCTCGAGGATCGAGGTTTCTGCCACACCGCACTTATATTAACTGTCACTTCCCAACTCTGACATCCAATGGACGATAACGAGGCAGAGAAGAAAAGCCTTTACGATGTTCTTCAAGAAAACGAAGGTGAGCAGTGCGCCTTTGCTGATTTTGCCATAGGACCAAGCAGCTCCTAACCAGCCAAACGAGAAGAAGAGTATCAAAAGCATTACGTAGAAAAGAATGCGATTCACCGACTGGACGAAAGAGAAGTTTCGTACCTTGATGTTTTGAAGCAGAAGGAAAGAGAGAGGGAATTAGAGAGACAGAGAGAAATCGACCAAGGGCTGGCAAAACTGAAGAGGTGGGTAGTTTTCCAGCGTTGCCAGTAACATGTCCAGACCTTTTCAACGAGCTAACTTAGACGAGAACGAGAACTAGAAGCCGTCAGACCTCCTAAACCAATTGGCAATGTAATACCTACGAAGATAGTGAAACCGAAGAAGAGATTGCATTTGAAAAAGAGCGGTGGCACATCGGGAACAAGTTCTCCAAAGGAAGACGACAAGACCGCAGGGAACTCCAAAACCCCAGAAGAAGAAGAAGTGGCCAAAAGCCTTGAGTCAGCTGCGCAGGCGAGCAGCAAGCCCGAATCTGAGAGCACCGCTCAATCCTCTAAAGCTGTTGCAGCAAAGGGAGCTGCTTCAATAAGTAAGATGATATCAGGGTATAGTGATTCTGAGTAGTGCTTCTAGTCGCAGGCTGGCCTCCGGCCCGGCTCCTTCCGGAGAGGGTTGTCTCGCTCCGCGAGATGCCATCGCGAGCAAAGCTGACCATCCCCGGTGATACCAGTACGGCAACTCTGGGTAATGCTACTAGTCGCAGGCTTGCCTCTGGCCTGGCCCCTCTCGGAAAGGGTAGTCTTGCGTGAGAAGCCAGTGCAAACGAACGAGAAATGCAATTTCTGCGCAGCAGAACCAACTCTCCCCGGGAGAGGCCCCGCCGGAGGCAAGCTCCCCCACGAATGCCCTATGAATTAATTTTATTTGCTAAGTTTTACTTCGTTTCTATCGAGTTGAATCGTCAAGTCATAAGCTAGTTGAATAAATCTATTTGCGACGACGGCAGCCTTAGTAAGGGGCCTCCTTCTTCTCTTTGGGGAACGCAGGTCCAATCAACTGCAGTGACTCGGCGGCCAGCCATTGGCCAGTCTTCACGCACTCTTCCAGGCTCTTTCCCTTGACCAGAGCAGCGAGGAATCCACCAGCAAAGGCATCGCCCGCACCATTGGAGTCGACAATGGCCGACTGGGCCAGCTCGTGGACTGGGTACCGCTTGGAGGTCGTGGTCTGCTTGACAACGTCTCCGATGACGACAATAGTGTCGTCGGTTCCCTGGGTCAGAATCACCACTCGGTCCCGCTTGGTGTTCTTCTTGGGCAGCAGGGCAATGTGCTTTCCGATAGCCTCAATGTCGGTGACGCCCAGCTCATGAGCCTCAGCGTAGGCCAGAGCCTCGCTCTCGTTACCGATCAGGTAGTCCCAGTACAGGGAGCTCTGGTCCATGGGCTCCTTAAAGAACTGGCACAGAAAGGGAGCAGACAGGTTCATGCTGAACACCTTGTTGGTCTCGGCAGCGTACTCGCCAAGGGCATTGATAGCAGGAGGGCACACAGTCAGATGGAATCCTCCAACGTAGAATACTTTCGCTCGCTCGACGTGGGCCCAGTTCTCAGGAGCCTTGAGATGCTCGAGCTTGTAGTGGTTGGCAGCACCGAGGTCAGTGGCCAGAGACCGGTGGTGGCCAGTAATAAGAGCAGCGCACTTACCGGTGGGAATATCCTTGTGCACCATGTAGTTGCTGAACACACCGGCCTCCTCGTTGGCCTTTCGCAGCTGGGCACTGTACTGGTCTTCGCCGGCTGACCCAAAGTAGATAACAGATCCGTTGGGTAGCAGGTACTGCGCACCGCGGGCAGCGTTCTGAGCAGCTCCGCCGGCCAGGATGTGCACGGCGGGGTTCTTCAGCACTTCTTCAAAGATGGGCATGTGCTTCTCTTCGACGAGAATCGCATCGTTTTCCTTCAAGTCATACTTGGCGAGGTACTCGGGCTCGCTAGTTAGTGGTGCTCAACTCTGGCAGCCCCTCCCGGGGAGAGGTGGTTCCGCTTCGCAGAACGAACACGCCCTTCGTTTTTAAGACGGTTAGGACGCTTTTTTGAATGGGTTTTGTCCAACATTTATCCACTTACACGTTCACTTGGAGGTCTTGGTTAGTTCAAATAGCCTGTAAGGTTCAAAGCAACTCTAAAGTTGCACAACAGTGTACTCACCCAGCAAAGGATTTCCTAAACACAAAAGATCAAAAGACATCTGGGGCTGTGTGTGTGTTAAACTGTCAACTTTAAAACTCAGGAGAAAGTTCGAAGTCGAAACACTTCGGCAACCGCTGGCAGTATTTTTCACGAGCACGTGATTGCCCAACGGTGATAGCACGGCTGAGGCTAAGCGAGTGAGGCGTTGGCCTGGAGTACGACCTGCACAAGCCAGGAGACTGCGAGAAAGAGTACATAGCATCAGAGGGCTATTCGACTATGTTTCTAGTGCGTATATAAGAATGGTTGCGAAAGCTTTGTCTGACGCTCAATTTGCAGGATCATTAGGTTTGGTTTTTTTTGGTTGCGCATTGTGTATGCAATGTGCAGGTTTATAACCTCCTGGGGGCGCCCCCATACTAAGGGGTGCCTCCCGGTTAGGGTTGGTTCTACTTAGCGAAGCACAGTAGAGCAACCACTGATAACAGCAGCAAAGCAATGATACGAATGACGATATAGACTTACAGAGCATTCAATTGACCCAATTTGCGCTCTCTCAGCCATATTTTCGACCGTTTCACGCTGACCCTTAAACTGCCTGACTTAATCGGCACGTGATCTGGGGGCCATTTTAAAGCGTCTCCCCAGATATTCATTTATTCACTTAGCAGGAATTGTACAGACTGAGCTGCTGGGGCCAGCCCCAGACCCCGTAGCTCTGCTTCGCAGAGATGAAGACGAACCTGAGTGATAAACAGACAGGGTTTGCAATGCGTGATTGCCGCAGTTGAAGTCATACGTAAATCATACGTAAGGTATACGTAAGTTACTGGATATAATTTCATGATCATGGAATGAAAAAAGCGTTGCTGCATCTTGAAATTCTCTGAGAAGCAGAGTTACAGGGTCTGGGGCTGGCCCCAGCAGCGTCCAGTGTATGTAACTGCGATTGGACGACTGGGTACGTGCATAGATAGTATAAATTTCTATATACCTGAATGAGACCCATCATCAGTTTCTGCAAAGCGGAACCAACCCTCGCCGGGAGGCGCCGCCGGCAGCTGGAGACTCTTACCACTTAGTACTCTCTTGGAGAATCAAGAACGGGCTCATAGACATACACAGTAGTGTTGTGCTGGTCCGGGGCAAAGTAGAGGCGTAGGTTTCCATCTACAATGTCGACGTCAAACGGGTTCTCAGTGATGTTCTGGCCCAGGTCACTGACCATAGTGAGAGGTACCTCTGATAGTGGGATCATGGTGTTGACATCTACAATGGCGATTCCTCCAATGTTGATGAGAGAAGTCAGAGCGGTCACGCCTGAACAGATCATGACAGCTCGGTAGTCGTAGTACGCCGGGTGGCCCAGGAACTTGCAGTCTTGGTAATCCGCGTAGAAGCTGGGGTTTCGAGTGACCTTCAGCGGTGTGGTGAATTCAGACCCAACAGGCGGATCTGTCTTGGTCAGGTCGAAGACGGAAGAATTTCTAGACCCCCAGTTCAAAGTAGCAATTCGCTTCGTGAGCGAGTCGTGGACAATGCCTCCCTCGTGGTCGTTGGTCTGCAGAACAACCGTGCTCTCAAGCGTCTGGGGGTCAATCTTGAGGATAGTGGCAGTACTATTGGGCCTGTATTGAGCTAGTGTAGCCCAGATAGACTCTCCGTCATAGTCCACCCCGCCCATGTGGTACTCGATGTCACCAACATTAGAGGTTGCAGCGTCGGCAATTCTGTTTCCGTCGCCGTCAAATACTATGAGATGACCGACACCAACGCCAGGAGTCCTGTCAGTACCATTGATAATGGTGTTGTTGCCGAACGACACAGTGGGCTGGGTGTACATCCCGCAGCTGATAATGTATCTTTCCTCACCAATGTTTATCATTCCTTCAGGCTCACCAGTGTCACCTTCAAGATGCACCTGCTTGACGAGATTCCAGATTGTGCTTCGACCGAGTGTGTTGAACTTTTCAACGATCTGGTCGGCATGGGAAGCAGGTCCAGGGGGAGGAAGAGGGAGCGGAACGATCGGGACGTTTGGCTGTGAAAAGGTTATATTGGAAGCCTGGGCCGTAGCCATGATGCTCGAGAGAGCAGATAGAAGTGCGAGAGATTTCATTTTTGTGTGTGTGTGTGTGTGGGAAAGAGTCACAGAGCACTTGATTTGACAGACAACTTGATTTTTTTCTTCTTTAAACCAACGTAGTGCTTCTTCTCATTTAGATCTCGGTTTTCAGCGAAAGGTCCTAATTGCCCATATATATATATAGACATTCATCTATAATGTTACCGGTCCTGTAGCCGGCCCTGCCGCATACCCGGAACCGAAGCAGCACGTTGTTGAAGCTCCAAAGAAATGCTCTGTATGGCTTCCACAATGTCGTAACGTCCGGCAATTTGACGATCGCTAACCTTTTTAATTATTTCCATACTGACATAGATATCAAACAAGTTCTCGATAGAGATCAATTAAGCTCAAAACGATCGACAGGGCAATTATGCTTTGGCGATCTTGCACCAACAGGCAAGCGCGTGGATAGGGCAGGACTAATGATTGGCAGTCGACGGGTGGTTTCCGTTGGCTTTCGTTGGAAGGCTCGAAGTCTTGATATCTTTACGCAAGCAGGGCCCAATGGAGTGTCTAAATTGGCCTCCGAATGTTCCATCGCGGCACTACCAGGTAGTGCAACACGCAGACTTGAACGACTGTATACACCATAGAGTTAACGAACTTACTGAGAATGTTAGCCACACCACCTAAACCCTCCTGATACTCAAATGCACCACACTCTTGGAAAAACTAGCCATTGCCTTACTTCGACAGGCCTTGTAGGCCGTAGTATATTATGTGACACTCCAATATCATTGTCGCTTTCAGTACATATACTCTACACGTACTGCCACGCAGAATTCACGTGGAATCTGTTGCCCGCATTCTCCGAACCTCAACGGCATTAATCCGCCAATGTGCATAAACATACTGACGATTAGTACAAGCGGCATTAAAAATATTAAGAAAGCCCTAGGTGCATTTACGCCTCAAGCGTTAAGTCGGCAGGTAACGTTACAAGCGATGTGAAACCGGAACAACTCTAAACCCATTGGTTTGAAACTGAGTCGGTCGGCTCGCTCGTCAACCAACCTTTGAGTTTGAGTTCGTTTTCGTTTCTCCTCTCCTATCATTACATCATTAACCCCACACCCCACAGCCACACAATAGCCGAAAAGTCAACTGTTGGGGTCGGCCCCCGTTTTGGGGTTTTTCCAGTTTTCTATAAAATATTTCAAGGACACACAGTTAGTTGACCAAGACACCGCAGCTGTTCTTTCAATTGTATAGTGGCAAAAGAAAAAAAAACAATCGCCGGGTGACTGTAAGCGATTATCCTCATTGTCTAAAAATCCACTCATTGAATTAAACATCACCACACAGTTAAACGTCTGGCATTGCATAAACGAGGAAAACTGCACCGACGTTTTAAGGAAGCACTGTACTCTATTACCACTAGAAGTCTGCCAGAGGATTGATTTTTGCTGGCTTTTTAGACTATTTTTTTGTTTTGCTGAATTTCTTATCCTCCCCTAGGTTGATTTTATTTTGCCTGTCTACACACACATCTATTGCACACTATGTGGCACGTGTATCAGGATCCCCTCGCGCAGTACAAAATCCAAGCTCTGAGCGATTGGGTTGAGCCTTTGGGCCGAAAGCTTGGATTTCGCACTTTGGGAGACCATCTTCACGAAGTTATTTTTGCATATATCTTCTACGACTCTATTTACAGACTTTCCGGGTTTGTCAGTCCGAAGATCTCCAAAGCCTATAGGTCTCTCAACTACAGAACTCGGGTCAACTATGACATTCATGTAACGTCAATGGTAAACTGCCTGCTGCTACTCACCATCATCTCCCCGCTGTTTGGTGACCCGGTCCTGGCGTTGGATAAAGTCTCGTCTCACACCCCATATGCGGGATTCGTGTGTGCAGTTGCCTGTGGCTACTTCTTGTGGGACTCGTTGGTGTGTTTGCGATTTGCGCGATTGTTTGGTCCCGGGTTCGCAGTGCACGGGATAGCAGCTTTCTTCGTGTTTGTGCAGTCGTTCAGACCCTATATTGTGTACTACACACCCCACTTCTTGCTGTTTGAGCTCTCTACTCCGTTCCTGAACGTCCACTGGTTTGCGACCCACTTGCCTGCCGGAAGTGTCCCTGCCTGGCTCGTACCTATCAACGGAGTGCTTCTCCTGGCCACCTTTTTTGGATCGCGAATACTGTGGGGCTTCTACCAGGCTGGTTTCTTTGCATTGGAGATTTTCAAGGCTAAGAACCTCGCTACAGTGCCGGTGTGGCTGCCCGTTACCATTCTTGCTTCGAACCTGACGCTCAACGTGTTGAACGTCTACTGGTTCGGCAAGATGATCAAGTCTGCCACGAAGAGATTCTCAAAGACCCACAAAGAATAGAGGACATACCAAGGAGTCTCCGGCGCCCCCTACTGGGGAGGTGAGGTTCTGCTTCGCAGAAGATACCAACGATTACTTTAGGTTAGGATTATGCGTAGAATTATAGATTAGCCAATGTTATATCTTGTACAACAGTGAGATCGAAAGCTTACCTCCGGCGAGGCCCTTCCGAGGGGGATTGGTTCCGCTTCGCGGAAACGGACTTTCTGCTTCGCAGAACTACACCTCCCCGGTAGGGGCCGCCGGAGGCAATGCCACACCTCGCTTAATCAGAAAAAGCCATCGTGGCTGAACCTCGAATAGTCCTCTCTCTTCAGACTCGCCAATGCCACTTTGATGTCAGTATTTATATCGTCTATCAATGCGTCCTTCGAAACGTAGTTCAGTTCGGGCCGTATGTAGCCGAGAATGACCACCCGTACTACAGCCCCGTAAAATGAGTCGCTGAACTGATGCATTATGTGAATCTCAGCACTTTTCTTCTCGTTACCGTAAAATGGATTCCACCCTACGCTCATAACCATGGGATGCACTTTTCTGTCTTCTGCGTCTAACGTGGCACCGTAAGTGAAGTTCACCTCCCTGCCACTCTCGTTCTTGGGCTGGGCAGTACCCTCGTTGGCGTATACTTTGGCCCACCCGTAGTAAATGCCTGTCTCGCCAATGTTCAACTTATCAAATTCTGCCTGCTCCACATTAGCAGTGGGGATTCCCAATTCACTGCTACCCCGTCCAAAACCGGGGATAATGGACGATTTTAGGTACACAGGGTACGGTGGCGAAACGTTGTCCTCTCCTACGATGCTGGGCCTGGTTTTTCTATCCATTGTGTGTCTGTGTGTGTGTGTTTTCTAGCCCCAGATCTCTGTGGTTTGAAAAACTCACCGTGAGATTGTCCCGATTGATCTTACTTCTAACATTGGTTATCTACGCGGCTTTAGGTAGACTGAAGTTTCAGCCGTACGTAACGGGTCTGAGCGTTAACCGCATAATAACGGCAGCGGCGGGTAGTTAACCTTACACTATTTTGATTCTTCGTCAGAACTTGCATCCAACCATGGAGGTCATAGAGGGCCTGAGACAGATAAGGGACTTTGAGGATATCCTTGTCCACGATCCCAAGGCTCCGAGGAGGAGTTCGGTCGCCTTGATTGTCCGTTTCCCAAAGCTGGCCCGCGTGGACTCGGATAACCTCGATGAAATTTTGAACTGTGCTGAGAAACTCGAGGAATGCGGGCTTCCCGAGGTGCTGTTCATTAAGCGGGCGACTAGCAAACGCGACAGGTGGTCCAATCACATTGCCTTGCCGGGAGGGAGGAGAGATCCGGTGGACGCTTCTGACGTCGACACGGCAGTGCGTGAAGCGAGGGAAGAAGTCGGTCTGGATCTTAAGAACGATGCTCTTTACGTCGGCCCCTTAGACCAGAGGCTTGTCAAGGTATCGTGGGCATCAAAGACCATAATGACGCTGTGCTCTCACGTGTTTGTAATGAAGGACGCCAATGCCAAGCTGACACTCCAGGCTGCTGAAGTTGCGGATGCCTTCTGGCATCCTGTGGCCGAACTGTCAGATCCCAAGTACTGGGGCTATGAGTTCGTGCCACTTGGAAACCGGCTTGGTCTTGAAAAGTCCTACATCCCTCGGTTCGTACACCCGCTTATCCAGAAGTTTGTCGGCGACATGTATTTTAAAGCTGTTGATCTATGGAGAGTAGATGTCAAGGCTGAAACACCGCCCGACAAGCTGTGGGGATTGACCCTGAGCGTTGTGGTTGACTTTCTTGAAGTGTGCAAGCCCAGCTCTGCCGTTGGTCTGATAGAACCTCCACATATGTCTCACGTGGATATCAATATGGTCACCAAACTGATTGCACTAAGAGAAGCATCCAGAAGACGCAAAGTGCTGGCAAAATTGCAAGCAAAGCCCTACACCGCCGGGTCGCTCGACTTGGTCCACAAACTGATCCACCGGCATTTTGCTTATCTGTTTCCCTCTATTATCTTGACTGTGATGCTACGAGTTTTGGGCGTGGTCGGGCTAATGCTATTATTGTATAAGAAGTTTACGTACAAACCCCCAAAGATGCGTTAGAGCAAATTGGCATAATTAATAACATTTAATAGAACAACGGCCATGTTAACTGAAGTTGCCTGCTCGCCTCCGGCGAGGCCCCTCCCGGTAAGGGTTGGTCCCGCTTCGCGGAATTGTAAATATTGAGAATTTGAGATCCGAAACAGATGTTAGCATCGATTGTTCGGCAAGAGCATGAATTTGCACAAATAGGAAATGGCATATTTAGCTACATCTTAATAAAAAAACGGCTCCTGGAACCGATGCTTTTGGCTGGTTGTTAACTTGTTATTCTAATTTCTGCGAAGCAGAACCAACCTTCCCCGGGAGGGGCCACCGGAGGCAAAGGGAGACATCCGTGCATCTGCTTACGCGGACATCTGCTTCCACTTGACAGCCATGACTCCCTTCTGCGTCCAATCTTCTCCCAACAGGCGGAGACGCGCTGCTGCGGGATATTTCTTGTCACTTGAAAGAGACGTCCACTGCTCCCACGCAAGGTTGAGCAGTTTGGCACCTTGCTTTCCATAAACATCCAGAAACCTTTTCGCAGAGATATCCCACCAGCCAGCCACAGCAGCGTAGTCTGAGTTCTGCAACAGGACTGGGTCTTTGTTCATCTGGCGGGCCAAAAACTTCCAGGCATTGGAAAATGGATACGGGTGTTCATGCTCAGATTCGGCCCCGAGTTTCGATTGGGTTATCACTGCCCACACGCAAATCATGCCGGATATTCTCTCCGAGTATTGAACGTCGTCTTCCCATTTATCATTTTTCCTCTTCCACCCCATGCGCCGTCTACCCTCCTCTGTGTTTATGGAGCATGAGTATCCGATGCATTGTGGGCATTTTTTAACAAAACGAGCCAGCAACAGATCTTTAAAAGCTGGGTGCTTGACAAGACAGTGAATAGTAAACATTCCTAGAGGAATGGCAGATTGAAGTGAGACAATGGTCTCCGTTTCGGCTTGAGAAACCACTCCCTTGGCCAGGAAATTTAACAGCCATAGGTATGCAAGTTCGCTGTGTTCCTGGGCTGCTTTCAGAACCTTGTCCAGCTCCGAAGCCAAGGCATGCAAATGCTTTTTACTCTCAGTGAGCTGGCCCAGCTTAGGCTTTATCTGCCTTTTGGCGTTGAACGTGTATGTTTTGAGTTGCTTATCTTGGCTCACGGGAGCCACAATGCGCTGCTTGATCTCCTCAATCTTTTGCTTGTGAGCCAGAAACTCCTGCTCGACTTGTTTAAAATTCGTAAACCTTGTATCACTCGAACCCAGACGGGCCTTGTCAGCCTCGGTGGATCGAGACTTTTCAGCCTTTTCTTTGGCCAATTCCTGCTCCTTTTTAATCTTTTCCTGTGTCAAACGCTCCTTCGCAGCTTTCTCAGCCTTTTCTCTCTCGACCCGTTCCTGTTCTCTCTTTACTCTTTCGATGCGTTCCTTTTCTATTCTTTCCCGCTCAGTTTTTAACCTGGCCTCTTCCTCCGCCCTTTTCCTAGCTATTTCTCTCAGTCGCGCCTCCTCCTCTGCCCGCTTTCTGGCCGCTTCTTCCTCTCTCCGTCGGCGAGCCTCTTCTTCTTTTCGTCTAAGGTCATCAAGAAGCCCCTGAAGCCGCGCTTGTTGGCGTGTCTTGATCTGTGAAACATAAGTACTAGCACCTACTTGCTGTGCCTCGCTCCTTTTGCTATATGATTCTAATTCCCGTTGAGTCTCCTGCTCCTCCTTGTCGACGGTTTTGCCCACGCTGCGATCGCTACTTATCGACATGCTCTTCAGCATATCATCTATTTCGCTAGCAACATTACCGCTGACCATGCCAGTTTGGCGACGAGGTGATATCACCTGCCGCTGCTGCTGGTTGTTGCTCTGAGCTGCTGCTTTCAAGGACCCTGTGGTAGTCAAACTATGCGCCCCGCTCCCGAACTTATTGAGCAATGTCAGCCTCCTATCTGTCATTTCTCGCATGCGAGTATACAGCTCTTCGTCTTCGGAAGTCGCACTGGGAGTTTCTGCTTCCGATCCGTCATCCGAACCTCTCACCCCTTCCTCCTCGTCGGAGTCGGTAAGCGAATCGTATCCCTCATCGTATTGGGCCTGGTCCAGCGAGTGTCTTCCCCTGTGGCCGCTGAAGAACATTTTTTTTGTCTGTCACCTGTTCATGAGGGGGACTCAGAAATCTGAGAGAACCAAAAGTTGATGCAATAGTATGATTAACAGTTCTAGGAACTTGCAACTGTAAAAACGCGCCTTCTGCTTCCCTTCTGTTTTCCTTCTGTTTTCGATATGGATTTCACAGTAGCGGGCTTATATAACAGGTGTGGCGGATTGAAATTCCGACCGAATTCCCGGTGAGGTGTAACACAAATCAGTGGTAAATTTGACATGATGAAATTTCTGGCAAAACTCCCACTCCACAAATTATCCGACGACAACCGGGCCTTTTCAATGACCTCTCATTGCAAAGCAAACCTCCTCCGAGGACTTGGAAGTGCCCGAGCGTTCCACACCTCTGCACCGCTCTCTGGTAAAGTCGGAGTTTCTATTAGACATCCCGTCCACCACACTGTCAAGTTCAGAAATGCTCAGGTTTCTGAACGATTCAGAGACTTACTGATCCCCAAGTCTTCGATTGAATCGTCCGGATTCAAGCCATGGACAACGCATGCTGACCGTTTGCAAGACCATCATCACAACACTATTGCATCAGACTTGCTTCTAATAAACTACAATCACCGAGGAGTCGACAAGACTGGTATCAAACGGCGAGACTGGGATGGGTCTTCTCCGTACCACATATTCCGACCGACCAGACCGCCAAGAGGGCGAGATAGAGAGACAAAGGACGTCAAGAGGAGAGACTGGCGAAACGTGCCTCGGATTACTGGAGTGTCGCTCAACACATATGTCACTGCTGCTCGAGAAAATAAAGATTTGGCCATTGCCGCCATGTTGCAGTTGCAGCAGATAACTGGCCAGAAACCAAAGCTCGTGCACACCAAGGAGAATATAGCTCAATTTAAGATTCGAAAGGGCATGCCTATGGGCGCAAAGATAACTCTGAAGGGGCGACCAATGACCCAGTTTCTCACCACTCTGAGCGAGATTGTGTACCCGCGTTCCAAGACGTTTACAGGCATTTCCAACCAGTCTGGAGACAGAAACGGCAACATTACTTTTGGTGTATCTGCCGATGAGGCTAAGCTGTTCCCCGAACTTGAGGGAAACCTGGATCTGTGGCCCACCAGCTTTGGATTTGATGTCACTGTGCACACTACAGCCCAAGTCGACCCGGATGCTCGAATTCTGTTAAGTGCCTATGGATTTGTGTTCAACTCTGACAGTGAAACTTACCCTAGCAGGTGGTGATAGCTTTACAACGGTTAATTTTGTATATAACATGTAGATAAACTGCAGCATGACTCTTCACGGGTAATCAGAACAGAAAACAGTATTCAATTTATACAAGACAACAAAGACACAAAACCAGTAGCTAAAAATATAGAGTAGTCAGACGTTAAGCGGCCACCACAGCTGCCTGTTGCCTTCGCTGCAGCTCGGCCACTCTGTCACCTAGCGACAATGCAAGACCCTGTCCCTTGGATCTGATTCGAACGTGGCCCACTATCTTGCCTGTGGAGTCCTTCTCAATGGACAGATTAGCAAGCGCATCTTCGCCAAAAGTCGAACGGGCATGCAGGTTTGCACTGAGGAACTGACACTCATCATTGTAAACTTCGTTAGGGTCGTCGGCGCCCTCAGGTATAGCCCCCGGAGTTAGACAGTTCATGTTGGTGTTCTTTAGTAGGTAAATCAGGAAGCCTTGCAGAGAAGACCATTTGACAGAGATGTTAACCTTGTTTTCCCACTCAAATTCGCTCCACATCGATCGGAATTCGGTCTCACTGCACTGTCCAGGCTTAATGTAGTCCATGATATCCACGTGAATATCGTTGAGAATAACCACATTGTTGACGCTGGCAGTGTGCCCTTCATAAATAATATTTCCAAATATTACACCAGCATCTGCAGACGACACCTTGATCGTAGTCTGGATAGAGTAGAAGCTCTGAGGCCCAACATTCTGTGTTGTAGGTCGCTCAACCACCTTGAGGTCTCCCAGAGTAGCAAACTCGACTGTTAGATTTTGCAGAGTTGAGTTGGTCTGATTGAATAGCAGCACGTCTAGAATGATATCAAATTGATGGACCGCAACATATGCCTCTGCATAAACTGGATCGCTGAAACCCGTCAACTGAACAATTTTGTTCAGCTTCGACGTCAGACGGTCACCGCTGTCCGCTGATGCTGCTGCACTGCTGCTCGCAACCTGAAGATCCTTGTCCGCCTCGTCACTACCTGTCTGACTCTCGTCGATTTTGGCCAACTGTCGGAAGACAATAGGGCTGTCTACCGAAGTTGCATTCTTGTGAGTCTCATCTGCTGACTTTTCGTCCTTCTTTCGCTGCTGTGTCGATACCAGCACTTTGAAAGCGTTATGCGTGTCTTCCAGGAATGCCTTCTCAACCAGCTCACCACCGTCTGCCAGTGCTCGGAAGCACGAGTATATTCGGTCAGCCGAGTCTTCGTCAATCTGCTTTGTGACCAGCTCCGAGCTACCGACCCGCAATATCGAAGTAAGAATTAAAAGAGCTTCGGCTCGCAAAGCATTGACTCGCGCCGTGTTTTTGGACAGCTTGCTGTATCGCAGAACCAGTTTGGTCAGAGTAGACGACAGAACCGCCGCCAAAAAGTAGTTCCCGTCCAAAATAAGAGCACGCAAGGGAGGTCGGTCGCTTTTCAGCCTTTCCATGGCCTTGGCATCGATCGAGGTGAAGGCAGACTCTGAGGCATAGGTACCGTCTGCCAGAACCTTGGGAGCAAATGACTTTTTGTTTTGCTCTCCGTTGGTGGTCTCTGACGACGACAAAGCTGCATCCCCCAAAGTTCCGCCATTTTCGGCTTCTATGTTATTTCTTTCCGAAGATAAAATGGGGATCTCTCCCAGGCTTTTTCTAATGTGGATCCAAGCTTCCTGGATGTCCTTTTCGTCAAGGCAGTATTCACCAAGGATCCAGAGGGCACCGCGGTAGACAGACCCGCTGCGCACATCTTTCAGAGTAGAAAGAAGTCTCTGTACGATAGAAGAGCGCAAATCAGGGAAAATTTCCACAACCTCTTTGACAAAGGAGATAACGTCACCAGCAGAGCTCGAGTTGAAATCTCCAATGAAATCAAGCAGCAAGTCCACCACACTGGCAGCAACCTCGTGGAACTTGATGGCGCAGGTATGGATGGCCTGAATCAACAGCTGCCTATACTCTGCGTTCTTTTCGTAGTCCTGAGATAATGTTCGAGTGAGTTCTTTTTTGAACAGCTTGATGACGTCGTCCACATTCTTGCTGGTAACCATGTTGAGCGCAATGGACAGAGCCTTCTTGCGCACGTCGAGATCAGAAGCCGACAGCACAAACAACACATCCATGGTCAAGTCGTTGAGGACCCCTGGGTTTTTTATTCTCAGCTGGTCGACTCGGTCCAGGACAATAAGCTTGACATTGTTGTCGCTCTCCTTGGTGGCTAGATCTATGAATTTGGATGCTGCAGCCACCACAGCGGACGGATTGGAAGTGAGACCAGTGAGAGCGTTTGCAGCCTCGTATACGACCGTGTTGGATGGCGAATCGAGAACGTCAAACACAATCTTCAGATACGACGACTTAAGCTCCGGGTGCGATTGGGCGTCTTTGCGAATAAACTCTATAAATGCGAGCTGTAGCAGTTCGTCGAAATTGACAATCTGGCTATAATTTTTCTGGAGATAGGCAAACGCCTCATCCCGACTCAGGTTACTCAACGCGATGAACGCGTTTCTCTTACAGGTGGCATCAGTTTCTGCCAGTAAGAACCTGCGGATCAAGTCACTGGCATCTGGAATCAGGTGTTCCGAGTGAAGTGCGATAGAATACACGGTGAAAACAGCGTTTTTGCGCACATAGGCATGGCGATGTTCCAAACACGCGAGAACAGAAGTAATCAAGGGTTCGAGCAGCTCTGCCTCGCGCAATTTGCACAGAAACCGCAGCGTGGCGCCTCGTATATACTCGTTCGGGTGCTGTAAGTCGTTTCGGATCGCGTTACACACCAAAATCATCTCCTGCTTCAGCTTTCCGTCCGGTTGCAATTTAGGGCAGATTTCCCAGTAGAAATGCAGCAGTTTCTTGAGCTCCTTGTTTCGCGACGGCATCACGAACCGGATAATCTGCATCAGCAGCTGTGGTAGCGGGTCGCCGTTGAGCATTGCCGTGAGAATCCGTCTCATTGTGTCAATCTTGACATCGTCGCGGCCCTTTTCCAATAACGCGAGGAACTCCTGGACCGAAGGTTTGTCGGCCGAGTTAGACTTGTTAGCATAGAATGACAGCGAAGGGGATCAGTTCAGGAACACCGAATTGAAGTTAACCTACCTCGTACACCAACGTGTAAGACGACGAGTCCCCAATAGACATTTTGAAGGAAGAGCTTTTGAGGGCAGATGTTGACGTGGGTTGAGAGGTGAAAGTTGGAATTTTTGGGAATAGGAATTCGTTGTTCAAAAGTCACGTGATTTTGAACAGTTTAGTGTGTCGAGGAGCGGAAGTATATTTTCAGTCACGGGAATTTCAGAAGAAGAATATCAAAATAATGAGTAAACTGGTGTTTGTCACGGGTATGTGAATAGATTGAGCGGTAGTATTTTTAAAAAAGTATTAGTTTTCTGCGAAGCAGAACCAACCCTCCGGCCACCGGTGGCCAACTCGATTTGCTGCTGGGGCCAACCCCAGACCCCGTAGCTCTGCTTTGCAGAGATGAAGATGGGATGATACCGTTTTAAGAGCTCTCTTGAACGCTTAACGAAGACCATGCAAAGAGACTTCATATTCCCTTTTTACCCTGTGTTCTTCGGGGCCGATTGAAACCGAGGGATGTGGACGTATATGCTCAACGCTATAGAGTTATTAGTTACAGTAGCATATGCTGCAGTTCATTATATACATCATTATTATATTGTACAATTGTGCTAAGAGCAAATCTAACACAGGCAATAAGAACAAACTGCGGGAAACCCAGCTGATCCTAGGAGACAGGCTCACCAGCAATGCTCTGGACCTGGAAGAGATCCAGGGTACAGTTGAGGAGATATCGATTCACAAAGCCAAGTCAGCAGCTGAGATTGTAAGTATGAGTAGAACTTTCCTTTCGACCCCACTTCCCAATGTACCTACAGCTAACCAGCTTAAATGCCCAGTCATAGTTGAGGATACTGCCCTCGAGTTCAACGGTCTGGGTGGTCTTCCAGGACCATACATCAAGTGGTTCTTGAAACAGGTGGGGAACCAAGGGCTGTACGACATGCTGGCCAAATTCGAGAAATCAGCCCGGGCAGTATGCACCTTTGCCTACTGTGAGGGTCCCGGCAAGGAGGTGCAGCTGTTCCAAGGTATCCACGAAGGCGAGATCGTAGCTCCGCGAGGCCCCCCGGATTTTGGATGGAATCCAATCTTCAAGCCTAAAGAGAGTGACAAAACATATGCAGAGATGACGGCCGAAGAAAAAGCCAAAGTGAGCCATCGTTTTTTGGCGTTGGAGAAGCTGCGTAAGTTTTTAGACGAGTTGGATGAGAAGGCTGCGTGATATGCTCGCCTCCAGCAGGGCCTTTCCCGAAGAGGGTGGCCGCCTCGCGCAGCGGAAGTTCTGGGGAAACTAGAACTCCTTGATAATGCGATTGATAATGCGATTTTATGAGCGGAAGCGTTTTGTTAAATAGATCTTTTTACCCTCCTCAAAGCATCTAAATTAGAGTTGATGAAGGAGTATTCACAACTGTAGTAGAACCCAACCAGACCGTTAATGTACTCTCGGGTTGCACCACTTACTCCCTCAATCTCTTTTCTCTCCTCGTCCTCCTGTCCTGGTTCTTATGCTTCAACTCGTCATAAGAAGCCCGGATTATCACGTATCCCACATGTAGCTTGCCCAAGTAGTGCTCTGCTAGTCGCTTGTCGGTGTCCAGTCTACTGAGAAATGCTCCACAGGTCTGGCAGACCTGCAGTTTCTGGTGCGCTGCAAACCCGCTCTGCTCAGAAAACGTTCTAATGTCTCTTTCTTTCGATTCTTGTTCGTGGCGCAGGTCGTCAAGCTTGCGGTACTGGTTGACAGCCTGGGTTATCTCACCATTCGTCCCCAGCAGCTCTAGCTCCTCCAACCCTAGCGCCAGTCTTGTATTGATCCTTTCAAGCTCGCGGGAGGCCTCGCCGATCTTCGCTACATCTTCAGGAGTTTTTTCCAGCCGCTGATTCGCAGCTTCAACTCTTCGGTTGCACTCTTGAACATATCGTTCAAGGTCCCTTTCACGTTCAATATCGATCTCGGGAAACTCTTTCCCGCGGTTAATCTGGGCTCGATATTCCAACTTCGCTTGCTCCGAGTGCGTTTTCGGACAGTTGCCAATATCATTTTTGGTATTTGAAAACAGATCATGCAAACATTCATCTACGAGGAATCCTTTGCACAGCTTAGGATCTGTCAAGTCAATGTTTCTCCTCCGAGGATCTCTGGGGTCGAGCGAGTCAGTTCCCATCAACTGCTCGAGCAGCTTACGCTGTTCCGCAGCCATTGGTTTAATGCGTAAATGAAATTAGAAAAGGACAACGCTCGGGTAAAGTGCTTTTACGCTGGTTTGGTGAAAGTTTCAGAAGAGGGAGAACTGAATATTAATTACTATGCAGATATCTATGTGGTGAAGATGTAATACTACATAACACACTGTGATGTTTTAAAATTGACAGTAACAACCAGAGGCATTGCTTGCCTAAATCTAACAGAAACCACTAGAAAATAAAAGAATGCCTTTACGAGACAAATATCTAACGATTAATCATAAAATTTATACACTTTTACCTGCCGGCGAACTCGGTAAAAGTACCCCATATAAGAGGGTGTCTAATAACTCCAAAGCCACACCACACCTATGTTTATCCCACGTTAACTTCTACACGTACTTACAGACGAACTTCCAACTTCCAACTTGCAAACTTCACCTCCTCAGAAACATGAAACTCAACCTGCTGCTGGCGGCAGCATCCGTCATTTCCACGGCTGTGGCAGCTCAGTGGTCTGTCGTAAATGGTCAATTGAATACATATACTGCGGGAAAGCAGGTCTCGTCGCAATCGTTTGAAGACTCTACCAAAGTCACTATTGACACGTTGTCTTCGTTGGAAGTGACCTTTGAGACAGAGAAGAATAAAAAGGGGTCCCAGGCTCATCAGACCGTGGTGACCCTCTCTGATCCAGATCATCCGGATCTAGAGTTTTTCTACCCTGCGACTGTGCGACCCAATGGTAATGCCAAAGTGTCACTGACATCGAAAAAGATTCCCGAAGTACTTCATGGAAAGCCTTTGAAAGTTTCAGTGCTTGTAGGCTCGTTCGGATCCGACAGTCCTGTAGTGGTGGAAGCTGATTCCAGAGTGACTGTTGTTTCTGATGCTGTACGCAAGAAGCCTTCCAGATTAGGTGCCAAACCAGAAATCATCCATCAGTTTCGAGCCAGCCCTAGGACCGTACCAGCCCCTATCGCTTTGGTATTTGCAGGTGCTGCAGTATTCGCTACTGTGGTTCTTCTTGGGTTCTGGACTTCTATCGGGGCAAATGTGGACTCGTTGCCTAAAGCTCTGTCTAATTCACCTCTGGGACATATCGGACTCTTAGGATCAATAGTTGGTCTCGAATTGGTATTTATTCTGTACTTTATGGGCAGATCCATATTCGATACGTTGTGGTCGTTTGCCTTGATTGGCCCTCTGGCAATTTATACCGGGAGCAGGGCCTTGAGAGAGGTAAGGGCCCGAAGAGAAAGCAAGTAGTGGATTTGAAAGAGAGAGACGCAGTAGATTAGAGCTGGGTGAGGTAGTTCTGCCAAAGGTATTGTGAAATGTCAGCTGTTATTTGTAACCGCTCTTATATAAAACCATACAACTCTACAATATTATTTTCCAAAACATTAAGTGTGTTTTAATCCTCATCAGGATTGGCTACAAATAATCTAATTTTACCCACGTCCTCTTCAACGCTCTTGATACTGCTGTCACTGTTGGCTCGGGGCCGACTAGACCCGTCGGTCGAACTATGCTCGGTACTGCTTGTCAAGTCAACAACAGAAGACGTATCAACAGGAGTCCGCGAAGTGGTTATGCTGGAAGCCTTGGAGTTATTTTCAGAAGTTCGCGTGTCCGAGCTCGTGCTCTTCTTAGGCCCGCTGCTGGCAGACGTCTTTGTTTCATCATCGTCCTCTTCGTCCACCTCACTGGCCAGTAGTCGAGGTGCCAGATGAGAGTGCTTAATATCCATAGCCCGTCGTAGATACATTCTTGATGGGGAGAAAGCCGAGCTGGTAGTGCTGCTTGCAGCCTTTCCCGCGATGCCAACAGGCAGACCCCATACACGTGAAGGCACTTCGGAAAACGTGGTGGCCGCCTTTTTCCGTATTTCCTTAACATACACTGACCCTACCCCGATACCAAGCTCGGCTGGGTTAGCAGCTCCATTGTCCGATACCTTGCTTACCCTAGACGAAACTGAGTTTCCTCGGCTGTGGTCGTAAGCCTGGCCGTTTACGCGGCCCAAATGACTATATGATAGGTTAGGTTGCAGTTGTTGTTGCTTAGACTGTAGTGAGCTCTGCGGCCCCGACGCATTCATGTACAAAGGTTGGCCAGAGGATATCACACTGCTCGAGCTGTTGACACTTCCACTTCTTCTGTGGCCACTGTTGCTCTGAGTGTCTTCTACAATTTGAATTTGAGGCGAACTCAGTGAAAATTTGGTAGGGCCATATGGTGACTGTGATATTATTGGCTGGGTGTTGTCTGATGAAGCCACTGCCACGGGGACCCTGGCACCAGGTCCCGGAATAGCCGCCGAAGGGTGTGGCTTAAAGGGCGAAGGCATCCTCATAGGCGCAACAATACCGATAGGTCCAGGCTGAGAAAGTCGGAGATTGTTGGCAGCGGCAACTGGAGCACGTTCGTTCATACGTATATCCATACGTATATCGGAACGCATGTCCTGTCGAAAATTGTGTCGAGCAGCATCTGAAGTCACGCTGCTTGCAGCAGACTGTATGCTAGACAGAGACGGGCTTGACACTCGTGCGGGAACAGCATATGCACTCTGCATCGTCATTCCAGGCTGCTGCATTGGCGGATGTTGTTCTCGTCCATCCACACTATTCCCATTCAAAGGTTCTGCATAAGGATTACTGGCCGACCCTTGAAATTTCCTGTCGTCATTGTTTCCCAGAGGGCTGCGAGTCACACTAGCTGCCTTCTGAGATCCCACAGCCTCGACCATCCTGTGAGCCTCGGAGTACACATGTGCAGGTTTAATCGGATTGGAGTCTTTATTATCATCCGGATAGTGCAATTGCGCAGAAGAAACTGGACCCGTTGGGGTCGCTTCGTCGTCGGCGAGCAGTCGTTCGAGCGGACCGGGTGAAGAAGGAGTGCTTCGCGAGTCATAAAATTCGGCTGTGGAAACCGATATCCTGTCCACCGAAACAGCGCTCGAAGATGGACTTGCGATTTGGTTGTGGTCTCTGACCGCTAAATGCAAAGGAGGAGTAGGGTGATGACTGTCCAGCGGGAAATTAGGGTTGCTTGGCGAATTGTTGTTGTTGTAGTTTGATGAGGCTGGAGTTCCAGGCCTTGACGAAGAGAGATCCGAGCTCATTCTAGGATTATGGCTACCCGAACCAATAGGCGCCTGCGCCTGTGTTATATGGGGAGTGTTATAAAAACCGGGCTGCGCAGACTGGCCCAACGGAGGTGTTGTTGGTACAATAGTTGGTTGTATTCCGTTTTCGCTCGACACTGGGGGAGTTGTCCCCCCCACAGGAACCCTATGTATAACCGGCTTTCTCTTAGAGCCTGCCGCGTGAATCGGGGGAGGGGGCAGGCTATGCAGGTTATTGAGATCTAAAGGTTTTCCATTGAGGTAGCCTCCAAAAGACTTGCTTTCGTAGTCCGACATGATTTTTTCTTTTGACTGAATCACAAATGAAGCTATGCGAGGACGTAGAAGTAATATATATGCCTGCTGCACGCCAGGGCGACAGAGAGAGCAAGACAGAGAGAGAGAGAAAACACGGGAGAAGAAAGATGCTGTATAAATCACACCCTCACTCCAAAAGCCATCCAGTTTAGACGATTAGCGCAACAACAGCTCTTCTCAGCAAGAAGAATATTATGTTGGGGAGCTTGTTTTTTTACCAGTTTCTGCCCCAAAGATCGCTTTCTCTTTTTTTTATTTTGTTTACTCTTCAGAATAAGTATTGCTTGGGCTTTTACAACGCTCTTGCTTGTTGAATACCAGATATCTCTAAGGTTCGTTAGATCCTCTGCTGGTTTCTTCCACTCAAGACAGGGTCCAAATATTAGGCTATTATGCTGTAGAAAAACCTGAAACAAGGCATGTAATAGAACAATGTTGCAACCTAAGAGGTTGATAATTTAAATGGCGTAAAAATGGCAAAGAAGAATTAGTACCTGCAAATCTATGGATTGTGAAAATTTATCCTGCCAGCACTACCCAGGAAATCTAGGTATTATTAGATTGAGTTTAGTTCCTCTTCCTCCTCTTCTTTCCTGTTTAATGTTTGGAGACTTTAATGCTATCCGTTAAGTTTGTTTAACGACTTTGGTGTATCACGTGTTTTCCACGTGAGGTGTCGAAGCGGTGGTAAAAGAGTGAAACAGTGCGCTGGATGCGGAGTTAAAATAAGAAACAATGCATAGAAGATATACTACATATTTACCTAGATGACTATACTGAGCAGTTGGCCATTTTAGATACGTGTTATAAACAGAGAAGTGTTCTTTGTTCTGCAAGACTTGAGGACTGCTGACATTTGCTCCAATGACATTATAGTTTAATGCACTTTGCGCCATTGTTGTGACCTCTCTGGAATTTTAAGTTTCGTAAAGCAGGAATGTAACTGCTGATCAACACAAGTGTTTAGCGACCCAGCTATATATTATATTCTTGTAAATAGCCACGCTATAATCCAGCTCTGCAGCACATGGCGTAGTATACAATCGGTATTAGAGTTAATCCACGCACTGACCAGACTGTGACCAGACTGTGCATAGATTGGAAATCGTGTAACGAACTTGATTCACCAATCACGTTCACGTTACAATTTGCTGCAACTTTATCCAACTTGAATCTCGTCTCCGGCGGGGCCCCTACCGGGGAGGATGGTTCCGCTTCGCGGAACGATGAACTATCTGAGGTTCCGTCAATTGCATTATCCGACCCACATGCCTCCGGCGGCCCTTACGGGGGAGGTGTGGTTCTGCTTCGTAGGAAGCCACTTCAGATATGACGGGGTGTTAATATTCAGTATGGCAGATAATGGTTATCTGTATCGTCATCGTCATCTCTGCGAAGCAGAGCCACGGGGTCTGGGGCTGGCCCCAGCAGCTCTCCAGCTCGCCTCAGGCGGAGACTCAAAAAAGACCGTTAGACCTTTCCATTGCTGAGGTTCTTTCAAAATATGTGGATGTGAATCCACCCTACCCAACCACAGCATAAACACGCTCATACTATTACTTGGATAGTGGCCCCAAGTTATTCCCAATTCGTTTGAAACCGTCTCCACTGATGATCCCAACCACTTTCCCCTTGATCAAGGCTAAAGGAAGAGCACCATACGACCGCGAGTCCAAGCTGGCGTCTAAATTATCCCCCGTCACCCAACAGTGGCCCTTAGGCACCTTGATAAACGTTTCATAATCGCCAGTCGAGGGGTCCACTAACACAGTGTCTCCTGGCATTCCAGTTATTCGCTTACAGACACGCTGCTGTGGATTGGTAGGCTTGCTAGCAATAATTACGTCTCCAACCTGGCAATTACGGCCCCGTCGGTTGAGTTTATTGGCATTTACATAGTCCCCTGAGATATTAAGAGTCGGGAGCATCGACTCGCCATAAGTCTCTGTGATTTCAAACAAATTAGAATGAACAAAATGAACTGCGCACCCAACTCGAATGGATACAGAAGTAGCGTTCCGCAGAGTAGACGTCCAGGCTGGCATGAGGTTGTGGGGACTTTTTTTAACACGCAACTCTCGGTTCGCCAAACACTCTCGCAGAGTTAAGAGGAGGGTGAGGTAAGGATTTCTTTCACTCGCTAATTAATGATAAAATCGCCCCACTAACCCGCGGCTCAAATGAGGCTCATGCAAAAGGTCCCTTCGATGATTCGAAGGAGATGATTTATAGAGGAACTGTATGAGGCTGGGTTTCAACGTGTTAAATCCTCAAAAAATAAAGGTCCCACTGGAGGCACGGGGCATCTTACGATTTTGCGTCCTCCAAAGAATGGGTGAGGAGGGTGTCTCCCTCGCACGCCAACAATTAGGCTCTTCTCGATTGAAACTGCTTCTCAGCTTCGACCCTCTTGTAGATTAACATAATTGCAGTCATATTGCACTCTGGCATGCCTGTAACGGTCATCATTCTTTCATCGCCTCTAGGCCCGGGCCTAACAACCTCGTCGAAGATAATCGAGCTTCCAGAACTCTGCCGCATCTCGACTATCTTTGAGCCTCCCTTTCCAATCATGGCTCCGACAAACTCATTGGGGATGAGAACATTTTGTGAGATCGTCTGCCCGGGAATCACTGTCTCGCTGTCTCGCTCGCACTGCTTCCTGGCCTGGACAAGTCCTTCTTCGGTACTGAGACTGGCGACTATTCGGTTCGACACAGCGGCAGTTGTTGCAGCTGCGTCACCGACTAAGTCGGGTGATAGGGCCGCCGGATTGATATAGGGATTTCGCTTTGCAAGGGTCTGGTTGATTGTGGTTCTGAGGTACTTGTCGGGATGGCCGTAGGAACCAAGCACGGATTGTAACTCGACGGGACTGACTGTACTGCTATCGGTGTCAAATCTTCTAGCTCTGTGCAAGGAATCAATTACCAGGCATAGAAGTTTGATGACCGTGTTGGCAGGATCGGATGTGGTTGGATTGACTTCCTCCGTGCTGTCTGATTCGCCGTTGGTGCTGTCAGAATGCATTTTAATGGAAACGACGCGGAACGACGAGTATGGCAGGGTTGTTTTAGGGCACTCGATTTTATTTCCAGATTTTCTCTCAAACTCTGACAACTTGGACTTTACTTCGCTCTTTCCACAAAATATTTCGTCTCGAAACAGCATTCTGATGTATGAAGCGTTCAGCTGCTTATGCACCGCATAGATAGATCCGGCTACATTTCCAGCAGCACCCTTGATGGATACTAACATCTCTACGCTGCCATGCTCAGGCTTGGTCTCTTCAATGGTGAGATCCGGATGCCTGGATAGATCATCATCTGATACTCGAGGGAGTAGCATTAACTGAGTAACGTTCAAATCGTATTTATCGGGATCCACATCAGCAAGTGGATCTATGACATTCTGCACGTTCTGCGTGGTTTCGTCGATTGAGTCATTTTCTACGTTCTGATTGGTTTGTTTACCCCTTCCTCTGCCTCGTTTTGCTCCTTTCTGGGCTGAATTCTGAGATGCTTTTGGTTCGTTTTCAACGCTTTCCGAATTGTCAACGGTAGTGACGGGGCCATCTACGCTGTTCTCGTCCCTTTTGGACTCCTTTGCTTTCCGTCCTCCGCCTGTACCAGCCTTTCTCTTTCTAGGAGGCATTTATTCCGTAAATTATATAGCAGTTTGACAAAGTGATGGAGAAAAGTTAAGCTCCCAGCTGCCCACTGCAGACCTAATGAAAGATCGGCCCCGGTTACTCAGCCAAGGTGATCCAAATTATGTAAAATTGCTTGAAAATTTCTGAAGACCAAAAAAAAAAATCAGACTTGAAAAACATCAATCAAACCTTTCTAACCAAATACACACAGCAGCAAGACATAATGGCCAAAGAAAAGAAAGAAAAGGTCAAGACTGACGAAGAAGACAACTACGAAAAGAGATTACCTGCCCTCTTGCCGTTTGCTCGACCACTGGCCCCTAAGAAACTCAACAAGAAAGTCCTCAAAACGGTAAAGAAGGCCTCCAAAGCCAAGCAGGTCAAACGAGGAGTCAAAGAAGTTGTCAAATCATTAAGAAAGGGAGAGAAAGGATTGGTTATTATTGCAGGAGACATTTCACCTGGCGACGTTATCTCCCACATCCCGGTTCTTTGCGAAGATAATAAAGTCCCTTTTATATTTATTCCATCTAAAGAAGATCTTGGCTCTGCTGGAGCCACTAAGCGACCAACATCTTGCGTAATGGTTGTTCCCGGGGCCAAGGGTGACAAGGCCAAGGCAGAAGAGTATAAGGAGAACTACGATGAGATTGTTAAGGATATCACGAGTATGTAAAGAACAAGTAAAAGTGAACCTACATTTGGTAGGACAAAAAGTACAGGGAGCATTACGACAACAGTGGCTAGAAAAGGATATGACCAGTTTGTAGACGTGCCAGGGTATTTTTCGAACCGGGATCAAGTTAATTGTAATATATTCATGAGTCGCATCTGCTCTTGCAGTGTGTGTATGTGTAAAAAGCCTGTCTTTAACCACTACGTACTACGCTAGTATAAAGTTCAATATTTTACAATTCATCTTCTAGTAGTAAGAGTTGAAAAGAAGATACGTTTTTTGCGAAGCAGAACTCAACCTTCCCCAGGAGGGGCCCGCCGGAGGCGTACATTTTACAACTTCGAACGCACCCACCCTTCCAGTCCTCCTTGGACAATAATCTCTTGTAAGCTTTCACCCAGCTCTCCCACCTTGGAGCTGAGAACAACAGGGCCACCCTGTCCCTCTGTTACAGTAACGGTAGCAGACTTGACATCCCATCGAGCAAACAGTCCAGTCCTAATGGTAAGCTCACGACTACTACCAAATCTTTCTCGGGCCAACTTGATCAGATCGGGAATCTCCAAAGTCAAGAGTGCGTTGTTGATACTGTTCCTGCTGAAAATATTTCCAAAAGAGCCGGCAATCACAAGTCTAATATCTCGAGCCAGAATGGCAGTGGCAGCCTGTTCTCGAGACGAGCCCGTCCCAAAATTAAATCCACTTAGTATGATGTCTCCTGCCTTGGTCTTGTTCCCAAATTCAGGATCGTAGTTCTCCATGCACACCTCCGCCATCTTCTCTCGCGGAACATCATCCTGGTATGTGTACTTGCCTGGATAAATGGCGTCTGTATTGACATTGTCTGCGTCGCACAAAACCAGTTCCCCCTCAATAGACTCGGGGAATCCGTCTAAAGTCTTGACAGAGGACTCGCTTTCAGCAGCAGCAGCACCACCTTTCGGCTCTGGCACCTCTATCGAACTTTCGATCCCGCCAGCAGCAGGAGCCATTTCCCCTCTGACCTCGTCTGGGAATCCAATCTTCCCCAGCACAGCTGAAGCTGCGACTACTTCTGGTGACGCCAAGTATGCCAGGGCGTTGGGAGAACCCATGCGACCTTTGAAGTTTCGGTTAGTGGCAGAAATGCCCACCTCGCCGTCTTTCAAAAGACCCGTCCCTAGGCCAATGCAGGGCCCACATCCAGCGGGCAGAGGTTTCGCACCAGCGTCTATGATAGCCTGCCAAGCACCAGTCGCTTCTGCGTCCTTCTGAACCAGGCTTGAAGCAGCAGCAACGTAGAACTCAACTCCATCGGCTACTTTCCTACCCTTGATAACTTTGGCGGCAGCCTCAATGTCAGACAGCCGCGAATTGGTGCAGCTAACCAAGTACGCTTTGTGAATTTTAATATCTTGTTTGGCCAACTCGCTCAAAGGGTTGGAAACTTTAACGGAATTGGGGCCCGACACATAAGGAGACAGCGTAGACAGATTCAGGGTCAGCTTTTTAGCATACGCAGCACCCGAATCAGCTGAAATCACGTTAGAAAGAGCTTCTACCGTTGACTTGTTTACTCGCGCGTGTGGCTGTGGAAGTCGGCTCATCCTCTGCTTGTACCAGTTGACTAAAACATCATCTACAGGGAAAAGTCCTGAAAGAGCGCCCCACTCGGTAGTCATGTTTGCAATGGTCAGTCGCTCATCAACCGACAAGTGAGTCACTCCGTCACCCACAAACTCAATCGCATGATTCAGCACCTCATCGTGGTTGAACACACCGCACAGTGCAACTATGACATCCTTGCCCGTAACACCCTGAGGCAGCTTCCCCTTCAGCTCGACCTGAGCAACAGGAGGGATCTGCCACCAGGTCATTCCTGTAGCCCAAATTGCAGCTGCATCAGTCCGTACTATGGGCGTCCCCAGGCAACCCACACCTCCGTACATGTTACTGTGGGAGTCAGAGGCTACCGTGAGATTATAAGGAAACGCATAACCTTCCTCCACCATTACCTGGTGCCCGATACCTCTACCGGCAGGGTAGAAATCAACTTTTTGCTTCTTGGCGAAATTCTCGATATTTCGGTACTTTTCGAGGTTCTTCTCCGATTTGTTCTGCACATCGTGATCCAGAGTCATGACCACCTGGTTCTTATTGAGAATGCTCTTGGCACCCAGACCCATGAACTTCAAGGCAACTGGCCAAGAATTGTCATGCGACATGCAGTGCGACGGCTTGATAGACACATAGTCTCCACTTCGCACTTCTTTCCCCTGTGCTACTCCCACTGCGTACTTTTGTACAATTTTCTCGGTCAAATTCTGCGCAGCTGCGTATCGTGACGAGGAAAATAGCCGAACTAATCGAGGCGACCTCAGTGATTCTGTCCGCAACGCACCTAACAGTCCCATAGTCGATACGGTTGTGATGCTAGCAGTATCCAATGAGGTTAACGGTAATTATGACTGAGTCATGTCTTCTGCCCTGCATATTAAAACCTTAAGGGCGATCGTTTTTCACGAAGCGGCGTGCGCGGCGTGTGAGGCGCAGACGAGTATCTTTCTGCGAAGCAGAACTAACCCTCCCAGGGTAGAGACCGCCGGAGGTAACGTAGATATACTTCCAGGGGCCCCTATCCAGGGAGGCTTGGTTCTGCTTCGCAGAAAAACGTAACAGTCGTTCAGAGATTGAAGGCTATACTGCAGACCAAAACAGCCGCGTGAATAAGTGCGGCTTATGCGGGTAACTAATACATCGCATGTCAGGTTGGAGAGTTAACAACTTAGCGAACAATTACATGGATCGGCTAAGGGGTCGCAAGGATGAGTTATTATACGCGCTAAACCAGGGCCATGTGATTGTTTCCGGGGTTGGGTGTGAGGAGGTGGCCCAATTACTGGCGGAAGCACAGGAAAAGTCGTTTGTCTCTGATCTTTCCCGAATTTCGCCAAGCGAAACCAACCCGGCAATGTCTCGTCCCATTCCGTTGATAACTGAATCCCCGCAGTCGGTCGCAGAGAAGCTCTGTGAGAACTTTGGCAGTGAGGTGGGAGACTATGCCGGGTTTGTGGTGCCTTTTGGGATTAAGATATCAGCTGCGACAAAGATCAAATGCATGACGGCTGAGAGTCTCGTCTCTGATGCGCTGCAGGATCCCCTGCTTCGCCAGTATGAGCTGATTGTCATGGAAGAAGTCCAGCAGAGACGTGTCTGGACAGATATTGCTTGTGGGGTGCTGCAAAAAGTGCTGAGAAAGAGGCCGGAATTGAGAGTTGTGTTGCAAGCGTCGGTGATCTCGGAAAGTGTGAAGGTACTAAGGGATTTTTTTGGCGCAATGGTAATATCAGCTGAGATTATGCCACGAGCTGACACGCTTTATCTGAAAGAGTCTACGGCTGATTATGTGGAAGAGAGTGTAAAGACTGTTTTGCGGGTCTGTCGCACCGAACAGCGCGGCGATATCGCTGTAATGACAGCCAATCGTGGTGAAGCAGCCCAAGTGAGGGATTCCTTGGAAAACTCAGAATTGGCCGGGACTTTCTACGTTTTTGAGCACTACGAGGAAATGCCGCGTGACCTGAAAAGGTCGCTTTTTGATCAAAGTGACCGAGTGCGAGTTTTGGTGTCGAGCTCTGCCGAGACTGATCACGAACTTTACACTAAGGGTCACATCAGGTACGTGATAGATACCGGGTTTGCGCAATCCAAGTGGTACGACTACAAAACGCGTCAGTGGGCAATGGTAGTACACCCTATATCCAAACCCCAGGCTGAATTACGGAGATCCCTGGCTGACTCGAAGTGCTATCGTCTTTACACAGAAGAAGCGGCACGCTCTTTGTTGCCAGACAGCGAGATTCCTGATATACTGCGATCCACACTCGTGGAACCACTGATGCGACTAAAAGCGCTGGGTATAGACAATGTAGTGAGATCAATGCCCTTTGTGACGGCTCCCTCAGTTGAAGCAACTGCAGCTTCGCTGAACGAGCTTTATTTATTGCAAGCGCTGGACGAAAATTCTGGAAAACTGACTGAATCAGGCGCTGTCATGGCAGAGCTGCCTCTGGGGCTGTATATGAGCCGAGCAATAAGCCTGGCTGCTTCCTCGCCAGGCAATTGTCTTGACGAAATGCTGTGGATAGCAGCAGGTGTTACTGCCGGGGGTCTGTCAAGCATATTGTTTCGACCTTCTGTGTCGTCAGAAAGGCAGGAGGCTGAGCTGGAACATTCGAAGTTCATGGTTACAGAAGGCGACTACCTCACCATCCTGAACATAATAATGGCGTACAACATGGGCCCCCAGAACCCTCGGTGGGCTGTCACTCGGTTCTTAAACTACAAGGCGTTGCAAAGAATACACCACGTGTATCAGAGCCTCAGGGCAATACTGCACAGGTTGCACATTCGGCCGAATGAGGGCCGTGATGCAGACGCCGCTGAAACTAGTGCACGAATCCTGCAATGCCTGGCCAAAAGCCACTTTTTGCAAGTGGCAAGATACGCCGACGAAAAATGGCTTGTGATGACCGCAGATGAACCTTTGGAGGTGCTTCCTGACTCGTCCAGTATTATGAGCACTGCGTGGTATAGAAGGGCCAAGTCTCCTACCCACTGGGTTGTGTACGAAGAGATGGTCAAGTCTGGAGAGTCTGTCTACCTAAAGGGTATAAACCATGTAGACAGGAACGATATTATGAGTACTGGGTACTTCCAGAGTGTACATTGAGTGCTGGTCGCCGGCAGGATCGTTAGCTTGCCTCCGGCGGCCCCTCCCGGGGAGGGTTGGTTCTGCTTCGCAGAATAGTATAACAGCAAGAAGAAAGAAGCAGCTTAGTGAAAAAAAGAATAAGGAAACAGTCAGACATGAATTGAGCGTTTGATGTCTATGCACTGACAGTGCTATTCTTCAGCGATGCAGATTCAACTCTGTTTACCTAGACTCCACGTTGGTTTCAAGAGGTGATTGTATATTCCAGCATCCGAACAAGCACGGACTTGTATTATGAACACTGCATGTACAGGCAGTTAAGTCATAGTTCACAACCCATTGGATAAGTGACGGGAGAGGGTCAAGACTCTAGGAGAGCTCCAGTAGCTAAGGGTAGTACCAGAGCGTATTTAGCGTACTTCTATTAAGGGTTTTACATAGTTTTATTTCATAAACGAACTACATATTCTACCATTCTGCCAAGCAGGCTCTTGATTAAGCTTTTATTCTAGGCCTCCACCAAAAAACAAGTGTCCCACTCACTCGTGTGAACAGGTCCGGAAGAGTGGCTACATATTATGCGCATAGTTTTTTTGGATTATGTTTAACTATTCTTCAAAATATATTGCTACATTATCCACGTACATTCCTCTCACCGCCATCTCCCTCATCTTCATCACCGTCCTCACCATCAGTCTACTAACCACACCACGCAAATTGCAGCGCACGCGACCTCGGTTCTAATCTAATCTACACACGCTGTTGCGCGACCATCGCTCGTCATCCCACATCCGCCGCACGCCCCCTAACCACAGCCCTGTTTTCGCCTTCATCTTTCTGCCACCTATTTTGCCTTTATCACTGAGCAGCAACTTTGCTTTATCTAAAGAACTTCATCGGTTTTATGCCCAAAGCCCAAACAACCAGGTGATTTTTACACAACGCTTGATCTGAAAACGGCACTACTGATTCTTGACGGCTAATTGAACTAATTGCCCGTCTGATCCAATCGTATTATTATTCTCTGGATATTATCTCTCGTCAAGTCGTAAAATCGACATAACTTTTTTCACACCGTCGCCTCCGCCTTCAATTGAAAAAAAAATCAGTCATAATAATGACCAAGTCAGCATCATCAGTAGCCCCCAAATTCCCCCAAATCTTGACATGGCAGGACCCGGTCAAGTCAGGAACTGTTTTTGGCGAATTGCTAGCCGTCCTGCTGGCTCTCCGATATGGAACCCTGTTCAGAGTTAGCTTGCGACTAATCTACTGGGTTGTGGGAGGAACTGCCTTGGTGGAGTTTGCAACCCGAAAGCTGCAAGGTTCGCAACGGGGTGTGGTCTCTTCATACAAGCCTAGTCGATTCATCGGTGTGTCCCAGTCGTCTCTGGAAGTCCACACTAGTCGAATTGCCAAGTGCATTGCTGACTCGTTTGCCGATATTAAGCAGGTCATTGACGGCGAAGATTTGGCTATGTCGCTGTTCGTCTTCCTTGCTTCCTTTGTCGGATACATTCTGACTGGGTTTCTGTCGGTCTCTGCTTTGTTGCTCGTAACCTTGGTGCTCTCCTTTACTGTTCCCCCCGTGTATCTGCAGTTCCAGCACCAGATCGACGAGTTTGTCGGATTTTTGCACAAGGAGCTGGGAGATAGATACACCCAGGTGCACAAACAGGCGAGTGATGCTGCAGGTCCTCACATTGCAAAGGCCAGATCTCACATCAACAACTTGGCAGGTACTCTTGGCGTCAACCGAGGTGGATTCCCTTCGACACCAGCCGACAAGAAAGTGGCCCCAGTTGCTCAGCCTGACGACATCCCAGGCCCCGCTGCTAAGACTGTTACTGAACCTGTTGTTAAGTCGCCCAAGATCTCTCAGACTGCTGCTGCTCCTTCTTCCAGGGGACCTGCAGTTGACGATATTCTCGCTAATGCTGACAGCGTGCCCACTCTGGTTGGCAATGTTTCGCTGAATAAAGATGCTCCTGCTCACCCGTCAGTTGGAACTGCTCACACTTCGGTTGGAACTACGGCTGCTCCTTCTGCTCCCTCCAAGGGTCCATCTGTCGCCGATGTGCTTGCCAATGCCGAGAGTGTCCCTACTATTATCGGTAATGTACCACTGAGGTCGAGTGAACACACTTTGCCTGTTGGTGGAGCTGCTCCTCTGGCCACTGAAGCTGAGAGAAGCGACCTGGCGTCTGAGTTGAAGGATTCTATTAAGAATGACAAGGAGTCTCTCCTAAACTAGTTGGAGTTCGGTTTGACGAGGAGGTGTGGTTAGTTTGAGTAGGTCAAATCTTAATAAATAAAAGAGTAGTTATAGTAAATTGGGATTGGCGACATCGAGCGTAAGTTGCGCCTCCGGGGCGAGGCTACTCTGTGAATGATGGTTCCGCTCGCGGAAGTTACCTATCTAAAATATTCTATAGCTAGGCCGGAGCATTAAATTAAGACTTGTTATTGATGCAGGGGTGCGCAGATCATTACAGATACCCCATCTCCTGCTAGATTCACTACTTTTTTCACTTTTTCATGTCACGAAAATTAAACTGATTATCGCGAAATCTATTCTATCTGGCATTCCACGAAGCGTTCTTAAAGGCGTTTTCTGCGAAGCAGAACCACCCCTCCCCGGGCAGGGGTCGTTGGTGGCATGTGGACATAGGCAGTTAAAATCTTCCTTATCGGGCATTCCTTTCGTATATCCTCCTACGGTAGTTGAAAGCGCGAGCTAGATACCCAAACAACATAGTCATAGAGGTTTTCCTTGAGCTTCCATGTCTCTCCATAAAGGCCGTAAGCTTTGGGTAACTGATTTCTCCTGGCACTTTGCCCATTTCACTGTAGTCAATGAATACAAACGAATAAGAGTCAGTCAGTGCGACATAGGGTGAGTTGATCTCTCTTTCATGAGCATTGGCAGGATGTGCCAAGTATTCCCGTCCTTCGGTTGTCTGATAGTTTGGCACATTTGTCTCTGGAACAGTTGGTCCCCAGTTTGACATGCTGGCCTGGTGGACATTCTTCACTCTCACATTGGCAAAGTTAAGTAGCTTGTTCCCATATTCAAAGTACCATCTGAACATTACAGTCTCTCTGTCATTCTGGCAGGTCTCTTCGAAATGAAACATATAATCAGAGAAAGCAAAGATAAGTGCAAGACAACAGGGTTTGAAGTACCTGAATACCATATACTCTGCAACCTCTCCTAAAGAGCTGGGTAAATCCTTATGGTGGAGTATAATCTTACCATCACGCAATAATGGCATGGCAGATGGCAAATAACGCTGTCCGATTTCCTGAAGTAGCCTATAATCGACGAGATAATAAGTGTCGGCGGGGCTTGCTGGAATTTGATATACGTGTTGGCCCATGGATTCATCCTGTCTTAATCCTGGATGACGCTCACTCCAGGGTGTGCAAAACAAGTCGGCTAATACAATCTCGTCGGTCATATTTTGGCTTAAATGTCTGTCTTGTGAAAGAATGTGAAATTGAGAGGGATGGCCAAGACAACTTATATAACGTACTAAATGCGACAGGTATTTTTCTTTCTTAATTACTAAAATCTCAAATAGCAGAAGAAGATCAAGAAGGCCGATGTGGGCTAGCAAAAGTTGATTACCTCTAATACATAGTATATAATTATTTACGGACTATAAATGATAAATCACAGTTATTGTCAGGTATTGTCATGTCGTTATGTAGGGTTTACTTATGGTCCCTATAGCAGGTTTTAAAATGAGTACATAGATTCTTCAATATAATTTACAGGCTAGTACATTCGAAGCTACTTCTTAGATCATCTAGTCAAATTGGACATATATTGATTGGTGGGGATAATTCAGAAGCTGCTTGAGATCAGCCAATGGCACCCAATTTTAAATGAAGTACGTGTAGTTATAGATACATCCAACTGATTATCTCAATGCCTTTATATATGATTAAATGCATCATTTGAAATCCACTGATGCTACTTTAAGCCTGTGAATATTTTGTTTAAGGCATATTATTTTGTACTTTTCGATGTCTTGAGTGTCTGATATATTTGTACAAAATTTGGAACTCAAGAAGCGCGTTAGTGGTTTAGTGGTAAAATTGATCGTTGCCATCGATCAGCCCCCGGTTCGATTCCGGGCTAACGCATTTGTTTTTACTTTTTTTTTGGTCTCTTTTTCTGCATTCTTGTTGGCTTACCTATTGGTGCATTTTCTTATCACGGAAAAATTCGTTGCTTCTCGGAGAATTAGAGTGTTATCCGGATGAATGGCTGGTTCATCCTGACAGGCCTCAAGTTATTAAGTTATTTTTCTGGCTAAATATAGTGTAGTTTAATTGTATACATATACACTTTTTAAAGTTTCAGTTCCAGTTAAGAGGAAAGCATGGACCATGGAATTTATCATATTTCAACGAGGTTAGAGGATAAATGAACTAGTGCTATATACACTTTGTATTGCTTTCCTGTTTTGCAGGGATATAAGAAAAGAGCTTAGAGCTCAGGTACTTTACTACAGTTTATTACTGTAAACAACTTTCATGACTGTAGCAATTCAATTGCGTTTTTGATCGTAGTTCGACGTACTCATAGTAATAGAACAGCCTAACTTACAACTCACCCTCTAATGCTTCCCTGGTCATCTCTAGACTACTGTAGTTCATTCGACTGACTTTCCGCTACCATCGCCGAGCATTACCACGGGAATATCTCCGTTTTTTCTCAATCGTTTAGAGTGCATCCTTAAAATTGCCGACTTTAAGGCAGCAGTTCTCCCACACGCAAAAGGCGCCTAAGAGAGAAACCCTTTCCTTTCCTAACCCACGCCTAATCGCAGCAATTTAAACGGTCCGAAGAAAACAGAAAAAAAGAACAAAGTTTTTCAAAATCCATCGAGAGTGCTATCTACTCTTTTTTTTTCATCTCATTGCAAAGACAATTTGGGACTAAAAGCAGAGCTTTGCAGCCCCGGATCAAGAGGTCGAGATTGGTTCTTTGCTACCGTTGAATAAAACGGAACAATTCAAGCTTTTAGTCAACTCCATTAAGTTTTCCTAACTGTTATCTTTGATAGTCGTAGAGGAGTCATCACAAACGGGTTTATCATTGATCTGGTTTTTTTCTCAATTTTACTTCTCAGTGTCGAAGTGAAAGAAAAATCAGCAACAAGCCTACTAGAAATTGCACTTTAGATAAGGCCCAGAGACCTAAGAGAGACAAAGTCTTTTATTCCTAAAATGTCGTTCCGTTCGGTTCCGGCTTTGAGAATTCGGTCGGCTGCTCGTTGGGGACCTTCCTTGACCACGCAATCTCGATTAATCGCCAGTCCTTATACCTACCGTGCTTTTTCTTCGAGTGGCTTGCGTTTGCAGGAGTCTGCTGGCAAGGACAATGGCACTTTGGCCCCAGGCCCTCAGGCTCCTAAGAAGAAGAAGAAGTGGGGCTTCTGGAAGACCACCTGGAGATTGACTTATGGCAGTACTCTGCTTGGATTAGCCTGGTTTGGCTACACTATCTACAAGACCCGACACCCGCGGGAGAACCAACTGCCCCCCGATCCATCCAAGAAGACTTTAGTCATTCTCGGAAGTGGATGGGGAAGTGTATCTCTACTGAAGAAGATTGATACTTCAAACTACAATGTTGTGGTAGTTTCGCCTCGAAACTTTTTTCTGTTCACCCCTCTGCTTCCCAGTTGTACCACGGGAACTGTGGAACACCGCTCGATCATGGAGCCTATTCGAGGTATTATTCGAAACAAGCAGTCGGATGTGACGTACTACGAGGCTCATGCCACCAACATTGACTATGAGAAGCGTCAGTTGACTATTTCTGATGCTGTTGCAAGCCGACAGGGCCGGTCTGACGAGAGAACCATCCCGTTTGACTACCTCGTCATCGGTGTAGGTGCCATGAACTCGACTTTCGGTATTCCTGGAGTCCAGGAGAATGCATGCTTCCTCAAAGAAATTCCCGACGCGCAGAAGATCAGAAAGAAGATTATGGACAATATCGAGAGTGCTTCGTTCAAGAACCTGGATGACGCGAACCGAAAGAGACTGCTGCATACCGTGGTGGTAGGCGGAGGCCCGACAGGTGTCGAATTTGCCGCCGAACTTCAGGATTTTTTCGAGGAAGACTTGAAGAAATGGATCCCCGAGATTGCCAAGGACTTCAAGGTCACTCTTGTAGAAGCTCTGCCCAATGTTCTTCCTTCGTTTTCCAAGCAGCTGATTGAATACACTGAAAAGGCGTTCAAGGCCGAGAAGATCAGTGTGCTCACCAAGACTATGGTCAAGAAGGTCACCGAGGACAGTATTATTGCGGAGGCCACGGGACCAGATGGGTCCAAGGAAACTATCGAGATGCCCTATGGACTGCTGGTGTGGGCCACGGGTAACACCATTCGACCTGTGATCAGAGACCTGATGTCGCGACTGCCTGCCCAGCAAAACTCCAGACGTGGTCTTCTCGTGAATGAGTACCTGGTTGTAGAGGGAACTGAAGGAATCTGGGCTCTTGGTGACTGCACTGCGAGCAAGTACGCGCCCACTGCGCAGGTAGCTTCGCAGCAAGGGTCTTACTTGGCTGGTCTGTTTGATCAACTGGCACGAGCAAATGATCTCGAGGATGACGTTGCGAGACTCAGTGAGGAGGCTAAACTCTCCGAGGAGGCCAAACGACAGTCCATCATTGGAGAGATCGAGGCCAAGACTAGACGTCTGCGACGAACCAAGTCTCTGCTGCCCTTTGAGTACTCTCACCAGGGATCACTTGCGTACGTTGGTTCGGACTTGGCTGTTGCCGACCTGAGCATCTGGGGAGAAGGCAATTTTGCCAGTGGAGGAAGAATGACTTACCTTTTCTGGCGTTCTGCGTACATTTCTATGTGTTTTTCTGCCCGAAACAAGGTCTTGGTTATCCTCGACTGGCTTAAGGTGCGGGTGTTTGGACGAGATGTGTCTCGGGAGTAGATGTACGAATAGATAGAATATTCAGAGGCACGCTTAATGGACTTAATAATTTCCTGCGAAGGAGGACAAAATCCTCCCCAGCCTAGAAATGCCTCCGGCGGCTACTACCGGGGAGGGATTGTCCTGCTTCGCAGGAAGCTCATGCTTTTATTTTCAATCACTGACTACACTAACAACAAGTTCCAGTACTCTGCGAAGCAGAATTGTCTGCCCCGAAGGACAACTAATTAACTTGAATCATGACGCTTGGCATAAGTGACACCCTAACATGGCTCTGTGCCTGCCAAACGCAACTATTAGGTGCTTTCCCCACGAGAAGACCCTTTCGGTATTTTACCCGAAAGTGACATGTCAAGACTTTCCTCTGTTGGATCAGGCCCACTACTTGGAAATAACTATCGCGGAACAGAAATTAAATAAGGGATTCCTGAAAGTTATTTTTTGTCGCGTTCTCGTGACAGAATAGCTTGATCGATATTTTGCAGCTGAGAATTAAGTCGTATCTCTTTCTGGAGGTGACTGAAGACGGTGGATTTTATATTTTAAATTTCCTGTGAGAACTGCATAAACTGTTTATCGTGGGACTCACCTCAAATTACCCACAACTGTTTTTTTTTTCAAAAAGCAGTTTGTGACGGGTGTAACATATATTTTGCGAGTGCAGAAGGTGCAAGCTAGCTGTTTTGGAAGGTCGATCTGTTCAGTTGGAGAGGCAAAACCAGAAAAAAGAGTAGTTGTAAACATTGAACACTTTACCAAACTACTGAGGATCGTGAAAATTGACAACAACAGCAATGTCAAATTTCCAGCAGGGAGGCGGGTACTACCAACAATCCAACGTGCATGGTAGCGCCCCTCATGGTCAGAGTGGATCAGGCGGCCATCCACCTCAACCCCAGGCCTTCGACTATCGTGATGACAGAAGAGCCTATCAGCAACAGCAGCAACAGCATCCTCAGCATCAACAACAGTATGGCGCCCCACCATCTAGCAGAGAACAGTATGGTGGCGGACAGCAATATCCTCCAGCTTCGTCGCGTGGGCCTCCTCACCAACAGGGTCACGGTGGTTACGGACCACCACAAAAAAGCCCTATTGAGTACGGCCATCCTCAACAGCAGTATGGCGGCCACAGAGGTCAGGTACCTCCTAGCCACAGCAACCATCGGCCTCAACAACATCCAAGGGCACCTCCTCCGCCTTCTGGACTCATGAACGCTCGTTACCAAGGACCAAATGGACAATATGTGGCACATCCTCCAAACCGAGGATATGCTGATTCCCCTTCTCCTACCCACTCGAGTCATTCTGTGGCATCAACCGGTAGAGAGCACGGATCTGGCAGTCTTCCATCACCTCCACGGGGCCAGGTATATTCCAATGGATACAGAGGAAGTCCATCGAACCCAGATATTTCCACATCGATGCAGAACCTGGCATTACAGGATAATAATAACCAACGGCGACCGTCTGCTCCTGCGATGCATCTTCACCAAGGCCCTTCTGTTGCACCATACGGTGGAGGACCTCCACCATCGTCCAATCAATATCATAATCAGGGCAGTCAAAGACCGCACTCTCCTGCGGTGCCAGTGACTCCCACGGGGCAAACTTTCTATAAACACCCGGGCGAAGCTGGTAGTAACGGCAGCGGTATCATGGTACCACCTCCTGCGATAAACAATGGTTCACACGGACGAGCATCTCCTGTAGCGATGGCTCAGAGAAGAGGTGCTGCTCCTAAGCAACACCTCCAGGGAGATGGACATTATCCTCAGCAGCAACCGCAACCACAGTCACAGCAGCCACAACAGCACGCATACGATTCTATTGCTTATACCGACGATAATGCACCTCCCAGTCCCACTGCTGTAGCTGCTGACTACGGATACGCGCAGGGGAGACCAGATAGGCACCGACCTCCCAAGATATCGACCAATAAAATCCCTCCATCATCCAGAGTTGTTAGTGCTACTCAGTCTCCACAATCAGAGTACCGAAGGGACGCTCCTCAGGGAGGAAGGGCAGGAGGAGTCCAGGCAGGAAGCCCTAATGACTACGGGTATGGCGGCCAAAGACGATCACAAGGGGGTGGTCCAGATCCTGCTGAGGGTATCGATGTATATGGGGAGACGGGCAACTATGACTACAATGCACAGTACCAGCAGCCTCAACAACAGCCTCAACAGTATCCACGACAGCAGCAGACTAGTCCTACAAACCAACCATATGATCAACAGCAACAGCCTATTTCTCACGCTGTATCCCAAGCTACCCCTCAACCCGCCCCTCAGGCGTCGTCACAACAACCGGAATCACAGTCCAAGCCTCCTCCACGCCGGCAGTATACCACCTCTGATCCTCTACATGAGATGCCTGACCAGAAGAACAAGCAGCTTACTGTAGAAGATTTTGAGTTACTCCGCAAACGGGCTCGAGTTCAGGCTCATGATCCCAAAGTACAGCTCGAATTAGCCAAGAAATTGGTCGAGGCAAGCAACCTCCTTAGTGAGCGCTACTCGGATCCTAATACTCCAGGGCGGGCCCCAGATGCGAAAGCACAGCGCAAAAATCGGGAGGCATGGAGTGCCCAAGCTTACAAAATCACTAAAAAACTGGCGAGCGCTCAAAACCCAGACGCGCTATTTTACTATGCCTCGAACTACAGCTCTGGTGGCCTGGGGCTCGAGGTCGACTACGAAAAGGCTTATGAACTGTATCTCAAGGCTGCCAAGCTGGACCACAGTGAGGCCGCCTACCGCGTAGCAGTGTGTAACGAGATTGGCGCGGGAACCAGGAGGGACGCCGAGAAAGCTGTGTCGTGGTACAAAAAAGCCGCATCGCTGCGAAACGTTTCGGCGATGTACAAGCTGGGGATGATTTCACTCAACGGCCTGCTAGGTCAGCCGAGGAGCTTTACAGAGGCAGTTACGTGGCTCGAGCGTGCTGCTGAAAAAGCTGATGCAGACACTCCACATGCCGTGCACGAGCTGGGACTGCTTTACGAGCGAGCAGACACCCTGGATATGTCTGCCATTAATAACTCAGGCACAGCTATGGTTATACAAAAAGATGAACGCAAAGCGTTTGAGCTGTTCCTCAAGGCTGCCAAGCTGGGCTATGCGCCGTCGCAGTTCCGATTGGGCTGCTCGTACGAGTACGCTACTCTTGGATGTCAGATTGACCCCAAGCGCAGCATTGCCTGGTATAGCCGTGCTGCTGAAAAGGGGGAGCCCGAGAGCGAGCTAGCGCTGAGTGGATGGTATCTCACGGGTTCCGAGGGCATTCTCGAGCAAAGTGACACCGAGGCGTACCTATGGGCACGACGAGCCGCTGAAAAGGGGCTGGCAAAGGCTGAATACGCTCTTGGGTACTTTTCAGAAGTTGGAATCGGTGTTCGAGCAGACGTCGAAGAAGCTAAGAGGTGGTATTTCAAGGCCAGTGCTCAGAAACACCCCAAGGCCTCTGCCCGCTTACAGGAACTGAAGATGGCCGAGGGCAGGAAATAGAATAGCCAGAAAGAAATGTGTAAAAGGTCAGGTTTGCTCATAAATATATTTATCTACTTCAATACTGGTGGGCATGCCTCCGGCGGCCCCTCCCGGGGAGGGTTGGGTCCGCTTCGCGGAATTCGTGAGAGAGATCCTACTACGTCTGGGTTGTTATATTGTTACGGTGAGGTACAATTTCCCTTTTGTATGGGCTCTGCTTTCGTGTTCAGCAGAACCGAGAAGTTGACCCACCAGTTGGCAACCCTTACCCGGTTTTTTTGTAGCTCTGAAATTTTCCCTCGATCGGTCGTCTCCCGCCTCCTTCGTTTCGATTTCCCACCTCGACACGTTTTATTAACTTATTGACGACGCGGTTCCAATCAAGCACAAACGGCGTAAAGTATCACCAGAAGCTGAGTCGACGTTTACAAAACTTCATTGTATTTACCACCACCCATCAGCCTGTACTATAAGCAACAACAATGTCTCACGAAGAAGAAGAACTCTTAGACTACTCTGATACCGAAGACGTAGCGCCCGTGGCCAATGGAGCCAACGGAGCTGGCGAGCTTGACGATGACGAGGTGTCGGTCAGCAAGCAGGAGGAATCGGACAAAAAGGGATCCTACGTGGGAATCCACTCTACTGGTTTCCGAGACTTTTTGCTCAAGCCTGAGTTACTAAGAGCTATTGTGGACTGCGGTTTTGAACATCCTTCAGAAGGTTAGTAGTAGCGAAGACGAAAGAAAAGAAGGCGAAAACAAAGAAGACGAGGTTAGAACCCGGTAGTGATGTTGTATGCATTTTGGGCCGTATCTACTGCATCGCGAAACACTCAAAGCCAGTCAGTGCAAAGTCATAAAAGTAAATCATTCGAGACCCGGGCCATTTCATCAGAAGAAAACCTTTTTATAAATCATCAAAAATCATACACAGGGGTGTGGCGACTAGCTGAAGCTTGTCCAACTTTGCGTACTGGGGTTTGGCAAGGGCAATTGTAAGGTGCCTAGAGCCGAGAGCCTGGAGCCTTGGGGTCAAGGCAGAAGGACTCCGGACTCCAGTCGACGTGATATGAAAAAAATGTTTGGATACTTTGTTTATCTGAACTGCACAGGTTGGAGAAGACTCCGATCACAATTGCCACTGTTTGATGAACCCAATGATCATTTATGTCAAATGAATGAAATGTGTCCAGAGAACATGTGGCATAACCAAAAAAAAAAAACATTTTGCTGTCCTCGGACAGTTTGTACGATGATGACAGCGTCGCGAATGGCATTCTGCGATGTTCACCACAAAAAAGATATATTTGGATGACTTGGACCGGATGACGAAGACTAAATGACTTGATACCACCGACTTGATTTTGACTACGTGTTTATATCATTGCGTGCAGTGACGCGAAACAAAAATGTATACTCATTTATACCGCCTTCAATACTCGAGGATGTATCTTTTTCCTTCCACGAACGGACCGACTCCAACTCCGGGTGAGAGAGTTGTCAAACTTTCGTTAGGAAATTTACTCCAATGAGAATATACCACTAATAAGTTCAACAAGTTTGTATCCCGCAGTCCATCCTCGGAACCGATGTTCTGTGCCAAGCCAAGTCTGGTCTGGGTAAGACGGCGGTTTTCGTGCTGTCGACCTTGCAGCAGATTAACCCTGTTGCTGGCGAGGTGTCTGTAGTAGTCTTGTGTCACACCCGAGAACTGGCGTACCAGATTAAGAACGAATACGCGCGGTTCTCAAAGTACCTGCCTGAGGTTCGAACCACTGTTTTCTACGGTGGTGTGCCAATCCAGAAGGATATTGACATGATCAAGGACAAGGAGCAGAGCCCACACATTATCGTAGCTACGCCAGGACGTCTTAACGCTCTGGTTCGAGACAAGCACCTGAGACTGAGCAACGTCAGCACATTTGTGATTGACGAGTGCGACAAGGTCCTAGAAGCTGTGGACATGAGACGTGACGTGCAGGAAATTTTCCGAGCCACTCCCCACCAGAAGCAGGTTATGATGTTTTCGGCCACTCTGAGCAAAGAGATTCGACCCATCTGCAAAAAGTTTATGCAGAACCCTCTCGAGATCTACGTGGACGACGAGGCCAAGCTGACCCTGCATGGTCTGCAGCAGTACTACGTCAAGCTGGAGGAGAAGGACAAGAACCGTCGACTCAACGATTTGCTTGATAACTTGGATTTCAACCAGGTGATTATCTTCGTCAAGTCGACGCAGCGTGCCAAGGAGCTCAGTCGATTGCTGAACGAGTGCAGCTTCCCCAGTATCGCCGTTCACTCTGGTATCCCCCAGGATGAGCGAATTGCCCGATACAAGCTGTTCAAGGAGTTCAACAAGCGAATCTGTGTTTCCACTGATGTGTTTGGCCGAGGTATTGATATCGAGCGAATCAATCTTGCTATCAACTACGACTTGCCGCCTGAGGCTGACCAGTACCTGCATCGAGTAGGACGAGCTGGTCGATTTGGTACCAAGGGTCTGGCTGTTTCTTTTGTGAGCACCGAAGAGGACGAGCAGGTTTTGGAGAAGATTCAAGCTCGATTCAATGTTAAGATTGAGCCCTTCCCCGAGGAGGGGGTTGATCCTTCCACCTACATGAACACGTAGTGAGAGTAAAAGTAAGAAGAGCGTATTCGGTAAAAAGGAGTAGATAGTATGTGTATTTTTTATTCAATGATTTCTATTAAATCTTCTGGTTGCCCGTGTCTAGCTAGCCTTCGGCGGGACCACTCCGTGGAGGTTGGTTCCGCTTCGCGGAAATCATACCACAACTGCCAGTTCATATGCTACGACATATGCTACGACAGTTAGCAAGTTACATGAACATGTAGAGAGAGCAAATTAAAAGAGTACAGTATATAATTTTTCTGCGAAGCAGAACCCCGGCAGGGGCCGCCGGAAGCATGTCCAGGTGTATTTTTTATTGAATGATTTCTAGAAGTGTACTGCAACAGCAAAGTTTCACTCTTCTAACGCATAGACTACAATTTAAGGTTGAAGTTAAATCATATGTCAAAATTACTCCAATTTGCCATTTGGTTAATCGGCCTGGGCATTAATATTATGGGTGAAAATTGCTCAATTTACAATTTGGTGTTGAGCAGTGCAGCTATACGCCAGTATTCGGTATATTTGATAGGTAAATTAACGTCTACGATAAATCTGCTGATATGGACCTCAAGTCTCATCTTATACATCCTGTATAACTATCTTCTATCCCAAATATCTTTTTTGAGGATTACGCATACCCAACACATCTAAAGTTCATCTCTTCCCCGCTTTTTTTTTCCAAGTTTTTCACGTTCACGGTCTGTCTGTCACATTCTCAACGGTCACCGCTTTTTAGTGCGAGAATAGTTACCCGGCCCCAATCTTAGTAACCGCACAGCCGTCATTGGGCGTGCCGAAAATCGAAGAAGGGCCAGACCTAAATACGTATTTTTTTCCTCGAAACACAAATCTTGAGTGTTTTGATCCAACACCTGTTGTTTGAATATTTGCTGATTTTATCATGGAAAAGGTAGTACGCCAAGGTAAGGCGCTGTGTCCTTTTATTCACGCCACTTCCACGGCGACTTTGCGCCAAATGCAGGCTTCTCATGCTCTGCCAAACATGGCTCGAAAATGCCCTGTCATGGGTCAGGCTATGGCTACCCGAGAGTACTCGCAGGCCTCCAAGCCCAACTCTGCGGCCACTGCAGACACCCAGGCCCCTCGAGCGAGATCCGCCAACCCTCCCATTGTTCCTGAATTTTTGGGGCCCATTGAAGCTCAGGAGGAGAAGAAACCTGCTACTGTTGCCAGGAACTCGGCCGCCAAAGTCCTAGCTCATAATCAGGGCAAAGACGCCGATGCCAAGTTCCAGTATCAGAAGGTGTACGAGACCGAATTGGACCGCAAACGCCAGGACAAGTCGTACAGGTTCTTCAACAACATTAACCGGTTGGCTTCTGAGTTCCCTCGGGCCCACCGGGGTGAAGAATCAGACAAAGTCACTGTTTGGTGCGCCAATGACTACCTCGGGATGGGTTCCGCCCAACCTGTCCTTGAAGCTATGCACAAGACGCTCGACAAGTACGGAGCTGGTGCTGGCGGGACCCGTAACATCGCTGGTCATAACCGGCATGCGCTTGATTTGGAAGCCAAAGTTGCGAAACTCCATGGCAAAGGAGGTGCGCTGGTGTTTTCGTCCTGCTACGTAGCCAACGATGCTACGCTCACTTTGCTTGGCCAGCGAATGCCTGGACTCGTCTACTTTTCTGACGAAAGCAACCACGCCTCGATGATCCAAGGAATCCGGCACTCGGGTGCGAAAAAAGTCATTTTCAAGCACAACGATGTGGCAGACTTGGAAAACAAGCTCAAGCAGTTCCCCCTCTCGACCCCTAAGGTCATTGCGTTTGAAAGTGTGTACTCCATGTGCGGATCCATTGGACCCATCGAGGAGATTTGTGATCTTGCTGAAAAGTACGGTGCTATTACATTTTTGGACGAAGTACACGCAGTCGGGATGTACGGTCCTCACGGAGCCGGTGTAGCTGAACATTTGGATTTTGATTACCACGCTGGAGCTGTCCCTAAGGACCCAAATTATCGAACAGTCATGGACCGCGTTGATATCATCACTGCTACTCTTGGCAAAGCCTACGGTTGTGTCGGCGGCTACGTTGCTGGTTCAGCCGAGTTTATCGACTGGATTCGCTCCTATGCACCTGGGTTTATTTTCACCACCAGTCTGCCCCCAGCTGTGATGGCAGGTGCTAACGCGGCTATCACACACCAGTCAGGCACCAACAAATACCGACGAGCGCAGCAGCTCAACACGAGATACGTCAAGACCGAGCTCGAGAAGCGCGGGGTCCCAGTTGTGCCCAACCCCTCGCATATTATCCCCATTTTGGTTGGCGATGCTGAAAAGGCCAAGGCTGCCTCTGATCTGCTGCTCTCCAAGTACAACATCTACGTGCAAGCTATCAACTATCCGACCGTCCCGATTGGTCAAGAACGACTACGAGTAACGCCGACGCCCGGCCACAGCCCTGATCTCTGTGACGAGCTTGTTAATGCCCTGGACAAGACTTTCACCGAGCTGGGTCTGAATCGGGTTGCTGACTGGGAGGCTAAAGGAGGACTTTGTGGAGTAGGAGAGCCGGACATTGACGATGTTGAACCTATTTGGAACAACGACCAGCTGGCATTTGAGCCTCTGGCCGACTCTTAAATCCAGCCTTTCTACTTATCTCAAAGCAGACCTTTTTCTTTCAAACTTTTGGTCGTGTTTCTTCGTTAAAACTAAATAGCAAATATATAACAAATATTCTCTTCTAATTCTTTCCTCGGTTTTTTACCCATCCAGGGAGGAGTTTTCCGCTTCGCGGAAGTTGGTTCATCCTAGTAAGTAACTCGTTACTGCTTCCGCTGACCGGAACCAACCCACCCTGTAGGCGGCCTGGCCGGCAGGCCAACTCCGACAGTTCAATCTATCATGGTCGGCTCGGACGAGTACAAAGCTACCCAGTAGTTGATGGTGTCAAAAACCACCGCCATTTTGCCCGACGGGACCAAGAACCACTCATTGTGGCGACCTGCACAGCCTTCGCATTCGACATGCCCTTTGCCAAACAGAGCTCGTAGCTCGATGTGGATAGCAGACTCGACTGCTTTTGCTTGGGAGCTGGGCCACCCGAGCTTGGATTGGTCAAACCGACTGCCCATTCGTGCCCGACCTGCCGGTTCGAGTAACGTGATGGGATGCTTGCATTTCGTCTTCCATTCTTGGAGACGTTTGGTAGGCTCTTTGGTGGTGTAGCCTATTTTGACCAGCAGGGTTTTGGACATGAAAACGTCCTGGATGGGGGGAGGCGAACTCAAACGCTGAGCCAGGCTCTTGAAGAAGCTGGATTTCGAATGATTAAGCTTTCTGTATTTTTGCTTGCTGTGGTCGTAGACATGGGCATTTTTATGCGTCACTTCAAGCGTGTACATGTAAATGTAGCCAGCAGTCTTGGCCCGTGATGGTTTTGAGATAGTCATGGCGGACACAAGTTCTATCAGATGTTCGTCATTGCCAATATGATACCGGCAGTATTTTGAGTCTGGTCTGGAGGCCTTGAGGCACCTCTGGCCTTTTTTGGTAGTTCCTCTACACTGTTCCATGATTCATGGTAGACAGGACAGGACAAATGATGAAGTGAGGGAGGAGTAGAGTAAAGTAGATAAAATCTTGCAAAGGGAAAATAATATATCTACATGAGTGAAAAATGAAGAGAAGAGGAAAAAATAAACTACTTTCCCTTCGTATTCTATTATGGCAAGGACCCGTCAACTGTTAGGCGTTAAAGCCATGCCATGTACGAACGGTGGATTAGCCGAGTAACAATGCGCCGCAAACCTGCTGATTCCGGCCGATTGCTCATTGATAATGCAGGCTGAGCGACCAGGTATCCTTGCAAAACTGGGTATGCAGGGATCTTGAGGATACGCTTCATGTACAAGTATGGAATATAATTAGAGGCATGTGGAGAATAATATTTTTAATTGGGGTGGTTGGTCGTTTTAAAAATATTTCCTGAAGTATTTTTTTTGTTTGGGGGTTCATTAAGAATGTGGGGAGAAGTTAAGTTGCGAGATGAGATGGGAAAGTAAGTTAACCTAAAAAAGTTACTCCTCAGTGAGTGTAACCCCTGCCTAACCAAAGTCCTTTACATTTAGGTTCCATAGATATTTAACAACAGGGGGTAGTTAATGTTACTTCAAACTTTTGTTAGATATCATTCCTCATGCGAACACTATTTATTTTCTGCGTAATAGTAAGGGTGTATATGCAGTAACTACCTGGTTCACACTGTAAAACTAGACTAGGGTTAAACTACTTAGTCTAAAGCGACAGGAGATGTGTATGAGCCGGGTCTGATGAGACTGGTCTGTTTTCACCGGTTTCCCCCTCTTCAGCAAGCTCATTTATTTTAACCTTCCAATCCTTTGCATTAACCCGGATGCGTTTAAATACATCCTGGGGTATAAGGATGAGAAACTGGGAAAGAGCCATAGCCACGACCACGGTTAACCACACGAAGAAGAAGAATACTGCAAGACCGATGATGAGGGGTGACAACACAATGACTTGTTAGATGACTATATAGAAAACGATATTATCTTGGTAAAAAATGGGTAAATCTATAAATCAAGATCTGCCAAATATCAATCTGTCAATATCACTCAGTTCAAATAGGCCATCATTTCTATACTCACCTCCTATCACTGCGGTTCCTGTCACTGCCGCTACGAGCAGGAATGCAGACACTGCCACTATCGTTGCCATCGTCACTGCGAAGTATCTCAGAGGAGCTCCAATTGAGGTGTTGGCTGCGTTTACTACTACCTAGTCAGATGTTATATATTACAGTATGCATGTTGTGAGCTACGTACAGTTGAAATAGGACCGTAAGTCTCGATCACACGCGAGACAGAGTGTTTAAACCGTTGTCCGAAGTGTAAAACGATGCTGGTTAGCTGAAGCTGTCCTTTCCTGTATATATCTACAAAATGCTATAGTAATTGACAAACCTCACGGGTGTTGCAATACACATACATAATTATTGCTTCAGGTATGTCGGGAATGTTAGGATTCGATCCTTGCCTGGCCTCACTATAGTCGTCTAAGGTCTGGGAATTTGTCATGCCGTTAAAGTGAGAATGAAAGATATCTTTCAAGTCACGTAATTCTTTCAAGCCACTAAAACTTTCAAGTCACGTAAAATGCTATATGTACAATAATAAAACTGGTTTGGTTGGGTTGTGGATGAACCCTTTTCTTACACCAAAGTCAGCGGGCTTCCATGTCGGACTTATCGCTTCCTCTCTCGCGTATCACTTTCTTAGCCTGCGCAGTGTTTCTCCGGCTCTTTCTCGCTGTGTATCTGCACTGTTCCCACGACGTAATGGACCCAATGAGAAAACCCAGCATGCCCCAGTTACTGGCTTTTCGGTAGCTGGATCTGCCTGTCACCAACACACCAAAGGTCACCACAGCTATGCCTCCGCCTGTCAGCATAGCCTGACGGAAACAAGGTATTTTGTGTATGTTTTTAAAGTCCTCGCTGCCTATAGACGCTACTGTTTTCTTAACTATCTGAGCTTGTTGCTCAGGCAGCAGCAATGCCTGATTTGGAGCATCTTGAAACTTGGGGGGTCTGTCTTCCAGCAGCTTACGCTCCGGCACACCCGACCCGGACTTCTTAATTTCCGAAGGCACACTCTCAGAAGAGCTGTCTTTCGGCTTACTCCAGGGATTCCAGCCCATGCTGAGTCTTTATTATTTGGAAACTTCGTTCATTTTTTTTTTTGGTTTTCACTTGAAACTGCAGAAATTCTGCTGACGTCAGCGCGATGAGATCCCAGTCTAATCTCTGCGAAGCAGAGCTACGGGGTCTGGGGCTGGCCCCAGCAACGTCTAGTTGCCTCCGGCGGCCCCTCCCGGGGAGGGTTGGTTCCGCTTCGCGGAAAGCGTGGTTCAATGGCCTGCTTTTATTAAATTACACTCGAGCAGCAGCCCGCTGATTTTAGATAGTCTATACAGATGGTGAGATGTGTCGTGAGTCGTGCAGATGTTACGTAGACAGTCACTCCTTCGCCCGGGTCTCAAATGCTTTAACCACTGCCTTGGCAGCTGTTTCGAGCTGATACTCGTTGAGTGACTGCGAAACAAATGCCTTGACGGCATATTCGGGCCCAGCGAGATCGTGCTGGGGTAGATGGTTGACCTTTGTGACCAGAACGCCCTGAGCCCGGCATTTGTCAATGATGTCTTGGATGTACGACGCAGGCTCTGCTGCAAAGTCTCTGGATGGTTTCGCAGGCTTGAGAATGGCCAGAGGGATGTCTGACCGTGATTCGACGTCGACATACCGACTCGCAGACACAATTTTGTTGAAGAGGGCGGTTTTGCGCCTCAGGCCAGTGAAGTGTTCTTCCCTGAACGAAGGGTCGGAGAAGAAGTCGATGACGGCAGAGGTGGTGTTGGCCAAATACGGAGGCATGGTGGCCGAAAAGGTGTATGCCAGACTGGTGATTCGCTGATGCTCCACCATTGTTCGCGCGCCTGAGCAGAACCCACCGCTAGAGCCAAACGCGTTGCAGAGAGATCCCAGAGTGACCTCAACGTCTGAGCGGTCGATTCCCTGCTCTTCGGGGAGACCCCTTCCCGTGCTGCCTAGAACACCCAGCGAACACGACTCGTCCAGTAGCAGTCTGTACTTGTACTTTTTCTTAAGCTCTACGATCTTGGTCAGATCGGGTGAATCTCCGCTTATCTCAAAGACGCCCTCGGTGATGACAAACCGGCGCGGCAGGGGACCCTTTCGGTGCAGTTTGTTGGCCCTGGTGAGCGCTTTTTCCAGATCCTCCATGTCATTGTGCTTATACCAGACTACCGAAGCTCGGGAGAGCAGGATGCCCTTCTGGATACCCACGTTTACCTTGGAGTCGGCCACAATCACGTCGCCTCGCTTGAGAAAGCACGGGATCACAGACGACGCGGTCGCAAACCCCTGGGAATACAGAATACTGCCCTGTGAGCCCAGAAACTGTGACAGAGCCCTTTCGCAGTTGTCGTGAGCGTCCTGGTTACCGTAGAATCCAGCCGGTCCACAGGAGCCCACGCCGTATTTTCTAATAGACTCGACGGCTTTTTGCTTGATCAGAGCGTTGTTATTTATGCCATACACGTCTGTCGACATGAGATTGATAAACTCCTTAGAGTCTTCGCCTTGCAGACGCACCACAGGCCCGTTGTGGTCCACAATCACAGGGACACTCTCGAGGACGCGTCTTTGGTTCTGGGTGACTGGTTTCACTAATGGCTCAGGCTGCCACTCTGTCACTAACTCGTCCACTTCGTCCTCGGTCAGAGATACGTAGTTTTTCTTTGAATATGAATATTTTGACGCCAGAAAGTAGCGGAGGGCAAATAGGACCAAAAACAGCTCAAAGATAGACCGTAGAGGATCATCTTGATACGAGGACGAGATGTATCTGATGAGGATTGAGGAGCCGGGGATGTTTGAAATCTTGTGTGCCAACCGTTCAAAGGTGGAATTCCACACCGTATGCAAATCTTGCGAGAAGTCATCCATAGTGACGTGAATGTTGAAAAATCACTAATTAACAAGGAAAGAAGGAAACAAAGAACAGAGAGAAAACAAACAAATTAAGCACGACAACCCAGCTATGAAACAGTTTTTTTACAGAAATACAGCTGAGCTCCAGGGTCGTGTAATTTAGGAAGAGTGAAAAGCTCCACAGGGGTGAAACGTAAGCTGAGTAAGTGCTGAGTAGGGGCCACAGCGGCGGATTACGTGACCCGAGCGAGGAGCGAGAACTGAGAAACGAAACGAGAGAGACGTCGTTACAACAAGTTAAGGGAGTGGGATTTTAAGCAGGAGGGTGACCAAGAGTGCATCCAAGAGTTCAAATCAAGAGTGCAGTTAGGATCAAACCTATTTGACACCCTGTTTAACACCTACTAGCTACGAATCTTTTTCTGGCCCGAAACACAGTTTGAACCACTCATTACTCACACTCTGAAACATGCACCATACCTGTAAATTACTTCAATATACATAATCACTTACAAGTAACACCTAGCATCTACGCACTCTTTTCTATCAGGGTACGCAGCACCGTCTCAATCTCGGCCTGCGACCCCTGGTCTACGTGAACCTTGAACTCTTTGCCATGTTCTTGTTAGCTACGCGATTCCCCTTCCAAATCGTTTTGCCCACAGACTACGTACCAAACCGAGCATACACAGTAGGTCGAACTCCCTGCGCTTCTCGAATCAGAATTGGTGTGCTCGGGTTGTTTCGCTTCAATGCTGGATAGTTTTTGCTAATAAACGTTCTAGTTAGCTTGTCGTCCTCTGTCTCCACTACCTCAGTATACTCTGAAAAGCACCCTACTCACTTTATAGCAGCCGAAGCCTCCCCGGTCTGAGCAAAGTGAAACCGCAGCTCTTTGAGAGCTTTGGGAAATATGTATCTAGCACTCATGTTGAATAAGAAACTGTATTCTCGTGAATGATTTGACGACTTTTGATGCTAGGGTTGGGGCAAGGGCGCCTGCCTAGCTCGCGGCAGGGCGCCTCCTGACGACTGTCGTCTGGCTTCGAGTGACAGTTCAAGTTACAGTTGTGTTTTCAACTAGAATCAACTGAATCAATTCTCTGCGGAGCAGAGCTACGGGGTCTGGGGCTAGCCTCAGCAACGTCCAGCTGCCTCCGGCGGCCCCTCCCGGGGAGGGTTGGTTCCTCTTCGAGGAAATTTCCCCACACTAATAACCTATCTAGTGGTAACTCTACTCAACATTGCCATTTGCTATTGCTATATATTGCTAGTGAATCGCTCAGAAGTTCACCATCGCGAACAATACTACAATGCTGAGCATACTGTTCAACAGTCGTAGAATCCCCGTAAAACTTGCCCACAATGTCTCGTTGACTGAAGCTCAGCTTAACTCGTTCAAACCGTTCCAACTATGGCTCTCCAAGTTGCAGAAAAACTACACTCCGTCATCCAACTTCCACCTCAAACAGATTGAAGTCCAGTCGGTGGATGTGTTTAAAAGCGACAGGGTCGGTTTTGTAAAGCTCCACGCCGAGGTGATACACCCTAACGGCAGACCGCTGTCTGGAGTGGTGGTTCTGAGAGGCGATACTGTGGGCATGCTGGTGGTCCTGCAATGTGCAGAAGTCCCAGAGGAGAAGTACGTCGTTTTGGTCCAGCAGTCTCGCGTCCCAGTGGCAGAAATCAGCTTGACTGAACTGCCAGCTGGAATGATAGACGACGGGAGTTTTACAGGAGCAGCAGCACGAGAATTGCAAGAAGAGTGCGGGCTTGAAATCCAGCAGGACGAGCTGAATGATCTGACGTCGAGCTATCCAGGAGGCATATTTCTAAGCCCCGGTTTGCTCGACGAGTCTATAAAGCTCTACTCGTACACTAAGACACTGTCTCGCAAGGAGATACTAGTCTTGAATGGAAAGCTGACTGGAAGCGATAAAGAGAACGAGAACATTACTTTGAAGATGGTTAGGCTGGAAGTGGCCAGCCAAGAGACCCGGGATGCCAAACTACTGCTAGCATTGTATCTATACGGTCAGTAATTATTTCGACATAGTGTACTTAAATGAACTGAGGTAGATGCCAAACTACCACTAATACAGTATCTGTACGACCATTGATTCTACATAATGCCCTTAAGCAAACCTATTATAAGCGAGCTTTGTGCGCACCAGAACCATCTCTCCCCGGCAGGGGCCACCGGAGGCAACGTGATGCTGCTGGGGCCAGCCCCAGACCCGGTAGCTCTGCTACGCAGAGTCTATGTTTGAGCGCCAGTTAGATAGCGCACTGTAAATTAATTCTGTTGATGTGCGCACGGAGACGCCAGGCCCCCACCACTCACCCGCTCCGAGTTTTCCCAAATAACCCTTACATCCACATATATATATGTCATTCAACAACTTTCTCCGTTAGATTTGCAACTAGCTGAAGCTCAGAAACATTTACAATGTCCGCAACCGCCAGCACGTCGCTTATATCAAAGTTTATGAACTCGGAGACCGGGCCCAAGACTATTCATTTCTGGGTATGTGTGCTTTCCTGCTTCCGTAGTCATTAGAAGCTAACTAACTAGGCCCCGGTTATGAAGTGGAGTTTGGTCGTTGCCGGAATTAACGATATACAGCGACCTGTGGAGAAGCTGTCCGGAACCCAGCAGATTGCCCTGTTTGCCACAGGCGCTATCTGGACGCGATGGTGTCTGATCATTAAGCCGAAGAACTACCTGCTTGCATCTGTCAACTTCTTCCTGGGCACGGTTGCCGGATACCAGCTCACACGAATATACGGATATCAGCGGTCTTTGGGCAGCACTCCATCGCAGGCTGTTATGGACATTATCCGTGATAACAAGAAGCCGGCGAAAGCGGACCTAGCAGTCGCTGCGCCTGCTGCGAACTGAAGGAGGGGTTCTAACCTGTATTGTGGATGCATTTAGTAGTGGTTGAGTAGGAGTAACTGAACTCTCTCAGTTTGGTTTCTGGTTTGCATTGCTCTAATAGTTGCACCGATATGTGGGAAGCGTGCTATATAAGAGCAATAGCAATGATATGATGATTTTGTCAGTGGATTTTAGATTTGTGATATATTTGGTGTGTATGCGAAATATATATAGGTAGATTCCATTGGTTTGTAGCACACCAAAAAGTGCACTGGTAAACTTTACTTTACATGTGTGAGATGAATGCCATATAACCAGACAGCCCACGATGGTGGATTCATGCTTTATTCCACTCGGCTGTGGTCTCCATGACTTTTTATTCAGAAGTGGGCGTTTTACGGTAGATACAGTAGATATCTCGATGTTTGCAATCTGATTTGGTTTTTAAACATTAGTGTCATTCATTTTTAAATTTTCAATTCAGGACAATCAGTTTACGTTTTGGAATGTTCTGCTACACATTGCTGCTTGTTTTAGGGAATTCGCACTGGTAATTGTACGGAAGAGTGTCCTAGACCATCATAGAGTTGTGTCAAGCATTTTATGTCGCTTTTCTTAAAGTATGGAATAGCTAAGAGCTTCGGGTTTCTGCGAAGCAGAATCATCCTCCCTGTAAGGGCCTCGCCGGAGGCGAGCTGAAGACAAGTGCTTTAGTATAGATATGATAGATATCTTCGCAGATTCTACGAACATAATATACAACAGAAAGGGGTAAAGACGAACATTTACCCTTGACAACTAGTCCCTCAAGTTTGAGCAACAAGCTCATGCCTGACTTGTCATTTGTCCACCAGCCTGTTCACTCTGGTCCACTCTCGAATGCCACGGTAGATGGCCGTTTGCAGACCGTTGTCCGGGCTCCAACCCCGTTAGATCTCCCTCAGTCGCGTCCTGTGGCAGTTCGCGACCCTGCGCAAAACCCTCCCCGGCATTCGCAGGCCGTTCTCCGGGCTCCAATCCCGTTAAATCTCCCTCAACCGTGTTCTGCGGCAGTTCGCTACCTTGCGCAAAACCTTCCCCGGCATTCGCAGGCCGTTCTCCAGGCTCCAGCCCCGTTAGATCTCCCTCAGTCGCGTCTTGCGGCAGTTCGCGACCTGGCGCAAAATCCCGACCGTCCTCAGCAGCTTCGCTCCCTTCGTTCTCCTCCTCACGTCCCTCCGATTCTTCATGCTCCTCACTACCCTCCACTTCGCTAGTGGCCGTGGGTGTAGAAACACCCATAGCCTCTGTCATGAATGAATCATCCAAATCTTCGTGTCCATATTCTTCTTGTCGTCCCATCTCATCTATGGAATCTGAGCGACTCAGATCATAGGGGGCCGATGACACCCCATTGGATTTTTGTCGCAGAGTTTCCACCTCGTCTGATGAGCCCATGCGCCTCGGAAGCAACGTTCCCGCTGGTAGGACACTGAAAATGTTTCTGTCCTGTCGTCCTGCACCACCTCGTTTCAGGGTCTCGGCTCCTCTGTCACCACCACCCTCATCGTCCTCATCTTCTTTCGCAAATGGGTCTGGACATGATGCTATTAAATCGTCTAGGCCACCTCCAGACCACCCCTTTCGCGCAATTCCCTCATATATCTCTACCTCGGCGCGCACCACAGACGAGGCGAATCCCAGAATCTCTGTCGATACCTGCTGAGCCAGATTATACGCGTTCTGGAAATATTCGTACTTCAGTTTGTCAATGTCGTCAATCTGAGAGGTCAAGTCCAGCAATGAGTTCCTATACTCTGCCAAGTTCCGCACCCTCTTCCTGGACATTTTCTGGGCTAGTGATTCCTGGCTCTTGAGTCGCTTTGTCCTCAATTTCAGTTCGGTCTTGAAATGCTCCTCATGTTTGCCATGTGTCTCCTTGTACTGCTTCAGTTCTTCTTCCACGGGTACTTCGAAAGACGTGTGTATGGCCTTGGCCAGGATGTTCTGGTGATTAGAAACCAGGTAGTGCAGTCCTCCGGCAGCCATGAGGCCGTCCGAAGACGTTCCTGCTCCCTTGATACGGGAGCATTTCTCCAAAGACTCTCCGAACCCTGCTGCAGCTTTTGCGACCACCATTAGAGCTTCTCGGTACCCTTTGGCAGACTCTTTGAGCTCAGAGTACACCTCAAGCGTATTTTTGATCTCGTTGGAGGTTATCAGGGCCGGCAGGTCTGGGTGGTTATTTGCAACGTTGGCAAAAGATGTAGATGCTATGGTGGATCCCACTGTGTGCAGTGAGCCTGACGACGGCCTTCTCATCATGCTGGCCAGCCCGTCGTTCATGTGCGCAATCAGAGACGACCCGCTGTCCATTCTGGCGTGTCCCTGTGCATTTGGTCTGGGTTCCATGTAAGAATAGAACTCTGATAGATGGCTTGGATGATGGCTCTGTGGGGTGCTCGTGCTGCTTCGCGACGCAGAACTTTGCAAGTCGTCAACTGATGAGTTCATCGTGTGACTTTTCTTGAGAGCCTTTTGCAAATATATCGTAAATACTGTCCCGGGCGCTGGTGTGCGTGTGTACTCTTTTGATTCCACTATTCACCAAATGCTGTTTTTCTCTATAATACCTTTTAGGTCCGTATGTTGGGCTAGGCTTCTTTTTTTTGGTGATTTATTTTAGCGTTTCAAAGATCACACGTTCAAATTTCTTATCCCATTTACTATACTATTCAGCTGTTCGCTAATGTATCCAAAACCAACAGTTGTACACTCTCTGCGTGCCCAGCTATTACAAGTCGTCGAAGCAATATAGTTTCTTATCGCACGCGTTTTCATTAAACAGTGGAGGGGTAGAGGTTTGGGGTTATTTTGCGTGGTGGACTCGTGGGGTGTAAGATTTAATGTGGAGAGGCAGTGCGAGAGCAATGTCTGAGAGGTTTCACTGAAAAGAGGTCACTGAAAAGAGGTCACGTACGATCACGAGCTCGCCTCCGGCAGGGCCACTCCTTCCGGGAGGGTGGTCGCACCTTTGCGCGACGGTGAGAGGAAAGCACGGTAGTGTGATGTTGGGTCCATGGTAACTACTGCTTTTTGATGGATAAGCCCTATAGCTGTTCCAAGGCTCTGTCTCCAGGTAAAGCTTGCAAAGGTATTCCTCACGGCAGAGACAATATGCAAGTTGAAAGGGCAGGAAGAGTAGACGCTGAACTTATTTTGAGATTGAGTGCAAAGATGTTTTAGATGCAGTCATTGGACGTGAAGTCACTGACCTCGTTCAGATATCTGGTTGAGTTTGAGGGTTTACAGAATAAGCATTGTGCAAAGTTGTGATACCAATTGTATATAGGTGGAGTCTTACCAGCATGACATCTAGTGCGTGTTAATTCAAATGTGTACATTGGTATATATAGATTCGGTATAACCGATCAGTTGTATAGATTAATCTGTTCTTCAAATCTTGTGGATCTGATCTGAACCCTATGCATGACGCAGGGGTCTTTGGAGATGTGGGCTTAATTACAGGTCTGACACAAATAGGCTATAAAGTCATGGGAGAGACAGCAAGTACTGTAACGAATGGAATGTAACGAATGAGATCCGATATAAGATCATTGGGCTTTGTTGTGTGTATGTGTGTGTACGTGAGTGTATACATATATGTAGTAATACTATAGTAAAGCTACTATATACTATTGAAGGCGAGTTGGAGTTTGATGAGTATTCTTTAATACCAATATATCCTACTAGATAGTTGACAAAACGAAATGAACCCAACGGAACCCAACGGAACCCAAAGAGAAACCTAAAGAAAACTACATGTAATTAAAACTTTTAGGCAGACAACGTATTACGCTACCAACTGAGATGAGAAGAAAGGACTAACAGCAAATATAGACACGACCCCTAAGAAGTATTTCCATGTATCTCCGTGCTTCATCTCCTATATCTCTCCAGCCTCATTCAGCAGTCTAGAGAGAGATTAAGCCTCTTACTATTTCCCACAAATCGGATGTCACCAATTTAAGATTGATAAACTGGCAGCATAAGATTGATAGATAGTATACTACGTTCGGCGCTGTTAACAGCCTAAGTAAACTACTATCGCAAGTTGGGGAGGTAAAATCACCTTCTGTAAGACGACGTGGGCAGATCATTCTATGCGTGTGTCATGCAGAGTGACGGATATATGACGGAGTGGGGAGAAACAGAAGGCTGGTCATAAAACAGTTTTTTGAATTAATAGATAGCAAACGAGGAGCGAGGACAGTTAGCTCTCCCTGTTGCCAGAACAAACTATGGATATACAAAACCACTTGCTGGTTCGCCACCACCTCTCTCCAGGCAGTGCATTTCAGAACTGGCTACGATAACACCCACCACACAAACGTCACCAACGCCCAGCCAACTAAAAAACCTACTTTTATAATATTCACGTAATGGGGAGCATGCAACGTATATTTGGGGCCAAAGGGCTGTATATGACAGACCGATCACCATGACTCACTTGGATCCAGCCAATCAGTGGAAGCCAATCTCCAACTTAGTTTACCCTATTCAGCAGGTTGGACCCGAGTCCAGGCACACGGCGCGTCGGAAAGTATGGGAGAATAAGTGTGTCAGGGAAATCTTTTTGGGTTGAAAGAAGGTCGGAACCGGAGCCAAAGAACAACCTAAACAGTTTAAACGAAATATAACGGCCTCCCCACCCTTTTTTTTTTATTAGAATCTGGGAAACAAAACCAGTTGGTTTGACAGGGTTTTTAAGTATCTTGTTTTTCTATAACAGTAACTTGCCAGGGCACCAGGCTTGTTAAAGATACACACAAAACCAAAGGCAATTGTCCATTAGCTTTTTATAACTAGTCATTGAATTGACCAGCTAACTGCCAATTTGCGCCGCCTGTTTTGTACACCACTGAGTTTTCGTCCTTATTGCTATCGTGACACTGAGGAAAGATTGTGGTCTGAGCAAAACTGTATTATTTATTGTTGAGGCTTTTTTTTCAACTTGTAATTTGTCTATCGTCCTTTTGTCTATCGTCCTTTTGTCTATCGTCCTTGTATCTATCTGACTTCTCTTTGTTTTTATTATTTTGATCAATATTGCGCGCGACTGATAACCATGGGTTCCGTCACTTTGTAAGTGTGCTGAATCCCAACGCGAAAAACATCAAGAAATTGGTCGATTACGAGGAGACTATATCTAGCTGTATCCTTTTGGTGTCAACATTTGCCACAGTTTGATTGGGCCCTCGACAAAACTTGCGACTACTTGAAGACCCTCTTACGTCGTCGTCTCGTCGTCTCATCTCTCATCTCTCCCGTGAGCCTTCAGTGGCTTTTTTTTTGGTTTTCTCTCGGTGTGGTCACCCGGCTCGTTTTCGACGCCCACTTATCACCCCACCCCACTTCTAAAAAGTCGGCCTGACTCATTGCCACTCAACGACTACCGGAGCCCTTACCCGCCAAAGACTCATCCCTATCCGAGTTTAGCCGCAGATTGACACACCATCAGCAAGTGTCATCCGGAAAGCTTTTTGCTGTGTGGCATTAGTCGTTGTGATATATATCTGGCGTGATTTCGCCTTGATCCGACTCGAGTTTTTTCTAGCTCAGCACCTCTGGCCTTAAAAGTTGGGGTTTTGTCAGGTTGGGTTGGGTTTTGCTCAGTCACAGAGTCAGAGTCAGTCAGTCATATCTGCCTACGTATATATCGGCATCGCTTTTTGCGCACTCATTTCGCTGACCTGCTGACTTGTGCCTTTTTTTTTTTTTTGCCTCAAGTCTGATTTCTATTTTTTGGGCATATCTATCTTTCGCCTCTCCCTCATAACCTCCCTTTTTTTTTCCTTCCCTCAACCATCTCTCTAAACCCCTACTAATGGCCAGAAGTCGATCATCCCCTCTCTCTGGTAGCGTGTTCAGCCTGGCGTCGTTCGACGACACGGAAGCCTCGTCGACTGAACCCTCGCCAGACTATGCATACGTCAAACTTCGTCTTGAAGAGTCGAAAACTGTATTTGTCGAAGCTCTCGTCGATTCAGCAGTGCTCATCATCGAAGCAATATGGCCTCGAAGTGCTAGTGGCAACCAGGGCTCGCATCGGAACATGCCGCTTCGCAAGTTCATCCAGGAGACGCTCAAAAGATCGAGAACTTCGTACTCGACCTTTCAAGTGTGCTTATATTATTTAATTCTCATCAAGCCAGTGGTTTACAGCCTGCAGAATAACACCAACTCTCAGCTGTCTGAAGTGTCCAGCATGTCCCGTTGGTCGAGACACAGTAGCCACGGACCTGTTTCTGGTTGCCAGTCCAAGTCGTCACTACTTTCGTCCTCGTGCCTGTCTCAGTCATCTCTGCTTTCTTGCGGCAGGAGAACTTTCCTGACCAGCCTCATGCTGGCATCCAAGTATCTACAAGACCGCAACTACTCGGTCTCTGCATGGTCTAAGATATCCGGGCTGTCGCGTGCCGAGCTCAACGGGAACGAGATGAACTTTCTGAAGGCGGTCGACTGGAACCTGCATATCTCGTCTGATGTGTACAGCCGGTGGTCGAGTCTGCTGCTTATGAGTGCATCCGACTCTCCGCTGGCCTGGATGCAGAAAATCATCAGCCTGGACCCTGACGTTCTTGAGCCGTCTGTCGCCTCGCAAGTGTGCGGCAAGCTGTCCGAAAGTCTATGTCCCTGGGAATTTATAGAGCTCAGTCCCGAGCCCCAGCAACCTCCTTTTTATTTATCACCCAGTCCTAGCCCCGATGCTACTGGTGACGACGCCATTGGTGCCAAACCCAGACCCGCAGTGTCTGTGAACGCCGTCGTCTCCAAAGCTACTACTAGTCCTGCTAACCAGGAGCCGCATTATTCTCGCAAGAGAAGAGCGTCCTCCTTGAACGATAATAATGATAGTGATGATATTATTATATTGCAAGAGAGAAGATCTGTGGTTGATCTCGATGCTGACGAGCAGACTACTGCCGCTGTCGCTGCCCCGATCATTCCTACCCCATGTGTGGTTGACCTTGTCAATACTACGACCAGTCACCCCCAGGTAGTTGATTTGATCGAGCGAAGCGAGCTGTCGCGACCCGTCAAGCGTCTGAGAGTACGAACACCCACATCTTCTCCTTCAAAAGTTGTAATCATAGTTGATTAATCTAAACGAATACTTGATTGCTCTACGTATGGGTGGCAGGTGACGATCGCCTCCGGCGGGGCCACTCCGTGGAGGGTTTTCCTGCTTCGCAGGATTGTAAAGAGTCTGTGAACCTTCAGTGTAGGCTTTCGGCGAAGCCGAACCACTCTCCACGGAGTGGCCCCGCCGGAGGCGACAACACACAGTAGCACTGCTAAGCACACTGAGACACGCACGCATCGCCAAGAGCGCACGGGTGGCCACACCGACCATGTGTGGCGCCGTGTGCTATCCGTGAGCTACTCGGATATGTACAGCATAGTTAGTAACTTTAAATCGGGGATATGTTCTCGATTTGTTTCTGGTTTGGTTCTGGTTTGTTTTTAAGGTGATGTCATTGTAGTGTTGCGTTGTTGTGGCTGCAACACCCTAGTAAATCAGGACCTCAATTTTTTGGACCCTGTGACTTATTCGAGTTGCGTCAACAATGAATCGAAGGTACGCTAATTAATTTGCAGAGTTAGTTGCCATTGATCGAGATCAAATGACGTATTGATGGGCTCCCGTGTGATCGTGTTGCAGCCCTGTACTAAGCCGGCTCCTTTCCAAGTTTGGGGGGAAATCTCTTGGGAGGATTTACGAGGACTAACTTGTAACAGCGGGTACCCATTTAGAAAGAGAAACTAAAGCACTTGGCCCCAGAGTTGTGGAAAAAATGCCGTTTCTCGCAAATAACGGAAGGTTCTCAAAAGTTCCCAATAAAAGGAGGCTCAGCCGCCGATCCGAGGGGGCGTGGAAGATCAAAAGCAAAAAGCGTCGAATCCCGTGTTGTACATGACCCGAGCTTCCATGCGCATGCATAACAATGGCGATTTATTAGCATTGTTCGAGGCGAGCAAGTGGCTTAAACAATGCCCGGATAAACGCGTATTGCATGATTTGTTTTAGCCCCTCTTTTCACATGTTCTGCAAGGGTATGCCAGGGATAATTTTTCAGAGAAGCAGAAGAAGTTTCCCGGGGGTCTGTCGTTCCACCTGCCTCCGGCGGCCCCTGCCGGGGAGGTTTGGTTCTGCTTCGCAGAATTTCAGCAGCCTCGATAGAAGTGTTAGTTGTACAATACAGAAGTCCTGTTACTTGAATCTATATGCTAACAGGAAATAATAAAAACCCTCGCCGTGAATAATAATAATAATAATAGTAGTAATAAATAGTAAGTCGTCATAATATACACACCGAAGTTGTCTGTTCGGTATTTGTCGTTAAGGGCGTCCATGCGTCTCGTAACCCCTTGCGTTGTTCTTGATCCCGTGGAATCAAAACATTGTAGTATACAAGCTATTCTTCTTTCTTGCATCGGATGTTTTGTACACTGTCGTAATCCTTGTAGTCCGCCAGATCGAAATGTTAAGCTTCGATTTTTCCTCTTCTGCAAAGCTCATCCACTTCAAGGGACATCCGCACACACCCAATACGAATAACTCCCTCCTACTCCACCAGATCGGAAATATCAAGCTTGGACTTTCTTCTCTTACGCTTTGGCGTAGTAGCAGCAGAACGGGGATTCTGTTCATGGTCATTGGACGCAGAAGAAGAGCCCACTGCTGAATCCTGCTTGACAGATTGTGAGGATCCACTATCTGCAGGAGATACGTTTCCTGAAGTTTCCTGAGTTGATTCCGGAGTTTTGGCTGTCGCCTGCTCACGAGAACCAATGCCTGTATTCTGTTGCTGATGCTGTTCTGGAGGAGTTCGAATCTGTTGCTGGTGTTGTTCTGGAGTGCCAGTCTGTGGTGGTGGTAAAGGTGATCCTGTTACAAGCTGCTGCCCTTGCAGTGGTGCAGGCTGTGAAGGAGGAGGAGGTGGTGGTGGTGGTTGTGGTAGTGGCTGTGGTTGCGGTTGTGGCTGGTATCCCGCATACGAGTACTGATAACCAGGATACTGTTGGTAATATTGAGCAGAATAATACCCTACAGCAGGCACAGGTTGGTAACCATACTGAGGAGCCGCTGCCGCCACGGGGGCCATTTGACCTCCTTGTATGCCAACTGGGTAGGACTGAGGAGTCGAAGGAGATTGACCAGGAGTGTACTGATACGGTGCACCACCACTATAAGACAAAACTGGCTGTTGCTGAGTGGAATGGGGTTGTTGCTGTTGACCTGGAGGCATTGGTAGGCTTTGTGTTGCAATTCCTTGAGGTCCCAAAGGTGCCTGTGCTGGATAGTAGTAATACTGTTGGCCCGAATATTGTATCGGTTGTTGGTACTGCTGTTGGTATTGCTGTGGCTGCTGTTGAAGATGTTGTTGATGATGTTGTTGTTGGTGCTGCTGCTGAGGCTGTTGTTGTTGTATGGGAAGAGAAGGAGGGATAGTACGAACTGGAGCCGCGACTGCTGAAACGGGCGTAAATAGGCATTCTTGGTTGAATCGTACGCAATTTGAACATCGCGAGTTTTCAAACGCAGGATCAAACCCTGAACATCGAATCTTCCTTCTGCGACAATAGCGGCAGGCTATAGCCGTTCGCTGCCGCATACGCGTATTTGACCGAGTACTACGTCTTCTCTTTACACTGGGACTTCCACTATTGCTTTCGTTCCCATCGGTTGTCGGTTCAGCAACAGGGTTTTGTTGATCTGAGCTTGGGCCTGCTGGGCGCTCAGGCCCTGAGCTTGGCCCATAGTCTTGCCACGATGGCTTCTGAGACATTGCCTAGTTAGTTAGAGCAGAGAAGCGTCAATCTATTTATTATCTCTCTTCTTTTTTGAAGCCCAAAAACAAAAAGACGTGCAGCGTACCCACAGAAAAAATATATAGGTCTTTCATACGCCAACGCGTCCCTTTTTCAACTCTCTATATCTCGAGTGTGTTATGACCTCTCTTGGTATATTTTGTGTTTTCGGCGAACAGAAATAATAAACAGATGTCTAAAAGGTCTCCGTCGGTCCAACACAAGAGATTCAGACCAAGCAATATAAAGTCGTCGCGGGGCAAATGGTTTCCAAATAATAGTGCACTGACTCCTCCAAAAATCAAGGTGCCTGTGTGTGTGTGTCGAGTTCTCCCGTTAAGCGAGACCACCGGCCTCTCTCTTCATTATATATATATAGCGGGGCACAGGCAGACCAAAGGAAAAATAAAAGAGAGAAAAAAAACACCAAGAAACACACAAGAAAAAGTAAGTGCCAGCACAGACGCACAGTGCCGCCGCTGAATGGATTGTTTAGAGGCGGGACAATCGAGCTGATCGGCCATTGTTATTTTTGTGCAGATCAGCCTCTGGTTTGCGGCCGCACCTGAGAGATCCCAAAATGTGTGGGAGAGGAAAAAAAAATACATCCTTTGAAGCCACAAACTGATGGAGACTGGGCGAAAACTCGCGAAGCGAGCCAACCCTCCCCGGGAGGGGCCGCCGGAGGCAACGTGGACATGCCTCCGGCGGCCCCTCCCGGGGAGGGTTGGTTCTGCTTCGCAGAAGGTTGGTTTTGCTTTGCCAGTATGGGAGATCTCACTCTCGGAGTTTTCGCCATATTAACCTTCTTTGGGTTCTATTCATCCGTGTGATGGTAATCACATTCAGACTAGCTTTGGGTATGATATGCTTGAGCGTGAGATATTGCTTTCTTTTTGATTACTTATCCTCACTGAAAACATACCATATCTGCACCTTCAGCAAAGAATAAGCATTCCGAAATGAAATAACAAACGTAGCATATCGACGTAGTGTGCAAAATTGCAAAATAGCAGCAGGAAAGCAGCAGGGGCAGCAGGGGCAGCTGTCGCAGGTGGGGCGGCTAGCAAATCACTAGTCCATTGTCACTTGGTGCAGCCAGCCGTGCGGGTAGCACTCAGGCAACGAACCGTGTAGATATGTGAGCGGCAGCGTAGGAACTGAAAGCAGCGGACCGCAAGTCACTGTGTTGTTCCGCGCAAATCAAGGCGGGAGACTCGGTCGTTTTGGTATGTTGCCAGGAGCCCGGAGTCAGTACTCCGGGATTCTCCACGCTGCTGGGGCCAGCCCTAAGACCCTGTAGCCCTGCTTCGCAGAGGTTTTACTCAGTTTGCGGACTGAAGCTGCAGAGCTAATTAACGACCCCTGGCTTCTGCTCACAGGAGTCGCGAACAATTATACCAAAGACCAAAGGTAGAAGTAGTTCACCCACCTGGTTTTTTCTGCACGGGATATAATATACCCAGCTGAAGCTTGGGTAGGTTATTACATGGTATCGCATGGTTCCAACAACGGGTACTTTGAAGGCACCTTTTACTAGTACAGGCTCAACACGAACCGCAGTTGAGAAGCACATAGAACCCCGTAAAACCACAACCAGAGTACAACCTAAGCTGTATCAAGAATGTTCAAGAATGTCAAGATACCTCCACAAGCCGATTTATTACCTTGTCCACCCTCATCTTCTCCGTCATACTTACATCAACACAATCCTCTGTCACCAAGACTAGACTGCTTTCTATCCAAGGTCGCTCATATGGTAGCAGTAACTAGCACTAACTATCGGCTCAGCAAGCGGGAAATATGACTATCAGTGGCCCTCTGAGGGTAAAGTATATCCAATAAACGGTGCTAAACGGTTCGTTCTACTCTGCAATGAAGGCGACGCCGGCTACACTGAAGCGACGTTTAAATTTCACTCAGCATAGAAAATAATTGTAATAATAGCAATGGCAGTTAATGTAAAAGTAAAAAGAATGGGTCTCCACCTTGGTAAGAGGCAACAACGAGTGTGAAACAAAGTTTTTTTTGGTTGGGGACTAAGAGAGGACCGGTCCAGTTGCAGAGCTTATAAGCTTTTTTTATTCTGTCATGTACGAATGATAATGTTTCCTTTATTTTGGAACCGGGGCTCTCTGCATCTTGTACTGTTACAATGGGAAAAGAGGAGCAAAGACAGCGAGTTTAAAACAGTACACAAAAGTCTATCGTAGGGTTGAGAGCTTAAAGCGTCTAAAGAAACTATTCTAGGTTGACGGCGGGAGAGGATGAACTGCGATTAGCCAACATAACGAAAACGACTTGAATCAGCCATTTGTAGGGCACGCGCTTCGAATATGTATGGGTGACCGCAATAGCGAATGAAATAAAAGTAAAAAAGGCCAAGCAGGTTAAAAAAAAAGAGTTCAATTACGCAAAACGAACAGCTTGATGCAAAGATCTTGAGCTGAGCTGCGCTCCTGCTCCACAGATGTGTGCAAGGCAGACAACTGCAACTAAATGGATTTGCACCGTTTCGGCGGGACCCTTTCCAGGGATGGTAGTTCCGCGTATCGCAATTCTGCGAAGCAGAACCAGGGCCTCCCCGGCAGGGGCCGCCGGAGGCAACGTCCACCTGCCTCCGGCGGCCCCTGCCGGGGAGGCCCTGGTTCTGCTTCGCAGAAATGCTTCGCAGAATTGCCAAACCAGGTCGACGCTAGTTAAAGCCGACGGAATGCCACTGCCATGTGGCCGAGAACAGTAAACCTTAAGAGTCCTGTCCCTGTTGCTGCTACATGTCTCAGCAGCATCAGGATGGGAGGGTGGATTGTTTCCCCTCCTGCCTGCTAGCCATTCATGCTGTCGACTTGAAACATATGCCTCCTGCTCAAAACTTGCACGAAGCGAGCGGCGCCATTCAAGGGGGTCTCGCAGAGCTATATTTACACTAAACAGATATTGGATATACTGGACCAATCTGCAGAAGTCATTGTATGCTTTAGGAACAGATTGGACAGATTAAGCACGTACGCAAAGGCACGCTATTGAGCAAATCACACTAGCTGCTCGCTGTCGGCACAACGAAAAGTTTAAAGAAAATTAACTGGCCTCCTCCGCACAGGCTTTTCGGCTGGTACCAGCAAAAAAAAGCAACCCAGACAGAGTTGAAACGACATAAAAGAAAACAAAAAAGAAAGAGAATCCAAACAAAGTTTCAGTTTCCACCCTGTCTGTCCTCCTTTAGGCAACCATCGCTGTTGTTTCGAGTTATGCGTCGGGCCGTTGACTTAGAGCCCAAACAGCAAGAGCGCCAGGCTATCGTTTTATTTGCCAGGCACGTAGCAGCAGCCAACGAGCAGCCAAAACAGCAGACCTCCTCCAATGTCTCATGTACAATTTCGGCTCGTGTAGGGTCGCAGTTTAAACAACCAGAGCTGGAAATAGATACAATCTGTCAATTTAAATGAATGAAATCTCACCCCCTGCAGAAGATCGGTGGGGTGGGGCACCCAAATGGGGTTTAATTGGAAAGAACAGTTCAGTAGGAACTACTGTAGCTAGGCTGGAAAAGCAGTTAACACCACAAAAGGTACGTTTTTGGATACTCTGATATTGTTGGCATCATTCTGGAGTTCGTTCGGAGTTCGTTTGGATCCTTTCGTAACAAACGACTCTCGTCATAGCCGTTTTAATACTTGCCGCCTAAGCCCTTAACCTGAGAGATCCACCAACCCCTGAAAGTGGATCTCAAGTTGTGCGTGAAAACGCTCCACAGTTCTCATATATTACAGCGGATGTAACTGTGCGGATTCAATAGGAAGTCAGTGTGAACATCCAAGCTGGAGCTCGCCTCCGGCGCGGCCCTTCCAGGGAGGCTGGTTCCGCTACGCGGAGAACAGACACATACATGTCTGCTGATACGCACAATGATGCTAAGCTTTCAATGTAGTCATAGTCATATCTCGGATATTCATAGTAGGATATCATTAGACCAGCTTAGAATGGATTCATAAGCCCCAAAGCACCTAATTAGCCAAGGACTCTCGATATTTCTGGGCTCACCTTCAACTAGGTTACCTAGACTTTAGCTTGAAGCAAGCAGAATGAAATATCCAGGACCTTCCCAAGTGTAGCCCTACGACTCAGCAATAAACGCCTACATTTCTTGTCATTTGCAATTACGTAGATATTAATATTTGGTAGGGAGATTCTTTTTTGAGATTGTCTCAGCACAGCCGGCTATGAACGGTGTAGACATATGAGTTCTGCGACGGATCAGCATGTTACGTACTTTTGCAGTACCTAGGAGTTTAGACCGTTGGACAGTTGAAACCTTTACACCATTTATACTGTTGCACCTCCAATCTTTTAGATCTCGGAATCTTGTCACGCCTCTATAGTCCATGTTCTACTCGCTACACCTCTGCCACAGCCTAGTACCTCTAGCTGACCGTCCATTCTCACAGATCTTGAATGTGATGCCGCCGAGTATCAATAGCGTATATAGCTTTAGCATTGCTTGTGCATCAGCTGAATTAGATAATTGAATCCAATTTAGAAGTGCGCTGGCTGCGCAAATGCAGTCTATTGATTCAAATCTTTTTCTGTCATGATAGGTGAGTACAATTTGTAAGGGTGCCAGATACCCTAAATACAGTCTTTTGATTCAATGTTTCTACTGGGAGTCGACTATAGAGAACCCAATGCTGCTGTATATTGAAACATTTAAACTGGGTTCTCAGAGCATCTGCCTGGCGATGTGGTAAAACATCAGGGGCCTAGGTCAGATAGCTAGCAGCGTGCTTGAGCATATCAGGACTGTTTATCCTACGAGCTACGTATTTCACAGACTCGAATTCCGCGAAGCAGAACCAACCCTCCCCGGGAGGGGCCCCGCCGGAGGCGAACACACGATAAACACTTCCATTTTTTTTATATCCTCTACGTTAATACTTTTGTTTGCTCTCTAGCAGGCAGTAGGGTGGGTGCTTCTGGTTCCCTGGGCGTCGACGGACCACAGATCCTCGTGCTCGACCTGACTGGAGTCAGCCTCGACGGCCTTAGCCAGCAGCTTGTACAGCTGGATGGAGCGAGGGCTCTCCTTGGTGTCCGGGTCGCGGTACTCGTTGACAGCAGCAATGAGTCGCTGGACGACCTTGACGATGTCGGACATGAGCTTGTCGAGGAGGTCGACGGTGTGCGAAGCTCGCACCACGACTCGCAGCACTTCCTGGTTGTCGTACGCGGGGGGCAACGGGTAGTTGGGGATAATGTAGCCCTTCATGCGCAGGAAAGTGGACACAGCCTCCTGTGGGATCTCGGGGTAGTCCTTGCGGAACTCGTCGCTGAACTGGAAGGCAACGACGGGCAGACCGTCTACAAACAGCTCGTGGTTCTTGCTGATGATGTCGTGGGGCGTCGCGTGCTTTTTGCGGTCGGCCTTGAGACGGTGGATGTCGCTGAGAACGTTGAAGTACTCGGTGGACTCGAGGAACTTGGACAGCAGACGTGCGTTGATCAAAGACGAGCCGTGGAGTTCATGGAAGCCCTGGAAGCCGTAGCTGACGAGGTTGTAGTACTGGTGGATTATGGGAAACCCGGGTCGCGAGAAATTCAGCGTGTAGGTCTCCTCGCTACCGCCCAGGTACTTCAGGACAAACATAAGGCTGTCGGGCAGATGCGCACGGTCCCGCCAGATGATCCAGCCGCAGCCGGCAGTGGTCAGACCAAACTTGTGGCCCGAGGTGTTGATGCTGACCACCCGGTCGAGTCGGAAGTCCCACACAAAGTTGGGGTGCACAAAGGGCGCAACGAGGGCCCCCGAGGCTCCGTCAACATGGACGGGCACGTGGATGCCAGTCTCCTTCTCGTACTCATCCAGCACTTTGCACACGGCCTGCACGTCCTGATAGTGGCCCGTGTAGGTGGATCCCAGAATGGCGAAAACGCCAATGGTGTTCTCGTCGACGTATTCGCGCAGCTTGTTGGCATTGAATCCGTACCCTGCCTCGGCGTCGACGTCAATGAGCCTCGCCTCGACATCAAAGTACCGGGCAAACTTCTCCAACGCGACCTGCGCGTTGGCGCCCATCACGATGTTGGGCTTCGAGGCGTCTTTGCCGGCTGCCTTCTGGCGCTCCTCCCACTTGCGCTTCATGGCTAGACCACCAAGGTGAATGGCCTCGGAAGAACCAGTGGTGGCCGTGCCGATGGCGTTGGCGCCCTCGGGAACGCTCCACAGGTGAGAGATCATGCTGACGCATCGCTGGTGGATGGCCAAGAGCGCCGGGTACTCGTCGCTGTCGGCCAGATTCTTGCTGAGGTTCTCCTCGGCCAGCTTCTGGCCAAACTCGTCAATGTACGTGTTGACGAACGACGCCAAGTTCAGAGCCGGCGTTCCGTCCAGATCCAGCTCGTCTTTGATCATCTTGTACGCCATTGCGTTGTCCAGGCCCTCGTCTCGGACCCGGAACTTCGGCAATGGCTCCACGGAGCAGTCGGCGAGCTTCGCTGCCAGAGACGCTTCGGCGTGGATGGCCGTAGGCGTGTACTGCTTGGAATGGTCAGTAGGCGCCTGCAGACGGGCCAAAAGTGCTTCGGGAGAGATGTTTGCTGAGAGAGGCATTTTTACTGTGTTTCAAGGTTATCTAAAAAATAACTATGGATGGAGGACACAAAAAAAGGCCAGCTGAGAAATAATATCTGTCAATTGGGATTGTACTTCGCAGTGGGCTTTGGAGATGGAAACAAAAGAGAACCCAAAATGCGCCAAACTGCTGCCCTTTATATACTCCCCGCGAGTCAAACCTTACTTAAACCGTAGCAATTGGGAGTGCAGGTCAGAGCACGCTGTGCATGTTCTGACTTCAGGGGAATTCGGGCTGCCGAAGCAAACCGAAGGGGAGGGGGGGAGAAGCTGAAACAAGGACGCAACGTGGAAATGCCTCCGGCGGCCCCTGCCCGGGGAGGACTGGTTCTGCTTCGCAGAAAACCTCACTCGAGAGTGTGGACGTTGGCCCATCGATTTTTGGGGCCCGTTATCCCCAGTAGTTCCTTGCAGCCTGAAAAACTTGGCTTTGGTGCAGCCTGCAATTGGGCAATATGCGTTGTGGTGTCATCGGCGTGCATTTGGTCGTGAAGAAATCGCCCTTTTGACAAGGCGGGGAAGATCTGCTTCGATCTGTTTGTGCCTTGTAGCAAGCGTTGCGGATGTTTCAGTTCCGGTTGGCTGTGCTCTAACGAGCTTCAGTCGGTTCTGCTGGGGCCAGCCCCAGACCCCGTAGCTCTGCTTCGCAGAGAGGAAGAACCCGAGTGAGAAACATACAACCAAATAGGAACCCAATAATGAAGTTTAATGCGAATTGGCATATTTATAAAGTCTCAGATGTCTACGAGTTACAACGGCCTAAATTCACGTACCCAGCCAGCAATGACAAGCTGCCCAAGAAATATTATATTAGTGCAACGAGCTTGAATATACGTATCTAGTGAAACAATGTACTTGTTAGTGGCTGTTGGTGTAAAGTGGTCTCGAGCCTATTTGAGTCTATTCTCATGTGTAACTTGATTGGTATGGAGATAATGCAGGGGCCTGGAGGTGTGTCAAAGACAACACAATGTAAAGTCCATATCTAAGAGCATAGCAAACGTGAAGATATGTATCTGATACAGTGAACTGCGTCACTTGACTGTGTGAAGTGCAATTGGCTATAAGCTTATAATACATGACTGTTGGTTGTGTGTAAAGTCTGTTATGTATGTAGGAGTGATTTAACCCCTTATGTATGTATCACAGAGTGATAAAGAGGCTCAACTATATCTCGTCTCGAATAAAACGAGCTTGAATACAAGTCTATACAGTGGCAATGGGCTCATTTACCAATTTGAGTCAGGTATGAACGACGGCAAGTCTATTTTCATATTGGCTGTTTTGAGCGTAGATACATGATGATGATAATGATGAGATGATTGATCTTTAAGCTTATTAATGAGTGTACGTAGAGATGCACATCTCGACACGAATCACAGCGAGCTCAAACATACATATCCAGAGTGACAATATGCCTACATGTAACTACTGCTCGTGAGTAAAAACATATCTAGTACACTGGCATAAAATAAAGCCTTAAACGTTTATCCACAATAGCCGACCGGCCTGTTCTTATCGTATATCTCTCTCGTAGGTGTGTCTACCAGCATACGGGGCTTAAGTAGCCAACACAGAGGTCAGCATCACGACTTACACATACAACTTACAACTACGCTTGAATTCCGCGAAGCGGAACAAACCTCCACGGAGTGGCCCGCCGGGAGGCCAACACTACAACCTACACTGGGATTGGCCCACAGGTGGAAAGTATTTCGTAAAATCATCACACAGCAATTCGGCTAAATAGTCTGCTACAAGATGCACCGTCCTTGTGCCGAGTTATATTTACAGTGCCATTCTGCTTTTTCGGTTTTTTCCCTGCTTGTCTGGTTGGTTTTTTTTAGTGGACCTCGGTTTGCTCGGCTTCTTAGTCGACCTTGTCTTCGAAAGACTCACCCTCAACCAGGTCAGGAATGTCGTCGTCCTCAGCTTCCTTGGCATCGGCGCCCGACGTCTTGAGCTGCTCAGTGAGCTTTCGCAGCTGCTCAATGGACTCGGGTCCCATGGACTGCAGAACATCAGGGATGAGTTCAGACGAGTCCTTCTCCTGGGCCGATCCGTAGATAGCGTAGGTGTTGGAGGGCACCGACGCGTGCACGACAGGTCGCTGGAACTGCAGCACCTTGCCGTCATCCTTGAACATGCTCACGGCCTCAATGCCCGGGATAGGCTGCGCGTTAAGCTTTTGCAAAGTAGCCTGCAACTTCTTGTCATCGCCCTCATTCTTGCTGGTTCGCTTGACCTTTCGTCGCGGGGTTCCTTTTCCTCCGATTCGGACGGATTTCTGCAGCTTGGCAAGTCTTTCGGGATCCATGATGGTGGCGTCTGACAATTGTGGTTCTGACGACGTAGTCTCTCTGATGTGTGTGGGGAGATGTGAAAATTTCAAAATCGTCATTTGGCCGTGCGTAGATTTTGAGTGGTGTGTAGTTTAGAGTACGATTACCTCCAGGCTTACAGCTAACGTTCGGATGCTCGCCTTCGGCGGGACCGCTCCCGCGGAGGGTTGGTTCTGCTTCGCAGAAAGGCATAGGGGGGAGGGACGCTCCCCAGGCATCCCTCGTGGCGTCTGCTTTGGCTCATTTCAGCATCAGGTCTTCTCCTTATGTCGTCTTACTCGTTAGCAAGTGATACACATATAGACATGTATATACATATGTAGGTTGTACATTGCTTACCCGGGAGATGCTACTTATGTCCCCATTAGTTAGCTGCTTAGTGTTGCTAGGTTTCTTCCTGGATAGGTGGATTGGGCTTAGAATTTGCAAAAAAAGATGACCAGAAGAATTGTTTTTTTGGCCTGTGGCCGGTGGGCCTCAACTAGAGAACTGCAGGACGGCCTAGCAAAACCGCTATTTAGCGTGTAATGATAAAAATATATATACTTTTACCTGACAGCGGGCCCGGTAGAAGTACCCTATATAAGCGGGTGTCTAATAAGTATAGAGTCGCACCACACTTCGATTTAACCATGCACTGCTGTGTAGAAATGTTTGTTGCACAACGTAACCAGTTAAACAACATTGCGATCTAGTAGCAGTGAAATAAAACCTCCTAAAAGATTGTAATTCATCCTGTGAATTCGTTGACGTTTTTAGAATCGCAAATTCTCTACTCCAAGCCTCTTTTCCAACAGTGCGGTTAATAATAATCGTTGCCGTGAAATCTAGAACCCCACCATATAGAACCTCACCGTACTACCTCACTATACATTCCCACCACGTTTGAACATTTCTCAACAGAAACACCAGACCCAATAGACATTCTGAATGTTTTCTACTTACTTACAATCATAATTGAATATTGTTGTACTTCTGGTAGATGTTTAATGCAACCTCTGTACGTCGGCCACTGTTTTCACTGCATGCTAACTCTTTAGTATGTGTATCTATTACTATAGTCAAACGAATAGTTGAATAGAATAGACTGTCTACACACATCATATGCCACCTCAATTGAATTTTCCTGGATAGAAAACATCAATTGGCCATCAATGTAATAAAAGCAGGCGGGTTGACACTTTTTTTTTAGTTGTTTGCTCGACTTATATCGTTATTACGACGGAGACATATCTTAATAGCTAACCGACGTTAATCCAAATCTTCAATTGACTACGTATTGATGAGAATCTACCGCTGACAATACCTAGGAAGAAGTAGAAGAAAAAGAAGAAAAAGAAGAATAAGAAGATAATTGTATTGACCTCATTCAAAGTCTATGTAGGTAGTTAAATAGTCTGATACTACCTAGCCATTTACCGTAGGTCCGATATTAGAACCAGTCATGTAAGGTAATTATAATTGATTTTGTAATTGGTTCTCTATTATATTATAGCATGACCTGATAACCCCGTAGAGCCCAAGGAAATCACAAGTAGTATATTGCTTAGCCTGGATGTGCTGCTTATACTAAGAGAGACCTAATAGATGCTTGGGTGACAGATTCTTGCCTCTCTACGTTTGTACTCAGTACTGAAAGTGGCAGTTTCTGCAAGTGTTGCATTGAATTATATTAGCCTATTAATGTCACAGATAAAGTTAGTTTATGAATAACTTTAACATGCTATGAGATCCAACACAGCGACATCTCAGTTACACTGTCTGGACTCTCCACTTTACTTACACGACCAGTGGTCTGCTGTGCATTCCACTCAGACCCACAACCGCGGCACCTACGAGTAGTCAAACCTGGGGGGTTTCAAATAGAGCAAACATGGGATTAGAACGTACCTTTCTGCGAAGCAGAACCAAACCTCCCCGGTAGGGGCCTCCCCGGAGGCGAGCACCCGAGTATATTCCTACGATGATACGATGCTACGATGACGGGTGCGGAAAGCCGGCTTTTACATTTCAACGTTCAACGTTCCACACCCCACCAACTCTAAAGCCCAGATAGGATCTGAGATCGTCCAGTTTGTAACCGTAGTCATCCAAAGACCAGGCCACACTCGCCGAGCCACTTGAGTTTAGGTGGATATTAAAGCTATATAATAAAGTTTCCCTATAAGAATTTGTCACTTGTGTGACGGGGGTTCGAAAACGGTGTTTGCGTAACTAGCCCGGTGGCCAAGCGATAGAGCCGAGCTAGGCAACCTAAAGAGCAAACTACAAAAAAAAAACAAGCTCGTTGGGAAAAGTTCACACTCTTCCTCCCTATTATTTTATACTCTGTGCGCGCGACCTATCAGCCCGCCTCAGCTGCAATCATTGGTTCCGAGGTTTCTCATCTGTCACTAATCTCTTTACCTGCCACACTTTAAGCCTCTAACCCGTCCATTTGTCTATATTTGGAAACGCGAATCGATCATCCCTGATCGTCGCATCTTGCTGAGGCTTGTTTGGTCCTATCGACCAAGCCATTTCTGCTTTATCTAGAAATCTACGCAAAGCTTCCGATATAAAGAACCAAGGTTGGTTGAGAGCAGGAAATAAAAAAAAAGGCATCCACGCTCCTACGGCTCGTGCTTTGTTTTCAGTGGCTTGGGCTCTGACAGTTGTATCTATCGTTTACACCAACTGAATTAGACCCGTCCAAAAAAAAGTGAAACAATCGAGCATTTCCCTACCAATTGCTACCAGTCGGTCCTAAACACACAGTGTTTATTTCCCACTCTCACAGTGATTCAAACGAAAAAAAGGATACAGCTGTATACACCGCACATTCCGGCTTTTGATTCCCGGGCCCTATCGTCACTCTTTGGCAACTCAAAAACTCGAACATCGTCGGACTTCTTCCTATTGGAAGAAAACTTTCGCCATCAAACTCAACCCGCCAATACATACCTCGACCAATATTGTGATTGCTCGCCTCTGGCCGTCAGGAATACAGGTTATATGTGGAAGCAGGACCGGATAGACTAAAAAATCATCTTATCGCTTACCTCCAAAGAGATTCCTTTAAGACCCGAAGAGATCTCCCTTACGAACTCTTGTGGACGGGACCAAAACACTCGGAAAATGTCAAAATCATCACTACTATCAGGTATGTAACTGCCGGCTCGATGCTTGCCTCCGGCGGCCCCTGCCGGGGAGGTCTTGGTTCCGCTTCGCGGAATTTTCGTCCCCTGTTATTTCCGCGAAGCGGAATCAAGACCTCCCCGGTAGGGGCCGCCGGAGGCAAACACTTACGCAAACTAACCAGTCGGCTCCTCTCCTGCCGTAGTATTTCTGTGCTCGCGGCTGCAGCAGTCGCGTGGATACGATATTTCGGTAGCGTGGCCTGAGCTGTCGTCGCCCGGAGACAAATTTAGCATTACTAGTGACAAGTTCGGCTCGGCGACCTTTGAGCCCGATCATATCTTTGACCCTCTGGATCTGTCGTCTCTGCAAGTGCACAAGGATGCGAAGAGCACTCCGTCTCCGAGATCGCTTGATCCACGAGCACCAGACCCGTCAGCAAGCGGGTTTGACATAGTGCTCGTAAGCATATCGCATCTGCGCCAGGTGTCTCGGATATCCAAGAGCTTGACCGACGTGATCATTCCGAGTCACAGCATTATCCTCATCGACACCTCGTCCGGCCTGCCACCGCTGCGGAACCTGTTTGTTGAAAAGTTCCCCAACAACGCAGTAATGTCTGTGATGCTTTCAGACTGCCGAGTTTTCAGAACTCTGAGCTCGACACCCGCCATTGTGCACAAAACCTCCAACACGACCTGTCTGCTGGAAAACTGGGCGCTGGACCAGTTTTCCGGCAGCAGGATTGCGTCTGACTTTGTATTCAACCTCCAGTCGTCAGGCATCGACGTCGCGAAACCTCAAAATCAAATTGCATTTCTCCAAGCCCTGTGGCAGCGGTGCATCCCGACGCTCGCGTTCGGGCCATTGTCTATAATCCTCGATATTCCTGACATTTCTAAGTTACAGCAAGATATATTGGCGCGTCCCATCTACCAGGGCGTCATTAAGGAGCTTTTGGCGCTCGCTCAGGCCCAGGGGTGCAATATGCCCGACGCAGACTACTTTGACAACAAAGAGCTGGCCCGGTCGCTCAACATGTACAACGAGTTTTACAACAAGGTTCCTATCTCTGTGGATGTGTATCTTCTGCAACCCATTCTGCTGGCTGACGAGTACGGGCTGAGGACGCCTTACCTCGAATCCCTCTTTGCCTTTTTATCTCATTTGAGTATTATCAATTCCGAGGACGGCAAATCTGCCTTGTTTCAACGGGTTTCGGCTAGGGCTTACGATTCGGGCAGGGAGGAGACACTTTGGAAACGAGAGCAGACAGTGTTGGCAAAGGAGCAAGCATTGGCAGCGCGAGAACAGTCTCTTGCTGTCCGAGAGCAGGCAATATCAGCAAGAGAGGCAGCCATCATGTCGATGCCGGGTCCGAGCCCAGTCACAAGCACAGGAGGACACTCAAATTCGTCCAACGGATCAAGCTATATTCCCCCACCACCAAGTTCGCGGCGATACAGGCCGCAGTCGGTACTGTCATCTGTAGCGGGCTCACCACCAGGGTTGGGAGGCTATAACAATGGGAATGGTAATGGAAATGTTAATGGCAATGGTCACCCCATGGTTAATGGACCGCAACAGCCACCACCAGTTGGACCGAATGGACACCCCAAGCGAGGCGACATTGACATGATGAGCATGACCAGTCGGAGGAGTCGAAGGTCCCTTGTACGAAGTCCCTCGGTGGCCTCAGTGGCTCCTCCCAAACCGGCTTCAATGACTCCCATGACGGCTCACAGAATGAGTTCGCCAGCACTATCCAGCATGGGTTTCAACCAATCATTCTCTCAGAATATGGATTTGGATGACCTTGTGATGATGGGCGAAGACGGTCGGTACGGTGGTTTAGCCAATGGTATATCGACAAAGGGCCGTCGGCTGTCTACGAGTGCCAGTGGTATTCTTTCAGCCAATGGAAACATTTCACGTTCCAACTCATTTATTGCAGGTCACGGAGCACCGAATGGCGCCGCGATATTTAGCATTTCTCCTGGTGGCCCAGCCAGCTCACGTTACACCGGCGGTGTTAGTATGGCAGCTGAAGGGCTAATGTCCAATGGTAACGGCCATGTGAATGGCAATGGCTACTACAAGTCGTCATCGTCGTCATCTCCGTCGACTCCGTCCACTGGTAGCAAGTAAAAGTGCCGTTTGGTTTTTGGACTCATTAATTTTTTTGTAACATACTGATTTAATTTTACACGAGTTCCAAAATGAAAACCACAAAAACATCCCTCCAGCAGCCCCTCCCGGAGAGGGTTGGTTCTGCTCCGCAGAAGTTGATTTGAACCATCTTATAGTGTACACTTTCTGCAAAGCACAACACCAACCTACCTCGGTAGGGAGGCAGCTCAGACAACAGTTACAGAAGATTCTAGCAAGATTCTATCGTGTCATTAACATATATCTCTATTTCATTTCATTTGTCTATCAACCAAACCCCATTTAATAAAAAGAACTACTACACGCTCTCAAACGGAACTCTGTATCTGCAAGGTCATCATACCATTCATTATCCTTGTCTCATCATAAAGACATGGTAAGCCATTCATACTGACCAGGTTTATCGGGAGAATCTGTACCACTCCCTTCTTTAGGAGTGTTGGCTGCACTACTGGCTGGCGTTATCCGATCTTTATTTACCCGATTCGCCGTGGCCGTCGTCGTCGTATTGACCTTGGATGCCGCAGTCTGTGATTGTCTCCGAGATGGTCGTTCTCCTCCCACAGTAGAGCCTCGCCGCGAAGACGATTTCCTGCCCTTTGTCGATGTGGACTCCGGCCCTCCTCGGTTACGCTTTTTAATGACATCAGTCTTAAGAGAAAGTGGCCGAACATAACCGTGAAGCTTGAGAAACAGACCACAAGCATTACACAATGGCTGGCCCTCTGGGTTCCTCCGCCATAACGGAGTGGTCTGGGTGTGACAGTTGGTACACGCGGTGGGCACAGATGACGACGGGGTAGCAGTGTTGGATCCACTGCCGCTCCCTCCTCCGCCAGTTACTGGCCTCGCCGACGAAGAGCCCTCAGGAGTACTGACATTCGAGTTTGCATCTGAATCCTCCTCTAAAACAGTGGCTCGAATTTGTGACACCAACGAAGCGTTGGTAGTCGACGCCGTGCGAGCCAACTTCGGCTTGCGAGTAACCTCAACACCACCAGTGGGGACACTGGACGAGAACATCGGCGGTGAGGTGAAGTCACCGGGACTTTGACTCACCAAATGTAGCTTGTTACGGAAACTATCTTCATCTTCTTCATCGTCGCCACCAAAGGAGAACAACGTGTTCCCAGCCTTGAAAACTGGCGACGTGGGTACAGGCCCGCGATACAGCTGAGACGGGTGAACGTGCTGGAACCCAGACAAAGACAGGTCAGAAGGCGCAGCAGTGGAGTTCAGAGCTGTAGCAGGAGACCAGCTGGACGATATCATGGTTCCAATATCGGTGAAAGAGCCCTTAGACTCTGTGTTAGAGCGACTCCAAGGGGTCGTTGAACCCGAGATCGACTGCCGACCAGGCCGAGCAGTGTGATGGTGGTTCTGCTGTTGGTCAAAGTACGTTTGCGCAGCAGCAGCAAGGTGATCACGGCTAGTACTGCTGTTGTTGTTGTTATTATTGCCAGGGGTCTCTCTAGATATAGGCGTCGAAACCTGAGAATAAATATCATGGATTGATGCCGTAGATGAAGAATTTGAAGACCGATGCTGATGGAATGGGGGCTGGCGATGAGGTGACGGGGGACGCGACGGGGTAAACAAGGTACTGTCGGGGCCCTCCATTGCTAGCGGATCAAGCGAGAACCTGAAACTGTTGATGTTGTTACTATTGTCATCGGTGAGGAAACTCAACGGCAAGGAAGCAGAGGTCGGTAATTGGAACTCGGGCTGCTGCGGTAGTATCAAAGGTGAATTAGCAGGCCTTTTCTTGTTCCCAGAATTATTCAACTTCCGAATCTGCGAAACATAGTTAAAATGCTGCTGCTGGGATTGCCGTGGTTGTTGCTGTTGCTGATGAGGCTGCTGACGCGACAAGTGCGGTAGATTACCACTACCACCACTAGGTGGTTGTAAGTGTGCCTGAGAGCGTGTCGTTTCCTGCTGGTTTTGAGGGTACGAGTTACTGAGAGATGATGATTCGTGATGGTCATGGCCATGAGGTCGAAGTTCGTATGGATTGCGTGATTCCCTTTGCTCTGACGCCAGAGGCTGGAGTTCTGGCGAGGTTACAGGTGCACTTGTAACCTTCGGCGGAGCAGGAGACACCAGAGGTAAGGATAAACCAAAATCATCAAACGTGAAGTGAGATGCGGGTGAAAGTATATTACTTGGCTGAGGATCCCACAGATCCCCCATTGATGCAGGGGTTATTGTGTTGTTGCTCCACGCGCTCCCTAATGAAGATGAAGTTGACGAGGATAAGTGTGTCGAAGAAGGGTGTGTACCCACTGAAACAGTGGATGCTGCCACCGTTGCAGCAGCTCTGTGCCTCTCGCGGATAGCAGAGGCAGACATCATTCGCCAGGTAAGGTTCTCGATTCGTTCCTTGTTTGGCAGGGTTGTCTTTGCCCTCGAGTACAGTTTCCAGATTTCGGTCGTCTGCGGGTCCGTGCCAGACACTTTACGTTTGTCTCTTTCACGCGGGACGTCTTTCGACGGAAATATGAACTCTGCAGTTGCGTCTGCCTGATTGAGAAAGTCCAGCGGGGTATAGTTCATCTGGTTAGTGGAAAGAAGAAGAAGAAGAAGTCAAGGGGGTTTGAGAGAATCGCAAGCTGGCCTCCGACCGGGCCCTCCCAGGGAGGTTAGTTCCGCTTCGCGGAAGAGGTGTACAGTTTTCTACACCTTCAAAAAAAACGCGGAGGGGCCGAGGCAAACGTAGAGCGTGTATGGTGCTTGGGGACTCCCGAATTCCACTCTCGGAGACGCCGCCACGACAATGCTCGGTTCGTCAATGGCTGTATCAACTTCAAAACCGAAGAAATCAATGAGGAGCTAACAAACGAGTGGCAATCTGGTGCTGACCAGCGCGACAGCCATTCGATTCCACGACAACGTCACGACGACAGCTTCAGTCACTGATGGTGTAAACCGCTTGCTTCTGTGATTTCAAATGAAATCCAAACATTTTACACGTTACGATACGTTGAAATCCATCGTGTGTTGCAAGCTGACTCTTCTCGAAGCCTCGTCTCAAGGCGACCGTTACTGGTCGTCCAAACAAACACCACCCACCCCACTCATTGGGATCACTCGCTTTGTTCATTCTCACAGCTTCTTCTCTGCAAAAGCTCACTCATCACCTTCAGTACCAGAAATATAGCTGCCCCCTGTCATAAATAAAACTACAGAAACACAACACACACAGCAACAGCTCTCTTAAAATATCTTATCTTTTCTCCGCTTAATACTCACCTTCATACACCACAAAAACTATAGTTCGCTCAGCTTCATCCAGCAGAAACTCGCCCCAATTCACAAACTTCACGCGGAATTCAAAAGCAGAAAACGCTTAACCAGTTATTGTAGAAGTCTACGATGCCACTTGTGTCAATTAATTGGCGATAAACTGCAGTTACAACTCTGAGATATCCTTATCGCACCTGTTCTACAGGCCCGCTAAACATCTTGGGGGTTAGGTTCCCAATCGTTATCTGGGTGCTGTCATTGGCTGGATAAGATTATGTCTATGCAGCCGATCAGCCTGAATTCGTTTTGGCCCGAGTAGTTCCGACCAGCCAGCCGTTGGATCCCTGCATCCTGCAGGAAGAGAGTCATTTTGACAGTTTAAATAATCCTACGAACACGAAATCTGATCCGAAAATATATATAATCTAAATTTGAATGTAGCGAGTCAGCCAAACAAACTAAACAAACCAAGCACTTCATGAATGCCGTTGATGTCTCTTGCTAGCCTCTGAACTGAGGCCTGCTTTTTTGTGTTACTCAGCACGTGTAGCTCACAACTGGCGGTAATTGATCTTCGACTCGTCCAATTCTCTGCGAAGCAGAGCTACGGGGTCTGGGGCTGGCCCCAGCAGCTTCACATACGCTCCGGTGGTTTTATCCACCGGCTGCCCTGCTGGGAGGGTTTGTTCTGCTTCTCACAAGCTGAAGTTGGTGATCCCTGCTTGATACATAAAAACTCTTACAAATTACTACCGCCTCGCACCGTCGACGTTTCTAGACTCGACGCGATGTTACCGGCAATCAGCTGAGCCGTTGCCATGCACGTAATCATGGGATTTACTCCTGTAGCTCCTGGGAAAACTGATGTGTCTGGCACAAACACATTGGAGCACTCGTAGAGACGACCTTGCCCGTCCACTGCACCGTATTTGGGTCCCTTGTCGCTCATCCGACAGGTCCCCATTTGGTGCGCAGACCCGAAACATGTGCGCACAGGCTCAAGTCGGATATGTTCCCAGGATGATAGCCATTGCTGGTACTCTTCGTCTGCCAAGTCTCGCCCCTCGATGGGCTTTGAGGTTTCAAACGCGTCAATTCTGCCGTCGGGTAAAATAATGCGGCTAGCTCCCTGGACGTAACATATATTGGCTGCTTTGACGGCCCCGAACTTGAGCGAGGAGCAGTCGAATCGGTTCACGGAGTAGTCAATCACAGGCACTTGGGGCTTGGCTTTGTGGTAGCTGATGGTTCCGCTGGTCTTATCCCGAGTCAGGACTAGCACGGCTGCGAGATGGTTGTAGCACAGGAGATCTTTGCGAAATGCTTCCCCTCCTTTCCAAGGAACGAAGTGATTTTCAAAAATAGGCTGGTGGAACACTGATTCAAGTCTAGGACCGTACCCTTGACCGTCGAGATCGGAAAACTCGCTCACCACGCTTGTCATGATCGGTGCGTTGAACGGGTTGAGCTCCTCATCGGGGAAATCTCCTATCACCAAGATGGACGGGTGGAGTTTGAGCCCCTTGCTAATGTGTCTGTTGCTGAACCCAGACCTCTTGAGGAGACCTGGAGTGTGAAGTGACCCACAGCACGATGCAACTTGTTTTGTATTGATTCTGACTCGCATGTTTCCGTTCTTTATTGCCTCTACGCCGGTTGCTAGGCCACCAGAATGAATTACGCGCACGACCTCGGTCTGATCCATTATTTTCACGCCGTACTTCTGGGCCTCTTTGAGCCAGTAGGCTACTGAGCCTTGCTTTTCGGCAAACCTGCAACCATATGTGCAGAATCCGCAGTCGTGTGTGGCTCCTCCGGTGTTCTGGTCGACCTCTTGAGCGGCATACCCCAGTTTTTCAGCCCCGTCGAGAAGCATACGGTTTGTGAACGAGTGGTTAATGCCCTCGTGGTGGCACCCCATTGACTGCATCACGTAGTCCATGGCGTCTTGGTACTCTCGAGTGGCGTACAGAGGGGCTCCACTCTCTGCGTATTGCTTGCACACATCGTCAGGAGTTCGCAACGAGGCAGACCAGTTAATGGTTGTGCCTCCACCCAGAGTAGCACCCGCAGACACAATCATAGAACCGTCTACGGTCAGTAGACTTCCGCTGCACTCAAACAGGTACCTTGCTCCAGTGTCGTCATTGAAAGTAAGCTCTGACTCGTGGTAGTATTTCCCCTTTTCTATGACCAAAACCGAGTGACCGAGCTTTCCCAGGTGCAAAGCCACGACTCCAGCAGAAGCTCCCGATCCAACGATTACAACATCAAAGGACAGCTCGAGGCTTTTATTAGGAGCGTTGAGTCCCAAGTCTAAGAGTTTGATCCGAGGCAGGTCTTTACTGGCGTAACGAGACTCGTCAAACAGTCTTGTCTCGTACTCTGGGTGCCCGATGGCCTTGTAGAACAGAGGATTGGTTCGCACGTAAGACGTGAAACAGACATCGTAGAGAGCTCGGAAGAGGATACGCGGGGTAGTTAGTCTTCCGAAAAACCATCCCAACAGCACCTTTTCTCTTTCTTTTATGCTCATCTCTGTGATGAGCTTTGTTGATCCCGTCAGGATGATTGCCAAGGGTCTCCTTGACAAGATTTTCATGGCAGTAGTGAACCGCTGTATATTGTCTAGCGACGAGTTGGAGATAGTCTCATCTACCAGACTTCTGAATTTCGGAGTTCTTGACGGGGTGAGCATAGCGTACTGCTCAACATCGATTTCTGCAGAAGGCGCTACATATTTTTGGATCACGCTGGCATCAACGGCTGGGATAAAAGTGTCTGCGATTGCGTCTAGTACCTTCCATTCTTTTTCAGAGAGAGTCACGCCGGCAGAAGAGGGCATTTTTTTGTTTATTTATTAGTGACTTCTCTTCTTCCTCTCGTGGCCGTTTCTTCCCTATTGGACGAGCAACAAAGATTTATTATTACGAGCATAGATCATTATATAAATGAGAAGTCAAAAGCAGCCGTCATATTAAATTAAGAAAAGAAGGTGTCTGGAAACGCTAAACCCACTAAATGTATTGAAAGACATCGGAGGAACAATATTTGTAGCGAGTTTAATTAGATATTTTTTAACGTTGAGCACATGCTATTTAACAAATCGAGAATAAGGAAAACTTCAATTAATATCTTCTGGGCTTTTTTTTTTCGTTTTAAGTTTTCTATCTGTTGACTATACAGTGAGAATGCTAGTGACCCAAAGGTTCCTCACATCTCTCGTTTTATATATCAAACTATCGCTTGCCCTTTGGATATTTTTCTTCTCTGCTATAGTTCGTTAACTCATCTTTCCATCATCCTTCAAGTCAACACACGATTTGCGCCCAAAACAAATCAACAAGAATAATTGTTTCACAATAAAGTTATAATATCCAAAAAGCTGCTAGTTATATACTAATAAATATGATACATGTCATGTAGGTAAACTTCACAATAATGCGATTCGTGGGTGAATGCGCAATCACAAATTGGCTTGAACAACACTTCCATCCGATTCAAGCTCATCAACAATGTATCCGGAAATTACATGAGCAGTAGCCATACACGTAATCATAGGATTGACTCCACTAGCGGCCGGGAACACCGAGGTGTCTGCCACAAACACATTTTTGCACTCGTACAAACGACCCTTACCGTCAACAGCTCCGTGGCGAGGTCCCAAGTCGCTCATACGACAAGTTCCCATTTGATGTGCACTGCCTAGAGGGGTTCGGATGGGTTCAAAGGTAACAGACTTCACGGCAGATACCCACTTCTGATAGTCGGGGTCCGTCAAGCTACGTTCCTCAATGGGCTTAGTAGACTCAAATACAGGAATTCGACCGTCTGTAGCGGTGATACTCCGTGCTCCCTGGACATAGCAGAGGTTGGCAGCACCAATCGTGCCTTCCCGAAGGGCTTTAAAGTCGTACTTGGTTGGATGATACTCAATCACTGGCAGAAATGGTCGGTCCTTAGTGTAAGTAACAGTACCAGAACTCGTGTCCCTGGTAATAACTAAAACGTGGGCCAAGTGATTATACTTTAAAAGACTCTGTCTGAAAAATTTACCAGACCGCCAGGGGATAAACTTATTTTCAGTAGCAGGCTGGTGCATGAGGGCCTCGAGTCGCGGTCCATGCGCCTTGCCATCCAAGTCGGCAAATTCATTGACAACAGCAGTCATGATGGCATAATCATGCGGGTTGAGGTCAGTCGCTGGGAACTCTCCGGCCACAGTTACCACAGGGTGGAGCTTCAGACCTTTACCGATGTGTCTGTTTTTGAAACCAGATCGTCTCAGGATACCGGGAGTTTGTAGAGAGCCACCACACACAATGACTTTTTTGGCTCTAACTTTCAGGTGAATGTCATCATTGACGAGAGCTTCCACGCCGGTGGCGACGCCATTTTTGTGAATGATTTTCAATACCTGAGTGCGGTCGAGGAACTTGCACCCGAGCTCACCTGCTTCTCGGAGCCAATACGCAACTCCTCCTTGCTTCTCGCCGAACCGACATCCATAGCTGCAGAATCCACAGTTGTGAGTATGCCCGCCTGTGTTTTGGTCAATGACAGCAGACTGGTAGCCAAGCTTTGCGGCACCGTCCAACAGCAGTTGGTTGGTGAAAGAATGCTGGACGTTCTTGTGGCAGCCCATGGCGTCCATGACGTAGTCCATAGCACTGTCATAGACAGAATCTCCGTACAGAGTGGCTCCTGCTTTGACAAACTGCTCTCTCACCTTGTTGGGGGTTCTCAAAGATGCGGACCAGTTGACGGTTGAGCCGCCGCCAAACGTCGAAGCAGCCAGAACAAGAGTTGATGCGTCAGTGCTCACGAGAGAGCCACCGTTTTCAAACAGATTGGCCAAGCCTTGAGATTCATTGAACTTGAGCTCCTCTTGGTGGAAATATTTGCCCTTTTCCAGGACTAGTACCCGGTGACCCTTTTTCACCAGACGGTTAGCAACGACACCAGCGCCTGATCCTGAGCCGATGATCACTACATCTGTTGTTATCTCCACACTTTTGGCAAAAGGTCCGAAGTCGACAATGTTGAACCTGTAAAAGTCCTTTGCAGCAAATCGCTCCGGGTCATCGAGCCTGGGCTCGAACTCCGGGTGACCCATGGCCTTGTACAAAATAGGAGAGGGCCGGATGTACGCCTGGAAACAGAGATCGTACATACTGCGGAAGATCTGGACCTTGGGAAGCAGAGAGGAGTTATACCAAGATAACAAAAGCTGCTCTTTCTCTTGCTGGTTCATTTCGTAGATAAGTTTGGTAGTTGACGTGAAGAGCAGAGCAGTTGACCTGTGCGACAGCAATTTGACAATCAGTCGCAGTTTCTTGCGGTTGGCTTCGCTGACTTTACTCACAGCAGCAATCACCATGTTTTTGAACGTTGGACCCATGGTGGAGGGACACCATTGAGCCAGTTCAACTGGATTCACCCCAGAGTTGGGGGCAATATAGGGAGCAATGTCAGAAGCATCGACGGGGGGGATGAACCCGTCGGCAATTGCAATGATGGTCCGCCAGTCGTCGGACGAAAAGATCTGGTCGTCGTCAGATTGGACCGAGAGGGCAATTTTTTGGAGAACATTGTTATTGTCAGGGCTATGCACAGTGGTGGTAGACATTGTTTTGTGTGTGATTAATACAGAAGTAAAGTTCTCACGGAACAGTCACGGTGCTGTATTTCGATTTGAGTCTTTTCTTTAGTCCAGGTTTAAGGCTCCAATATGAAGCGGTTCAGAGACACAATATAAGATCCGGAATGCTCGGTGTGTATCCAGTTTTGATCAGAAGATGCTCGATTCAGACTCTAGACGTTCAGGTTTGCTTTCCACGATACTACACTCAATCTTGAGTAAATAATTCGGTTGTTCTGTCGTCTCGGTCCCTTTGGAGAAACTTTCTCGGCTCGTTGAATATTTAATCTTATAACGCCAATCGGTAATTGAGACAGTCTTTAAGAGTCCTTAAAACAAATCTTAATCAATTCTTAATGAGCTCTACAATATTTGCTTCAAGTTATTCTCCTCAGTTATACCTACTAGCTTTTGCACTCGTAGGGGTCAACTAGCCTTTATAAGGTTGGAGAAGTAAGTCTCAGAATTTAAACCTCGGAAGCTAAAAACTGGGGTGGATTGGGTGGGGATTGCAGACGAGAATGTGGGGATAGGACATACGATGGTTTTGAGTCGCTAAAACGATCAAACCCGATACGACAAATGACATGTGAAAAGCCCCAACGTTTGCCACACTTTCATATGAGAATAAACACGAGGCGAATCAACGTTCGTCGAGTGTTTCTTTCCCACAACGGATTAGGTGAGAACAAGAAGAAGAAGGAGTTTCAGTCAGATTTGTTTATCGAGTCTATTTACCGCCTTTTGTCACTCCGATGTTCGGCACATCAGCTCCTCAGCCGTATGGGTGTGTAGTTTAATTAAATGAAAGACGCGGCTTGCATTTCGGCTAAGAAGCAGGTTCCTTGATAGATGTTTTTATTAGTATGCAAATTTCAACTACAGCATATAGCATAAAACGAAAACTGATACATGTTAAACAAATAAAAACAGATACAGCAGACACAACACGCTGCATTTTAAGCAAAGTTGAGCGTAAATGAGATATAATGAAATTCTGTATTAAGATTCTCAGACCATTGAGAAAGCTGTAGATTGGATATAACCTAGAACAAAAGTTAAATATACAAGCAGCATGGGTACAATGATATAAAAACCGAAAGCGAGAAACCGAAAAAGTGTAAAAACCCCGAGAAGCGCAAAATTGAACTCTCACATGCCGACAGATGAGGACTAGAGTAGATAGTGGCGTGATGAATCTATATAATCGTTGGCTACACTGTGTTAGGAGATTGACAGAGATTAAAGTTTTTGAGAGGAGGGGGAAAGACTAGCGTAAACTAGGTTGGCGAGTTATATTAATTTTATTTTCATTACATCTGTAAATGTAGGACAGGGATTGGTAGTTTGGTAGCCTAGCCGTTGGTAGAAGCATCTACGCTTGCCTCCGGCGGCCCTTACCAGGGAGGTGTTGTTCTGCTTCGCAGAAAAGCTTGCTGGTAACTTAGTAACTTAGTACAGGTGGTATGGTAGTGTGGTAGGTTCGGTTGAACTTTGTAAGTCGGGTCCTCCGGGTGTTGAATTGAGGGGACGAAGCTTGGTCAGATGTGAGGCATGACTATGGCAGAGTATGAGTATGACAGAGAGAAGTCAATAGTAGAGTAGAGCAGGGTATAACAGAGTATAGCAGACACCGACCTGTAACAAAGAGCTACAGAGTATCAGAGTTTGCCAATGCACCATGATGTTCTACAGAGTACCATATTGTATCACAGATTCTCCAGCTACCATTGTTACTGGTCACGAGGGAATGATTCTGAGTTTCATGTTGGGCTAAAGTGTCTTAGATTTAGTCGGAACTAAGCTATTGAGACGACGCTAATACAACTACAGGCCACCCACACTAGGTAGAGTTCGTCATAGGGTTCACAGAACTGCCGTAGAGTGTCATAGAGTGTCATAGAGTGTCATAGAGTGTCATAGAGTATCAATTATCATAGACCATCGCAGACCATCACAGAGGAACGCAGGATACCTCAAAGCATCACAAACCACCCCAGAGCACATCTTAACAACTCTCCCACCCACTCTGGCTAGCCATTGATATTATTTCTGATGTTTTCCACTACTCAAGCTTGCCTTTCACTTTTAGCCTAACTAGAAGTTGGGAGAGGATGTTTGACACATGAACGTCATTAATACAACTCTAATGAGCAGTAAAATGCAGCTACTCAGGTTGCCTTCTGCGTATCAGTCATTTTAGAGTACGACCAGCCTTAGGCGTACCTACATTGTGGACTCTGTATACTCAATGTATACACTGTCCCACTTGCGCTATGCTCCACTCACTGTACTCAACATTCACAGTTCGCTTGTTTCTGCGAAGCAGAACCAGGCCCTCCCCGGCAGGGGCCGCCGGAGGCAACGTCCACCTGCCTCCGGCGGCCCCTGCCGGGGGGGCCCTGGTTCTGCTTCGCAGAAACTCGTTACTACCACACAGCTGGTTAAAACCTATTGCTAAAACCATCTCTCCAACCTTAATCTAAGTTGCCCGATAATTCGTCGATGGGGATCGCCGCAGTCCTATACCAGCTTCGAACAAGCAGAGCATCTCTTGTTCGGCTGCTCAGGCGTCTTCCCGTTGTTGGAGCGGTGTGGCTCTCGACCGGTGTTATACTGGGTCCCTGCTAACCTGTCCTGGACTTCTCCTCTGTTCTCCTGGACCCTTCCTGGACTTCTCCTCTGTTCTCCTGGACCTGTCCTGAACACGTCTCGCGCATGCTGCCACTGTATGTTAACCCCTGAAAAAAGACAGACCGTTCAGCCACACTTGAAACATGCACAGTGACGATTAGATAAGCCCAACGTGCAGCGGACGCGCCTGCTGCACTATGCCGAAATTAGACGCCCGCAGGCTATCAGCGGCACAGCTCTGCGGGCTCAACAAGGCAAGCGATCGGCCATTAAATTAACGCGCTGCATACTTCGATGAGGCCGTTTGGCGAAGTTTAAACACATTAGAGTTTCTGTCACCCGCTTATACGAAGCGAGCAGTTTTGCCTATGTCGGTAGGACGGAGACGGAGTCAACTAAACTGCCACCACTGCCACCATCATCTCAACAGCGTTTGGGAGCGTGCTGTCGGTGAGGATCGTCGGTGCAGCTTCAGGGGCAACGCATTGTTGCCCCCCTCACCCCTCGCTCGCAGTTCGCAGTTCGCAGTTCGCACTGATAAGAAAGACGCGCTTTCTGCGAAGCAGAACCAAGGCCTCCCCGGCAGGGGCCGCCGGAGGCTACGTCCACCTGCCTCCGGCGGCCCCTACCGGGGAGGTTTTGGTTCTGCTTCGCAGAAACATGCGAAGAACAGTGTCACAGTGTACCACGTTGTGTTTCTGTGGTTATGCTGGATTTCGTGTGTATTTTTCAGTGCGAGTAGTGTGCGGCGCCGAAGTGTGTTGTGGTGTGTTATACTGTGTTAGTGCGCATTAAGTGCTGCTAGCCTACCCCCCCCCTGAGAGTCAGTACGGTCGTTGGGCTGCACCGTGCCGCTGTTATATTGGCTTCTCATTCTGAAACATGCACATTGCCCGAACTGATAGAGTAGGGGGTGGCACCAACGGAGACAGACGGCTAAGTTAGCGACTGGCATGTAGCCTGCGTATTAAACAGTCGCGCAGCGTTGCCACTCACGCAGCAATTGGAGCAGGGACTCTCAGTGGTTGCATCCAACCAGGTGTTGTTGCCGAAGATCTGTATCGTTGGCACGCCTGACAGGGATCCAGGTGGGCGTTATTATATACATCTATACATCAATACGTACTACTAACATAGGTGGTACTAAGTTATACGTGGTACTATATGCAGTGCTGTATGTAGTACTGTAAGCAGTATATGTACGGTGGGTCAGGGTATATAGCGTGTAAAAAGGGGGTTATTTCGACCTTCCGGTGGTCGTAAAGACGTAGATATCGACCGGTGGGCTTAAAGAATATCGTTTTTCTGCGAAGCAGAACCAAAACCTCCCCGGTAGGGGCCGCCGGAGGCTACGTCCACCTGCCTCCGGCGGCCCCTACCGGGGAGGTTTTGGTTCTGCTTCGCAGAAAGCAACAGATTACAGTTTGGATTAACACGACTTTTGAGACAAGTAAAAACAAAATACACATCGATATTAAACTGCCGTTTAATCGATGGCCGTTTTCAGCCACGACTCTACTGACAGACTTGCTGAGGGACAAACTGCGACCACTCCACCACAAAGCTTAATCAAATATTATTGGATTGGTAGGAGTGGTCGGAGAGACAGGAAAGAAGACAGAAGACAAGAGACAGAAAGAAAAAGAAAAAGAAAAAAAAGGATGAGTGGGAAAGTGAAGATGAGAAGAGAAGAAGAGGAGGAGGAGGAGGAAAACAATAAAAGGAGCGAAGGAGCGAAGAGAGCGAAGGGGCGAAGAAGATGTATACAGTAAAACAGATAGAGAAAGACGTAGACTGTACTGCATAGAAAAGCCCCGCTTCAGATTTCCTAACCCCGCGTTGTCCACACGTGCAAAGTGCATTCCACCCTTACAAACACCCCCCCCCTACCCTGGAATTTTGAATTCGTCACAATAATTTACAAGGGACCCAAAGCGATTTTGCTTTTTACCGTCAAAGTTTGGCGAACGGTAAATTAGCGCGTTTAATAAAGGGAACACAGCGAGAAAAAAAGTAAAGGGCAATTATAGCTCTGTTTGTTTTTGTTGGACACGGCTGCGGAGCTGCTGTGGCAATTCGGTTTGCTTTTTGTTTTTACCAATTTGGCTTTTGGGGGGTAGGGAGGAGGGGTTGGTGGGAGAGAGAGGATTATTATTACAGTATTATTGTTATTATCCATTGATTATCATTTGATATATGATTTGTTTTTCTTTCAGTTCTTGCCGGTGTTTTACTTTGTGGTTTCTTTTTGAGTTCCCATATATTTTTTTACTCTTCACACCTTTTTTTCTCCCTATTGGGAGGACAATCCCTTTTAAGAGCGTTAGATATATATACGAGTTTGATATTCTGCTTACTGGGTATATCTGCGTGTATTTAGGTCCTTTGGTACCTTTTTAGCGTCTCGTGTCTCTTTTTTTTTTTATTATTGCGTCTCCTCGGGACGGGTCTCATATATCTATCTCTCTTAGGTACCACCAGCCTTTTTATTGTTTATACTTTTGAGAGGTTCCCGGATCCACATGAAATTAATATTGATTTCATAAGTTGAACCACTACCCGCGTAACCATATTTAACCTTGCAATTTCTTGACAAGGGGGGAAAGAGAAGGAGACAAAACAACTGCTTATTATATATAAATATATATATCTAGATCTGTATATCTGCCTACTTTTTTTTTTCTTTGGTTGTTGAGAAAAGGTGACATATAGTATATACGACACATTAGGCCCGCAGGAATACAAAGGTTAGAGATTGTGATTGGGCTTGCGGAAGAAAGGAAGAAAGAAACAGAGAATATTGACTTTTTCAGGAGAGGAAAGAAGAACGGTATCGAAGTGTATTATTATTGACATTCAGTTTGTTTTTTTTTGGTTTCTGTTTTCAGTTCTCAGCTTTCAACCTGTATAAAGAAGATCTACTACTATTCATAATAGCTCGATCCGAATCAGATATATCACAGAAAAGAGTCAATCCGAGTATATGCCATCCCGTGTCTGCCTCGCACTGTTGAAAACACATTTCTGCACCATATGAATGCTAGCTTATATGAGTGACCCATACTTACGTCCCTATTATGCCCCTCAGTCTTCTGGGATCGCAAATAGCCAAGTGGGACATCTAGGCGGCATTCCGATTCACCAAGAGCAGTCGAAACAACAACAACAACAGCAGCAGCATCAGCAGCAACAGCAGTACCACCTTCAACCTCAGCTTCAACCACCGCATCAACTGCAACAACCTCAGTTGCAATTACAACAACCTCAGCTACAGCCACCACCCCAGTTACATTTGCAACAATCGCACTCTGCTCCTCAGCACCAACAACCAATGGCTGCGCCAATTCACATCCCACAGAGCGCGACTCAACCACTGGGTCTACAACCCAGTCTGTATCCTCAGTTTGACCAGAATCAGATCTATCAGATGTATCAGAATGGCAACCCTATGCCCATGGTGTCGACGATGCCAGCTCCAGGTCAGCCAGGGGGTCCAGCACCTGGTCCTGGGCCGAATCTTGCCACTATGTCGTCAATGGGGCCACCTCCTATGGTTCATATGATGGGTTTACAGCATGCCGGTAGCGGCCCTCAGCAGCAGCAGCAGCAGCAGCAGCAGCAGCAGCAACTACCACCTGGACTATCTCATCCTCAGGCTTCTTCCAACAGATCTCCTGCTGATACGAGACCCCACAGTCCGCCAATTTCTCCACACAGTGCGTACCCGAGCAGTGGTGGTGGTGGTGGTGGGGGACCCATAAAAAGCCTGACGTCTTCGACGAGTCCTCCTCTCCCTCCACAGTTGGACAATCAAAAGGCGCGACTTCCCTCGGTTTCGTCGTTGTTGGCAGCAGCTGGTCCAATTCAGCCTTTGCAACCACAGCAACAACCGCAGCAGCAGCAACTACAACATCAGCAGCTACAACAGCAGCAGCAACTACAGCAGCAACAACAACCTATTCACTCAAGTGCTCCTCCAACTCCTGCTCATGCGTCGTCTGTTTCGTCGGGTTCTCACAACGTTCCCACACCACCTCCTCCTCATCATCCACAAGGACTGCATGTTGTTATTCCTCCACCTCCACCACCTCATCCTCAGCAACAGCCGATGCTGCATAAACCAATGGTTCAGACACCATCACCACACCCTGCTGTGACTATGAGTAGTCCTTATTATGCATCGAGGCATTCTTCGAGTGGGATACAACAGAGTCCTTTGCAGAATCACCACCAGCAGCAGCAGATGCAACAGATGCAACAGATGCAGCAGGCACAACAGGCACAACAGGCACAACAGGCACAACAGGCACAACAGGCGCAACAGGCGCAACAGGCGCAACAGTTTCAGCATCCACAGCAGTTTCAGCAACAGCCTCAGTCACAGCCTCAGTTGGTGCATCAGCCTCTTCAGCAGCACCAACTGTCGCCTCCATCGTACCCTCACCCTCACCCTCAACAACAACAGCAGCAGCAACAACAACAACAGATGGTGTACGGCCCTCCGCCCCCCCAGGGTCCTCCCCAGCATCAGCTTCAGCCTCCTCCTGCCCAAGCTCAACCGTACTACAATGTCTATCCGTCACAGCCAGTTGGAAACGTTCCCCCGACACCTCCCCCTTACTCAGGAGGAGCTGTGTATCTTCCTCCTCACCACCAGATGATGGGACAGACACCACAACCTCAAATGCAATCGCAAATGCATCAGCCGGGGTTAATGCAGCCAATGGGTATGGCTGGAGGTATGCCACCCGGTATGATGGGTCCTAATGGTGTTCCTGTTAGTTCTGCTGGTACTCCAATGGGAACTCCAATGGGTACCCCTATGGGCCCCGGTAGTAGTAATCCCATGGGTACGCCCATGGGTACACCCTTGGGTCCAGGTGCTCCAGGTGCTTCTATTGCTCCTCCAGGTGGTGCTCCTGGTCCTAACGGCACTCCTGGTCAGATGCTGCCGCAGCAGGATAATAATGGTCGCCCTCCAGCATCATCTTCGGCACCTGTTTCTGGTGCTTCTGCCCAACCCCAACAACCTCAAGTTCTTCCTCCTCAACCCACTTCTGCTTCTTCTGTGTCTGCTTCTTCTTCGTCTCAGAATCAGCCTGCTGTCCCCACACAGCCTCCTCAGCTGAGCTTGGCAACAACAACATCAAATTCTCTGACTGGGTATCACCGTCCTGGAATCCAGCCTGCGTTGAGTCCCCTGGACCAGCAGCAGACTGCCATGGGTCGCATCGTGAAGCCCAAAAGGAAAAGAGCGACGTCTCACCAGGTCAACAGGCTCAACGAAGTTTTTACGCAGACCTTCTTCCCTTCGTCTGAGCTGAGACTGAGTTTGGCTCTCGATCTGGGCATGACGCCGCGAACGGTCCAGATCTGGTTCCAGAACAAGAGGCAAGGTTGGAGAAGCGAGCACAACAAGAGCATTCCTCGAAACATGAATCGGGAAATCAATGAGCTCAATGCCGCCCAAGAAGCTGCTCTGAAGGAAGAGCAGAAAGAGGAGCAGGAGGACGACAAGCCTGCTGCTGCTATTGAGCCAAAGTCTGATGAAGGTGACGTTGAAATGACAGACTCGCATGACCCCAAACCGAGCCCGTCTGCCACCGAGGAGGCTTCTGTTGCAATTGAGGAGCCTTCTGAGAAACTCGAAGAACATGCAGACCCTGATAATTGCAACGGTGCGACCGAGAAAGCCACAGCTGCCTCCAGCCCTACCCACTCACCATCCACATCCTCTCCACCCCCCTCAGAGGTTAAAAATTTGATTCCTTCCCCCGACAAGACTGTGGCACCACCGCTCAATAGCGATGATTCCCCTCAGGATCGGGGTAGCAAGCCGCCGGACAACCAGCCCGAGGAGTCCTTGGCCCATTCTGTATGAAAAAGTGTGTACTTTAGTTTCTTTAATGATTTATGATATTTATAGAATTACGAACTCGGGAACGCGCTCACTTCCGGCGGGGCCACTCCGTGGAGGTTGATTGCAAAGCGCAAGTGTCACACTTCACAGAATCACAGATGTCCACGAAGTGGGACGAAGACCTATTGGTATTATCTGACAGACAACTCATGACAACCAACATACGGTAAGAGGTTATATTATGATTCATATAGATCAACCAAGAATGCCTATTTATATAAAAAATAATTTTTTCTTGAGTAGGTGCTATGAGCTCTCTATTGCACTACGTTTCTTTAACATCCGAGCTATTATTTCTTCTGCCGATATCAAATAGGCAAATGAGATTCAAGTTGTTTGAAAAATTGTGTGTACATAGCACTTAAGGCAGGAAGACTTATGAAACATTCAAGAGTAAATGGGCCCTAGCAGAAAGGCGAGGTTAACATCACTAGTACGCATTTTAGTTTTCGTTTAATGGCTTATGATATATATTTAGATTAGACGAACTTGTTGAAGCTCGCCCACCGAGTCCCAAGCCGAAGAATCGGCACTATATACATCAGGCCACCAGGGCGCACAGCGCAGCACCTACACCACTGCCATCTTTGGCGATTCCAATGGTGATGCGATCTTCGTCGGAGCCAATCTTGGTCTTACGCAAGGCTTCTCGCAGCATGGGCTCGAAACCTGGGTAGAACTCAACCACGGAACCGTCAGCACCAATGTCGACGGTATCGAACTTGTCTAGCGCCTTGGTGTGCAGCACCACTCCGGCAATGGGGATGGCAGAGAGGTAGGCTGAACGACGGCCAATGGCTTCTGCTATGGTTCGTACTGATTGTCGCTGCGCAAGGTTGGTTTTGTATCCAAAGAACTTTTCAAGGAGGGATCCTGTTTCGGACAGGTCAGGGGTCGCGTCAGCGTCAATCATGGAAGGCACCGAGGTATCGATGGACCAGGGAACTGAAATGGCGTCCTCAATGGCTGCTCCTGCCTGGGTTTTGTCAGATGGTTGAAATAGATATCCCTCTGCCTGAAGTTCCACTAAGACTAGCCGTAATAGTTCACCCAAAAACATACCCGAGATGCGCTTCTCAAACATATGGAACCCCTTATTAGGAGTGTTTTCGTTCACCTGCTTGTCGAAGCGGTTGTTCGGGATCGTTTCCAGGTCGTTGTCGAAGCTGCCCCACTCGGTGTTAATCACCATGATCTTGTCGGTGATCTCCGGGTGCGCAGTGACGTCGAACTTGGGAATGGCTTTTATGCGCTCACTGTAGGCGCCATTGGTGCCTGTGCCAAAAATGCTACCAATAAGAGTCCGTCCGCCGCTGGGCTTGGTGTACGACCGGCTCATCAGCGTGCCTACTGTGTCGTTGACAAGTGCAGCCACGTGCACAGGCAGGCCGTGCATGTTGAGGTGGCTCTGGAGCAGCCCTACAATGTCCTTTCCAACTGCATCTTTGATGTCAAATCCTTTGGTCCATCGGATCAATTTTCCTCGATTGAGGCCTGTTTGATCTACAGGGAACGAGAAGGTAAAGCCCATTTTAAATACCTCAGGAGTGGACGGGTTGTTGCTTCGCTCGCGTGTGAACTTGTCACCGTGATGCGCCTTCAAAAACTTCTCCACCTGCAGCGCCAGGTAGTCGAAAAACTGGTATGAGTTGCCCACCATCAGATCATGTGGGATCGGACTCTTCTCCTGGATCAGTTCGTACGTCGAATCACCGTTCAGCTTCACTGAACACACCCTGAAGTTGGTTCCACCCAGGTCCACTGCCAAAAAAGTGCCTTTTTCTGTCCCATCTGGCACGCTCGTCACAAACGTAGGGATCATGGGCATTCCTCGCTCGGTAGTACTATCCAGACCCAGGCGGGTTTGTTTGATGTAATGGTCCACACATCGATTCAGTGCTCCATCGCTGAGCTCAAACTCCTTCACAATCTCTTTAGTCTTTTGTGCAATGTCTGCCATATTGCTACCGTCCTGTCTCAGAAAAAACTACCCCCTAATGTCGACAAAACAGAAATATAGAAAGGTCGCAGAATAAGTGAGCTTCCTTCCCCAATTAGTGTCAAAAAGTAGCCCTGTGTTTGTGTGTGCTAGGGCTAGGTTAAACTATCATAAATGCGGAGAAATAGCGGGCCGATTCAGCTGCCTTCGGCCTCTCCTTTAGTTCTGGTTCGCAGAATATACAGGAAGGATTTTTTGCAAAACCATGACATTCACAATCGACGTTAGCGTTTCTTTGAAAGACCGGTCGACACGTCGCACTCTGCCTCGAGTCACTTCACTCTCCTCAACTCAACAGCTATGACGACCTCACTGTGTTTATGCATGACTCGTCACATTTGACTTCCACTTTGGGATAATTAATCCGGCACCAGAATGGAAGACCTAAATACGCTGTGGTTGGTCAGATAAGCTGCTGCTGGGTGCTGTTTAACGGATCAAGCATTTAATGTCGTGTATCGTGTGCTCGCCTCCGGCGAGGCCCCTCCCGGGGAGAGGTGGCCCTGCCGGACCATTATTGGGCGAGCTTTAGTCTCCCTAATCTCCCTCGTCTCGTACTTCCAACTAACGGTTGTGCATGTATCTTGTACACTGAAACTTTCGTCTGCATTCACATCACTGTGTAGATCTTTCGAATTATATATATATACATATATATTCTATAGTGCTCTCTAAGCTAGTTCTCGTCATCTGTACAGATACTAGGCTATCTGGATTCTCCACACCCCGCAACTCTGTCCCATGGGGAACCGTTCAGATCCTGGGGACTCCACTGCAGGTTTGTAGGTTTGTCCATAACACTGAACTCAACAACAGCAATTCAGAAACACAGCACCCCGTATCAATCAATTAAATGAAACCAATGTTCCCTGATAGAGATACCACAAAAGTCAACCACATTGCAATGCTCTGCCGTCGCTTACAATTCCTAAAGCACACCCACTGGACACTCCAGTCAGCGGAGATTACGTCCCGGTTCAACTCCCGGTTGCGTCCGTTTATGAAAAAGTATTACATAACATTGTATTCACCACACTTCGTAATGTGCGCAGCGTGGAAGTATATAGGGGAGGAGCTGAGAAGGAGCCAACGATTAGCTGAAAGGGAACCGAGAGTCAAGTTGAAACAGCCAGTCTATTCTCTCGAGGTTCGTACTTCAGCTTCCCTATCGCTGCTCGTGCTCAGCCCCAGATCAAGGCCGTAGTTTACTATGTAGCATCGTCCTCTACAGAAAACAAGATTGAAATTATGCCTCTACAACCAGGTTGAATTGCAGACTTTGGCACTACGACACTACGCCATATCTCAATACTAGATTCTATATTTTGTGACTTCGGTTAAGTCAGCTAGTAAGTCTAACTTACAAATAAGCGTTATCTACGTACATCTGTTGCTATTAGTACATCACGTTCATCTACCCACCCAATCGCTGCCCTTTCTCCTAAAATTTCCCACTTCGCGCCCCTCCCCCCCCTGGAAGGGCCACCGGAGGCAACACCACCACCACCACCACTATCACCATCTACCTTGCGCTGCCTATCTTTCCTTCAGCTCTCTAAAAACACCCTCTCATGATGGAGATGAGGGTTGGGGGAACTTGACGCGAAAAACACGTCCGGACCCCAACCCCAGCCCGTACCCTTTTGTTTACTTCTTCGTTGCATTTTAATCATCCAACCCCTTAACACGTCTAGCAACAGCGAAAAAGGAGCCCAACGAATCAGCGGACGACAACAAATATACAATGAGAGAAGTGATCAGTATCAACGTCGGACAGGCCGGGTGTCAGATTGGAAACGCGTGCTGGGAGCTGTACTGCCTCGAGCACGGCATTCAGCCTGATGGATATCTTTCTGCGGAAAAAAAAGACAGGGGCGTGAAAGACGAAGGTTTCAGCACTTTTTTCTCTGAGACTGCCAGCGGCAAATACGTGCCGCGGACCATATACGTGGACCTGGAGCCCAATGTGGTGGACGAAGTGCGAAACGGAACCTACAGGAATCTCTTCCACCCGGAGCAGCTGATTACAGGCAAAGAGGATGCCGCCAACAACTACGCGCGAGGACACTACACTGTCGGCAAAGAACTCATTGATCAGGTGATGGACCGTGTTCGACGGGTCGCCGACAACTGTAGCGGTCTGCAGGGTTTTCTGTTCACCCATTCGTTCGGAGGAGGAACAGGGTCTGGGTTCGGTGCCCTGCTCTTGGAACGGCTGTCGGTTGACTACGGCAAGAAGAGCAAGCTCGAGTTTGCCGTGTACCCGGCTCCCCAGAACTCTACCTCGGTCGTGGAGCCCTACAACTCGGTGCTGACCACGCACACCACCCTCGAGCACTCGGACTGCACCTTTATGGTGGACAACGAGGCTATCTACGACATGTGCCGACGATCGTTGGACATTGCGCGACCATCGTACGACAACCTCAACCGTCTGATTGCCCAGGTCGTGTCGTCTGTGACTGCCTCGCTGCGATTCGACGGCTCGCTCAACGTTGATCTCAACGAGTTCCAAACCAACCTCGTCCCCTACCCTCGAATCCACTTCCCCTTGGTAACTTATGCGCCCGTGATCTCTGCTGCCAAGGCTAACCACGAGTCCAACTCGGTGCAGGAAATCACCAATGCGTGCTTTGAGCCGACCCACCAGATGGTCAAGTGCGATCTGCGAAACGGCAAGTACATGGCCACTTGTCTGCTTTACCGAGGTGATGTGGTGAACAAGGACGTCCAGCAGGCTGTCACTGCCATCAAGGCTAAGAAGTCCATCCAGCTGGTCGACTGGTGCCCGACTGGATTCAAGATCGGTATCTGCTACCAGCCCCCTCAGTACGTGCCTGGCGGAGATCTTGCTAAGGTCGACCGAGCCGTGTGCATGCTGTCCAACACCACCGCCATTGCGGAGGCCTGGTCGCGACTCGACCACAAGTTCGACCTCATGTTCTCCAAGCGTGCCTTTGTCCACTGGTACGTGGGTGAGGGTATGGAGGAAGGTGAGTTTTCCGAGGCTCGAGAGAACCTGGCTGCCTTGGAACGCGACTACGAGGAGGTCGGAGCCGACAGCCCTTACGACGAGGAGGACGAGGCCGACGTCGTGTACTAAGCGTTGCGCACTGTCCAGCTCGCCTCCGGCGCGGCCCCTCCCGGGGAGAGTTGGTTCTGCTTTGCAGAAGACTCAAGTGGGTAGGGATGTCCTACTGATATAGTTGAAGATACCAAAATGTGTGTAACTGTGTTTCAAGTGTTGTTTAGTTAATAATTTGTCCTTTACGATACATAGTATGATGGGTCTTCGCAGAACACCCAACTGAAGGAAGAGTTGACGGTGTGTACGAGACGTTATACTACTCACTGTACTACTAATAGTTGACGATACCAAAATAAGTTTAATTGTTTCAAGTGTTCCTCAGTTAAAATCTTTCTCCACGACCTGTTTCTGCGAAGTAAAAGACTGAAGTGGATCCGCGCACCGGAAGTTCCTACTTACTGATTGCTGAAGATACCAAAATGTGTAATAAAACATGTTTTAAGAGTTCGTTCAAATAATAATTTGTCCTTGACTGAAGTTGGTTATGACTTTACGTTGTGGACAACACATTGTCCTACTGATAAGCTAAAGATGCCAAAAGATGTGTTTCAAGTGCTACTTAGTTAGTAATTGTTATTTACGATAATTTTCTGCGAAGCAGAACCAATCCTCCCCGGTTGGGGTCCCACCGAAGGCGAGCTCGACAGTGCGCTATGCTTTCAGAGGATCCGGGATAGCGTCGGGATATCTTGTTTTCGCACGTAGCCACCAACCTTCGCGCTGATCTCGGATGCCGTCGACCTGGCCGTCTGCCTGTCCGTCGTAGTAGAGGGCATCGCACGACAGAGTTTGGCGCATTGCTACCACCCGATCCAAGTGCCACCCTGAGATCATTTTTTGATCCTTTTTGCGACCGTGTGGTAGACCGAAGCTTCTTAGTTTGGAGTCAAGCGCCTCGTCGTCGTAGCTGAGGATGGGGCGACCGAGAGCTATTGAGGCTTTAGACACTCCGCAGTAAGGCCCGTACGGGTCGTACCGATACATTAGACAGTCCTGGCGCGACTCGCACTCTTCACGGCATCTGGCAAGGCTCGAGTAGGGTCGTGAAGAATCAGAGGCCTGCCACGGCTGGATGAACCCACGTTCGACGTCTTTGATCCACGAAAACTCTTCTTCTCGTGCGCCATTGTCCCAGTTCAGACGCCCACTGTCTGGTAAATACGGCTTCTGGAAATCATTGTAGATGTCAGAATAGAGGATCGAACTTCCGGGACCTTTTAGTCTTTCATACTCCCACATCATTTCCAGATCTCGCACGCTGTTGTGGTGCATGGTGATGATTTCCTGGCACCAGTTGTTGGCGCTCGCAGGAATAGCCCATATTGGCTCTCCTTGAAACCTCCCGCCAGAAATCTCGAAATTGAGGCTGACTCCCACGGTCTCTTTGAGATATACTGCAACCATGTAGTCTCCGCAGCACTCTCGCTCGGCACGCTCGGTGTACTTGGCGACCCAGCTCTCCGACTGAGGTGCTCCAAACGCTTTTTTCATCAGCCCGCCGGACAGGACTATTCCTGATCCACCGTGTGCAAATATGTGGTCGAGTCCGGCCACTGCAGACCCCAGGTAATACATGGCGTTCGGGTCGAGCGTGTTGAGAAAGCGCGACAAATTGTCGCCCAGCACTATCGTGTCGTCTTCTATCAGCACGTACCAATCCATGTCAGGGCTCTGGTTGTAGGCATGCTCGAGGATCTTTATATTCTTGAACTTGTCAAGCATCCACCCTCCTTTGATCCCGGACTCTTTGGTCGAAACATACAAATGGCTTGATCTGAGTTTCCTGGAATCTCGGTACGGCTGGAATTGGTCGCTGTAGAGCAGCAGAGACTGCGACACGTTTGCCAGAATGTCGATAACCTCGTATCCTCCAATTGAGTCGGCCGAATCGGAGTACAGCGCGAAGTTTGGGAACCTTGTGAGGGTGGTGAGGAAATGCATGGGCAGACGCTCCCATACGGCAGAAGCTCCGGTTTTGATCAGTAAGAACATATTCTCCCCGCTTTCTATGTGGTCTTCGGGCAAATGTTGCTTTAGGTGTTCTTGTCGGGACAATCTGCCAGACCGACTCTTCGATGGTTTCCCGGATGATGCTGTCAGGAGCTTCACCGGCGCCGACCCAAACAAGTCTGGCGGTCTCCATGTGTCGCCAGCTAGGTAGCGATTGTTGTCCGGATACGTATGGTAGTATGTCTGACCCCTTGCCACTGCAGCTGGCCGCGGTCCTCTTTTTTTCAGCGGACCTGAATTGAGTTGGTCCACGTATTTATTGCGGTTCCAGGTGGCCACTATCAGGCATGCAGATAAGATTATTAACAGCCAGATCTGACGAGTATTTCTTCGAGACATGGATTTGGGCCTCCCGCAGTCCTAGTCTAGAAAAAAAACAAGATCCCACAACTACCAAAGAAGTCTCCAAAGTAAAACTTGAGTAAGTTTTCAAGGCCTCCCGACCCGGATATATTCTGTAGTAGCTTTCTTTTTTATAAAACAGAGGCCAGTCTTACACAACGCCTTTTTACTTTCCCCCTCCCCCGCCAGTGGCATATGTATGCTTTGAGTTTGAATTTGAAAACGAACGGAACGCAGCGCAAGTTTCAGTTATAATTCAGACCCACACACACAATTTAGAGTTTTCCGAGGGTGTATAGTGCACAAGGGTGTCCATATGTTTTCAATATTGTGCCTGTGGCCCAGATTTTTAATTTTATGGTCCAATAGTATTGCACATTAATGCTCACGTTGGTCCTGTAAGTAATATCTATTATACTCGTCGCTAATAGCCACAAGTCCGAACCACAAGCTTGAAATGTCCCACGTCCCACTAGCACCCTTATCTTTGTATTATAATGGAAAGAACGTCTAAAGTTCTCCACGACAGTTGGCTACCAAACTTCTTGCAGAAAAAGCTTGTCCTTTCCCGCCTCAATGGGGCCTCCGTTGACACCGGTCTAAGAACAGCATTGATTGGTTTTACGAGTAGTTCAAGCCTCGTAGTAATGGGGGAACCCAGGGAACACAAGAACCCAGGAATCCACACGCTGATGGGTTCGTCGCTTCCCCACGCACTTCCTAGTTCGCCTCCAATTAGGGCGCTCCTCCATGAAGCTTTATTTATGTTTTATTGTTCTTCGCACTTCTTGACATCTGAATGAGTCGATCTGTTACCATTTTAAGAGATATCTTCAAAAAAGACTAAAAAAACTTAGGAACTCGGCCCAAACATCATTAAGGCCCTGTAAAATAGGAACTTTGTATAACTAGATCAAGTTAACTGGCACACATAATGACCCCTGTCAAAGCATGCTTATTTGACATGGATGGTCTTCTGATCAATTCAGAAGACATGTACACTCAGGTCACCAACGAAGTGTTGTCGGAATTCGGAAAACCTTCGCTGCCTTGGAGTGTCAAAATTCAACTCCAGGGTAGACCTGGACCTGACGCGGCGCGGAAGCTAATAGACTGGGCCCAATTACCGCTGACCCCAGAAGAACTCTTCGCCATCACAAGTAAAAAGCAGGCTAAGCTGTGGTCCCAAACTCAGTTTCTGCCTGGAGCTTTGGAGCTCATTCAGCATCTCAAAGATCAAAATATCCCCATTGCTCTCGCAACCAGCTCTCATATGCTCAACTATGAGCTGAAAACTAACCATTTGCGACATGGGTTTGATCTGTTTGGAGACCATGTCGTGGTGGGCGATGACCCTAGAATCCCAAAGGGCCGAGGCAAACCTCATCCTGATATTTGGTTGGTAGCTTTAGAGTCGTTGAACAAGGAGAGAAGAGCCCTTCATTTAGAGGACATCAAATCTTCCGAGTGTTTAGTGTTTGAAGATGGTGTTCCAGGCGTTCAGGCGGGCAAGGCTGCTGGTTGTAGTGTAGTGTGGGTGCCAGATCCACGGGCTTTGGAAGTCTTGGGGAGTGATGCTGAGGAGCTCATTAGTGGTCATGAGATGTTGAGCTCTCTGAATGAATTGGACAAATCAAAGTATGGACTTGTTTGAGGTCGCCACTGCTTTTCTGTCCAGCTCGCCTCTGGCGGGGCCTCCTCTAGGGGAGGGTTTCTTCTGCTTCGCAGAATGTAATAAAAATATGATGGTGCCTCAATGAGCGAAGTAATGTCGGTGGGTAGGATGCTGGCTTTTAAATGTCTGTGGACAAGTCAAAGTATGAGGTTGTCTGAGGGGTTGAAGTCGAACGAGCGAAGCTTGTGTAGCTACCAATGGCCATGAAATGTTGGTCCATTTGAATAGAAATAGATTAAATCAATACGAACTTGCTTCAATGACTAAGTGAAATACGTTTGGAGGAATGGATGTTTGTGTCTACGAGAAGGTTGTTCTTCTAAATAGACATAGAACAAGCCACGTATGACCTTGCGACTGGAGTGCCTACAGTTATCAGTGAAAACCAGAGTTTTACTATCCAATGCTGTGTGAAATACTATAATATCCCAAACTGTACTGATCCAAGAGTACCTCTACGCCGACGTAGTTTCTGCGAAGCAGAACCACACTCCACGGAGTGGCCCCGCCGGAGGCGAGCATCACTTTAAATAGGAGCATGTCGAAATAAATACGATACCGACTCTCCGTTGTGAAGCCGCCGAATCGACTCTGCCAGAACTCCACTGACATCCACCAATTCGAGTCGGTCGCACAGCTTCTCTTTGCCTTCCAGAGGGACCGTGTTGGTGCACACTACTTTGTGAAGTTTACTCTTGTTGATAATCTCGGTGGCCCGCCCACTTAATATTCCGTGAGTCACAATGGCAATTACCTGCTGCGCACCGTTGCCGAGCAGAGTCTCAGCTGCCTTTGCCAGGGTCCCACACGTGTCAGCCATATCGTCGACCAGAATGCAGATTTTGTCTGTCACGTCTCCGACCAGTACCATGCGACTGACCTCGTTGGCCCGAGCTCTCTCTTTATGGATCAATGCAAAGTTTAGATCTAGTCTGTCTGCCAGAGACGCAGCTCGCTTGGCACCCCCAGCATCAGGGGAAACTATGATGGCATTCTTGCCCCCATTGAGCTCGTTTTTTATGTAGTTCACCACAGTAGGCTCTGCATACAAGTTGTCTACCGGTACATCAAAGAACCCTTGAATCTGACTAGCGTGCAGGTCCATGGTGATGACATGGTTGCACCCAGCAGTCTGCAGCATGTTGGCCATCAGCTTGGCAGTAATAGGAGCTCTACTCTTGTCCTTTCTGTCCTGTCTGGCATAAGGGAAATTGGGCAAAACCGCAGTAATTCTTCTCGCTGACGCAGTTTTGCACGCATTCACCATAATAAACAGCTCCATTATCCGGTCGTTCACATCTCCAGACCCGATCTGGGTAATAATGTAGACATCTTCGTCTCTAACCGACTCCCCAATGGTGATCGAAGTCTCACGGTTCGAGTCCCTGTACACATCGACCTTGCATAGGGGTATTCCAAGCCTTGTCAGTCCTGCTCGCCTCCGGCAGAGCCCTTCCAGAGGGGTTGATTCTGCTTCGCAGAAAACGTGACATTTGTTGCCTGCAAAATTTACTGAGCTATCAGCCTCTCAAGAGAAGTAGACAGAAAAAAAACATAAAAACCAAAGCAAAACAGGCACAACCAGTAAAGCCAAATGCAATATTTTGCAAATATGGACTAACAACGAGACGAGCACTTGCAGTTACGGCAAGTACCACCAAATCATACGAAACCATACAAGACTACCCTGGGGTCACCGCATCGTCACTTCAACAACCAAATTCAAAACCTGCTTTTTACTTACGTCTGAGCCACCAACTCTGCCAAATCTCGATGGACATCCCCAGCCAGCAGCTTTATCGAATTACTAGACATGCTGGCCATATTAACTGTTGTAGCAATGAAGGTTGACAAAAGTGAAGTTGGGTATAAAACTGCTCACCATAAGATGATAATTTGAGCCGCATCCCACGCCTCACCATGAGCCCCATCGTGAGTTTGGTTGGACTGGCGAAGCCGCATCCTGACTTCTAGTAGCCTTCTATGTGGGCGCAGAAAGAAAACCCCCTGCTCGGGAGATGTCCCGCTGAGGGCGAAATACATGGGTCATTTTTTTTCAGACTGTGTATTTATTTTTTCTTTCTCAGTTTCAGCTTAGGGGTAGGGCCGGCTACGGCAGTACCCTGCTGGATTTCGGAGTCTGCTCCTTGTAGTTTGTCTTTAGCGTCTAGAAATAGCATGAGGTCTCGTACTTGGTCACGCAGTTCAGTCACTTCGCCTTTTAGCCCCGCTACCTGCTGTTCTGCCTCTTTTAGTCGCACTTTGCTCTGCTCTATAGATGTAACCATGCCCTGCGATATACTCTTTTCCTCTTTGTACTTGCGGTCGAGTTCGCGACACAGATGCTGCAGTTTGTCGGATCGAGCATTCGCCTTGTCCAGTTCCTTCTGTAGCTGAGACACTTTCTGGTGGTCCTCCACGGCAGGCTTTAGCTGATCGTTCAGGTCGCGGATTACGGCCTCAGCCTGTTCGAGCCTCTCAGTTGCTTGTGCCGTGTGGTCTGCAGCGCTGCTGAGAATGTCCTCGTAGTATTCTCTTTGTGATTCTAGCTGAGAACTCATCAGGTAAGAATACTGAAGAGCAATGTCGTCGTCGGCCTGTGCTTTCTTTTCAGCCGAGTCTATCCTCACGGTGGGTTGGCCACTGCCTGAAGACCCCACTCCAGGGAACTCGACCAGCTTTCCATCCGCCTGGTTCTGTAGAAGGCGATGCACGTACCCGTCACTGGCGTAGTCCCACACTCGTTGCGAATCTATGTCCATCGCGTAGCAGTGGCTCGTGGCTATATAGTGGTCGTACGCATGTGCGCGGTCGTAACGGCCACAACCAATATGGCCACAGATAAGACATATCCACAGGTTGGCCTCACTGCTGCACACATTACATCTACTGGTTCCTGGTGGTTTGGACCCACCTCGCTGAGAATACCGGCACACAGGGCAGGACCCGTCGCCCCATTTTGTCAGACACGAGCAGTGGAAAGTATGCTGGCACACTATTGTCAGCAGGCCTGTCACAGAGGCGTCCATGCGTTCCAGGCACACTGGACAGGTGGGCAATTCTCGAAGAGGTGGTAAGGGAGGTGCAGGCGGACGAATAGATGACGCTGATGAGACAGGTACTGAAACTGCACTTAGCGCGTCATCTGCAGACGAGGTGCTGTTCTTCTCGACTACTTCAGTGAACGGATCTTCCAGTAAGTATGGAATATCGTCCGACTGGCGAGCCTGACTCCTAAACTGGATAGCAGACACAAATACCACCTGGCACGTCTCAGGGTCCATAGAATTGAACAACTTGCCATTGTATTCGTTCTGAAAAGTCTTTGCCTGCGTGGCATCTCTGAATTTTATTAGCACCATGTATCTATTGGGTTCGCCTGTTCTGACCATGCGAATGTGGGAGATTTCGTCGCTGTGGCCGACAAACCCAACGAGATCAGCTGGAGTCATGTATGATGGGAGAGCCAGAATAGAGAGAACGGTGCCGTCTTTCTGATTATTGCTTACAGACGCACGTTTAGTTTTTCTGTAGTTGCTGTTGTTGTTATCAGTTCCAGAATTTTGACCTTCTGCTTCTTCTTCTTCTTTCTCCTCTACTACCACCTCTTCTTCTCCGTCTGCCTCGTACATCTGCTCATTGTTGGCGTACAGTCTGACAAGGCCACGGCCCATAAATTTGCCCTTCACAGGTACCGACTGACTCTGTGCTCGAGGTCGCATGTCAATGGTTACAATTTCCACGTTTCCTACTCTCCAATCTAGTGAAGTGTGGGCTTGAAAGTAAGCTAGGGCTTTTTTGCTAAGCTGGCGGTGTTTGGTAGTAACAGTAGACAGTTTCTCCTTTATTCTGCTATTAGCAGCAGACGCCTCTTCCTCTGGACCACTCTCTGTTCTATTCTCTTCACTACTCTTTGTGTCTTCTGATGCCACAAAGATGTCGCTCAACTCTATAGCCTTAATACACCACAGATCAGTAGGGATATTTGGCACCGGGTCTGTCTCAAAGATTAGCTGGTACATGAGCACTCTGTTACAAGTACCAAGTCAAAGTGTAGTTAATCATATAAGAATAACACCAACTCCAGAGTAGTGTTTTAACTAGGTTCTCTGTTCACTTGAGGCTCTTGAAACTAATGCTGTTATACAGCCATATTTAAGTCTCAGGTCGTGATGTTAATAAGTTCTGCATATCCAACACACTGTGTTGGCTAAAGAGAAACTGCGTCTACAGTACAGTGTATGGGGATGGAAATGCCACCCAAAGGTCGTCAAGTAGTTAGGTAGTTGTGGGAGAACCTGTGGGGCTCGGTTTCGTGAAATGTCTAACACTAGAGGAGGTCTATCAGTTCTATCAGTACGTTGTTTGCTTTACTCTACAAGCTGAGATGATACCTTTCTAAATATTGAAACCGAGATTGATAGACCACGCTCGGTGGTCAAGTTGGAAGGCATTCCTATTGAAGTGCCTATTTGGAAAGTTTTGAGGTCCTCGTCAGCACGTTTATTACTCGGATAGTCTTTGTATGAATGCTCTTTTCCTCCAGGACGTGTTGTTCCGCGTTTTGCACTCGTACTGTGACGTTAAACGGGTTCTGATGCTGGCTGCTGATCCACACTCAAAAAACCGAAATTTGTATGTATGTAAAATGCAGGGGTTAACCGATGCAGACAGTCGTGTTAAATAAGCTCAACTTATAGCTGTCATGGATACTTTGTTGTCATTGAAGTTTCATAGCTACTAGAATCTTATCAGAATCTTATTGTCTTATTACTTTCCATTGAATTGGACAGAGCTTGACGAGAGTGAGACCAGTGTCGCATATCATATCAAGCGTTGAACATAACCCTAAGACTTCTACAAACATTCTGCGAAGCAGAACTACTCCTCCCCGGTAGGGGCCGCCGGAGGCAACTTAGACATGCCTCCGGCGGCCCCTACCGGGGAGGTGTAGTTCTGCTTCGCAGAAGGACGATATCTAGGACCCCACCGGAAATGACGTATCGTGCAATTCCATGTTACATGGCATTAGGTTTACTGTCATGTGCTCGTGTACCTGTCGTCAGCAATCTCCAGATGATAGTGGTATGTAATAGATAGCAGAATCTTGGCAAAACCCAATTGGAAACGTCGATAACATGATCAACGATTCAGGCTCGTACTTGAACATTGCAAGGGCATCCGGCCGCCCTTCCAGGAAGGGCTGTCTCGCTTCGAGGGAATCATGAAGGCCGTAAAAAAGGATGAATGGCCAGTGTTCGCCAGATCAAACGGACTATAACGGTGTCGTGGAAAACTGGACCTATGAGAGCATCAAAACTGAAAGATTAACTACTACTAAACCCATGATGTGTACAAGCCCTATATTTAGATATTATGATAATGTTACATTTTTACGAGGTAAACTATTAATATCGTCGCTCCCTGTCCATCATTAACTTTATACACATTCCGACTAATACAAAAATATAGGTCTGCGTCTCTCATTTTCTACATGTGGGAAAGCAAAGAATATCTACGGCACAGAACACAACCAATAGAACGCCCAGACAGCATGGCCCCACTTTCAGCCCTCTCCGTCTTGGCACAAGATGACTCCTAAAGGCCCCCAAGGTTGATTCACCTCTTGTGTGTTTGCTCGTGGGCACGTTTGTAGTATTTTCAGTGCGGTTGCCACACAGATGTTGTTCCTGATGGTCGCATAGACAGAATTAAACTCAAAAATTGCCTGTTTTTTCTTACTTCAAAATATCAGAGATTAGCAGTGGGGACCTGCAGCTTGCCCCTCACCCCTCACCTCTCACCTCAGCCTCTCAACCGGGCCTCAGGTAGGAGAGGGTAACTTAGGTTCAGGTTCTTTCTGCGTGTATCAGCAGAATAATGTCAGTTTTAGCACCCGCTTTTTGCTGAAGCAGGGCAAGGAGTGGCCAAAGCCATGAACTCTTTTTACAAGAAACAAATTTCAGCAACACTTCGCCACAGCCAACAGCCGCCCTTGTTAACTCGTAAAGCGCGTTAACGAGAAACGTGGAGCTCCCACCGTTCGCTTCTCGCTTTTCCCTTGTTTAGAAGGTTGGGGGGGGAGGGGATAGAAGCCAAAGTTCGGATCGATTCCGTCGGAGTCTGACATAAGCGCTCAGTTGAACCCGCTAAGTAACATGTTAACTAATCGCTGAACGCGATGTTGGTAAACTATAAGTTAGACTATTTACTTAGTCGGGGACGTGTGGATGCTTATGGAAAACGGAGTATCGTATTCTGGTAAGGTAACGTTGTGGGAGAAGTAGTGCGGGAATGGAAAGTTTGTTTGTGCAGTGTAACAGGTTAGTTAACAGTTAGCTTGGCTAGAAAATAGACTATAATAATCTCAGGGTATCCCAGACTTGAATTGTAACTTGAGCAAATATAGCACACAGAGAATCGTTTTGCCGTGCACGTTACGCCGTGTGTGCCAAGTAAGTAAGTACTTCAGTCAGATCAAAGTACATCAATTCAGATCAGTATATCAATCAATCAGTACAGTATAGTGCGGTATACTTTTTCTTATTAGAAGAGGACCCCATCCACAGAACTGAACTGAACTGAACTGAACTGAACCTGCCCTATTTGATCTCCGTTTCTTTTTTGATTATTATTTTGCTATTAAAAGAGCTGTCAGCTATCTTTAAGGAGCCTGCCTCTCTTGTCTACAATAACTCAATAGCTCAATAACCGCTTCAGCAGACTTTTGAGATCTTTGCGGGCTAATTGTCCGAACCGAATTTTGACCCAAGTTGGACCTAAGTTTAACCCAAGTTTGACCTAAGTTTGGCCTAAGCTTGGCCTAAGTTTTGAACAGCGTACTTGCAATTACGTTGCAGCCCTCAATCTACGGTACCTGCGTTGCTTAGGGACTAGTGGACTAGTATAGACAAAGCAGCACGCAAAAGTGGGTTGTTGCAGCAACCATAGAAAGAAGGAAACCAATCTTGCGAGTGCAACCAGCAAATTGCTACAAATTGCAGCTATCTTTCTCTGACACAGTTGACTTGAGAGAGAGATCGGGGCAACTATCGATCTAGTGTGTGCCTGAGATCTCGATATCCTGTCTGTGCCGCACGAGTTTCGTATAGTCAATTTGCCCTGGCTTAACACCACCATTTTTGGTCGTCGGCAAGATCCGCTTTTTCAGCTACGCTGAAAAGTCCAAAACCCCCATCGCTTCTGCTGAATCGCACCCCTGCGCCTCTCCACGCCTTAATCCTTTCGCGAACCCCCTTGTTTGCCCGGCCTTTGTGAGTGCATACAAACTTGCAACCCACTCAAGCAACCTTAATCAAATTAGCCCCCCAGGCAAAGTTACCCGTCGCAGGGTCGGAGAACTGTCCACCTGACACCGATCTCTGACATCATTGCATCTTTTAAAACGTGCCATCCGCCAAGCAGTCAAGGTTAGCGCGGATCCGCGGAACCCCACACTCAAAAGTTGAATTTAAATATATATATTTGCAGGGCGGGGACTTTGATTTTAGGAATTTTATTGCAAATTTAAACAATTTGCCTGGAGACGAGGAAAAAACGAAAAAAAAAAATTGCCAGGAAGAGTAAAAGCGAAAAACCACATTTGATCGGACGGACTGCAACTGGTAAATTACTGCGACTGAATTACTGCGATATCCATTGGGAAAAAAAGCTACCCGTTTGTGCAATCTTAGCCCAACAGGAAGAAGGTGTCCAATTCTGCCCCAGGCTCTCTGCATTGCACCATCACGACCACAAAGAGCATATAACCCCGCTAGTCTCCATCATCAGTTCCTGCCGGCGACAAAATCCGTACCACGGAAGCCCAACTGACACTAGCGGTATTTTCAATTAAGTCTCAGCGGGCATTCCAGCAAAGAAAGTCTACTCTTTAAACATCCCCGTCAAAGACACACATACACACACATACACACACAATGGTCAGCAATCCAGGTCCCTTCTCGTGCGTCGTCTGCGAATGGTCAGAGTCGCGAAAGAAAAACACCCTGTATCCGCGAAACGAGATATATAACCATTTCAAAACCTCGCGACATCTGCAAAATTGGCACACCTGGTGCAATTATTGCCAGGAGCAGCGGCTGACGGACGACTACGTCGAAGACTGGCTCCAGCAGCACCAACTGCTAACCTTGCATAGAAGCGCTATCGCCGATGCTGGCGGAGCGAGGTAGGGACTCGAAGAAGAGATGAGGAAAGCTTGAGGAGAGGGTGGACGTTGCCTCCGGTGGCCCCGTGCCGGGGAAGGTTGGTTCCCGCTTGGCGGGAATTACGACGTTGGACTCTTTGTTCTGGTATTTCCTTCTCTTCTTCTATGTGTTAAGTCCCTTTTTTTTTTTGATAAACTACGAACACTTATAGATGACACACACACGCACATGTTACGAAAGGTAGGGTATGAGTTATGAATGAATAAAAAATGATGTTTGCAATGGGCGCAGGTTTTCGGGCCAGCCGGGGTTCTGGCTTCACAGGCCTGAAATCTTCTTTCCCATTTGCACCCCCTTAGCTTTACTGTTATCTTTCTTCTATCTTCTTTTTGTGCTCTCTTTTTCCACTGCTCGTTCCAACTGCTATATCTGGCCGTCACGGCACCGCGTATCCTCTCTTTTGCGCACCCAAATTAGCATTTCATGTCACGTGCCGCCCTGTTAATCGCCTGCAGTTTTCAGGGGCACGCAAGCGCCCTGACATTACGTCATGTTCCTGGATATCTCTGCCACATTGCCGATGAGCTCCCATCCACAAAATTGTGAGAATCGCAGCTCGTTTTGGAACTGCTGGCCCGCCCTTCTCCCTTTCTACGCCCTGATGCCTTGTCCAAGGAAAAAAAAATCTCCTGCTCCAATCCTAGCCTTTGTTGCTTTGCCACTTCAAACTCTGTAAACTCTGTAAAGAAAACTCTGTCTGGTTGCTACCCATGACATCATACTCAGCCTCTAATCAAAAATATTTTCAGCTGCGCGTAGATAGATGTAATGCTAGATGTAATGCTAGATGTAGTGCCGAACGCTTCCTAAAAAGCTTCTAAAAAAGCTACACCCTGTAACTGTCTTAGATAGATGCAATCATGCCATGATCAACAGGCGACGCGTTTTTGGGATATTCAGGGGACCAACGCAGCCCAAGCTGTTCCACATTGTTCCGTTTCCAGTGAAAATGGCGACGTTCAAGGCAGTCTCAAGGCATCGAACACGTCCATGCATAGACCCAACCGGGACGGCCGACGGTCTTAGAACCCTTGAATCCCTCTGGTCGTGTTTCCAATACGCGATTTTAGCGAAACCTCGCGCGCATTTTGCTTAGTTTTGGGCCCATTTTGGGTTTCTGCACTTCTCTCCCAGACTCTGCGTGTCTCATGTTTCCCTTACGAGACTCCTGCTAAGGTGAGAGTCGTCTCCTATTGCCTCCGGCGGCCCCTACCGGGGAGGTGTGGTTCTGCTTCGCAGAAAAGACAATACCGGTCGGTAGAGCCGACGAGTCGGTAGAGCACCGCGGATACTATTGATGTGTGCTTCTTGATCTTATACATTTAAGATTTCGGTCCTACACGTTCCGATTCATAGATAGAAGTGCAGGAGACTCGGCTATCCGAATCAATGTTTGAGCTAAATGGTGCTTTGAAAAGTCATGGAATGTTTCAATGAACTCCCTTACTTCAAGCAGCGCGACTTGGGTTTCTAACACCCTTCTCAGAAGCTTTAGAACTGACTTACATGTGAACTGATTCACTAACAGTCCCTTTCTGCGAAGCAGAACCAACCCTCCCCGGGAGGGGCCGCCGGAGGCTTGCCTACGTTTCATTCTGAAGTTAAACGGAGTTTATTAATTCCTCACTATAGTCGTATTGAGTTATCTCGTAAAGCATCGTAACAGTCGTAATTGTAAAAAAAATACATTCTCGTGGTATCAGCAAATGGGTGAGAATTGCGAATTGCATCTTATGCTTCATTCAGCGTCACTCACGCACAGCATTTGGGCCTCCTCTTGCAGTCTCTTAGCCGACACCCATCCTCGTCCAGGGATAAATAGCCGCCTGTACTGCTTTCGCTCGCCTTCTTCGATTTTGGCCCTGAGCTCCTCGATAGTCAAAGGGGAGTAGGTCCGTTCCTGCATGTTTTCATTCGAGACCGGGTCAGTCTGGGCTGCGTCGGGCCCAGCACCGGGTCCCACTTGACTGGGCTTGATGCCTGGCGGTCCGGGCATCCCATTCTGGGTATTATTTGAGGTAGTAGGTAAAGGTAGCCCGGGCGAAGTACTGGGAGGATCGGGCGGCATGCTCTGGGTCCTCTCGGGCACGCGCTTCTCCTGAGCAGCCTCACTGGAATCGGTGTCAGGTGAATCTGGCGAAGAAGAGGAACGGGTATTAGTACTAGGGGCAGAGGCAGCAGTGGGCTGCTCAAAGGGCAATTTGTGAGACCCATTGGAGCCATTAGTAACGCCAGACTGCGTGTTGTTGGCAGGGAACTCGGCCCTGAACTCGGTTCTCGCCTGAACAGCCTGTCTCCATTGGTCTCTGCCATGCTTGGTGGTCAAATTGAACACGCCATTTTGGGTTTTCAGCACGTTCTGGCGCGTAACAGCAGGTCGCGCTCCGTTGTAGTACCACATCTCACCAACTACGCCCTGAAACTGTTGGTACAGTTCGGCCCACCACATTTCAAATCTCCGTTTGGTTCTCTCGAGGTCCGGCGACACCACCGGCGTGACTTTGGTCACTTGTTTCTGGTGCTGGTCCATTTCCTGGCGCACTTTTTCCAAATTAGTGTCGATGTAGCCCTGAGTGTGTCTGACGAGCGCGTCGAGACGCTCAAGGCTGTCAATGGCGGAGGCTACGGTGGAATACACTACGGACTGGCTCAGTGCAATCTTCCGGTTGACTGCACAGTAAAGGTACACGATGGCTAGAGTCTGAATGAAGACTATGGTAGCCAAAACCACCACAGCAATAATCCAGCTATTATCTTGGCGGTCGACGAGCTGTTCTACGGTGCTGGTTAATTTGTGTGTTCTTTTTATTCTTGACAGGCGCTCAAGGCAACTCGCCTTTTCAGGGAAACCACTTGCTCCACTCGACCAGCTTGACGCCAACGCCAGACCTCGAAACCGGCCAAACCCACGACCAACATGGATCCGACCAATCTCCGGCTGTTTCCAGGCAAGTCACTGCCCATGGTTTTACTACTATGATGAATGATTAGTTATGCTACGGATCTTAACTACGTGATAGTTAGCAAACAGGCGTGAAAATGAGAATCGCGATATATAGCATGGCATTGGATATCACGTGTAGCACGTGATACGAGTAACGATGTCGCTGAATATCTGCGAAGCAGAACCAACCCTGCCCGGGAGGGGCCGCCGAAAGCAAAAAGCACCGGACAGTATGTAGGCATGCCTCCGGCGGCCCCTCCCGGGGAGGGTTGGTTCTGCTTCGCAGATATTCAGCGTGAAACTTCGTTGGTTCATGAGTGTCAAGATCACATGATCGGCGCAGCTACTGTGTAACATGCGACCTCGGCTTGCGTCGAGCCGAGGGTCTTTGATGCTACGCCAGAGTTCTAACAGAGAGCCAGGAGGCTGTAGCAGTGCCCACGTCCTGCTGTTCGGTTTCCTCGTGTAGCTTCGTGTACTCATACCAAAAAACACTCACAAGAAAACTTAAAGGCAGAAGAAGCTTTTAACGTTACGTCCGTACTCGACCGTTCCCCCACCTTACGTCATTATACCTGACTGCAAACAGGGGAGTAAGACTTAAAGGGACGAAATGCGAATCTCCAAGGACTTAATATCAAGGGACTTCAATGTGGACCTGGACCTAAATGTGGACTTGGACCGGCATTAGAGGCAAGATAGTAACATACTAATAGTTTGCTTTCTCCTGATTTATCTACGACTGCAGGAGTGGCCCTTTTTTTCAGTTTATTAACCTTCTCCTCATTAAATGGCCCACTGAAATGTAAAAGGAAGGCACCAGTCGATCATCGATTTTTATTCAACTTTCAGTGGTTACCTTGGTTCTAACTCCTTTGATCCGAGTCGAAAGAAGCTTAAATTCTTTTTGCATTTATTTTTTTTCTACTAGAATATTACTTAAGCTGGGTTGTCTGACATTTCTCCCTATTTTTTTCTTTATATTCGGCCAAAAGATATATTATATATATTTTAGATATATATATATCAACATATACATATACCCAAGCTGTGATGAAAGAGAGCCAAAGCCGAGTCGAATCGGTCGACAAACAACTCTACTCTGACCAGGACACAACAGACCTCGACCAACAGCATCAACAAACACCATCTAGATTAAGCCTCGACCATGTACATGCTACCTCTAGTATACAAGCACCTCCTCCTGATTACGCGAAAGTAATTCTGTCAGACCCAGTAGAGACTTTGTCTGTAGACTCCCCTCCTCCATACCACTCTGCTAAAAGACGCTTGAAAGGTAGACACATTCAGCTGATAGGTATTGGAGGCACTATAGGCACGGTACTGTTTGTGCAGCTTGGCGAGGCACTCACTAAAGGTGGTCCTGGCTCTCTTTTTATAGCTTTCACCATCTGGTGTTTCCCTATTCTGTGCATCACCGCGTGTACCGCCGAGCTCGTCACCTATCTGCCCATTTCCTCTCCGTTTATCAGAATGTCCGGTAGGTTTATCGATCCCGCCGTAGAAGTCATGGCTGGCTGGAATTTCTTCTTCTTCCAGGCCACGCTCATCCCGTTTGAGATCACGGCTGTAAATCTTATCATAAACTTCTGGGTCAGTGGGTACAGTCCTGCTATCACTCTGTCTATCCAGATCCTGCTCTACGTTGCCATAAACGTATTCGCAGTGGAATGGTACGGTGAGTCTGAGTTTTGGCTCTCCATCGGCAAGGTCATCCTCGCCGTAGGCCTCATCTTTTTCACTTTCATCACAATGGTGGGCGGGAACCCTCAGCACGACGCCTATGGGTTCAGGTACTGGAATAACCCGGGTTCGTTTGCCGATTACATCAAGACTGGCAGTCTAGGTCGGTTCTTGGGATTTGCAGCTTGCTTTGTTCAGGCCTGTTACACCATTGCGGGCCCCGAGTACGTGTCCATGGCAGCTGGAGAGGCCGAAAACCCGCGCAAAGTCATGCCCCGGGCCTACAAGGGCGTCTTTTACCGTCTGACTTGTTTCTTTGTGTTTGGTGCCCTATGCCTGGGAATTGTGTGCCCGTACAACGACCCGGACCTTTTGGGGGCTATCAACTCCGGTGCACCCGGTGTCGCAGCCTCTCCTTACGTCATAGCCATGATCCGAATGAATATTCCAGTGCTGCCACACATTGTCAACGCTCTGATCCTGACTGCCAGTTTCTCGGCAGGTAACTCGTACACCTACTGTGCGTCGCGAAGCTTGTACGGAATGGCTCTTGACGGACACGCACCCAAGATTTTTCGGTGGTGCACCAAGCGAGGAGTCCCCTTACCTGCCGTGGCCGCAACGCTGTGTTTTGGGCTGCTGGCATTCCTCCAGCTCGGCAACACAGCCTCTACGGTGCTTAACTGGATCGTCAGTCTCGGCACTGCCTCCGAACTGATCAATTTCTGTGTCATAACCGGCACGTATCTGCGGTTCTACTACGCCATGCGCGCCCAAGGCATGTCGCGCGACTCGCTACCGTTCAAGTCACCATTTCAGCCCTATGCTGCCTACATCGGCTTCATCGCACCAGGTATTATGATCTTTCTGTCCGGCTACCAGGTGTTCATCAAGGGCCAATGGTCAACCGAGAGCTTCATATTCAGCTACATCATGGTGCCCGTCGACGTGGTCATCTATCTGTTTTGGAAATTCTACAAGCGGTCAAAACTAGTTCCTCTCAACGAGGCTGACCTCATCACAGGAGTCAAAGAGATTGACGAGTACACCATCAACTTTGTCGACAAGCCGCCTACTACTTGGTGGGGCAAACTGGGTCGCATTCTGCTCGGCTGACGGAGGGTCGAACAGGTAGACGGTGCCTCCAGCGGTTCCTCCCGGGAAGCTGCATCAGATAAACTGAAATATTACGTTTAGACCATCCTGGGTGGATTGTAACCATCCAGAGTATAATACGAAGAAATCTTCAGTTCTATGTCTAACAGAATAATATGCGTTTTCGGCAACAGTGGAGTTCTGCGAAGCAGAACCGACCCTGCCCGGGAGGGCCCCAGAGGCGGTGTTTAGACCAGTTGTAATATTATTCGCGTTCTTAAATTTCTCTAGAAAGGTCTCTTCATGTTCAAGGTGAAAATGAAGTTATTTTATTTTTACATAATGCAGGTATTTAAGTGGGGATGCATAGTGCGGGTCCTAAAGTTAGTGCGTCTTTCAGTTTGAGGTTCTTTTTGCTTTCTCAATTCTTGGGTTTTCTGTGTCTTTGGTTCAACCAGCCTGTTTTTTTGTTTAAATCTTCTAGGGACTGCCCGTCAAAAGCTAGCATGCATTTTATATATGAAGAACCACAAGACTGGGTCCCTAAGCCGGATTTCCAGCTGCCTCCCCGTCTTGCCCTCGCTGAGAACCAAAACATCCCCACGAACCCTATCAAGTATATGGATATTCCTGTGCTCAGGAATTATGTTATCAGGGACGAGCAGACATTGGCGGACCTAATTGAGGTCAACCTAGTCATCCCGGACATTTCTGTAATGAACGAAAGTTTTGATAAAAACGGACTTATGTTTGACTACGAGAAATGTTTGCGTGGAGACGGGCCCGAAATTGATTTCTACTTCTATTGCATCTACAAGAATACCCGCTACAAGCTGGCCGTAATGCTTATGGAGCTCCCTTTCGATCTCAATTTGGACACTCTTGCAATGGACATTTCTATCACTAGTGTGGATGGCAATCTTATATACAGCGACTTTAAGGACTTTGCGGGTTCACTATTACACAAAGTGACCCAGGCAGCCGACCCTGAATTCCCACACGTGCTAGTATTTGACAGTTTTTCAATGATCAGATTCAGCCACCTGGGCACTGAGAACCCTAAAATAGGTCACTACACAGAATATGGGCGGAAAAGCTTCCACATGTACTTGCTATCTTCCCTGACTCAGCCCTTGATGAAGAGTACTAACTGTTTGAGTGCAGACCCAAGTAGTAGTAAGAGTGTGGACAGAACTAGCACTAGTAATGACCCAACTGGGCCAAGAACTGAAAATCAAGTCGACTGAAGGAGTAAACCGGATTATTTCTAGCTTTATTTGCGGTTACATTTTGCTTTGCTTTTATTTTTATAGTTTACATCTATCTAGGACAGTTTTATTAGTATCTTCTCATGCCTCATCGTAAGACCGCAAAGTTTAACGGTAATAACGGTTTATGCAGGGGCTCGTATGTGCGCGGGGGTCGCTTCTGCTTCGCAGAAACTACACTGTAGGGGGATCGTTTTTACAACTGCAACGTTATTTTAATTAAAGTTGAGATGTGAAACTTTCGTCAACGGCTTTAATTCTGAGTTCTACAAAGCAGAACTAACCCTCCCTCGGAGAGGTCGCCCGAGGCAGCTGGAGAAAAAAACAATCTACCGAGAGGGGTATATTACCTATGATGTATATAACCAAACTAGAAATCAAACCAATAAATAAATAAACTATATACATAGAGGAGCTTCATGTTAAATCAAAACAGGAGAATCCTTGCTCAATTACTGCAAAACATCTGCTGAGCAGACCCAGACCACAGACTTCTGCGGTTCAGACCCTGAGCAGCGATGAACGCCTGCTGGTAGTACGCGTTGAGCAGACCTTTCTTGTCGGCAGCGTGGTCGGCAGGTGAAATGGACGAGAGCACAGCAATGACCCGGTTGCGATTGGGGGCAGAAGAATTCGGAACAGGCTGGCTGTTTCGGTCTCTGTATCCGCAGATGGGCACCTTGGGCTGGTCTACAAGCACGGTACTCAGCGAGCAGTCTTCGTCGGCCGAGTTGTAGTCGACAAAGTCGTCGAGCTCGCTTTGTTCAGGAGTGGCTGTGGCAGTCTTGGGTGGCTGCTGCTGCTGCTGTTGTTGTTGTTGTTGTTGTTGTTGATGTTGCTGCTGCTGCTGCTGTTGTTGTTGTCGTTGCTGCTGTTGATGGAACATTTGCTGATGCTGTCGCTGCTGCTGCTGGTGAGCTGCGTGCATCGACTGAGACATATGAGGCGCAAAGGGGGGCATTGGCATGGGCATATAGTGAAACATGGGCCCGTGAGGTCCCTGGCCCTGAATCATAGGAACAGCTCCGTGAGGGAGAAAGTGCGGATATGGGATCGGGTACTGATGCATCGGAAGGGGAGTTGGAGCTGGAGGAGGAGGCTGAGGCACAGATGATGCTTGAACGACAGGCTCTTGCTTGAACGATGCCGAAACATCGGGAGTATTTTCAGCGTTGGCAGATGCTGCGGGGACGGCTTGGGGGGTAGCTGGGATGGCAGAAGCAGAAGCCGGCTTGTTGCCAACAGTGGTGGTGCCATCCGGTCTCAGCAAAACCGAGAAGGACGACGAAAAATCAATATTCTCGATAGGCCATCGTTTGTTGCTAGCACTGGTACTTGCTGCGGCACCAAGCACTTTGACCTCTGCAGTCAAGTTATCGAGCTGGGAAACTGGGATATCGACTAAATCCAGTCCCAAATCGCTCACGTGGGCATTCAACATAGGCGAGGAAAGCAGAGAAGAGGATGGCGAGGAAGACAACGAAGGTGCTTCAGAGCCCAGCGACTCAGAGTCTATAGAATTTTTGCGTGTCGAAACATAGTGGAATCGAGGGGTCTCTTCAAATTCGTCTTCATCTTCTTCTTCTTCTTCATCGTCTTCGTTTTCTTCTTCATCTTCCTCCAAGTCAGAGTCTAGCTTTCGCACATCGTAGCTGATTGCAGGGGTCTCAGACTCGTCTTCGTCCTTGTCTTCCTCCTCGTCTTCATCATCTTCTTCTTCAAACTCCTGGAGATCGTCGTCGTCTGAATCTTCTTCGTCCTGGTCGTCTGAATCGACAGGGAGCTCAGGGAACAGAGGAGCCGCTCCGATAGGATTCAACTCGGTGAACTCGGGGACTACAGGCTCCTCTATAGGAGAAGACTCTACTTTGGTTGCGAGCATCTTGTGCTCCACTTTGGTCGACACTTTGGAAGGCACTTTGATGTGCATCTTGGGTACCTTGACATGAATTTTGGTCTGAGTCTTCGACAGAGTCTTTGAGTGAGTTTTTACCTGAGTTTTTACCTGAGTTTTTGACTGAGTTTTAGACTGAGTTTTAGACTCCGTCTTGGACTCCGCCTTGGACACCTCAGGTGCCTCCTCAACACTGAGTGCACCCACAACCGGAGTAGCACAACGAGAAAGAGTGTTCAATCGCCTCGCTCCCTGACGAATGGTTATCTTTCGAGGAGAGTCTCCTTCCGATATCAATTTGGCCGCTTTAGTAGTGGTGTTTCTAACAGGGGATGGAACCACCGACGACTGAGTAGACGACAAAGCGGAAATACGTCGCGATTTGCTAGCGTTGTTGAGCACAGAGCTTCGTTCTATGCATTGTCGTTTGGTGGACGACCTGGTCTTCATGCCACCACTGGCAGTGGCCGAGTGCTTTCGCTTGTTATCTATCAAGTCTCTCGCCATGACGAAATAAAAGAGAGGCAACAAATAAAAACCTGGACAAGCAGTATAGAGAAAAGGTTGCTTAAAAAAAAACAAGTGAAAGCAAATAAGGAAGCCTGGATATAAAATACAAAAAAAAATCCTAAACCGATTGTAGCCGGGATAAGGGGAGTTTATTTTTTTCCCTGTTTTTTTTTTTTTATTTCCAATTTTTCGTTTTTTCGTTTTTGTTAAACTTTTCAGCAGATCCACAAGCAGGTAGGGCAGTGATGTGCCTGCCGAACGAAATATATTCCGGATCTAGCAGGGATCTGGTTTGCCGATCTTTGATGAGCCCTTGACAGTCCAGGTTTTGGGTAGGTCGACTTTGTTTGATGGAAGGCGTGGAAACCGTAGAGTGGTTCGACGAGGCTGGGCATCACAGCTTGGGGAGAAAAATGGCGCTGTAGAGCTGCGGTTTGCTTGATCCAGCAGAGTAATAGAATTCCCTGTGATATATCGCTTTCGCCGGGGTTACCGCTTCGCCTCCTCTAACGACGTTGGACCCTTTTCAGGGTGTGTGGGTGGGTTTTCGATTCCAAGCTTTTTATTTTATGCTGACAATTGTCCATCCAACAAGAGTAGCAAGCAGTGAGTTCTTTCTTAGTAACAGGCAATCGGGATGTTTGCCAGCAACAGAATCAAAACAGGCACACACACAGACTGGTGTTCCTTACAATCCTGCAAAAAAAAACTCACGATATTTGACCCCAAACGGTCACACTCAAGCGCACACGGCAAAGTCGCCTAACAGTTCTTGTTGGTTAACAGTGTCGTAGTGGTCGTAGTAATCTGCATACTACAACGCTCTTTGACGCACAAATTATACATATTTTGTGCGCGACGGCACAAACCGGTCCGGCATAACTTCGTTACAGAGTTTTCCATTCTCAACTGGGAGATCCCGGCTATCTGCCACATTTGACAGATAGAATTGGCCAATGAGGACTGTTTGAAAGCCAAAGTCGGCAGTAGACAGTTTCAAAAAGAGTAATTGGTCGTGCTGAGGGAAGCTCGCCCCCGGCGGGGCCCCTGCTGGGGAGGGTTGGTTCCGCTTCACAGAATGACGAGCGTTGTAACCGCTGGAAAGTCAAGTCTGAGATGCAGTTGGACTAGCAAACAAACGGTCACAGATCCTTACTTCGTCTGTGACATGCTGTCTCATCGGCGTGATGATGATGGCAGTTTAAGACGATTATAGACATGCATGCCGTCAATCTGGTGAGAAGTCAAACACAGGCTATTCTCAGAGCATGTTGCTAATTACAATCCTAACAACCAGTTACAATTTAGAAGGTTGATATTTCGAAGAAATGGGAAGTGTGGATACTTGACCTGAGCTAATACATGGTTTGAACATCTACTTCTCAAATTGTTCGCTACCTTGCTCGATATGTACGAGCCATTTTGCAGTCATACAGCGATCGCATAGCGACTGATGCATAAGATTTCACGCCTGTTGTGAATGACCAATTCATTACAATGGATAATCTGTGAATACGGCACTTGACCGTCAGATGAAATAAAGAACGAAGATGAACGACGATATTTGTAGTTACAAGAAGCCTTGGGCAGTAAACTACCGCGAAGCGGTACCACGCTCCCCTGGAGGGGCTTCGCCAGAGGCGGGCCACCACTACTTACGTTTGTCTAACTTATATAACGAGCCATAGCTAGTTAGTAAGTACACCTCAGAGTCATTAAATCAGTAATATTTTTTAAAATCACAGAGGTGTCAGCCCTCAAATAGTGTGAATATGAGATCATCAACGGTGACTTACCTTTTTCAGTCCACTGGGTATACGAAAAAAACTTATCAGCTGCTGGTTAGTCCTTAGGTCCTCAGGAAACACTGCTTCCACTATTCGATGAGATCAGGAAGACCATTCAGCATTTAACAATTTCACACAAGTTGTACGCAAGTGTTAAAGAAATCACATCTGTCCGCCCGGTCGATTCTATCATCATTTTACACAAGCACATTGCACGCTACACAAATTTTATATAGGTCGTCTCATCAATCTAGCATTGACTACTTACAATCTGGTTAATACAAATCCAAATATCGAACATAGCACACGCAACTCAAGAAGCTCATACGGAAATAATTTCGACGGTGTCATCAATGCTCAGTAGGAACAAGTGGTATATCTTTTTTTGAATCATAGCAACTAGTGGCAACTACACTACAGTTACTGTACAGTCGCTGTACACAAACGCAATTGCGCCTTATACTCTTACTTACAATAGAAGTTAACTTGCAAAGAAAGAAAGGGAAACTCAGTAAGAAAAATTTCTGCTTGCTATAAACCCAGTCGTTGGCCTAGCAACAGAAGCCGCACGCCGCACGCCGCACGCCGCTCTACCTGCTGGCCACCAGTGCACAGTCTCTTGGTTGAACAAGCCAGGTTCAACCAGAAGGGGAAAAGAACTGATCAGAATTGCTCCCGGTAGTCTTCGCCGACGGTGGGACGCCTCCCGGGGAAGGCTGGCCCGCTTGGCGGGATTACGCACCGTGTGTATCATGCCTCTAATGGCTATCCAGCTATACGGAGGGGTTTGATGTGAGCCGCGCGTTCCAGCGGCGTACGTTCGCCACGCACATCCAAACTTGAGCTCAACTCGGCAACCTTAGCTTGAGCCAAGCCAAACTTTATATATTGGTCTTCATTTGCCATCATCTTGAATAATCTCTCTTGTTAATTCGAGCCTGAAGTCCTGTAACCAGAAGTAGCACTGCCCGCTGTCTACTGTGCAGAAACAGGTTGCACTGCACTTGGAAACGGTTTGAATTGCCACAAGAAGAGCACAGGAAACTATGGGATTGCTGGCATTCGTTGTGATATATTTATTGGGGGGCATCTCGTTCATACCTCTGGTGTTTCTGGGGCTGGTGTACTTTTCACAATGGTATCTCCCAGATGCTGGTGGGCAGCAATTGCCACTAGCGGATGAGGGCAACGAGGTAGAGATCGAAGAGGCTGATGGAGATGGAGAATCAGAGACTCCGGATGAAGAGGACCTCGGTGTCAATACTCATGCCGCAGCCTGGGTCACGGTGAGCAGAGAGTACTTTATATATCCAAATGGCGGGTCTAAGAATGTGCTCAGTCCTCCCGAACCGGCTGCAAACGATGCTTCCTTGGGTCAATCGGAGTCGGCGTACTCGTCACTCTACAAGCTGATGAGCAATAACGGTTCGAAACTGCTGTCACGAAGCTCTTCCACGTTGAGCGAAAGCAGCTCTATTGATTCTGATCGAAAGTCGGTCTCTTCCAAGTCTGGTGCAGCTACGCCTTCAAAGTCGCTCTCTAAGCTAAACAAGTACTATGCAGTCCTAAAGCACGGGAACATTCTGCTGTACGCAGATTCTGAAGAAACGAAAGTAAAGCATGTAATTGTAGTCGCAAACCACATTGTGCTACTGTGGCCCCCAAATGTGCCCGACGCTGAACTATTTATTAAGAGGAGTGCAATATGCCTGGCGAAGCGAGACACACCCGATGGGTTCAACTCGCTGCTCATTGACCCGACGACGCCTCCTCGCGACGCATTTTATTTATATCTTGACAATTGCTCTGAAAAGGAGGACTTTTACTATGCATTGATTCGAGCATCCAAGAAAAGCACCTGGGACACCCACCCAGAAAACGGTGTCAACATTGACCCGAATCTGCTGGCTGCGCCGCTGAAACTGCGCACAAACGAAGTGATGGACCTGATCGTTAACTTGCACGCATCCGAAGCCAATACACACACGCGGTGGTTCAATGCCCTGTTGGGCAGGCTGATGCTCAATTTAAAGGATACTGAAATGATCGAACAGCGTATAAAAAGACGCATCGTATATAAACTCGGCAGAATCAAGCGTCCCAACTTTCTCGGCGAGATTAAAGTGAACCGGGTTCACACAGGTACCGTCATCCCCTATTTCACCAACATGAAGCTCAAGGAGCTTACCCCGGAAGGTCTGTTTGTAATGGAAGCGAACGTCAGTTACGCAGGCGGGTTCTGCGTTGAGATTGCTACCAAGGCTATTATCAATCTGGGGTCCCGATTCAAGGCAAGAGACGTTTCGGTGGTTTTGGCCGTGACTCTGAAATCGCTAGAAGGTAAGCTCAACATCAAGATCAAGCCTCCTCCTTCAAATCGAATCTGGTATTCGTTTGAGTCCATGCCAAAGCTGAATTTGCTCATCGAGCCTGTCGTCAGCTCAAAGCAGATCACCTACTCTATGGTAACCAAGGCGATTGAGAACCGCATCCGTGAAGTGTTCAAGGAGACATCGGTGTACCCGGCGTGGGACGATTTTGCATTCTTTGATACTTCTGCTGAGTTTTATCGGGGTGGTATTTGGAACACCAGGGACCGCCCTCCAATGAATGAAGATTTGGTTGGCCTGGGTAATGAAGTAGAAGAGACTGCCGCTGCAGGTGGTGGTGCTAGACTCTCTCATAGTGCCAGCATGCCGACCGAAATACAGAGAAGTTCGTCAGCAGAAGTTCATGAGTCCAGCTCTCTTCGTCATAGGACTACCACAACAGACCTGCAGAGTCCAGAGTCTGTGTTGCGAAGAAACGAAGATGTTTCGAGTAATAATGACGATACTACCGACGCGAGTAGAATTGACGGAGAAGAAACTACTCCGGGCAGTAGCTCTCCGCTTTCGCGAACTGATAGCGACTCCATATCGGTATCATCGGGACGCTCCTCTACCTTCAAGGCGGACGAGCACATCGGTGAGTTGCGCGGATTTGGATACACACCCAGCCGCGGTCCAGGTTCGCCGGGTAGTAAGAACGCTAGCTCAAGCACTGCGAATACCAACTTCAACGTACAAACAGCCAAGAACCTGGTTGGTTCAGTCAAAAAATGGAGCTCGTGGTACTATAAAGAGAAGATCAAGAAGGAAGCAACAGGCAATAACAATATTGGTCGGAGTGGTGCTGGGTCTTTTGGATCACGGATATCTGAAGAGACCATTGTAAGCGATGGGAGTGGGCTTTCTTCTTCTGCATCTTCTTCTGCTGCCAAGCAGGCACCTTTACCGCACGAGTTCCCTCCTGAACTGATGCACATGATTTCAGACCCGAATCCTATCACCAACCCGTATGCTCCTCCGCCCGAGATGAAGCTGCCGCAGAAGTATCCTTTGCCATCTACGGTGCATAGTGAAACTACAATGTTGCATGGGCCGCCGGCCCAATTTGCTAAACGTAAGCCAGTTGGGCAGGACGAAGCCAGTACTAGGTCTGAAAGCAGTACAATGGACGGAGACACTTCGCAAAAGACTATTGAGCCAGAGCCAGCAGACGCAGAAGGGCATGAGAAAGGAAATGGCAACGAGAACGGAAATAGCAATGGGGCTGAACAGAATAGTTTTGAGGAGAACAACGGCAAGCAAAACAGCACTGTGCGTGCTGAGACAGACCTGAACACCACCAAAGAAACGTCTGAAAGCACAGGTGATGAAACCAATTCTGTGTTCTATCCGTCTCCCGTCTTTCAGTTTCAGACCTCTCCTCCTCTAGGATCAACTGGTCTATCCGATGAATCCCTCAAGCCTTATGCCCTCAACGCACCGATCCCAATACCTCGTCCCTCTGACCAGTTATTAAGCTCCGCTGCATCTATCTCATCACATTCCTCGTCTGCCTCAGACCGATCCAGTCGGTCTCGGCGCGTATCTGTGGTGGCACTCGGTGCCGAAGGAGCAAGAGAGGGACTACTCCTGCAGTCGAGTCCTCCAAAGGCTTCAGTTAGCATGTCCAAATCCATTGCAGCGTCGTCCTTGGGTCCACCGCCCTCCCGTCGGTACAACGTGAAGAGGAAAAAGGTTGGCGAGAAGCCAGCGAGTGAGAACGCAAAGTTTGACAACCCAGCAAACTCGAGTGGTTCGGCCGTCTCACCACAATCTCCTCATTCACCGCACCTGCTGTCGCGCACGTCGTCGAGGAACAGTCCGCAGTTTCACAGCGCCGGGTCTGACGATGAGTTCCTTCAGGATATTGACCCGTCGCCTAGTATAGTTGGTCCTTTAGATGAATAGGCGGTATGCTCGCCTCCGGCGGCCCGGGAGGGTTTGTCCCGCGAAGCGCTATAGCCATTTGAATCAATATACGGTGTAGTTGTACGTGAGATGAATCAGTAACATATTATTTACGTGTATTCTGAGCAGCAGAACCAACCCAACCCGGAAGGGGCCGCCGGAGGGCATGTGGAGATGTGCACTTACGAGGTTACATGAAGACATATACCTATATAATGAGATTGACTAAAGCAAGCAGTATAGCAGATACCTAAAGCCATATTGAAACGCAACAGGAAACAGGTGCAGTCAAATGAAAGGAAGACCCTTTTTTTGCCGATTAAAAGCAAAAGCACAGTGTGTAAATGTTTAAAAAAGGGAACTAAAAATTAGAATCCGTGGACCTGGATGATCTTCTTGTCGATTTCCAACGCAGTGGTCAGAAATTCCATAACCTTGGCACGCTGGTCGCCCTGGAATTGAAGAACGTCTCCGAGTTCTTCGTCTTTGTTGATGTGGCCGTTACAACCGAAATCCTTCTTCAACGTCTTTAGGATTCGCTTGAAATCATACTCTTGGGGTAAACCTTGGACTGTGGTAATGGTTTTACGACCATTACGTTGCTGACAACGGATGTGAATATGAGTATTCGACTTGTTATCGTCGTCACCAGTGTCGGCGAAAGGATCTAGTTAGATAAGGACTAGGGTAAGAATGTTTATACCCGACGTGTAGATCAAAGAATAGAAAAATATTGGTGGATCGTTTCAGGACACCTGTTAAATCACGAAAATACACTCTGGCACCAACAGGTGGAACATCTTGGTGGACGCCGGTGGACGGACACAGTCGTGGAAATCGCTCAAGGGTCAGTCACGCGCCAGTACCATGTCCTACGTAAAGTTTCAATATGACAGATCAGAGATCAACAGACATCCAGATAAACAAGAGGGTACCAGACGGCGTCTTATTGGTGTTTGTGTGTACAGAGACCACGAAAAAAGCCACCATGGACGTCTAAACCACCAACTATTCCGTCCACTACAACCACGTCTCTCTCTCCGCTTTCCATTTCTACACCTCAGAAAAGTTTAGTAATCCACAGCTCGCAAGTACTTACCAAAGGACTTAAGATTCTGAATGGAAGTAGACATAAACTCGTGGGTTTGCTGCTTTATAACAAGGAAGATATAGTCTTTCGCTTGGGTTTTTGCTTTCTGTTTAAATATCTAATAGGAGTGTAATGAAAAAGGTTCAAAACAGCCGTTCCAGTAGGTCTTTTCTGCTCGACGATAGACGTTAGTAGAAAGAGTTAAAAGTAGATTAGAAAAAGGTCAGAAAAGCCACTCAGCCTGGACCTAATTTTGATTGCCTCCAGTTGTGCACACGGGGTTGGTGCGGTTATGCAGAAGGGTAAGAGGAGGATGACTTGCTGGGCCGCCCCGCCCTGTTTGTACTGGGTAGGTGGTGTGTACTTTACGGATTCACGTGACCTTCTCAGGTTATATACAGCTACAGCTAGGGGAATGTGGACGGAGCTCGATAGTTGTTTTTGGCCTCCGGCGGGCCCCTCCCGGGGAGTGCTGTTCCGCTTCGCTTCGCGGGATTTGAAGGCGTCTTGTGAAATCACTTCGTCGTGATTATGATTGTGTTCTCATGCTTTCAATCATCTAGTCATCTAGTTGAATGATTGTGCCTTTCTGCTTATGTCATTCTGGCTCACTGTTAGTTAACTAACGTTCAAGTTAACAGTTATAGGCTGTGGTTTGCCCTTATTCCCGTGATCCACGAAACCGAACTGAACTATCTTCTATTGGAGGGTTCCACTAAATGCAAAACATAGCCATCTCTCAATATACGGGCCATTTTAATTGCAGAACTTGGTTCTTCTGTTCTATCACCATCCCCCTTTTAATCCTTTGGCATAGGGAGACTTCAATCACGTGACCATAAAACTTTGAGCCAGGTTTTCTGAGCCCAGCTCCCGAGCCTAGCTCCGAGCCCAGAAAACCGACGCCCATTCTCCACAATCCCATAATAACTTGCCAGAGGCAAAAAAACGGCACACCGTTGACGACAGGAGTTTTTGTCACCCTTCGGCCGTTGCCAAAAATATCAGTGAGGCGAACCACAGTTACTAGTACCCCCACCTAAAGTAACTCCCCACTCTTTACTCCCAGGTGGCTCAGTCTTGTTAAACTCCGCCTATCGTTGCAATCAGACGATTTGTGTTTAGTTCGTTGGACGTGAACAAGTAAGTTGAGAAGAGGACAGAGGGAACGACAATTGGAAAAGCAGTCACTAACAAAGTGAGCGGATTCACCACAGGTGCTCTTACACGAGCTGAACAGGACTTATCAGTCAATATCAAAAAGGCAACTTCCCCGGACGAAACTGCCCCTAAACGAAAACATGTCCGTGCCTGTATCGTGTACTCATGGGACCATCGGTCCGGGCGAGCGTTCTGGAATGGAATAAAGCTGCAGCCACTGCAGAATGATGATATCCAGCTGTTCAAGGGCCTGATTACCATCCACAAAGTGCTCCAGGAGGGACATCCTTCGGTGCTGCGCGAAGCCCAGAACCACGTTAACTGGATCAGTTCGCTGGGGCGTGGGTCAGGTAGCAGCCACGGGTACTCTAAGTTGATTGGAGAATATGTGCGATTGCTGCTGAAGAAGCTGTCATTTCACAAAATCCACCCAGCGTTCAACGGAACCTTCGAGTACGAGGAGTATATCTCACTACGGACTATCAACGACCCGAACGAGGGGTATGAAGCCATTATCGACCTGATGAACTTGCAGGACGCCATCGATGACTACCAGAGGTTGGTCTTTGCCAGTATTCAGCACGGCAGGTCGTCGAACGAGTGCAAGATCTCGTCCCTTACACCTATGGTGTTTGAGTCGTACGGTATCTACAAGTTTGCTACGAGCATGTTGCGTGCGATGCACTCGACGACCAACGACGAAGAGGCACTCGAACCTCTGCGGGCAAGGTACTACTCGCAGCACCGACGTCTTGCCGAGTTCTACTACGACTGTTCCAGTCTGAAATATCTCACGAGTCTCATCACCATCCCGAATTTGTCGCCTGACCCACCTAATCTTTTCGCTGACGAAAACGACGAAAGCGGGCCGGCGTTGCCCAAGCGTCCGACCGAACGGGAACCAAGCATTGCTCCCTCAACGCAGTCGAGCACTCCTGCTCCTGCGGTAGTCCCAGACGCAGAGGCCATCAACAACGAGTGGTGGAACCAGAATCAGCAGTACGAGGAGGAACAGCGACAGCTGGCCGCACAGCGTGAAGCTGAGCTCATGCAGCAGCAGCAACTGGCACTCCAACAACAGCAACAGTTTGAAGAGCAACAGAGGCAGCAGGCGGAGCAGCAAAGAGCCGCCCAGGAGAGCCTGGTGCGCGATCAGCTGCAGCGACAGGCTGCCGGAAGGGTCGCTGAGCTCGAGAGAGACATCCTCAATCTGCGTGGCCAGTACGAGCAGAACCAGCTGATGCTCGACCAATACGACAGGCGGGTAAAAGCGCTTGAGACCGAGCTGGGTCAGCTGAATGCAAACACCAACCTGCAGCTCGAGTCTAAAAACGAGCTCATTCAAAGTCTGCAAGAGCAGGTCAGTCTGTGGAAGTCCAAGTACGAGTCTTTAGCCAAATTGTATTCTCAGCTTCGACAGGAGCATCTCGACCTGCTGAGCAAGTTCAAACAGGTCCAGGCCAAAGCAGCCTCTGCTCAGGAGGCGATTGATAAACGTGAGCGACTCGAGCGAGATCTCAAGTCCAAGAACCTCGAGTTGGCTGACTTAATCCGTGAACGTGACCGGGCCAGATATGACCTCGACAAGCATCGGGGCACTAACAAAGACGCTGTTGAGAAGCTCGAACGCGAGCTGCGTGTGATGACCGAGAAGCTTAACGACGCAGAACGGTCTAAGGGCTCAGATCTGTCATCGCTACTTTCCAAGCACAATAAAGAACTTGCCGACCTGGAAGAGGCTCTCAAGGCCAAGCAGAAGATTATAGACCAGCATGGTGCAAGGGGTGGCGACGACGATGACTTGCTGAGACAGAAGGATGAAGAGATTGATATTCTACAAGAAACGGTCAGCACTATGGAAAATGCATTAAAGGACCTGTCGCTCAACCAAAAGGCTGCAGACAGCGCGCTGGATGAGCAGATAGACGGTATTTTGGTAGACCACCTCAACAAACTCAACTCCATCATTGACGCCATTCTGGTATCTGGATCTGAGCGAATCCAGGAAAGCCTTTTTGAGTTTGAGTCGCCCATGCAGGCCGGTAACCAGAATTCCACTCCATCTTTCTTGCTGTCGGTAATTGAAAAGGCTTCGAGTTTTGCCACTGACTTTGCCACTGCGTTCAACAATTTCATCGCGGACGGGCCCAACGGTGACCATTCTGAGGTTATCAAGACGGTGATTCTGTTTGCCAGCACCATCTCTGACCTGCTTATCAACACGAAGGGTCTGAGCCGCCTGGCTCGAAATGACCAGATGGTCGACGACCTGTCGCTGTACGCGCGAGAGTCGTCGGTGGCTTCGAGCAAGCTGTTCAACGGCCTACTCTCCAGTGCTCTAAAGAATCTCAGCGAGGAAGAGAAAACCGATCGGGTTATCAACGGCAACATTGAGATTCAGACTAATCTGCAGCAGCTATCCAAGCTGGCCGAAAGCATGGCCCCCAAAGCTGGGTTTGTCAACAGTGCCAACGGCGACTTGGGTGATGTTGTTGACCGAGAAATGGCTAAAGTTGCTGATGCCATTGCCATGGCCAATCAACGACTCACTGAATTGCTGGCTCGTCCCAAGGATCCTAAGTTCTCCACTTTTGACGTTCAGGTTAATGAGGCTATCTTGGCCGCTGCCATTGCAGTTACCTCGGCTATTGGTGCTTTGATTCGTGCTGCTACTGACTGCCAGCAGGAGATTGTTGCCCAGGGTCGTGGGTCCCAGTCTAGAACTGCCTACTATAAAAAACACAACCGATGGACTGAAGGCCTTATATCTGCTGCCAAAGCAGTCGCAATGTCTACCACTATTCTCATTGAGACGGCTGATGGAGTCCTCAGTGGTAAGCACAGTCCCGAGGAGCTCATTGTTGCTTCCAACGAAGTCGCGGCCTCTACTGCTCAGTTGGTCGCCGCGTCTCGAGTGAAGGCATCGTTTATGTCCAAGACTCAGGACCGTCTGGAGCTGGCTAGTAAGTCTGTGACAAGTGCGTGTCGGTCTTTGGTCAACAAGGTTCAAGATATTCTATCGCAACGAAACACTATGGTTCAGGAGGATATTGATTACTCCAAGATGAGTGCTCATGAGTTTAGAACTGCTTCGATGGAGCAGCAGGTAGAGGTCTTGAAATTGGAACAACAGTTGGAAACTTCGAGAAAGAAGTTGTTTGAGATACGAAAAATTGAATACAGTGAGCAGGAGCAAGAAGGTGCATTGACATAGCTACATAAGTATAATCTTTTCTTTACCGAAATTTCGAACGAGCGCGTTGATTCGCGAACTAATGTTAGTTATTTGTATATTGTTAGCTTTCATTAGACTCAGTACTCACCCAAATGCGCACCTGGTCAGAGCTCAAATGGAGTTTAGTTGCGATTAAAGCTCGATCGGCCGCGGAAGGTCGTGGGTCCGCGTGAAAGCATTCCTTCAAAATTTGCAATTTCTCCGATTGCCCTCTTAGAGGCTTATGGCTGTCAGCCAACTCAGTCACTGTTTTAGTGATAGCAAGGACTTCAGCTTGTCGTATGGTGAGGATACTCTGCAAAGAACAGAGAAGAAGATGTAGCTGGAATCTGTCAAGCCCCTTCGTTAGTGAATTCCGATAACAACATAGCAAACTTACTTGGCTAGCATCTTCATATCCTTTATTGTAAAAAGTTCTCATAGTGTACCATAATTCGCGAAGGTTCATCGAAAAGACAATTCCTGGAGTGTCTGGAGTGCTGCAGTTGAAGGAACATTTCATATACCCCAATTCACAACGCATTTGAACTGCCATGTCCACTAGCCGTGATGAGCCCCTACGAGAGTAGTGCAGTTCAGTACTTGGAGTCGAAAAATTTGAGACTTTCATATGGAAATTGTTATGCGTTTTCCAACGAAGTATGAAGTTACAGCGGCTTATTCTTAAGGATGTTTTAAAATGCCATTACCCAAGGCTTACACAGATAAGGTTTAGTCGGTTATGTCGGTAATGTCGATCACAAAGTTGGGGATCTGCGCACCTTACATATTTGGGGAGAGTGAGATGTTATATCTCTTTGAGGTTCTTCTCTAACTCTTATTCTATCTGGATGTTAAAAGACTCAAAGTTGTAACTAATAAAGATGACAAATACAATAGATGACAAGGAGAAGATTGTGTACACTAGAGTTTCTAAGTTGCCAATGCGTCAGTTAACGGAGGAAGAAGAAGCACTGGTTCAAGGATGTTTCCCGGTAAAAAACCTGGGGCACCCGAAGGTTGTACCCCGTTTTACATTCTACGATGGAATGAGTAAGGGATACACGAGGCATGTGCCCATGAATGCTAGGGAAGCTTCTACCAATAAAAGGCAACATACACGCAGACCTTCGAACAGCTTTCTCTGCGCCAGGAGTTTCTTAAAGGGCATCATCCTCAAAAGTGAAAATAAAAGCCTCGTTGAAATTTCTAAAACTGTATCTGATGTACGTATATAACCACATTTCTGAATCTGTAATCTAACTAACAAGGTATGGAAAAGCGAGAAGATACCAGGACTGAAAAGATATTTTAACTACTTGTCATTCCTAGAATGTGCCATCCATAAGCACAGGTACCCGGATTATACATACCACCCTAAGCGGGTGCGATATTCAACGAAAACTCAACCAAACAGCCGCTTGTCCTATGAAAATGATATGCTTACGAGTATCACATTTCCCAGTCCTCTGTCCTCGCCACCTGCTCCAAAGGGAGCTTCCGTCGGCCAAAGCTTCAATTCCTCAGATAACGTTGATCCGGCCCTCCTCACCACTGATACGTTGTCGAACGAAATAACAGCTCTTCCGACTTTTTATAATGATCCTATCTGGACCACCTTGGAGTCAAACAGTCTGTTGACCTTCCCAGATGTTACAGGAATTGAAGCTTCCTTGGCAAGTGACGAAGTTAAGACCTCCAATTCGGAGAATCTGCTGAGCTACTATACTGAGCCTATGCAAGAAACCAACCATTTTACTGATGTATACTGTCTGGACTTCAAACTTGAATCCGTGCAGGGACCAGATCCTTTGACAGATGCATGGGAGGATCTGTTGCGGTTCGACCAAGGCTATTCTTTCGTCGACAGCTTTCATCGACAGTCCCAAGACTTCTTAAGCATATCAGCTTATCAATAGTTTAAATAGAATTATTTATTTAGTCCACTTAAAGAAATTGCATCGATAGAGACCAGCTTCAGGACCTTCCGTAGACCCCGTTGGACTGTTATTGTTAGTGATCAGCAGGGACGCGGGTTGACCTCATCGCAAAACCTCATTTCAATACCCCATAAAAGCCCCACCCAAGGCTTATCGCTGTACCGATCATCCGAAATGCATGCCAAGACGTGTTTAGCCGTTTAAAATTAAACTGTAAAAAAACACCCCTCCCGGTAAACCCAACCCATACATTCAACTCAGTTCAAAAATTCAATACTTACCGAGCACACATCCAAAATTCTCGTCCAAAGTTGACCCCTGGTTTCTTTGATTTCATAAGTTTACACGGTTCCTTGTGGCCTGAACATACCGGAGGGGGCTGTGGGGCCAGTAACTTAGTCCATTCCGTTCCATTGAGTGGTGGCTTCTTTTTTTGCTTTGATGTATATGCGAGTGGCTCTGCAGATATGTCGCTGCCCTCAGTGGTAGCAGCAGCAGGCGCTTCGCGTAGTATCCCAACGTTCGTATCAGATTTGTCACGTTCGGTGCTGGTTTCAGGGATATTTCTGACAAAAAAGGAAGCAAGGGTCTTTTGTTTTTTTTGAGGGGGTGTCGAGCGACTGATCGAGCGACTGGTGGTGGTGGCACCACTGAAGCCGGGATGTTGACTCAAATTTGTAATTTCTTCGCTTGCTGCGGGGGGTGGTGGTGGGGTTGAGGTTGGTCCGGTTTCACTAGACGAGTCGTTGGCTTCCTCTCTGGCTGGTGAGGATTTCTTCACTTTCGTAGATGTTGCTGCTGAAGCAAATAAAGATTTAATATTGTGAGAACTTCCAAATTGAGACAGATACGACGCACATAAACGAGGGGTTGGAACTTTTCCTTCTTTTGCATCTGGTTGTGGTGGGTGGTGACCAGTCGCCTGCGAGGTCTGAAAAATAACATCAGCATAAACAGGGCAATGATCTGACCCAAGAAGCATTGGCAGAATATCTGCTTTGGGGCAGTCGACTCCCTTGGTAAGGAGAATGTAATCTATCCTTGACCCGAAGTTGCCTGGACGGGCATCTATCTTCTGGTTCCAGCATGTATACATGCTCATTCTGTCAGGATGGTGGTCTCTGCAAGTGTCACGGAGCCCTACAGACGAGATCCAGCTGTCCAAAAGTTGTCTGCCGTACGTCGATTTCCGCCATTCTAGTGTAACATCTCTATTTTGCTGCATAAATTCTTGTGCAGATTCTGAAGAAGAAATTGGTGCGGAAGAGACTTTGCCTAGTTTGACCAACTCTTGTTTCCCTTCAGCACTGTCTATCACATCCCTTGCTATATTGAGATCTCCCAAAACCACGACCTTTCTTTTTTGCTGCGCTACAAGGTTTCTGATTCGCAAATCCAGTGTGTCAAGAAACGCATTTCGGTAGGCGTCCCGCTCTCCTGTTGAGTTAGCGGGACAGTACAGCCCGATGATCACACAATGACCGATATCCAATACCAATGCCCGGCCCTCGCTATCTATCTCCAATCCATTGGCCCGGTCTATGCTTGTGGGATATCCACCAATGGCATTCTCAGGTGGCAAGTCTCGGTAGCACGAGCCCTTGAAATCCGCGCTCTGAAGCCAACCAGTCAGACCCTGTTCAGCTTTCAGCACGTCAATGTCCTTCTTCACGTACAGTGCTACTCCACTGTACCCCTTTTTCGTAGTGGGAAAGGTGAAAAAGGCATTATAATTTGGCACCAGGGCCATCTTCTCCGTCAAATCCCTGGGCTGGATTTTCGTCTCTTGGAAGCAAATGATGTCGGCCTGCAGAAGCTCAAACATGTGCGCGAAGCTTTTATCTTCGGTCCAAGGGTGATAATTTAACACATTTTTTATCCCACACACGTTGAACGTCACGAACCGACACGCCCCTGCCTGTTTCCCGTGTTTGTCCATAGTGTAAGAGGTGTCTCTCTCACACTGTGATAGCGATAACGAGCCGCAGATAGCACGGCTGGGAGTTGCTCTATCGAGGTGGTTCGGCATCGTAGAAAGTCACTGCTATATGTCAAGCGTTAAATTGAAACAGAAAAAGTAGATTGGGTCGGTTAACTAGCGCGAAAGTCAATTACTTCGCTAAGTGAAGCCACCATCCCCGGAAGTGTCCATTTCACAAACGAGAATCAGTAGCTTTTCTTCTTTAACAGAACTAGATGTCATTTATTACATTACAAAAAGTAGGCGAGTTACTGGCGGATCTCGGCTGCGAAGAATTCTTCAATCAACATACTACCATTTTAGTCTTCTCCTTTTCCACTTCACGGAACTACCCTCTCCAGAAGAGCTCCGCCGGAGGCAGGCATGCGACCATAAATATTAAACCCATTGGTTCTGGTTAGCTTAATCGATAGATCGAAGCCTGATTCATTCAAGGCTCACCTTATCCCACTGCGGGTCCTGGATGAATGCACAGAGGACTCTGGATCCCGTCTGCAGTAACGGGTGTCCTGCAACGCTGGTTAGCGACAATTCAGATGGATACGTATATCAACTTTTGGCAAGCACTCACATCTGAAGAAACCTCTCCAACCCTTCTCTCCTGTGCTCGATGACTTCGTCTGCAAACCGATTGGTAAACACTTTGCCCGGTAGCAACGGGATGTTCACCCGGGTGGACTCTCGTTCCAAAATGTCTCTGAATGCTTCAAAATCGCTGTATCGTCGACGTACGCTCGACTGCTTGAGCTTGAAAGCGGGGATATTGGTCTAGTTAGAGTTGCTGCCTTGTGATTCGAACCACACCTCGGAGAAATGCAATATGGAAAGCTCTCCACAAATTCTTCCTAGAGCACAAAACACCACACATACTCTGCAAATGATTTCGTAATCTGTGTACATGCTTCGTCCCATCCCTGGTTAGATTGCAATACAACGGAAACTGCAGTACAACGTCATTTTCAACACAAATTCAACCTCGACAGAATGTCAATTTCGACCAAATGTCAACCTCGTTCCAAGTACCTGTCAACGTCAACATCAGCCAAGTATTAAGGTCGTCATCAGAGGACGACCAAGCGACAAAAAAGGTCAAAAGTTGACACAACACCGACCTCTTGATCCAAACGTACCATGGGTCTGAGGGTTCTTCACTTCTATCTCCAGAAAGTTCTCAGGAACCCCATATATCTCATCGAAAGTCTGCTGCTTGAACTCGGGCCGAACTTCGAATCTCTTAGGATCGTTCGATTTAGACACGTCTCCCGACGGCATCGCCGTGAACTTTCGCGCGGGAGGAGGACTCTGCATGGTTTCTGCACACCCACTAAACGGTCGTACTGTGTCGCTGTATCTCAATAGCTTTTCTTCTGCCTTTTTCTTGTAAGGCTTGTTGCCGTTGATGTTTTAAACTTGACTACCCACTCCAAAATCTCCTGAACGTTTTGTGGAGATATGCCCATACCCTGATATTTACAGTGCGGGAAAACGAGACAGATCTGACGACGTTCACGAGAGGTTCACGAGAGGTTCACGAAACTTATATATATTATTAAATCTGTAAATAGTTTCAGCTACGCTTAGCAGTTTCCTGGGATTCCTACAGCCAACAATCTACTGCCGTTTCCCGGCACAGGATGCCCTTCTTATCTCCTTGCAGGATATCGGTCCTCCTGGTGTGCACTCTCTACTGCGATCGATATATGTCTGATATCAATGTTATGAAGCGGGTGTTCAGATATCTGGATGGGGGTTTTGACAAGTCGACCAACGATGGGGTGGATCTAGTTAGTAAGCCTCAGTCAATTGAAGTCCTGCTTGAAATGCTGCTCTTAAGTCATCCGGATCATCAAACGGAGTTACAATTACTACTCCTCAGCCTGTGGAGACTGAAAAGTCTCGACGACCTGCACGAGCTCTTCATCTCTCTAGATAGCTACTTGCAAACAAAATTTCGCCATTATGAGCAGCCGTCGTCGGATAATAGGCAGAGTGATGGCGGCTCTACGTGGCTCGACCCCTCGCGTCCTGTCACAGGCTTGTATCTTTCGAGTCAGTCTATCATGGGCCTATACGTGCGCAAATGCTTTCTGTCATTTGATAATTTGGGCTTCGAGGACACGTGCAAGCTGTGGAGAGATTTTCGGAATTTTAGAATGCCTTGCAAAGAGCTTTACCGAGAAATGTGCAGCATGCTGTCGTTGTATGACGACCCTGACGAGCTCTCGGAAGTGGAACTATTCGAGAGTAACTTTCCAGACATAATAGACGGTCTGCCGGGGCAACAGTCCGTTTCAGTCGTCAAAGACTCCTCACATCTTGAAGCAGTCATTGAGTTTCAGATAGAGCAGCTCAAACTCCACGCGTCGGGTTTGTCGCCAAATCTGATCTCCTCTTTCGAAACGCTCTCCCAGCATTCTGAGCTTCTACCATCGTCCAGCTTCCTGATTGAGTACTACGACGCCTGTAGAAATCGGGACCACGAAAAAGCATTTGAGAGCCTGCACCGCTATTTTGACTACACAATGGAAAACCACGGGAGGTCTCATTACCAGTACGCCTTGTTTGCTCTCGCTACCCTTCAGGCCGACTTCAATGGCAGCTCTGAAGCTATGCGAGCTGCAGAAGAAGCCATCTCTGTTGCTCGCGAAAATAACGATTACAACTGTTTGACGGAGATACTCTCCTGGCTCAATGTCTACCTACGCCTGCACCCACAGGTTGAGGTTCCTCAGTCACTCGACAACATGGAGCAACTTTCTCAATTCCTCAGATCCAAATCTCACGAAACATCGATGCCTTTGAGCTCCTTGTCAAATCAGTCGGATGCTGCTGATGCCCTTCTCAAAGGTGACTCGTTGGTTTTGGCCCTTGAGAGCCTGGCAAAGGCTTCATATACCAACGTCCTAACTGCATCTCCTGGCCTGGCTACGGGAACCCAACTAATGCAGGCTTCTCTATGGAGTCGCTGTGGCGTCAAAGACCTGGCTGACACATATCTTGAGCTTGCTAAAGATCGTTCCGAGGCAGAAGCGAGTGAATTCACTACCGCTCGTGTATATTTTGACTCTGCCATGCTAAAGATCAAGCAGGGTCGCATTTCCGAGGCCAAGAGCGACATGTCTCTCGTCCTTCCAAATCATCGCTCAGCTCTGTACAAGCAGTTTTGGTTCCCCAGTGATCAGCTATTTCAAATTCAAGTTGCAATGCACGACAACAAATTGGTATTGGCAAGGAATCTGCTAGATCAGCTGGCAAACTACTCCCCGGTGGATATACAGGTAGACCAACAAATGAATCTAGCGCAGATAAGACTTGAACTCATCGAAGGGAATACCTCAGCGGCGGTAGAAAAGATAGTTGCCCAACTCGACAGGTGTAACAGTTTGGGACTGGACCCGCTATATCAGATCCAGTATATGCTTTTGTATATTCGGGCACTGGGGACATCCAACTACACACGAGTGTTCACTTTAACTCTAAGGACTATGGAATTGGCGGAGAAGAAAAACCTAATCCCCTTCCAGTTGGAAGCTGTTGTCTTACTCGGCCAAGTCTTCAACTCTCAAAAGAACTATACCGATTCTGTGTATCTGCTCGACCTGGCCATGCCCAAAATACTGGAATGTGGATGGACAGGACTGGTAGGCGAGGCTTATGAGCTGTTGACTGATGCAACGGTTGGCCAAGCAGGGATCCTAAGCGACCACCAACAGCAGAGGAGGCTTTTGGAGAGAGCATTATACTATACGTCAGAGGCGTCAAAGTGTAAGTTTGTAATGTACTGTCTCAGAAAGGCTGTCTTAATCTAACAAGTTTATCATCTCAGTGGAACTTTGGTACCTTTGATGGCTATACTCGAAAAGCAACTACTAGTGGTCAGAAAACTAGAGAATGCTGATGCATTGAGTATTGCCGAGTCTCAACTGGCTACTGTAAGGCGTAAACTGACAGCTAACTCTTGACGCTCGCCTTCGGCTCTTGTGGCTCTTCCAGGGAGGGTAGTTCAACCTCACAGAATACAGGGCTCGTGATTATCGTCAGATACAATGTCTCGCAATGACATTGCCCATTCCAATGTACAGAGATAAAATCTGTTCCAATAAATTATTTTGTTCCAATAAGTCATATCTATAATAATTATAATGGTATCAACCATGCTCGTTCTATATACATATACCATAATGGTATGAGATTTTGCCTTTCGGCAGGTACTTTTCTTATACAGTGAAGTGTATAGTCGTTATTTCATTTCTCTTGCCGTTATTTTTCTTTCTTCTTACTCCCCAGCAGGATTTTTTTATTGCGCTTCCTGCTGCTGCTGCTGCTGCTTCTGCGTTTCCTTTCTTCTTCCCATACGTCTAGTTTCCTGACAATGCTCTAACCACCAACTCCCACGTTCCAAACATGATAATACTATTAGGCACGGTTCGTAGTAAATGAGGAGTCAAGCCACCATACATTGATAAAAGGCCCTCTTCTTTTATAATAGTGCTGAAACATGATACTAGTCCTCGGTATTTCGGTTTTCCGTTTTCTAGCGGGGCTTGCCTCAGTCGTGTTCGGACAACTTCATGCGGGTAGCTAATAAGCGATGCTAGGAACTTGGCGGCTCCTGCAGCTCCTGAAGATGCACACCATGACAGAAATTTGTCAGTGGAAGTCTGCTCGAACCCTCGTCTAGCCCGGTGAGCCTCTTCTCGTCGGATGACAGCCTTCATCTGCTCGTAGAGCACCCACTGCAAGGAGCTTTCCACTACACCCAAATACGAGGCCGTCAGACCGCTATACAGTCCTCTGATGCCTTCGTTCTTGACTACTTTAACTGTGCAGTCCCAACTATTCCGGTACTGACGTTGGCCTGTCTTAGTAGCCTTGTCGAGCTGCATTCGAGTCTTCACCAGCCAGATAGGATTTGTGGCTGTACCTGTTACAATGCCAGCATTAGCAGCAGCAAGGAGATGAACCCAGGTTGCCTCCTGGCCGTTGTTGAATTTTCGACTGATCACATCTTTGCCGAGGCCGTAAGTGAAAAAATTGATCGATCGCGAGGGGATAACCCCGACAAGATTGGGTCCCAGACCCTTGAAAAGCGACCTTATCCCTTCCAGCTGGTACACATTCTTTATTATGGAGAAAGTTTCACTAATGTGCCTGGCGGCAGCGCGCACTGGGTTTCTGGAAGCTTTTGCGGTCGCAGATGCGGACTCAGGGGCGTGGTATAAGTCGCTCTGGAGACGCGTTTTCACCACGTCAAACGGACTAGTGAAGATAGCACCAGTCATTCCTCCTATTCCACCAGCTACAAAGTGCACCCACGGAGCCACTTTGGCACTGTCGACGTTACGAGGCATTCGTTTCGGCAGGGTTGGAATCACCGGCCGAGAAGTGCTGTCTTCATCGCTAGCCAGGTCTGGCAGAGACCTTTTACGGGGACCACCCACTGTGGCAACAGTAGGCGTCATATGTACGTCAAAAAGACAAGCGGCAGAGAAGGAAACCGAGTATACAAAAGTCGGTTGCCACAGATCTGATATTGAGGACTCTTGAGATTTTTCACAATATGCGGGATGCATAAAAATCCAAGCCGTCAAGATTGTGGCGGCACGTGACTATGACTTTGACGTCAAACTGAGGTCATTGGTCAGAGACTGTGGCTGGTAGGATGGTTTGCCTTACCATAGGGCATTTCTTGGGAAGTAACCCTACTACTTTTGGGCACTCATGACACAATATGATGCGGTATTGGCTGTCGTTCAGTCAGCTTCCGGTGAACAATGCTGGCCCCACACTAAATAGTGTGGCCAATAACAAATGTTTGCTCAACTGTCAAGATATGATTCTGCAAAAGCCAAACTAAGGTACCTGGAAAGTGGGTCTCGGGGGTCAACTGGGGCTTTGCTGCTAGAGCAAAAACTCTAGCTTCCTCCGGGAGTCCGTCCCGGGGAGGGTTGGTCCTGCTTCGCAGAAAACAACCGTTCTAGCACACTCAGAAATGCACCTAGCAATATGCTATGAGAGCACTTTAAAAATCAGCACATGTTAATCAAAATCTAAATTGCCTTTACAGCAGTAAAAGCGTTGTCTTCCGCAAAGTGGAACAGCCCTTCCTGGAAAGACTGCAGGCAAAACTACACCTCGCACCGTAGCCTACACCACACTCTACAGACCATCATTACACAGCATATTGATTAAGCTGCAAACTCTACATTTACATGACATCCAACTACTTCACGTTCTTTTATTTTCGTTCCGCTTGTTGCTACTGCGTTACCACGCTCGATCACCCATAAACGCCCACAATGTCCCGCTTAAATATAAGTCTCGTAAGCGATAGGAGTAATGGTCTCAGGGATGTTCTCCTTCAGGCTCACGACTCGCGACTCTCGGGGCTTGACAGGCTGTCGCTTCAGCTCGACTCGCTCACCCTTCTCCCGGGCAGCAATCTTCTTGGCAGCGTTCTCCTTAACTCGGTTCAGGAACTCCTGTCGGCACTTGGAGTGCTTAACATGCTCGACTCGGAGATTCACTCGCTTCTCCAGGTATCGGTTGCCAACAACCTTGTACACAATAACACCGACAGACGACTTGGTCACGTTGTACACAATACCAGTCTTGCCGTGGTAGAACTTGTGGGGCATTCCCTTCTGGATGGCTCCGTTGGCCTTGATGTCGACAATGTCACCAACCTTGTAGACCTTCAAGTAGGTCGACAGATGAATGGTTCCATGCTTCTTGAAGTCTCGAGAGAAGGCGTATCTGGTGCCTGATCTGTATCCTCTGCTTTTACCCATTGTTGTCGGATGATTTGTGTGATGTTTTACTTTGAGCGAAGTTCAAACGTAGGTTTGGTGAAGAACCATTTTTCACTGTGACTGTTTTTTCCCAGTTGGCTGGAGGGTAAACTGGGCAGGTGAGGTTTGCCCAACTCAGCTTGGTTGTGCGGTTACCATACATGTTACCCTCTAGCTTGCCTCCGGCAGGAGGCCCACTCCGTGGAGGTTTGTCCCGCGAAGCGGGAACCTGAGCCAACTAGCTAGTAGTTGGCATACGCTGAATCAAACGTGTTATTCATACGAGCAGTTAAATGTTGCAACTGTGGCATAGTCAATTAATCTCTGGTAGCTATCTTTCCATATATCAGAAACTGATACCTAATAACATAATAATAGAGGTGAATTAATTAGTACTAGTTGGTTACATTGTTGGTTTAACGCTACTAGTTATTGTGCAAATATGTTAATACATCAAATATCCCAAGCATAATCTCAATTGGTATATGGGCCAAAATCTCCACAATTGGATTCAGAATCTTATTACAATAGGTTTTAGACATCTTATCCTCAATCATTAATATAATAGATCTAGGCTTGCGCGAAAAGCAGGTTTTTGTTTGTATATATGTATTTTTAACGACTCTATCGTTTTATAAACTCTCATTACTAGCATGTCAACTAAAGCCAGTATACCAGTATATTGAAGTTGGTATATTGTTCAAAATATATATTTCTATACACCCAGTAGGCGGGTATGTCAACAATATATGGTCTGTGGCTGACAGACTGAGTACAGGAGGTCATTTTATTAGTATCCAAGCTTCAATAGTAATCAAAGCTTTCACGAAGCGATCGTGATCCCCATACTGAGAAAAAAAAGCAGGTAAAGAGATCAATCGGCCGAATACCATCATTCCGCGAAGCAGAACCACCTCTACCCGGTAGGCGCCGCTGGAGGCAAAACTCTCTACGCTTACAATAACTTAAGCTCCCTGGCTATACATTAATACATAGTCACTACTACACACACTTGGACACCTTCTCATATTGTGTGTATATCTAGAAACCGTCGTTACATTTGAACATGCTACAAATTCATTTTTCTGCTTTTATTTTCGGTTGTGGCCTTGCTGGCAAAACAACTTACTCTTCCTCCTCCTCGGCAGCGTCTCCATCAGCAGACTCTTTGCCCTGGTTTCTTCTCTTAACTCGGCCAGGTCGTCCGCCTCCGTAAGGCGAAGTCAGAGCAAAGTCAATGTGCTTCTGCGAGTCCAGTCGGACAAGGAAAGAAGGAACATTGACAATCTGCTTGCCAACTCGGATGTGTCGCTGGGTGATGAGAACTCGAGCGTGGTGGATAGACTTGGCAAGTCCCAGCTTGAAGACCTGGGTTTGCAGTCGTCGCTCCAAAAAGTCCTCAGCTCGCAGAGCCAGCACGTAATCGAGCTTCATCTTGTCCTCAGGAAGAACGCCGACTCGCACCAGTCGTCGGATAAGGGCGTTACCCTCAAAGAGTCGCTTGGGGTCCTTCTCATCTCGGGTCAAAAGGTCTCGAGCAGCTCCTCGGATCTTGGAAAGCTGGAGTCCAATTCGGTAGATTTCTCGCTTGTTCTTGAGACCGAATTCACCGGCGAGCTTAAGCTCGGCATCGAGTCGCGAGCTGTCGTAGGCTCGTCGAGGGACTGTCGAAGTCTTCGAGTATCTTCTAGGGGCACTAGGCATGTTGGTTTGTCGGGTTGGGTGGAGGAAGAAATTGGTATTTTAAATTGTGTCGACTTGCGTTTGCCTACAAAGAGAGGGTTAGGACGCTTGGGTGGGTGTTGAATTTTTCAGATGTACATTTCCTGTTTGGGTCAAGGTGTAAACCCTAACTGATGTTTTCTCAATTTGGATATAGGTCTAGGGTTAGGGCTTATATTGCTGTTGGATGCACGCGTAGTACACGCCGTTTGGCACGCGTAGTTACACTGTCTGATTCTTGGTCTGTTATGGTCAGCCAAATTGCGTAGTGAATCTCGAACTCGCCTCCGGCTGGGCATCTCCCCAGGATGGGTGTGGTTCTGCTTCGCAGAATATCTACTAAGTAGCTACTACCTGATCTCGCTTATTTGGTGGCATCGGTTAGCCTCAACAGCAGTAGTGTAAAGCAGAGATGGCAGTTCTAAACATACTATTTCCGAACACTTTGATCTACTTAACCAGTGGGTATGTATTAGTTAGTTAATGAACCACAATTAAGATAATATTCTCTAAGCTCTCTACACCTCTCGCATTGACTCATCAATTCTGCGAATCCAAGTCTCCCAAGCCTGTCTATTTCTTTCCATTCACAGCCAAACTAAATCTAATATATTATTTGGTAATCTCTTCATTTCAAGTTTCCGTCCCACGATTCTTCCATGCCTGCGAGACAAGCGCTGCAGAGCAAAAATAGCTGAATGAAGCTCCGTCTGTTTCACAACTTCTCAAAATATTTGGGGCCCTTCGCCCTTATCTCTTATCGGGGTTAGGTACTGCACTATCTAAAACATTCATGTTTAGTATTCTACTTAGCAACTGCTTTTCAGCATTGACTATACAAGTCTTTGGTTTACAACTAGCCTTGATATTTATCATAGATTGTCATCCTTTCTTCTCTATTATTCCGGACGACCGCGTGGTTACAAGTGGCAACGGCGGTCGGATCATATGGGACAATATTATATATACCGTATAGCCGAGAGGTAGTGGCAAGGCGTCGTATCTCTACTTCCAGGAACGTTAGTTCACTCCATAATGCCTCCGCACCTCCTGGAATTGCCACCAGGTGTGGTTAGCAAGCTTGGTGCACAACCATCTATCCCTTCATTCCCGTCTTGCGTACTTGAACTGGTCAAAAACTCAATCGACGCTGAAGCATCAACATTAGAGATCAGTATAAACATCGGTCAGTCTTATATATCAGTGACTGACAATGGGACAGGCCTCTCTCGTGTCGACCTCGATCTCATTGGTACCCTACATTATACGTCAAAGATATATGATCCATCTGACCTTGTAAGTACGTATGGGTATCGGGGCGAGGCTCTAGCGAACATCGGTAGTATATCGCTTCTGACCATAGATTCTAGAGTAAAAGGTGGAGAGCTGCACTCTATAAGCATACACCAGTCCAAAAGGTACCCAGTAGTGGACTACTCTCCCTTCGAAGAGGGCCCGACCAGAAGCGAGCATAAACCCTTGGGTCCCGAGTTCAGCAATCATTTCAGTCGGGTGACTGTCCAAAGACTGTTTGCAAACGTTCCTGTCAGACAAAAGCTGATGCAAGAAGAGTCGGAAAAGATTTTAGATGATGTTAAGACCCACTTAATTCCTCTGCTGCTTCAGCATCCTGATCTGTCTCTCACAATGAAAAGCGAATCACACCCTATTCTTGTGTTGTCTAGCACCGCGTCTGTCTACAGCCGGGCAGTTCAGCTATTCCGGCAAATACATGGTCTAGATGTGGAAGAATGGCATCCAGTTGAACGAATTTCCGACAGGATATCTGTTCATGGTGCGATCGCTATGATCTCGCCATCCATTAAATGTGACGACTGCGTTTATGTCAATGAGCGATCTTTCAAGAACCCATCTCTCTTCAAGGAGATCTATGACCTCTTTTCAGCCTCCGAGTTAGGGAAAACAAAGAGAAGAAAAATCCACAACGGTAGGAAATCTTCTGAGCTCCATCCTTATCCTGCATTTATGTTATCTGTAGGTCTGTCAAAAAACATTCTGGAGAAAGTGGAAGACGATTTCACACATGGTCCGGTGGTTCGACAGGCTATAATAGACACAATTCATACCTTTATTGAATCCCGGTCATATTCGCGCCAGAAACGGCTTGGCTTTCCGGTAGTGAAGGAGAGTTGTTGTGTTCAGAATGATGACCCCATGCTGAAACTAGGCAAGCTTGTGAATTCAAATTATTTCTCCGAAGGATCATGTCAACAGGGTCAACGTACCAACCGGCAAGACTTGGAATCAGCGGAGGTCATATCTCAGGTAGACAAGAAGTTTATCCTGATAAAGCTCACTTCGCAAGATGCTCCAATTCTTGCCCTTGTTGACCAACATGCGGCCGATGAACGTATTGCATTTGATCACCTCATTAATGCATACATGTCTGATCCTGCTCCTATAAGAATCCAGCCAATTGTTGTATCTGACAGCTGTATTGCCTCTGAAATGATAAGCAGATTCTCACAGTGGGGGTTTAAAATCTCAGGCACTCGTTTGACACACTTGCCCCATCTACTTTTGGAATATCGTTTTGATATACCATGTATTGGGGATATTGTGGGCCAATGCTTGTCATATTTCAACAATTCTCCACCGTCACGACCCTCTCTGTCCAGCTGCCCAGATATTATTGTTAGTATTCTAACTTCAAAGTCTTGTCGAAGTGCAATTAAGTTTGGCAACCCTCTAACGCTTCCTGAATGCCAGTACCTGGTCGGCAAGCTTTCGACGTGTGATAATCCTTTCCAGTGTGCTCATGGCCGACCTACGATTGTTCCAATTGTAAATATTTCCAGCATTTTCAACGATTGATGAGAAATTGTAAACTCAATAATCAATATTGCATTTCTAATAAATATATGTATACATGCAGTGTTTGATTTGAAGCTCTCTACCAGTCCATTGCTTTCATGAGATAAGGTTTGTCAATGTCCAAACTTTCCTGAAGTTGAACACGAGCACCGACTCGCGAATAATAAATAGGACAGTCCTGTGACGTACATTCAATTCTGGACTGTGGATCAAGAGACGCACAATTTCTACATATCGCTTCAAGATCCATGACGGCTTTCTCTATCCCTTTCATTCGCTTTTCCAACATAAACACGGACTGTGGTCCATTTCTTGAACACTCGTCGCATATTCCAGGGTTGGCGATTCCCTTTCGGCAAACAGCACAAGTCGAGGATTTCATATAATGTCGCAGCGATTTGTCTCTTTGACCGTTTTTTAGATCAGCAATGGGCTGAAATCGATAGATTTTGGGCATACCTTCATACCACGATTTGATATCCGCTCCCAAAATGTTGAAAATTCGCTCCAAAGGAGGAATAATGTTTTTGGTTATATAATAATCAGCATCCAAATGCGAATGGCTATTGCTGAGAAGATCCTCCGGAGCCACACACCTATCCACCAATCGGGAACCTGGTGGGCCGCTTATTACAACGTATTTCACTCTCTCCCGATACTGGGGTTCCTGTCTCCCATCTTCCTGCATTTTCTTGCTACTAATATTAGCACCAGGAGGAAGCGTTGTGCCCTCTTTATATGATCCAATACGAACTTCTTTGTTGAAACAGAAATCCATTACGTTCACATTGCCCGTCATTATATTAGTCCACTCTGATAGAAGATAACTCTTGACTTTGGACAAGTCGTTTGTTTCAAAGAGTATACGAAGGCATTTCTCCTCAATACGCTGTTCAGCAGGAGTGCCATCTCGTCGAACGGTTTCCGTGCCTTTAGCATCAAACATAGGGGATTTTTGATCTGGGCTTTCAAAAGAATAGCCAACATAGCGTTTTTTAGTCAGTAAAACACAAGGAAGATAAACTTTCTCAAACTTCAATTTGACAGGTTCTGCATTCCCGGAAGTGATAGTCTCAGCAATGTCTCTTCCTATCTCAAATGCTTGATCCTTTGTCCTTCCAGGAAGATGCACAAAGATACTATCAGTATCACCATACACAACCTCTGCATCCCATTTCTCCGTCGATCGAATCGTTTCTATGGTTTTCTCTAGAATCTCCCTTCCGGTAAGAACTATGCTGTCAGCTATTTCAGAGCAAGGCATTCGTCCAGAGTATGAAGCTGAGGTATATCCATATGTAACATTAGCCGTGAGCTTAAGTGCCAGCTGGCGATTGTTCATACATTTCTGGAAGACATCGTCATTTAAATGGCGTTTCATACTATCCTTGACCATCATCCGGGTGCTCAGAAGTTCACCAAGCATTTTGGATAATATTGATTGTCTTATTTCCCGCTTAACATAGAGCATCCCGTTGGGAGCAATTGTTATATAGTCCTTCAAAAGCCCCAATAAGCCAGGGGCTATTTCCAGATCACTCACAACTCCCAGCTTATTACGGTCTTTAAATTTTTTCGCCCTTCCCAAGCAAGTAGAGTAGCAATAGTTATAAGCCATCATCACGGAGGGGTACAACGACTGGAAATCAAGAACCAGCACAGGAGACGTGTAGTAGCCTGACATCGGCTCCATCACTAAAGGAATGTACTCAAGAGCATTCTGCTGTCCAACCTGTTTCTTGTTTGGAGAAAACATGACAAAGTTTTCAGTTCTAACAATTCTGGCCAATAGAGATTCCACTTTAAACTGGGAGCCCCGCGACATGACAGAATAAAAATCAATTCCAATCATCTTCGCTTGCTCGCTATTCCTCCCAATCAATTCAAAATGATTAATTATTTCCAAATCATACGTTACGCGATTTGAAAGGTAATTATACCACAAGTCCAGGTCAGAAGCTTTACCACTTGTAAACCATTCAGTCAGGGCATCATAAGAATACTTAGGAAGTCGTTTATTAAAGGCGTGAAAATAAACATTCTCCATCGTATAGCTCAACAAATTGTCCTGCTCGTGGCGCAAAACTCGCCATATATTAAGCATATGGCGCCCCATTACCTGGAAAGCGGAAGCATGAGTGTAACCCCATTTATCTCCGGCCCTTCCAATATTTTTTTCCTTTACTCGAGAAAGATCTGAACACAAGTTTCTCTCGAAAGCTATGTTACATCTCTCAACAAGATATCCCCATGAAGCATTGTGAATCTCGTAACCAGTCAAAACGTCAGGGTCATGATAACGCACAATCCTAATTAAAGTGTCAATAGCCTCACTTTCTGATTCGGTAACTTGAACCGCGGCTTTCCCTTCAGCAGTGGCAGAGAGGGTTATCCTAAGCGCGTCACTACCTACAACAATAACACCTGCTGAGTACTTCGATTCGGTGAAGTCGCCATGAAATTTCCAAAATATTGCAGCTACTTCATCTGTTGCGGGATTGGGAAATTTCCCAGGTTGGCAATTGGCATGTATTTCAACTGCTAACAAGCTCATATACCGCACGTGAGAATACGAAACAATTAGATGTTCTTCCCCTTTCGGTTGTCGAGTTATGGGTCCCATCCTATTTCTCGTTGTGATTTGGTTTTGCGCTTCCATCCATTGTTTCAGTTCAGCTTGGGATGGTGGTCGCTTACTATATTCCCAAAAAATTGCCTTGGTTTGCGGATTTCCAGCCGGAGAATTTGGAGCTTGTAGAAAGTTAAAAGGTTCCAGATCGCTAGCCCGATGTCCTTTTAAGGTATATTCCACACCGGCATGCAAAAAAACTCCTCGCGGCACATCTTCTGGGTTGCTAAAATAGGGATCCGCATATTGCTTAGTAGCAATATTGTAGTCTTCAAAGGTGGACATGATCTCTGCCGTGGAGGGTGGAAAAACTCGAAGGCCTATCAAAGAAGAGTGAAGTGAAAAGGTCTTCCTGATTCTGTCCATCTTTCCCAGCCCATGAGAACTAAGAGAATTAGGATCCTGAGAAAGTGTTGATCGGATCGACTTTAAAAAGGTGCTGTGGAATGAGGGTGACAAGTACGAAAACCCTTTTTGCATAGATCCAGTAACTGATGATTTTTTAAGTCGTTTCGCGGGAGAGCGCAAAGAGTTGGAGTTGTCCAGGCGTTTGAGTCCGACTGCTTTAGGTTTGGTCTCGGGCTCTAATCCGGGTTCTTGCGGGTCCTCGTTTGTCCCAATAGATACATTATCGTCGCTTTCAGATAGCACCGTCTGGTCTATCTCGGAGAATTGATCGTTTGGTAGTTCTGGCGGTGCGTTACTGCCTATTGCTTGTTGTTGATGTTCTGAGCCCCGCTTAAACATAGCTTTTATGCTCTCAAATGTAGTAGGAATAGAAGCCATCTCAGGAGAGTCTACCACGAAATTATCAAAATTCTTTTTGGTTTGATATAAATCGTTCAAGGAGGCTGAAACCAACTTCTGCGTATGACTCTCATACTCATCTTGCTTGTTCCACTTTGGACCTTTACCTACTCGCGGCTGTGGTGGCGGCTCTCGATACAAATCTTCTCCAAGAAGCTGCCGTCTCTCCCAGTCCTCATTCCACAGTGCCTTCATGCTCGATACATACTTTGTCTCCATTGGAGTGGAGACATTACGCTCGATGAAATCATTATGAAGGCTTCGTTCCTCAACATCAAACCTGTTTTCTATCTCTTCAGCCAGAACATCTATTTCCAGGTCTGAGTGTGACATACGGGGAAATGTCGCTTCGTTCAAGAGACGTCCTCCTGACTCAGAGGCATACTCCGGGGGTACTTCTGGACGGAAACGGGCACTGCTCAAACGTACCCATCCACAGCCGTAGAGATTGTAGTCAATGAAAAATTGAAGTATGTGTGGAATATGGGACTCATACGGCTGGAGAGGAGTGTTCCACACTTTGCCTGTTCGCAGCAGCTCAGCACATCTTAGCGAGTAGGTTGGGTTTATTAGATAAATTTTCAAAAACGCTCTCCAGCCAACATGGAATCCGTAAAATGGCACTCCTTTGCAAAGAACAATATTGGCTATAAAGATGCTATTGGGGTCCCTCCGGTATAAAGTAGCCATTTCTTTATTCAGAGCATGATAGAGGTCCGTAATATACAAATTCACTAGGTTAGATGAAAGCAATCAGACTCAGACTCTTGTACACGAAACACTGAAAACTGACCTTTATCCTGATCCAGATCTCCCTTGTATTCTATGTAGAAATAAGGAAATATGTTGTGAACATGAATTGTCACATTGATTCCCTTATCTGTCGTTCCAAATATTCGCACAACAGGTACCTGAGGCAGTTTGATTTTTCCCCGCAGGTCTTCGTAAGTTCCTACGTCAACTCTCGTAGGAGGCGACTGATAGCTGTCCACATTGTTCAGCTGCACACTAATAAACGAGTTATTCGTTGTGCTGACCAAGGATTTGTTCCTCGCGTATGAGTATTCGTCAGTCGACATTCTCCATCGTGGTCAACGGCTGTACTCTATAGGACGTGACGATAGGGATGCAAAATATGTAGTGTCTTGGATATTCTTTATTTATAGTCTCTTTTGCTGATTTTTGAGCGCTCGTCCAGTCTTAGGAGTGGCGTTGTTAAACTTGTGGGTGTATCAATTCGATCCGCCAAGTTGTAACCAGTGGTGTACTAACTACAGCGTGCTCTGTACTAATAAACTACAGTGATCTGTACTACGTACGGTATGTGCTCTGGTCTGTGGGGTATATTTCTAACCCAAGTCGTGGGGTGTTATTCAATAATGGAGATTTGACGTCTTAACACACACTTATGGCCAACGAAAGCGACATTGGGTCCGACCCACAGAGTACCAGTGGTCGCGTAATTGTGTATCTGCGGTTTCCATTTGAAAGAAATGGATTTGTGGATCCAGAAAATGTATGTAAGACGTTGTCGGAATGGGTATTACTGCAAGAATAAATGAGGAATTTAGACTGACAAGGCCTATTGGGATTCAAGAAAGGAACGCAGTCTTTGGGAGTATTTGTCTCGAGTGGGTTCGAGCAGAAACGAAATAGATTGTAAGTGTGTCACTCTGTACATTTTGTGCCGTGTTCAATTAACAAACCATGGTCAATCCTCGGCTATTCTTTATCTTTCACTAACTCAAGGGAACAATCTTGCTCAGCGATTCCAAGTGTCGACTCCCTTTATACTACAGCAAGCTGCCTGGCTCTATGAGAAAGAATTGCAGCAGGTAAGAGCCCAGATTCACCGAGTGGGACGCTCAGGTCCTGCCAGGAGAGACTTGCTTTCAAACTCACCCCATGAAAGAAGGCATTCGGCTCAGGATCACTCTTCTTCTACCTCCCCACCACTCGACCAGAATCATGAGAAAGCAGCGTCTAATTTGAAGAGCAACCATCACTATTTATTTGATAGATCCAGCCATGCGGATGATTTGCACCCGCCTAGACAACAAAGTCCTGGGTCTAATGTATCGCCAAACTCGGGATCCGCCAATTCCCTGTCCTCTTCATCGTCTTTCGGTATACGCACGGCTAAGAACGGTGAATCTGCTGGAAGGAGACTGTTGTCAATGTCGCGAAATCTACCGCCTTTAGACCGAGGCGAGGACATAATGCATGAACTTGATGCCACATTTCTTACTCGAGCAACGCATCCAGACAATCATAATGATATCTCTGGCAACCGCAGTCCTAATAGTAGGGGCTCCAGCTTTACTGACTTATCCGAAGCTAGCGTATCTCAGTCAGCCTTGGAGGATGCCCTGTATGATCTTTCAGGATCATCTTCTGTCAAAGCTGGAAGCTAATGAAATATGTGAAAAGGGGTATTTTCTGTCTCTTTATATTTTGGTGTGTGTACCGAACTTTCAATGGCCCCCAACTGTCAAATAGATCGCCGTCAAACAAGCTTCGCCGCACATTGTGTCTTCAACCATCGCTGCGCCATGAACCACTGTTGCACTCCCCCATAGTGGCTTTGGTAATCGCAGAAGTAGCCAAACTGGGAAACTCTGATGTATCTCTTTTTCATCTTACACCTTGGACTATGCGCAAACGATTGGAAGGCTGTAAACATAGCTGTCGGCCAAAGTGCGCTTACTTAAGCTGACGAATGAACGGGGAGTCGAATGGATTTCTGCCATTTGACGATGGCTCAGCCTTCATCCATATGGTATAAATATGGGGTTAAAGTTGAATTACGAGTCAACATTGGCACTGCTGTGTGGCCCGCCTCTCCATCTGACCCCTTTACCATGTCTCATTCCTCCCTTTTTTCCAATGAGAAGAACATTGTCTACGTTGTGGTCATTGTCATTTATCCCTTTATAGGAGCTTTCTCAGGGGTCCTCCTTTGGAAGCAAGGCAGGAAAAATGCCAATGGTTGGATTTCCATGCTTGCTTTCTGTTTTCTGAAAGTAGTTGGAAGTATTCTTAATATTGTGGTCGGGTCCGAAGAAGCTGACGACCATATTCCTTCGGTAACACTCATTATTGCAGGAATGGTGCTTTTAGGAATTGCATTGTCTCCGCTACTTAATACTGGGTTAGCATTCCTGAGTAGAGGTTCAGACACTGTGCAGGGTGGAGGGTTCATCCAACAAAGGTTCAAGCAAATTGCGCGGCTAGTTATAATCGCTGCAATGCTCCTGTCTATTGCAGGCATTGTTCTTCAACGCAGGGCCAAGACTGACAGTACAGGTATTGTGCTGAGTAAAGTCAGCTCGATTTTGTATGCTATCGCATTGCTGTGCGTTCTGTTCCTCGCAATTCAATGCCTACTTCGGGGTGACAATGGATACAATTCTGCATTTAGGGCCTACCCTATTGCATTCTTGGTTTCTACTCCCTTTTTCCTCGCGAGAGTCGTTTACTCAATAGTCGGAGCATTTCAGGCGAGTAGTCAAGGTGTCCAGGCATATCACCCTTTTTTAGTCTCTATAATGGGGACTGGATCATCTACCTAGTCATGGCAGTCTTAATGGAGTTCATTATATCTATTATTTACTGCATGGCGGGTTACTATGTAGAGCTGCGAGCAGATATAGCAGTGCCATTAGAGTGCTCTATCAATGAACTGGCGCCGATGGGCCAAGAAGACAAATACTTGATTCATAAATAAAATAGAATATTTTAAAAATAATTGTTCATGAGGTCTCGTTTATTCCTTCTCGCATCATGTTTTTAAATCACACTTATTACAATGACACTGAAAATGCCATTGGCTTGTAAGAATCTTAGACCTTTCTTCATAAGCCAGATCCTCCATCATGCCGTAACAAATGAAAAGCTCCTGTCCACAAGCGATATCGTCTAGTGTCGTGAATACCATCGATCTGTCTATCCTCTCCTTACTCACGGTCGGTACACACTGATGGTTGAAGTAAGATGCAAGAGGTTGAATACTCGTTCCAAAGCACTCACTCTCCATGGTGAGTGGCAACTCCCATATGCCAAAAGCGTTACCAGCCTCTATCCCAGTTGTGTCACGAACCAGCTTGGCAGTGAGTACCTCTTTAAGTTTTGCTGGAAGGATTTTCGACAAGAATTCGAATGTTCTAATGTGTGAGGTAAGAAATTCGGGACATGCTATCGTTTGTTTATACTCGTTGGATTGTAGGCTCGAGAACCCCTCCCAGTCATAGATATCTTTCCCGCGTCTAGCATTATATGCCCGGTACTTCTTGACCAATGCAACTGTTACTAGCCGAGCAATATCGTGCTCTACTTCGTCAAGTTCTGGGATTTGTTTATGGCTTATCTTCGAGTCAACCGACGTATCCCACCGCTCGTTGATGATCTCCTCTGTCAATTCATTATCTCCTATCATGGAAGTTCTAGCAGATTGTTCTTTTTCCAGTTTGACATTTGTGTCTATCAGGTTCAATGTTTCACTTAAGATCCCGTCCTCATCCTCGGTGAGACTCCATCTCTCAATGCACACCTGGCTGCAAAAGTACAGCCCAGCATAAGCTCCTCCTTTCAACTTTCCCGTAACAACCTTAGGCAGCCTATATTTTAAAGTTTTCCCTCCGTCATACCTAAAGCACTGCGCACAGACCTCTTTTTTAAAACGCCTGAATATATTACCAACAAATGGGTTGCATTCTAACACCACCGTCCCTTTAGGGATATCGCAACTTGAAAAGTAACCCCTTCCACCGTAAGAAGTTTGGCGGATCTCTAGCCAGTTCATGGCCCTCTAGTTCCGGAGTATAAAACTCTCGGTAGAATTTTCAAGGAGCGAAAATCGACATTTGAAAGATCTTCTTGTTTCTGCATGCGGGTGCATAATCTTGGGGCCCGGCTAGCGATCCGTCTCAGCCGTACTTACTGCCAAGCTTATCTTCAAACCTTGTTAAAGGAGGAATATCAAACTTACTTCAGCATTCCTCTGAGCTACATATCACTTCAATCGCTGCTTCTGTCACTTTCGGTCCCAATTCTCTTTTGATATCCTTACTATAGTACTTATGAGTCCATATGAAGCTGTCTTCTAACTTGGCCCGTATTTCAAACTAAAGATATAAATGGTTAGTCTACAGTAACATACCTTATAAACCTAAGGCTACTTGAAAGTTTTATAACCAGCGGTGATGATTGACAGCTACCTCGGAGTTGACAAGATAAGCAGCCAGAACTCCACCCCAACTTCCATTGTTGTTGTCCTGAGCTGCAACAGGTACACCATTCTCTACGACCATATTAATAACGCCCCTGGTGTTCAAGTTCCACCAAAAGAGAGAAGAAGGGTTCTCATAAATCGCAACGGCATTATCTTGGCAGCTACCGTCAAGACCAAGACAGGTAGAGACGTTATTAAAAAAAGTCCAAAATCCCGACCCGTAAAGATACAAGTCTGAACCTCCATTGACATACGCATACCATGCCATTCTGCAGTTGGGATCATCGGTAGCGCAGTTAGAAAAAGTAGGATCATTGAACGAACTGTCAGAAGACCAGGGAGCGGGAGCCTGAGCAGGACCTCCAATACCTTGCCAGTATGGAGTCTCACACTGCTGCATTCCGATAAACAGATTCTTTGCCGAGTTGAAATTGTACTGGTATAGAGTATTGTGTTCAAAAGCTGTGCCAACCATCCACGTTCCGCCAGTAGATTCAACTAAGGCTCCTCGTCCCGTGGAAATAGTCTGATCGAAGTTAGTATCGAGATCATGGTCGGCAGTCCATCCCCACATGTCTTCAATGTAGACTGAGGCAGAGGGAGCCACGTGCAAAATCATAAATGCTGCCTGGCAGGGTGCTTCAGGATTATTACACGTGGTTCGCACGGTTGATCCTAGGGCTCCTCCGATTCGGAAGTGAGAGTTCCAGAGTGCGACATCACCTTGATTAGCACCAGCCATGGCAATTTCCATCAAAATACACCCTTCCAATTGCTCAGCGATGGTGAAAAGCATATCAGAGATTTCGACTGTTCCCCTTTCACCCTCCTTTCCAACTTGGACCATGACTTTGGGCGAATTGGCATCTGCAAATAACTTGCCGGTACCACTAATTGCCGACCAGACTTCACCAACAATCTTGGAACCTGACGGAATATTGACAGTATCGCTGACCAAATAAGTTCCAGCAGGAAAGAAAATAACTGCCCTTCCGGCGTACTCTTCTAGGATGCGGTTGATGTTGTTTGTGTCGTCAGTCACACCATCTCCGTGCACAGGAAGACCCCTTACGGTTTTGATGTTCAGCACCTGATTTACTGAGTACTGCTGATAAGTAGGGGGTGCTCTAATGTAGAAATCCCCGGCATAGTTCACCATAACGGGCGACCGCGGAGCTTTGTAGGTTACACCTAGATCGTGGATTGTCTGATTGTCCGCAAAATAAGCATTACCATAGACCCAGGTATCCTCAACTCCGCCCTTCAATATAGTATTTCCACCAGCAACGACTGTGTTTTCACAGGCAGACACTTTCATGTTCTGCAAAACTATAGAATCGTCAACTGTGGTTCCGTCAGTGCCATTCTGACTTTTAGTATTGAGAACAATGTGAACCGACTCCGCCGACGAATCAATCAGAGTCACACTTCCAACATTTCCGAATCCACCTGAAGTAGCATCTATGGCAATATACGTGTTTTTAAAGTTCATATCTTGCAAAACCATATCGAAACCATGGGAAATATTAATACCAGTTTTACAGCCAGTGAAAGTGATGCTTTTCAAGCTGTACTGCTGATTATTCATATCGATACCTATGGCACCGTTCACAAACTCTAGATCTCCCATATAGGTTCCCGAACCTCCCTCAGGTGTGGATACACCAATATCAGTATCGGTCCTCATGTTGAAGAGTACATTTGTTAACTGAGTCGCCTGAGACACTGACCAATCAAGCAGAGTAATGTCTTTATCTGCCCTGACCTCAGTGGTATCAAACACAAAATTCTTGATGCCCATAAAGAAATTGATGGTGGCATCATATCTTGGATCCCATCCCCGGACAAGATAGTCATTCGAAAACTCTCGTGAAGCCTTGATGGTGGGGCGGTTAATTGGATTTCCGAGCAAAACAGTGTCTACGTATATCTGAATAGTGCTGTTAAGGACATAAGTTCCTTCAGGGAAATAGACAGAAGCTGGGCCCCCAGTGGTACCGAGAACGCTGGTATTACCCCCTCGGCCACCTTCATCGATGGCAGCTTGGATAGCAGCCGAATCATCTGTCACACCATCTCCCTTTGCACCATAGCTCTTGACGTTTCGAAAGACTTTCCACGAATCACCATTGGGAATGAAGGGTGAGATTCCATTATGCTCAATGGCCTCGTACCAGTAAGTGGGACCAAAATGATCCTGAGTTGGTGCTGCTGAAACAGCTGAAAGCAAGCTGGAGAATCCCAAAAGTGCGAGGCCAAGTGGATTAACCATTCTGAACAAAAGGCAATTGGCTGTTTGTATGTAATAGCCAGATATCTATTCTCAGCAACGCCAATTTATATATTCCATTGATGAAACATTCTCAATTCCGCGACCCCGCACCGAATAACGCCTATTTTTTCTTTTGTCTCTCTTCCATCCGCTGTATTTGTATATGAGTAAAAAAAACGACTTGAAACGCCTAAAGTAAATAAAATTCAGTCCATCATCGGCAAAAAAGGGAGAAGCTCGTTACGAGGCATTCAGCTGATCTCCTTGATCTTCATCTCGGCTGAAGTGATCTTCCATGATCTGAGAGCTTGAAATTTAAAGCCAGTCGTAGAGTTAATGTTGAATGAGCACGGTTTAACTGGACGTAGTCAAGTCAAAGCATTACATTGTCTGTCCACCCGATCAGTGATACTATCCACAGTCCGCAATGAGCCCTACCGTCTTCTCGTCGAGATCATTCTGCAATTCTCATGATCTCTCACCAAATGTAACGTTATTCAACATTAAATGGTGATCCTTAGATCTTCGCTTCGCGTCTATTGCATATCTCCGTCTCTCCCCGTCAGGTCCATGCTTGAGAAGCATGTGGGAGCACAGCGGCATTAGAAGAAGAGAGGTTGATGCCAAGATGCTCAGGTCGTGAGCGACGCCGTTTGTTGGCATCTCATGTCTGGGCAGAAGCGACTCAAACGTGGGGAAGCCATGAGATGAGTAAGAAAAAAATGTTCTTAAAGTGAATCAGTTGGAAGAATTGTGACTCAAGTACCTGTCGTTAGAGCATTTCAAACTCAATTGCCCCAACCGAAACGTAATCTGCTCGCGTGCGTGACTTTTGAACCTTCTCGGTTACAGCTATAGTTTGTGTCCCTCTGCTCCCTGATCATTGCATATATTCAATGCAGGAACGTCTACAAACCTTTTCCCCTGGCCCCCCATATTCACGGCGCGAAAAGAGGAGAAGCATGAGGAACGCACAGACCTCAGAGTTCTAGGGTCGTACCCAAGCCAAAAGAGGCGATATGTTCCATTTGCAAATCAATTGGGGAAGTGTAATGGAGATTGAGTGGTAACGCGGGGTTTCGGAGTTATGACCACCTACCTCCCCGAAATTCTACCCCGACGATGGCCGTTATAATGCTTTGGTGGTTTGAAGTTGGGGTAATAGTAGTATTATAGCGTTTGGGTTCCTCCAAATTGCGGGAATATTTTTTCTTCATCAGAGCCAGAAAAGGGCTTCTCATTGGCGTGAACCGGGTATTGTTCAAACACAGTATCAGTCACCAATAGTGTGGTGAAGATTGTGCTGGTATATTTTGGCGACTGTATCCGCTTCGGTAACGGCGAAAAGAGGCGGCGTTGCTCGTCAATCGAAAGAAGGCCAAATCAGACACTCATCGCCGATGGTGCGGTGAAAAACTGAGGATGGGTAATTGTGTCCAAAGGAAGAATATGTAGCGTTACTCAAACTAGACATCGGACAGAAAGCACAGTCAATACAACACCCAACTCCAATCGCCAACGGCAAACGGATTGACTTTGTATTTAGATACCAATTTGTCTTCTAAAGAGCTGACTCTCACACAGCTTAATACTGAAATAAAGTTTTGCTGAGGATGCTGTCAGCGTCTAAGATGCAATAAACTACAAAGCCCTGAGAACTGTTTTATCTTACTGTGAAGCTTGATGGAATTACATAGCAGAAAGTGAGAGTTGTTACAGTTGTTAACTATGCCCGTTGGTAGGGCAGCGTCATGGGTAATACATACCATCCCATTAAAATGCAAGATACCAAAAGCTAACATCGTCCCTCAACTAAATTTGGCAGCCTCTATCCTATTTCAACTACGCGTTACTATGGTACTTACATTAACTTGAAGTGGTTTGGGGCCAACCGAGTTGGACCTGTAATCCCGAATTGGTCCTAGCATAATCTATAGATTTTACTGTCATCTTTTCAAAAGAATTACGACAAACTAACTAACTACCTGATAATAAGCTTAATTCATTCCACAACTGGGTTCCAAACCCCGAGCTGACTGACTTGTTTGTTCTTCCATTTGAAGGACTTCCTTGCAGAACTCAGGACTTGTTAATTGAAATTGAACCTTAAAAGGGCCAATCCTGCTAGAAGCCAAGAAAGTCTAACTAACTACGCCAACTAACATCTCCCCCACTCACCCTCCTCACTAACTCACTAACTCACTCACCAAACACGTAACGTGTCAGCACCCTAACCTCTCGCACCATGAAGCCTAGCGCCGGTGATAGTTAGATATTTTATTCTCTCTATTTAAGCTTCTAACAGTTTGTAACAACGTGTACGGCCTGATAAGCCTTCTTTAACATCGACGGCATAAAAATACAACGCGTGCTTTTATTCGAGGCATAAGAACGGAGTGTTGTGTATTAGACGACGCCTTTTGTTGAAAATATCTGATACCACGGCTCTTATCCCTGGACTCAACGGATCATTCGCATTATATAACAGATTCGAGTAGTCGTTTCGAATATTGCAACCCGAAATTTTTTTCTGTATTTTTGCTGGCTTGGAATTTAAAAAAAAGTTTTCTGCAGAAAATAGTTTGACCATGAAGTTTTCGTTGGCCCATACATTGGCGCTGTGCGTTACAGTTCAGGCACTTTCCGGGACCACTGGCTCTGCGGGAAGTTCAGACGTAAAGAAAATCACTGCCCCCAACGCTCAGGAAGCTGCGGAGCTCCATCTGGCAAATGACAAAGTGGTAAAAACAGCACCCAAGGACAATGCTCAGGAGTCTACTCTATACGAGTCGGATAAATTTAAAAAACCAGAACCGCGGGTCGATAGCCAGAAAGTAGATATCCCCGATTCTGAATCACTTGGTGATGAAGTAGTTGTGGCTACGACTGGTGACAAGCCGGTAGTAGTGAATGACTATGATCCTTATAACTTGGGCGTGACCCCGGACTCTAAAACGGACTTGAAGAAAGATTCAAAAGATGAGAAAAAGAAGGACTCGAAAGATGAGAAGAAGAAAGGTGCAGACACAAAAGACGAAAAGAAAACTCCCTCTAAAGACGAAAATGTAATGGTGGAGGCATCAGAAGGTTCTGACTCCTCCTCTTCCTCTTCCTCTTCTTCCTCCTCCGTGGTTTCTTCTTCTTCTTCGTCCTCAAAAGACTCTACCGAAAACTCATTAAAATCATCTTCCTCATCTTCTAGTGAAGAAGCTTACCCCCCTGCGGGAAAGACTGACAATGCATTCCATTCTTTTACTATGGCCCTAAGCATGATCGTCTTTTCGGAGATTGGTGACAAAACGTTCTTAATCGCTGCATTGATGGCTATGAAGCATCCTCGATTCATAGTTTTCTCTGCTGCTTTTTCGTCATTGATCGTGATGACCATCTTGAGTGCTCTCCTAGGACACGCTCTCCCTAGTGTGCTCCCCAAGAAACTAACCAGTCTGATGGCTGCAGGGCTGTTTGTGATCTTCGGGGCACGTCTGCTGAAAGAGGGCTTGGCCATGGATGCAAATCTTGGGGTAGAGGAAGAAATGGAAGAAGTGGAATCGGAAATTGAAGCTAAAGAGATGACTATTAGAAATGATGACTTAGAACGGGGAGTAAACGAAAAGCATGATTTGAGAAGAACAACATCGAGCCCAAAGGTTTCAGAAGATGGACTGGAACTAGGTGGAGGAGAGATCCCATTGTACAAGATGAGAACCAGGAGAAACCACCATCCTCCGTCGTTGAAAGAGAACGCTAAGCAATTTTTTGATGGGCTGGGAAACTTGGCCCAACTCGTTATTTCTCCAGTCTGGGTCCAGGTGTTCGTCATGACATTTCTCGGAGAGTGGGGTGACCGGTCTCAAGTCGCTACTATTGCCATGGCTGCGGGATCGGATTACTGGTTTGTGATTCTTGGATCAATTGCTGGTCACTGTGCATGCACTCTAGCGGCCGTGGTAGGCGGTCGGTTCTTGGCCAGTAAGATTTCAATGAGGACTGTCACCGTGTCGGGGGCTGTTGCATTTTTAGTATTTGCTCTTATATATCTTGTTGAAGGCATTACCATACCTTGGTAATAGACATAGAATATGAATATTTTATAAGGAAGCTTAATTACTAAGACATTTTACTTTACTGTAAAAAAAAAGGAAGATAGTTATAGAAACAGCGTTATTAATGATAGACAGCTATTGTGGGAAGTTCTCGAAAAAAAATGCGAACTCTGTGGATCGAACACAGGACCTTCAGATTAACTGAGACCGAAGTACTACTTCAGTCTGACGCTCTCCCAACTGAGCTAAGTCCGCAAGTATTGAAATTTTTAAAGTGCCTTAAGTAATATTATACAGAATAAATAATTTCAAAAATTTACTTTTTGGTTCTCTTTTCTTATTTCTGGGCTACTTTCCTGGAGTTTAAAGCTCCGATGCTTACCATTGAGGTCATATAATGTTGGGGGTTGACTTCGACGATATTTATCAGTTTGACAGCAACAAATTAGCGTCATAATGGTGTTCACATACGCTGATAGGACTAAAAGCAGTTCTCTTCTTGATAGAATAAATAAGCATAGAATATCAAATTTTGGAGTTCAATGAATTGCATATAGAAATACAATAATAAGCGTGATTCCATGCTTCACACTCATTCACATATTGGCCCGCTGCAAGCTCTTTCTTTCTTTCGTATGGTGCCGGATTTCCAATGGCGTTGACCATGAGCATATGGAAATCCTTAAGGCTATTTTGGGATACCTCGCGCGACTGAATGATGATGATAATGGGTACAAGGTTGACTTATTGAGTTTATGACAACGGTAAATCACATCTCGTTTCGAATTTTTGCGGATACTTTGAAAGTATCTACTGAAGTCTTGACTCATCTAGTATCACTGCCCATCAGGTTTGCTCTTGGTTTGCATTGAAGACTTCAGTCTTTTGTGTTGATGATACAAGAGAATCAATCGACGTTACCAAGGATCAAATGCCACTGAAATCATTGGCCATTGCACGATGTCAAGTAAAATCAAAACATCGATTGCGATCCCTCTCCGTTTTCAAATCCAACAGACTGACCTGAATCAGACTTTAGAATGAGCGTTACTTTCGCCGCTCATCCTTGGCTGAACCAGAGATCGTATGATCCATAACTATTTCAGAAGTGGATAAAGAGAATCAAGAGAGCTCTCAAGGTTCATACCTTACTAGGCCCACAACATCGCTCAAAAAATATAGTTGCCTCCTTGGACAATTGCTTCTCGCAACAAAACGCCCTGATTTTACAGCGACCTACGATGTATCCTCGTCTCCGACTTCATCTCTCTTCTTCTGGAGTCTCTCTCGCACCATTCTGATAATTGCATTGTCGGTTCGAGCTTCTAAGATCTTCAGTTTGGGCTCCAAGTCTCTCTCCAAGTCCCAGGTTACACTCTTGGGCTGGAGTTTGGACAAGTCCAAAGGCTCGGCCGTCTTTTTCGTCAAGTCAGCCAAAGCTTTCTGTCGTATTTCATTCGCAACCACTTCAACGGTTTCTACGTCTTCGTCTGGAGCATTGTCATAGCCCACCCTAGTTTCTCTGGTTTCGATGTCAAAGTTCCGAGATTTAAACGCGCTATTTTGGATATTGTAGTCCTCCGGTCCTAGCACCTTTTCTTCAACTTGTTCGCTTTTCCTCTTCAGACCCCTCAACTGGGCTAGTCTTTCCTTTCTATTTTTCGCCTGTTCTTCTAAACTGGCCATTTTGCCTTAAACACCAAATAACACTTGCAAATTAAATATATGAATCAATGTGTGGGGTGGTGGGTTGAAATTTGAAATTTGAAATTTGACGAAGATATGCAAGAGTCCCCTCATCAACTTTGAAGTGCAGAGGTTTTCGACATCTTTTTTCACAATGTCAGCACTACCGGGCCTTAACCTAAACCAGGCTGTATGTATTGGAATCAATAGGTTTATTTTTCGTGTACTCTAACCAGGCAAATGAGTCTACTCAAACGTTGGAACTGGCAGCCGGTAACGAATGGAGGTTCGAAGTTGGCAAGGATTCAAAGCTGGTGGTCAAAATTCAAGATGGAACAGCCGAAATTTTTGGCACTGAACTGGCAATTGGCCAGGAATATACTTTTAGAAACAAGAAACTGGCCATCTATACATGGCATGGATGCACTATTCAATATAGTGGAGATTCTCAGATAAACGAGTATACAAGCGAAGAGACACCGATGAACTTTTACGCAAATCTACATTTCGCACTGGAAACGAAGCGCAACGAAAAGAATCCACCCTCGGTACTTGTTCTGGGTCCTCCAGACTCAGGTAAGTCATCTCTGTGTAAGATTCTTTGCAGCTATGCCAACAAAATGGGCAGGTTTCCAATGTTTGTAAACCTCGATCCGAGCGAAGCAGTGTTTTCATGCCCCGGTGGTTTGGCTGCTGCGCCCATTTCAGACATACTCGATGTGGAGCAAGGATGGGGATTCACGCCTATAAGTGGCCCATCGCTGCTCCATCCCAAACAACCATTGGTTCATTGGTACGGCCTCGAAGGACCATATTCAAATATTAAGTATTATTCAAACGTAGTATCACGTTTGGCCCTGGGGGTGCGAGCTCGACTGGACAACGACCCTGTAGTTCGAGAATCTGGAGTTATCATAGACACGCCTGCCATCATCGACAAAGAACAAGGGTACAATTTAATATCTAGCATAATCGCCGATTTCAAGGTTGATACTCTGGTAGTTGTGTCGCATGAACGGTTGTATTCAGACATGGTCCGCAAGTTCAGGGCAAAGGTACCAAATATATTGAAAATGCCCAAATCAGGTGGTGTGGTTGAGAAGGAGCCAGCATACGTCAGGTCAGTACAGAGTAACTCAATTCAAGAGTACTTTTACGGCAGTCCAAGCCAGACACTCTCCCCTTACACCACCAGTGTGGATTACTCTGCCGTGACGGTTTACAGGATAGCAGAAGAAAAATCGCAAGAAAACTTGTCCTTCTTGCCAATCGGAGCCGACGAGGAGCAAGAGTCGGCTGTGGCAAGTTCCAAATCACAGTTCCTTGTAAAATTAGAAACATCTTCGATTCTTCAGAATTGTGTGATGGCCATGTTAGACGCCCAACGTGAAGATCCAGTTGATGTTTTGGTCGAATCCGAAGTACTTGGGTTTGTCCATGTGTATGTATATTTCTTTCTCTATCACATATTGCCAGTTCCCGTATTGAAACTAACCAGCGTTGAAGCCGACGACACGAAGAAAATTTTGAAAATACTAATGGCCGTTCCAGGTCATTTGCCTCAGCGGCCATTTGTAATTGGAGATTTCAGATACCACGAATAAAAAAGAGATCATTCCAGTCATAATTTATACATATAATACACACATCGTCTTTCTATTTATTCTCTCAACCCTTTGATAAAATTATCCAGGTTGTATTCATCCTCGTATTCCTTCTCATCCCACAATTCTCCTAACTCATTCAATACATTAGGTTGGCCGTTTGTTCGCAGTTGACCAGTCTCGTCCAGTCCGTCTTCATCGGTCTTGCTCTTACCGTTGGACTGATCGATAGTCTCCAAATCATTGGCATTAAACAAGTCCAGAATCTGATCCGTATCCATAGAGTTCAGTCCAGAGTTTTGCTGGTTTACAATTGCAGAGGCAATGTTCAGTTTAAATTTCTGCAGTCCCATGATCTTTTCCTCTAATGTGTTTCGGGTGATCAGCCTATACACATTCACAACCTTCTTCTGGCCAATCCTATGAGCTCGGTCCATCGCCTGTAGATCGTTCATGGGATTCCAATCATGTTCAACAAATATAACAGTGTCAGCGCCAGTCAAGTTCAACCCCAGACCACCCACATGCGTTGTCAGAAGTAATACATCAATCGAAGGATCACTATTAAACTTCGTCACAATATCTTGGCGGTTTCGGGGATCAACACTTCCGTCTAATCTCATATACGACACATTCGGCAAGTGCTTCTTCAACAGATCGTTCTCAACCATGTCCAACATATCCTTGAGCTGGCAGAATATTAATGCCCTATGCTGACTAGCGACTCCGTTGGTGAGAGTGGCCTGAATACTAACGTTCTCCGAGTTTTTTCCGCTTCCAACAGCAGGCTCATCGAGACCTATACCACAATCATTAAGCAATTCCTTCAATGCTACCAACTTCGGGGCATATGAGATATCTCTAATATTCTGGTTTTTAACTCTCATCTCGCCTACAATCTTGGCATATTGGGGGTGATTGGGATTGAGAACAAGTGCGGGGTGATTGCACAACTTCCTCATATACTGAAGTGCTTGGAAAATATGCTGTTTGTTTTGCTTGTCTTCCCGTTGCGCAAGATCGTTTTCCACTGTAGATTTCTGAGACTTGGTGAACTGCTCGTACAACTGCTTCTGCAGGTCGCTAAGCTCACAATAATAGTCCTGGATGATCTTTGGTGGCAAATCTGCCAAGACATCTTCCTTCATACGTCGCAGCATAAATGGCAATACTTGCTTGTGCAGAGCTTCCAAGGCTAAAGCACCCGCTTCCTGCTCCTTTGATGAACTCTTGCTATTTTTGCTAGCAGCAATGGGTTTAGCAAATCGCTCATTGAATATCTTCTCCGTACCTAAGAATCCAGGCATCAGGAAATCAAACAACGACCAAAGTTCCAGAACATTGTTCTGAATTGGAGTACCAGAAAGAATCAATCTATGGTACGCACTAAATGTTTTGACAGCTTTGCTCAATTTTGAGTTTGCATTCTTGATGATATGCCCCTCATCCAGTACACAATAGTTGTAATTGTGAGCACTCAGAACATTAATATCATTTCTTGCCACGTCGTAGGATGTCACAACTATGTCTGCATTTGAGATATCATTGACGAGAGCTCGGCGGATAGCCGGATTTCCAGCATAAACGACAACCTTTAGAAAAGGTGCAAACGTGTTAATTTCATGCTTCCAATGGCCAGTCAAACTGGGGGGGCAAACAATTAACGTTGGTAGCCGTCTACTTTCCACGCTCTTGGTCCGCTCATGTTCCTGCTGTCGCATGTGGTGATCGCTGGCAACGATGCAAATAGTTTGAAGAGTTTTGCCCAAGCCCATATCATCGCACAAAATACCGTGCAAGTGATACTTGTTCAAAAATGCTAACCAATTCACACCCTCTTGCTGGTATTTTCTCAAATCTGCCTTGATAGCCACAGGGATCGCAAACGGCTTGACTTTGCTGACATCCATCATCTGAGATATGAATTCTCGCTCTCTATCTCGTCCCTCGAGCAGCTTGGCAGACATCCCTGGTGGGTCTGGAATTCCAGCTTCCAGGGGAACAAGCTTAATGATGGATGCAAATGTGGTAGTAGCGAGAAGTCGAACTCCTTGATCTGAGTCACTCATCCTACCCAACACTGGCACGAGCAGGAAAACAACGTACGGAAGAATTTCATGGCCCATAGTGGCCGTCAAATGATATATACATTCGATAGCACCTTCTCTGGCATGTAAATTCAATGCATCCGAGACCATAGGAAGGACATTTTCAACCAGAGATGTTATACCTTCGACCGTAATAACGCTACAAATGGTAGCAAAACACTTAGCTGCCGCGTAACGGAGAACTGAAAAGTTGGACGACAAAGTGTTCTCGATGTATTTGAAGTACCCGAGGAACTCTTTGCGCAAACCAACGGACAAGAATGGTAGCAACGCTCGTATAACGGAAAGAGCATCGATAATTTCTTGGCCTACCGTGGACTCTGCCGATCTAATATCAGAAGGCATTCTGTCTGGAGATTCAAGGTAGGAAAGCGGTCCAAACATGCAGTCCTTCAACTTTGGCAAGACATCAAAGAGCCTATCGCCATGTCTCTCAGCAAGCACCTGTAGAACCGTTTTACCACCCAATCGTTTAACTCGAGCAGCTTTTACTTCTCTTTGATGAACAATAATATCAGCAACATCAGCTTTTGATTCTTCTTTCCTCAGAGAAAGAATAATGTCCTCGAAAGCCTCATTATGATGAAATTCGGGAACTTCTGACGTATCCACACAGAGGAAAGCACAAAGATTTTTGATAATCTTCTCAGCGGCTACAGTCTTTTTCACCTCCATAAAAGACGTGACAAGATTTGCCACCGAAAAAGCTATTCTTTTCTGCAGCTCTTCTTCTTCCTCGCCTTTGATACTCTCCATCATGCTTCGTATAATGGGGTTCAGCTTTTTAGGCAAGCTACTCAGGTACACATAGCATGAAGCACAGGCAGCATTGATACTGGTATTCCTTGCAGCCCGAAGTGCCTTCGCCTCGTCGATAGCATGCCTTACATTTCTGTTTGCATCGTTAAGTACCTGTGATGCAGTAATACGGTGAGCAGTAGACATCCCTCGCTTGAGTTTTTCAAAGGTCTCATTTGAGAGTTTTTCTGCGGTCTGCAAGCTGAACGCATCGGGACCTGCCTCTGGTTCACCCTGCACCACAACGGCGATAGTAGGTATCTTGCTTCTCGAGACTTTCCCCACATCCACAAATACATTAAGGAGTGACTGGCACTGAGTTCTCACAGCCTTCAGAGAAGGAATAAGATCCCTGTACACTGTCTCACCCTCGAAGTTTATAACATTCATAAACTCCTCTGCGAAATAGGAAGCAAAAGGAGCGTTGATGTCACCGATGGCATTTTTTCCGTATTCCTCCAGTATAATTGGGATAATTAATTTCCTGGTGGAGAAGGGTGAATCCATGAATTTCATCAATGGTTCACGCAACGTGTCAAGCTTAGATGGCTCCCACAGAGCTAAAACTCTGCCAAGTGCAGTACTGGCTGCTAGTTTGGTGCGCAGAAAGACAGAGTATCCGACCAATTGTACATCTCCTAGAAACATCGGATTGTCAATATTTACATGAACACTAGCAGGGATAGCTGGGGCTGGGTTAGTCGCCGCAGCAGTAGTGTTCCTCTTCCTTTTGGTTCCCTTTTCATTTTCAGACTTGACCTCAGTCATTCTATACGTCGCACCGGATGGTTTTATAAATAAGGATGTATCCATCTTATAAGCGTGTCGTGCTGTTCCGATTGGAGTCATGAGCAGCGTCAACACAGCAATCAAATGGTCCTGGAACAATGAAGTGACAGACAAATTCTGCGTTTTGACAACCTCGTCTAGCACTTTATTCCAGAGCTCTAATGAAGACTGTAAAACAGCTTCATTCTGCTCAACTAAAAGATTTTGGAAGAGAAGTCTAAGCAATCTACCGTCAATCCAGTCCTTTGACCCAGGACCTCCCACGGACAAAAAGGTTTCGAGGGCACGCAAAACTGCCTTACGGACATTAGTGATGGAATGTCTCAAAAAGGGATACAGTCTCGGCACCAACATGGAAAACGAATGTTCTGGGTCGTCTATGCAGCTTTGTTTTATTTTTTCGAGAACAACGGGAAAGGCACATAGCTTTGCCAACAGGTCCATGAGATTTCCTATAGAAGCACTGAGATCATCTTTCAGGTCTCCTAAACAATCCCAGATAACATCTAACAGTTGATTGATCGAATCTGGCCGTTGTTCCACGAAGTCCTCGGCAATGGGAAGCAGGGTAGCGGCCCCCATTGCTTGAACGTCATCATCTGTCTCCTTGAGGCCGTGAAGGACACATTCCACAAGGCCATCGAAGTACTTGTTGCTCTGGACGAGGAGATCGCGCCTAACTGACACAAGATAACGAAGACCCAGCATACCACCATGGCAAGCCTCCCACAGAGGGAAATCTAAACCCAAGTCCTTTTGGAGAACCAGTTTTCGCAACACGTTGAAAGTGCTATAAATAACGGACTCTGGCAAATATAAGAGGAGGGCACCCAAAGCCTGTGCAGCAGACTCTCGAACTGGGGCAACAACCTGGTCCGAGACATAGTCGCCGAACCTATCCATGGCAAAGATACAGCATAGACGGCAAGATAGGTCTTCCAGCCATTCTTTGTTTCGATTGTCATTTTCCGCCTTGGATCTTCCCAGGATTCGACCAGCCCCAGCTCCATGCACTCTAATAACTTCTCTGAGCCCCATGACAGCTCCGTGCCGCGTTTCCCAAGCAGGGTCGAAGAGGTCTACCATTAGCAGCTCACACAGTCCTTCAAATGGCCACACTCGCCCCGCACCAGAGCCATGCATGGACAGCAACGGCGATATCTTGGGCGCCTTGTGTTCCAGAACTACTTTATTGTTGTGCGACTGTGACGAGATTTCCATTTCGTTTTGTGGAGTGGAGGGGTCAGAAAGACTTTTAAGGGGCTTTTCGCCAGCTATTTTGCGAGCAGCTGAGCTTTCGCTCAGATCGACGACCCGAACTTTATTGGCGGCAGCTTTGGCATCATTTTTTGCTTTTCGCTTGGCCATGGCCCGCATGCGGGCATTGGGGATGGCAGAGAGGCCTCCAGCATCTCCGGGAGTCCCTGCTGCAGATGATGGTTCACTAGGCGGTTCACTTTTAGCAGCTGGCGAAGGAGACTTGGTCCGTTCCAGTTTCACAGCTTCCAGCTTGACATTGGCTTTTACGTCTACATCACTCAAGAGCTCGTCATCCATGTACTCTCCCGCCATGCCGAGCTTCTGTTTCAGGCTCTGCTTCTGCCTCTTGAGTCGCTCGACTGGATCGAGGTCGACCCACGGATCATCGTACTCTTTGCCTGCTGACCCCACGAGTTTTCCACCGTTGCGCAGAACCATAGTGAAGTCGAGAGATGCAAAGTTTAGTAGGTCAGTGGACTCGAGGTCCTCAGAATCCTCGCGCTCGGACTTGACTTGAATTTCTACATTATGCTCGTCCGAATCTGGGTCCCAGATCGGAGCATTGGCGACAATTCCACCAATGGCTCGGACCGATGCAATCCGAGTATCCCATTTCTTAGAACGTAGATATGGGAATACGCGGCCCAGGAGGTTCAGTAGGTCCTCTGGGTGTAACTTCTGCACATCTGCCAGCTGGTCTGCTGCTGTATTCCGTACAAAGGCAGACGACCCTGTGTCCAGTAGGCTAGTTAGTTTTAGTGGTGGGATGATGATGACCTGAGTTGCCGTTCGTTTGGGCAAATTAGTTTTGTTCTGGTCGTGGATCCACTTTTGAACAATTATAAAAACTTACAGCACTAAACGGTCGAGTCTGGTTAGCAGATGTCATAAATAAAATAATAAAGAAAAAAGAACATTGAAGAGATTCTACAAAGTCAAATCAATATGACACTTACCTTGACATTGTGTAGCAGTGTTACCGGGCCGTTTCGGGCTCGAGGTGTAGTACAAGTCGTACGTTCTATAGGTTGATTTTGGAAAAAATGATAATAAAAATCTAGTCCAGGGTTTTTGCAAAATCAAAATGCCATGCTATTCGAAAGCTTTAACGGCCTTTACTGAATGGGTTTGCCTTCAGATCCTCCCGTTGGATTGGATTGGATCGAAATCTTGGTCGCGGTGTGTTGATAAAAATTAATCAAAAAACCTTAGCGACCTTACCCCGGATTTTAAACGCTATGTGTGTGGTGGTGGGTTTTCTGCACCTACAATGTTCGCTATTCCGGGCACCTTTATATATTTAAACCCTATAGTGGGATTAGGTGGCCCCGAATCGCTTGGGGGGCGACAGGCAGACATAAACTTGTCAACAAAGCCTAGATCTGAGAGGCCGGGTAACTTAACAGAGCAAAAGTGTGCATAAAGTGTGTGCTATGGCTTGCATGATGGTGAAATTTATTTTTATCGAAGAAAGTTGAAAAAAGGTCTGAAGCAGGTGTTAATGAGTTTCTTTCCCAGACTCTGTCTCTCAAAGAGTCTCTTGTCTATGCGTAAAGCAGATCTTGTTGCAGACTGAATAGCGAGACTGTCAACTGTCCTTTTTTCTATCCTGCGTGCGTTTCTGCCCTGCTGGTTTGGGCGGCGTTCCCAAAGCTGGTTTCTCTGCTCCTATCATTTCTATAAAGTTTCTTTCACTCAATGCATAACATTCCTCTAAAAGATCACCACTACGACGACTCTAATTTCCAATCTACACACACTTGAGTTGAGCAATCGCTAGACTTCTATCTACCTATCTACGCTGACCCCTCGTGGACCTGCGAAGCAGATGCCCGCGTCTTTCATACCTTTATAAGTGTACAGATTTTTATGTAGTTGAGTTACTTAACTATGATAACTAAATGCCAACGCTGTTCAGTCTTTACCCCGTATCTCCAGTTCTTGAATCATTGCGCCAGTTTTAGACTGATGATTTTTACTTTATTTCTCTAGTTTACTCTACTCTATTCTACTCTACTCTACGCAGTTCAAAGGGGGTAATACGTTCGAGACTCCTTCTTCTCGGATATAGCCAGCCTACATAAGTCCCGCGGACCGTTTTTTGTGATCTGATATGTCAAAAAGCTTTGGCGGGTTAACGCAACGTTACATAATGACTGAGTTTTTTCATCGGACATTTTAGTCATTTTTTTTTCGATTTTTTTTATTTGTGAAAAATTCCTCTATAAACCCCCCAAACCTGCAAATAGTCATACATTTGACCGACTTCAAAACTGCAGTATAAAAAGAGAACCTGGCCACACAGTCGGATTTCTGAAAAATAAAACAGCAATAAAACAGCAGATATTTATAACAGTGACTTTGAAAGGTTAGCTTCAATATTTCACAATGTCTACTCCTACTACATCAAATGGTAAGTATATACTCGAAGACTCTGTAGAATCAGGCAGACTTATATCCGAGAGGTTTTTGCCGGATATGTGATTGGTGCTCTTCACAGATGCTGTAACTCAAATGACTCGGTAGAGATATCGTCGAAATCGAATTCTCTGTGTGAAACACAGTAAGAGCACTCTGAGCGCTCTGAGCACTACGAGCCATCGGCCTTCTGCAAAGCTTAGAATCCCGCGAAGCGGGGACAACCCTCCCTGGAAGGGCCCGGCCGGAGGCCAGCTTGAGATACCGGCGGACCGAAATGATGAGTTCACGACTAACCAAGGCCAAAATGTGCGATCAAACCCTTACGGACCTAACCCCCAGGACTTTCTGTCAAACGTAGGCCGATTCCAGCTGATCGAGTCGACGCTCCGAGAAGGAGAACAATTTGCCAATGCATTTTTTGACACTGAAAAGAAGATTGAAATCGCCAAGGCCCTGGACGATTTCGGTGTCGATTACATCGAGCTGACTTCGCCTGCTGCCTCTGAACAGTCGAGAAAGGACTGCGAGGCTATTTGCAAGCTTGGACTCAAGGCCAAAATCCTCACTCACATCCGATGCCACATGGACGACGCTCGGCTAGCTGTGTCTACCGGAGTGGACGGAGTGGACGTCGTTATTGGAACCTCGCAGTTCCTGAGGGAGTACTCACACGGCAAGGACATGAACTATATTGCCCAGAGTGCGGTAGAAGTCATTGAGTTTGTCAAGTCACATGGCATTGAGATTCGATTCTCGTCCGAGGATTCGTTCCGATCCGACCTCGTTGACCTGCTCAACATCTACAAGACCGTCAATGCCATTGGTGTTAACCGAGTGGGTATTGCTGACACTGTGGGGTGCGCTAACCCTCGACAGGTGTACGAGCTGGTGCGAACGCTCAAGTCGGTTGTCTCATGCGATATCGAGTGCCACTTCCACAACGACACTGGCTGTGCCATTGCCAATGCCTACACTGCTCTGGAAGCTGGTGCTACTCTGATCGATGTGTCGGTGTTGGGAATTGGAGAGCGAAACGGAATCACCCCTCTGGGAGGATTGATGGCTCGAATGATTGCTGCTGACCGAGACTACGTGCTGTCCAAGTACAAGCTGCACAAGCTGCGAGATCTGGAGAACTTGGTGGGTGAGGCTGTGGCCGTCAACATCCCCTTTAACAACCCGATCACTGGGTTCTGTGCTTTCACCCACAAGGCCGGCATCCACGCCAAGGCTATCCTTGCCAACCCTGCTACTTACGAGATTCTGAACCCCAGCGATTTCGGTCTGACTCGATATATCCACTTTGCCAACCGACTGACTGGCTGGAACGCCATCAAGTCTCGAGTTGACCAGCTGAATCTGCAGCTTAGCGATGCTCAGTGCAAGGAAGTCACTGCTAAGATCAAGGCACTGGGTGACGTTCGATCTCTGAACATCGACGATGTTGATTCGATTATTCGAGAATATCACGCCGAAGTCACTGGAACCCCAATTGCTGATAGTGAGGTCGAGCCTGCTGCCAAGAAGCAGAAGGTCGAAGAGGCCAATGGCGAGGCCAATGGCGAAGCCAACGGTGCTACTGCTTAAATGCTAGGTTAACCAATTTGTATTTATGTTACACTAGTTATATATTGGAGAGGTTTTTTTTTTTTTGAACGAAGTAATATCGCTTTTTCTTTCCGTAGCATGCTACGAAGGACTATCTTAACAGGATTTCAGTCATCTCTCAATCGAACTCTGACCCATCACCCCGCATTGAGATCTTATCCGTATGTGGTGCGGCTGTGCATAGCTATTAGAAAGAGGTAACTAGTAATAATAACTTGGCATCCAGTAGCATGGAATCCAATATTTAGCTTAGGTTTCTCTGCGTGTGAACATTGCTATACTACTCAGTTACTTTACAGTTAGTATAGGGATGTATTCTGGATGCTTGAGTATCTGTCTAGGTGAATATTAACTTGTTGTACGACGCATACTTACTTTATGGGAGCTATGTAATCATCCTATAGGTATCACATACCATATGTTCGCTAGTACTTCACTATCTATTTTTAAAAAACAATATCACTGAGAGATATCAGTGTCATTTTCCACTTAGACGTAAAAAGTCTACTTAACTAATAACTTTCGTTCTATCCATCCTTAGAGTCCCCTGATTTGCCCGGACAATTTAACCCATTGCTCTAGTATAACCAACTGTCCAACCATCACTCGACCACCCCACGTTCTCGCCCGCCCGAGTCCCAGAATTACACCCCACGTAACATTCAGCACCGAAATCTAATGTTTTAGCTGCCTCCCATCACCATATTCAACCATAACAACTGCGTTCTAAGGTGAACTACAACAATGGCTGGAGAGGCTATTTTCCGTAAGTAAAAATCCTCAGGGAGAGCATGCATATGTCAGAATATCTGGGATACCCAGTAAAAGGCATTGGATACGTCGTGCTTGGCTCCGTCCATTATTGACTTCTAACAAGGCTCTGCGGAAATGTCCTTGGTGCAATTGTATATTGCCAGTGAAATCTCCAGAGACGTTGTTTCATCACTAGGCGAGCTCGGCCTGCTACAGTTCCGCGATCTCAATTCCAAAGTGTCGTCGTTCCAGCGGGCGTTCGTCAAAGAAATCCGAAGGTTGGACAATGCCGAACGGCAGTTGCGATTGTTCCAGAAGAACCTCGCCGCCCATGGAATTAAGGCTGTCGAAGCAGAGGAAAATGTCCCAGTGGCCAGCAAACCCAGCGATGTGGACGAGCTATTGCTGAAATTGGATTCTTTGGAGGAACGACTTTTGCAGCTAACCGAATCTGAAGAGACTTTGATATCGAGAAAAACCCAGCTTATCGAACTGCGTCAGGTGTTGAACAACTCGGGCCAGTTTTTCAGCGCAGCTCGAAGCGATCAGCATTTTTCGTCGGCGGACGGTGCCCAGAACTCTGAAGAAGCACCTCTACTGGCCGATGACGTAGAAACTGGTGATCAGGGCGACAGTTTGCGCCTGCGAAACGTTTCGTACATTGCCGGAGTTATCAACCGTAAGAATGTGTCTGCCCTGCAGAGAATTCTTTGGCGAGCTCTGCGAGGTAACCTCTATCTTTCTCAGGCCGAAATCGTGGAGCCCATCTACGATGTAAAATCAAAGGATTTTGTACTCAAGAACTACTTTATTGTATTCAGCCATGGGTTTGATTTAGTGGAGAAGACCAAGAAGATTGCTGAGGCTCTAGGGGCTCATTTGTATGGAGTCGACGAAGAGGCATCGCTGCGAAGGGAGCAGCTCGACGAGGTCAACAAACAGATTACTGATATAGAGGCTGTGACAAACAACACTATTTCCACTCTGACAACCGAGCTACAGCTAATCGGTCAGAAGCTGTCGTATTGGTCCATAATAATCGGCAAGGAGAAAGCGATTTACGAAGCACTGAATCTGTTTATATACGATCAAAACAGAAAGTGCCTCATTGCCGAAGGCTGGGTCCCCACGGACGAAATCCAGACTGTGCAGTCGACTCTGCGCTCTATCACCCAGAGTACAGGTGTCGACACACTATCTGTGCTCAACGTTTTATCCACAAACAAAACACCTCCCACATTCCACCGGACCAACAAGTTCACTTCTGCTTTCCAGGCCATTGTCGATGTGTACGCTACAGCAACCTATAGAGAAGTCAATCCGGCTCTGCCTACGGTGATTACCTTCCCCTTTATGTTTGCCATTATGTTTGGTGATCTGGGGCATGGCTTTATTCTATCGTTAGCGGCGGGGTTGCTTGTGTATTTTGAAAAGAAGCTAGACAAGATGAAGAAAGACGAGATCTTTGAAATGGCCTTCAACGGAAGATACATTCTGCTGCTCATGGGAGTGTTTTCCATGTACACTGGATTAATGTACAATGACGTGTTTTCCCTTTCGATGAACTTGTTCAAGTCAGGCTGGGAATGGCCTGAAAGCTGGGTCGAGGGTGAGACCATCGAGGCTACTCAGACAGGAGTTTATCCGTTTGGTATCGATGTCGCATGGCACGGAACAGATAATAACTTGCTCTACACCAACTCGTACAAGATGAAGTTGTCTATTCTAATGGGCCACGTTCATATGACGTACAGTTTCTTGTTCTCTATTGTCAATTACAAATATTTCAACAGTCCAGTAGATATCTGGGGAAATTTTGTACCGGGATTGCTCTTTATGCAGGGCCTTTTTGGGTATCTGGCTCTTTCGATTGTGTACAAATGGTCTGTTGACTGGCTGGGCCAGGGCCTCAGCCCTCCTGGATTGCTCAATATGTTTATTAGTATGTTCTTGTCTCCAGGAACAGTTGATGAACCTATGTACCGAGGACAGAGCTACGTGCAGGTTACTTTATTACTCATTGCATTGGTATGTGTGCCTTGGCTATTGCTTTTCAAACCGCTTTATCTGAGATCTCAAATGAGGAGCCACCAATACGAGCAGGTATCCAACGGAGAGCTTGAAGGAACTGCTGAAGCTGATCATGCTGAGGGGGAAGATGATGATGAAGAGCACGAGAAGCATGACTTTGGAGATATCATGATTCACCAAGTGATCCACACCATTGAGTTTTGCCTCAACTGTGTTTCGCACACCGCTTCTTATCTGCGTCTCTGGGCCCTGTCTCTTGCCCACAACCAGCTATCTCAGGTGCTGTGGAGCATGACTATAAAGAACGCATTTGCGATGTCTGGAATCGTTGGAGTTATAATGACAGTCATCCTGTTCTGCGTGTGGTTCACTGCCACTGTAGCTGTGCTGGTTGGTATGGAGGGCACATCGGCCATGTTGCACTCTCTCCGTCTCCACTGGGTCGAGTCCATGTCTAAGTTTTTTGAAGGAGAGGGTACTGCCTACGATCCATTTTCGTTTCGAGTGGCATTAGCGGCCGAGTAAGGCGGACGTTGCAAGAACAAAGTATCGAATCAGTCGTAGTTGCACTCATATAACTACATTTGTCAATATAGTACGGTAACATTAATATAAAATAGAACTCGATTTCAAACTACCTATTATACATTGGTTTTCTCTGATTCCGCTCTTTTGGGAATCTTCCTAATTATTGTGAATCATTGGCAGACGTTTCAATCCACCTCAATTCTTCATATTCTATTAGTGTAAGAAACCTTTTCCCCGTTTGTTATTTCACTTCTATCCCCACTCATCTCAATAATGAGAGTTCTTTCTACCACACATTTTATCCCTTCCTAACCCACCTTTTCACATTCACATTATTTACATATATCAAAGCATGGATTTCACGACAATTCCCTCGACTGCCGCCTCCAAGTCGGCTAGTCCCGTAAATTCGAGCCCGGCGCACCAATCCCAGTCTCATGAAACATTGGTTGCTGAACAAGGAGTTGAAAAACCAGCATTACCAGTTGTCCAGGGCCACTCATCGGCCGAGGAAGACCTTCAGGTGAAGAACCAACAACGGATTGAAGTCATTGAGGGCCTGAAACAACTGGATCTGCTACCAATGGTTTTGAAGTTGATGGAGAGGGTAGCCAGTGGACAACTGGCAGCGAAAGATGTTCACAACGAGGTGTGTATAATGTAGAATCAATTCTCTATGCAAAGCGGAACCACCCATGCTAGAGGGGCCGTATAAGAAGCGAGATTCAGGTCGAAATCGGCGTGCACCAGCAATCTCAGGGAGCTTTTAGATGAAGAAGCAAGAACACTATTCTTTTGACTAACTAGGCCGGCCCTATACGTCTCCGCTTGACTCGGGCTAAGAACTCTCTACAATTGTTCGAGAAATTAGATCAAAGCGTAGAAAGCAGGAACCGCATTATAGACGAACTGAATCGTAGGATCGAGCGAAAAAGGTACTGAAAAAAGTTTCTAAATTTGTCCTTTTAGACGTTTGACTGGATTGTATTACTAACTAGGGGACTTCTCGTTCGATTTCAAAGCGTCATGGGTCTAAATGACTCGCAACTACGGGCAGAGGTAAAAGCAGAAGCAGCAGCAGAGAAACAGCAGCATGATGGCGACGGCACCGTAAAAGTAAAAGAAGAGGAGGAGCAACAGCAGGAGCAGGAGCAGGAGGAGGAGCCCATGTTGGAAATACCCCCCGAGTTCGAAGTACCTAGCATGATGGAAGGGATTGAAATTGACGGTATGGGCCTGAACGATCAAATGGATCTGTCTTAAAACTGTTGGAGTCTCTTGCAGCCACACTATGGTTATGTTTTATTTCAAAAGTCTCAAACAGTTCAGATGTTTCAGAGCTATTCGGGTTTGGAACCATTACTCTTCCGTTCCCACACTCTACCCTCCACGCGTCGTCTTGGGAAACTCTATCCCCACGCTGAGGCTTTACCAATCCATAAAACTTCCGGTTCCGGCCAATATCTTAGGTTTTACCCTGAGAACACTAGTAACCCAAGTGTTTTTGGAAGTGCATCGATGCCCAGTAAGAACCCAGCCTTACTATATTATAGCGATCCCCTTGACGCGCACACAAATTTTTGAGAGGATTGCTTTCTCTGGACATTTTTTTTCGGATTTAAGCAAACCAGAACCAGCAAAAGTTGATATAGAGTGATTTTGTCCAATTGGATTTTGGTCTTAAATAGGAATACTCCCTTTGTGTGGTTCTAGTTCATTGGCCCTTTTTGAAAACCGTCTCCATAACATTGGGGCCAAGGCGGGGAGATTGTGGACTGTGCACGCATATCCCATATATTCATATATTAACGACCCATTTTCGTTTTCATTATATATTGGATTTTGTGCTTTGTTGTTTCCGTTGCTTTAAAGATCCCAAAGACACCCCATATACACAGAAGAGAGTCCACAGACTTATTGTTTACTGAACTTCTTCTAAATGGCAAGAGTCCAATCAACGTCAAGCAGTCCTAATCCTCAACAGGTGGCGGCACCGGCTGGCTTGACCCTCAATTTGACCCCTGCATCCGAAGGTTTAGGGACCCATCGTCAATACTTGAGCAGTACTCGAGCATCGGTAGACTCAGATTCAGACTACCAGGTGGTTAACAATGCAGGGTCTTCGTCGGTTTCACGACCGGTCTCAAGATCTTCTACATTTTCTGCTTTATCCACTACTGCCACTAAAGATGGCGTAGAAGGTAAGCGAGTGCACAAAGTTCACGACCCGTTGGGCTACTCAATGTGGATGTATTCATCGGGAGGCCCTGGTAATTTGGGACCCCCTGACAGTCCATCTGATACTTTAGTGGACCGGGAAGAGAGTAGCATAAACGAGTCGCTGGAAGGTACACGGGGCAGTTCGGTAACAGGGCATGGTAGTGAACATGGAAGCAGTGACCGGTATATTCCAGAGGAAGAAGAATACGAAGAAGAAGAGCACAGAAACCCAGACGAATCAGACCACGAGGTCACACCGCCAAATATTCCATCCGCCCCTCCAGTGACTCTTTCGGAGAAAATTCGATTGCTACGGACAGGCTCTGTGTCTGGCATACCTCCCTATACGCAGGGTCTTCAGCAGTACGATTTGGACGAGGAGCAGCAGCACTCTGCAGGGTCTGATCGAGGGATGGATGACTCTATATATGACGAGGAAGAAGAACATCGGATGAACCGGTCAGGGTCAGATGCTGGTTCAAGGTCAGCTACTTTGTCAGAAGCCGGCTCAGCTACTGAATGAGGCAATAATAATATGTGTGTACAACTAATAGGGTGTGTGAAAGACACCAAAAAACCGGAAGCTCTGAAGCTTGAGTTTTTATTTTTTTATTATTATTATGTGTTTTTTGCCGTTGTTTGCTTTTAAGCACAGCGTGTTAGCATGGATTATTTATTAAAAAACTTATAATACAATGTTTTGAAAGTTCGGATACGAGCAGTCGAACTGTAGAGATTAAGAGAGTAGAGTAGTACGCTATCTCAGAGTATAGGACGAACATGGCTCGTTATGACCTTTGGAGCTTCACTATAGATGAACTCCTGCATTACGTGGAGATTTGGTTATACCACACAATCTAGCAGTTAATTTATTAAAATCTAAAGTACAAAACCATGCTTCATCAATTCGCAGCTCTCCTTCATTCCCTCCGCCGTTAATACATTCGTCGCGTTGCCTCCCAGACAGCTTACCCGGTTCTTCGAATCGAGCTCTGCGAAAAATTATCAATATAATCCGCTGGGAACTCTTCAACCACCGAACTCCACCGGCAAGAGAGCTCAAAACCTGTAAATATTATCTTATATTTTTGATCTGTTGCCGCCAGTCTGTTGCCGTTGTGAGAGAAATCACGAATACGCAGACTTAGATAATCTAATATAAAAGACAACGAAACGGAACAAAACATGGCAAGCCCCGTCACCAATCTTGGTGATATTTCAAAACTTTCAGTGCCTGGAATCAGTCAGCCGAGCGAGTCGGCGTCTGTATGGAAGTCCAATCCTCTGTTATCATACATCAATGATGTCTACAGCTCGATTGCATCCCGTCGAGCGGCGCTCAACTTGACAAACCCCGGAACTATCGAGAACCTCAACAAGGAAGTGTCGAAGGATGTGTTTCTTAATAACTACTTCTTCACCGGTCTGAGGGCTGACCTCACCAAATCTTTCAGCATGAACCCTGCGTTCCAAGTATCACACTCGTTCAGTTTGGGATCCGGTGTGATGCCTCCCTATGGGTTGGCTGCGTTCTACGCCACGGACAATGTGTTCATGCAAGGAAACATCGATAATGACTTTTCACTGTCGGGTAGATTTCACTATGGCTGGGATAAGTTCAATACCTCGAAGGCTAATGTTCAGCTGGCCAATGGCCAGCCCTCAATGGTCCAGCTGGAGCACGACTTCCAGGGAAGCGATTTCTCTCTCAACTTCAAGAGTTTGAACCCGTCTTTCTTAGAAGGTGGTTTCACCGGAGTCGCCGTTGGATCGTACCTGCAGTCTGTGACTTCAAAATTGGCGTTAGGTTTGGAAGCTGTCTATTCCAGCCAGTCAACCGCTTATCCTCCTGATGCAGCTGTCTCATACGTCGGGCGATATGTTTCCAGCGATTGGATTGCGTCTGCCCAGCTCCAGGCCCAAGGTGCTGTCCTCGCCTCATTCTGGCGAAAAGTGACTGACAAAGTTGAAGCCGGTATTGAGACACAGGTGTCGATGGCTGGCCAGCAGCAAGCTATGATGATGGGTGCTGCTCCTACAGTCGAGGCCACCACCACGGTGGGAGCCAAGTACGAGTTCCGTCAAAGTGTGTTCAGAGGCCAGATCGATAGCACTGGAAAAGTCGCCTGTCTGGTGGAGCGCAGAGTTCTGCCTGTAGTGTCGGTTATTTTCGCTGGTGAGATTGACCATTCCAAAAAGGCTGCTCGACTTGGTCTGGGGTTGCAGTTTGAAGCTGGAGGAGAAGAAGTCATGCAACAGCAGGATCCTACTGCCCAGCCCCACCCTCCTATGTAATATGTCATTGTAAATGTTAGATGTACAGACGTTTTTTCTCCAAGTTTGTAGTCACGAATGTTGCGGCCAGTCAGTCAGGAGATCCTAGTAGATATTCAACCTTAATCATCTTTGGTACTTATATGTTCATGCCATTAAAATTATCAATGTAAATATATCATTATTCATCCCAACATTTCATGCTTTTCATCCTCGTGTCACTCATCAGTCATATATACAAACTGCTCTCGCACTTGTCGTCAGTGTTCACAGTGCTTACCCTTTCTGTGAAGCAGAACCAACCCTCCTCGGCAGCCGCCGGAAGGCGTCTTGCGATATGGATTGTTACCTTCTGACCCAGGCAGGGATAGCACGCCGGAAAAGCTTCCATCCTACATACCCGGAAACCACAACAGCCTGCTGGAACAAGTCAGGTTCGACAGGCAGTTTGTCTGCTTTTTCTTGCCTGTCCTTCGAAAACGATTTCAACGTAGCATCAATTGCTTCTTCAGACGTATGCCACGAATTGTCACGATCCCTCAAGTCACTCGGCCTCCAAGTATTGAAAACATTGCCTCTGAGGCCAGAGTACGCGCTCATCTTATCAAATCTGTCAACAATATTACCAGTGGTGTTCGAGAATAAATCTCCCGTCACGGTGTGGAAATAGCCCGTGGATATTGATCTCCTGAGTGATGGCGGCGGGAAAGAGCTGAGCGTGGGTTCGTCAACCCAAGATTCACCCTCCACGGGACGCATTTTTAGTGGATACGTTGAACTCAGGATCTGAGTTCGCTGTGCCAGAGGAACCAAAGGATGCATTGTAAAATTTCGACGGGGGCTTCTATCTCGTGTGAATCTTTCAGAAGGAGAGTATGCAGAGTCATGGCCATCGCTATCTTTGTTGGCAGTGGTACTGGGCTTTGTGGGCTCAGATGTCAAGCCTCCAATGTCGTCAACTGAGCTAGTGACAAACTGTGAGAATGCAGAGCTATCACCAGAGATCATGTGCCCATCGGTGCCTAACTGAACTGTCTCAGCAGACTCCGATTGATGAGAGCCAAGCAAAGTGCCAGCAGCTTTGCTCACTCTGCCGGACTCTGGTCCGATATCGGTCTGCTCCTTGAGCTCATCTGACAAGTCAAATGTGTCCAAAATTGCGTCCAAAGTGGAAGACGACGAAATTGACTCCATAGCCAAGGTATATGCGTAGTTGTCTCCATTGTATGGTTTGAGGTAGGCCTCCTGTATCGGAGAATCATTGTCAATAGAAACACCTGTGGTAGGGGTCTCAGTGGGAGTTAAGATAGGAATGTCCACCATGGAATGTTGTGCTAACTCGTGCTCGGCTGCAGTAGAAGGTATCTGGATCGAAATAGCAGAAATGTCCTTTGAGAAATGCGAGAGGTCCATGGAATCGGGAGATTGGGTCCGTGAGATATCGGTATCGGAGAGATCGTGGAACAGCGAGTCCGGAATTTCATTCAACACCGCCACTTTGGGTTCCTCGGCTTGTTGTACCTTTGCGTCTTCCAGAGCGTTCATTTTCTCTGCAGGTACTATATTCATGTACCAACATAGCTCTTTCAGCACATTTTCCAATTCTTTAAACTCTTCAACTATCGCACCCTCAGCCGACGGCAGAACTATCCGCCAGTATTTCCCTGGGTTAGGCTGCGGTAATATAAACTCCGTAAGGTCTGTTCGCCAAAACCTCAGCTTCGGCAGTATGGGGTGCACGAACTTCCCGCATTGCAAGAATGCTGCTGTTTTACCCAATATCTTATAAACCCTGAGTGCACCTTCTGACACAATCTGCTCAGATGTCCTGCATTTGAGCTGTGGAGGAGACTCATAATCAGTGAAGCTGGCAACAGCCGAGAATTGACTGAGAACAGCATTGTGGACTTCAAATAGCGTGACCGTATCCTCCTCATCGCCTGGATCAGACGTATTACTGGAGTAGAGTTCATTTCGCGACGAACGACGCGTCAAGTTGCTTGCAATTGATCCAAATGAGTCGGACCGTCTACTTCGAACATGCCGTAGAACTTTTGGTTCCTGAATAGCTGCCATAAGGACGAGGACTTAATTACACAACGAGGCAGCTATATTGTATATTCCTAAAATGAGCTCTTTACTGAGCTATAACACAGTAAAGAAATAATAACAGAAAGCAAAAGTAAAAAAAAAGAGTGGCGTCTGAAGGGCAATCCAATGGTTATATTCTCATGATCCAAAAAAGATACTCAAGCTTGGCGGAGTAAATAGAAATAATTTCTATCAGCTAAGGTGCCCAGGCCGGTACTAATTAAAAATAGTGCTTTCAATTTTAAAGATTAGATTGGAATTTAAGGGGGGGCGTGTAATTTAGCGCGCAGGGTTAGCTAATGACTGACAGTACAATTTAACTTTGGTGGGGAAGGGATGCGCGTAATAGTGTAAACAGTGAATGAGAGAGGGTGGTGAAGCGAAATGCCAAGCAAGTATGAAAAAAAGGTGTTCTCCATCTGATCTTGGCAAATTAGGAGTGCGAAATTACAAACTGAAGTCATGCGAGGTATTCTAATACCAGGTGGATTTAAAGGGAAGCTGCTAGTTACGAGGGTGTGTGTTCCACGATTCTAGGGTAAGTAAGAATCTGAATTGATTTACGAGTAGGTTCTCTCATTGGTGTACTCTTAGAAGCTAAAAACTAAAACATTCAGAAACAAGACGTGAGATGTCAGATGTTTGGTTGACTTAGGCATTAGGCAAGACGAAGGAAGTAAAAAAGTCGATATCGCATATTTGACTGACTTCTATACATATCCGAGATCTGCATCGATCTGCGCTGCTATATTTCTTCTCCCTTAGTCCTGAATCACTGTCCTACATCCATTATCATCGAGTGCACAGCTCTTTTGAGGAATTTCTCGGCATTTATAATCTTTGAATGAGCTTCGAATATTAATAGCCTAGACGCCAGTATGTTTTCCTGCACATTGACTCATTGACACCTTTTTTCTTTTGCTAGTTATGATCATGATTCCTTCGCCGCACAATGTACCCGTAGAAGCCGTGTCTGAGCGTCTTGTGATACAAGAGAATTCAGAAGAAGGGATTATAGGGATTATTTTCACCATCGCCCAATACAATACAATACAACTCGTTTCGCATTATTAAACTACATTCTGCTCTCCTCCTTTGCAAGCGTATTATTTCATCAGCTTGTGGCCCATCTCACTCAGGTTGCTCATGCCCATCATGTCCTCGAATGTTGATGATCTCATGTTGCATATCTATCTTCTTCACCTAAATGTTACGGGCCGTACTCGGTTGATTCTCTTATAAAGCTGATGTTCGAATAAGCCAAAACGCAACAAGATTTGTTTTTCCTAGAGTTGCTTTCTGCAAAATGAATCAACCTCGCACCCAGTCGGCAGAGTGGAACAATCCTCCACAGCCTCTGCCAATTCCATCAGATTGCTCAAAGGAAGCGAACATAGGGGATGTCGACAACGGAAAAGTAGCCGACGAAAAGAACATGTCTAAAGAGTACAGAGACCCTTCTGGGAAACCGAAACACAAATATTTTACAGACTCGGCACTGACAACCGAGATAACGGCCCCGTCAGGAGATTCTACAGCATCTGCAGCATCTACAGCATCCAAACAGATTCCAGAGGAATCACGACCGAGACATGCGCAGGATGATATAATACCTCAGGATCCCCTTGAATCAGACGACCCGGAACAGCTAACTGAAATTCACAAAGTTCCTCTTCTCACTCAGGATATCGAAGACAGCCTTTACGTCGAGCTTCAGTTGTTGATGCTGGCATTCGCAACTGGCATGATTGATGCGGTAACTTTCACCGATTACAGAGTCTTCATATCGAACCAGACAGGAAATACTGTTTTCTTAGCCGTTGGTGCTCTGAGCCTGGTCCCTTCCATTGTGTCGCTCCCAAGCATTGCCTTAAGCTTAGGATCTTTCCTTCTTGGAGCATTTATATTTGGCCAGTCTGCTAACTATTTTGGTCGACGTAGACGATGGTGGTTGTTGGCATCAAACCTTTGTGTGGCACTGTGCGTGTTTGTAGCATCTGCCCTGCGACATTTTGTTCAATTCCACGAAAAAGGCAGACTTGCCTGGCCCGTCATTATAGTTCTTGCATTCAGTTCGGGCGGGCAGGTAGCCTACGCTCGGACCATAGACTGTCCTGAGATCACCACTGCCGTACTAACTTCGGCATATGTTGACATTATGGTGGACAAGAAATTGTTCGAACCGCAAAACAGAAAGAGAAATCGGCGAATTATATTTGTGCTTTCCCTGCTGGCTGGTGGATTTGTGGGAGCAGTGGTAACTAGGTTCAATAGCGCATCTTTGGCGATTTTGGTATCTGCGATCGTAAAGTTGTGTGCAGTAATGTTGCTTTTATTTCCAAAGGGAGAAAGTACCCTAAGCAAATAGATCGATATCAGGGTGGATAAGTAAATGCTGACATATGGGCATTATAACTGAGAGCAGTGTGTGACATATGAAAATGATGTGTTTTCCAATTCAGAAATAATTCAGATGCAGGGACGGAGATAGACTTTCGGGCCTCCGAGATTTGGTAGGCGCATCATCGCCTGTAAAAATCTAAACTCAAATAATATTGCGGACCTATCGGAGATTGGATGCGGCTTTCTGCGCGGCGTTGAACCCTGAGCGGAGATGGAGAAATCGTGGAGAGACGGACCTAAGGCAATCCAAGGAATCGTATATAAACCAGACAGTAAAGAATGTGATTCAACAGGATTATAAGCAGAAAACTCTCCTAGGTAATCATAATCCAAAGTCAAAAAAGGACACCAAGATAGCAATAACTGAACGACACATAATACAAACACAAACTTACCGCCATGGCCATCGAAGGTACTACCCCAGCGTCTGAGCTCGCCAGATTGTATTCTGAGTCTATTCGTGGTAAAGTTGCAATTGTGACAGGCTCTAACGCAGGAATGGGATTACAAACTGCAAAGGTACTGGCTCAGAACGGAGCCAAGGTGATTGTCACTTGTAGGAGCGTAGATAAAGGTAAAGCCACTGTTGACCGAATCACGAAGGAGGTCCCCGGTGCAGATCTGATTCCAATGCAGTTGGAACTGTCAAGCCTTGACTCGGTGAGAGAGTTTGTCACGTCGTTTCTCGACTTAAACCTGCCTCTTCACTTGCTCATCAACAATGCTGGCATAATGGCTTGTCCCTACGGCAAAACTGAAGACGGATTTGAAATGCAATTTGGTGTCAACCACCTTGGACATTTCCTTCTCGCTTATCTACTGATGGATAAACTGGCCGAGAACCCTTCTAGGGTTGTCATCTTGTCTTCAGATGCACACTACGGGTGCGTTGGCCGCAAGGGAATTCCCTATGACAGGCTGAACAACCCCAAGTACTATCAACCCTGGATAAACTACGGGTATTCGAAACTAGCAAACGTGCTACATGCTAAAGCTCTACAGCAGAAGTTTGACGAAAGGGGTGCCAAAGTTTTGGTAACGTCAGTTCACCCCGGTATTGTTGGCACCGAACTGCAGCGATATATGTCCGCCAAGAATGTGTACTACATGCTTAGATCCTTCCAACACCTGCCAAAGCTGAAGGATTTTAAGTTCAAAGACGTTGACCACGGAGCCAGCACTGCTATGTACTGTGCCGTGGCTCCAGGCCTGACTAAAGGAGCATACTACGCGGACAACAAGTTGGAGCGAACCATCCATGAAACAGCAAAGAGTCAAGCCAAGATTGACGAACTTTGGGACCAGTCATTAAAGATGCTAGAACTACCAAGAACCAAATAAAAGGAGACACAGTGAGTATTTCTCATCTTGTAGCTGTTATTTTCTATTACCATGTATAATTTAATATAGTCGCTTAATTGCGCCCTTACCCACGGTTAAAAGTGGCCCTAATAAACTGCGTTGATCAGAAGTGTACAAAAAAGTGAAATTTTAGCCACTCTCACAATCCTATAACAATGATCCGGCTGGCGGCGCGAAATCAGGCGGTTATCAGTGCCAAAAGATGGATTGCTGTTTCACGGCAATTTGCTAGATGCAATTCTACCAACTCAGAGGAACTCTTCCACGTCTCTCTGGATGACAAAAACCCAGAGACCCGAAACTTCTTCAAATATAGCTGGGGTCGATGGCTAGTTAATGATAAACAGGAACAGAGCATGCGCGAAACCAAGTTTGACCTCAAGGGAATGGTCGATGTGATCAAGGAGAAAGTCGACTATTTTAAGGGCTCGCCTCACAATGCTGAACTGGAGGTGAAAACTATTACTCCGATCCATGAAGGAAAGCACCACAAGATCTACTTGGTTAATATGTCTGATTCTCGGTCATATGTGTTGAGAATTCCCTATTCTCTGGGACACAGTGAGTACCGAGCGCAGAGAATGAAGAGTGAGGTAGCAACAATGGATTTTTTGAAGAAAAAGGTCGACATGAACATTCCTTCCGTTATTTCCTGGTCGCCGACGAAGGACAACAGATTGAATTCGGAATACATGATTATTGACTATGTCAAGGGTGAGAGCCTCATGAAGGACTGGCTGCCTGGATCACAGGATGTACAGGCAAAGTCAGCTCTGATCCAGCCCATGGTAGACCTCATGAACCAAATTACTTCTACCAAATTCAACAAGTACGGAAGCTTGTATTTTATTGATGACGTGTCGAAGGAGCTTCAGAAAGATGTTCCTTACGATGGTGAGACTGATCCGGAGCTGGTGGACAGGTGGAGAATCGGGCCTACTGTGGAATCACGATTCTGGAAGGGATTGAGTGCAGAAAGTGGAAGAAAGTTCAGGGGCCCGTGGGAATCTTATGAAGACTATATCAAAGACACTGCCGACGTACAGATTGCTTATATTAAGGAGCTTTTGGACGCTGGTCAGGGAGATAGCGTGATCCTGACCAAGGCGCTAGAATCGTTCAATGCTTACACCAGGGTCTTGCCAGAACTGTTCAAGTCTGAAGATGGGTTTGATAACGAGCTCTTCTCCCCCAGACTCCACCATCCCGATTTAAACCCTCTTAACGTTATTCACAGAACCGACCCTGTGAAATTCTATCTGATGGATTTTGAAGGCTCTTCTATTCGGCCCTTTATTCTCCACGGCGTGCCTTCCTTTGTGAAAAACAAAGGTCCCATGATTTTCAAGCAGGACGAGATACCGAACTATTCCGATTTAACTGAAGAGGAAAAGAAATCAGTGGATCATTTCATTGCTCAGACTCAAAACCAGTTCTCCTTTGAATATCTCTTCCGACAAACCGAGTCTCCTCTGTTTAATGCTTTCCATCCTCAAATCCGACGACGACAGCAGATAATTGAGACGGCCCTTAGCATCCCTGTGAACTCGCAAGGTTACTTGGACCTTGACCATGAACTCATTAGGCTGAGCCAAGAATGGCAGTTTCTGGCCCAGCGGCCATTCCCTGTAGAATACAGCGAGAACGACATAGAAAAGTTTATGGGAGAGATGGATTCTTGGAACCAAAAGTTACTGGAGAACCCTTTTCTAGAGACGAAAGGGTGGGTACCTAGAGACACGTTTGAAGAGCTTCTCGGTAGAGGATATATAATTCCTCTTGAAGATGGAAATTACAAGCTCAAAGCACTCGATGGAAAAAATTGAAACATAAAGTTGATATGTGGGCAAAAGAGAAACATGTATATAGTATGCGGCATTTTAAAGTGTTTAATGATTTCAAAGTTACATAGTAGAGGGCCTTCTACACCCAAATGAATCTACAATTTCTTTACACTCTGGGCCTTCCAACTAACATTTCGCCGACTTCAATCATGTCGTTCCAGAATACCTTATTGGGTCGTCTAGTTCCAATCTCAGTTTCAAAGTCCCACAAGGTCTGAACCGGTGTGAAAACCAATTGGGCCTTACGGATACCGATGACACTATGAGTCTCCTCTTGATCTCGAAGAGGCTTCTCTCGATCGGCCTGGTGATCCTCCAAAAAGTGGATACACTTAATACCAAGACGAGTAGCCCTGACTCGATCCATGGGTGACGGGATACCTCCCTGTTGGACGTGACCCGGAATAGCTTCTCTGGCTTCAAATATCTTTCCACCCTCATCTTGAAGAATATCTGCCAAAGTCTGCGTGCTGAAGGTTTTGGAAGCCTTTTCGTTTCGGATAAGCAATCTACCCGCTCTGTTGCGCCCATTATCTTCCTGGAAACATTTCCTAAGGTAATCGATGTCGGACCCGAGCTGCTTGAAAGAAATGCCTTCTTCCGGAGTATATACGGCATAGGCACCGGTAACAAGACCAGAGTACGCGGCAATGTACCCAGAATTACCACCCTGTACTTCGACCACAAATGCCCGCCGCCGCGTAGACGAAGCTGATTGCTTGATAACGTCGCAATACTCAACGAGTGAGTTCAGACATGTATCGGTCCCCAATGAGTACTCAGTACCAGGAACATTATTTGAAATGGTGGCTGGTAAACAAACCATTGGTATCCTAAAAGCAGGATATGAGACCCGTGCTTGTTCCAAGAGATGAAGAGAATTGAAAGCTTCAAAACCTCCGATGATGATTAAACCATCAAAACTATACTTCTGGAAATAGTAGGCAATCATGCCGAAATCAACGTCGGGGAGACTCCGGTTGGTACCGATCTCGCAACCTCCTCGAATTTGCCATTGCTGTACTTCGAGCCAGGTAAGTTCTCGCACCGAGTCGTGCCGGGCCAATCCAGTCCAACCGTTATGAATTGCATAAGGCCTGTGACCTCGAGAGAAGCAATAGGCAGTGGCAGCTCGGATAGCAGCATTCATACCACCAGCTGGTGCGCCAATGTTGATGATGGCAATATTTAATGCCTTTGAGGCAGGGTTGCTAGCAACATCTCTGTCAGCACCATTGATGGACAAGAAATTGTGCAAATGTTCAACGAATTCAGTATCTCGCAGACTCATCGCCTTTTCAAAGTCTTTGTTGTTGATAGCATCAGCCACCGATTTGGTCAAAGCAACTGCTTCCATAAGGTCTCTTCGAACAATCTTGTTTTCGGTAAGACCAATCATGGGGGAAGGACTCTCTGGAGTTAGAGACAGGATGGCATCCACAGCTTCGACTCCTTGCATGGTGCCTATGAGTCGATCAAAGGCGACAGCCGAACCACCTCGCTGTACATGACCAAGTGTCGTAATACGGGTGTCCAGACCAAGTTTCACTAATTCATCCTTCACCATTACAGGAGTAATAGGATTCAGGTCATCGTCAATAGCGCCTTCGGCAACAATAACAATAGTCTTTCGCATACCGCCCTGTCGGTGTCGCTGGACAATCTTAGACATGTCTTGGGGCCATTGAGAGCTTTTGGGCGGCATTTCGGGAAGAAACACAAAATCAGCACCAACAGCGAGACCTGCCATCAGGGCCAGCCAGCCGCAATGACGGCCCATAACCTCAACAACAAACGCTCGAGAATGAGATTGCGCAGTTGCGTCTATGTAATCAACCATTTGGCAAATTCTGTCCAAAGATGAATAGGCACCGATAGTTGCATCAGTAGAAGACATGTCATTATCGATAGAGCCCACAAGACCACAGATGTACAAATGCTGATTGTTATCAGCTTCTTCAGCTGTGATATCGTCTCTTTCTCGCAGCTCTCTTACAAGATCGGGCCATTCTCCTCTGAAAATATCGGCTCCGGTCAAGGAACCATCACCACCGCAGACCACCAGAGCGTCAATTCCTCGTTTGACCATATTTTTGGCTGCTGCCAAACGCCCTTCTCTTTCCCTGAATTCTTTACATCTGGCCGTTCCAATACTGGTACCTCCGATTGAAAGTAACCCACGCACGTCATCCCACGTCATCTCTTTGATCAAATCACCTCCTTTCACTAGTCCTTCGTACCCTTCATAAATGGCGTATGCCTCGCAACCCTTGTGAATAGCAGCCCGAACAACAGCCCGAACAGCAGAATTCATTCCTGGAGCATCTCCTCCAGAGGTCATGACGGCTATTCGCTTCTTCTTCTGAGTTCCATCAGGCCCCTTGACGTCGGCACCAGTCTGGCCCTCTTCAGGAGTATGCGGTTTATCAAAGAGCTTGTGCGGGTCCACGCCAGTGTATGGGTTCTTGCGAGTGGTAAAACCTACAAGATTACCAAGAGGGTCAACAGCGCAAATTTCAACAGGAGCAGTTTCAGTAGGATAGAGCCTCAGAGGGCATCTTGACAGCTTTTTCAAAATTTCTTTGGCCTGGAGTGCGTTTGAAATGTACATGACAAAAGATATGTTGTGGCCTCTCCAGTCCGCATTAGGAGGACTGTCACAGAAACGCTGAATAGCCTTTTCAGTGCTCTCAGCAGATGCACCGTCGGGTGTCAAACGAACTTTGATGCTCGCACCAAAGCATTTGGTAGTATCCGGTTCAAAGTCGGAGCCTGGAAGAGCCGTCAGCCAAGCTTCTCTTAAGGAGTGGTGCGAATACGACAAGGCAGTCTTGACACCAATTGCGCTGAGTGGTTGACCCTGGCCATGCTCTTCAACAGTAGTGAATCCAAGATTCGTGTAGAAGTCCACAGTTTGATAGTAGAGCTTCTCGTCTGAAGTCACAAGCGACACAAACGAGAGCCCATTGATCAATTTGACGGAAGTGCCGTCGATTGTAGGATCGGACATTCTTGTTAGGAATGGGATTTTTTATTATGAAGCAGGAATATAGCAGAAATATAGCGAGGTTAAAGGCACAGAATCGAGATTCCACAAAGGTCTTGTTGGATTGCTCTCATCAAGTTGGATTGCTTTGTAGCAACCACCTCCGAACAACGGTAGGATAAAAAAAAACAAAGATCCTAGACTGACGGCAATCAGTGATAGGAGGCAATGTTACATCCAATTGCCCGCAGACCTCCGATCTGGCATTTCTTTTCATTTCTCTAGATCCTTTCTCTTTTCAAAGCCATATCATTCATGTCCTCTCATTTTTCTTACCTTGAGGCTTTTAATAAAAGAAGTGACTGGCAATTCTAAATACTAAATCAAACTGTTTCTATCCAAAGACAGCGTCACTTGAGAGAAAAATTTCTTCCAGAGTGACTCCAGATAATCTTGCAATTTCCAATCCTCTCCGAAGTGAATGTATGAATGTACAAATTTGACTTGTTGGGCCCGTCGACCGAATCTGCAGGTGGTACTGGGGCAAGGAAGAGATCTGTGGGCTTGTCACGTGAGCGGATTAACAAGACATTTAATCCGAATGAAGCTGCAACGAGTATAAAACCAAGGCTCGAAATCTGCAATGCAAAGAGGGTCTCATTGCGAAAATGGGGTGCTGCTTGGCAAATCCATGAGAGTGAATATTCTGGGACCGACTGTTACTCTGGGAGTCTCTTCCAATGTAAAGCTCTGTATATATAGCTTATACGACACTGCCAAAACACAGCCATTAACTGGTAAGTATATATGATCTTCCAATCGCTTTTGGCTGTTGCTGGTGGGGTGGGCACACACAAATAAGGCTGAAGTCCTTATTTCATCGATTGATTCACCTTGAAGTCTGTCCTACACATCTTGAACCGTAGTACAAATTGATTCACTTGTGTGGATTTGAAGTCAGGGCCAACCACCGCTTGAGAACGTTCCCGATTGCCCTGCATCAGCCGCATTCCAGATCCGAAACTACCCCGCAACTTAAATTATATGAAGGTCTACATTAGCAGTTTGGATTGTGAATTTCGACTACCATTAACCATAACAAATGTCTAAACTGACCGTATTTTTCATTGGTGCTACTGGATATATTGGAGGATCTGCCTTATCCCAGGTTGTGCCAGAGCTTCAAAAGCTTAATATCCAGGCTACTGTACGAGTCCTGGTCCGGAACGAGTCGAAAGCTGAATTAGTAAGAAACTGGGCAAGTGCTAGAGCATTGTACGATGTTGTCACCGTGATTGGAGACTTTAAGGACACTAAGTTCCTCGAGCAGGAAACTGCTAACGCTGACATTGTCTTTAATGCTGCTGATGCTGATGATCTGGATTCAGCCAAAGCTATCGTCAAAGGGTTGTCTCGCTCAATTGAAAGCGGCAAGCATCCTATTCTAATTCATACGAGTGGGACTGGAAACTTGTGTGACAATGTCAAAGGTATGGAGGTTGGAACTAAGATTTACCATGACAACAATGATGCCGAAATGAATTCTATCCCGGACAGCAATGCTCATAGGAACGTCGATATTTACCTGCGAGATTTCCACAAGGCCAATGACGGGAATGTCGAAGTAATCCTCATTGCTCCTTCCACTATTTGGGGTATCGGTACTGGTCCGGGGAATGTGATATCTCAGCAGGTTCCTGCCCTGATTCGCTTGGCTACCAAGAACAGACAGGCATTTTATGTAGGAAAGGGGATATCTATTTGGACGGAGATTAACGTTCTAGATTTGGCGAAACTATATGCTCTATTGCTGAGAAAGGCAATTGAAGAACCCAATAAGCATTCCGGATTATATTTCGCAAGCAACGAAGAATTTCAGTGGAAAGAAGTAGTCCAGGCAATCCAGACTGGGCTGGTGGAGGGTGGATTTACTACGACGATAGAAGCCCGAGGACCCAAGGATGATGAGGAGCACAAGAGGGTATTTGGCGGTTCATATGATTTTGAATTTGGTACTGGCAGCAATTCTCGGGCTCGCGCCATCAAAGGTCCAGCGCTTGGATGGAATCGATCTTATAGCTCGAAGGAAAAGTTCTTGTACGATACTATTCAGGAAGTGGGGATTCTGGCAAAATTCGATTGAACTTTTGAAGGTAAGGAAGGAAATATAGTTTATAAGTAGTACTACGTGCCAATAACATTTTTTAAGCTCGATTCAGACAATTTCACATCTTCAAAAAAAAGCACCCACGGTGGGACTCGAACCCACAATCTTCAGATTGCAATCTAAAGAATGGTCATAGAAGTCTGACGCGTTAACCATTGCGCTACGCGGGCAATTTATTTGTAAAAAATATTGCTAAAGAATGTTATTATTAGAGTGGGTGTGCGGCTTGACGGGGCTAGGGTAATAATTTCTTTTGCTTCAACCTTAACCAATGCTCTAGCAATATGTGGATTTTCCTTCTCTGCAAAACACCTTCAAATGGGTCAATGAACTAATAGAATTTTTTCATTAGGTGGAGCCATCTGGCCTCACAGTTGTCCACTAAGGGTTGTAGCAGGGGTACTCTGCTCTTGGTCTAGGCCATGGGAAATCCGGCAACGTCACCATACTTGAACCAATAACATGCAGAAGAAGCCTGCAGCGGGCGAATATGCGAATGAGTGCTTCTCGGGGTGAAGTATGGAACCTCAGTTTATTATTGCATTTCTATATGTAATCCATAGGGCTTTGAATTTGAATTCTACCTATCTACTAACGTGACAGGCTCACTTCACGTTGAAGCACGACTTGCAACACCCTCTTCCCGGCTAAGTTTGATCGTTGAGCTATGTGGCCATGACTTTGTCTCCTTTTATATAGATATTGATCACTGGGTTACTCTGGTTGAGGCCAATTGAAGAATCCAGCTCAACTCAAATGATCTATAAAACACCTTTCAAATGCTCAGTATTCGAGGTATAAAACATAGTTAAGGCATTATGGATTCTATAAAACACAGCTACAGTCTTAAATACAGGCAAATTTCTACTTTTTTCCAGAGTGAGCAACCTATATCGGTCAGTAAGCATAACAACGTTCAGTATCAAACTTCGTACAGCTCCTAGAGCACCTAAACCAAGTCTTATTTATTGTGCTCCATCCCCACCGTCGTATCTGAAAACTTCCTCCAAGTTCAACCACCATCCCTTTGGATCAGTACTACCAGTTGAGCCCTCAACCAACGTCTCCTGCATGCCATCAGTCAGTTTCCACCAACCATGGTTTGAAGTATCTACTCTCATAGCCTCTCCATCTCTTTCCCAATCATCACCAAAGTATTTGAAATTGGCGATAAGTAATGAGAAAGTCGGAGAGTAATGGATTGAATAGTCCTCTATACGATACTTTTTTAAATTGTTTAAAACAGGGGGCCATACTTCTTGATGGACTTTCTTGTATTCATCCAAATATTCAGGTTTGATTTTAACAATCTGACAGATTCGTTTTCCTTGATGGTTTGACATGATATTTGCAAGCAAAGTTAACGTCGAGTTAAGTTTCTGAAAGTAACTTGGCATCGCGACATAGCGAGTGGGGAAATCGGGGCATAGATAATCCGACTCGCAAAAGTTCCCTTCCGGGAATTTTACCCTAAATATACAGTTAGCTGGTGAGAACCAATTAACGTACCAACCATACAGTCATACAATTGGTTTATTGGCTATTTGGTTATGACCAGAGATGCTTGTATAAGAGAGTTATTACTGACATCGAAATATATGTGAGATCCAATTATTCGGTCTCGGAAGGAGAGGTTTGGCAGAAATAGTGAGCCCCAAGTGCTTCTGAGTTCTCACAGCCAAATGTTCAATATAACAACGTTAACACTCAATGATTTAAAATTATATTATTCCAACAGTCTACAATAGCCTATGTCTATAGTAGCTTCATGGACCACATAGTAGCCAATTCGTACAAGAAATATATATATACCTTATTCCTAACTTAAACTTAGACAAACTCGCCAACCTCTGGAGTCGAACCGGTGTCCACATTCACACCTACTTTTCATGCCAGGTGTCCGGGTTGAAACTTTAGCAACATCACATTTGGCCTTCACTCCAGTTTAAACAGGAACGGGAGACACACTTTAGATAACAGGAAGGCCAATATAATATTTTAGCAAAGATAAAGCACAATGGTACTTTCAACATTTATTGCTAGAACTTCAGACGGTATGTCGCGGCCTTTTTTTATCCCTTAGCATATCAAGGCGGCTACTCCTGTGGTCTTCAAACAGCTGAGATTCCAAATATTAACCAGGGTTGCCGCTGTCAGCTTCAGTCGACAATGAGAATGAAATGTCACAGCTTCTCGACCAGAAGAAACAACTCAAACTCATTGTCAAAAAGATCAACAACAACTCGGAACCTCGAGCGAGCATCGAATCTGGAAATTACACTATCCACTATCTGATCTCGAATGAAATAATATACATGTGCATCTGCGACCATTCTTATCCTCGCAAGCTGTCCTTTTCATATCTGGAAGAGCTGGACAAGGAATTTACAAATTCATACATCCCAGAGGCTCTCAAGGCAGGGCTTCGACCATACGCATTTGTGGAGTTTGACAATTTCATGCAGAAGACTAAAAGGGTGTATCAGGACTCGCGAGCTACACAAAACCTCGATAAACTCAATGCAGAACTACACGACGTTACCAAGGTTATGACGAAGAACATTGAAGACTTACTATACAGAGGAGAGACGCTCGACAAGATGTCAGATCTTTCGTCTTCACTGCGAACTGAATCAAAAAAGTACCGGCGCGCTGCAAGAAGGATCAATATTGAGGCTATGATCCGCCAGTATATCCCCGTCATTGGCATCTCTCTGATATTCTTATTCCTGATCTGGTGGATGTTCCTTCGCTAATCTAACTTATGTATAACAGAACGGTTTCAGCCTGCAGTTATAAAGGTAACATCTCCGGCGAACCCTTTTTTCAACGAACAACTAGCTATGTATAACTTATTTTATATAAAAGACTCTCGTCTGATATAGATTTCAAAGCTTGTCGATTCTTTTTCTCTACTTTCCTCTCTGACTAGGTCTCCTTCGCTCGTAGAGGACGGTAAACCCCAACCCCACTTCACCAAAGAGGATCGACAGTCAAAAAATAATTCACACTTAAAAGGGATTATATTTTTCACTTCGACAACTCTTAACCAGTCAATAAAATGATTCGCCCCTTCCATATATCGTGCTGTGCGCGAATCAGCAGCAATGTAGTGAGGACTATACACACCACGGGTCCCAGATCAGATCTGTTTTCTTTCTTCAAAAAGACAAAACTCCCTGAAAGCCAAGAGGTTGTAGCCGCTAAGTCGAAGCCCCAAAAAACGGACCAAGTAATGAGTGAGCTTGCAGGTACTGATTCAGGTTCAGTTGACCGACCACAACTGCGGATGCTTGGTGCGCCACCCGTGGACAATTCATGGGAGAGAGAAAATAACGGATTTGCCGTGAATGCCTGGCCCATGAGAATGGTTGCTTCAAAATTGACTTCGGCAGAGGTGGACGAAGCTCTGTTAAGTGCATACCAGGCAGTTCTGGGGGGGACTGGTGCTGGCGAAGATATTGCTAGTATCTCTCTGAATGATCTGAATACTCGATTCAATTTCGCAAAGCATGTCAACAAGACGTTGAAGGTGGCCATTCCTGACGTAGAGCTGAACTCCATAAACACAGTGGGCGACGTGGAGAAGTATTTCAAGCGAAGGGTGGTGGACCGGGAGTTTAATGAGTGGGAGCCCGAAGCTATTTATTTGAAGCCAGAAGACTTTGAGGGATATAATGTGACTCTAGTTGATGCGAACGCTGAAAAGAAAAAACGGAAAGAGAAGAGAAAGGAACTGCTAAAGGCTGCTAAGCGTGCAGAGGCACAACGAGAAAGTGAGTTACTGGAAAAGGCATTTGATTAGAGGACGAATTGGTTTGTATAGTCAAGGCTCTGGCATATCATGTGAGTTTGTATATATCATGTAAATATCTTTAATAGATTTTCAAACCTGTCACACTGCTCACAGTAGAAACAACTCAATTACCGTCTATTATTATCATCTGCATGCTATGGCAAGAATTACTATGTATCCCAGGTCGGCTTCAACTGGGCATCTCTAAGTTAATGACGATCGAATAAAGGTATCTCTCGTAAACATAATCATCGATGATTTCGACCAAACGTAAACACAAGTACGATCGAAACAGCTAACGTCACTATAGCTCCTGGCAACAAAAGCTCATTTGGAATACCAGGAAGAATTTCTCCACTATTGCTTGCAACACTACGAGAGGGAGCCAAGGTCTCGTCATCTTCCTCAGGCACTTGCGAAGCCGGCTTCAATTGCGGTTCTATCTGGTTGTCAGGATGGTGAATAAATAAATCACCTTTGCTAAGACCACACCGCCTGGATATGTGAATCGCGTCAATGAGATCTTGAGAAGTAGTGATAGCCACGGCATCACCCTCGTCATCGACATAACTTACAGCAAAACCTGCCTCGACGAGTCGATCATCTTCAACATATCCAGGTCCTCCGAGTGCTTCAATCTCCGGCGGTTGGAGTTTGTCAATAATGCTCTGTCGAAGGTATGCAATGCCACTGTCTGGAGAAACAGTAATTCGATGAACACGACCACTGGGAGATTTGAATTTAAAGGGGAAAGCAATGTCCTCAAGCGAATCGTTGTGGCTTCCCAGAACTCTGTCACCAGTACGTGATATCGAGTCGTTGGGGCCTATCTCTCCAATGCTGAATTGGGCCAATTCTGAAGAGCTGACTTCAGGAGGAGGGGAGGCTACCATTGGCTCCATTCGACTCGACGTTCGTCGCTGAGACACCGGCGTTGCTGCTCGGTGATCCGAGTGGATGGACTCGCTGTCATTGTCCAAAGAGTTCCAGAATTTGTTCCAAGCAGGACCCTCTGCATCACCGCCATTCATGGAGTTGATCTGTTCTAGTGTGGCGTACGTCAGCTTGAGTACATCCACTATGCCGACCACCTCGTTTTCGTCACCCATAACAGGCAAGTTTAAGTAATGGCCATCGTGCATTTTTCGCAACGCGGCTTGGATGGTCATTGATCTTGGAGCAAAATCAGGTTGAGGGGTCATAACGCGTACCACGCTGCAGTTTCGTGGATCTAGGCCAGCGGCCAAAACACGCAGCACCACGTCTTTACTAGTGAAAATGCCAGAGATGCTGTTCTGATCAGTGACGAGGACTGCTGTGGTGTGATTTTCTTTCATTAGGGCAGCTGCATCGGAGACTGACATTCTAGCGTCGACAAACACCGGCACCGTGCCGTCTAAAACCGACTGGAGATCCGGGCCCTCGGTCTGAGCTCTCAGGGCCTCCACGTAGCTTATAATCTGGGCAGGCTGCGATGAGCCCAGCTCAGACTGGACACCTTCCAGAGCATCATGCAGCTTGCGTGATGACTCGTATGCCCTTTCGAGTCTCTGCATGGCCTCGAAGAAACATTTGGTTATGTCAAGCACACCAGCAATATCATGATTCTCGTCCATTACTGGAAGATGTCTGAATCCCCGAGAAACCATGAGATTGAGGGCTTCAGTGGCGGATGTATCTGTCTGAGCACAGAGCGGATTTCGGGTCATTATGTCCGCGATAGTCTTTGACTTGGCGTCGACACCTGATCCAACGATCTTAAACGCCAAATCTTTCGCAGTGAAGATTCCGCACACACTATCATCTTCGTCTAGCACCAAGACACAGTTTTCACGCTTGGCAGACATAAACTGAGCAGCTTCATGGATAGAAGTGTTGAACTTCATGGTCAAGGGCGGGGATGGTTTCAGCGCCAGCACACTTCCAGGGGCTCTTTTCTTCAAGGGTCTAGTTTTGCCGACCTGGTTTTGGCGCTTTGAAATTTCCGAGTCCAGTTTTCGTCTAATTGCTTCATCTTTTTTGTTTTGTCTCTTCCGTCCTTCGGTCAGACTTTCCGAAGTAGCAGGAGAGGATACTGACGAAGTGTTTATTCCTGCGTTGGAACTCAGTCCACTCGTCGACGAAGCAGAAGACGGTGGCACTCTTTTATTAGACGGTGTATTTCGTCCGGTTCGAGACATTTTGTCAGCAAAAATCAGCTGTGACTACACAACAAACGTGTATAAAACGTTTCTGAGTATTTAAGATTGCCGAATCACCAAGGATCAAATACTGGATTGGCTTGTAAATACAAGTTTCAGAAAACTTCTAACTAAAAATCACGGATGTTATCGGGGGATAAACATGGGTGTTGTCCTGGCAACCCAATTAAACGCGTTTGATCTCTCAGCTCAGGGGGAAGAGAGTAACGCGAAGGTTGAAGGTTGAACTGCTGGACTTGGACACATTGAGAAGAGAAGTTGGATTTCAATTAGGCATATTATAAAGATTTTTTTCTCTTATTACTCATCTTTTTTTTTGGTGTAAAAGTCCATAATATACATATATTTGGTCCAATAGTGCAGCCGTACTTGACTCGTATTCCCCCTGCATATAAGTTGACTAACTTTAACGTTAACGCTAACGTTAACATCAACTTATCTTGCAATAACTAAATTAATTAGCACAAATGGATAATTGATAACTACGTACCTCCTCTTACACCAACATCAGGAGATTCATCTCATGTCATGCATCTCTGTATATACTTTGTCGTAGGCAAATATGAGTTTGAGTAGGTTATAATTCTTTAGTCGTAACCGTAAGCGTAAACATTTAAATCTCTTATATCAGTACAAAAAGTAAAAGAAAACGAAAGCAAGAGAAACTCTGCCTCGAGCGATAAAAGGATCTTATAGATAATTATAAAAGGCAAAGAGGAACCCCTAAGTAATTGATGAAGGAGGACGCCCTAATGTGAGAACTCCTCTTCGCAGAAATGGTCAGTTTCTTCGAGCTGATAGTTTTCGTGTCCGGGTCGTTTCTCGTAGCTATAGTATCCAGGATGTATCTGAAGGCGAAAGACTTTATCATCGTAGTCTCCGAAATCCACCTTAGCCACGTCCTCCTCGTCGAGAACCACTCCTTCGAGCATTTTGCCGTCTATTTCGGTGGTGTATGCATTGGTTCCAGGTACTCCAGCTTCATCCTCTCCTTCAAGTACTAGGTCCTCGTCCGCATTGTTCAGCGTCTCGCCGCCTTCAAACATCATGCCGTCCACATCAATCTCCACTTCGGCTTTATGTATTCGGCTTCTTGCCCTCTGTCTATTCATATTTTTCTGAAGCCTTCGGAGATCTCGTTTCTTCTGTTTATCAGCCACTTCTTTCATCAATTCGTAGTGCCTATTCTTACATATAGTAGGAGTGAACTTCCCCCCCAACTTTTGGGACACGAAAATCCACTTTGAGGCTTCATACTCAACGGCGGCCTTTTGCAATTGCTCTAGTTCTTCCGCAGTCCATTGCTGGGCCCGGGATTTCAGTTTCGTGCAATATCGAACTTGGAGACCACCTGCTGTCCGTCCGTTGAACTTTTCAGCAATCTCTTTCCAGCCGAGCTTGCGTTCCTCTTTGAGATCTATGAGCAGATCGTCTTCTTCTTGGGTGAACTTGGCTTTCGGGGTGGCCTTATTTCGTGAGCCGATGATAGAGTTGCCAAATGGAGAGGACTGAGAGGACTGTGGAGAGACGGCCGAAGACCGACGATTATTGGTGGTATGCTGTTGTTGGTGCTGCAGTTGTTCCCGATGTTGTTGTTGCAGTTGGTGCTGTTCTTGTGGGAGATGCAATTGGGACTGCTCATCTGCTGTTGAAGCGTTACTAGTCGAACTAGCTGATCTATCATGAGTCAAAGAAGACCCATTTTCTAGGAGGTTGGATGCAGGGGAGAGTGGGCTTTTTGTTCTAGCGGGAAAAATTGAAAGATCAAAAGCTGTCATGTGGGGCATACTACTGTAGTGATGCTGTATAGACAAGGAGCTTGTCGTACCTTTGTTCTTCAAGTTCTGATTCTTCAAGTCCTGTTTTTGCAAGCCCTGGTTCTTCAAGTCCTGGCTTGCTGAAAAGACATCGCTATGCGAGCTAGGCTCGTCAAACGTGAAGGGCTTGAACTTTTATGGTTAGTTGACCAACGGGAGAATGGTAATTGTGCTTGTGAGTCGTATATATACTTACAGATACACTGTCATCATCTAAAAATGTTTCAAACAGAGCCTGATGGTGATTCATATGGAACGAGGTAGGACTCAATGGAGGAGATGTGCTGAGAGAGAGAGTATCCATTTCTAGCGAATATCTTGGGTCTTTGGCTGAGAGTGATCCGGGGGACAAATAAGCCGGTTCTGGGGCAACATCTGCCCCCGAAAACAGATGTAGATTAAGACCTGTAATGGTGAATGGTGGATTGAGGTTAGCAGTGTATACAGATTTCAATGCGGATCTCGAAATATCACACCCTCTCGCTCAGCTGTATTGAACAAAAATGGTAGATGCTCGTTTTTCCTGCCTTGTACCAGGTAGTCCAACAATCAACTGATACCACTTTCTCTTCAATTAGTTGAAAGTTAAAAGAAGAGCGTTAGAAGTAAGAGGAAAGCGAGACAAGATAGAGAGAGAAAGATTTGGTGAGAGGAAGGTCTGTTGTCTGAGGTCAGAATTAGAGGATACGTGGGTTTTTAGGATCCTCTTCTTTCTAGACTTGGCACAAATGAAATTCAGAGAAAAGTGAAGATGACTTCGCCATCGGATGGGAGGAAGCTGCTCTCGTATAAAAGCGGATTGAAGACCGGGAGATCTGCACAGTGCCTAGGGTCCCGTTACCCAAACGGCGGCAGTCTATCGCCAATCACGTTGGGTCGTACGGCCTCTCTTCTGCCAGCTTACAGCATTTCCTGTGGAAGCGTTTGTGGAGTATGTAGTATTTTGGCCATCTGGAGCACGCACCACGATGCACGGATAGGCTAAGTGATCTTTTCCGTAGTGAGCTGTGCAGGCAAGCACGTTTAACTTGGGACTAGCTTGGCAAGGAGTATGGGGTTGGGCTGGATTTTGAACGAGAGAGAGAGAGAGAGAAAAGAGGGAAGAAAGCGGAGGAGTTCCATGCTACCTCTGGCGGCCCTTCCCGGAAAAAGTTGGTTCTGCTTCGTGAAAATGTGTGAGTTAACCTTCGTGCCACTATTACAACATTTTTTGTCTTTTTTTCCTTCCTTGCGGCCCGGTATGTTGAAACAACTGTACAGATGTACAGAAACTGCAGGCCTTCGCACTGTGTGCCATGAGATACGCCAGCCTATGTTTAATGATACTGGATTAGGTTTGCACGCCGTTAGATTAGACGAGCTTTGACGCCAGATCTGATGGCGATCACGAAGATCCAGATCTGCCATCCATATGCGGTCTTACTTTTGTGTGTGTCCTAAACGTGGCATATCGGAAGTTGCCATTACAGGTTCAGAGCGGCAATGGGGCTGTTGTGTTGTGGCTCCTAACAATGGATACCGGAGGTTGAGTATGCTGGACATGGTGCGAACATGGATTACGGGGAGCTTACCCTATATCCCATAGGTTCCATCCATGCCTCTTATTTCTCCTGCAAGAGGGAAACTAACAGGGATACTGACTCTGTGAATACCAGTTGGCTGGCTAATCGTGTCCTTCAGCAGTGTCTGCCCAATGATGCATCGCTGCAGCAACGTACACCGCTCTTATACGGGGCCTCACCTTAGCGTCCAACGTTGTTTGAATGGGGATTATCAAGCGAAAAGCATTTGGGTGGTAGTGAGGGAGGCCAGTACAGGGGGAGCCGTGGCCATACTATATTGTACGGGCACGTAATAATCTGCATTGGATTGCGTTTATTTTTGTTTTTTCCTTGGTTGAGTTAGATTGGAAGAGCATATCGGGGAGTTGAACAACAGGGACAGGCTAATGCCAGAGTGAGAGCGATAAGGGCTAAAAAAAAACTTGCCTTCTGCTGTAACCCGCGTACGACCCCACTTAACTACATTGTAACGCTAAAGTTGCGTGTACTCCTTTCTTTCTTTTTTTTTTTTTTTTTTTCCTTTTTTTTACCTTTACGGAGATGCAAACACAGTGTTACATGAGTTGGGGATGTTCTTTGAGGAGTTCTTTGAGGATGTTCTTTGAGGATGTTCTTTGAGGATGTTCTTTGAGGATGTGCTTTGAGGATGTGCTTTGAGGGCGCTTTTTTAAGCTGTGACAACGTCGATGTGATATCGTACGGAAAGGCCGACAGCCGTCGTTTTGACCTATACAGTAGTTACTAGTATCTAATTATTTGCATATACTTTAGTTAATTTAGATGAGATGAGATAGCATCAACATCATTAACGTTCCAACTCAATGGTTGAAGTTATTATAGTGATCAATAGGTGGGTGGGGTTGTAGCAAACTGAAAAGAATAGCCTCACTAGCAATATGAGTTACACAATGGTGAAAAGAATAGATACATTACTGGGCAATATGGAGTACAATGGTGAAAATAAATCACTGGCAATAATGGTGAATGAAATTATATGGATCAATTGAAATATAAAAGACAATTGATGAATGAAACTATTAGCTATCACTGAAGTATCATTCACTAGTTAGTCACAATAATATGGGGAACAATGGTGAAAAGAAAAGCGGGTTAGGTGGCTTACTGTCTCACCGCAGGAGGGAAGTAACACTTTTAGCTTATATGTTTTGGTTCTACACTTAATTGACATATATGAGGTAACATATGATATCAATAAACTGGCTCTTCCTGGTATCCTTTATCCTGTATCCCACCAGTCCCGGCGTCTAAAGGTATTTCGTTTGCATCCTCCATAACCTGAACCATTTCTTCTAAAAGAGCATTCTGTACGGCTGCCAACCTCTGTTCGTCCAACCTCTGTTCGTCCAACCTCTGTTCGTCCAACCTCTGTTCGTCCAAACCCTTCACCTTATTCATTTGGGCAGAAGGCTGGAAACCCTTAACCCCAGCAGGTCCATTCAGACACCGTACATCGTAATCATCCTCGTCATTGTCAGATTAACGCATTTATCCTCAATTTGTTAACATCGCATGGTAACTACGAAACTACTTGTTGAGTTGGCTAGGCGAGAAGGAGGGGAAAGAAAACTGATCAAGTTTCGGCATTCGGCTGATTTGCCGACTAACCGATAAGTGGGTTTGTTGTACGGCGCAGCGTTGGAAAACCAACTATCGGGGCTCCGAAACTGCAGGACAGTGCTAAACCATTAGTAAAACTCCGTAGGAGCTCAGAGTGGCTCAGCTCCGCCTGTGAGAGAGAGAGTAAAGAGTCAGACAAATGAAAATGAGACAAAAAGTTTGGCTCCTGCCCGTTCAGGTTGTGCACCATCGTTTTGTGTTCTAAAAGACTAGGTTTTTCACACGGTTCCACATTACAAATGTCCCAAGTACCATTCGTCACAGCGCCACAACGAAACCTTAATTTACTTTCCAAACCTCTTCAGCCGCACTATCAATGATCTGCTAACATATCCTGTAAATCGATGACAGGATGACTAAGTAGTGGCAAATGTCGGGGCTCTATGATCCATGATGATGTCGAGTGTCCTCAAGAAGGTTCTGCCTCTGTACTGCTGATTTTCTATTTTTTTTCTCTCTCTCTATCTGCTGAGCGTGGGCTACCTTAACCTGGTGTGTACTTCTCGCTGGTTCAGCTAGCCCTTACATCTTGGGACTTCATCTTTGAAAGAGCTTTGCCCTTGGGATGATCGACATAACCGCGCGGCGCTTACTATGTGTCCCTGGTTGTTTCTCCAAGTTTGCCAAGCACCGTTAACGTTAGATCCAATTTCGAAACCAACAGGACAGCTGATGAGCTACTTCTTTGTATTTTTTTTTAGATGCCAGAATTCTTTCTGGCTGTATCCAAGACATGTCCCCACAAACGCACCCCCTTACCCCAATCAACCGCCCACAACTCTCGCCGTTTCCTCTCTGTTGTGCCTCACACTTTTGCCGTTGATCTTTTTGATAGTCGGACTCCGGGTGCCCATATTACTACTTTGACGCCAGGGCCCTGCGAGGGCCCCCTCTGAATTTCTCCGATTCCTTTTTTATTTTTTTTCAACGCGAACATAAAAGCGCATGGTGGCCACATTTTTTGTACAGATAGCATAGTCTCGAGAGAAAAGTTGGGACACACACCTGAAAACCACAATGTCTGACAACGAGGAAAAGGCTGTGGCTGCCGATACGGCACCTGATGCCGTGGAGCGAGCTCAGCAACTGTCGAAGCCAGGCAAGTTCAAAATGCTGAGCATTTTCACAGGAACCAAGATTCCTCCCATCCCCGAGGACCCAGGCCCATACCCGGAATACGCGGCATCAGTTTGGTCACAGTGGACCTTCAGCTGGATCTATCCCATACTAAAGGTAAGCATGTTTTTGAGTCACCTTCCCTACTTGCAACGGAGTTAGGCTGACAATGGGCCGTCGGACTTTCGTATCATCATTTTCGGACTTTCTTATCGGACTTTGTTTCTACAGTTATCTAACAAGACTGGTTATCTGAGAACTATTGTCGCTGAAGACTTGTGGAGTCTGGAGAACACGCCAGGTTCGGCTGAAGCACTGTCGGCCAGATTCGATGCCAACCTTGAAAGGTACCGCGCAAAAGCCCAGGAAGCTGCTCGCGCAAAGGGTCTTTCTGAAAGCGAGATTCAAAACGCACCCCTGCCAAAATACGCCGTGCTGCGGGCCCTGAACGACACCTTCTACTGGCAGTGGTGGAGCTCGGGTGCGTTCAAGATCATCTCTGACGTTTGCCAGTCTACCTCTCCATTTTTAAGCAGACGGCTCATTCAATTCACGGCTGAACGAGAGATCGAGCCTATAGGAAAGGGTGTGGGATACGCTCTAGGGCTGGTATTTCTCACCTTTATAGGAAATTTTTTTCTGAATCAGTTTTTTTACAGGGCTACCTTGACCGGTGCTCAGACCCGAACTGTGCTCAGTTCAGCCATCTACCGAAAATCACTGAGACTTTCCGGCAAAGCTCGTATCACATTCACCAATGGTAAGCTGACTAACTTGCTCAGCACAGACTGTCATCGCATAGACTTCGCGATGCAGTGGTTCCACTTCACCTGGACCTTCCCGGTGTCTATTGCCATCTGCGTGGTGGTTGTCATCACCAATATCGGCGCTCCAGGATTGGTTGGGTTTGGTCTGCTCTTCTGCATGTTCTTCTTCGTCGGCTACAACGGTAGGGTCATGATTGGCATTCGGCGAAAGGTCAACGTGATTACCGACAAGCGAGTTGGAATCATGCGAGAGATTCTTGAGTCGATGAAAATCATCAAATTCTACTCATGGGAAGAGGCTTATGCCAAGAAGATCTACGACATCCGGGCGATGGAGATGTCCAAGATCAAGAAGATGCTCACAGTAAGGAACGTTATGAACTCGCTGTTTGTGTCAGCACCCATTTTGGCTGGTCTGGTTTCTTTTATCGTTTTGGAGCGAACTGGAGGAGTTCTCAACCCTGCTACCGTTTTTTCTTCGTTGACCACCTATAACTTGCTTCGTATGCCACTAATGTTCCTGCCCCTGGCAGCTATGGCTGCCGTCGATGCATTCCTGGCCATCAACCGTATTCAGGACCTTCTGTCGGCTCCCGAAGACGAGGACTATCTGACGTTTGACGAAGAGCAGGAGCCTGCCATTTTGATCCGCGATGGAGAATTTGTTTGGGAACGAGATGAAGAGGCGGAGGAACCAGGCAATGACACAGTTGTCAACATCACACCAGCTGGCGCGTCTACGGAAAAGCATTCGAGTAATTCAAGTGATGCTGCTGACTCAGTGGACAGGGAGGAAATCAAAGAGTATGCGCAGAGTGTGCATAGTTTGCCCGCTCCTCTGGTTGAAGAAATTAAAGTGCCTAGTTCCGAAGACGATTCTTCGTTGGTAGACGAAAAGGCTGATGCAAGATCCCTGGCCTTATCGGTGAAGAGCCCCGCCGATGAGGTTAGTACGAGATTCAGCGGTTTTAACAACCTCAACATCAGCATTAAGCAGGGCGAGTTTGTTATTATCACAGGAAGCATTGGCTCCGGAAAGAGTAGTTTGCTGTCTGCCATGGCCGGAGGGATGAAGAAGCTTGGTGGGTCAGTGAGTCTGAACGACGATTTTGTATTCTGTGGCCAGCAGTGGGTTCAGAATGCCACCGTTGAGGAGAATATCACCTTCGGCAAAGATTTCGATCGTGAGTGGTACGATACCGTTATTGAGGCCTGCTCCCTGACCCGAGATTTGGAGATCCTCCCCGCTGGCGACCAGACTGAGGTTGGAGAAAGAGGAATTACTATCTCAGGTGGTCAGAAGGCCCGAATTAACTTGGCCCGAGCGGTGTACTGGAATGCTGATATTGTGCTCCTTGATGATGTTCTCAGCGCTGTTGATGCCCACGTTGGAAAGTACATCATGGACAATTGCATTTGTGGCTTACTCAAGGGTAAAACCAGAGCTTTGGCTACACACCAGCTTTCTATGTTGCCATATGCTGATCGTGTAATTTTCCTCGATAGTTGTGGCAATGCTACAACTGGCACTGTTGAGGAGCTGCAAATCTCTGTACCTGAGTTTGAACACCTCCTGACATTCGGCAACCAGGGTGAGAGCTCTGATGGCTCTGATGAGGAAGAAGAGGAAAAAGAAGAAGAGGAGCTTAAGAAGATAATGTCTTCCAAGAAAGAGATTATTGACAAAGATGCCCAGAAGAAGGCAGGTGCTTTAATGCAAGAGGAAGACCGTGCCACAGACTCTGTTGATCCAAAAGTTTATCTCCAGTTTTTGAAATTGGGAGGAGGCATTTTGGGCTATGCGATTGGCCCTCTTCTGCTTATGGCTATTATTTTCTCCACCTTTTGCCAATTGTTCACCAACACGTGGCTTTCTTTCTGGACCGGAAACAAGTTCCCGGGCCGTAGTCAAGGCTTCTACATTGGTATTTTCGTTATGTTTGGTGTGCTCTCTGCGGTTATTTCGTTTGCTTTTTTCTTCCTGCTCACTCAAATTGTAAATGAAACCAGTTTGAAGCTGCATGTGAAGGCTGTTGACAGTATATTGCATTCGCCCATGATATTTTTTGATACATCCCCTATGGGTCGTATTCTCAATCGATTCACTAAGGATACAGACACCATTGACAATGAGCTCAGTGATCAGACACGACTGTTTTTGCTCTCAACTTCAAGTGTTATTGGAGTGTTCATTCTGATTATTATCTACCTGCCGTGGTTTGCAATTGCCTTGGTCGGACTGTTCTTCTTTTTCTTAGCCACTGCCAAGTTCTATAGAGCTTCAGCCAGAGAAATTAAGCGTCTGGACTCCCTTGGACGTTCTATTATGTTCAGTCATTTTGGCGAGACGATCACGGGTATATCGACTATTAAGTCTTATCGAGATCAAGATCGATTTATTAAGAGGAATCAGTGGGCCATTGACAAAATGAATTCTGCATATTATTTGACACTGGTAAATCAGAGATGGTTGACTTTACGTCTTGATGTTGTGGCTGCTGCCCTGACGGTGGTCACCACAATGCTTTGCGTTACTGGCCAATTCAAGATCAGCCCATCTTCGGTAGGTCTTGTCGTGTCGTCCCTTCTCATGGTTGTCAATTTCCTATCCATGGTGGTTCGACAGATGGCAACTGTAGAGAACGACATGAATGCTAGTGAGCGGGTTTATCACTATGCATACAATCTCGAGAGTGAAGCTCCGTTTCACATTGAGGAGACCAAACCTCGTCCTTCGTGGCCAGAGAGTGGTTCGGTCGATCTCAAGGATATGACCATGTCATATCAGCCACAGCTGCCTCCAGTGTTAAAGAACATCAATTTGCATTTCGCTGGTGGTGAGAAGATCGGTATTTGTGGACGAACTGGTGCGGGTAAAAGTAGTATTATGATTGCTTTGTATCGAATCTGCGAATTGACCAGTGGTTTAATTGAGATTGACGGTGTTGACATCTCCAAGTTGGGCCTGAATGAATTGCGAACCAAACTGTCAATTATCCCTCAGGACCCAGTTTTGTTCCAAGGAACAATTCGAAGCAACATTGATCCCTTCGAGCAGTGCTCTGATTTGGAATTGTGGGACGCGCTCCGACGAAGTTGGCTGGTCGAAGCACCTGACTTGGAGAGGTTGAAGAATGGTGAGATCACTGCTTCACAGATGAAGTTCCATCTTGATCAGAAGGTTGACGACGATGGAATAAATTTCAGTCTGGGAGAAAGACAACTACTAGCTCTTGCCCGTGCTCTAGTACGAAAGAGCCGAATCCTTATTCTCGACGAGGCTACTTCCAGTGTTGACTTTGAAACTGATCACAAGATTCAGACTACCATTGCCAAGGAGTTTAGTGAGTACACAATTTTGTGTATTGCTCATCGACTGAATACAATTTTGGCATATGACAAGATCCTTGTTTTGGAGCAGGGTGAGGTGGCTGAGTTCGATACGCCGGCCGCATTGATACAGAAAACTGAAGGTATTTTTGCTTCGATGTGTGAGAAGTCAGGAATCACGGTTGAAACAGTTATGGAGGAACAGGCCAAAAACGGAAAAATTTAATTTAACGCAAAAGTTTAATGCTATATATTAGTTACCATGATTTTTAAAATTGCAATTGTATTTTTGAGAAACATCCGTTCATAGTTCATTAGATGCGAGTTTTGCCCGCTCACGCTTCAGTGGAGTCTTCTTACTCACTGCTTTTCGTATTGTAAAGGTTCAACCTCGGTCCTGCAAAACTCGTAGAAATAATCCCAGTAGTTTGGCTGTATCACAGTATCATTGTGCATACCCTTTTCAAACAACTTTAGGGACTTCCTTTCCGACTTAGATATGTCGTGTAATTGCTTCATATGCGAACTTGGCACAAGCTCGTCTTGCTGACCACTCAGAAAGAGCATGGGGACTGTGGAGCTGATCGACTCAATGATATTCTCTGATTCCCACCTCTCAACACAGAGGAATGAAAAAGGACCCAAGAACGGGAATACTCCAGGTATCAGTTTAGGAATGGAGAGAAAAGTGTTCTCCAAAATAATCCCTTTAACTATATCCCTTCCCTTTGGCAGAGTAGCAAAGTATAGCCCCACGGCTCCACCCAAACTGCGTCCATAGATAATGAGTGATGTCTGGCTGATCTGCTCGTGTTGATATAAATAATTGGCCCAAGCCTGGCAATCTATTTTGATGCCTTTTTCAGATGCCGTCCCCGTGGACTTCCCGTAGCCTCGGTACGAAAATATAACCACATTGTATCCCATCTGCTGGTACATAATCTGGACCAGTGGGAGAAAGTTCCCTATGTTCCCAGCATTGGGGCAGCATACTAGAACCGTCTTTGGTACGTACATCTCCCATGATGGATCACGTAACATGACATATCCTTTGAGTTTCTCTCCATCGTTGGTAGTCAGCTCCACATCCTTGTATGGAATACCATACTTATCAGGAGTGTCCACTACGGTCCGACTATCCGGCGGGAAGTTTGAAGGATATATGAGCCATCCTTGGTACCTGTAAATGAGAGCCATAAGTGACCCCGCCAAAATGGGAACGAGGGTGGCGACGACCGTTAGGGGCCGGCTGAGTATAGAGCCCATTATGTGATGCGAATACTCAAATGCAAAGAGAGAGAGAGAGAGTCTTCAATTGAGAATTACTGATAGATAAAACAGCTATTAACAGTTACAGGTACAATAATTCAATGGAATTCTAAAGCGCTATTGTGCATGCATGCCCCACCGTAAGTTGTCCGTACCTCAAGTTACAACACCTGTAACTCTGAGAACAAAAGAATATCAGAAACTCATCACTTTTGAACAACACTTTCAGATCCCGGAGCAGATCTATAAAGTTCGAGAACACGGCTGATTTGATCTATTATCTGCGTACAACTCGTTCAGAAACTTGTTGTAGTGATATAAGACTATTGCAGAATTTCGATCTAAGAAAAGTACGAGATAAATATGACCGAAGTCGAGCAACCCTCCACCGAGGACTTAACTGCAAAAGTTCAAGATTTAGGTCTTGACGAGAACGAAAAGGCGGACAACTCTAGTGCCACTGTGTTCAAGTCAATTGAAGACTTTACCGTAGTGCACCCTCTTTCCCAGAAGTGGACTTTGTGGTACACCAAGCCGTCAGATGGGACCGAAGACTGGCACAATCTGCTCAAAGAAGTAGTGACTGTTTCGACGGTCGAGGAGTTCTGGGGAGCGTACAACAGTATTCCCAAGGTTTCGGAGCTGCCTCTTAAGGCTGACTACTCGTTCTTCAGAGCTGGAGTCCGGCCAGAGTGGGAAGATGCTCACAATGCAAAGGGAGGAAAGTGGTTGTATCAGTTCCGAGCTAGTAAAAAGTCTATGAACGTCGATGATATTTGGCTCAAGGTGCTGTTGGGAATGATTGGAGGAACTCTCGACAACGATGCTATCGAGCAGGAGCAGATCAACGGTGCTTTTGTGAATGTGCGAAAGGCTGGAATTAAAATCAACTTGTGGACCAAAAATACCAACCAAGAATTGCTGCGACCGGTTGGACTACGATTTAAGGAGATCCTGTCTCTTGGGGATCGAGATGAGATTGAATTTACTGCTCACGAGGCTGCTAGGGGCAAGTCTAAGATCACTCTTTAGAAGGGTGCAGCTTGTGAAACTAAGCTCACAAACATGTCATGTCCTTAATTATGTACGGAATAGCACTGAATCATAATTTATTTATGGGAAAATAATGATGATGGAAGAAGTCGCCCTCCGGCGGGGCCCATCCAGGGAGGAGTTGTCCCGCTTGGCTGCGGGAATATAAAATCAAGCCATACTTTAAGCTATACTTGTACACATTTTAATGACTCAATATTAAGATACTTCCACTGGACACTGTGCTTTCAATTTGGTATCAACAAAAGCCCTGTGTGCTACGTGTATAGACAGACCTTTTTAAAACCCTTGGAAAATATCCCAATCTTCCCCATATTCATAAACAGACTATGACCCACCACTTTGTCTTCCGATCTTTTCACTATTTTCCCCCATTGCCAATCTATCAATCGTCACATTGTCAGGGGCAGTGTAGAGCGAGATCAAACAAGAAGCCGGCAAAGAGGTTCTTTTAATAAAAGCTTCAACCTCACGTTTGAGTCGAGCGTTTTCATTGAAAACGGACTGACGAGGCTGGAATTGATGTGCGTTCAGAGGATTGGCAAGAGAACCAACATTGAACTCAGCACGACCGAGACTTTTCAAAGCATACTGAATACATCGCCCGGCATTAAACGCCATCCCCATGGCTGAACTGAGGCGATCCCATCTGTTATCCCAGTCGGCTTTGATGACCCGCTCAAATTTCTTACCGTCGTCGTAATCCAAGTCGGCAGCACGGTGTTTGAGGACTCGCAAATATCTCATCTGAATTGCCGGCGCTGTGTGTCGATAACAAATTTCCCTAGCAATATCTTTCCAGGAGAACATACACACTTCTCGGCGGTGGACAATAATATTGTCATCACTTGCGCTCCAACGCAGTTGTCGGGGGATAATTTCAGGTTGAGAATTGGCGTTCAACTTCGGCTTGGACGAGTTCTTGCGAATAGAGACTCTTTTAGTTGATAAAGCAGCGCTTGGTTTTGGTCTCAAAATTAGCCTTGGAATGGCTCTGTATGCGTCTTTTGTTGGCTCCTTCCAAGTAGGGTCAAAGGCATCAGAGGAATCTGTGTCGTTGTACTCGTTTGAAGAGCAATGATCAATATGGTCTGGCAACTCCAACGGAGAGATCGACCGCGTGTCATCATCCTCATCAGAACTCACAGCATTGGGTACTTCATCGGTATTGGACGGAGGAAGGGGTGATGATGGGCTTAGAGAGTCAGGCTCAAATTCAGTCGGTGCCTTATCATCAGAACTGCTTGAAGAAGAATTATCGCAATTGTAAAGCAGCGTATCACCCAATGACTTTGTCGTTATTTTTGAATTATCATCGTAAGGATCCAAAGGCGAAGTAGCTTCAGTAGACACGCTATCATCTTGTGAAGTAATAGAAAATACCTCGCCTGGAGAAGCGGAAAAATCGTCACCTGTGGGAGTAAAACAACCCTCACCAGAGGAGTTCAAAAACTCGGGGCTTTCATCAACAAGAAAAAGCTTCAAAGAAGAGCCAGACTCACATGGTGGAGAGCCTATAGATGAACCAAACAGCTGATTGGGGCTGATACAAAACAAGGGGGGTGACTCTGCTCCATGTGAGAATTCACATTTTACTCTGGCAGAGTAGAAAGAGTTCTCATTGTTGTCTTTGCTGTAGTCCAAGATAGTTTCGTGAATATGAGGGGATGTCACAAGTCCAAAGCTTCCGCCATCACTTTGCTCGGTCTTAACTGTCGCAAGGTCTGATGTCAAAAGTCCAAAGGTTCCGTCATCAGTCTCCTCGGTCTTAACAGTCACAGGGTCTTCCGACATCTGGTTTGAAATAGACGCTATGTAATAATATGAAAGGGCTGCAGGTGGAAAGGGGGAAATAATGGGCAGAGACTAAGATAAAACAGGCCGCTCAGTACAGAGGGAATGTAGTTGTCTGTCCGATCTGATATCACACAATGTAAGAGAGAGACGGATGGGAAATCGCTAAAACACGAGCTCATCGTGGCAATTTATAATTTTTCATCGGTCCTGACCCCCCTGTCAGGTTATTTCCCTTGTTCTAACAGTCTCCGGAGCCCTTGCTCAAAACTTCCATTGAGAAGGTGTTGGAAATCGAATCAACCATGCAGCCCGACCAACTAAATAGCTTAAGGAGGCAGTAAATACTCCACATAAGACATGATAAGTGCAGAATGCAGAGACCCAGTGTTCTCAATAGAGGCTAGCCAGTGGAGAGAGTGATACATGTTATAAATGGAGTTGTGAGGTTGAAAAGTCGAGATACACGTGTGAAATCGTGCACTTGTCCAGCAGGATATATCAAAGCTAACGGAACAGTAAAACACCTGTACAATTCTCATTTCTAGAAACTGTTCTCTTTTAGCACTTCATTACCTCTTATTCATCCTGTTCTATCATTATTATGTAGCGTATTATTAGTGGAATCCATGGGCTCATAACATGGAGATCTTATTTGATATGCATTGGAGAGAGAGAGAGAGGGGCTGTACCTCACTCCTCAGAGCAGTTTACAAATTGCTAATATGCAATAAGCTCAACGCTCAGACCATCAACCAGCTTTTTTTTAGCGTACTGTTAAACCAACTTTACGCAGTCGCTGTGACAGTCACAAACTCGGTGGGTCGAATTACGCCAACTGTTCCTTTAATAGTGCCTAGTCCAATACTCCCAGAAGGAGGCACAGCAGGCACTGTTCTCAAAGGAGGATAAGTTTGAGAGTAAATGTAAGGTTGCACAACACCATTTAGAGTCCGAAAGGCTGTAGTAGCACTTGCTGGAGGAGGCGAAGAGGTTGATGAAGGTAGCGTTAGCGAAGTTGAATCGATTTCGGCTTGTTAGTAAAAGTTCGAGCTCGACGAGAATGTGCCAAACGTAAAAAAAGGCTGGTATTACAACAAGCTTAGCCCTTATTTCTGACCGTGTTTTGAATGCCAGTTCTTCCGGTTATATCCACGTACCTGAAGCCACATTAAAGGCTATTAATGGACAAATAAATAGTAATATATTGAACGTCTTCATTGTTGAAGGGGTAGCTTGTTTTCTATATTATCGTCTTATTGTCTTATTTGGCTCTTCACTTGTTGTTGTCGTGTTACAGCCAACTTTTACTCTGTTTGACGTCTATAAGGAGGCTTTGATGCGCTTTATGTTATGTGGTGATGTTAAAGCGTCTTCGGGTCGGGAAAATTGTTTATGACGTAAACTTTAGGCGTTGCTAAAAAAAGCCTTGGGAGCACAAAACTACGGTGTGTTGAAAATACGTTGTTATATGCAGGCGAGGAGATTGATTAACAGCGATCAGAGAGTTCGATCCCAAAATCATCCCAGAGTCAATTCGAAAGTTCTTTGGCGAGCCGGTGCTTGCAATTTAACTTATATTTGAAAAAAATACTCCAGACTATGTTTGCCAAGACGTTCTGTGCTCACCGATGGCTCAGTTTCTTCCTTACCATCAAATGTTGGTACCTGATCAACGCATATTTTGGATAGTTAAACTCTAAACGAACAGAGAGTAACTAGTTTTATAAGACTCGAACCGTGCAGACCAATTACAATCAAGAAGCTGAAGCTGAAATAGAAACCCCATAGCCAATTGAGACCAAGCTGAAATCTGGAGCTAACGAGTTGAATGGTCAGCATTGAATACTTGATTAAGCCAAAAGCCTTCTCAGTCTCCTTCCCCAGTTATGGCTGAACCGTTCAGTCAACTTTGACTTTCATAAATATATTAAACCAGTACTATGGGAAACATAATTTGCATTCTTTCTTGCAAGTCTTGCACACTGAACGGAAAGGAAAGGAATGGAAGGGAAGGGTACTTTTCAACGAACATGTTTCGATGGGACACATGGATACTAGCTAGAGTTACATCAGCTGAAGAAAGTAACAGACAACTTAAACAGTCTGTTTTAGACGACTTAGTTAACCGGTACTACCAACCATTCTTTTAGTAGATTATTGTTATAAATTGCACACGACTAGCTTCCCTCCCCTAATGTGATCTATTAAACTGTTACATTTTTCGATGAAATTACACAGATGGACCCCCATATGCAATATAATTTCCTCCTATCATTCCATGCGTACTGGCACGCATCCCCCACCTGCATATATCCCCTAACATTAGCGCTGTTAAGTCTTACACCATCGTCGGAAACCCTTTATCAGCACGTCCATTCACCGCAGTCAATTTGAATGGATTCTGCTCGAGCATCTTAGGGGTTTATTAAGATAAAATCTAAAGTTCAATGGAGGATAATAATTCTTCTGATAAACCAAGGCAGCATTCCGCGGCGGCCTCGCCCGCGTTGACCCCGTCCCATCCTGGTTCTCTCAAAGCCAAAAACACAAAGCGACTCGAACCCTTGAGACACGGATCCACCAGTTCTCTGCACGGGTCGAAGGATAAGTCTACGAGATTACGGCCTACAGTGCACAATCCGTCCACCAGCTCACGGAGATACGTGTATTCCACCGATGACGACCAGCACGAGATTGAAGAGGATTGGGAACGTGATTACATCGGACAATACGAAGGGCTGAAAGAACGACGAAGACCCAAATTAGAGCGTCATTCCTCGTACGTCAGCGCTGACTATGATGAAAGCTCGAGACCAAGCTCGCCTGCAGCGTCAGGCCACAGAGATGCGTACCGAGACGGGCACTCCGGACGGCATCGTCGCTCCGAGTTGATAAACGAGCTTATTGCGGACAACAATGAGGGAGGCGACGAAGAAGACGCAGCACGCCTCCTGGAGCGGGAGCACGATGGTGAGCATGACCACACTTCTCGCCACAGTCACCTCAGTGATGAGGCTGAAGGGGACGAAGACGAAGACGAAGACGAAGTTGAAGATGATGACAATACGAGCACCACCAGCATTGAAACTTTTACCCTTCGAGAAAGGCAGGACGCGATCAATACTACCCATCCGTTTGGTATCAGGATCTGGAAGCCTGCCATCTACAAAAAAATTCGATCGGTGCAGCGGATCGCTGAAGGTGATATCCATTCAATTCCGGGCAAGGCTGTGCCTTTCTCTGTGTGGATAGGCAACATGGTTTGGACTGTCGTATTTGGTACTGCACTCATGGCTCTATGCAGCCTTGCGTCGGCTATTTGCCTGCTCCTGGTGTGGAGTGAGAGTTCTCAACAGTACGGCAAGACCTTCTTCCATCTGGGTGTGTATTTGTGGTTCCCGTTCGGACAGTATGTGGATCTGGCTCAAGATGAGAACTACCTCCACGAAGACCGTGGCGAAGGGCGGTCGGCACAGGAGTACCAGAGGTGGCAGGCCGGCGACGTGGAGTTTGGACGTCTTTTTTTCGACCCTGGGGCTCGCCGAACGCGAACCACTACTTCTTCTAATAGATCGATTTTTGACGAGCCATTCGACAGCGAGGCTACTGAAGATGGCAGAGTAAATGCGACTGAATCGGATACACTTCTAGGCAGCCCTGCTTCTTCTGGCGATGCTCGCAGAAAACGGCGATTGTTCGGACGGGGCGAATGGAACATTGGCAGAGTTTTGTTCTATTTGTTGTTCTACCTGGTTCTGCAACCTGTGTTCTACACAATTTCTCTCATATGCTGGTTGGGCGTCTTCTCTATCCCTATGGCAAAAGTGCTTACTACTCTTACCTACCATCTGCGAAAGCATCCTCTGGCTCTGTCATTCCACCCTGCAAGCGCGTTTTTCCGCTCAAATGCGCTGTCAAACAACTCGTCCATTCTTATCTGCACATACCGAGCCATGGGCATGAACTATTACAAGTACACCTTGGACGGCACCAATGTCATCATTATCAATCTCATGGTACCGGTTTTGTTTGTGATATTTGATTATTTTGTGCTGGACTCACTGCTGCACATCGAGGGATACTTGACAGCCCCGGCTGTAATGTTTGGTCTAAGTCTGCTGTCTGTCATTCCTCTTGCATATTTCATCGGCCAGGCAGTCGCGTCCATTTCGGCCCAATCTTCTATGGGGATGGGCGCCGCCATCAATGCATTTTTCTCTACGATTGTAGAGGTATTTTTATATTCAGTCGCTTTGTCCCAAGGGAAAGGAGATTTGGTGGAGGGAAGCATAGTCGGGAGTGTATTGGCTGGTATTCTGCTTCTCCCTGGGCTCTCAATGTGTGCTGGTGCAATCAAGCGTAAGACACAGCGCTACAACCCCAGGAGTGCAGGGGTTAGCTCTACCATGTTGGTGTTTGCAGTTATTGGAGCATTTGCACCCACTATTTTCTATGAGATATTCGGTAGCTATGAGCTGCATTGTGTACCATGCTTTCCAGACAATGGTCAGCAATGCAGACAGTGTCAGTTTGACCAGTTGCCTCTGATGGCTGACAAGTTCTATTTTTCAGTGATCCAACCATTCAGCTACATATGCGCTATTCTTCTGTTTGTTTCGTACTGTATCGGTTTGTGGTTCACGCTCCGGACTCATGCGGCAATGATCTGGGCTACGCCGACTCAGTCTGAAATGATCCCATCTCAAACAGTGTCTGGCGCACATGCTGCTCCTGGTGCTGTTCCTGCTCCTCCCAATCCTCCCCACCCTCCTATTTTGCACACCCCAGATCGGGAGAACGAGCATAGCAGGCTAACCCGCCAGAAATCAGTCGTTGTGGTGGAGGCTCAGAAGGAAGGTGAGGAAGGAGGTGGCCACGACGCGCCTAATTGGGGACGAACCAAGAGTACTGTTATTTTGCTGGGAGCCACTGTACTGTATGCAATTATTGCTGAGATCCTCGTGGATACCGTGGACGTCGTACTGCAAAATGCTAGTATCAGTGAGAAGCTTCTTGGTATCACTGTGTTTGCTCTGGTCCCTAATACCACTGAATTTCTAAATGCTATTTCATTCGCGGTGAACGGCAACATAGCGCTCAGTATGGAAATTGGTTCCGCCTATGCTCTCCAGGTGTGTCTTCTTCAAATCCCGGCCCTCGTACTATATTCAATATGGCTTGAGCCCAGCATCTCGGGCCCTATACGAAGCTATATGTTTACTCTGGTCTTCCCTCGGTGGGACCTGACCATGGTTGTCTTTTGCGTGTTCCTCTTCTCCTATATTTACGCTGAGGGTAAAAGCAACTACTTTAAAGGATCCATATTGATTCTCAGTTACTCGGTAGTGATAAGCGGCTTCTACTTTGCTGATGTTCCAATTTCAGAACTCTCTCCTTTCAGAGGTAGCTTCATCATTCAGGACAGTTATTAATATTTTCATAAAGAGATACCATAGCCTATTTACTAAATTTAAAATATTAACTAATAAATCACTCCTTCTAGGCGGCGGTCTTACGAGATGATGAAGGTCTTGCGGGAAGTAAAACTGCTGCTCTGAAGAACTCCCCGGCGTGACAAAATGTTCAAAACATATATATACAGTCTTACAAAAACGTAGGGAACTTGGCAGCCTTGTCCTTCTGCCTCTGTCTGAAAGATCTATTCTTTGCCTGTCCAATGACCTCGTCAGCTTTGCCAATAGCTTCGGCAAGTTCCTCCTGTCGAGCTTCGTAGTTTCGTTCCCATTTGGCAAGCTTGAACCGCACACTGCCGGACATGGGTGTTTTATTCTCATACTTGTCTTCATAAAACTTTTTGTTATTTCCTAGTTTCGGGAGCAAATGCGCTATCCCCAGACGGTAAGCGGCCTTATAAAGATCTGATTGTCTCCTCAGTGAGTATTTCGGTTCGTGCCATCGATTGGTTACTGGATGCTTATTTGGTAGAAATGGGTTGGCATCATCTGCGTGTGTAGATGTGGGCTTATCAGAATACACCCGAAAGGGAGAAGGAGGATATTTGGTGAAGAAGCTGATCAGCTTCTGAGGAAGCTGCTCGAAGTACGGATTTGGCGTATCAGCAGGGAGTGTTGGACCTGCCAGTTTATTGCTCTTTTCCAGTTGCTCTGCTTTTGCCAGGACCTCGCTTGCCAGCAGTCTTGTCGGCCGCCGCAGTAAAGACAGCGCGGGTCTCATTGTGTTTTTTATTTCCGCAGAAAATGTTCTGTTCCCAAAAAGTTGAATAATTTCGAGAAGTTCCCAAAATTGAAATTTCACTCTAACGTTAATGCGCCGCACCTTTGCGGAAAATGACTCTGAGAAATATGCAAGATCGAGATCTTTTAAGTCATAAATATTAAGTCATAAATAACGCTCAAGCATTCTGTGCCATATCATATATATATGGCTCAGAGATCCTGTGTTAACGCATTGCTCACTATCATACTATAATCTGTTTTATGATGTTAAATATAAGGCTGGCAACCCGTCAGTCTTGCGTAGCTGCTCGATATGCTCGTCGACAATGCCAACTGAGGAGCTTGACAGGAAGAACTTTCCACTCTGAATCGGAGGTCGCTTTTATCAAGGAGCACGACAAGTATACGGTCACTACTTACTCCCGACCTGATATTGTAATCTCCAAGGGAGAAGGATCTTACCTCTACGACAGTCAAGGCAAGAAGTATGTCGATTTCATGGCAGGAATCGCTGTAACTGCCTTGGGCCATTCTAACCCTAAGATTACTGAGTTACTGTCATCCCAGGGCTCGGTTCTCATGCATTCCAGCAATCTTTTCTACAATGAATGGACTCCAAAGTTGGCTAGAGAATTGGTCACAAAGACTAGAGACTCTGGGGCCATGAAGAACGTGTCTCGGGCATTCATTGCGAATTCAGGAAGCGAGGCCAACGAGGCAGCCATTAAGTTCGCCCGAAAATATGGAAATGTCCAGGATCCTTCGGGTAACAAGATTGAGCTGGTGTCGTTCAACAAGTCATTCCATGGACGAACATATGGTGCCCTGAGCGTTACGGCCAATAAGAAGTATCAGGAGCCGTTCCGGCCAATGGTGCCCGGTGTCAAGGTTGGAGATCTTAATGATATCTCTGCTTTGCCACAATTGATCACGGAGAGGACTTGTGGTGTTATAGTTGAGCCCATCCAAGGCGAGGGAGGGGTGAACGAGGCTACCAAAGAGTTTATGATTGCATTGCGGAAACGATGTACCGAAGTTGGAGCTTTGTTGATATATGACGAGATCCAGTGTGGACTGAGCCGAACAGGAGATCTCTGGGCACACACTGCGTTATCCGAAGAAGCTCATCCAGATATCCTCACCACAGCAAAGGCTCTTGGCAACGGGTTTCCTATTAGTGCTACTTTGATTACAGAATCTGTCGAGAAGGTTCTCAAGGTGGGCGATCACGGTACCACGTATGGTGGAAATGTCCTGGCTTCTCGAATCGGACATTATGTTCTTTCTGAGCTTACAAGACCAGCATTCTTGGCCGATGTAACTCGAAAGTCTGAACTTTTGCGATCACATCTCCAAAAACTGCAACAACAGTATCCATCTGTCATTACAGAAGTTCGTGGTCGAGGACTGCTTCTTGGTCTGCAGCTTTCCACAGATCCAACTCCTTACACCAAGGCTGCTGCAGAGGCCGGCTTGCTGGTTATCACCTGCGGAACAAATACTATTCGGTTTGTACCAGCTCTAAATATTCCCGACGAAGCCATCGAGGAAGGCATGGCCATTCTGAGTAAGGTTTTCTCTGCTGTGAGAGCATGAGTTGTAAAAATGAGAAAAATATATTTCGTTTTGTATTTTAGATAAATAGATTATACATAACGTATAGATATGAATGATGCCAACTATAAATTTTAATCTTCCTGAGATCCAATCCCATCTTCTCTTCAGAATAACATGTAAGTAAACAAAATAATGCTCCAGGTGCAACTACCAGTTAGCTCGTCCAGCAGATCTCAGCTTGTTTCTAAACTTGTCCGCTCCAGCACTGCTGCTGCTAGTACTGCTACCACTAGATGCCCTGTCAGGAAGACTATTAAAAGACTGAGATCGAGGCGGGGGATTAAAATTAGTACGTTCCTGAGCCTGAAAAGATGCTTGCTGCCTGCGATTGTATATATCCTGTAGCGAAGACGAGTTGCTCGGCCTCGATGCGAGCCCAGCGGAGGGTCTTCTCTCAGAAGGTACATACGGACTGTTCATCTTCGTTTCTACACCCAGCCAGCTAGGCAATGGCCTCCCTTCTTTAGAATAGTACTTAACTAAAGCGTTATGAATTACAGTGTCAGTTTCAGAATCTCCATCGTGCTCCCCCGATGAGATAGATAGATTAGACAATGCAGTGGAGGCGCTACCGTACTGATTCCGGATCTTAGACCACACCCCTCCTTTTTCTTTTCTGGATGTCATGCCAAGGAACGTGAGACTCAAAAAGCTATCCGTGGAAGAACTGCTATGTGAGATGTGTAGTTACAGATTAGACGCATGTTAGACAACACAGACTTAACACTCTTACACACATTTGCAGGGGTAACCTTAGATCAGCGAAGAAAACTCCACCACTCGTCATTTTCGCTTGAAAAGTCATACCAACTTGGAGTTTAAAATGTTAAACTGATATCTTGTGTTACGGTCTGATCTGTTATTAAACGTATTATGTCTGACAGATACATCACTGATAGGGGTATTGTGCATGGAGCTAATACAGTGCACAATCTGAACCCGACTCTATTAATTGAAAAGATCATTCGCGAACGGATTCTCGATAGTATATACTGGAAAGAACAGTGTTTTGGGCTAAACGCAGCAACTCTGTGCGATCGTGCAGTAGATTTAAAGGCCATTGGAGGGCAGTACGGAAATCAGAGAGTTACTCCTTTTCTGTGCTTGGTGTTCAAGTTGATCCAACTGCAAGTGGAAGAAGATATCATCCTAGAGTACTTGAACCAAGAGGACTTTAAATATCTGCGAGCCGTTGCCGCATTCTATGTTCGGCTCTTCCACAAGTCTGAAGATGTATACAGGCTTCTTGAACCATTGCTGAAAGACTATAGAAAACTACGGATACGGCGAGCACAGGGTATACAGTTGACGTACATGGATGAGTTCATTGATTCTCTCTTGAACGAGCGTAGGGTCTGTGATACCACCCTCCCTGTTCTCACCAAGCGGGTGGTCTTAGAAGATATGGAGGTGCTGGAACCAAGACAGAGTGAGCTCCAGAGTGAGTTTGAGGAAGAAATCGAAGCAGAGAACGATAGTGGGAGCGAGAAAGACGACAATTAGATATGTACTAAAATCTCAGGAACAGGATCATTTTCAGCAGATAAATACCTGATATGACATATTCCATTTTAATTTTTATTTATACTCCTATTTATAACACTTTTGTTGTATACAATCTACATACCTAGTCAAATCAGGAAATAACCTTTTCTTTCAGCTCAATTCCGTACTTCTCTTTCAAGGCATTCAGCAGAGGATAGGCAAACTCAGGAGTGACAGGAGCGTGAATACCAGGCTTGCTGAGGGTTCCATCCAGAACCTGCTCAACAGCAACTGCACATGGAACACCTACCAGCTTGGCCATGGCCGAGTATCCACCAGGAACACCGTACTCAGCCAAAGTGGAAGTTCGAACCTCCTTGGATCCATCTGCCCACTCGATACCAAACTTGTGCTGGAGCATAACGAAATCACGCTCGTCCTCCTCATATTGCATCAGCTCTTCCAGAGTGGCACACAGGGTGTCAAGGGGATTACCTCGCGGGGTAATAGTCTTGTCTGAGAACAGACCCAGCCAGTTGAATCCACTGAGGATTCGCTCTTTGTCAGCATTGTCCTTGAACTGGGTCTTGGAGGCAATGGCCCATTCCAAGTCCTTTTGCTCAGTAGAGCTCGATCCCAGTAGCTTGCCAAGAGCAACCTTCCAAGGGATCTTCTCCTTCAGATAGTCGACCTCGACATCGCTCAAAAATCCGATATCTACCAAAACCTTGATGAATTCAGGGAACCCTTGGTATCGAAGAGTTCCTCGGACCAGGTCCTGGGCTTCAGGAATCTGGTATCGCTCCCTGTAGGGAGACGAGTCTCGGTTGGGGTAGGCAACGAAAGAATATCCAGGATAGATGAAGTATGGCTTTGCATGGGCCATCAGATCCTCACCGGTAATCTCAACAATTTTGCCGTGTTCATACAACTTGGCAGAGTTTCTCAGAGCAAGCAGAACACCTCGCGAAGACCACGAAAACTTGTATCCCAGAGGATTGTCAGAGTTCTCTGGGGCCGGTAGACCACCGCAGTAAGACAAAAATGAAGTAATCTTTCCTCCCTTTTTGTGAACCTCGTCAATTGTCTTGATGGCATACAAGTGATCGATACCAGGATCAAGACCAATTTCGTTGAACACTACAATTCCAGCCTTTTTGACTTCGTCCTCGAGCTCCAGCATGGCGGGCGAAACGTACGAAGTGGTAACAACCTGCTTCTTGTTTTTGATAGCTGCCTTAACCACATTGACGTGGAAAGTATAAGGAATAAGCGAGATTACCAGATCGCACTTGGCTACAGCATCATTGAGAGCTTTTTCATCAGTGACATCAAGGGAGATGGCTTTTGCTCTTTTACCAGCCAATTGCTTAGCATTCTCCAAAGTCCGGCAGGCTTTGTTAGACAGAACGACGTCCTGGCTGAACTGTACATTAAAGACTCCTATATATCGTGTGAGCCATGACTCATTTGTTTCAACACTTACCAACTGTAACCTCAAAGTCCTTGTTGTCGGAAAGAATATCGACAGTTGGCTTAGCCACAAAGCCGGATCCCAGAAGAAGAATATGCCTTGTCAAAAATAGCTCCGGAGTAATTGTTTAGCGCTTGTTGAAAATATCTACTTACTTAACCATTTTTTGCACTTTCTTTAGGTGTGTGTTAAGTTGTCAAAGAAGATGTCGCTCCGCTCGGGGATGGATCACCGAGATTTTTTTTTCATCAATGTACTATGACGTGCAATGTGGTGATTTATTCACCACACTGGAGCTGGCCGATGCTGTTTGACGGGAAGGTTTATCTGGGAACCACGTAATGTTAACTTAAATGCATCCAGACGCAGATTCAGATTTATAGATCTCAAGTACATTGTCATATATTTATTACATAGTAGCTTCGAGCTTCCCTTTAAATTAGTTCCCCTGAAACTTTTCATTCCCATAGAGCCTAGTATGGTCTACTTGAATGAGCTTTAAATAGGCTCGTCAAGTAAACAAGATGACGTAGTATTACACTCAGGCTTTAACATTATCGAGGTCACCATGGATTGTACCCATCCATGGCAGCTAATTGTACCAATATAAATTGTCAACCTCGCTCTCCTGCTTCGAAGGAAAAGACCAAATCTGAAAAACAGTTGAATCATCGCCCTAGGCTCTCTCTCTCATAGAGAAACTAGTCCTGACGTGCCCATCTCATTACAACCGTAAAAATTAAATACAATACATCGTAATATACATAAATAAGATAATTTTTTCTTCTTAAAATGACAGAAAGATCAAAATGCACGACCACGTCCCCGGTCTGAACCACGACCTCTACCTGTGCCTCGACCCCTGCCTCGCCCTCTGGCTGCACTTGTCTCTCTGGGTTTGTTTTTGGGCTTTGGCGTGTCGTCTATTAGTAGCGTGTCCAGAGGCAGGGAGTCAGGTAGTATGTAGTATCGTATGTTATTTCCTCGAATGTTGATATATTCCATTTGAATGGGCTCTCGATCCCGGATCGTCATCTTAACGCCCCGCAGAGTCGTGTTCATGTTTGGTGAAACCGAAACAACTGTTCCTGATACTATGGTACCTATGTTAGCGAAAAAAAGAGAACTGATATGCGAGAAGCAGAGGAAGGCTTCTCCATAGAAAGAAATCTACCAATCGCCGGGCCTGACTACTACTTACCATTTTTCAACTCAATTTGAACCGTTTCTGAGGTCAATTTCATCAAAAATCTTGTTAGTACGTCAAGTGATACACCCATTGGATTAGTCAAAAACAACCTACCGAACCAGCTTCATCCTTGATGCTATGAACAATCACAATGCTACGACCCTTTTTTGCTTTTATTTTACTATATACACAGAAATATACATTTATTTGAGCATGAATTTCAATTTTACGTTACTGAATACCCGTTCAGTAATTTACGTTGCTAGGCTTGAATATACTTTGGCTGCGGGGTTCAGGGTTCAAGTACATAGCTAGCGGTGCAACCCTCGGTATTTTGGACCATCCAACACAAGATTGCTAATTTTTATTTGATACCAACCGGCTGAAACCCGCATAGGCTGTATTTAAAGCGTCTAGTTTGAGCTTTCTCTAATTCATAGACAGCTTGCTCCCTTTTATCCAATGGTTCAAATTGATCTGAAATCAAGAAGCAAGAGCCTTCGAGGACTGCCATCTTCGCTGGATGTCAACAGTTCAACACTAGTAAAGGACGTGATTGCCCTGATTTCAAAATCAACCAAAAAAAATGCAAACAGAATGAGAATCAGCCTGCCTCCCAACGAGGACAAACCCGTTTCTAGTGGCAATGGGATAAAGAAAAAGACTGGATATGTACCAAAGCCTGATGAAACGGTAGGAGATCTCTTTGCGACAGAGGACTCAATTACTTTCTACGTGAAAGATCTGGGTGCCCAAATTAGTTGGCGGCTGGTCTACGTAATTGAGTACTTTGGCCCGCTGCTAATCCAGCCAATTTTCTATTATTTTCAAAAGCAGATCTATGGTTCTAACTTTGTTCGTTCCAAGGACCAGCAGCTTCTGTTTGTATTTTCTATGCTGCATTTCCTAAAGCGTGAATATGAAACACTTTACGTTCATAAGTTCTCAATGGATACTATGCCATTCGTGTACGTCTTCAGGAACTCGTTCCATTACTGGATCCTCTCTGGGCTGTTGCTAGCGTACTTCAACTACGCTCCGCCCACCTACTTCTCGACTGATTCGCCGTGGATAATGAAATTACTGTTTGGACGGCAATGGATCCGAACTAGTGATGCCACGTTGTATGCTCTTTCCGGATTGTGGCTCTATGCAGAGTTGTCCAATTACTGGACCCACTGTGCTCTTGCTTCTCTGCGAAAGGGAAATGATAAAAAGCGAGAGATTCCTCGAGGGTATGGATTCGATCTAGTGTCCTTCCCCAATTACTTCTTTGAATCGCTGGGATGGTTGGCTGTGACCCTTATCTCGCAGAATCAATCAGCCGTAGTCTTCTTCGTTGTCGGTACCGGGACGATGTTGAGCTGGGCAGTCCAAAAGCACAAAAGGTATAGAAGAGATTTCCCTGACTATCCGAGATCCCGAAAAGTCATGTTTCCATTTGTATTTTGAGAAGTGTCAAACGGAAATATATAACAGAAGAACATTTGGAGGAGGGTACGACGGCTCTAAGGTTTGACTAGTAGGCCAAGTAAAAAGTGTACCCATGAAAACGTCGAGTCAATTCTTAACTTGAAAGAAAAAGATCAGCTTAACTAGCTATAGAACAAAATCTACCAACTATTTAAATTCTTTTTCTCTGGAATTTATAGTTCAAGGCCCGTTCCCATTGACCCATCGTTTGTATTGCATGTATCTGCCCCACATCAATTAAAGGAAGACCGATGAAAAAGGCGTTGCCAAGAGGCAATCTATATAACCCCACACAATTATTTAAGCCAATCTTATCGCATCTTCAAACCACTTGTTTATTATCTTTCATCATGCTTGACCATTTAGCAAAGTATATTGAAGACCCTCAAAGGGTCTCTGACAATATGATGGAGCCCAGGTCATACTATATTCCGGAGGCCCGCTCCAAGGTTCTCAATGGAAAGTGGGATTTCCAGTATTTTCGAACCTTGAATGATGCGTTCCAAGCGCTGGGTGAAGATGAAAATGAAGCGTCACCGGACTATGACCAATTTCTGTCTGACGGTACACCGGATACTCCCGTTACAGACATCACTGAAGACCTGGACGAATTTTCCTTTGAATTCAACCGGAAAAGTGAGTGGAACCAGATAGAAGTTCCCGGGCACTGGCAGCTGCAAGGCTACGGAGCTCCGCAATACACAAATATAAAGTACCCATTTCCAGTGAATCCGCCTTTTGTTCCCATTGCTAATCCCACAGGTGTTTATCGAACACGTTTTTCCTTGGACAAAGATAGCAAGTACCATTACCGTGTCCGTTTTGACGGCGTAGATAGCGCGTACTATGTCTTTTTGAATGATGAATATGTTGGCTTTAGCAAAGGTAGCAGAAACCCTGCCGAATTCAACCTCACAGATTACTTGAAGAATGAAGACACTGAAAACGTGCTGGTAGTCGTTGTAGTACAGTGGAATGACGGTTCTTACTTGGAAGACCAAGACCAGTGGTGGCTTTCAGGAATTTTCCGCGATGTGACGCTTATATGGTGCAATAATGAAGCTAGCATCTACGATTTCTACTTATCTTACTCGAATAAAAGTGAAAGTTCTGTCACTGAGTTTAGAATCGACATTGTTTACTTCTTGAGCCCATATATACAAGATGACATGATACTCAGAGTTAACATCTCTCCGAAAGGTAACTCGCCGGCTCTGGCACAGGAAGAATTTGAAACACCGAAACAGAATAAGTACACGACGGGCTTCTTGCTTCATCATTGCAATATGAAAATAGAGCCTCCTCAGCTATGGTCTGCGGAATCGCCCACCCTCTACGATATCCATGTGGAGCTGTGCAGAGAAGGGGAAGTAGTTGATGATATATCAACTCACTTTGGATTTAAAACTGTTGAGATTTCTAAAGGTAATCTCATGATAAACGGCCAGCCCGTTCTCCTAAATGGAGTGAATCGACATGATCACCACTCGCAGAAAGGGAGAGCTGTGCCCGAAGACTTTGTCAAAAGAGACTTGATGCTGATGAAGCAGCATAATATTAACGCTGTACGCTGTTCTCATTATCCACCGCATCCAAAGCTACTCTACTGGGCAGATGTATTGGGTCTCTACGTCATTGACGAAACTGACCTGGAGTGCCATGGATTTGGTTTGGTAGATTATAGCAGTCCGGAAGTAAAAGCCCCAAGTAGGCAGTCTAGGGTGGACCCAAGCTTTTACAAGAGTGCTGCATCGTATACGTCTGACAACGAGCTTTGGGAGAGGGCATACCTTGATCGTTTTAAGCGAATGGTGTATAGGGATAAGAATCATGCATGCGTGGTATTGTGGTCGCTGGGAAATGAATCTTTTTTCGGCAAAAATCATGTTGCTATGCATGACTGGCTCAAGAAAACTTTCTCTAACTTTCTTGTACATTACGAAGGTGACGGTGACGGAAGTATCGTTGATGTTTACAGCACTATGTATTCTTCGCTGAATTATGTGGACGCATATGGAAAAAAGTGGAAGAGTGCAAGCAACGTGCAATGCAAGACCTACAAACCTCCGCTTATTCTTTGCGAGTATGGCCATGCAATGGGTAATGGGCCGGGAGCTTTGAGCGACTATCAGGAATTGTTTCGAAAGTATCAAGGACTCCAAGGGGGCTTCGTATGGGAGTGGGCCAACCACGGATTGCAAAAACTGGTCCCGGGCAACAGCTCAAAATTCTTTTATGCGTACGGTGGTGACTTTGGAGAACAGATACATGATAGCACATTTGTTATGGATGGCCTCTGCAATTCGGAACATGATCCGACCCCGGGTCTACTGGAGTACAAACAGGTTATTTCACCAATAACGCTGCATGGAACCTTAAATGATGATGGCATTGATGTTGAAGTTACAAATAACTTCTATTTTAAGAGTTTGAAGGACTACGAACTGGTTGTGTTTGTTAAGACTCTGCCACAGGGGGCAACCTTGGAAGCCTCCGAGACAGTTGCCGGTTTAACCACATTTGATTTAGACTCGGTCGATCCGCAGAGCACGTACTGCTTCTTCTATCTCATTCCTGACTTACCAAACGAGCATTATTCGGTTTATGCAAAGGTGATGTTGAAAGTTCCGGCTTTGTATGCTCCAGCTGGACATGAGATATGCTCGAATGTCCTATTTATTAACACACCTCATCAGGTGCCGCGACCATTGACTCTGTCAAAATCTAGATCGTTCCGGATATCCAGAGAACCAGATTTGATTTTGCTGGACAAACAGAACTTACACATTGAAATGTCGACGAGGAACGGTCAATTTTCGAAGATTATTTACCATGGACGACAACTGATAAACTCTGGTCCGACACTAGGTGTGTGGAGGGCTCCCACTGATAACGATATTGCAGACTATTCACAAAAAGGACTTGAAGACTGGGAAAAATATTATCTGAGATTTGCAGAATCAAACCTAGACTCAGTAAAAGTCGCCTTTAATGATGACCAAGACTCCGTACCACTTGGAGGTGCTGTTTTCATTACGAGTACCTGCTGGTTTGGTCCTCCTGTCGTTTCGTGGGGTGCAAAAGTGACCTTCACTTATTGTATAAATACACGCAAATCAACTGAGGGAGAGGATCTGGACATAGACATTTCAGTCAAGTTTACCCCAAAAGGCTCGTACCCGCTTACAATGCCACGCTTGGGGCTTGATTTCATTCTCCATGAAAAACTTGATGAAGTTACTTGGTTAGGACTCGGCCCAGGGGAGCAGTATCCCGATTCTAAGAGTGCGGGTATATATGACCTCCATAAGCTTGCACGTGAGGAAATGTTTACAAACTATGACGTGCCCCAGGAGAATGGCAACAGAAGCGGAGTTAAGTGGGTGGCCTTGAGTGAGTCTCAGCGGGATGCCGACCAGCCACCAAGCTTGCCAAATCACTGGTTATCGTTTTCTGCCATAGAGCCTAGTACTGTCAATTTCAGTCTGCAGCCTTGGAACCCGTTTCAGCTGGAGAAAGCTAGACATCCGTATGAGCTGAAGGAATCAGATATTAGAAACAACCTTCGCGTTGATGTTGACGTCCATGGATTGGGAACAGCCACTTGTGGTCCTGGAGTACTAGACAAATATTCCCTATTCACCGATGAGAAATCGTTCAAACTGAGGATTAGTCTCCACCACAGCAACTCGAGAAGATAATGGGGCAAGCGATGCTTCTGAGTCATCTATGGCATTTGTCTACAGTGCGATTTATTTTATTTTATTTATATATCAACAACATGGAAAGAGGTTAAAGTGGAAATTAATATCACCAAATCTTGAAATAGATTGTAAGTGTAGAGCCTACTAAATGTTGAACCTTCCAATGCTCATACACACCCCACAAACTCGGCTCCGCACACGCACAGCATTGCCTATCGCTGCAATTACCCTTCTGCATAGTCACGGGTTCGACCCCACAAAAGTACTATCGACAATCACATTTAAACTGCACCACCAATCCAAAATCAAACCTTGAAGGGCTGTGGACCGAAGGCGGCAGGATAGACTTTTTTATCATCAAACTTAGCAATCAGCGAAAGTATTTTATTGTACTGAATTAATTGATCTCAGCAAGAACATTGGATTTCTGCTTAGCAACATGTTGATCCGACCATTCACGCGGGCAGCCGGGTTAATCCCCCTTAGGACTTTTACGACGAGCTCGGTAGCAATGGAGCAGAAGTTTAAAAGACTGCCTTCGTTTGGGGAGATTAAATCGGTCGATATCCAAAAGTATCGCAAAGAAGAGGGTATGTTAGATGCCTTTCAGTTTAAATTGAAGGCCCCAAGACTTTGAACTGACCAGAATCCTCGGATGAGATGGTTCTCAAGCAGATTCGAGAATCCGGTCCCGCCAACCCTGAGGCAGCTTCATCAGGTCTCATCAAGTCTTTCTTGTACGGGTCAGCAAAGATGAAGCAAGAGCAGATGGAAATAGAACAGTCCTTCTCGTCTCAATTGATGAGGGGTAAATACGTTCATGAGATTGTTACCCACCGAGTCTTGCCTTCAATGGCCTCTGAATACTTGGACTTGGTGTAAGTATGAGGACGACGGACGCACTTTATTTCCAGACACTAACAAGGACCAAGGTTTATCCTAAAATTGCAGAAGACCCTAGAAATGAAGTCCATCTGGTTGGATCTTGGAGAGTCGTGGTGGGAGATATGGATACTTATATTCACATCTGGGAGTACAAAGGGTATCCAGGGTTCCACCACACACAGAATACATTCCACGAAGATCCCCTGTACCTAGACTTTCTCAGTAAATTGCGAAATTATGTGCGTTCGCGCGAGTCGAACCTCATGCAAGAATTCAGTTTCTGGGGAGGGACTGCTGCTCCTCGTAAGCTTGGGGGTGTGTTTGAGCTGAGGACCTATGACTTGCAGGCGGGACGCCTGTTGGAGTGGGAGCAGCACTGGAAAAAGGGCATTGAGTGCAGAAGGCAAGTAATGGAGCCTGTGGGTGCCTGGTTCACTCAATTGGGGACTTTGAACAGAGTACATCACTTGTGGCAGTTTGCTGACCTTGAACACCGCAAACTCAGTCGAGAAAAGTGCTGGGAACTACCAGGATGGGCCGAAACCACACATGAAACTGTGAAGCTCGTCAACCACATGCAATCCAACATTCTTGTACCTTTGCAGTTCAGTCCTCTAAAATGAAGAGGTAGAAGTGTGAGCTATTATCTCTATTTTTTTTCATAAAGTACATAAATATATATACAGAGATTATGTACAGATTAAATAAATTAAGTGCGACTCCAGTAAGGAAAAGAGCTACCACTTTGTCGAATATTCCCCGCCTTTCATCCTCTTCTCAACTTTTCTGTTTTTAGGAGATTTTTCAAATTGCTCCCCTATTTGCACAAATAATTCTTCCAATTCATTTTCCTGGTTCTCAGAAGAAGTAGTAGCATCTCCCTGCTGTTTGGCCAAGGTGTCACCTTGTTGTGCCCTACTTGGGGTCGACCATGCTGTATCTATCATGTCCCTTGTTGCCGTATCTAGAGCAGCTCCGTTAATGTCTTCGGCCATTTCAGCAGTCTCAGCTTGACGCTCTCGCAGAGCACTTTTCAGTTTTGGATTCTCACTCTTCACGGCAATCTTTTTCAGCTTTGAAGTATTTCCTCCTCTTTTGACCACAACCTTTGCGCCCAATGCCCACAGGTCTCCACCGTCTGCTTTCCGCGCATCATGATACTGCTGCTTCCCTTGCGAGTTAGTGACTGTCCACTGCTCTACTACACCAGATGGAGAGCACATATTCATGGTAACATGCTTATCCCTTTTCATAGGAGGAGACAATATTCGCGGCCATCTGTCAGCAGGCTTAGTTTCGTGTAAACCATGAGCATCTGAACGCTGGATTATTAAATAGCTGTAATTGGCAGTTTCCTCGCCCTTTCCCCCAGGTCTGCCACCTCCGGCCAACGCTTTACCACCCTTCCCTCGTCCCACTGTTTCTTCGTCTTCCTGCCACTTCTGAGCCAGATACGCTCCCTTTTTCAATTCGAGAGTAAATTTGGGCCGTTGGACAGATTGAGCAAACCGGCACCAGTGGAAGAAACTAGAGTTCTTCTTGCGGCCTGCCATGTCAACCTGCAAGGGACATTTGCCATGGTGAGAGCAGGGCGCTAGAACTTTGAGTGTCACGTCAGAACCTTTCCATAAACGAGGAGTCTTGTCTACGCTTGCATGGTTCTCTGGCCTGATCATGACTTGTCGTGATCGCGCAATGCTCTCAAATCCACGAGGGTCACCTCGCTCGATAAAAACTAAAACTCCTCCCGGAGATAAGAGCGAAACGAGGTGTGCCGTGTGCTGGTCTGCAGAAGCAGGAAAGTGAGCGCCAGAACGATAGAGCTGATGAGTGGCAATGATGAGATCATATTTTGCCGAAGATTCAGCAGGAGGAACGGACCTGTGGATAACCGTTTTTATTTTACGTGGACGGGTACTCTCTGTAGCCTCAGTTGCAGCTGCGTCGCTGTCGAATTCTTCATGCTCTATCGAGGATATGTCAGCAACCTCAACCTCACTAACGCTACCCTCAACCTCGTTGTCGGAATTTAAAAGAGTATCTATTTGCTGCGCAGTCTTCTCCATAGCCTGATCTTCTGTTTCAGGCTTTACCACAACTTCATTCTCCTGCTGGCTCAAAAGATCAATAGCACGTGTTTTCATATGAGGGCTTCCTATAATTACAGACAGTTTTCGTTCGGGTTCCCAGTCCTCGACGTCCTTGAAAACCTCGTTCAATGCAATAATTCCAGTGGCAGGACCAAATCCAATATCTAAAATCGTTCTCGGGCGCCACTCTTCGCCCAGCCGTCTTCTGGCTTCCTGCAGAACGCTGTATGCTCCAGCGTATGTCGGTAGAAAGGCCGCGGTCAGGTGAGTTTCGACGTCTAAAGGCGACTCCGTAGGTCGACTTGCACCTTCTTCCATCAACGAAACGTAATACTGCGAGGCTTTTCTTCTGATCATTTGAGGGTGAAATCGATAGGTTGCCTTGCCAATTTCATTACTGATTTTGTGAGGAACGTGCAGAGATGTCCGCCCGTTTTGCTTTCCTACTACTGTGTCGGGATGAAGTTTCGAAAGTCTTGACTTTCCGAGAGGTCTGTCCAACGATGTGGCAGCGTCTGACGCTTCTTCCATGGAAATAACTCTAACTCGTCCATCAGTTTCTTGCACCAACTGTCCGTACGCTCTTGGATCAGATCTATGGGCAAACGGCAGGGATGTGGCTCCAGACACAGCTTTTGAGTAGCTTCTGGCCGGCAAAAAGCTATTCCTGGCTTTTCCCGAAAGGATTCTCCCTTCGCGAAGTATCATATTTTAAACTGTTTCGAAACTTTACAAAAATTTCTCCTGTTTTCCCAATCAAAATAGCCTTAATATAATCACCTCTAGTTTTCTTATGCAGAAAAATTCCAAGCCCCGTACGCGAGGCTGACGGAAGATGCGTTGGGCGATCTTTAAGGTCGCGCTTGATAGGTGATCTCACAGTTTTCCAGTCCACGCAACATTATAGACATAGATAAATAGAAAGATTATGAGCAAAGCCAGTGCAAATCAGCTGGGGAGGATACTTTGCCTTCACGGATATACCCAGAATGGCAGCATGTTCGCTAAGAAGACCAGTGCCATTCGGAAGGCGTTCGACAAGATGGGATATGAAACAGTGTATATGACTGGACCAGTTAAGATAGAAGTCAGTGATTTGAGCTTCGAAGTCAGTCCAGAGGGTGGTAGGGAGATAGACAACATGAGATCGTGGTGGCCAAACTCCGAAAGTAACCCAGATCATTTGACTATCGATATGGCGCTGGATCAGATCATTAAGGACATTGATAAAGAGGGACCGTATGTTGGAGTACTTGGATTCTCCCAAGGCGCAGCTGTGGCTGCTATACTATGCCAAATCATTCATACGTTGCATGAGTCTCAGGATAAGCTCAAGTTCGGGATATTCTATAGTGGTTTCAAATCAAGGCTCCCGGAGTATGCCAAGTTCTATGTGAAACCGATTTCAATTCCGACAATTCATGTTATTGGCACTCTAGACACAGTTGTAGAGGAAGAGCGAACTATGAAGCTATACGATGCTTGCGAGCCGAGCAAACGGATCCTAGTAACCCATCCTGGTGGTCATTTTGTACCCAATGCCAAAGATATATTGACCAAAGTCACCTCATTTGTGGTGATCGCGACGACCGATAATGAAGAGCAGAGAGATAGCGACAGTGGGCCAGAAAAAGATGATGAAAAATGGGACGAATTCGATAAAATCGGAGGCAACTGAACAATTTAACTTATGATAGGACAGGTTAGATTGTGTTTTACAGCTTACTGCGTGAAATGGTCATGCCTGAAGCATACATATATATAGATACGGCTAAATATAAAAATCAATCATATTCATCCACATAATACAAAGGTAACAAAAAAATATAGCACTTCACAAACATTTCCTCGTCTGTCTGGCTGCCGGCCCCCTACCTTTTACTATTTAATCATCGTCGTTCAAAACTGAGTTCAGCTTCTGTCTCTGGTTTCGGATCTGCTCGAGTTCATCAGAGAAATTGTTTAAAGTCTGTCCTGATTGAGGATCTATGACAGGCTGTTTGCTAAGACGCTTACCATTCAGCAAAAGATTAGCCTTGTCTTCTGCGTCACGAAGACGACTAGCCAACGTGCTGTTTTCAGCCTGCAGACTTTGGACCTCCTGAGTCAGAGATTCTAGATCGTCATTATGGTTAATCGCCCTCTTCTTGAGCTCGAGAGATTGGGCACGTAATTCGTCTCTCTCCTCCTGCAAAATGATAACCTGAGCACGCAAGTCACGCAACTGTAGATCAAACTGTCGGTTATTATACTTCATAGCATTCGGACTCCCGAGTCGCTCGCTGCCCATGCTAGCAGTGCTTCGGTTGAGTCCACTGTCCTCACCCTCGTCTTCATCGTCACCTTGTATTCTCAACCGCAAATCGTCCAACTCAGACTGCAGTTTGGCATTGTTATCCTTGTGTTTAGTGAGTTCATCTCGCGTTTTGCTCAATGCCCTTTCAGTGTTCTTAAAGTATTGCAAAGACTTGACATATTCCTGTTCCAGCTCACCATATCGAGCATCATGCTGATCTTGCAACTCCTTGACTTTGGACTCATGCTGTTGCGACATGGAATCAATCTTGGCTTGCAGATCTTTAGAGATACTGTCGTTTTGTTCACTGAGCTTGGCTTGTAGTGCTTCATGGTTGGACTGAACATCTCGAAGAGACTTCGCATGATCATCCAACCTTGAGTTAGAAACAATCAATTGGCTATTCATATCTGCCAGCTGTGCTTCCAAGGCACCCTTCTCTTGCTCAGACATTGCCAAATGGTGCTTCAGTTCGGCCACTTGTTCCAAAGCTGCGCTTAGTTGAGCGGTACTCTTGTCAGCAGCCTCTTTGTGAACCTTATGAAGGGAGCTGACCCCATCCATCTTCTTTTGAAGACTCAAGTATCGGGGGTCGTCTTCAGTTTCGTCTCCTTCCTCCCCTTCTGACCTTGACCGAGCTGTACCACCAAAAGCCTTGGAAGCCGCCCACATAGTGACGATATTGGTAATACCAGAGTTGAGAGCTTTGGACGAGTGCTCGGCTTGTTGGTTAGTCGCATCCAGCAGATCACGATGGTTCTGCAACTCCCGCTGCGAGGATTCAAGCTGTTGCTTGTGATCAGCCAGTTCTTGCTGCAGTGAATGAACTTGAGTCTCGAGGTCCACTCGAGCACTGCGATGATCATCTAGCTGTCGACTGACTTCTCCAACTCGAGCTTGTGAGGCAGCTACCGCAGCCCCAGCGGCAGCCAAAGCACTGATCTTATCTTGCGCGGCTCCTTCAATGCCTCTAGACTTTTCCTGTAATTCTTCAAGCTGACTGCGTAGTTGAGAGATCTCGTGCTCGTTGAAAACCTGTCTGTCAGTCTGATCGCGCAGCTGTTTCTCGAGTTCCAGATTCTGAAGTCTCAAGTTGTCAGGCTCGACCAGCGCGTCTTGGTCTCCAACCAGTGCTTTTCTGGCTCTCTTGTGCTCATCAAGCTCGCGAGTGAGCGAGTCAATTTTCTGCTGATGAATATTGTCTCCTTCGCCACCTTCTCCAGGGATACCAGTGTGTTGTAGACGTTCATTCTCGGCCTTAAGGGCATCACGCTCCTGCTCAACCTGAGAAATTTTGGCAGAAGCAGTAGCAGCCTGTTCACTCACATTACTCTGCACCTTCTGAAGCTCTTCTTTCAGCTCAGACAGAGCAGTCAATAAGATATCTCTCTCGGACAGAGATTCATGGTTATCTTGAGTAATTCTCTGTGAAACTCTTCTCAATTTCAGAATGTCAACAGGCGGGCGAGAGCTGGGAACATAGCCAGCATCTTTTGCGGCGGCCAATTCGTTTTCATACCAAGAATTGGAGGCCTTGAGACGCTCTAATGCCTGGTTAACGTTGTCAATTTGTCCCTGGCTGTCAATCTGCAGACTCCCTCGAGGAGTTGATTGGCCCACAACTTGGTCAGAACGGAGAGTAGAGTTTTCTTCGCCAAACGATTTTCTAACATCTCCGTTGCTCTCATTGAACCTGTCCTCGTGCTTCGCTGGAGCCGAGTATACGCTAGCTGATGTAGCCGTTTTAGCAGATACAGGCGATCCAGGAATAGTATCACTATCATTTGCAAACTGGGGTTGCGGGTGCCCTTCCTCGGGTTGAGAACCATTCCACGCGCCAGGAATGTTCGAAACATCGTTTTCAAGTCGGTCTGTGCTCGACGAATTGCTACCCCCAGATCCCGAGAAGACGTTTTTAGCAGCAACAAACGCACCTCCTGCAGCTGCTACACCTGCAGCACCTCCGGCAAGGATAGCCTTAGAGACGCCTGAATTACTACTCTCGGGGTGGGTCGCTGGCACACCATAGTTTTCATCTTCGACAGATTCATATGTTGTCACAGACTTATTGTCTTCCTCTTCGTAATCAATGTTTGTGCCAACACCACTTCCGTTGGTAGGCGGCGGGACCGGTTCAACAGATGACCTTATATTGCCATCAGCAGCAGCAGCCGACCGCAGATCGTTGAGAGTATGCTTTTCGTTCAAAGTCGGCCTGGGTGCTTCCGGATAAACCTGAGAAGGAGAGACTCTCCGTGGTTCCACAATATCTCTTTGAACCGCTGATGCTTGTTGCTGTTGAGGCTGAGAACCTTGAGGCTGCTGTAGTTGCTGCGGAGATTGTGGCTGTTGTAACTGCTGCTGAATCGGAATTGGAGCAAACGGCGTGGCGCCAGTTGGAGATTTGGGACCAGTTGGAGACGTCGGACTAGGAATAGACACAGGATACCTGGGGGCAACAGTTTGGTCAGCTGGATAGCTAATTCTTGCCGTATCCAAGATGTAAACGGTGGAATTCTGCTGCTCGAGATCATCGTCGTCTGAGGGCAAATCGGGTGACTCTCCACCCATAACTAGTATTTTATTACCAGCAAAAGCGGTCATCGAATGGCCCGACCGTGGAGAAGGCCCAGGGCCCAAATTTTGGAAAGTGAACCATTTTCGAGTAGTCAATTTAAGGGCAGACAAAGTACCCAGGTCGTTTCCTTGAGACGACCGACCTCCAAAAACGTACATAATATCACCGACAATGGTAGCTGAGTGACCCTCGCAAGGAGCTGGAATGAAGCCCGAACACTCTAGCGAGGTCCAACTATTCTCCTGAGGATCGTAACACCATGTATCGCTGTACCAAAGTTTGCCGTCAGTACCGCCAAATAGGTACAGTTTATCCTGGAAAGTGACCATAGTGTGATTTGTTCTCGAGGGCGGGGAAGGAGTGCTCGCAGATATGAGCTCCCACTTCGAAGTAGGTTGTCGAAGCGTAGTCAAATCGTAGCTTACTAGATCGTCAAAGAAATAGTCGTCGAGCTGACCTCCAAAAATATATACTTTCGAGCCCACAGTAGAAATAGTATGTCCATATCTTCCAGATGGCCGAGGACCCGTCGGGTTCGCGATAGTCCATTTTAGAGTTGTGGTATTCAAAAGGTACAAATTATCGTCGAGAACATCCGACTCTTCAATCTTGGTGTCTCCGCCATAGATAATAAACGCATTGCCCAATGTCAAGCTGGCGTGACCAACTCGAGGACTGGGGCAGCCTTCCGTGTCCAGAAGGTAGCCTGTCAGAGTGTCTGGTTAGATGATAGTGCTCAGTTGAGCCGTCTCCGGCGGCCCCTCCCGGGGAGGGTTGGTTCTGCTTCGCAGAAATCAAACATCGACTATTCTTTAAACTTACCTGTTTCCACAACCCACAAATCGCCAAAAACATTAGATCCTTTCAGACCACCCATGACGAATACCTCGCCGTCTCGTGCAGCAATGTAGTTCGAGGCATGTCCATATCTCGGAAAGGGGCTGGCATTGGAAATCTGATGCTGGGACCAGGGATATTGAGATTGCGAGAGGGTCCTAGCGGCTGGATATGTTCCGGCAGCCTGAAACCCACCGTTCGTACCTGAGGCAGGGGATTTTAGGTCTGCATTACCCCCGCTAACGTTTCGAGGTGAATTGGGGAGTCCTGCCGACTTGAAATTTACAGGCTGTTGCTGCAATTGCTGCTGCTGTTCCTGTTGCTGTTGAGAAAGCGCACGTTGCTGCTGCTGGCTAACATCCCCACTCAGATTCGGAACCAGAGCAGCCCCAAACGTGTCTGGAGGAGCACCTTGCGGGTGTTTGTCGTATGGACCGTTCGAGGTAGTGGAATTGCTGGAGACGGTCCTCTGGTTGTCACTGGGAGACTCAGCAGAAGTCAATGAGGCATGATTGGCAGGAGAATTAGGTGACTTTGGTCCTGCACTGTCCTTTTTGTTCTTTTTCTTAAATATGGCCATATCGAAGTGTGTAACGAAGAGCTGGCGTGTTTTACTAGAAGTGCAGTGATACCTACTCAGGCAGGACAGAGAATTGCTCTGCGTATCAATCTATCAAAGTCGTGAATTGTCGCACCAAAGAAATGACTATGATGGGTGGAATAATTGAATCACAAAATCCGGCAAATGTACCTCTCCAAACCGCGTGAGTACGTTTTAAATAACTTCGTCAGCCAGTCTGGTTAGCTTAGCTTCTAAATATAAAACGAACTTTCAGGACATTCTACAAAGTACATTAAAGACACAAAAGTGAAATAAAACTTGTGCAGCGTACATTCAGCAGCCCTTAGAAATCGTTCTTGAAATCGCTCCTGGACCTTTCAAGTCCTTTCCCCACTTTGCGCTTCTTCTACTTTGCTTCGAGCAAGACGCCATGAGTTTACTTACAGTTGAATGGTACAATTTTGGCTCAAGAGGAGAGAGAAATACACGGTTGAGTCCCTTTACAAGTCGACCAGAATACCAGCAATGGGTTTTAATTAAACAGCGAAAGAAAAACCGGGTGGTTGGATTGCAAGCCCTATGTCCCAGTATATCGTAGCAAAAAATATAATTATTTTAACACGGTTTGAAAATGGGCTGCGATCTTTGCCGCCTTGATTATGGTGCGATCAGCGGCACGGTTTTCAGCACGGGTTGACAAAATATTATACGATTTTTACGGGGTTGGCGCACTCTATTTGAGCCATTGAGCAGTAAAACAAGGTTTTTTGAAATCTGTAGATTGGTGGCATCCGCAGTTTGAACCACAGTAAGCACGTGAGCTGTCTGGGTCTCTGAGTATATCTCTTTACTGGATTATGGGCAAGATGTTCTTTGAAAACTGGTTGCTTGGCCTAGGACGCACTCACACATTTATCATCTCTCTTCTGGCGTCATGGTGAGAGTGGGGCGCATAGGGCGCAGGGGTTGAAATTTTCAGGTTTGGGGCAGAGAAATGTGGATAATCGGGAATAACTGAGCGACAATCTATTCTAATCTATCGCCAACAGAGCTGAAATTAATATCCAATTAGCTGCAATAGCTGCAGTATTGGCCTTCCCGCCACTGCTGCCTTGCTCGTAGGTCTTTTACTCGTTTCTCGCAACATCATCTCCTCTGCTTGCTGCTGCCGTTTCTTAATCAATTGTTGCAGTGTTCCTACAGTAGCCCAACATATCACGTGTTCCACCACAACACGTATTCCCTTTATATCCTCTACGACTGTGAATCCTCCAGACTACGTCGTAAACTCCACTCGGCATGCCTCAATTAACAGCGGGACGAACTGGCTGACCGGTGGGTCCCTGGCTCGCCTCCGGCGGGGCCCCTCCCGGGGAAGGGGTGGTCCCACTTCGTGGGAGAAGCCACCGAAAAGAGAGAAAGAGAGCGTTGGAATGAATGATCAGACATCACGTGAGCGGGACGGGCTGTCCGCGATTCGAGCTTAAACAGTTCGGCTGTGAGTGAGAGAAGTGAGAAGTGAGCAGAAACGGGTTGGTGTGTACGTGTTACCGTCGCATCGAGAGTTGGGAATACATGTAAACAGCCTCATAACAGCCTCATGGCCTGCATTTAGTTACTATTATTACCTGTCAAGTGTCGTACGCCTTGTGATTTCGCTTAAAACGCCCTGACATTAAGCTGAGTTAATCCATACTCGATATTAACTGGTAATCTACTGGACATTATGAATGCTTTCCGTTCATTGGGTTCTTAGTGGACGTGACATTGAAATGATGCAACTTGGCACGACTCGCCACAGTCTATCGTACAGGTCATCCACATATGTCAAGCTGCTTTTCGGCTATGATCTCCCTTAGCAGCTTGCTTTGCAGCTTGAGTAAACGTCTCGGACGATTCAGGGTTTGGTTGGTGTTACACATTTGGAGAATGGTCCGTACGCACACGAGCAGTTTACGTTTCGGGAGTTTGAGAGTGGGAGTTTGATTTGCAAAAGTAAAGCTCCACGCGTTATTTCGAGGTCCTGCTGTGTCCTGCTGTGTCCTCCTGTGCCCCTGAGCTGCGATTCTGGGTCTGTATTGAGACGTAAATGACAGATGCAACGGAATGACCATAGTAACAACGAATCTTTCTGCGAAGAAGAACCAGCTCTCGCCGGGAGGGGCCGCCGGGGACAACGTGGAGACGGCAAATCTGACCGTTTGTAGTACGTTTGTTCGCCCCATCTTTATCCGCCGTTTTGGATCCATTCTACCTTTAGCTAGTGGGTCAAACGGTTTCTCCGAATCATTGATGCAACAAAAACAAAAAAAAAACTGTGGAATTTGCAACCTGTCTGTCTCTGACGTGTGAAGCTCGGCGAACCAACGGCTTTAGGTGGGACAGATGCGACCTGTGCTCCGAGGGAACTACGTCGAGAGGCGGGAACCGTAATTTGGGTAGTAAAACGGCCGATATGCGTAAGTCGGTTTAACGGCGGCACAGGACAGAGTGTGTGGCGTGTGGCGGTCGGCCGTATCCGATGTCAACATGTGAGTATGTTAGAACAGTCCAGACTAAGCTAAGGCAATGTGTGGCAACGCAATGGCCGGCAAATATATCCCCAAATTGTCCCCAAATCTGTCATATGTCTCTACTTCTGTGAGTCCAAAAAAGGTTTCAGTGGATATGGTACTTCACCTAGTTTAATGAACCAATCGAAGTTACGTTTGAAAAATTTCCTGGCTAGGCAGTTTTGTCAGTTGATCGATGCATATAGAGATCGTTGCCCAATGGGAGAACTTTCTTTAGGCTCTGGCGCAGTTTACCGAGACCGAGGACGGTTTAGATGAACCTCAGCAAGCTCGTGAAGCTTGGATAAGTCGGCTGTATTTGTGACAGTGTGTGTATTTTTGATACTCTTTTGTTAGTATTCCACTACATACTCTCCATTAAATAAATAATATACTATATCATGGCGAGGCGGGTTATCTAAAACACCACTCTCGCACTCAACACTTCATCCTCTATCAAATAACTTAATAAACAGTTCCTCTTTTTTTGTTTCCACGATATAGTAACACAAGCTCTCTAAGAACCATAAAAAACCACAAATCCCAAAATCAAATACAAGATTGCAAAACAAAAACAACGAATAGGTGTGCAACATACAAGTAGCAAATGCCAAATGGGTGGTAACATCAGAGACGGTGGGTACCGATCGCGTACACTTTCTGCGAAGCAGAACAAACCCTCTATTTCGGGAGGGGCTGCCGGAGGCAATGGTGAGAGAAGCAACGAAACTTTTAATGCGTAGAATGACCCCGATGGTACTTGAGACCATTCAAATTCTTATATCGCTTGCCACAAACCTCGCACCGGTACGGCTTGTCCTTCTCCATGCCCATCCCCTCGGGATAAGGCTGGTTCGATAAAGGATCCATAATGCTGTAGGTTCCGTCCTCGTTCAGATGCAGCGTCTGGTTCTGGTGTCCATGCATTCTATGATATTTCAGACCATTTTGGTTCTTGTATGTTTTCTCGCATCCAATCACGGGGCATTTGAACGGCTTGTGTTCTCCTCGCTCCATAACGTACAAATGCCTGGCAGGGTCGTCAATGCACATTTCGTCGTCCTCGTCCATCATCATGGTGGGAGTGCCGATGTTGGACGACACAGGGCTCAGAAACACCTCGTTTGTCGACACAGCTTCCAGGCTCTGCATTCGACGCATCACTGGCGGTTCTATCGATGGTGACGGCGTGATGTGAGCTTCTTCGTAGTGTCGTAACAGGTCATGCAAAGTAGGCAGCATCTGGCCGCAACATGAGTAATCTTTGCAGAAGTCTGCCTCCAGCTTGGGCAAGTATGAAGTTGAGTTCAATGGCGACATTGAAATCTGTTGCTGTTGTTGCGCCTGCTGCTGGATGTTATTGCTGTTGAGGCCTTGGAATGACTGTTGCTGGTTGTTATTATGGTGTTGCGGCATGTTGTGCTGCTGCTGCTGCTGCTGGTACTGACCGAAGTTGTTCGACATCGCAGCTGTCATGGCCATGGCGTTGTTCACATTATTAAATAGTACTTCGTCTCGGAGCCACGATCCTACCGACATTCCTCCCCACGAGATTCCGCCCATCCCCTGCGAATGAGCCATGCTTTCTCTCCTGAACCGCTGGGACTGGTGGGTGGTAGGGCCCGTGCCAAACGAGCTGTGCTGTTGGTAAGATATGTCTATAGGAACTGCCGAGCTCATTTTTTTTTGGGTATCTGTACTTTCGTTGTCTGTTTTCCTGGTCTGTTTTTTTAGATTTTTTTTAGTATTTTTCGGGCCTTCACTGGGCTAATATCGTTGGCTGGCAGCGTTAACAGCAAATTAATAAATTATCTTTGTCAGGTAGCCCGTTGTTGCTGTTGTGTTTCCCCGTTGTTAATCACACACTGTCGGTGATGAATAATGACGATATATATATATTTATCTGTAGGGAGAAAGGGAATATGTCGTGGAACGCCGTATAAAGTGGCGGTCTGAGGAAGGGTAAATGGGGTTGTGCAGGACGGAGAATAAGTATCCTTTTGGCGTTGGGAGTTTTTTTTTTTTGCTTGGGAGTTGTACCTAAAGTTACTTTGAAAAGACTCGAGTCGCAGAGAGCAAACAGTTGAAAAAAGATGTGGGATTATGCGGTTGAGATTTTCAGGAAAAATGACGTCGAAAGTGTTGTAACTGGACGTAAGGCCGCGCGTTCAGGTGGGTTTTGTGGGATGTTTGCTGCTGCGTTGTTGTAGTAATTGAGCAGGTGTGTAGTAGTTTTTCTTGTTCGCAAAACCCCTGTCGATTATGGAGTAGGTCGCTCGCCCCAATTGAGAGCAGGCAAACTTTATGCAGAGAAGGAGAACACAGATAAAGTGTGAATCTGGCGTTAGTTTTCGGGGTAAAGAAGCAAACAGAAGGTTGAGTAGATCTGAGGAATGTGAAAAAAGGGGAATATAAACCTAATCTCTCTCTCTCTTAGTCTTGTCATTCCTGGTATTTTGGTGTGGTCGCGATGGATCTCAGTGTAGTGATAACATTGTATTGAGCAGAAGAGGCACACAGGAACACGAGAGCTTTGAGCAGGGTTGTGCACAATTGGCAAAACAGAAACCTTGTTTGCAACAGAACCTTGTTGCACAAGCAGAACAAGAACCACCGGCCTCGGGAGTGGGTGGGTCTTCCTACCTTCTTACTCCATAGCTCTGTGCACTGGACACTGGACACTGCACACCCCTGCTTTTTCTTTGCCTACCAAGTAATACCAATCAAGAAACACCTTTAAAACTTAGATCCACTGTTTTACAAATCCAAAACACCAAGGGCTGAAAACATGACAGTGGGTGGGGATTTAGGTGTAGTACGGCAGGTAGTACAGCAGATAGACAAAGTACAAACCCGTAAGTTGGGCTGCAAAATACGACACCTCCTCTCCCTATCCCTCAAGCCCTCAGAAATAGCTCTCTTTTCCCATTCCTCCAGACCACAAAACAAACATACTCACCCTCTTCAATTATCTGACAATGCAATGGCAGCCTTTGGTCCCATTTGGCGTATATATATTACCAAACGTTTTGTATTTCATCACCAAGGAGAGAGATCGTCCGCGATCACCACAGATCGCCGGGAAGCCATGCAAGAGTCTTCAGGGCTGAAATATATATACAAAACAAGTAATTCGCAAAGGTCAAAAGAAATGGGCCGAAATACAATACAGTGAGATTTTTGGAGAAAAGAAAAGCCGGCAATAAGAAGTGTGCTTGTTAGAAGGATGTGAATAAGAGGCTGACCATCTTTTTGTTCTGTTCGGGTAGGATGGCACGGAGGTACACAAGCGCTTTTGAGGGCATTCTTTTTGTGTCTTGTGAATGGTTGGTGCCGAGGTATCCAGCAGAGTGGAATACGGGACGAGAGCTTGATAGGCTGAGTGTGGATTTGTGTATTATTAACACACGATAGATCTATCTAATATACGAATGCAAAGGAAGTCACCGGGAATGAAATGACAGAACAAAAGTATCTGGTTACTTAACTAAATTATCTTGTGTATTGGTGTATTGTATTGTGTATTGTGTGTTATGTACTTTTCATGTTGTCTGTGTTTCACACAGTTGTATTATTGTATGATTTTAAACGGTTACAGTGCAATAAGTTTGGAAAGGAAACCAACCCATACAACCCAACGAACCCAAAACTGTACACCGGGACGGGCTTCGCTTAGGCAACGGAGCCCAACGTAGTCTACAGAATACTAGCGTAATTCACATCACAGAACCCAGTTTACTTGGACAGTCCAGTACGCGCCCAAAACCAAACACCGCCTCAACCGACTGGTTACAACGTCCCTTTCCGGAGCGTGATGGACTAAGCTCACCATGTTCGGGTAAGGCGAGCAGCGAACAACCCACCCAGGTGTCCTGCCGCTCATCTCTCTGTTTGTATACAAGCGGTGAGGTTCATGGACTTTTCATGTCATCGTCCACTCGGCCCCGGCTGCCCCGCGGGCTTCGCGAAGATTATAAATTTCACATGTGGCTTTATACACAGACTTTAGATTACATTAGAACAGTGGGATAGTTAACAATGTGAACCGAGTAAGCCGGGGTATCTCGAGTATCACAGCGTCACAGGTCTCACAAAAAGCATCAATCAATATGTAACCTAGCATCAATTATTGCCTCTACGGATTAATTCTCACCTTCGTAGTAATATCTCATCAAGTTTGTCGATATATATTCCCGTTTTTATCATCAAACCTTTCCGCAGTGCTCCGTGCGCCAAGGTATGCCAATGCTCTTTGGGACTTCACGGGGTTCTTTAAAGGTCCTTTGTCAACTTCATAACTTGTAATCTACGTACCCTCTCTTGCGTCACTTCTATTGTATTTAGACAAAAACACTGTGCTCTAAAACAAAAGACAAATGAAGAACTATGCCTATCCTCCAAGTTGACAAATTGATCTCCGACTAATTCACATTTGGGACTTTCTCCGAGATTGCTATCAGCTGGACTATTAAGCCTTGCCCACCAAAAAAGCGAAGTAAGTGTTTTTAACCCAAACTCGCTTAAGAAGTGGATTACGGGTTTTGATCGTGCGTCTTTAGAAGCGTCTTTTGGACAATACCCTTTGGACTAAGCTCGAGACGCATAAGACAATAATGGAAAGAAACCCACTTCAGGTTCCCGTCATCTGGACAAAAGCCTTTTTTTTTTTGCATTCTCAATCCTTTGGTCACGTTCGTCTTATCCATCCATCTTCCCTCCCTTCGACAATCTCTCACTGCTCCTGCCCTTATCCTCATCCTTTATCCCGGATAAGCGGCCGATCTGACTCCATTGACTACTTATCTGACAGTATCGGATTGTACCAGTGATCGTACAAGGAACCTGTGATTACATTGCACTACATAATCCGCCCTTCTCTGATTCGTAAACCCGAAGATGATTGGCAATTCCCTGTTGATCAAGTAGCTGTCAGACTATGAAAGTTGGTACAGACTCAATCGAGGATTACGTTAAGGTGCGGGTTCAACAATCAAACAATGTATGCGCTCTGTTAATCTATATCTATCTTCAGAGTTACCAAGGTTCTGGTCTTGCAAACCCCTGCTGTGATTTCAATTGCAGGCTCAGGGGATTCAGATAATAAAATATGGTAAAGCGCCTCCGGCGGGCCCCTCCTGGAGAGGGTTGCTTCTGCTTCGCAGAAAAAGTCGCTTTTGAAAAGCAAATCGCCACGCTTTACTTCTTCAAAACTCGCTCTGCGTCCCTTACCCCTGCTTCCTACCGTTTTGACATCCACACTTGATGCCGGACTTGTACCAGATAGAGTGTAGTGAGTAACCACGGGCGACTAGTTTAGCCCCGCCGCTACGTCATTATTATCACTGTTCTGATCTCTGGTTCTTTTTTCTAAACAGCTCCCGCCTTGGGATGTGATTCATCCTTTGTTCCACTGCACGCCGCGTTTCCTTTGACAGCCCCGGCACTCTCTGAAAGCGGCCCTGACTACGCGTACTCGATACGCGAGATTTACTCTCCAAAATGTGCGGAGTACCACCACCTACCCCAGAGTGGCCCACCACACCATCAAAAAGCGATCTTCTCCCAGGTTGAAATGATCGAAGCTTTGATCGCCGGAATCGGGCTGTCGCTTTGTTATTTGTCAGTTTTGACCTTCTAAGCTTCAACCGATAGTGATGAAAAGCTACGACGCCGTCAGGCGTTACATATTGGCACGCCCAGCGATGCCCCAGTGCCGGGCTGCCGCGTACACTACAGTGCGCCAAGAGTACATCTCTACGATCTCAAAACCTAAAAACCCACAATGATCTATGACAATGTGGGATATGTAATCTATCTTTGGGTGATACGCTTACTACCAAGCACGTCCACATGCCTCCGGCTGCCCCTGCCAGGGGGGGGTTGTTCTGCTTCGCAGAAACTCATGCAAGTCTCTGCTAAAATAATTTGACACTATCTACCATAGGTAAATTACATCACTTTTCGGCGAGTGCGAGTTGAACCTACCATCATTGGAAAAGGGCCAAGTGCAAGGCGCAAAGTACACCTACTACGCCTACACTTAACTACGTGCTCCCCGACCCGGATCTACCGTGCACAAATGGTAAAATACTAATGATTGGATTAGGTAGGGTGGAGAAAAGTGTAAGATGTTATATATGTTTCTGCGAAACAGGATCAACCCTCCCCAGGCAGGGGCCGCCGGAGGCAAATAGACGTTGTAATTGTACAAGCATAGTATATTTGTTGAACAAAAAAAAGTCTATAGTAATATCATGTTCTGCCACAGCATAGCTGTTTAATTAACTGGGCAGGTTTTTAGCGTCTCTCACGCAACACTACGTGCATCGCAACGTAGCCTGCAATTAGAAACACCACAAAGAAGATGCTGAGTCCTATCACGTCCCTCCACAGTGCACCACTGTCAAACCCAAAAGTGCTGAGAATCGTGGCCCCAGGGACCTCAATGCTCAGCCCAAACTTCTTTTCGGTCAGCGTCAGGTACCGCACCTCGTTGACGGCCAGGGCTTCGTAGGCGTAGTGGAAGATAGACAGGTACTTGAACCACGTCATGGCAGCCGGCATGGTCGACTGGTTGAGAAACAGGCCAGCAAACAGCAGGCTGAAAAGCATTACCAGACAGCCCACCAGACTGGCCACGCCTGTGTCGTGAATTAGAATGCCAATCAACAGGCAGGTTGACGCAGCCGTGAGGTTGAACAACACCAGGGTCAGCAGGAACTTGCCGAATGCGCCGTCCTCTGTGGACAGCCCCGCTAGGGGGTAGATAATTAGGCCCAGTAGAATAGGCGGGAGCACTCTAAGCGGAATAATGTCAAACACGACTTTTGCCAAATAGTACGCAAAGGGGTTGTAGTATCCGTTAGCACGCTCCCGCACGAATATAATTCGCTCTGCCGCAAACAGGTTCAGCGTCGTCAGCGTAGAAAATCCAAACAGCGTAAGCAGGAAGAAAAACAGACCCAGTCTGTTCTGGAACCCGCTGATGTCGTTGGCAATGTTATAGTACAGCACTCCGCAAAACACCGCGAGCAATACTGCAATCACGTAGTGCGTGAGTAGCAGCAAGGGGTTTCGGTACAAGTTTTTGAAAGTTCTCTCAGACAAAATGAGGAACTGCTTAAGCAGACCAATCCGCGTGTACCCAGTCAGGTCTTCTGAAATGTCGTCACTGGCACTACTACCACTGGTAGCTTCTTCGCTCTCATCGGCCGCCAAAGCTTGCCCCTTGATAGTCTCAATGTTCTGTCGAGTCAGCTCTGCCAACGCACTCGTGCTGTACCACTCTGTCAAGCGGTCAACCGACACGGGAGTAGGTTGGCTGGAGACAGTAGCGGCAGCAGGAGCAAAGTCTTGTCGGTGAGACGCGTAATGCCGCCATTCTCGCGTCGTATCTACTTCCTGACCTGAGACCAACGGCGCATGGATGTCTTCGTCCTCCGACGTTCCGTGACTGATCCCAGTGGAGTCACCGGTCTCGGGCGCTTCTTTAGACATAGTAAGATCAATAAGATAGTCTGCAACGTTGTATCCGGGAGGGCATCCATAGCCAAGCTCCCTGAAGAAATCCCCAGCGTCTAGACACGGACCTGAGTATACCATTTGGCCTCGAGCCAGAAGAATCAGTCTGTCAAACAACGCTACTATGTTGGATCGGGGCTGGTGGATGGTCAATACCACGGTTCGATTATATGTCCTTGCAAGCTGAACCAGGCTCTCCACCACGTTGTGGGCGTTGAACGCATCGAGACCAGAAGTAGGCTCGTCCAGAAAGAGAATCGAGGGGCTCGTGACCAACTCGCACGCAATTGCTACCCGCCGTTTCTCACCTCCCGATATGCCTCGGTTCGTCTCGTCTCCAATAAGCTGGTCCTTGATACCGAGGATGCCCAACTCGTTCATGGTCTCGAGGGCCCGCAGCTTCTTGGTATCGTCGCTCATCGAACTGGGTAACCGCAGCAGTGCACTTGTCACAATTGTTTCGTAAACTGTCAAAGTAGGCATCATGTAATCCTCCTGGTCTACAAACCCAACTACTCTCTTGTACTTTTTGTCGGGCACCACCCGGCCGTTCACGTACACAGTACCCCCGACACTGCCCCGTTTAGTTTTACGCGCCAAAATGTCCAGCAGCGTGGTTTTACCGGCACCAGAACCTCCTAGAATGGCCAGAATTTGCCCAGACTCTACAGATCCAAACACGCCATCAAGAATCTGGTGTCCTCGATCAGAGTAAGCGATATCTTCAAACTGGAGGCCCGCAGGCTTGTGTTCGGCCATAATTTTGGCAGTATCGCTATCCGAAGGCAGCTCTATACTCGAAAACTGGTTGCGCTTTTCGCTGAGCTTGAAAAAGTACCGCAAGGTCGACACCCCTGCCAACAGGAACACCAGCGCGCCCACAAACGAGGCGATGACAAACTTGGTGTCGTTCTTCTTGACTGGGGGAATATATCCCGGGTACTCGGTGTAGTGAATACACTCGCTAGCATCACACTGCAACGTGATGTGCGGGTCTCCAAAGACAGACAGAATTAGATCGTTCATAGACGGCTCCGAGAAGGAGCATTTACGGTCCTTGGTGTCGCACTCAAAGTAGCCCGGCCCTCGAATCGTCTCAGTAAGGAACTCGGTGATATCTATCGAGCCGTTCTCACCGCACAGCATACGGTCCGGCACACACGCACAGCTGATATTCGGGCAGTGGTATCTCGTGACATTGGCGGCATCTACCTGAAACTCACACTGATTAAGCCCGCAGTAGAAGCTCTCACGCTGGTCGACCCAAAACTGGAACTTGCACTCGGCGGCAGTGCGATTGCACGTAAACGTCACCTGTGGAATCTTGCCGTTGAGCACGTCGAGGATCTTCCGGTTGGTCACGTCGCACATTTGGTAGTTCTGGTTCACCAAAACTCCACCCTTGTAGCACGTGCCTGGCTCTCCTTCAGGCATGAAAGCGTCGCACGACTTGTCTTGGCTACACATGTTACAGTTAATACCGGACCATCCTTCAGAGCATTCGCACGTGTCATTGTCCCCTCGCCGAGGTCTATTAGGTCCCGCATTGAGGCCTCCACAGACAGGCACGGAACAATCATCTCCCCCAAACCCAGGCGGGCAATCGCATCTACCGGTGTACTCGTTGCAAGTGGCAAACTGCTGACATGTGAAAGCAGGAAGCATACAGTTGAAGCTTGTTAGAATGCGCAAAGATTCGAAAACATCCTGCCGCTCTCTCCCACTACACTTACCAAGGAGGACATTCTTCATCCGGTGCCTTGCCTAAGGTGAAGCCTAACAGGCCCTGTGGACCCTCCAATGGGACCGACTGAGCCAACACCCGTGCTACCAGCAGCACCAACGTCAACTTCAGGTGTTTCATAGTTCAACTAACTGCAAACAACCCGATAAACTATACAGCAATGAGGCAGCAATCTGTGGCAATGGTGAAAAGAAGAAGGCTTAGAGTTGTTGCGAGTTAAGGTTATCGGCATGCGGCGCCAAATGTGGGGTGTTTTGCTTCGTTATCGAAGGATGCCTCACACAGTGGGTAGCTGCTGGGGCCAGCCCCAGACCCCGTAGCTCTGTTTGGCGGAGATGAAGACGGTGCAGTCCAATCTTGACGGTGTTATAGATAGATATACCTCTATGTAGATATACCTCTATGTAGATATACCCCTATGTAGATATACCCCTATGTAGATATACCTCTATGTAGTATATAATGATATATTCAGTTCAGACCGAGACTGACGATGATCTGATTTGCGTCTACGTTAATACTGTATACTGTAGGCCCACTTCTTCAGCTACGAGGCGTCCTGCACGATCCTTCGAATGCACAGTTTCTGCGAAGCAGAACAACCCTCCACGGAGTGGCCCCGCCGGATGGGAGCAGCACTGATCAAGCGCCATTGCCGTCTTCTCCGCGTGCTTTCGTCCATTCGCCAGCTCCACTCTGTCGGGGAAGTGCCTCGGTGGTAGTAGTTGTAGCAGAGCTATATGAGAGCAGCTCGGCCCGCTCCAAGTCCCTCTCATCGATGACTTGGGCCTGGTCTTCAGGTGGCAGGTCCATACAGCGTCTTGAGGTGATATTAGTGAGCAACTGCTCCAGATCTGACTCTGAGATCTTGTTTCGCGGCAGGGCTTTAGATTTGTCCCGAACATAGCGGGCAGTTACGTCTACTGCCCCGTCGACTGAAAACGCAATCACGTATGCCATTCTCTTGCCCCAGCCCTTTTCATACAGTGTCGGGTTATCCCATGCTTCTTCACAGCTGTCGGCGTGGACCCAGCGCTGCTGTTTTTCGGAAAACACTTCTGTCCACACATGGTCTTCACTGTTCCAGATATAGCGGACGCGGCAACCGAGAGCTCTGCACAGCAGAGTAAAACACTGGTTAACATTGTTGATTCAACTAGTTCGAAAACGCTTCGGAGAGTTCAAAAACATGTCAGCGATACTTACATTTGCCCATTCTCCACATCTCCCTCTTCTAGTGCTGAGCAGGATCCCAGGAGTGCCATAGCGAGGAAATCTCTCGATGTTGGCACATTTCTTACACCGATATTGTTCGACGTGTCCGGCCCCGTCCTTCCGCTCCTGAGCGGTAGGAGCAGCACCTCCTACACCGGTCGTTTCGCTACCACAGCTAGAACAGGCCGGGGCATTCACCCAGGTGAAGAAATCGTGCTTGAACCATTTCAGAAGCTCTCTGATGAGGTGATCTTGATGTCCCCACGACGGGTCGCGGGCCTCCGATGCTTCAGCACTGCTATACAAACGTTCTAATGGCAAGATGTCAAGCGCTTTGTCCAAAAGGTCCGAGTTCTCATAGATGAGAGGCAGTTCTGATGTCTGCTGTATTTGCTGTTGGAAGCCCATATCGGAGTTGTTGTTCCAAAGGAGCAATTTTGCAATCGAATTTTTTAAGCGACAGATAAGAGAGAGCGGTTCTCTATCTGTGTTCTCCATCCACTTATCGGGTTTCTCCTCCGTTCTATCCGACCCGTCTCTATATGATCTCTCCGTCCTGCGATGTTAAATACAAGTAAGTTATCTAGGATCTATTTACAGTGTACATATCAAACGCATATCAAACGCACGCGTAGACACCAAAATTTATATGGGGGTTTAAAACTAAAATAAAGATTAATCTTTGAATCAGAACATCGTATAATTTGGAAATTAGTGAAACTTGGGAAACGTGAAGCGTACTTTTTAGCGATTTGGCTCTAGTTGGTGAAAGCTATTTACCTTGATATACGTAAACTGCTTTTAGTTTCCTTTAGTGCTCTACTGTTTTCACTACCGCTCTTACTACTGCTTTACTGCTTGACTGCTTAATCACAACACACACGGAAAATATGAAGCAAATCAAAATAGATGGCGACTCTTACAAAAACGTATTTAATCCCCGAGATACCTCGGACAGTCCACGCGGCCACGACCTGAAGTCGTCTTCTCTCACTCTCTACGGCCTGTCAGTTCTTGTCACAACATGGACAGTCTTCATAGCCGGGATGATATCAATGTTGGGAGGATGGCAGTACTTGGGATTTGAGAGCCGGCAGCGCAAACACATTGACAACTACACAGACTACGAGGATGACACTGGCTATCCAATTCCTCTATATTACACGTGTCTAATGTTTCTATTCCCCGTGCTTCTATGGATATGGTGTTTGATTTCATGGATGGGGATGAAGTTTTTCAGACATGCCAAAGGACGGGGGTCGTAAAGGTGCCTCCGGCGGCCCATACCGGGGAAGCTTGGTTCCGCTTCGCGGAAATGAACATTTTTCAGACTTGTCAATGGTGTCTTCGACTGCACGAGAAAAACCTTGCCTCCATGTTTAACCCGACCAGCTTAATGTGACAATGCAATGCCATGTGAGTGGTTACTTCTGCGAAGCAGAACCAACCCTCCCTGGGAGGGGCCGCCAGTGGCATCTTCCTATGAAGCGTGTGCCCTCTGGGATCACAAATCACTCTTGGTTCCTTTTATCCCCAACTCATAGTACTCGCACAGGAACAAACTCATCACGTTGCCCCAGTCGTTTATGGAATGTGGGTCCAAATGTGCACCGTCGTCTTCAATGTTATGCCATACCGGGGGAAAGCTGATCGGGATTAAGTGCAGGACTGGAACCCCAGAATACAGAAACGGTACATGGTCGTCCCCCATGGATCCTCCAAACGCAAAAGCATTGGTTCCCTGAAAAATCGTATAATCGGTCTCAGACAGGCCCATACGGTTCAATTTAGCTTCGATGACCCGCAGCTTGGCGAACATCCAGTCGGTGTTGGCAAAAAAACTGTGGATAGACGTCTTTGGTCCGCCAATAAGGTCTAGCAGCACGAGCGTCTCTATAGAGGCCAGCTGGTTCTCCTTGGACTGGCTAGGCAGTCTCGCGGTGCGGGCCATTTTGTCAGCTAGATGCCGAGCTCCATAGATGGAATCTTCGTCTGTCCAATCCTTGAAGGCCTCTTCTCCATCGAAGAATATCACTTGAAGGCCAATGTCGTTTTTATATTTCCGTTTATCGGAAGGAGGAGAAGAAGTGGACGAAGCAGAAGAGGCAACTCCCCACTTGGCAGTTAATAGGCTATCTATGCTACTAACAGCATGCATTATGAGTGCACAGGGTGCTGCACTATCTATGGCCCCTATGAACCCTTTGGGTTCAATTTTTGAATCGTAATGGGCTGCCAGCGTGAGCCGTCGTACGCTGCTAGGATCGCTTCCCGGAGGATCCCGTGTAGCGATGACATTAGTGAAGCTCACGTTGGTTTGCACCGGAGTGTCGGCATAAAACTGGTCAAGATCCACTTTCCAATCTTGATGTAACGTAGAAAAGAACTTGACAAAATGCTCCTGGACTTCTTCTGATCCGCGAGAGCCGGGAATTCGCACTTTTAGTATGGGTTCGAGAAACCCTTCTGGGTCGTTGACGCCCAGGTATTCACTAGGAGGATGGTCTGCTATAAATGTACGTATTCTCTCAGTGTCCAACGACTTGTAGCCTGCTGCACCCTCCAGCCAATGCGAGAGTATAGTTATGGTTATCACCAACACCCAGCTAAACCTGTACATATTTTTGTGTCAAGGAGGAAAAAATCACAGAAGAAAGCTTTGAATACTAAAACAAGCAAAAACGAAAATCTACGACCTCGACAGGTCCCTCTCCAAACCACCGGTTATGCTGCTCGACACGCTCTTTTGATATCTATGAATCTTATGTCTCTAAAAATCGGCGATGCGAGGAATTTCTGATGCCTGGATGTCAATTGCCTTAAAAGAGAAACTCCCAGGGGCAAGTCTGCAGATCATTTCTAATATCCCCACCTTCTCCAAAATATATCAGAGATCAAAATAACCAAAGTAACCAAAACAACTCTATGCCCTACAACCCATATGGTTGGCCAAACACGACAATGGGTAATTCCAGACGGTCTAGCCACGAATCTAGTCGAAATGGGAAGAGTCCAGCTGGCGTGATACGCTTGAATAGAGGAGACGACAGCCCGGTCCTGAGCACGCCTGTAAATATTCCTGGTGCCCTGACGTCCTTTCCCGAGGGATTCACGGAGTCGCCACAAGATCAGGCCGGGCTGACGAGCTTTTACACAAAGATGAAAAGTGCAGCGTCTACAATGATGATCAATGTGCTGCCACAAGCCAAAGAAGAAGGGGAAGAAGACGATGTCGACGACAGTAGCCAACATGAACAAGCAGGTTCTACCCCTGCTTCACCATTGCTATATTTGCCGAACAGGGATTTACGTATTCGCTCTGGCCAACACCGGAAATCTTCTCCATCAAGAACTCACATCAATCTTGAAGAGATCTCTGCACATGGATCAAAGGTCGCGACTCCCAGTGAGCTAGAAGATCCTCCTACCCGCCCCGGTATCGCTGGGTTATCGCGGACTGCAAGCTCCAATACGGTGTTTTCCTTCAATCCACGAAGCCACTTGCCCGGATTTGCTGTAGACAATGACAATAGTGACACTGAGAGTGTGCTCTCTACCACTCCGAAAGATTACCTCCTTCCGTCGGTGGAAATGAGGCTGGATCCTTTAAAGACAGGTGGGCTCAGTAGAGAGTTCTGGATGAGAGACGAAAATGCTACACAGTGTTTCAATTGCGCGAGGCCTTTTACTGGTAAGTTGTCTCCGGCGCCCTTGCAGAAAGCCCACTGGCCCATGCTTTGGTTGAATAGATATTTTTAGTAGTTCCTAACAAGCTTGGCGACGAAAGCATCACTGTAGAATATGCGGGCAGATATTCTGCTCCGCCTGTACCAAACTAATAGATGGAACTCGGTTCAATTACCAAGGCAAGATGAGGAGCTGTGACCCGTGCTTGGACACTCTTGACAAATACGGATCATCCTCGTCCTCCCTCGATGAGTCTGCACCCCAGTTGGATGAAACTACTCCGATCAAAATCTCCTTCAGCGAACCTCAGCCCACTCCCACAATGGCCATTCCAGCAACACGGCTGGGAGATTCGCACGAGTTCCCTTTTGACTCCTTTGAAATCACTTCACCCCGGCTGACAGGAGTCTCTCGACATGGCACAGGGAATAAACTCACCATGACACGCCCGCGAGCAAAGACTGAAACGGGAGCTTCCAGATTGTCTATACGCCAGTCGCCTTCATTAGACTATGGTGACACGTCGGACGCAAGCGTGGCAGTAGTCGACTCGAGCGATGAGAATGACGACGAAGAAGAGGATGAGAGAGCTATGAGCTTGTTCTCCGCACTCCACTCGGAAAGTAACAACAATGGTGAATTTCAGGGAGTCCGCAGTGCCTCATTCCGGCGAGATCGGAGCGGCACTAACATGTCTGTCGAGCTGGGAAAGCTGGGTGGCATGAGAATTGGCCAACGACGCAAGAGTCTCCCGAGCATAGGCAGAAGAGTAGCTGTTTCTCGGTCCAATAACCACTTGCGAGCTCCTGATTCCTCTGGAAGCTTGGTTCCCAAGGAACCCACAAAGTATGTAGGTGGGACGCCTTCTTCGACCATTGATTTAAACAAGGCCAGTGTTCAGCATGCCAACCTTTTATTGAGTCAGTTATTGGAAAACTATGAGCTAGCGAAGCGATGGCTGAGGATTTTAATGAAACCGTTGCTGCTATGTACCGAGAACATTGATCTAGACATAAAGGGCGGCGATAGTATCGATATTCGACATTACGTTAAGCTAAAGCGAATTGCTGGCGGGTCATGGAAGGATACAAAGTACATTGACGGCATTGTTTTCACCAAATCGTTAGCGTTGAAGTCTATGCCCAGAACAGTGAAGAAGCCTCGGATTTTGCTAATTACATTCCCCTTGGAATATACGCGTACCGATCAGCATTTTATGAGCTTGGATCCCGTTTTGGCTCAAGAGACAGAGTACCTGAAAAATTTGGTCAAGCGAATACTCTTTTTGCAGCCTCAGATCGTCATAGCTTCTGAGAGAGTCAGCGGTATAGCTGTGAAGTTGTTAGCTGACGAAGGTGTCGTTGTGGTCCCCAATACTAAAGCCAGTGTCATTACCCGAATTGCCCGATACTGCCAGTCTGATATTATTTCTTCCATGGATAAGCTAGCTATGAAACCAAAGTTGGGCCAGTGTGGATTGTTCGAGGCTCGAACATATCGCCATGGTGATATAGCTAGAACCTACATGTTTTTTTCTGGCATCCCAAAACGCTATGGATGTACCATTCTTCTTCGCGGTGGCTCGATGGAGGACCTCTCCCATATCAAAGCCGTCGTTCAGTTCATGGTATATGTTGTGTTCAATCTTAAACTGGAAACTTCCCTTATGCGAGATCAATTTGTCCTAGTGCCTTCGCAGGATGTCATGATTCCGGAACGCCAGAATGAGGCAGATTTTGGTTACTTTCACGATCTCATTCGCATGCAAGAAAGAAAAGTTATGTCTTCATCTCCATTTGTTCACTATGGAATCCCTTATCTTCTTCAGGTTGCTCGAACTCTCGAAGACCAGCTGGTGGATATGGAGCAGCAAAGTGACTCTTTGGATCTTAACAGTGATGAAAAAGTAGCGGAATTGTTTTCTACACTAGTGCCAGATCTGAATATCGCATTACTCCCTGGTCAGATACAAGGGGCTCGGGATCTTATCAAAATCATTGGCAAAGAACGTCTGGAACGGGTTCGCGAACAGTGGAACAACCAGAAGCGCCAATGGGAGATATCTTATGCGCAATTTCCATATATGTTTAACCCTTCAAGCCATCAAAGTATCGTGCTTCTACACTCGGTGGTCAGTATTGAGACAAGAGCTCCTTGTATTGGCCCGGACCACATTGGGATTGAGTTCTACGGCGATTCAGACAAGACCCTTGGCCAGTTTATTGAGGAGGTGTGCTCTGTCTCTGACGATATGTGTGCCGAAGATTGTGGACGAACATTGAAGGACCACTATAGAAACTATGTCTTTGGGAATGGCAGAGTAAACGTTGTAGTGGAACCATTTGAATGCCGACTACCTGGTTTGCAGGATACTATATTGATGTGGTCCCACTGCAAAGTTTGCAAGACCACGATGCCCGTGTTGCCAATGTCTGCTACCACTTGGAAGTACTCCCTCGGGAAGTATTTTGAACTTTCATTTCTTAGCACTGCCATTTCTTTTCGTGCCGGACTTTGTAATCACAATCTATATCGTGACCATGTTCGATACTTTGGCTTTCATGACTTGGCAGTTCGCTTTGAATACGAACAAGTTAACTTGTTTGAAATAATAACCCCCAGCCCGAAACTCAGCTGGCTTAAGAGCGTTAGTTTGGAGCACAAAGTAGGACTGTACCACAGTATCCATCGGCGGGTCGTCCGTTTCTACAACAGTGTGCTTACACGATTGAGCCGTATTATAGTTGAAGGGCTTGATCTTGAAAAGATGGAAGAGTGCAAAATTCGAATAGATGAATTAAACAGGAGGGCCGAGAAGGAAAAGTCAGATTGCATAGCTCAGCTGGATAAGATTTATTTTGAAACTGAGCTGACCAACATTGTCCCTCTGAATGCGGTCGTTCGGAGTTTACAAGAGTTTGTGGTTAGATGGGACATTGAGTTCACAGATTTTGAAAACAATTTTTTTCCTTCAGAAAAAGACATAACGCGAATTACGGCTCAGCAACTCAAAAAGCTCTTTCTGATCGAAGATGCTGTGGAAACTGCCGAAAAGGAAACACCTGCTGCTACGCCGACTTCTGAAAAAGAGCTTCATGAATTGGAGAAGGATATGCCTAAAACAGTCAGCCAGAGTCCTGATATCGCTCCAAATCAAAGTTCCAAGGACGCCCTAAAGACTCTATTACCTGTCTCAGAGGGGCAGGAGAAGGAACTTTCGATGAAAGAAAATAATACCGCACCTAAAGAAAACGATTCGCAACCTAGTGATTTGGACTCTACTGCACCTGGAAAAGGAAAGGCTATTGTCAGCAAAATCTCTGAGGAAGCAAAGGTTGATAAAGAGCCTTCATTGATTGATGGAGATTCATATAAAGACATCAAAGCTGGCGAGGTTATGCCCGGCGATTCGCCCATGGAAACTGAGAGCTCTAATCTTACTCAGAAACATGATAAAGAAGAAGAAGTCTCGCCCATTGCCCCTTCTATTGCTTCTTCTAAGCAGAGGAATTCGCTTGACGAGTCGACGAAGAAGCCAATTCGCAGTATTCCTATTCCTGTAAGGCCCGCTATAAACCGGTTGGAAGGGAGACCTGAACTTAAAAAGGGTCAATCAAAGTCTAGGTTGTTTCAAAAGGATGAGGGCGCGGGCACAGTGTCTTTCAGAAAGAAACTGTCAGACCGTATCAGCTTTCCCACCCAGTCTTGGCGACAGAGGTTTGGAATTAATCCCAAAGATCTTGAAAAAGAACTGGTGGGTAGTGAGAGTAAGAGCCAAACTAGAGTGAGCACTCTTGCAAAGCATTTTGATCTGTTGTCTGTAGAGTTTGAGAAGGAGAGAGCACGAGAACGCAGTAGGCTTGTCAAGGGACAAGCCAGAGCATTTCCGGTTTCCCGGTCTAAACCGATTGTTGAAGTCTACAAAAATGCTCGAGATGCTGTAGATGGAATATCAGATGATGATGATAGTCAGTCTTCAAATTCTGAGGAAGACTACGAAGACCCTCTCCCGGAAGAGGAATCTGTATCCTCCCAGATAGGCTCAATTGAATCAGCAGCAGAACAACTGCACTCCATTGAGCCTCCTCTGATAGGGGAAGCTACCCCGCTGTCACCTAGAATTACGCGTACTGACTCCGAGGTGAGTACTGAGACTATACCAGACATTGGTTTAAAGCAGGTACCAAATGATTTGCATCAAATGCCCGAGAAGCAGTCACTGATGCAATCCTTGGCCAATTTTTGGGCTGATCGGTCTGCGACGGGATGGAAACCTCTTGCATATCCATTATCACCTTCGGAACACATTTTTTCTGATAGCGATGTCATTGTACGGGAGGACGAGCCTAGTTCTCTTATTGCCTTCTGCCTGAGCTCACCAGACTATCTGGAGAGGATCGGGAAGAGTGAACCTCCGCCAGCAGATACTGGGTCACACGAAGCGGATAGCAACCCCCAGGGTGAGATTGAAAGATGGATGCTGAAAAAGACTGGTGTGCATCTCAAGTACCAATTTGAAGAGAGTTCAGCTAGACTGTCATGTAAGATATTTTTTGCTGAGCAGTTTGATGCGTTTAGGCGGCAGTGCCAAATTCAGGAAGACTACATCGAATCCCTTTCGCGGTGCGTGAAATGGGACTCGACTGGAGGAAAGTCAGGATCAGCTTTCTTGAAAACCCTTGACGACAAATTGGTGGTGAAGCAGCTTTCTCCTACCGAGTTGGATGCTTTCATGAAATTTGCTCCTTCTTATTTCGAGTACATGGCTCAAGCATTTTTTCATGAACTACCGACAGTATTGGCGAAGATTTTTGGATTTTACCAGGTCCAGATTCGAAACCCGTTGACTGGCAAGGCAATGAAGATGGATCTTCTTGTAATGGAAAATCTCTTTTACAAGAAAAAGATTTCAAGGGTAAGTGAATTCTTCTTTTGAGTGTCCTGTAGTGATATTAACAAGATTTTTGATTTAAAGGGGTCGATGAGGAACCGACATGTGAAACAAACGGGAAAGGAAAATGAAGTTTTGCTAGATGAAAACATGGTCGAGTTCATTTATGAGTCTCCTCTTTTTGTGCGAGATCACGCCAAGCGTTTGCTGAGAGCTTCGCTGTTCAATGATACTCTGTTTCTAGCCAGATTAAACGTTATGGATTATTCGCTGGTCATAGGAATTGATGAAGAGAATCAGCAACTCGTAGTTGGCATTATTGACTTTATACGGACCTTCACGTGGGATAAAAAGCTCGAAAGCTGGGTCAAGGAGCGAGGACTAGTGCGTGGAGTGAAAGAACCTACGGTGGTCACCCCTAGGCAGTATAAGAACCGGTTTCGCGAAGCTATGGAGAGATATATTCTAATGGTTCCTGAGTAAGTGTGATCGAGAGCGGGTGGTGTTTTGGCCAAGATTTCGCGCAATAACTAACAAGCTGCTGGTATCAAGACATGACCTCATATTAAAATATTATCACGACTGGAGCATTAATTTATTTATATATATACATTATGCATTATTTATTTACAAGTACTAATATTAAATGTACTAAGTAATAACCTCCACGACGGTGTACTTTGATTTTCCTATTCGGAACAACAGGAGTCGGTCGTCTATAAGATGATGCTCTTCTAAAAGGCCGTCTTCTACAACCTGCCTTTCTAAACCGTAGTATACTCCTCTGCCATTGATTAGACGAGATATTTCAGATTTTGATTTACCAAGGATCCTGGAAAGAACTGATTTCCACGGTTGGCCAACAATGTCAGTGCGCTGCACGGTAATGAGCATACCCTCCTCAGCAAATGAAGAAATTATATCACTGCTGGAAAGATTAGAAGTGTTATCTTTAGTGGGGAATAGAAGCGAAGAAATAAGCTCCGCGCGCGCACCGGCACCGGGACCGTGAACAAGATCTGTGACATCTTGTGCCAATATTCTCTGGGCGTACCGCAATTCTGGATTCTTCAAATGTGTAGCCATTACATCATCCAGCGTTTGCAACGGGAGAAGAGTAAACAGTTTGAGATAGTCCAACACAACAGAATCTGGGGCTTTGATAAAATACTGAAATAGTTCGTAAGGCTTAGTGAGAGATGGATCCAGCCAGATTGCATTTCCGGCAGATTTGCCAAACTTTTCCCCAGACGGAGTCGTTAGCAGAGGAACAGTGAGACCAAACGCGTCTTTCTGTGACTCCTCTGGTAGTCCTCCTCTCAGGCGAGAAATCAAGTCTATCCCGGCTGTGATATTCCCCCATTGATCGTTTCCTCCAACTTGGATCTGGACTTGATATGTTTTGTATAAATGCCAAAAATCATAAGCCTGTAAAACCTGGTACGTGAATTCATTGAACCCGATGCCTTGCTCATTGTTCAAACGAGACTTTACGCTGTCTCTGGCTAACATCTGTGAAACTCGTATGTGCCTTCCGTAAGTGCCCAGAAAATGCAGCATGCCCATATCTTTCCACCAGTCTGCGTTATTAGCCCGCAGAGCCTTCCCATGAGCTGTATAGCCATTGGCCTTAGCATAATTCCATCCCCTTTCGAGAAATTGCACCATTTGATTTTGAATTTTAGCTACATTGGTATTCCTAGTTTCTTCTTCCATTTGGGCTCGCTCGGTGGATCTGCCGGAAGGGTCGCCAACCTGACCAGTTGCCCCACCTACAAGTACAACCGGATTATGTCCACGAATGTAAAAATGCAATAAAACAATAAGTGGAATCAGATTTCCCACATGCAATGAAGGTGCACTGGGATCCGCTCCGCAGTATATAGACATTGGACCCAGACGAGCTTGGTCTTCCACGCCGGCATGGGTTATGCTTGCAACCAGTCCTCGAGTTTGCAGATGCGCTACCATTGGGGCCGCAACATCTGGGTTCTCGGTAAAACTTGGCCTAATAATTGTGCGAACACTAGCAGCAGAGAAATTTTTCAGTCTTCCAAGGAGTGGCCGTCGGCTCTGCTTTAGAATCCACATATTTTTCAGTTCGAATAAAAAGTTCTACTCTGAGGAGTGGGAAGAAACATGTTGGTGAGCCTCACTGGAAGATTTGAGTTTAAGCTGTGTAGAACATCGCGCATTTCTATTCTTCCACATATACATGTCTGGCCCAGGGCCACCGCTGAGGGCAAGATTAAAGGGGAAATGGCCATTCAGTTGTGCTGGATATACTAGACCGAGATTGCGACCTACAGACTCAAGACTACTACTTTACAGCTTCTCTACGTCCGGCAGACGTCAAGACTTGGACGCATACAAATATGAAGGCAGACTTCAGTCAATGGTTCCTCGAGGACTAAAATTAATGGATTATGTAAATACGCGGGAAGTGGATGTAGACATGATGAGAAACGTAATAGGGAAACCAACGGGGGTTTCTAGGATTGTCGAGGAGCGAATCAAAAGGAATAAAAATAAGAGGGAGGACTTTAAAAGACGAGAAGACATATCAACTCGGGAGGATCCCGAGATAGATGTATCGCAAGGTAATGACACAATTGTACGAATAAAAAGAGAAGGCGGGATTATTGAGGGTTCTGAAGTCGCGCAGACAGAACTCGAACCAGAGGTTTCTGATCTTGAAAGTCGAACACAGCTCCTTGAGCCCGAGGCGGAAATAGAAAGCTCTACATTATTGTCCGAGTCCGATATTGGACTGGCAGAATCTGAAGCGGAAGCCATTGAGACACCTGATGTGACAGAACCGATCCGAGAGACTGACTCAGAAGCAATGGATAGTGAAGGTGGCATGCTATTACCTCGTTTTCCTTCCAAACTCGATATTCTAGAGAGTGTAACTGTCGCTGGTTGGGCGATATCTAGATACCAGAAAAAAGAATTTGACCTAAGTCGATGGAAATTTCTGTGCCGGAAGTTCAAGGAGTATCACGGAGACATAATGGAAAATCTTGAAGGAGACCTTGATATATTCTCACTGGCCGGCCCCAATCTGAAAAATGTACCGACTTGCATAGAAACCATATTACACGAACATGGCATTGTGAAAGCAGACCTCTACAAGTGGGTCCAATGTTTCGAGAGCCCGACACTCCATGAAGCGCTTCGGCATATGGGGCCAGATCATAAATGGCCTGAATTCTTGGCTTTATATACGCTCAAGAGAAATGCCAGATCGGCTGTGGATGTTTATGAAGTTATACGATTATATCAGCGGTTGCTTCCAAAGTGCCGACCAAAATGGCAAATGGCTCTCATTATTCGGGTTATTAGGATGAGCCGACTCCTCTTGCCGGATTATTTACCCGTTATTACTCGGATATTTATTATGCATGCCCATCCACGGGTCAAGACACGAGGCAATTACAATCAATTGCTATGGCAGCTTTCCAGTTTTGGTACTTCACTGTCTCTTGATAATACCAAGATCCTCATAGAAGCCCAGAGAATCCTGGTTGCAGATATGAGGGAGAACGATATAGATCTGGACACCAAGGGCTACTTAGGACTAGGATACACACTTGGGATCGTGGCCCCAGATAAGGCTCGGGGGTTTGTGTCTGTTGTTAAGCAACACAACTATCCGTATTCTGACGAAGAGCTGCTGGCGCTCGAGGAAGAGGATGGGACAGGTGTGAGCTGGGGAAGATACCCTTACCGACAGGGCATATATGCGCTTGAGCTATCTTTGGCACTCAACGCGGTTGAAGCATTTCGAGTTTTTGATTCTATTCCCGCTGTTTATCGCAATTCTGCTATATTGTGGGCCACTTTGCTGACGCGGCTTATGAATCTAGGCGAGCTGACAGTTGAGATGGCTGGGATCGTGTGGGAACATATCAAACAAGATAAAGTTAAGTTGAGTCCATACTTGGTTCTGCGATTAACAAAAGCCCTTGAGGGATCTCCTGAGCTCAGCGACGAGGTACGTCAGGCTGCTGCCCAGCAAAAAGTGCCTACCACTAGGGGTCAACTAGGCGAGCAGCTTTTCTATTCGCTGGCGAAGAAAACTCCCTCTGAAGCTGCCACCGTGTTTAAAAGTGTGTCACGAAGGTCGCGTCGCATGTATGAGATGATGATGAGAGCAAAGCTAAATGGGAAACAGGGCATATGGGATATCTATACACAGATGAGACAGGACGGACACGATCCTTCGATAGATGCTCTTCTCATGCTGTGCAGTGCAGCTAAGGATATCTCATTGAAATGGGGTGAGATGTTTGCCGCACAGCGGGCTGTAGTCGAATTCAAGACCTGGGTCAGAGGTGCTAACCTGGATGGTTCCGACGCTGATGATGCATTCAAACTATACCCTACCCCGAGGCTGTTTCACCACTACATTGTATTACTGGGGAAAGCAGGATACGTGGAAGGGCTTTTGGACGTTTTGCCATGGATGGAGAGAATAAAGTTCAAACCAGACAAGATGCTACTGTGCGCTATTATTCACTATTCACCTAACAGGGCATATCTTAAGAAACATGGCCAGAACGTGGGTGGAGAGTGGCCCACCGAAGAAGACCTTGAGTTGTTTCGGGCCATGAACAATTTATGATGAGTTTACGATTCAATAACTAGCATTACCAGGATGGTTGACGGGAAAACTAGAGTAACGAAGTTAAATATGAGATCTACGGGGTCTTGGGCTATCAGTCAGTATGACGAACAGGTTTTAATCAATGCGAAGCTCACTTGATGTTGCTGGGGCCAGCCCCAGACCCCGTAGCTCTGCTTCGCAGAGATAGCCCATTCACTAGCAACTGTGACAGTCCCCAATCCTAGTTGAAAAAATGTATTTATATATATATCTGGAAAGGCACAGGGTACATTTTAAACTATCGAAGTTACCAAATATAATTCAAAGTTTTATGAAGTTGTGCCGTGGAACGTGTCTGGAGTCTCACCCTACCCGACTAAACGCATCAATCACATGCGCGATGGGTTTTTATCCAAATCTCGTTAATAAATAAAAAAAGCAGGATTCTTTTCTAGTCGCCCTCGTAGATGAACCAAACAAACGGCCTGTGAGGTTTCAAAAGATAAAATTACTATAATGCCGAAAAGGACACCCCATCGGCCGAGCCCAAGCCCTCCGGTTCGTCAGAAAATTCAGCATCCACCGCCGAAACCAACTAATGTTTTGGCGTTTGGCTTCGCTTACGCGGCCGTGGTAATATCACTTATATGGGGACAATTAATATATGGCGACTTAACCGTGAACCCTCGGCAGAGTCTTAAGTCTGGTATTGTTATTCTCATGGGAATCCAACTTGTATACTGTGTGTTTGGCCGTCTGGAGGATAACTGGAGATTGAGTCAACCGGGCAAAGCGAAAAAGGTCGGGGAGTCATCTATTCGAGGGAACCTGCTGGGCGCAGTACTCTCTCTTGTGCTCAGCCTGGCATTATCGCTTTACGTGTACATTCTGCTCTTCTTGTTTGGAGCGCCTCTTTCCGAGGGAATTGTCGAGACGCTTCTTTGTGCCGTTCACATATCTCTGCTGTCGGTGCAGCCTCTGATATTTGTGTACAAACTCGATTCAAAGACCTGGATGGACGTGGTATCCATTAAGCTGCCTTTGGACGGACTCAATGGAGCTGCCACAGGCACTTGGTTGGGTGCGTGGTTAGGTGCCATCCCAATTCCGTTGGACTGGGATCGTCCTTGGCAACAGTGGCCCATAACTATTGTTGTGGGAGCGTACTGTGGAGCTGCTGTTGGCACGGTTGTCGGGTGCATAGCGCAGCGTATAAGGAGTTCTTCGATCTGATGATGTGGGAGATAGTACGATTTTACGTTTCAGAAACATGACAAACTAGGACCTCATAGGAACTGTGAAATACTGACTGCGAAGGGCACTTGTATTATAGAACGCTTCTGGACTAGTATATATATCTACCAGCATCGCATCGCTTCTGGCGGGGCCCCTCTCGGCGAGGGTTCGTTCCGCTTCGCAGAAGCTTTTAGACGAGTAGATACGTATGCTACATGTTGGGACCAGATGGTACCGGCCAGGACCATTTTTGTTTATAATAATTCCAACCAGCTCTTTTATAAGTTATCTCACCACAAACCAAGCTTCAGTTCCCTCTAGCGAAATATATCATTACCGATGCATTGCTCAATACATTTTTATTTTCAATTAATTATAATACTAAACCCATTGCTGATGGAGCAGATGAAAATCTACAAATCACAAAATGCTTCTCTCTAGCTGCTAAGAAAGTTCAAGTGACTATATGAACTTTTTGAATCTCAACGCTCTGAGCTGTCGTTGTTGTCTCGTCCTTTTTGGATACGTGAGTCTTCACCTTTATGCTCTCTAGAGACTTGACCCTGCTGACCAGCTCTTCAATGTGAAAGTCTTTAGACTCGGGAGCCAAGACTTTCAAGGCCTCGGCCAGCTTAAATAAATATTCAGTGTTTTCTCCACTAGGACCCCTGCTTTTCAAAATATGAGCAGCCAGGCTGTCTGGGTCTTGCGGCCCTACAAAGGCCTCATTATCTGGTGTGCCAATGTAGACACTGCAGAAAACAGAATCTGGCAGTGTTGCAACCCCGGACGCGTCCAGCTGAACCCCCTGACCGTCTTGTATAACGCCAGTCTTTTGGATATGAAACTCAACTTTGTCAGCTGTGTATCCGTTCTTCTCGCGGTAGTCAAGGTACTCCTTGACCTGATCGGCTTTATCAGCCGAGATTCTATAAGCGACTCCCCAGGTAATGTCATCGTCAGGTCCTGGATGGGGATCATTGAGAGAAGACCAAAACTTGTAGTCTATCAAAGTGACGACTCTACCTGGAGCCTCAGGAGTGCCTCTATGGTCATTAGACGACTGCCAGAATCTCCTGACATAACCCTTGATATAACCGGGAACTCTCAAGTCATAGGAAGGAGGTGGTTTAAAAATCAAAGACCCATATCCAAATATCCAGTACTCTTGATCTTTAGTCATGGTGAACACAGGCCCTGATGAGAATATCGTTAGAAGTCTCTGAAACTTAAGAAAGCACTAGATGAAATCGCCCCAAAATGCAGTGACAGAACCACAAACGCCTTGGCTTTGCTCAAAGCAAAAGCTATTCCTTTATATAACACAGACCACTCAACCAAGCTACCACTTGACCGTCGATCTGACTTGAGTCCGGAGGAAAATGATTCCGTCTTTCTGAACGAGGATTCCGCCACGATAAGGCTGATTGTCGATCAGCACCCTTTTCGTAAACTACGTAACAGCTGAGCCTGGACCGAATCTAAAAGTATGAGAGACTCTGAGGGAAGTTTTATCAAAAACGCAGGGAGAAACGAAGCGGTATCACAAATTGAGTCATGACGGCAACTCTCCGTTTCTAAACAAGCGCGATTGACTCACCCACCAGAGCCTAGAATATTATTTCTACATATGGGTACAACCGCTACTGTTGCATATAATGGTGCCAATGATCTTCCGATGTGGTGGGCAGTATCGATTTTGTGGAATAATGAACAGTTCCATGGTGGGTATATGACCGTTTCCCTTCTTCATACTATCCCCTTGCACACTAGAGGTTAAACTGCTGTGCAATCTTGATGCCCTCGGCAACGTTCTGGACCCTTGCGTCTAGAACAAAACCTTGGGTTTCCAGCTCAAGCAAAGCACTGTGGAGAGTGCCAAGGGGCACAGAAAATGTCTCTATGAATTCCCCGTCTTCGAGCTGAGGCTGGGGATTTTGATTTCGGGGATCCTGCATGTCCACTTGAACTCGCACCAGCTTGAGATTTGTATTGCAAAACCCGGGGTCGTTGAACATGACTGGACTGATCTCAATGGCTGTGCCGATGTATCCGGTCTCTTCGAGCAGTTCTCGCTCAGCGCACTCTTCTATTGTTTCATTGGGGTCCAGCAACCCAGCTGGCATTTCTATGCAAACTCCATTGACCGGTGGTCGGTATTGTTTCTGAAGAAGCATCTCAGGACCAGAGGGGTAGTTCAAAATGGCGATTATCCCGCAACCTTGTTAGATAACTTTTGGAGACCAGCGCATTATCGTTACTCAATTGCTCAACGGACCATCTACGTTTGCGCCTGGGACTCTCGTGGTTCGCGAAGCGATTTCCCAGTCTCGAGCTGATGTTAGTAAGTGTGAGACAGAAACAGTTGGGCATATAACTCTCTTCCTAAGATTTTGGGAACGTCCACCTGCTTCCGGCGGCCCCTCGCCGGGCGGCGAAGGTTGGTTCAGATTCCCAGAAACTTTCAACTAAACATTCGTGAGACTGCGAGATATGTCACATACCTTGGCCATTTGGATCAGTATAATAGATCTTTTGCAGCTGGTCAGACGGAGCTGTCATAGGTAAATGAAAGAAAAAAGAGTAATAGAACTACGCACTCTAACCCAGTGAGACTCTTTGGATTCCTTGTTAGTTTATCATCTGTTAAGTTATTTCAAATTTCTAACTCAAATTTGTGCAGAAGCTTTGCAATACATACCAGCAGCTCTAGCCGGTCTACCTTGGCTTTAGAGAAATCCACCTTCTGTCCGACAGTCATGATGGATAAACACGAGATATGTAACGTTAAGAGGCTTGGCTAACGAACACTATAAAATAATGATAAACTGAACATGAATTCAATGCCCCACTAACTACTGGTTCTCCTCATTAGGCCCCACTCTAAGAGGCAGGGCTGGGTAGTCCGGTAGGGTGACTGATGGAGGGGTTCCTCGCATTTTAACGAAAATCGCAAATCAGAGTTAAATAACCATTAAATTGGTCTGGGGGTGCACACTATGTCGCAGGACCAAGAATCGATCAGATCGAGTGTGCATGACAGACTGGTGGAGTCTGGTGAATATGAACGGTTCGTAGATGTGTAAAACAACCGAGAGCAACAGCGACAGGGTAGCTGACTAGTTTGACCAATCTACTCAGGCAGAGACTGAGAGATGCCGGATGGTTTGACGATGTTAATGATCTTGCTTTAGGTTAGTAGGCAGGCTTTGCTGTGTAGATTGGTGTATAGAAGGTTCGCCATTAACTAGAAAAACTCAGCGGACTGGACAAGCCAAGTGTAGATAAGGTATCGCAAGAGATTGAACCGAGAGCCTTGGGTAGGTTGTGATATTTGACTATGCTGTGGGTTGTGTGTGGCATCTAACCAAGTCATGGTCTCGAGCGAAGTAAAACTGGAGATACTGAACAAGATCAAGACATTTTTAGAATCGGTCATTGAAAAGGCTCCTTGAAGGGATTATCTTGATGGTCGGCAGTCATTATTTATTCCTTCAGGTTCTACTCCCGGCCCGGCGATTTACAGCATGAAGTAGCGGTTCCTAAAACCAATCTTTAGAAAGTCTCTTTGACAGGTAAACCTGCGAACAATGAGCATTTTTTTATTCTCAGTGTAGTATTATTATAAATACACATTATGGATATTTTTTGTCATTATTAAATCTATTAAACTCAAGTGGTGAATCTCTGCAAAGCAGAGATACGCGTCAGAGGCTGGCCCCAGCAGCTCTGATCTATGATCCCTCACACCTGGGCACATGGTGTGGTTGAAGCATTTGATCTGAGATGAATGGAAAGACTTCTGTAGACTGTACTCTAATGCTTGTAGACTGCTATACCTTTTTCAGTATTTCTACAGCTTCGCTTATTATGCTCACTTACCCCGCGAACTTCTAGATAACACACTTCAGCCTCACCCATACTGTAAAACCATAAAACTCAAGTGATAGTCAAATGTCACTTTACCTGTTTACCTGATCTCGATCCACAGACAACTATGAGTTCGGTATGTATGGGCCTCCAAAAGTCTCTCAAATAAGGTGTACCCTTAAAAATGCAGCATTCTAACAGTCAGGTCCGTCAGAAAGAACTGTCCCAGCAGTTAGCATCTCTAGCAGGCATTACGCAACGTCAGGCAACTAGCATCTTGAAGAAATATGACTATAAAATAGACCGGGCAGCTGACGCTATATTCAACGGTGCGGTGGCTGTTGACAGCAAAGTTACGGCCAAGGCGTCGACCATTGAAAAAGTGTTTAACAAATACAAAGGTCCGTGTTACAAGAGACTGTTTTTCTGCGTGCTGTGATACTTGGCAGAACCAACCCTCTCCGGCAGGAGCCACCGGAGGTCAGGTTCACGTTACTAACCAGAAACCAGCGAGGAAATAGGCATAGAAGGAACAATCAAGTTTATTCAGGACCTTGGTCTCGAGCTCGAGGACCGGGTGGTGCTGGCTATTGCATACCATCTACAGGCACCGGCAGTTGGTCGGTTCTTGAAACCCCAGTTTATATCAGGGTGGGTTGAGCTCAACGCGGATAACCTGTCATCGATGAAGGTCGCTGTGACTGAGATGGAACGAAAAATGAAAGAGGAGGACTCTTATTTTGGAGCTGTGTATAAGTACACCTTTGTGTTCAATCTCCAAGAGGGCCAGAGAATTCTAGGTAAGTGTGGGATGGAATTGACTGCCTAGGCTTCTCTAAATTGTGATCATTATCTAACTCAAAGCTCTGGAAACTGCCACCGACTACTGGAAGCTTCTGCTCAGTGACAAGTTCCCTCTGCTACCCACTTGGTTGGAGTTCGTCAACGAGATCTACAAACGCAGCATCTCCAAGGACACCTGGAACATGCTGTGGGAGTTCATCCTCTACACTCGCAAGGACCCGAAACTAGAAACGTACGACACTGAGGGAGCGTGGCCATCTGTTCTGGATGAGTTTGTAGAGTATTTGAAAGAGAATAGCTTACTATAGAACCCCAGGTTAACCTATATATGTATGTTTAATGCCAACTATGACCCAGAGTCCTACGTCGCTTCCGGCGAGGCCCTTCCAGGGAGGTTTGTCCCGCTATCGCGGGAAGGTCAACTCCGTGGCAAAGTTGGTTAGGCCGTAATAACCTGACCACAGCTGACAATGCTGCTAGTTTTTCCTGCAAAGCAGAAAGCACCTCCACGGAGTGGCCCCGCCAGAGGCACAACTCCCATGACCTAACCCTGAATTGTCATCACTTCCCTCGAACGTTTCCATCACCGTATAAATAACTGACGACGACAGGCAGAGATCAGGTCGCTTTATTGTTTGGCCACCACCCATCAGTGTGAATACGGACTGTCATTGCGTGTGGTATATATATCGACCTCGATTCAATCCACAGCGCGTTGATTTGTCGATTGTTGCGTGCTTTTTGCTTGTTTGAAATATCGCGTGCGAAATACTTAGCAAGCCGAAGACGAAGATGAATTCGCAGAATCTCCAACATTTGCAAAACCAGCAGCAGCAGAACAACGGTCAGATGCCGTCGCAGATGCCAGGCCAGCAGATGCCAGGCCAGGGAACAGCGGGAGGAGCAGGCAACCGGGGCCAGGTTAATATTGCAAACCTGCGACCACAAGAAGTTTCGCACCTTTTGCAGCAGTACCAACAGCTGATACAGCAAGCCAAGAGCAATCCGCATGCTCCAGAGACCCAGCAGCTGTATATTCAGGCCCAGCGGATAAGGTCGGTACTACAGCAGTATCAACAGAGGGCCCAGAGGGCACAACTTCAGCAGACGCAGGCTCAAGCGCAGGCCCAAGCGCAGGCACAGGCACAGGCGCAGGCGCAGGCGCAAGCCCAAGTTCACGCGCAGAATCTCCAGCAACAACAGGGACAGGTGAGAGCGCAGGACGTGTCGGGCCAGACATCGGCAGGGCAATACCATGCCATGCAAGCAGCTGCTGCCCAACATCAACAACAGCAGAGGCAACAACAGCAGCAGCAGCAGCAGCAGTTGTCTCAGGGGCAGCAGCCACAGCAGATGAGTCCACAGAGTCAACAGCAGATTCCTCCGCAGATGATGGCTCAGGCTGTAGCTGCTAACCGTCAAATGCCGATTCAAAACATGACACCTCAGCAACGGCAGATGTATAGGCAGACTCAGCTGGAACAGTATAGAAAATATCAGCAGGGACTGCAGAACCAGCTTGATGAGCTTGAGAGAGCGGTTCGGGAGCAGCCAAATATCGATGAACCGACGCGAGCCAAAATCCGACAAAAGGAGCAGGAGTTGAGAGCCAAGAGGGATCAGTTCAAGACAATGGAACTGACAATCATGCAAGAATTGCAAGCGACAAGAAGGCAACAACAGCAACAGCAGCAGCAACAACAACAACACCTCCAACAGCAACAGCGTTCCCAGCAGGCGGCTATCAGCTCTCCTCAGTTATCCCAACAGCAGAGCTTGCCAACAACTCAGCAGCAGGCGGCCCTACAGGGCCAGATGATGTCGCGACAGGGTTCACCACCGCAAGGACCCACTGGATTACAGCAACAACGACAGTTTGCCGTTCAGCAATCTATGACCCCCCAACAGCGCGCTCAGACTGCTGTAGGTTCCCAGCCGTCGCAGCAAAGTGCGATTGGGACGCCTGTAAGCCGATCTCAGTCTCCTCCAGGAGTTGCTGGTAGTCCTGCCGGCAGCGGAGGGGTTCAACTTCAGAGACAGCAACAGCAGCAGCAAGCTGTCCAACAAGGACAACTACAAGCGCAGCATCAGCAGTCACAGCAGGGTACTACTGGGCAGCAGCAGGGCCAGACAGGAACAGGGGCTTCTTCTTCAGCAGCAGGCCCTTCGGCCCGACCCAACCCTCCCACTGTGGCATCTGCAGCTCCTGCCATGTCTTCTCCCACCCGGGCATCGGTCGCCTCGTTTTCTATCCCACAAACCCTCTCTGTCAAGCAACCGGTTCCAGTCACCGTCAAACCCAATCGACCCACCTTGACAGGTGGTAATTCTTTCTCCGCCCCAGCATTATCCTCACCGGCCATGGTGAAGCCGCCTGCATTTGAAGTGACAGGCGACAGAGTTCTCTCTAAACGGAAGCTGAGCGAGCTGGTCACTAGTGTCGTGGAGAGTGATAAGGAGGCGGTGATTGACGGGGATGTTGAGGAGTTGTTGTTAGACTTGGCCGATGAGTTCGTGGCTAGTGTTACTTCGTTTGCCTGCCGACTGGCCAAGCATCGAAAATCTGATACCCTAGAAGTCAAAGACTTGCAGTTACATCTGGAACGCAATTGGAATATTCGGATCCCAGGGTTCAGTGCTGATGAGATCAGATCAGTTCGTCGCATTGCTCCAACCCAAAACTATACTCAAAAGGTTTCAGGAGTCAACATGAGTAGGTCTGTTGGTGGAGGGAGGTAATATAGTGAGTGAATGAGAGAATTAAGTGAGGAATTATTATTTTGTCTAAGACATTTGTGATATAGAGCTGTACACACACGTTGTTATGTAGTTAATCTGTTATATGCATGTGGTCTTTGCTCGCTTCAAGATGCCGGTTGATAATCATTGAGAAGAAAGCAAGACGTCTTCCGTCTATATGTGAAGTGGAGAACACAGTGTGTGAAAATTGCACGGATTCTTGAATTCAGTACTTCTCTGGCTGGAATACTTTTGGGGAGGGACTAGGAAGTAAAGTATCCTGATTTCTCTCTCCAACTTGACTTGGTGGTACCATTGAACCGTAGCAATCTCCCTTACGACTTCAATATTCTAGAGGCCGAATCGAGATACATCAAGGATTACAACACATCCCGTTCCCTCAGATATTAAGCCGTCTCACAGAAGGTAATGGCTCAATAGAGGCCGAATTTGTCTTTAGAATTGAAAGAGTAGAAATATTATACTGAAAGAATGGAGATGGGGTTATTTACTTTGGTCTCGGTTACTTCGAGAGGGAATACTACCAGTTTTGGTACCATTGAAGAAGCTGCAAATATTGTTTTCCCTTAAGGTTGCAGGTACGTATGGGGGTGTGATCCAAATGAGAGTATCATCTCGAAAGAATGTTTGGATGACATTATTAGATGACGTTTTTTGTAATTCATTAATGTAGAGATCCATAAATAAACACAACCTCAAAGGCAGGCCTCAACAACAATCCTCAAACGTGAACCTCAAAATGAAACCTCAAATGAAACCTCAAATTAAACCTCAAATTAAACCTCAAAAAAAATCCTCAAATTGATTGGCAAAACCTCCGGATACCCCTGGCTCCCCTCAAAGCATATTTGGAACCTCGTGGCATATCCAAACTAAATCGATACAAGTACAGCATGCTGGGTGACATGTATACGTAATACTTTTGAATAAAAGCTCACACATTCTATTACAGTGTACGATAAGATCAACAAATACAAAAGCAAATGCACAGCCTTTCAAAATATTCCAAATTTATTCTTCATTGCCATTGGAAAGTAGCGTTCTGTACATGCCATTTGTTAATGCGTATCCGGATCCGACATATCGATTACGGTTTCAGGGATGCTTCTCCTCGCATCTGCAGTTCAGAGATAGATTCAAAAGCTTCACTGATTCTCCTCGCTTCCGCTGGGTACAAGCAAATCTCATCAAAGTCACACTTGGTATCTCCATAAATAGAGATTAAGAACTAACCGAAATATATTGTGTATTATTCTACCTAGTCCCATAGTTACCTGTTGTGTCGCAATGCTACTGTTATCATAATTGTTTTTTGGCCCTGAAAGACAGCACTTAGACTGCTGCAGGGGTATGTTGCAGATCTAAGTTAAACCCGTCCATGCTTAAGATGTAACTGATTAACTAGCCTATCCCACGCTTAAAAAAAATCTCTAAAATATTACTAGAATATCTGAATCCCCCTTTTTCATGCTGGAACCTGAGAAGGAACCACTTTTTCTTTTACTTAAGTGCTCTTTGTGTTTTCAAAACCGAGAGCATTATTACATCAGAAATTGGTACCCCAATCCTTCCATGACCGCAAGCCTATACACGTCTCTCCCAAAAGCCGATAGTAATCCATATGAATATCCCGCAGTAAAGGATAAAAGATCTCTCCACTGGTAAACTGAATAGCAGCACTTAGCCCACTGGTGACAACTGTCCAATAGGCTGAACGACTAGAGGTGGCAGCAATATCATATTTCAACCCACAAAAGTAACTCTTCACTTCGTTCTCAAGAGCTAGATCTCGAGCATTAATGCTTCTCAAAACTTCCGCATCTCTGTACTTTTTCACGGCATCCAGTTGTTCCTCTTCAGAATGGCCAACTTTGAATATGAGATAATTACACCCGTCTGTAATAACAGCCTGTCCACAGCCCAGTGAGACAGAGTCCAGAAGCACTTGGCTAATCAGTCCATCACTTAGAGGCAGAGTCTTGGAATGATTCCACGAGACAGCATCAGCATAGAAAAAACCCGCGCTGCAAACATAGCTTTCTATTGCCTGTGACAGGCTTGTTCCAGGGGCCACTGATGCTTGTATAGTCACAATTCGATGCTGCCCTGTATTTCCGTCGAGCATGCCGTAAAAATAACGAGGAATATGGAAATAGTGGAATGGCACAATTTCCAGGGCAACAGCCCTTTGGCGACCCGCTTCCCACTGGTATTCCAACCCGTGATAAAACTGATCGTAACCACTCATATCCTGTTCTTGGCTTCCTGTGATCAAAGACAGTGAGCTATAACACATGGGGACGTAAGACTTGCCAAACTCCCCTAGTGGGAATAGAACATTTTCAATTAGTACAGAGTGCCAGTCTCCCACCATACAAGATTGAACCAGGATTTCATCTTCACACTGGGCCCCAAAATCAATATTCAAAGCCTCATCTTCCGTATCTTTGTCTGCCTTGAATAATAGCATGCTTGGAGGGGCAACAAGATTCATGGCCATTGTTCTTAAATTGCAAAGTTTATACTCTATTGACAAGAAAAGACGCTTTATTTTCCAAGAGAAAAACCACAAATAATTATGTTTTGGGCTCTTGCTGTATATTTCTATCGGAGAGAGCCCCAACTGCAGATGCCGGACACCGGTCACAGTGCCGAACCATTGCATAATCTATAGTAAGTCGCATATTTTGGCAACAAGGCGATGCACTTCTATAGACTATCCATTTTAGTCTAACGGTGCTGGACGATTCTGAAACGCATCTGGCTTTTCTATAGTTCTTTCAAACAGATAGCAGTTATAGAGCCGGGTGCGCATATGCTAAATGTGCTACATACGGCTAGCACACTGACGCGTACGCCGCCATCCTTTTGCTGTTAATTTTGAAACCACATACTTTTGCACTTGAAACACGTATTCTTTGCGCAGGTCCGCTTACAATAGCTATGTAGTTATCTATAGCTCTCTCAGAAATCCCTGCATCAAATTGTCATTATTCACCCCAACCCCAAATTCACGTACTAATACTTGGGCCAAAAAAGACTGACCCTGCCGTGGGCATGCAAAGTCGTGAGGCTCAAAAATATTATAATAGATGAGCTTATATTTTTCAACATGAAAGATTTCAAAAACATCAAAATTTGCCAATGGTAAAATCGTATTCAAGGTACGAGCAGCTGAGTTCCTTCGGTGTCATTTCTTCCAACGGAAATGTACTGTGGCTACCGCCCACTGCTGCTGCGACCTCAACCTCGGCTGGCAGAGCCTTAGTCCCTGGTCTTGAAGAGATCTTGATCTGGGACATCAAAACAGGCGCTCTGGTTTCCCGGTGGAAAGATCCTGATAGCAAGGGAGAGGTCACACAGGTTGCCTATGAGCCTACATCCAATCTAGTAGCTGCTGGGTATGATGACGGGTCTATAAGACTGTGGGATGCAAGCTCAGGTACAGTCATGGCCACATTTAATGGCCATAAGTCTGCAGTTTCTTCCCTTCTTTTTGACACCTCCGGCACTCGTTTGGCTAGTGGCTCCCGCGATTCGAATATAATAATGTGGGATCTGGTGGGTGAGGTCGGTTTATATCGACTGAGGAGTCATAGAGATCATGTCACAGCACTTAAATTCTTTGGTGATGAAGAGCAGTGGTTGATGAGTGTGTCGACCGATGGAAATATCAAACTATGGGACCTGGATACCCAGCACTGTACCGAAACTCATATAGCTCATCGGAAAGAATGTCATGGATTAGACAGCTTTGGACGGGGCGAAAACGTCCAGTTGGTGACTGCCGGATCAGGCATTGAAGTAAAATTCTGGGATCTTGATTTCTCTAAAGAAGAAGGGAAGAGGATCGTGGAACGAGGTTCAATTGCAAAGCAGAGTGGTGAAAGAGGACTGAGCGTGAAGTTTCATCCATCTGGAAATTATTTGGCTGTGGCTAACGCTGACAAATCTGTGGAAATATTCCGAAAGCGCTCAGAAGATGAAGTCAAGAGGTCTGTGGCTCGAAAACGAAGAAGAAGAAAGGAAAAGGGACTGGAAGATGACGCAGAGATTTCTGAAGACAACGTGAACGAAATATATGTATCATATTCCTTGATACGGACGTCATCTAAAGTTCGTAGCTTTGATTTCATGTCCGCAAAATCATCGGCAGGGCGCAAAAGTATTGAGCTGCTGATTTCTCTTTCAAACAATTCACTGGAATCATATGTTGTGGAGACCGCTGAATCAGATAACAAATCTTCTGGTCCGGCAAAGTATTCAAAACTTAGTGGAGTTGACTTGGCGGGTCATCGTTCTGACATTAGAACACTGGCTCTCAGTTCTGACGACAAGCTAATTGCTTCTGCATCTAATGGATTACTCAAAGTGTGGAACTCAAGGACCAAGAATTGTTTAAGAACATTTGAATGCGGTTACTCTCTTTGTACCAGCTTTCTTCCTGGAGACGCTCTGATTGTGAATGGAACCAAGTCAGGCCAAATTGAGCTTTTTGATCTGGCGAGCTCGTCTCTCATTGAAACAATTGATGCACATGAAGGTGCAGTCTGGTCATTGGATGTTAGCCGAGATGGCCGCGTCATGGTTACTGGTGGTGCTGATAAAACATTAAAGTTCTGGGAGTTCAAGGTTGTCCAGGAAGAGGTTCCTGGCACAGACAGAACAGTGCCTAGAATGAAACTGAAGCACACGAAATCGCTTGAACTTGGGGACGACGTTCTCTCAGTCAAATTTTCACCCGACTCGCGTCTAGTTGCTGCATCTCTGCTCGATAATACAGTCAAGGTTTTTTTTGTGGATTCTCTTAAATTTTTTCTCAGCCTCTATGGACATAGACTGCCTGTCCTTTCGATTGACATTTCTCACGATTCAAAGTTATTAATTAGTTCTTCTGCCGATAAAAGTGTTAAAATCTGGGGTCTAGATTTTGGTGACTGTCACCGATCTCTCTTTGCGCATCAAGACAGTGTTATGAAGGTTTGCTTTGAAGCAGAGGGTCACAACTTTTTTTCCGTGTCTAAGGATAGGGTCATAAAATACTGGGATGGTGATAAATTTGATCAGATCCAGAAACTAGAGGGCCATCGATCTGAAGTATGGGCATTGGCGGTTGCCCATGACGGTAGCTTTATTGTGACAGGGTCCCATGATAAGAGTATTAGGATCTGGGAACAGACCGACGAACCTTTATTTATTGAAGAAGAGAGGGAAAGAGAGCTCGAGGAATTATACGAATCAACCTTGACTGCCTCGCTTGAAGATGATATAGAACAACCACTTCAAGACGGTGAAGATGCCGCTGAGGAGAGTGAAGTGGGTCGGGCAGGAAAGCAGACCATTGAGACGCTCAAGGCTGGAGAGCGATTGATGGAAGCCCTTGACCTAGGGGCAAAAGATCTTGAGGATTTAGCTGCATACGCAGAAGAGAAAAAGTCCAATCCAAATATGGCCCTTCCAACTAGAAATGTTATTCTGGCAGCACTGAACGTTTCCGCCGAACGGTACGTTCTCGATGTTCTGCAGAAGATTAGGCCCAGTCAACTAGAAGACGCACTTTTAGTCTTTTCATTTGATAAAGTCATCACACTATTAAGGTTCATTGAAATCTGGACGGAGAAGCAATGGAATATACCATTAATTTGTCGAGTTTTGTTTTTCACTCTCCGTGTTCATCATAAGCAGATTGTTGCGAATAATGTAATGCGACCGTCGTTACAGGTCGTTTCGTTAAACCTCCGCAAAGGGTTGCACTCTCAGCGTGATCGATTGGGATACAACATTGCTGGGCTCCAATTCCTCAAGCAAAACTGGGACTATTTGCATAAAAAAGAGTTTGTTGATGAATATGAACACAAGAAAGACGAGGAGCGACTTCAAAAGAAGAGAGCATTTACTACTGTTTGAAATGACGTTTCGTATTATATAAATATATATTGGAAATAAAAATGCACGCATGCAAACTACAATCAACTAACTTCGAATATGTTTTCTAATTGAAAGGGGATCATTTAAACAAGAAGTGAAAAACATATCATTTCACGTCAGACCTCCATTTTATTCCCGGAAGCTCACTTTGTCTCCCACTCTCTTCCTCCTCCTCGCGAATTGGCTCAGGTATCTTTGTAGGGGCCCTGCTCGGACCCAATGATTTCGGCTCTTCTTCATCGTCATCGCCATCGTCATCAGTACTCAGCAGACCCAGGGCCGCTAGACGACGCTTTCTCTCAACCTCAGTTTCTTCGTCGTCTGCGATATCATTACTGGAACCAAGAGGGTCTTCGTCATCGTCGTCTTCTCCACCATGAGGCCCCAAAAAGTTTCTAGGAGCACTGGAGCTGAGGCCGCCAGTGTGACGACCATAGTCTTGATTGATGCCAGAGGCTCTTCCTGATTCCTGCGATTTCTCACTTTCGGTATCCCCTCCACTCAGTAAAGCGTGAAGATGTTTCTTCATGGTGTCCTCGTCGAAAGGAATATCACCCGACGCGGTTCCAATAGGTACTAATGTACCCTCATTCTTTTCAACATCATGCTCAGGTAGCTTGGGCCTAGTGGATTCAAGGTGCTGATCATGTGCCTTTTTCAACCCAACCCAAGAGAGGGTTCTGTCCAAGCCGGGAATAATGCTACTAGCCCGTGGCCTACCAGACGGTTCTGCCCCATTTTCACCATGCTTTCTATTGATTCGATATCTTCGAATTATTTCACCCTCTTCGTTTTCAACAATGATCTCATCGTCAAGTTGATAAGCAGTGATCTTTTGTCCCTTGCTGTCATGATGAGGTGAAGGATGGTGTTTCTCTTCTTTGCCTGCAGTGCTAGAAGACTCCGTAGAAGAATCGCCCTGTTTGCCCTCCATAGATTTATGCTCACTTTTACCTGCTTCATTCATAGTGGCAACAACTTCGCCTTCACGGTCTTCGAGAATGAGATGAGACCCTTCTTGGTAAGTGCGAAGGCCCTCTTCCTGCTCCTCGTCGTCGGACCGGCGAGAGGGGGTTTCCGTTACATCTTCGGATATAGATACCGGACGCTCATTCCTACCGAGATCAATAGAGAGGCTTTGGGGGGGTGTCTTCTTTCTTCTCCTGGTAGTGCTCGCACCCGCAGGTTTAGCGGCCTGTTTGCGAAGTCTGAACCGACTAGGTTCTTCGGTGTCAACCTTGTGCAACGATAGAGTCCTGCCACCTTCAATCCTTGGTAGTCTACTTAGCCAGGTTTGGTTGGCGCCACCGGTGGTATAAGACATAGTGATGGTCATGTTGTTTAGTCGTTTACCTAGTGTAAACACAGCAATTGACGAACCGTGGACCAGGATAGAAGCAATAATCAAGAACGTAGTGACCGGCCATATGGTGGCAACAGCGAAATAGTGAGGAGAACCTGGAGCAGGCAAATTAGCAAGAGGAGTTGGCTCGCCATGCTCAAGTTCAGCCCTAGACAAAATAGAAATAAATACAGCGCCCACACCAATAGGACCAAAATGGCCGCAAAATAGCGCTTCTCGCCAGGTCCGGATGTCGGGTGTGAATGGTTTCATGGCCAACATAATAGGCAGCCTTCGAAACAAAAGTACTAGAATGGCCAGAATGACCAGTTTCCAGGCATGAATTCCAATGGCAGCATTGTTAAATTGGTCCCAGGGGACAATAGCGCCGAAATACACAAAATATGCCATGTTAAGTAGCAGATCAATCACGTTGGAAACATGCGACTCCTCGGTCTTTTTAGCAAACCAACCGTCCCAAGAAAACGCTGCACCGGCACAGAAAGCCACAAGTAGATCGTCCACACCAATAATCGAGCCTACACCTGTGCACAGCAAGGCCAGTACAAAATAAAACACCAGAAAAGATTCTCTGTCAATGAGATTTTTCTCTTCGGCAAACTTAATCAGATGTCTGCCTGTGTATCCGATTATTGCGCCTAGCACGCAGCCAAACACGCACTCGTACAAGACGGTAATCACGATAAACTCAAATGCAATCTCGTGAGAGTTCCCAGTGAACTTGATAAGATTCAAAGCCAGATAGGCAAAAGGGAAAGCCATTCCGTCGTTGCACCCCGACTCTGCCGAGAGCAGATTCCGCAAATGTCCGGGGACCCTCCGAGCAAATTTACCCTTACCAACCACAGCTGAAGCCAGCACAGGATCCGTAGCAGTGACGCACGCGGCCAACGCGAGACCTTCTACCCAGCTCAAGGTCGGTATCAGCTTCCAGATGAATACTGCGGACAGCAGCCAGCCGAAGGTCATCACTGGGAGAAGCAGTATAAACACTGATAGCCAGTGCTTCAGCATGTATTTCTTGGGCAGTTCGACTGCGACGGCGAAAATCTGGACAATTAGGACGATTCTCGATACCTCAATAGTGATATAGTCTGAATTTCCCCATGTTGTAGGTGAAAACCAGTTAAGGCAGTGAGGGCCAACGATAAGGCCAAATATAGTTGCAACAGCTTGTTAGTCGGACCAAAACGAAAAAAAGAGTATTACAGACAAGATGTCAAACCTAAAACGTGGAAAAGGCATACGTACTCGCTTCACCTATGTATAGTTTCTCTTTTACAAACAATGACAGCAGTGAGAACACTGTCACGAACCCTCCGATCAAGGCATATGCTATATGGGCGTCGTCAATCTTGGTTAGTTTAGGTCAAAAAGCTCCAAGCTTGAATCCTCTAGCATGATCCACTTACCCATAACTGATCCCATGCCATATTATGAAATGCTCGTTGTGTGTTGAGCCCAGTTTCAAATTTTCAAGTGGTTTTGGGCTGTGAAGATGTTTTGGTGCTAAGCCTGTTAGCCCGCCAGTTATCCTGAGTTTTATGCGCGAAACAGGGTTTTTTATGCCAAGCAATAGCCTCTTGTCCGTAACCAGGTCCGGAAAGGTAGAGGCTGCAAAGAGTAGCGCGATACGGAAAACACGGCTAGAACTGGTAGAAGAGAATCAAAGAGTGGGAATCAGTAAATGTCAGTTGATATAACACAATGTCTCCATCTGACGACGGTTCTTATCGATGAGATTCGAAACTCAATTATGGGCACAGGGAAGTGCGGTTAGGGCGTTTGATATCATGGAAGTGAGTGTGGTTAGGGGGGCGTCTCGTATTATATGACGATGATATCATTACGCGTTTTTTGCCCTACTCAGCCTACACCGGCTTGAAGTTACCTTCTGCGAAGCAGAGAACCGAAGCCGGGGGCCGCCGGAGGCATACTGTAAATAGTTATAACAACGATATGTACATCATACTACAAGTTCTCATTGACCTTTTTTTTTTAACCTTGACTTTTTTTTAAAAAATCTATATATCATCACAAACGTTTTCCTTTCCCACTCCGTTTTTACTGCGGTCAGCCCGAAGTCGGTCTGCTTTCCACTGTTTTTTATTTGTTAACCCTAGATAAGATCAGCAATGTTCATAGGCATCTCATCGATCTGGGTAGAGTAGAAGACCTCAATCTCACGCATGACGCCAATGTCGTCGTTAGTCACAAAGTTGATAGCAACACCCTTTCGGCCAAATCGTCCTCCTCGTCCGATTCGGTGGATGTAGTTCTCAAGGTTGGTAGGCAGGTCGTAGTTGATGACTAGAGACACCTGCTGCACATCGATACCTCGGGCCAGCAAATCGGTGGAAATCAAAATTCGAGTAGATCCAGTTCGGAACTCTTTCATGATGGTCTCTCGCTGTCCCTGCTCCATATCTCCGTGCATAGCAGAGACAGTGAAGTCTCGCTTGGTGAGCTCCTCCTGCACGTACTCGACCTTTCTTCGGGTGTTGCAGAAGATGACGGCCTGCGTGATGGCAATGGTCTCGTACAAGTCGACCAAGACATCAATCTTGAACGACTCCTCGCTGACATCAATGTAGAACTGCTTGATACCTTCGAGAGTCAACTCGTCCTTCTTGACCAAGATTCGGATGGGATCTCGCATGAACTTGGTGGTGACCTCCAGCACAGGGACGGGCATGGTGGCAGACAGCAGCACGACCTGAGTCTCCTCGGGCAGCAGCTGGAAGATCTCGTAGATCTGTCCCTTGAATCCTCGCGACAACATCTCGTCGGCCTCGTCGAGCACAAACATCTTGATCTTGTCGGTTCGCAGGTGTCGTCGCTGGATCATGTCCTGGACTCGACCAGGGGTTCCCACGACAACGTGGGCACCCTCTCGCAGCAGCTGAATGTCTTCCTGGACCTTGGTTCCTCCGATGCAGGCGTGGCACTTAATCTTGAGGAAATCTCCCAGGGCAAGCACGACCTTCTGAATCTGCAGGGCCAGCTCTCGAGTGGGGGCCAGGATGAGGGCCTGGGTCTGCTTGAGGTTGCTGTCGATGTTCTGCAGGACAGAGATGGAGAAGGTGGCGGTCTTACCAGTTCCTGACTGGGACTGGGCAAGCACGTCGTGGCCCTTAATCACGGGCAAGATAGCTCGCTGCTGAATGGACGAGGGGTGCTCGAAACCGTAGGCGAAAATTCCTCTCAGCAGGGGCTCCTTCAGGTTGAGGGCGTCAAAGGTGTCGACGACCTCATCGTAGTTGGATTCAATCTGGCTGGATTCCACTTCAGTAAGTCCCTCAGACATGTTGGGTGGTCAAACAATTGGAACAAAAAAGGGGGTTTTTTTGCTTTGGGGTTGTACTTCGCGCACGTTTATCTTATAGTCGGTATAAGAAAACTAAAAAAAACCAGAATACTTCTCCTCGAGGTGTGAGTCGAAATGTTTATTCTGGGAACTGGGTTGGTTCTTTTGGTGGTAAAGAAATGAAAATTTCTAAATAATTTTTTTGAAATTTAGAGTGGGTGAAAAAATTGACAAAATTCAAACATGGGTGGGTGTTACCCGGTGAGATGCTGCGTGCAGCTGTGACCAGTCAGTCTCACAACCGCAAAACGCGTGGGGCATTCAACTATCTCGTATATGCTCTTAGATGAAGCAGAACCAACGTAAAGCTGCCTCCGGCAGCATCTCCCGGGGAGGGTTGGTTCTGCTTCGCAGAAACCACATACTATAAACGGCGAGCTGCGCATGATGGGTGGTTAAGTTAGTTAATAGGGCTTAAATTAAGAATACAGTCTTTCAATGATACTTTAAGCTGCTGGGGTCGGCCCCCAGCAATATGCTATTTCTGCGCATCAGAGCCAACTCGGGGCCGCCGGAGGCATGTTTGTAGATTATTATATAGGAGCGGCAAAAGATCTATTTTATTCACATTGCTATGAAAACTCTCCCTTTTGAACGAGATTGCCCACCGAGCAGCTCTTAAATGCTTCTAATGCTCCAACTTTTCCAGCTTGCCTACTTCTCTGCTTTCTCCTTTGCTTCCCACCAATATGATCTGTTGTACAACGGTGGAAGCATCCTCATCCTCACCATCAATGAATACCAGCAATGAAGACACGTTTTGGAAATGCACGTAACGCAGCTTGACCTCGGCCCAGCCTTGCTCATCAGGCTCAATCGAGCTCTGGTGCAGGGCTTTGGAGCCTGACTCGGCCTCTTCAAACGAAATCGTGCCAGTGGTGTTTGCCCACACTTTAATTTTAGAAGCAGCCTGAACGTCTTCGTCCCCATCGCCAACTTTTGTCTTGATAATGAGCGAGTGAACCTTGGCTTTGTTATTCAGCGGAACGTAGAACAGTAGTTGTGAGTCTGCTTCTGAGACGACCCCTGTTGCTTCTTCCTTGATGCCAAACAGATCTCGCAACACGTCAGTGCTGGCGTTGTTTATGTTCAGACCCTCTGCTTCTCCAAAGTGGATCAAGTCATTGAGAACATCAAATCCCTTTGCAACGTACTGGGTGGCCTCTGCGGGCAGCGCTGCAGCAGACTTGCTCTCACTGGCCGAGTCTTCGGCCCGCACTGCGTCTTTATTCTTCTCGCTTAGTGCGTTCAAAGCTTCATTGATAGCGGGCGGGTTGGCCCCTTGGACTCTTTGCGTCTCCTTTTCCGCATGGAAAAACACCATAGTCGGCATGGCAGTGATGGTGTAACTTCTAGCAATATCCTGGCTCTCATCCGTGTCGACTTCTATAAATTGAATGTTCTTGAATTCTGACTCCTTTTGCTCAAGAAACGGGGCAATGGTTCTACACGGGCCTAGTTAGGGAACCGTCTGGCGAATTTAACAAAAAACGTTTAAACGTTCGTTCAAAAACAGTTCACAACAGCATCCACTTACCACACCACGAGGCCGTGAACTTGACCGCCACCAATTCATTATCCTTGAGAGTCTGCCTGAACTCATCAAAGCTCGTTACGTGCTTGAGGTTTCCCATGAGTAGTTTAATATTAAAGATCGAACGACGGCGAACTTGATTACATATACGACGGTGCGGCTCGCCGAGGGGCGCGCCGCCCTATGCTTCGAGTTACGTAACTTTGACTCCAATCTGTTATCCAACACCGAAGAGCCACGGTCATAAATGGGCAGGCTTTGTCTGCTGGGCTTATGACTTTGGCCCACGCTGTTTGCCGTATACAGATAGTCCATAACCGTAAAACTTGCTACAAGATACCTTCTCTATGTCCGAAATCCGGCCCCTAAGTAAAGTGGTGTGAATAACAATGACACAAACTTATGTCATCATAGCTGTTAACAAAAAAGTGGTAGGTGGCTCAACTGGTGAAAACAACCAGAATAATTGTTGGCCTATAGCGCGTGGTATCCATTAGATGACAGCAGTACGTCTTTACAGGACCTCTATCTAGCGTATAATGATAAAAATATATTTACTTTTACCTGCCAGCGGACCTGGTAAAAGTACCTTATATAAGTGGATGTCTAATAACTGTAGAATCGCACCACATCCGTATTTATACCAAGACTTAGCGTTCAATTGATCTCATTGAAGTCTATGTAAACAATTGATGCTATCAATTGCAGTTATATTACCTTGTAATCTATCGTTGACTATACACTTTCTGCGAAGCAGAACCGACCCTCCCCGGAGGGGCCGCCGGAGGCAACGTCGAGGTGCCTAGCTTTTCACCTTATATGGCTCGAGAAACGACTCTAAATGGCCAATCTTCTTTAGTCTCTCAGTCTCCTTGGCCAAGTTAATCTCAAACAGCTTCATTCGGTTGTTGGTAGCAAACATTTGCCGCTCCGACCCAATCTTGAATTTGTAATGATCTTTCACTCCCAGACTCTTGAGGGTCTTGCGCTCCACGATACTCAGTTCTTCGTAAGGCTTGTCGTAGTTGAAAGGCTCGACAACGTCTACCGGAGGGTTGGTGATGAACCGAGGGACCCGCAGCAAGTTCGGGGAAGCAGAGTGCAACATGAATGGATGCAGAAGCACGACGTCGCCTAGTCTGCCTGTGATCTCTACAAAATTGTGACACTGCGTCACGATGTCTCGGTAGTTGAACCCTTCGACTAGGCCCACGCCCTTGGGGTTTTCTGCCAGCTTCTTGGCCACAATTGGGATCGAGTCTGTTGCAATATATGTTCCTCCGCCCTGTTTCTTGATCTCGTCATTGAAAATGGGAATCACAAGCAGAGCCTGCTCAGGCGAGTCCAAAAAGTGGAGGAAGAAGTCACCGTCAACATGCCAATTGTTGAGATCCCGAGGGTTCTTAGGGTTCAATTCCTCGGGGAAATGGCTCAGCCCGAGGTTTGCAATAACACTGTCAGACCAGTACTTGCCCTTGTCGCCGACCTTTTCCGCTCCACCGAGCAGCTCGCAGATTCCTGCCCATGCCTTGGGAGCGAAATCCTTGGCTAGAACCTTTCGGTGGTTGGGGAGATGGGTTCTTCGCTCCCAAGTGTTTTTGTCGTTAGGGTCGACGTCTAGTCTAGTCCAGATGTCTCGTAGCATCCATTCTGCTTCTTCTTTTCCGAAACAGTCATGTATAACTAGATATCCGTGTTCCATGAAATGGTCAATCTGCTCCTGAGTGAGAACGGCCATGTTGACAGAGGGGTTGTAGTATTATTTTGTACTTCAGTAGCGATTAATTCTTATTATTAGAAGGGGTTCAGTTGTGCACACGTATACCCATGACCCTTCTCTCTTTTGGAATTGACTCGCCTTTATATATCGTTTCTCATCGGATATCCGTCAGACATAACCCCACCTTTCTCCGGCAAAATAGATTACTCCCCACACTGTGGATAACGGTTATATCAGCCTGAAATTGAATTTCGCGAAGATGTGGGGTGGTGTGACTCGCGTGGTACCTTGACGCGAATACAATGCACCACAGTTTAGTACTTTGGTTAACCCAGGAGTATCCTTGTAGAGAAAGCCTCTGTTCAAAGTAGTAGCTGTGTAAGGGGTTAATTGTCAGCTTGTGTGACACTGGAAATCTGTTTATCTACCTTATCTAAGTGTTTGTTGTATTACAAGGCTATTTACCAATAGATCCTCCCCAGAGATTAAATGTTATGACGATCTCTGACAGGCGATGAGGATCGGTCGAGCAGAATACTGTACTCCACACGCCCTTTTCGTTCACTCCACATTCATATCTCCGTCGCAGTCCGATTTCTACAGTTCTGTAGACCCAATTAAAGATCTATGCCACGTAATAGTCATTGGGTCCGTGTATCTATCACCCCCGCTAACACAGGTATCCAGACACAAATCTAAAACGCCTTTGGAAAGCACCGTGCAGCAATGAGTGACTAAATAGCACGAAACCTCACTCACTCTCATCATTCTCGCACATAACCATTCACACGTTTACCACGTAGCTTGCTTTCAATTGCACATGTATTATAACTGTTACGAGGGTCGCCCTCTTACGACCAAGTTCAGCCGCACATGCCCCATCACATGCGTCCCATGCGGCGTGAAATTTTCTTCATACAGCGTTTTTATGAACTTTCTTCAGATTAAACATCCCGAGTCTCACAGATATCAACATGCCAGGAGATAGAAGAAATGTGGTGGAAATAGAGCACGATCGAGTGACAAACGTATGTTATAGCTCACTAATGATGAAAAGCGTTTACGTCAACTAACAAGACAACTAGTACTGACTTCCCAGGTCATTTCCCCGGAGAAGATCAGAGTTGGTCCCTCGAAAAATTCAAGAAGTCGTTTGATATTCAAATTTCACACCTCACTGACACCACAGCCAATTTCGACCTCGTCGGAATAGACACCTCTGTCGCAAATGCATTCCGACGGATCATGATAGCCGAGATCCCAACCGTGGCCTTTGAACGGATCGATATTTATAACAACACTTCTATAATTCAGGATGAGATCCTAGCCCAACGATTGGGCCTCATTCCTCTTGCCATCGACCCCGACTGGATGGAATGGTACGATTCAAACGCTCCCGACGTGGTGGACAAAGAAACGGGCGAGGTCGAATCCAAATACAACTCTGCCAATACTGTACAGTTTTCTCTGCATGTCAAATGCGAGCGAAACCCCAAGGCACCCAAGGACTCGACTGATCCCAATGAACTGTATATTAACTCCAACGTCTACGCCAAAGATCTTAAATACGTGCCATTTGGCAGACAGGAAGAATATATGAAGCCAGCTCCAAGCGTGTTACATCCTGATATTCTTCTGGCAAAGTTACGGCCGGGCCAAGAAATCGAGCTCGTTGCATATGCCCAGCTAGGCATTGGCTCCGACCATGCCAAGTTCAGTCCTGTTGCCACTGCTACGTACCGACTTTTGCCAAAGATAGACATTTTGGGAGAGCCCATTGTTGGTTCCCAGGCCAAACGGTTCCAAAAATGCTTTCCGTCCGGAGTCATTGGAATTAACTCAAAGGGTGAAGCATTCGTTGCAGATGCCCGAAAAGACACTGTTTCACGAGAGGTGTTGCGGCACGAGGAATTTCAGGGCCGCGTCAAGCTGGGACGCCAAAGAGATCACTTTATTTTCAACGTCGAGTCTACTGGTGCCATGCAACCAGATGAAATCTTCGTTAAGAGCATCAACCATTTGCGAAACAAAGCGATTGAGCTGCTGTCCTACAACCTCGGCAGCGAATAGAAAAACTTATATAATACATTGAAGTAGCCAACTTCGCTTCCGGCGGAGGCCCTTCGAGGTAGGGTGGTTCTGCTTCGCAGAATACTTACTTTTGCGCCTACAGCAAGTATCTATATAGATAAGGAAAAATAGCATGTTGTTTTCTCACGAGATCGCGCGCAGCGCGATAACCCTCCCTGGAAAGGCCCCGGCGGGGGCGAGGTGGATATCGCAGAATTACCTAGCTTTCCATTGTCTTGAGTTCTGGCGAAACAGTAAACGGAGCGCCAGTGTTCTGCTTCACCTGTTCAACGTCAACACCGGGAGCAGTTTCAATTAAAGTAAGCCCTTTGATAGGGTCGACATCAAAAACAGCCATGTCTGTGATGATTCGTGAGACGCAGTGGGTGCCAGTCAGAGGGAATGTGCAACTTTCAACGATCTTGGGCCGCCCTTTTTTGTCGACATGCTCCATAGTCACTACGATTCTCGTCTTTTCCGGATTGGCTACAAGGTCCATTGCTCCTCCCATCCCTTTAACTTTGCCAGGCAGCATCCAGTTGGCAAGGTCTCCGTGCTGCGATACTTGCATGGCACCCAGCATGCTCATGTTGATCCTGCCTGCCCTGATCATGCCAAAGGACTCCTCGGAGCCAAACAGGGACGCACCCTCTGCCAGAGTAATAGTCTCCTTTCCAGCATTGATATAGTCGGCATCGAGTTGTTCCGGGGTCGGATACGGTCCGACTCCCATAACTCCGTTCTCAGACTGCAGTTGAACCCCAAGCTCGCTGTCGACAAACGATGGAGCAAGCGTAGGCATCCCAATCCCCAGATTAGCATACATTCCGTTTGTGAACTCCTTTGCCGCTCGTCGTACAATTCGGGAACGCGATCCACCTGAAACCTCTGCCCTGATTTCCTCGTCCGTCTTGGCCAAAGTCTTTCGTTCGATCTCCTTGGGTTCTGTCGACAGAACGACAGCATCCACGTAGACACCGGGGACATGCACATTGTTGGGCGGGATGGTGCCAACTGGAACGATCTCATCGACTTCTACAATGGTTTTGTTGGCCGCACGAGCCATTGCACCGTTGAAGTTGAGCTCTGTGGCTCGGAATCGCAGGTTGCCCAGCTTATCAGCCTGGTACGCTTTGATAAAGGCAACATTGCCCGGCAGTGCTTCTTCGAGAACGTATCTTTTGCCGTTAAACTCGCGGGTCTCTTTGGGCTTTGACGTTTTAGCGACAGATCCGTCCTTGTTGTACAAGGTAGGCAGCTCTCCAGTTTCTACAAAAGTTCCAACGCCTGCAGGGGTGTAGAAAGCAGGAACTCCAGCACCAGCAGCTCGGCATTTCTCTGCCAGAGTGCCCTGGGGTACCAACTGGACCTCGACTCCTCCCGTGAGATACAATTTTTCCAGCAGTTTATTCTCGCCTACGTACGAGCAGATGAGTTTGCTGATTTGACCACTTTCCAACAGCAGGCCCAGTCCCTTTTGATCCACTCCGCAATTGTTCGACGCAATGGTCAGTTCCTTGATGTGGGGTCGTTTCTGAACTTCCTTGATAAGAGTGGAAGGGATCCCGCACAGACCAAACCCTCCTGCGAGGACTGTGTCTTTTGACTTGAGACCTGAGCGGTCGATAGCTTGAGCAGCTGATTCCACGACCTTATTTACATTGCGAGTCACTCCGGTGCTCGAAAACCACCGACGGCTCGACAGTGACACCGTCACTGATATCAATTGTGCGCGTGTCATGTTGGATGTGAAATAAATCGAAAATGAGATGGTGCAAAGATGATGCCTTATAAGCTCGGGACACTTTTCGTAACCCCAGGTTCGGCTTGTGATCGGTGCGACATCGGTCCGTGGGGCTGGTAGCGGGCCAGGGCCCGATAGAGGTGGGGTAAAATTAAAGATGAGCAGAAGAAAGTCAAACAGAGTTCAATTCAAGGCAGGTTCGTCGGAGGTGTTCCGCTGGGCATGAAGTGTGTTTTACGATTGCAATAATATTGCTTGTGATACGGCAACAGCCGGGGAGCAGGAAGTGTCCCGCTTGAGGAGTGCCTGAAGAACTTCTGTATTTTGACGTCTATAACTACACGTTGGACGTACGGCTGAAGTTTGCTCTTACAATGAGACCGTTTGAGTGGAAGAGGTGGATTGATATCACTGGTATTATTTACTTCATAAATGATATGTAGATGTTTAGAGGATATTGTACCTTCCCTATTATTTTACACTCTTTCAGATCTATTTGTGTTTTTCATATCGTCCCTGTCAATTCTGTATAGAAGCATTGCAGCTCACTCAATTGGGAATATCTAAGATTCTAGAAGAAGTAGTGTCGAGGCAAAGAAAATAACCACTTCCTCCACCTTTCGGATTCGTTAGCTAACAAAGCAACTACAAGACAAAAAAGCCCGCAAAACAAAGAAAAAATATCAGTATTTGCCTTAAAAAAAACTATATCAAATGTAAATAGCATATTTTTAACAATCTATCAAAAGGCTTTTCTATTCGGGGGTCCTTGGGTTTGCCATACATATTAGAAAAAAGAGACGGATATGGCAAACCAGAGGTAACTCGATGCTGTAACGGTACAAAAATGTAACAAAAAAAATAGCAAAAAAAATAACACAAAGTAGGGCATAACAATCGTTGGATCAAAAAAAACGGAGGAGAAATGAAAAGAGATGGTGACGGGAAGAAAAGGAATAAAAAGCCAGTCATTTTTTAGAAGCCATCGCCATCCCACCGGGCATTTTAAGTGTTCGGTTTGGTTCGTTCGGCCCGGTGGTAAACCAGATTGTCTGACTCTCTGACGACGTTTGACCGAGAAATGAATCACCCGCAAGTAGTACGAAGTAGTGCGAGCACGATCACCAGCTCAGAATCACACACGATTACTTCCTACCAAGAGAGTAATCAGATGGCGGACCTCCGTAGCTCGCAGGCCCCATCATATCAAGCTCACTTGGCTGAGGACCCAAATATCCAGAGCCCATTGAAAAACCATACGAAGTGTGGGGTGGAGGAGGAGGAGCTGAAGAAGGTCCAACGATGATACCAAAGAAAGCAGGGTTCTCCTCAAAGAGCTGCTTAATTATCCCCTGACAGTCGTCGCCAGTAAAGTCTTTGGATCTTATGCGCGATATCTCAGCTGCGATGTAGTCCCATTTAGCCTTTTCACCCTTTTCCAACAGCATTTTGAGACCAACAGCGTCTTCAGAGTCCCAAGCGACCGATCCGCCGCCCTGTTGGCCTATGAGGACCTGATATCTGTTTCTAGCTGCCAGTGCGTTGCCGCAGTTTGCAGCTTCAGCTATTTCGGACCACGACTTGCCCTCTCGCTTCATCTGCAGGATGATATTGTCCTGCTCAGCAGTGTATTTTGATTTCTTCTTTGGACGCGGCTGAGAGTCAGAGTTCATGGCAGTCGGATTAGAAGGGACTGCAGTGGACAGAGGAGGTTCAGGTAAAGTCAAGGGAAGAGTTGGGGCAGAGCTTGCTAGCATTGATGGAGACATTAATCCGCTAGCTGCTGACCCAACCCCTGTTATGAGACCGATTGAGGGACCGGTGCGTTGGGGCATGTTGAGGTTGGTGGTGATGTTAGTAGGGATTGTCGATTCTAGGATCATTTCTTCCAACGATCGTTTTGAGCCAGTTCTACGTCTACGAGGGCCTCTTGAGCGAGTCTTGCCGCCGTGTACGGGTACTGTCGATGCAATAGTTGGGACATACGAAAACGGCTGAGAAGGCTGCTGTTGCTGCTGATGCTGATGGGTTCCACCACCACCCACTCCAGATATCCCTAATTGGGGTAACTGAGGGCCCAAGTGTTGAGGAGAGCCTAGAAACTGTTGATGATGAGTTGGCGGAGGAGACGGTAGAGGCAGAGGATGGTGAGTTAACTGGGGCTGTTGTTGGTGAATTGGGTCTGCAGACATCTGGAAGGGGTTATGTTGTTGTTGTTGATGTTGTTGATGCTGGAGTTGCTGATGCTGAAGTTGTTGTTGTTGTTGTTGTTGTTGTTGTTGTTGTTGTTGTTGTTGTTGTTGTTGTTGAAACTGCTGCTGTAGTTGTTGTTGTTGTTGTTGTTGTTGTTGTTGTTGTTGTTGTTGTTGTTGTTGAAGCTGCTGCTGTTGCTGCTGCTGCTGCTGCTGCTGCTGCTGCGGGTGAACAACATAGCCATACTGCTGGACAGATCCTGGCCCCATGGGCGATGCAATTGTAGGAGATGGACCGTATTCCGGGATCTGAGAAAGGGGCTGTTGAGAATAGGGATATGCTATTGACTGAGAAGACCCTCCCGGCCCACCTGAAATTCCAGCTGAAAGTGGAATTGCAAGTCCTGGCGGTTTGTAGTGTTGCGACGCTCTCTGCTGCTGTTGCTGCTGGAGATAGGTAGGTGTAGTCGGAGCAGTGGTAGTGGTCGTGTTGCCAGTAGATGTCGCAGTCACAAAGGAGACAGCAGCCGTAGCAGGACTAGGGACAGTTTGTGAGTGGTCAAAGCGAAAATTGGCATATGCCAACAGCCCGTCATCGTCCTGTACCGGCTCGGACATCTAATATTTTTGTGTGATATTTTCAATTCCAGGTCCAATTGGGGCCATGCGGAATAGGTCGTCCAATTGTACCTTCCTATGACGACGATGATGAAGATGCCGGACTTTAGTTGTGTGAATGTGTCTATCAGGGGGTGGTCGAATCACTTATAGAAACCCTAATAGAAGAAGGAAGCAAAGCTGAGGGGCAACTGTGCTTTTTTGAGTTCTGGTCTGATATGAATTGATGGATTGATGGAGTGTCGCGAACACTTGAGACTAAATGTCCATTAACTAATCGCGGTTTAGTTTTTTATTTTAGTTTCAGTTTTACTTCACTTCACCGTATCACTGCAATGCAAACAATTAAGAAACCAAAAAATAAAAGTCACAAAGCCTAAGCAGACCTGAGAGCGAGACGGTGTAAATCAGGGGTGTCTGGATACTATTATGATGAGAAAAGGGACAGAGAGGGGCTGAATGTTTGCCCTGAAAGCGAAGTAATGGGTTGAGGAGTAGAGAATGAGGAGTGGGTGAAGAAACAACTTTGGGGGTTAGATGAAATGAAAAAGTGGGCTTCAGCGTCGGTAGAGTGAGTTCAGGTTGACTCTCGTCCTGTTGTGTTCAAAATTTGCGTCTTAAGCCACTCAATTGACCTGGACAGGCTGATCAACCACTGCTAACTCGGGTCTTGGTGTAATTTGGCAAATGTTGAAATTTCACTTGAAAATTAAAGCTGTTCTGACGATTCTTAAGAGTCCCACTTTTTTATTTGGGGGGCTTTCTTTTGTGTTGTTTTTGTTTTCGTGTTTTGTTTTTCCTTCACTTCGCTCAACTTTTTCAAGTGGATTCTTTTTTTACTTTTTTCCTTCGCAAGCACCGAACGACCGATTAGAGATTAAAGAAAGTCACTGAGCAGGTGTAGCTGGTGGAGCAAAAGAAAGAAGGAAACGAGTAGGAGGTGGCTTGGGCGTGTGATGTGGTGGCTTTTGCACTCCTGAAGAGGTTCCAGTATAGGACCCAGCTCTGTGCATGTAACGTTTTAAAAGGTGGTAAACAGTTCGTAGTTAGTGGTTTTTTTGATTAGCAGTGCTATCACCAAATAGATCTCTATGTTCTTTCAATCGGCAACAACTGCGATCATAACATATATCTAGTATCTCTGTGCAGTTAAAAAGATCGATCGCGAGGCGTATCTCTCGCTGGGCTCTCGCTTGAGTGTAGAGATTGAGATCTTAAGTGTTAAGATTTTGTTTAAAGTTCTTCTATCGGTATGGATAGAAAGATGTCAGAACGGAGTCTTTTCTTGTCAAAATTAGACTCGCTCCCTAGGCAAGGGCATCCATCTAGTACTTGCGGTATGTTTCAACTCTAAACTGAATTTTTCTCCATTAATTTCATATCATTGGTCCAACACGATGAACCTGCATAGGGAAGACACAGAGTTATGTTAAAATTTCTAGCTCCAGAGAGTAGCCAAAGCAGTCAAAGCATTGGCATGCGCTGCTGGTTATTTTTTTTTTTTGTTTTTATGTCCCAGTGACAAAACTGCTGAGAGATCTATGCGATATCCGCCCACAATCGTGTCTTCTTCATCCATCCCCTGTCCGTTATATTACTTTGACGGTCATCTTACTACTAGGTACATTAAATTGTCAATGCAGTAATATGCGTTCGGCGTGTCTGTGTGGTAAAGGAATGCGTGCCTAACGACAAATGTTTGCACCTTCAGTACTTGCTATAATTGCAGCATGTATTCACACTAAGTAAGTGCATTTTCCTCACACTGCTCCAATGCTCTCAACTTATCATGGCGTGAATCATAATGTGAATACTCTCGGTTCAATCCTAATACCACCACATCTTCATGACTAAAATGAAATAGTCTATTCTTTCCCACTCGCTTCGATTGAAGCTTTTGACTCGTAGAAACGCTGATTAGGGTTTTCCGTCTAACCTCGCACTGGTTCACATGCCACTGCGAATGACCGCTGCCAGCATGACGCCAACCGGCCATCTGTCATCTGCCGTGTTTCATTCTCTCTAAAACGCGTTGCTACATATATTTTAATCTATACATGTAAGACTGTTCTGTACTGTTGGCTGTCCTAGCTGTCCAACTGGAACTTCCCCAGCTTGAGCCAGTTCTCCCTCGGCTCTTCACGACTCTACGCCTCGATTTTAAGGTTGCAAGGACACTTTTTATTCAGATTTGTCCAATTGTTCAAACAGATATTATTTTTTTGCAGCATGGAAAGCAGAAAGTTGGCACTTTCTGAAAGCGAAACTATCAATGGAGAAAACATAGACGAGGATTGATGCAAAGTTTGCTGTCCGCCAGAGAGCCCACCCTTAATCAGAAACCTCCATATCTAGGCTTTACACCTCCCCCCAGAACTTGCGAAATCTCATATAGCTTTCCAGTGGGACTTCTGCGTCTTTTGACCGTTTGCAATCGACTAAGCCACTCAGTTCGATCCACAGTGGGTCTCTTCCATATCAATCCTACGTCATCTGGATGTAAGGCTCGAAAAAAGGTTTCTTCTTTGTAGTTTCCCTTTAAGAAGAATGGCTGAGCGTTTTTATGACACAGGCAGTATGGCTGGCTAGTCACAAGAAAGGCAGGAGTTGTACTCTGCGTCTCGAGGTTCCTCTTACCTACGATATATGATTAAGATTGCTTTCCGGATTAAAAATCATGAAACATTGTGTATATCCTTCGTCAAATTTTACAAAGTTTCCCACAATGTACCTTCTACATAGCTCCACTTGTGTATATATCGTTCCTATCCCAGCAGCACCTCCTCGTTTAGACCGTATCATGTCATTAGCTGGCTCAACGATACACTGTTGGTGGGTCTTTCATTCAGAAGCCCCGCGATGGGCTCGTAAAATTTAAGTTGCATCGCATCCCCCACTATTCTGCACAACGGGTTTGCGTTACTTACCGATTGATGGGATAGAAATTATGAAGCAATGAAATGGCCGGAGCAAGAGATATCACTAGGTTAAAAACCTCAAACAGTATAAGAACAGTATAAGAACATTATAAGAAAAGGCTTTTCCTTTTATGAACGCAAGTCTGCTGCCATTGACAGGCGAACTGTTTGCAGGTCCATTAAGGATTTAAGGATCCACAGGGTTCGGCTGATGTCCCGATACGCGTCTTATAAATACTTTCACTATCGTCTCATTGGTGCGCTATTCCAATGCCATTGACCACGCCATCACAAGCTGATACTGCATTGGTCACAGATTGTGCAGAGGTGGCAGGCTTCTCTGTAATACAATCCACGGCACTACCACATCACCGTCGTAGCCCGCGAAATCCGTCGGTTGTGTAAACCGCGCTGTTCGAGATCGACCGGTGATCAGAAAAACGTGCTTAATTTCACTCCACACATTAAGAGCCAATCTTCAGTTCGACCCTGCCAAGCATTAGTTCCATCACACGCCAGACCAAATAGCAACTGCCAAAACCAATCATTACGTTCTTATTTTAACCAAATGGAACAGCTGCTGATTGTTGATTGATTGATCCAGTCGTCTATGCCTTGTCGAACCGAACTCCAACAGTTAGAGTTGTGGGATTAACGATTCCTACGAAACGATAAGCAGTACATCTACACAACATTCGTTAACGGTGGAGTTGCCTTTTTTTATTTTGGAATCAAAACTCTTTTCTCTCTGCACTGAAGATCCTGTTGGACAGATCTTCCAGCCAATGGCTCGTTGAGTGTGTAACACCGGTCCGAGCATAGAGAGAATCCGCCCAAAAGAAGCTTTCAAACTGTCACAGTATAAAAGCTTACGAACGACGGTGACCGGGGGAGGAGATTCATCTCCACCTCCTCCCCCTCCTCCTGCTTCTGCTCACCTAAGGTCACCGTTACCGTCCCGCTATCACTATTGCTCTCTTATCATGAGATTCCTGATAGCTGTCTGTGTGGTTGTCAGTGTTCTGTTCTCAGTGGACGCTGCTTCCTGGCCAGCATCGGGAGAAAGTCCTGACACATCCCAACTCATTGATGCTGCTGTACAGCAGGTCAACAGTGTTCTTAATAGTCCCTATCTTGAGTCGAACTGCTCCAAATGCATTGCGGGTCTCGAAATCGCTAAATTCCTGGCTCTGACGAACAAAGAAATTCTGCCTGACGTTATGACTCAGATCTGTATCTCTACGGGATTCCAGTCTGAAGCATCTTGCAATGCTACCTACGGTAAGGCTAGCACCGTCAGTGGTACTTCTGGTACCGATATTGCAAATGTCTTGAGCTTGATCGATCCAGCAGGGCTCGACGGGCAGTACATCTGCTACTTCAATCTAAACAAGGCCTGTCCGTTGCCAGAGACTCCCCAGTTTGATCTGTCGTCATGGTGGCCTGATAGACCAGACAACCTCACCATGCCTGAATCTAATGGAGAGACATTCAACGTTCTTCACGTTTCAGACCTGCACATCCAGACTGATTACACCGTTGGTGCCGAGGCCAACTGCTCCGATTACATGTGTTGTGAACCAATCAGTTTTAATTCAGATAATAAGAATCTTTCCTTGGTCCTAGAGCCTGCTCCCGTATGGGGTGCCTATCTGTGCGATACTCCTCAAGTACTTTTGGATGACTCTTTTGAGACAATTGCTAAGGCTAGTGAAAGTAATGACTTCCAGTTCGCCATTTTTACGGGTGATATGGTTGATCATCGAGATGCTCAGTACCTTTCTGCGGTCTTAACCAGTGAAGAAGAACAGATTGTATTCACCACGATGAAAAATAGCCTCAAAAACATTTCAGTTTACCCCACCCTGGGAAACCATGACCAATACCCATCTGCTCTTATTTCTCAAAATTCTTCGGGCTTTGCCAACCGGTTTGAATGGCAGGCGGAGTTTTTCGCTAGTATCTGGGCTGACCAGTATGGATGGATTGATGAAGAAGCTGGCAAGGAAGTAAGAACACATTATGCTGCCTATGCTATAACCACTTCCAATGGACTGAGGGTCATCTCTGTTAACTCTAACTTCTGGTACTTGGCTAACTACTATGTGTTCTGGAACACCTCTCAACCTGATGAGTCTGGACTCTTCAAGTTCCTTACCGACGAACTACTTGAATGTGAAAAGAAGGGACAACGTGCCTGGATTATAGGACATGTCCCTACCGGAGGAAATACCGCAAATGCTCTGCCTCCTCCTACTGCAGTATTCAGCCAAATTGTTGAAAGATTCTCTCCTTATACTATTGCTGGTATATTTTTTGGGCACACTCATCAGGATCAATTCAACGTTTACTACAAGAATGGGTCTCGGAAAGCTGAAGATGCCCTGAACGTTGCTATGGTTGCTCAGTCTCTGACTCCACTTCAGAACTATAACCCTTCATGGAGATACTACGAAGTCGACACGAAAACATTTTCTATCATGGATACTCACAATTACTACATTCGTCTTAACGAGACCGTTGACAATAGCGCTTCCACTGCTCCTACATGGGAAGTTAGTTACAGTGCGCGAGCTCAGTATGACCCCGATGGGAAATGGCCAAAAGATGCACCTCTCAACGCAACATTTTGGCATAATGTTGCCAGCCAGATTCAGACAGACAACTCCGTAAGAAATCAGATTCTGGGGAACGCATATCGATGGTCTCCTTATGCACCCACCTGCGATGCTCAAACCTGTGCCGATTCACTCTACTGTTTCTTTTCCAGTGGAAGTGTGCCTGATTCGGTTCAGTGCGCTAAAGATTTAAATCTTACTTCAGTTGCTTCTCCCTAGGCTGTGAGTCGTACGCTCGAAGCAGTGCCTTCTTTTACTCTATGTATCCATTCAGATATGCTTTTATAGAACTATCCCGTTAGTATTATTATTAATGAACGTAATGAACGTTGCGTATTCGTTCTCGTTAGTTTTGTGAATACTTTTATCTCTACGAAGAAGAGCTACGTGGTCTGGGAGACTCGCCCCAGTAGTTAGTGTTGTCAGCACAACATGGTGCTCTATAAAAGCTTACAACGAGGCTTGGCTATTCCATGTTAATTGGTTCGACTTAATATATATTGAATATATAATCTTAAATTTTTTCCTGACCGTCCACCTTTATGATCTAATAATAATTTGAATAATGCAGTAATGATGTGAAAATAATGCCACTGAAGTAGTGTGTGAGAGATCCGCAGAAAGGAGCTCAGGTTACCAGCTTGATATACGGGTTTCGGGATCGGATCCGCTCCCCAAATATAAAGAACACAAAAGGGATGGGAAGCATTGCCAACGCAATAAAAGCTAGTGTGGTGGCACCCCAACTTACACCAAGACTCTTAAATATCTGTGTACCGAATAGAGGGAAAACTGCCCCAAACACCGATCGAGTAAACGTATTTGCAGCTATGGCAGAAGCGGCGTATCGTGTAAATGCATCGACTAGGTAGTTCAGACAGTTTTGGAAAATGATGAAAAACCCGCTACTCATGATTCCAATGCCGAAAAAGGGCACGATCCAATGAGTTCGGCCCGAAGACCACGCAAACATGAAAAGACCTCCTGGCATCAGCCACCCATACATCATCATGGGAATAAACCTCTTTTCCGGCAAAGGCTTTCCTCCGTTGCTTCGAACCAACTTGCCGTAGTGAATCTGGCTGATGATATTGAGGACTCCTCCACACCAGGCACCAAGCGCTACCGCAATCAACGGCAGGGTGGTCACTGTCCCTGACCACCCATAGCTCATCTCAAATGCAACAGGTATAGAAGTCACCACAAGGTAAAGGATGCCAAATACGTAGCTTGCAAACAATGCTATAAAAAACACGATTGGAGTGGCCAACATAGCAAACGGGCGCAATAAATGCAAAGTAACGTATTCCTTAAAATCGAGCTTGAACTCTTCATGCTGGGCATAATAGTTCCAGTTTCCTGTCTCGTGTCTTTTCTTCACGGCCTTTTTCTTCAAAAGAATCGGGGCATAGGATTCACTGAGACACAGAACATCCACGACCAGTATCACACCATCGACCATCATGATGAGCCACAAGGGCCATCTCCAAGACTTGTGCGCCTGGTTCAGCAAAAGCGAACTGAAAACTGGGCCAAACGCAGTTCCAGCAACCACGAAGATTGCATAAAAAACCAAAGATATGCCTCGAATAGCTGGAGGCCATATATCAGCGAGAACTCCTCCGGATGACACAATAGGTGCGCCGGCAAAGATTCCAGCAAAGAAACGAGTGCATAGAATAGCTGACATATTGGTAGACCCACTCGTTCCAGCGGTGAAGATGACAGAAACCAAAAACGGAAGAAACACTCCGACTTTCCGGCCAAACATCTCCGAGAACGGCGCGAAAAACATGGGTCCAAATGCAATCCCTAGAACATAGAGAGATGTCGCAAGTGTGGCTGTCGTCTCGCTAATCTTATAGGTCTCCATCAGTACAGGTACCGCGGGAGACATGGTGGTACTATTGTACTGTGCTGCGAAAGTGGTTATCCCATACATGGCAGTATGAAACCCTTTTTTCAGGAAGGGCCAGTACATCGGGTTCTCAGGGTCATTTTCCTCGAAGACCACCTTGATTCGCTGACTCTCAGGCTCCTCGCTTGGTTCCGGCCGGTTATCGGAACGACCCGATCCGGGCAAATTTAATGACCCCTCGCCCTTTTCCACATCCGCCACCGGTATGGGTAGGATATCGTCTATTTCCCTGTCACTGGACTCTCTCGCGCTCGATATGGAGGACATCACAGAGCTCGAGGGAGCCTGAGCAGAGTCTAACTTTTCATGATCCATTTTGAAGATTTTGGCGTCGAAAAAAATGCCGGGTTTGTCCGCCAAGAAAATCCAAGCAAAAGTCTCCTACACTATTGATGAAACCCTTTTTCAGGTTAAAGCGGGTAGAGAATGTTTGCAAAAACTTCTATGAAATTAGTCAAATAGTGTTCAAATTTAAACAACTGGTTCTATCGAATGTAAACTCAGCCAAAAGGCAAGAATCAAGTTTTATATATAAAAGGATTTCGGGATTTCGGAGTCCTGTAGCTGTGTGCTTTGGCAGATCTTCGACAGATCTGGTCAGTTTCTGCAGGGGAAAGATGAATATTGCGGCCCGGCGACGAAGTACCAAACCAAAATAAAAAATCAACTGTGGACTATATAGTATGTAAGCCGGGCCTTGCCAAGAGAGCGGAATCAAGCGATTTGACCAGTCAATCAATGGCGTAGGCCAGGTAAGAAAGGCAATTAGGAGGGCGATTGCCGTATACCGTCAGATCAATTGTCTAGCAATTGGAAATACTGCTTCTGGATTGTATATATGAATTTCGCATTGAAATAATATGATATACGGGTGATCAATAAGGTGCACTTCCAAACTCACCGAAGGCGATATCGCCTGTCAGGATAGAATATCTGTTAGCATTAGAGCGAGGAATTTTACTAAGGTTCTTGAAATAAAGGGCGTAACTTGCCAGCTCAGCTGGTATTGCTTTTATAATGTCACTGAAATTGTCTCTGATTGATTTGATCTCTCCTTTTCCTGTCTTTCAACAGAACCTAATCCACAACCATCTACACGCAAAGCGATTATCTGTCATTCACTCAGAGATGGAGTCTCTCTTACTTGGCACAAAACAATAAGTTTACTCGATTGGCTATTTGATAGTCCGGCTGAGATACGGCTGCAGGACTTGACAGGTACAAAACTATCTTTCGAAGCGGTACCGATAAGTCCTTCTAGAAGGCGTGCTACAATACCCTCTACGCATCTACTCAACTACTGGCCATTTACAAACCTTATCAAGACGTGATTTTACAACTGTCCTCTCTCACTGCCTTGTTTTGAGGCGCCTTCAGAGCCTAAACGTTGGGTAGGTGATATCATTGTGGATTAGGCAGGTATAAGGAAGGATGTATACTTTTATCAAAATGTGGAACCCCAAAAATGGCGCCAGTGATCGAATTCACATGCCTGTTGACGTGTACCAGCATGAACCTTTTACAATTTGGCAGTCTAGTAGTAGTCAAGGCCAAGGAGCAGGCCTGCGGCAAGCTGTCAAAAAAAGTTACCCCCCATATTGGTTTGAGATCCTTGCCCTCTCTGGTCAAACCATCAATTTGAAATAATTGATAATTCGTAATAACGCGGTATTTTATCCCCCTGAGAACCCCTACTGCTGATAATGTTCACATACTTTCAAACATCTGTTGGTGCTTTCTTCTTACACCTGGCCACCTCGGCCTATCTGTATGGAAATGGTAAAATACTGGGCTGCTCATCCATTATCTACAAAAGTCTATTTGATCCCTCGGTGTTTAATGTTCCCGTCACCATTGGGATAGGTCTAGGTGCCCTCACCATCAAGCTCTTTGCTCCTGAATATCTACCCGATTATGGTTTGGTCGCTGGTACTGCCCCGTTAGGAGTGTACACGCCTTTTGTGGCTGGCCTTCTTGGTGGAATCGGTACTAAGTTTGGAGCTGGCTGCACTTCTGGACACATGCTTTGTGGTTTGGCGAGACTGTCTGTGCGCTCTTTAGTTGCTACCATGACATTTTGTGCCACTGCTGCTTTGACTACTTGGTTATTCCGCACTGCTCCGTCTTGTGGGTTGCTACCTTGTCACACTATGGAACATCCCTCAGAGACTCAAGTAGTAAATCTACTGACATTGATAGTATTGACGTATGGAGCTAGCGAACTGTCCCAAAGAGCACTCACTGTCAGCAAAGCCTCTCAAACTTTTGTCTCATTATTCAGCGGGTTTGTGTTTGGCTTGGGCCTGCTCATCTCTGGACTTGCGTCACCAGCTAAAACTTTGGGATTCCTGGCCCTTGTTCCTCCTAACTTCGACCCATCTTTGTTGATGGTAATGCTTTGGGGAGTATTGCCCAACATGACTGAGATATTTCGCAGAGGCTACAAGTTTGGCCCCTCCGCCGCAGTTTCGAGTTTTGACCTGCCTACCCGGAAGGATATTCCTCTGAGTCTTGTACTGGGTTCTGCCACATTTGGTATTGGATGGGGCCTCTCTGGTATCTGTCCTGGTCCTGGGATTGTCGCGGCTTCGCTGGGTACTGCAACTGGCCTTAGCTGGATTTCAGGATATTTTATCTCATATCATTTGGCAACTTATTTTTGAACAAAGGCAAACGTCCGTGATGTCTTTTGCTAATTTATTGGAAGGGCTAAATCTCAGTGATGGGAAATTTATTTAATCTGGCGGAAGATTAATAATGACTTTTTTGAGCAAGGTTTTATGATTTTTACGAGATTTTGGGTGCGAGCTAATATAACAAAAATAAGATGGATCTCGTTATAAAACAAAACCGAATAAGCGAAAAGTGAAATCGTATCGTGTCCCTTTCTTCAACTGTAAATTCATGGGAAATCAATATGGAGACTTCAAGGGCGTGGCTCGCATGTTTGAGCAGGTCGAAATAGAAATAGCACAACACAAAAAGGACAGCGAAAGCTTAGACAGCATAGACTTGTTTGATGAAGTCGGTCACTCTCCTTCCATTAAACATGCACCGAAAGAAGAATCCAGACTCGTTCGAAAATACGACATACACGTTCTCTTGTTCCTCTGCGTATGCTACTTTTTTGTTTGCTTGCAGAAGGTCAATATCGGGAATGCCGAAGCAGCTGGCATGTCCACTGATTTGAAGATATCGGATGGTCAATACATGACCATTCTAAATTTCTATTTCATTGGATATATTATAATGCAGTGGTCGATCCTGCTTTGGAAAGCGCTCTCCCCAAAAAATTATATTTCTATCGTTATGGTCGTCTGGGGAGCTCTAGCTTCCTACTCTGCATTTGTGTCTAACTGGAAGGATTTGCTGGCATTGCGCTTCTTTATTGGCGGACTTCACGCGTTCTTCAGTCCTGGCATATATTTTTACTTAAGTTTTTTCTATTTTCGCCATGAGCAAGCCAAACGAAATGGAGTATTCCAGTCTGTGCAGCCCTTTGCCGTTGCGTTGTCTGGGCTCATAGCATCTGCTATATCAATGCGAGGGCCGAGTGGCTTTGCTAACTGGAGACTAATATTTCTGGTAGAGGGTTTGCCCAGTATACTATGTGGATTTGCAGCATATTTCATAATGGTAAGGAATCCTTTCGAGGCCAGGTTCTTGAATGCGAGTGAAAAGGCAATTGCATGCTCAAGAGAGAAAGATAAAGGCAACAACCCTTTAACTCACGGTTCTACAGGAAAAGCTCCTGTTTTTAATCTTAGGGAAGTTTTGGATGCTTTAATTGACCTGAAAAATTGGCTCCCTACTCTGATATCGTTACCTATTAATGTGGCTTTTGCATCCCTTCCAATTTTTATGCCGGTCATTATTGAAGGAATGGGATATGAAGACGTTGTAGCCCAAGCCATGGTTGCTCCGCCTTATATATTTGCTATGCTTTGCATGTTTGCAACTTGCTACACTTCTGATCTACTAAGGCTCAGAGGAATCTTCATGATTGGTATGTGTTTGATTACTTGCCTTGGGTATCTGTTGCTATGCTTTGCCGAATCTCCAATCGTGCGGTATATAGCTCTCTACCTCTGCGCAGCAGGTTTATACTCGGCGCACACTATTAACACCACTTGGGTTGGAGATAACCAGGGGTCTGATTCCAAGAAGGGTGTTGGATATATAATGATGCATGCTATTGGTGAGCTGGGAACATTAGTGGGAACTCGCATATTCCCGAAAGCCGACGCTCCTCGATATCTCTTGGGCTCCCTGGTATGTGCTGCTTGTCTTCTTTTGGCCGCTCTAATTGGGTTGTGCAACTGTGTCTACCTATACGCTATGAACAAAATGCTTCATAGTAAACATGGACAGTTATCTGATCGGGAGAAATATAAAGATGATACGGCATCGCTGTCTTGTATCAGCAGTGATAAGCACCCTAGATTTCGCTACATTGTATAGATAGATGTAGCTTTTCACAACATGTAAAACTAATCAAAAAAACCCCAATAGAAAAACGAATAGACTTAAGCTATATCTTTTATGCAGCTTTTACTTACAACTTTGAACCAGTATTAGTGTTGAGCTCGATGGCAGCAGCAGAGATAGCTGTAGTACCACGCTCAAGCACTTTAGTCTCAAAAATGACCTTGCTGCCCTCTTTCCAAGCGCTAACTTCCAGAGTCTCACCAGGGAAGACATGACCAGCAAATCGGACCTTGATGTTCTTCAAGACACCAAATTTGTCAGTTAGAATTCGAGTAGAAATTCCCATCGTGCAAAGACCGTGAAGAATGGGTCTGGGGAAGTTTCCGACAGCTGCCATGTCGGGATCAATGTGGAGAGGGTTGAAATCTCCTGACAATCGATAAAGAGCGGCCAGATCTTCAGAGGTCTTGTATTTGCCTACAAAATCAGGTGCTCTCTTAGGAGGGGTGTTGGCAGCCGTGATGGCGCCTCGATCCTCACCCTTCGTCTTTCCTCCAAACCCTCCACTTCCTCGAATGAAGGTGGTCATAACATTAGTGAAAAGCTTCTCGTTGTTCTCCTTATCGAATCCTTCTGACAAAACAGAGACAACGGCAGCCTTGCCCTTGTCAATTACATCAAGAACTGAAAGCTTGATGCGCGTGTTTGCAGAAGTGGGCAGTGGCCATTTGTGGAGCTCCAAGTACTGCTCACCGTGTAGAAGTTTCATGGGATTGAAGTTAGGCACAAGCTTGTCATAGTCCGTGGCCGCAGAGAATAAAGACAAAACCGGGAAACTAGGGACAGGTTCGAAGTCTGCCGAACTCTCGTAAGAGTATTTGAGATCGGTAGCCTTAGCACCAACACCGAGGTTATAAAGAATAATGCTCCTTTCATCCCAGTCAAATTCTCCCTCAGAACCCTCACCTGAAGTACTTTCCTCATCATCTGCACTCTCGGCCGCATCTGCTATAGCAGCAAAGATATCCATACTGCTTTCGGCAGTGGTCTCTGGATACAACACCGTCTCGGGGTTGAAATCGCTAACCTTGTCCCAGTTAGCAGCAATCTTCTCAATCGTCAGCTTGTCTTTCTTGATGGCAATACCGTTGCTTCTCTGCCATCGAGTCATAGCAACCCAGCCAGCACCCGTCTCGAAGATCTTGCCAGTGCACGGAGCTTTGTCCGAAGCCAAGAGGACCGAGATCGGAGCAATGAATTTGGGCTTGAGCTTCTCCAGCATCTCGTCGGTGAAGACACTAGATGTCATGGCAGTCCCTGCTGTGGGAGCAATCGCATTAGCAAAAATGTTGTACTTCTGCCCTTCAATCGCAGAGGTCCTGGTCAAACCTAAGATACCCATCTTGGCGGCCGAGTAATTAGCTTGCCCGAAGTTACCATAGATACCAGATGTCGAGGTGGTATTGATCACTCGGCCGTACTTCTGGTTCAAGAAATGGGGCCATGCAGCCCTGGTAACTGCAAAAGTACCATAAAGGTGGACGTCATTGACAGATTTCCACTCATCATCCGACATCTTACCGAACGACTTATCTCTCAGGATACCTGCGTTATTAATGAGAATGTGCACACCTCCAAAGTTGTCCAAAGCGGTCTGAACGACCTTGTCACCGTCAACAACGTTGTTCTTATCTCCAACGGCAATTCCTCCCGCCTTCTTGATCTCGTCCACAACGGGTTGAGGATTCACGAAATCGTTCACCACTACCTTGGCTCCAAGTCTAGCCAATAGGAGGGCACATTCTCGGCCAATGCCACCCCCAGCACCAGTAACCACAGCCACCTTGCCTGAAAAGTCGATATCATCGCCTTGCTTGTTGGGAGGCAGCCTGTCGCTTTCCTCAGCAAACGCCAAGACGTTCTGGGATCCCTCAGCATACTCAGGGTCATTGTCAAAGTTCTCAATCTCTTCGAATCGAGCCAGAACAGCCGAGGGCGTGAAAGTGTCGTCGCATCGTAGCGCCACTCCCTTGCTTCGCTGCCATCGGAGCTTCTTGATGACTCCTCCGGCCGTCTCAAACACACCTCCGTTCTCAGTAGTATTCTCGTGAGTCAAATAGGCGGCCACTGGCACAACAAACTCGGGTCGGATCGTCTCCAAGATATCAGGTGGCATGACAGTCTCGGTCATTCGAGACTGGGCTAGTGGAGCAATGACGTTCGAGTTGATATTGTATTTAGCTCCTTCTCGGGCCAGAGTAAAGGTAAGCCCGATCAAAGCGGACTTAGCGGCAGAGTAGTTAGCTTGGCCAAAGTTGCCGTACAACCCAGCAGCCGACGAGGTATTGATAATTCGACCAAACTTCTGCTTTCTCATGTAAGGCCAGGCAGCTCGAGCCACCTTGTACGATCCGTAGACGTGGACCAACTGCACAAATCGAAAGTCTTTCTCGGTCATCTTCTTGAGCGAGATGTCTCGAAGAATACCAGCATTATTAATGACAATGTGCACAGTCCCAAAGGCTTTCACTGCGGTTTCCACGATCTTGTCTCCGTTCTCGACTGAATCGTAGTTGGCCACAGCCTTTCCGCCGAGAGCGTGAATTTCATCTACGACGTGGTCAGCCACTCTCTTGCCGCCATCGGAGTCGGCCTCGCCCTTCAATGAACCACCGAGGTCATTGACCACCACTGAGGCCCCGCGGGCTCCATAGTACAGGGCGTACTGTCTTCCCAAACCACCACCGGCACCGGTAATCACCACGACTTTATCATCGAATCGAAGCTCAGACATGGTTATATTCTGAAGCGGGGTGGGTTCTTTTGTTGTTATGTAAACGGTTCTTTAACAAAGAGATTTTATAATCTTCTGCTGTCACACACCACCCTTGGACACGTTGTGTGATAGAATTCAATAAAACTCAAGACACTCGGTGCAGTTTCGGACCAATATATATATTTATATGCAGTTGCGAATTCGGATGCTGAAGTGCCGAGGAGCTTTGTTGTGTGGAGTGCGGGTATGGTAAAATTGCCTGTAGAATGTGGGGTTAGACCGAGGTTTAACAGTCCAACCGCCGATCTAGCTGGGGCATGTGAAATACACTTTTTAGGGTGGGCGGTAATGTGACAGAGCAGTTAGATGTTAGATGCTGGGGTTTTAGCTAAGTGATGGGTGAGAAAGAGGCCTAGAACGGTGTCGATTTTAAACTCTGGTAGCCTTTTTATCGAGCCATTTGAACTTTTTCACTTCATAGCTTCTCTAACTAACTATGGAGCAAAAGTTATATAGACGGTAGATATGTTAAAGTGGAAGTAGATTCTCACGCCGCGTCTTTGCATGATTATATTCTCATAGCCAATATGATTGCGCCAATGAGACTGGTTTAAGACTCGTACTACCAGTTAAAAGCAAGACGTAGGGTATCCTTCATTTCTTTCCACCATTCTACGACTGTCGAGTGAGCCTGTCGAGATGAATTTCCGCGAAGCGGAACCACCCCTCCCCGGGAGGGGCCGCCGGAGGCAACCTGGACGGTTCTGGGACCAGCCCCAGAACCCGTAGCTCTGCTTCGCAGAGAGGGCTTTTGTCATCCTGATTTTAAACCATCCCAATCGACTCTTTCCAATGTGTTTTCTGGGCAGCGCAGGCGTAACAAATTTATTGTACAGCTCACCGGGTTGTATCACGCCACACCGTGTAGATCGCATTTCTAATAGATTCGAGAGGAATCTATCAGATCATACTTTTGCCATCGTTCTTTCTCAACCTTTATATTTTGATTTACACGCTTAGTATTTTTGCATCATATCAATGACTGGAAGCAGTCCATTGCGCTGGATAGCGCAGCTGACGACATCTCCTGTTAAGACTGATACTACTACAGATAAGATCATTCTACCACCCTCAGCTCTCGAGACTCTTATCAATCAAAGTCAAGGCCAGCCAGACGGACTCCCCTCGCCGCTTATTTTCAAAATAACGAACCCCAGGAATGGCAAATTCTCCCACGTAGGTGTACGAGAGTTTTCAGCAGCTGAATCTTCTGCGCTGCTTCCAACTCACGCCTTCAAACAACTACATGCTGAGCCGGGTGATGTGATTCAAGTTGAGTTCACTGAACTTCCCAAAGGAACAAGCCTGACTATCAAGCCCCTCGGGTCAGCTTACGATATTGACGACTGGAAGGTGTTCCTTGAGGCCAAGCTGCGGTCTGCGTTCACAGCCCTTACGAAAGGAGATGTATTGTCCATTGCCCACTCTGGCCACACATATGACTTTTTGATCCAAGACCTTCAGCCTGAAAATGCCGTGTGTATAGTAGACACGGACATTGATTTGGACATCCTGCCTGATGCGGAATATCAGAAGGTGACGAGACCGAATACCTCTCTTGAAATATCGGTGGGGAAGCCTCTCAAGGTTCAAGACTTGCAACCTACTGATCGTCTTAAGTTGTATTTGAAAGAGTGGGATCGCCAGAATCCTGTGAACATTCGCTTATCGCAAGAGTCTTCCGGTATTGTTCATTTTTATGTGGGTACTGATTCTGATGCGACGAATTCACGATCCTTTTTATGGTCAACTCTGGGCTCTACAGGCCCGTCTCCCGCAATTTCGATTTCGACCAATGATCCATACTTAGGAGACCAGCTGTTTATCGCTGTCGCCTGTGACGAGCCATCGATGTTTACAATATCTATAGATCAGGACAGGGAGACTGTTGATAATGGGGCGGCTAATGGTGAGAAGACATCACACGATAGTGTAGAGTGTGCAAACTGCCATCAATGGATCCCATCTCAGTCATTCCAGTTGCACACTACGTTCTGCGTGCGAAACAACTTGGTATGCCCTGGTGGTTGTGGAAAAGTCTTCCCCAGACGTCAAGGTATTCCTGCGAGTCACTGGCACTGTGAGTTGTGCGATGCTTGGGGCGACTCGGAGAACTCGGCCGAAGTGCATCATCAAAGCTTCCACGTTCCTATGAAGTGTGAATGTGGCGAAGAATTCTCCAACCTTATTTCAAACGCTCAGCACAGGGCTACTTTGTGTCCCGAAAAGCTGCACATATGTCGGTTCTGCCATTTGCTTCTCCCGCAAGAGCAAGCCTCCCCTGCCGATATAATGCAAGGGCTTTCTGGGCATGAATCATATTGTGGTAACCGAACAGCTGACTGCGATGTTTGCAAACATGTGGTACGCCTTAGGGAAATGGATGTTCACATGGCCATTCATGACCAACAGCGGCTGAACAAGTCCACTCCTGAAGTCTGCTCCAACCAGAATTGCCCTAGACTGGTGGACAATAACAGTTTGCATATGTGCGGTATATGTTATGGACCATTGCATTCTTCAATTCACGATCCCACAGGGTCGAAGCTGCGATCGCGAGTCGAGCGACGATACGTGATCCAGCTTACTCGAGGCTGCGGAAAGCCCTGGTGTATGAATCGTTACTGTGTTACCGGAAATCCAGGGATAAAAAGACCCATGTCTGAAATAATGGCTCTCGTGAAGGGTGTCATGGCCGAGCCTGGTTATAAGTACTGTGTTGAAGAAATGGCTACCAAGCGGCGGCTTTTTATTGACTTCCAGACGTCGCAGGGAGAGTACGCGCCTGGGTGGTGTGCACAAGCCATTAATGAGACCAAGGGCAATGAAAGCGAGGCCAAGAGGTGGCTGGAAAGAAATGCAGTGAAGCTTGTTGAGCAGCAGTGAAGAAGTTTGTAGAGTTCATTATTTATTTATTTGCATTAACCTTAGAAGAGCATAATATAAAATACATTGTATATACCCACACTTGTATGACGGAAATACTAGATGATCATTATTTTGAATTCGCAGTTTATACATCGTTACAAACAAACTATTTGAAGAATTTGGCCAAAGAAATCTGTCCCTCGTCGTTTCGAGACATAACCTTGGCAACCGCCAGCTCAAAATCCTCCTGGTTGACGTGGATTCGTCGCTCCCGCAATGCATACATTCCAGCCTCGGTGCACACACCTTTGACTTCAGCCCCAGAGCAGCCATTCATCTTCTCTGCAATCTTACGCAAATTAATCCCTCGCGTTAGATTCATAGATCGGGAGTGAATACGCAGAATATCCGTTCGTGCCTCTACGGTTGGAGGAGGGAACTCAATCTTACGGTCTATCCGGCCCGGTCGTAACAAAGCTGGATCGAGGATATCCAAACGGTTGGTAGCCATGATAATCTTAATGTTCTTGGACGACTCAAACCCATCGAGCTGGTTCAACAGCTCCAACATAGTTCGTTGCACTTCCGAATCTCCTCCGCTGCTGGACTCTACCCGGCTCGATCCAATAGAATCAATCTCGTCCATAAATATAATACTTGGGGCATGTTCTCGGGCCATTACAAACAGCTCTCGCACCATTCGCGAACCTTCTCCGATATATTTCTGCACGAGCTCAGATCCACTGACTCGGATGAATTTGCAGTCAGTGTGGTGGGCTACAGCTCTTGCTAGCAAAGTCTTACCAGTACCAGGAGGCCCGTATAATATGACACCCTTTGGCTGGGCGATACCCAGAGACTCGAAAAGCTCTGGATGTTTAACCGGGAGCTCGATGACCTCCTTGATTTCTTTGATCTGCTTGTCTAGCCCTCCCACCATGTCAAATGTACTGTCTGGCACCTTTTCCACCATCATAAGCGATACCAATGGATCAATCTTGTTGGGGAGGATCTGATGGAGCTGGTATGAGTCGGATCGCAGGCAAACTCGCAAACTTGGAGTTATTTTCTTGATATCCAAGTCGCTAGCTAGATCAACCACATACTTTCCTTCGGGATGCACTTTGACGAGAACTTTATCTTTTCCCATCACTTTGACCACTTCGCCGACGTAGGATCCAGGCTCCTGGAGCAGTTGCAGCTCTTCCTTCAGTAATCGTACTTTGCCATTCAAAGCGTTTCGCTGGGCTTCCAACCGCCGCAGGTTCTGAGTCTTCTCATTGATTTTCAACTCCATTTCTTCAATTCTCTGCTCGAAGAACGGAGAAATCCCGCTCTGGGGGACTACCATGGCTGCCATCTTTTTGTTCTGGTTTGGAGATTGCCGTTAAGTTGGACGCGTTTTCCTTTCTTCGCCTTGCCACAGGTTGTTATAAATCGCTTGTGAAGTGTGGGAAACTGTGTGGTGTGTTGTAAGGTGGTACGGGTGGGTTGGGGTTTATGTTGAATAATGTTAGGGTATTTCTTGGACGGGGGACATTTGGTGAGTTGAATATCTAATATCGACTGGTCGAGAACCAAGTATTAAATACTTTATAGAATACTTAGAGCTGTAATGACTAAACTATCTCTTGTAGCATTGTTGGTCATTGTACACACTGCGCTTGCATATACCCAGTTGTGCCGGTGTGTTTGTGGGAGCAACACAACGGTGACACCGCTGCTAGGCACTGACTCGGAACCTCTGGGCTGTAATACCTGTACCAGGAGGTTCTGTATAGAGTCTAATCCTGAAGCTTGCGAAAAGAGCCTGGAATCTTCTATTATTACGTCTTGCTTTCGTAAGTTTAGCTTTTTGTACATATCTATGGTTGAAGTAGTGGACCCATTTCTGACCAGAACGGGAATCGGTCAAAGACCAGATTTTCGTATATTCATTTATAATGATTACGACTGGATTATTATTATATGCATCTACTGCTCAATATGCCTCGAGTTGGATTGCGGTGAGTTAGAATTGTTGCAAGTTGAGCTTTTACGGGGTATGTGTGAATTGGGGCTAACTAGAGAATCCGAGGGAGGGGAGAGAATCGAGCATGAACGGAGTATCCAAAAGAAATATATCCTTCTGTTTTGGAGTGACTGCTTAACATTATTTATTAAAACTAATAGAATCTTCTTAATTGAAACATTTAAAGGGCCTTGAGCTCATAGTCGGCAACAGTAAGCTTTCAATTTTAGGGCATGCGGGTTCTTTATTTCCCCTACAGTATTATGTGTTCGTCATTTCACCTCCATATAAAACCTTCCCTTCATTAACTTCTCAAATCATGGAATATTTACATTACGATCCGTTAGTAGCTGCCCAGAAGCAACTGAAGCAAACCTGGACGAATATGGTGGGATCAGTGTTTGCTCGCCTCTTTCTCACTACAATGGCCTTAACGGGCAAATCTGTATTCTTAGCCCGAGATTCCCTCATCTGGCTCATAAACGTACTTTTCGCTATTTTGATGATTCCTTTAGATTTTATCCTGGTCATTCTGCACCTGCTTCTTAGAACCTTTGATAGTGATCCTGACCTTGCTGATGTCAGTACTGTGAGAAAACTCTTCTGGAAAGGTGCTCCAATCAGCCTGGGGAACAAATTCTGTACTCTGTCTGCTCCCAAGTCCATCGTAGAATTGAATTCTGGTCGTCTCATCCATGATGGTGAAAAGCCCACTTTCAGATTGTGGGGTACGAATAGTAAACCAACAGGAATGTCAGTTCCGCAGGGATCTTTGCTTGCCAATGATCAATATAGCTCGAACCAGTGGGCTCCCTATACCATTAACAATGGCATTGCCAATGCTGCTACTGTGACACGATTCCCTACTACCGATGATGCGTCAAAGCGACCTGAAAGCAGAAAACACTACGGCAAGCGGATTTATTCTAATATCCCTGGCCTTTCATATCTGAGCTCTAATTCTAAGTCAAATACCTAACATAATATGTAGCTGTCTGTAGTCTTGTTATCTATAAGTTCTTTTTATTTCCCTCCTGTCTATAACTATCGTAACTACTTTTTCTGTTATTATACCCCTTTTGGTCAAACATATAGGTTATATTACGTAGCTATCTTTAGCTTAAACATTACCGTGCAAGCCTTCTTCCCGCTTTCATTTTTCATAGGCCACTCACGAGCGCCCTTTTTTCAGGAGCCAGTATAGACACCTGTGATGTATAGAGAAAATCCGTTTAGGCACTGCTTCCAGTGTCTTCAGCAGATTCGCCTGAAGCAGCAGCAGAAGGAGCAGTAGGAGCATCAGGTGCAACGGCTGTAGTAGATGCAACAGATGGATCAGCAGGGCCATCCTGGGCATCTTCCTCACCATCCTCAGTACTGGCTGGCTTCTTCTCACTCGAGGAGTCCTCAACATCATTCAAATGCTCAAAAATGTTAACCTTTTGGTTTTGGCTGGGAGTTCGCGACCCTTCCTTCGAGAGTGAAAGACCTGGAGATGCAGATTTACGGCTACTGTTGCTACCGCTCAGATCTCGGTTCAGCATTGAACTCGGACCTAACGTGGCTTGACCAGCACCTTGGCTTCGTATACGGCCAAGTTTCGTTAGATCGCCGGCCATGGTGGCAATGTTATTGGGTCGGGCATCTGAACGGTAGTTCGGTCGGCTGCCCCTGCTAGCAACACGAGCAGCTTCGTCAGCTTGCTTCTTCGCCTTGGCTTCGTCATGAATCTGGGTGAGAGTCTTGGGACCCTTGTCGCTATCCTTGTCAACCCAGCCAGCCCTTCGCAAATCAGCCACATCCATAAGCATGAATCGAAGCCGACTCGGCAATTCAGGCTTGTTCTGAATCTCCAGCATCTTTTCAAAATAGAAATCAGTTACGCCTCGCATTTGAGGGTTGTGATCCAGACGAGCTCCCACAGTTGTCACCAGCTTACACAGAGACTCAATGATTTCTTCACTAGGATCCTCAGTGCCAACGAGCTTGGCAACACAAGACACTATAATTTTCTCAGAAAGCAGATTCAGCATGAAAAGCTCTCCAATGAATCGGATAAGACCAAGACCTCTTCTCTTGGCTGTGACTGCCTGGTAATATTCGTCCGACTCCAGATCAGTAACATCCAGAGCAGACCCATCTGGGTTCGTAGGCAGCTTGTCAGACCAACCAGTTTCAAATTCCTCTTGACATCTGCTTAACAGATACTTTCTGAACAGAGGACCGCCTTTTACTCTGTTATTTTTAGCATCCAAAACATTCTCATCTTCAATTTCCGGATCCACCCGAGCAGTCATCTCAGCACAAAACTGAGCATACATTTTTGACCAATGGGCTTCATCACAGGCCTTGGCAAAAGTAAGCTCAATGACCTGTCGCAGCGTCCTTCCGTCTTTTTCAAACTTAGACTGTGATGCAATTTCAAGAATCTGGTCCGTTATACGCCCAAAGTTTTCCAAAGTCATCTTGTTCAACAAAGACTTTACCTTTCGCTGAACGAGATCAGGAGGAATCTTATTGTTCTCAGATGGTGCCCCTTCTACATTCTGTTTCGGCCTTGGTGTCCAAGCGTTGGCAGACCGCACCAGCGGAGCCACCGGAGCGGCTGGTTTTTCAGGGGCATCGTCAGAGGCCGCACTTCCATGTTCACCTCGAGAGCCGCTTCGGTCACTGTTGCCTCCAGCGCCACCACCTCTCTTTCGGAACGAGCTCTGTCGCCCGCTCTTAGAGCTCATGGAGTTAAGGTTGGTGGCTGAAGACATTCGGTTAAGACCTCTTCCACCATGGCCGCCTCCTCCCATATGGAACCCGGGAGAGGCAGCTGAGGAAACAGATCTGTCAGACTGCCTGAAACTTCCACTTCCGGCACCAAAAGTACCCATGGCAGGCTGGTTGTGGCCCATGCTGGCATTTCGAACCGATCCACTTCGGCCACCGAAGGATTTGCCTGAATAACCCGATTGGCGCGGAGTCTCGAGACTCATGATGCTTCTAATGGAGTCCCAGTTTTCTCTTGGAGGGAATGTGACGACGGATTGGAACTGTAACAAAAATGGTGTGTCGTAAAGGTACCTTTTGGTGGACTTCGCCGATGGAGGTGCAATGCCGTGGGGATACGTGAACGCGCTGACTGTTTCAGCCGGCGGTCGCGTAGCATTCTGAAGAGCCTTGATTGCGGCCTGGGAAGCTGCCGAAGACAGTTTGCCATTGGAAAAAGAATCAGCTGATTCGGAAGCGTTGGCAGCAGCACCGTCGCCCTGAGCATCAGTCGAGTCAGCAGTAGATGCCGCAGCGGCAGCAGCAGAAGAAGCAGCAGAAGAAGCAGCAGCAGCAGCTGCTGCTGCTGCTGCTGCTTCTTTCTCTTGCTTAGCCACTCGTTCTTGCTCCTCTCGCTCCTTTTTCAGTCGCTCGGCCTCAAGTGCCTCGCGCTCTTTTCGCTCTTTTTCTTCACGCTCCCGCGTCTCTTGTTCCGCCTTTTCACGAGCTGCTAGCTCAGCGGCCTCGACTTTAGCCCTTTCTTCCTCCTCCTGGGCTTTCTTTTCTGCCTCTGCCTCTTCCTTCTGCTTCCTCTCCGCCTCCATTCGCCTCTTAATCTGCTCTTTCAGCTGATTTCGGATATCTATACTACTAGTGGCAGACTTTGAAGGGCTGGGGGACGATCCACTAGGAGGGGGAGCAGTAGTGGTAGTACCAGCACTAGGAGTGACGCTGACAATAGGGGGTGCAGCAGCTGATATGGCAGTAGGAGCCACGACTGGGGCTACAGGAGTAGCAGGTTTAGGTGGAGAGTGGCTTGCCGAAGACAGCTCTGAACCAGTGTGGCTCGGAGAGGCAAGGGACGCGGACGCCGACTTGGGCGTGGTGTTTGCAGTCGGCGATGCTCGGGTCAGCTCGATAGGCTGATGAGTGACTGGATCCGACAGCTTGATGGGAGTGTGCACCTTGATGGGAGTGGATCTGTGAGGCAAAGGAGAGTGGTGAATAGCAGCAGGAGACGCAGAACCCTTGGATGGGTCTGCAGCACCAGCTGGAACAGCAGCAAACGGGCTACCAGCAGCAGCATTTGGGTTGCCATACGGAGCCTGTGCGCCCATAGCAGGAGGATAATATGCAACTTGCGAAGGGATCATTTGCGGTGCACCGTAAAAGTAAGGAGCGGGCTGGTACACTCCGTACGGAGAGTACATCTGCGGCGAAGGAGGTGGGTACGCATGCTGGTTTGGTTTTCCGCCCCGGTTGTTGTATCCCATGTTGGGGCTCGGCTGGCCATACTGTGACGGAGTTCCTCGGTGCTGTGGTCGATGCTCGTAGTTGCCTGGTCGGTGGAAACTGTTCACAGGAGAGCTACCCACGTTGTTGTTATGGTGGTGGTGCCTTGTAGGGGTTTCCGGTTTATTGGCAGAGGCAGGAGCCGAAGGGGCATTCACTGTGCCCGCTGGTGAGGCCGTACTGGTTTCTGCCTTGACGGGGATGTCACCGAACCTCATCTCCGACACATTGTGACCCAGGTTTTTAGGAGGGTTGGCGCCTCCAGACATGGCTGAGACCCGAACAGGTGAGTCGGTCTGCGATTTATTTTGCACGGGAGACTGGGAGACGCTTCCAAATTTCAAGTCTCCAGACATCTGGTTAGCTTTTTGTACGCAACGCATTGGAAAGATCAAAAGATCGAGCATTTCAACGACGGTCATCTCTGCGAAGCAGAGCTACGGGGTCTGGGACTGGGCCCAGCAGCTGTCGAGCTTGCCTCCGGCGGCCCCTCCCGGGGTGGGGTGGTTCCGTTTGGCGGAAACTTCGACGAACCGTGAATATTTGAGGTTCTGCTGCTATTTCAGGTGTGGCCCTCAAGAAGACGTAGAGTTCACTTGGTGGGTCAAGGAGAATTGGATATCGAGCAGCAGGGAAGTCGGACTTTTGGTAGAATGCAACGGATTTAACTTGAGGCGATAAAAGGATCCAATGGAACGAAGGCAAATGCTTCAAGTTTTTTCAAGTTTTTTCGACCTTGCCTCAAACTTTCCATCGGCAGGCAGGACAAGTAACACTGAGTACAACGATACTGATCCCCGCGTAACAACGCTTCAAGACGACTCGGTTATGTCAAGTTGATGTGGCGAGTAAATCGTCCTTTATTGTATGCCCATCTGCCCTAATCTCCCGTGGCATCCACGTCGTCGTTTGACAAATTAAGAAAAAGTCTGCAAGATGATCCAAGCTTCACCATAATATTTCACTGCAATCCGGAAACTTGATACTCGGTCCACTCGATCCCTATTTCCGCACCGTCCATAGCCCAGTTCGCCCTTCTTGCGACCGTGTCCTCATTCGCGTCCGGAAGTTCGATCAATTGATAATGCCTCTAAAAAGCACTCAGGAAACTTACCTTAAATCCACCGTCGCAATTAATCACAAAATCCGACAAAAGACTTCGTTCCTAAACCCGGTGGTTTTGATTTTCTATAACTAGCAGTCACCGGAATTCAAACTGGTGACAAAAAGTATAGAAAAACGAATCAAAACGTCGAGATGGGTTTTGATTTAAGAGGGTTTTAATTTTTTGAAAATGCGAAAAAAAAAACGGCAAATAATTTGTTGAAAAAGAGCCCACCGAGGTAAGGTAAGGGAGTACGTAACATGGAGTGAGCGGATCAACGGGAAGCTGGTAACCACACCACACCACCCAAAATTGTCGCTTCCATTGGCAGGGAACGAGCCGTTCATGTAAGAGAAAATCTCCCGTATAACGTTCGTACTACTGCTGCAACGAAGAAGGGACTTGAGAACTTAGCTCATGGCCGTAATATTCATCTCCTATTCTTCTACAGCTCCTACTACATGCCCTGCATCGTCCGTTTTTCCAGTTTCCTTCTGATCAAATTACCCTGCGCCTGCACCCGTCCTACAGATAAGCGGGGGCTGACGATTGTCTCTACTAATAGGGCTTAAATTAAGAAAACAGCCTCAAGTGCGGTATGTAAACCCTGTATATAATGTTGATTTCACCGGGACCTTTTAGCTCAGCTGCGCAATGCACGTACCAGCGTATTATTCAATAGCAGTTATCGTAGATAAGTATTCTCGTAACTAACTATAGGTCGTATACGTCATAGAAACGTATTTTAGTATTTCTGAGCCTGGCAGATTAATGAGTTCAGATAGATGTGCATCCAAGCAAAGAGATATACGCTATTATACGCTACACTAGCTACTCAAGGGATAATCAGCCTGAGTATTGAAACTGCATTTGGATGTTTCAAGTGATGGAAAGTACTGCGAACCTGGAAAGTTGCTGGGGCCAGCCCCAGACCCCGTAGCTCTGCTTCGCAGAGATGCTAATTTCTACGAAGCAGAACCAACCCTCGCCGGGAGGGCCCGCCGGAGGCAGAACCAAACAGTGTAAGCTGAGGTTAAATCGGGTACCACATTTGATACGCTTTCTGGCGGCAGTTTTATGTCAAATTTGGTATCCAAGTTATGGCACGCACACACTGCATAACTGTCTAGTTGTGTTGCGTCGTGTTTAATCTGAAGTGGGAAGGGGAGGAAGGATTAACGTTCTTGGAAAACAGGGAGTTTATGTAGGTTGGCCCAAGAAAATATTATCACACGGAGTGAAATATATATATATATATATATATATGTTCAGATCATATTCGAGTCAAGTAAAAAAAAAAATAGCTGGGTACTTTTCACTTTTCGGTTCTCCTTTCCCCTGGCTTCTTGACCTGGCTGTCTATTCAGTAGTTGCCTGCCTTGCTTTCTACAGCCCCGTATAACTAACGTTATGCTATAAATTACAAGATTTTTCTTATCCCACTTTCTCTCCCACACTCTCAGCCTTCCTAGGCCAGTGGTGCATCTCTTGCTGTTTTCAGCCTCCTTTAAATTGGTACCACACACTTTGTAAAGCCCGGATGCAGGCTTTCATTTCCTGGGCTAGCCGTCAGTCAGGCTCAACGAGTTTATATATATGTACATGTACAAATTAATGATTTTAACGATTTGAGAGGATTACTTGTAGGTCTGCCCAACATTCTGTAGTGTTGCGAAAAACGTACGCGAATTCGCAGCGATATCAGCGAAGAAACGGGGGGGCTCGACTGAAGCTCTGCTCATTACCATAATTTAGCCCGTCTTAAGTGACTCTCGCGGGTTGTAAACCATTCAGGCAGCTCAACTTCAGAGTAGAACGGTTCAGGCTCACTTCTGTGGGTCCCAGAGTCATTGATCTATCTAATCTGGTCTGATCCGACGGCTACAGCTACGACTGCTAGTCTCTCCTCTCAGCTTGAGTCTGGCCCTTTCAACTTGAGTCTGGTCCTCTCAACTTTAGTCTAGTCCTATCAACTTCAGCCTGATCTGAACACCGACACTGATCACAGCAATACTGGTAGGCAGTTGAGCTCGGAACCGAACGAACCTTAAAAGGCGGAATCGTCAAACGTGGTAACTACATAGGCAAAACGGTAGGTACAGCAAGTGGTAAGAGCGGTATACAAGGGCAGACACGTCTCTCTTCACACCGGCCCGCTGAAAATTCTGCTCGGTTGTGTTACACAGCTATACTACAGCGTCTACACTGTGAGTGGTTTTGCATTGTGAGTTTACAGAACCACCGGGAGGAAAACTGCTGCTGGGGCTGGCCCCAGCAGCAGGATCCCTCCCTGTGATTTTTTTTCGTTTCCCCGCACTAACATAGGTAACCAAGCAAACCGAAACAAAACTTCAAGAGAAGTCGCGGCTGCAGGCACGAAGGGAAACGATCCTCGCAAAGCCAGACAAAACAAAAAACTACACAGAGACTGCCCGTTTCAAAACACAAAAGCACCGGTACTAAATGCTAATTGGACAAGCGCCCCATCAAACCCACAATCGACTCGCTGTTGTTCAAAACTGCAGTAGCGGCCCCGCATCCTCCGCCAACTGCTACTGCTTTTACCCTGCTTCGCAGTCGCATTCGCATTTGTCGCCTTTATCAACGTCCGCCCTAACCCCTGCAACCCTTGCCGCGGTATTTCCAGCCGGGTGGCAGCAAGGCCCAGGCCCAGCGGTAGCTGGAGCAGAGCATACCGCGCCCGCAGCTACGGCAGCGGCACAGCATCCTGTGCACAACATTCACGGCGACCCCCTGTACGCTGCGGAACACTGGTGGTGGTCGTACTCCTCCTCTTCTGCCCCTGACAACCCCAACCACGACCCGAACCCTGCCGTCCCACATGGGCCGAAACTACTGCCACAAGCTGCAGATCAGTTACCCCGGGTTAGGTCTTGTACCAGCCTTAGCCCCAGCCCAGGCCCAGGTTTCCCAACCCGCCTAAGAAGCCATTTATCCCCAGCCCTCATCTGCCCTATTGAGCACCAGGCAGCCAATAATCACCTTTATCACTACCACCCCTCTTGTACTGATCACAACAACAACAGCTGGGCCCACTACACCCAAGACGACGACGGCTGCGTTCGGGAAGACTTTGTTTCTTCCCAGGGGCCTGTCATATTAGATTTCGCCGGTCCGTTTGCGACTTTTGGTGCTGCTACTACCGATAATAATAACAACAATAGGGCGACGTGTAGCAACCTTTCTGCTACGAGTGCTGCATTCTGGGCCACGACAGCGTTTGCTCTGCCACCGTTAGCAGAAAGCAAAGGAGAAGAGGAAGAGCGAGAAGAAGAAGAAGAAGAAGAAGAAGGGGAAAGGGCCCTGAGACAAAAGGAACTCAGGCATAAAGAAGAACGGCTTCAGCTGAAACAGCTCCAAGAAGGAGAAGAGGAGCAACAACACTACTCGGGCCAGCTTCATCCGCGTGTGTACAACACCCCAAACTCACACTCTCCGGTTGTACTTGCATTTGCTCCCAGTGTTGTTGCAAGCCAGACTGAACCTCTCAGCTGGCCACAACACACTTGTTACCAGACTTATTACCAGCCTTGGACCCCCGAGTCGGCGCAGCCGGCATCGGCTCCGGCGATATCGAGGCCGTCCCCTCCTATGAGTACTACGGTTGTCGAACCGTCACCCGCGGCTCCTGCTATGAACAGTCCTAATCTGGCGTATATGCGGGGGAACATCGATTGGACGTTTGGGCCTGGTGGAGGAAGCGGGCAGAACACAGGCAGTGCTGCTGCCAACGGGCCGAGTCGCGGTCCCATGCGGACACGGAGACAGCTTCAGCAGCAGCAGCAACAGCAATACCAGCATCAGCATCAGCATCAGCAATTCGCGTCCCAGATGTCTGCAACGAGCACTACCGCAACAGGTGCAGCTTCTAAAAGTATTGCTGCTGCGTCTGCTGCAGCTAGCAATGCTCCTCGCAAACAGCACTTTGCAGCATCTGCCCAGGACGTGATTGTGATCTCAGACGACGAAGAGAGCATAGTCAATTCGGTCGATAGCGACGTCGAGACGATCGAAAACTACTCGACCTCGTCGGCCAAAAAACGAACTCTCTCAAGCTCTTCCAACGCAGACGACGACTCTTCGGACGTGTCGATAGTGGGGACCTCGTCTGTGACGACGGTGTCTGAGGATGGCCTGAGCCTGGTGGCAGCAACAGCAGAACACGCTGCTCTTGGCACTACACCGCAGGCGCGAAAGAGCTTGGAAACACAGCCAAAGAAAAAGCGACGGCGAGTGAGCACTAATAAGGCCAGGGCCGACGTCGTCGTAGAAAATGAGCCTAAAGAGCTTTACATTGCGCCTCGAAAGCCGATTGTCAAGGCTGCCGACGTTCGAGTCAAGCCCGTTTTCGACGCTGGAACCACTGTGCGCACCAACCTTGACCCCTGCGATGACGAAGAGGGTCACTTTATCGTGCGGGTCAACTCTGACTTGACCAACCGGTATCACATCACCAAGGTGCTAGGTCAGGGTACCTTTGGCAAAGTGGTGGCCGCATACGACCGCGTCAGCAAGTCTCATTGCGCTATAAAGATTATCCGTGCCATTCCAAAATACAGAGATGCGAGCCGTATTGAGCTGCGGGTCTTGTCGACTTTGTCGATGTATGACAAGCACAACGTGAACAAGTGTATCCACCTGCGCGAGTGTTTTGACTACCGCAATCACGTTTGCATCGTTACTGATCTTTTGGGCATCAGCATTTTTGATTTCATGAAGGCCAATCAGTTCCTACCCTTCCCAGGTGCCCATGTTCAGAGCCTCGCCAAGCAGCTGCTCACAAGCGTTGCATTCCTCCATGACTTGAACCTGATACACACGGATTTGAAGCCGGAAAACATCCTGCTGGTTGATAGCAGTTCCACTCCTCATCCCTACAGAAAGGGCAAGAGCATACGGACTCGAAACGTTCTGAACGATACTTCTATTCGGCTTATTGATTTTGGGTCTGCTATTTTCTCAGACGAGTATCACTCGTCGGTGGTGTCGACTCGGCATTACAGAGCCCCTGAGATCATCCTGGGCATAGGCTGGTCCTTCCCGTGTGATTTGTGGTCCATTGGGTGCATTCTTGTCGAGTTCTGCACAGGCGAGGCCCTGTTTCAGACCCACGATAACCTCGAGCATCTGGCTCTGATGCAAAGGGTGACTGGCAAGAGTTTCCCCAAATCTATGATACGCCAGGCGTCCCGAAACAGCACAGGTGAGCTGTACGTGAACCCTCGGCTCGGATGTATCAGCTACCCAGACGAATCGGTCAAGAAATCGAGCGAAAAGTACGTTTACTCCGTCAAGACGTTTGACCAGTCTGTTCGACACGTTGTATCACCAAACGGGGAGAACAGGGTGTACTGGGATTTTTTTATCGACTTGTTATTTAAGATTTTAGTCTATGACCCTGAACAGCGGATCACAGCCAGAGAAGCTTTGGACCATCCATGGTTCAAGATGACTATAGATGATAACCATTTCCGTCGCTGATTGAGACGCTAAAAAGCAAAGCATAGACTGGTTTGCCCTTTTTCTCACGAACCTGTTAAGGAGAGGTATTTCGCTTTCACTATCATTATTATTATTATTTTATTATTGTTATTGTTATAACTGTTATTTTATTTAATCAAGGAATGTTTGGGTATGGTATTTCCGAATCTCGCGAAGCGAGCGAACCTCCCTGGAAAGGTCCCACCGGAGGTGAGCTAAAACCTCTGGGCAACTAGATTCTAATTTGCAGAAATTCGATTAGCTATAACCATGCATTACAACTTATTACCTAGGAACTTGTGAACCTTCAAGGATTGTCTCATAGCCAGATCGATCATGATTTCTTCTGACCCTCCGGGTATAGCGTAAGCCCGTACCTCTCGGTACAGACGCTCGACCTTTCCTCCCTTTCCACCTCGGGTGTATGCAAGACCTCCGAAAATCTGCGATGCTTCTCTAGCACACAATTCCATGGTCTGAGAACTAAACGCCTTCGCACCCGCAATGTGGCCTCCCAGACGCAACTGGGCCTCCTCATCGGGGAATTTATCAAACTGGAGGAGCAGGTTGTCTAGCCAGTGCTGGAGGGCCTCGATCCGCACCGCCATCTGGCCCAACTTATTACGAATGACATCGTGCTCTACCAACTTCTTGCCAAACGTCTCTCGCTGATGAGCGTGCACGACGGCATCTTCGTACAGAACTCGCGAGAATCGCAGGGCCTGGACAATGATGCCAATTCGCTCGTGGTTGAAATTAGTCATAATCACCCGGAATCCCTTGTTTTCCTCGCCAATGAGGTTCTCCACTGGCACCTTGACGTCTTCGAGAGTGATGTAGGTACTACCAGACACACGCATACCCTGGGTATCGATCTTTCGCAACGAGATTCCGGGCATAGTCCTTTCTAGCAGCAGCATCGAGATTCCATTCATTCCACTGCCTCCTGTTCGCACGGCCACCGTGAAGTAGTCGGACCAAATACCGTTGGTGATCCACTTTTTGGCGCCGTTGACGATGTAGTGTTTCCCATCGGGGGTCTTTTCAGCTGTCGCAGTGAGATTGGCCACATCCGATCCAGCGTCGGGCTCCGTGATGCAGAGACAGATTCTCTTATCTCCACTGAGCAGACCTGGGGCCACTCGACTTCGGACCTCCTCGGTCGCGAATTTAAGTACGGGAGGGATACCAATGGTGTAACCACCCACCAAGTGCCACACCACGCCACCAGATCCCGCTCTGCACAACTCATCGACGATGACAGCTTCGTGGAAAGCGTCTAGTTGCTCCGGTTTGACAGACTTGGCGCAAACAGAAGTGTACTTATGAGGGAACTTCTTGAGACCTGTAATCAAAGACAAGAACCCTGCCTGGCCAAACTTGCGATACAAATCGGGATCAATTTCGCCAGTGGCGTCCCACTCGTCGACATAGGGCTCAACGTTTTTGTCCACCCACTCTCGTATTTCGGCTCGTAACGCAACGTGACTCTCGTTGTAGTACGGCGTGTAGTGGCCCTGGTACCACGAAGGATCTGCGTAAGGAATGTTGTCTCCAAATACCTTGTACGTCACCGCTTTTGTGCTTCCAGTGGGGTTCGGCACCACAGCCGACGATGCCGCCTGGTTGGGTGAGACAACTGTTCCACTGGCAGCGTTGGCAGACAAAGGTCCGATCTTGTACTCGGCGGCAACAGTCTTGAGGATCTTATCCACATTGTGGTACTTCTTGAACTGCTTGGTAGCATCAGTGCCAGCGACTTTGAGCAGCATCTTTCTTCCTCCTGGGTGTTTATCAACAAAGTTTGTCACGTCGTAAACGTTTCCTTGAATGGCAACCCACAGAGATTCTGCCGAGTTGTGTTTTGCAATTTCCTGGTTAGTTGGGTTGTGCCTGGAGCTGGAGTTATCTCTCGGATGTCCAGAAGTAAATCTCCTGCCTTGCCTGGCTGCTCTTTTGACTCGAAAGCTGAATCTTCAAAGTGAAATAAAACATCCGAACTATACGTAACGTCGAGAATGAACATCTGATCCGAGTGATTCGGTGAGGTAGTCTTTGGCTTCTGCATTGTCAGCACCGTTAACCACAGTCACAGGTGGTTAACAGAAGACAAAAATACTCTTGCTACTTACTTCGAGATTTAAATCCTGAGTCATGGCGCCAGCTTCAAATCGAAAAGAAAAATGGAGAAAGAAACAGCTATTTATCTATGCAGGTAATCTCGGCTCGATTATATTGCCGAGGTTCTGAGAGGCGGTTGAGGAGGCATGATGCACGTGATAAAATCCGGGGTAAGAGTTATAAACCGGACGAGTCTGGCAGGGCGAGCTATTATGTACGCGTAAACATATGTAGAATATAAAATGAAGGAGTGAGAAGTAGCAAACCACAGCAAAAAAGCTGTTACTGGTACTAGATACTTTTAGGACACGTTTTTTGTGAGTGTTCCTTTATGTTCTTCGCAACGGCCCCCGATAATAAATCTCCCCGCATGTGCGATGTGAAATATATCAAAAGTGGTGTGATAGTGTACGGCCTGCAATGTGTAAGAAACTTGTCTCAATTTTCAAAGGAGAGTCTGTGCTCTGGATACGGGTAATCAATCTCGCAAGTAACTATTCATACCGAATATCAAATGTCACAACGTATATAGTTAAGTCTACAGAAGAGCAGTATTAGGTGCAACAAAAACCTCAAAGATTCTGCCAGGCAGAACCAACCCTCCTCGGGAGGGGCCACTGGAGGCATATGAATAAACACATGGTAAAAGGCTGATATCTTTTAGGTTCCTCTCAGGGTTTTCACATAAGCATTTCTGCCTTTTTGGCGAATCTCATAAACTCTCTGAAAAAGCACAACCTAATTCCATATCACGTGACTTGCGCGAGCGCATCACAATCTCTCGATAGCAGTAAGCCACGATATATATTTAGTTACACATTTCCCGTTGAGCAGCCAGCACTAATAGATTAATATACCGGGTATCCACTCTCTTTTGCGGTGCTATACTCACGTAAAGCAAATATTGCAACAGGAAACAAGAAAAAAATATGGCCGCAGTAGCATTTGGAACTGTCGTTCAGGACCGAACACAGGAGTTTAAATCATGCGTGGCCTCATTAGCCAAAATCAACGGAGTGCCGCGACCACAGCAGTTCGTCAACGGTGGCGGCGCGGAAAGTAGCTTGGCTGCCAAAAGTCCGCGGAGCGAGTTCTCACTGAGAGCATCCGGGATTGCTCAGGAGATAGGTGAAACGACTGCTATGCTGCAGAGATTGGCTCTACTAGCAAAACGCAAAACACTGTTTGACGACCGGCCCGTGGAAATCACCGAGCTGACCTACGTGATCAAGCAGAAAGTATCCAAGATAAACGAGAGCATAGCAGGTTTACAGAAATTTGTGAAAAACTCTTCCAAGGCCAACGCGTGGGGATCCAAAAAGGGTGAAGCTCAGATCAATGAACACTCGAAAAATGTAGTCGTCTTGCTCCAGGGTCAGCTGACTGAGGTCACTACAGGGTTTGCGAATGTTCTCGAGACCAGAACGAAGAACATCCAGGCTTCAAAGTCCCGGACTGAGCAGTTTATATCGTCTACGTCTTCAGCAGCTGCTGCTCGCGACTCGCCCTCGCACCTGTCGTCTAATTCTCCTTTATACGGGCCAGGTAGGGCTCTGTCCCCTGCCACCGGGTCTGACACTGGCAGTAACTCATCGTACCATGCAAACCCTTATGCTGTGCCAGAGTCAGAGTCTACAAACTCCGGAGACGGGCAAGACTATCTCGCACTGCCTCAGCAGCAGCAAAGTTTAGCATTATTGGAGGAACAGCAAAGCTCGTACTCGAGTCAAAGGAGCCAGGCCGTTGAAGCCATAGAAAGCACTATTCAAGAATTGGGAGGTATATTTGCGCAGCTGGCCCAGATGGTATCGGAGCAAGGGGATACGGTGCAAAGGATTGACGCCAATACGGAGGACATAGCGCTCAACGTGAGTGGGGCGCAGCGTGAACTTGTGAAATATTACGCCAGGATATCCAGTAACCGGTGGCTGCTGATAAAATCGTTTGGCGTTATTATAGTATTTTTCCTTCTATGGGTTTTAGTTAGTTAGTTGGATTGAGCGTGGGACCTGACCAAACCAGCTTAAAGATCACTCTTATTATTAATCATATAGTCGCACAGTTATTTTAAGGTCATCTAATTCATGTACAAAAGTCTTTTCTTTAGCTTCTGTTTTTTCGTTTAGTAGCCCTCTTGCTTACCTCCAACTAGGCCTGTACAAAAGAAGCATTGCTACCCCTTCAAGTCTCTGCGAAGCAGAGCTAGGGGATCTGGGGCTGGCTCCAGCAGGAACTGAACTCGTAATTAGTTTCGTAGTTTATTTACTACTTAACACTAGATTCAACTTCTTACTCATGACCTCTTTCCGCTAACTTTCGTCAGTAACCGCATAAAGAGAAGAAAAACAAACAAATATAACAACAATCACGCGCACAAGCTCTTTATATAGCCATCTCGGCTTGTAGCTTGCGCAACTCCTCCTCTTCATCCTCCTCCTCAGCCTGTTCTTGAACAGTCTGTGGAGCGGTTGGCAACTCATGCACAGGAGCCCGACCAGCATTAACCATCTTAGCATCCAGAGCCTCTTGCTCCAGACCCTCGAGCTCCTCGTTCAACTCATCCTCGTCAACCTCCTGGCCCAACGGTCGCGAAATAGCATCGCTGATCTCCTCACTTAATGCAAACTGGTCCCGGATATCATCCAAGGTAGCGTCTACCTTGTCGATGTTCAACGACCCGTGGATCTGTTTGAGCGCATTGGCACCCTGCGACATGGCCCGCATAGTCTCTCTGTTCAGGTTGGCGTTCTCAATAGTGGCCAGCTGTGTATTCATCGAGTCGATCTGGCCCTGGATCTTGTCCAACTCTCCCTCGTATGCCTTCTTACGCTTGAGAGCAGTTCGGGCCAGGCTCTTATTTGTAGTCACATGTCTGCGTGCCAGCCCTTCCTGTTCATCTATCAGCTTCTGCAGATGCGTTTCCCGTTTATTGAGAGTCTCGAGGTGCGACCTCATGTTGACTATGGTCTTCTGGGCCGTGTCTTTCTGATTCGACGAACTTCCAAACAGATATCCCCACATATTTAAGCTTTTTGATGGCAAGTTGTGCTTCCAGATTACTTCGGTTACTGAACTTATTGGTTTACAAATCGAGTATAGCAGTTGTTGTTCCTTCTTGTGTCCGTCTGATGCTTATAAGATGCTTACAAGTTCCGTGATTTTAGACTCTTTTATGATTATTATAGGTTTGAGCGTTTGTTCTTTATTGTGAAACAAATTTGGATATTAAAGGCAGAATCAGTTGTTGTCCCCAGTTGACACCTGATCGTTGAGCAAGTAGAAAGAAATATATTGTTCCTTCAAACTCTCGATAACCACCCCAGGAACTCTTATCAAATGTATCCTTAAGAAGATAATAACGAGAAAGGTGGTTTGGGGAATGACTTCAAATGGCTGTGGCGGAAAGGGCGGGGGGTTGGATGTTAGGGTTGCCGTCTGCATCTTTTCAACTTCCTATTTCTACAATCGATAGCAGAAGTACGGCAAACAGGACGCCATCGAAGGTAGTTCTAGAAAATCATGACAAGAGCCTTTTTTGATTCTCTTCCTTGTAAGTGAAAATGGTAAAAACTATTCAATGGTTGCCTTCTTTGAACACCTACTAACGAGACCTGGATCCGACACCTACTGAACATGAAATCATCGAGGCCAAACGGGTGATAGCTGATGAGATGCAGCGTTCTATGACGAACGGTCATAAATTACACAAAGATGTGCCAGTGACAGGTAAAAGCTTTTTAACACCTGCGGTTGAGGCAGAGCTGGCGCGAATATCCCGGAAGGAGCCCATGAATGGAGGTATTGATCTAGAGAGGTACTCCAAGCTACACAGCAAAGACAGCAAAGGAGCCAGTATATTGAATGTGGAGCGAGCTGTGGTTGCCCTTGAGTACTCTTCTTCAGCCCAGGAGAACCTGTCACTACTGGGTGAATACGGAAAAAACCAATGGTTGATAAGCAACGATCTATTAGAACAGCAGCTTAAAAAGCTAGAAGAAAGAATACAGGAAGAAAAGAACGAAGTTGACAGGGTCAATGGAGAACGTAAATCCAAGCAGGGAGAATCCGAATCTACCTTGCGTTATTTGGAAGACCGGTGGAGAGACGGCCTAAAGAGAGTACTCGATGTTAATGTAGCCAGTCTTGGATTGGAGTCTGAGGTTAAAAGGTTACGAGGAGAGTAGACAGACAGACAGACAGACTGGTAAAGGGCCGACCAGTCACCAGTATTATTGAGTTACGATTTATGAAGTTATGAAAAAAATATGATATAATTATTGAATTAAATAGTGTCATAAATACGTGGCACACATTTGCTAAGATTGTTCAAATCTCTAACGACCAAGTATGTTCTGGAGTTTCTCCGAAAAAAAATTGATTCGACCCAGGATCGAACTGGGGACGTTCTGCGTGTTAAGCAGATGCCATAACCAACTAGACCATCGAACCAATTGTTAAGAATGAAAGCTTTCATAGCTACTTTCTCTAAGATAGTAGATGAGGCGCGCCGCTTTCTCAGTGGCTCACGACGGTTATCTAGCAATGATGGATATGAACGATAACTTAGTTCTAATTAACTAGCTATTACATTGAACTTAAAATTAGAATACTGGCATCTCCACATCGGACTCAAATTGCCGGGACTCATTTATTTGTTTGACGGCATTGGGTATGGCGAGTATTAGAGTCCTTCTGGGCTGACGTATGGAACCACGGTTTATTATTGTGTTTCTATATGTAATCTATAGGACTTTAAATTTGATTTCAATCTATATTTCTATATGGAATTTAAATTTCATAGAATAGAGTATGATAGATAGATAATTTGAATAGCTGATAGCAGTTGTCAAAACACAACTGCAGCCCTACTTGTTGAGTGGTACATTTCTTATATATAATATATACCTATTACATGTAGGGCTTCAATCAAGATAATCAATACATGTATATATCGCACTTATGATGTCTCTTCATTGCGAGCCTCACCATGCTTCTCTCCAACAGCTTCAGCAAAGTACTCCTTCACTTCCTTATGACGCTGCATTGATGCCTTGACATTGAACCCGCCTGTGAGTAGTTCTTGCACTTCTTCAATTCCTAGCCCGGCAGTCTCTGGGTACAGGAAATAAACGAAAACTTCGCCCAGAGCACAGAGACCGGCATAAAATGCAAAGGTACCTGTCGGCGTGATATTCTCCAGCATAGTTAGGAAAGTAGCAGAAACGACAAGAGATCCGGCCCAGTTAGTTGCAGTAGCAAACGAGGTACCCACTCCCCGCACATTCATAGGAAACATTTCTGATTGCTGCCACGGCACATTGCCAATGCCGGTACCGTAAAATGCAGCAAATATGAGCATTGCAATAATGACTACTACCGACCAACCACTCATGGGCCCAGGGGCCGCAGCTCCTCCATTATTAAACACCGGAGGCAGAAAATGGAAAGCAATAGCGTTCAGCGCTAATCCTAATGACATGCCCCACATTGTATAAAGCAACAGCCGGCGTCGCCCAACTATGTCAATGATGAAGAAGGCAAGAATGGTAAACACAAAGTTAGTCCCCGAAACAATAATGGAAACAGCGGTGGGGTTATTGAATCCGACAGACTGGAACACAGTAGCTGAAAAGTACATTAATGAGTTCCATCCTGAAAACTGCTGAATACCCTGCAGGCCACAAGTAATAACCAGAGCTCTGAAGTTCGAAGGCACAAAATGCAAGTCTCTCAAATTGACTAGGACTCGTTTATGCCACGGCATTCCCTCGTGTAGCTCAATGCGAGCGTAATTCGCAAGCTCTTGAATTTTTTCGTCAAGTTCAAGGTCTGTAGCATTCTGGTAAACTTTGTTGAGAACTGCTCGGGCCTGGTCATACCTGCCGTGTCGCACCAAATATCTAGGTGTCTCGGGCATGAATGCAAACATACACATCTGAGCCACGGCAGGGACCAGAGAAAGTCCGACAATGATTCTCCAACCGTTGTTCACCTTGTTGAGACCCGCACCGATAGCGTATGCCACAAGCTGGCCAAAAGTAATAGCCAAAACATTGAGCACAATGAGCCTTCCTCTAAATCGTGATGGTGCCATTTCCGAGATATATATAGGGGCCACCAATGATGCAAATCCCACACCAAACCCCATGATAAATCGGCCGACAATCATCGTCCACAGAGTGTGAGCACATGTTTGTACTATACCACCGACGATGAATAAGATGTTGGCACCGGTGATGACCCATTTCCTTCCCACCGAATCAGCCAGACTTCCTCCACCCAAAGAAGCGAGGAAGGCACCCAGGGAGGTAGCGGATGTAATGAACTCTTTATCACCAGCAGTCAGAGGTTTACCCAGATCATTGCCCACAACCACGAGAGCACCGGAAATGTATCCCGTGTCGTATCCAAACATGAAACCACAGAAGGAAGTCAAAATAACCAACATGACAACCATTGGTGTCATTCTTCGCACTTCGATGGCTCTGCTGTGCCAGCCTTTTTGGCCCTCTTCCTGGTGTTCCACAGAAGGAGCAGCAGAAGCCGCTGGCGCGATGATATCTTTACTGGCAGTCATTTCAAAGACGAGTCTCTTTTTAAGAAATCACACTCCGAATATATAAATAAAATAATAAATCAAGCAAATGGTCTAATATGATCAAATATGAGAAAAAAATATCAACTTGCTAGGTCATTAGCATGAGATCACACCTCTCTCTCTCTTCGTACCCTTTTTATAAAGCGAATGAATTTATAGGGTACCTCCTCTTAGCTTTTTTTTTTTTGGGCTTTTTTGGACTCAAGTGTTCAGGACGGAGGAACTCAAATTTTTTTTTCCTAAAAGAAACAGCCTCACTTCCGACATCTTAGCTAAATCCCTTCAAAACACCTGTAAACACCGAGGCTTCCCCTCACTTCAAAACGCGAACTAACGACTAAAAAGTGGACGATCCAACGCGGAGTAGCAAGAAACTCTGTTCCATCTCCTGCCCCAGGTTTCGGCCCACTGCACCCGTCTGCTCATTATGTCTATTAAAATGCTACATCTCTCAACCTTACTTACAAACTAGGACCCTGGCATCTCATTTCTATGTGCGGCGCATTTAAGCTCAGCCAATAGCTGGACAGAACCCATCGGCGAAAGTCCATTATATTAAACGGTCATATTACCCTTTTGGGAATGAGGGTAGGGGAGGAAATACCCCCCAACTCATCGCTTCTCAGTGTAATGCACCGTATTGTCGACTTTGCGAAGCATGGCAGCTGCAATTTCAGGAGTGATGTCTCGCTGAGGCATCCCCAGCATTTCGAATCCTACTAGAAACTTTCGCACCGTGGCGGATCGCAGAAGAGGCGGGTAAAAGTGAACATGCAGATGTTCGACCGGAGTAGCTTCTGCTGAGCCTTCTTCGACTTGTCCTTCACTGCCAACAAACGCCTGGTGCAGACCCATTGAATAAGGGAAAGAAGTTTCAAACAGATTATCGTACCGCAGAGCCACTCGGCGGAGAATCTCCGCAAAGTCAGACTGCTGTTGGTCGTTGAGTTGGCGCACATTGCTGATCTTTTGCCTCGACACTACCAAGATCTCAAACGGCCATACTGCCCAAAATGGCACCAGTGCCACAAACGAGTCGTTGATCTCAACGAATCTATCCTGGTTGTTTTCTCGAAGTTTAAGTTCTTTGGCAACGTAGTCCTGGAGAAGTCCGCGACCCCCGTGCTTAGCCTCGTATTCCTTCAGGCTGGCGTGTTCTATGGCAGGCTCCTCGGGGATAATGTTGGTCATCCAGGCCTGGCCGTGTGGGTGAGGGTTCGAGCAGCCCATAGCCTGGCCCTTGTTCTCGAATATCTGGCAGTAGTTGACCTCTTTGTTACTTTGAGCATCCTTGTACACACTCTTCCATGCATCAATGACTGCAATAACTTCGTCCTGCGACATTTGCGCCAGAGTCAGGTCGTGTCGGGGGCTGAAACAGATGACCACGCATTTCCCCGTCGCCTGTTCGGCTCGGAAAAGTTCGTCTTGTGGCTCCTCTGATCCTGCTGCAGACGGTTCTAAGTGTAATTCAGACTCTGGCTTGACAGCTGCAAAGTCATTCACAAACACGAAAGTTTGCTCGTATTTCGGGTTCGTTTCACCGTTGGCCCGAGTGTTTCCGGGACAGAGGTAGCATTTTTCGTCGTACGCTGGCCTCTTTTCGATCTGGGCCTTTTCCTGCTGACCCTGCCATGGCCGTTGGGTTCTATGAGGAGAACACAGAACCCAAGATTTACGCAGTGGATTATATCGCTGGTGGGGTTGAGTCAAGTCCATGTGTGTCACTAGTATCCAAAATTATAGAAAATCCAAAATCTAAGAAAACTGCAATGGGGGAGCTAACAATTGGATTTATCAGAATGGTTTTTGGGAAAATCACTCGTCAATCTTGAAAGTTTTAAGCTTTGAATGTATTTCGAGGGCCTTCCTTACTGATTTACACTTTAAATACGCTCAGGCACATGTGCAGCAATTACCCTGCTTGGTTTTCACACCCTGCAAATGTATTAAAAAAAACACCTAACGTTAAAAAGAGAAGCGGACTAACCGAAAATTTTTCCGGGGGTAAGGGGTTCACTTTTCCCCGAAAGAGGCGGAAAGAGTAGCCCGCACACGTAGAGCGCGTATAAAGCGCACGCATGAATGCGAACTCACAGATATAATGTCGTCGATTTCTTAATGTTTAAACTGATCCTCAGTGACACCAGCGCCCATAGCAGCAGTAGAAGTAACTCCTCCTGTAATAGTCTTTAAGATATTGTCAATATACTCGGCACCAGACCACTTCTGGTGCTTGACAACGTCAACGCCGGTCTCAATCTCGGGTGCCTGAACATTCTGTCCGTACGCTTGCATGCCGATCTCACTGTAGGCCTTGGCAAACGAGTGGGACGCCAGAGCATTAGTATGTAGACCTGCCAACGTAATAAATTGCCAGACGTATCCCAGCTTAGACAGTCGCTCAATGTAAGTTCGCTGCTCGGCAACAGACATGGCCGTGTTCCAGTTGAAAGATGGCGAAAGGTTGTAGGCAAGCCATTTGCGTGGATAAGCAGCTTTAACTCCCTCAGCAAACTCTTTGGCCTGATTGTAGTCGGGAAGCTTCGACTCCATCCAGATCAGGTCAGCATACGGAGCGTACGCTCGGCCTCGGTTAACAGCACATTGGGTACCTCCCTTGTACTTGTAGTAGCCCTCTCTGACCCGACTGGCCTCCCAATCGAAAAAGACGTCTTTTCCTAGTAGCTTCTTAGCAATAGCGCGTGCCTGTCGGTTCGAGGTGCCAGTGAGAGGCCCCACTTGCGAGTTAAACTGATCAATCAGCTGCTTCTTGTTGGAATAGTTGCCCTTGTTGATCTCATCGACAACAGCTTCACTGAACAATTTCAGACCGGCAGATGCAACCCAGTCGTCTTCGATCTTCTGGAGTGCCGCGCCATAGACTCCTTGTTCCTCTGCCTCGGTCATTACCTCGGACAATGGACGCACATCCGGGTTCGTTACTCCGACAACAAAGTAATGGTCTCTGTGGTCAATGGTCGACGTGATGAGGGTAGCAGCTTCGGAGTCGGTTCGAGCAATCGCCAGAAGGTTGCTGCCAAAGATATCAGCAGCAGCGCGAATCGCGACAAGTCGATTAATGTGTTCCTGCACGGGGACAAGCACTTTTCCGGCCATGTGTCCGCATTTTTTGGTACCCGGTGCCTGATCTTCAATGTGGATTCCTGCAGCACCTCGCTCAATGAACATCTTGGTGAGTTTGACAATGGCAGACAGACCGCCGTGTCCAGTGTCAGCGTCAGCAATAATGGGTCTCAGGTAGTCAACGTACTGCAACTTGGCTCGCTCTCTGGGAGGCACAGAAAGTCGATCTTCACGCTGTTTTCGGTCGTGGAACAACTGTGCAAACCACAGATGTTCGACTTTGTTTGGCACTGTGTCCATAGGATAGTCAGCCAAATCAGGCGAGGGTTCGTTCGAGGTTGAGGCTGTGGAAGAAGACTGCCATCCGGACACGTACACTGTGTCGAGGTATTTAGCCATTTGTGTCACCTGAACCGGATCGAGGGCTCCGTAGGTGAAGGAAGCGGTCTTGTTTTGGTCATGTTCCTGGAGCAACTTGAACAGCTTGTCTGCCTGTTGACTGGAAGCATGAGGGACTTTGATTGTGCCTCTTTTGCTAGCGATCTCCTCGGCAGGATAGATTCTTTTGGTTTGGCTCCAACGGGGTTCGCTCCACCAGGCTTTCAACTCCTGGACTTCAGTCTGGAACGCCTGTTCTTCCGCTTTTATGTCGACAGTAGGCATGATGTTGGAAGTAAAAGACTTGTACTGTGTAATTGTGAAAAGCAGTCAGTCAGTCAGTCAGATGAAGCTTTTTAACAAAAAATTCCAAATGAAATTTTGCTCTTGTTCAACTGAAAAAAAAAAGTGGGGAGAACTTGCAATATTTATAGGAAACAATGACTCTCCTACTAGTTCCCCATATATACTATAACTCCCTTGACTCAAAGTAAACTCTAGCATGTCTATCCCATGTCTCCGAGGCTTAACTTGACCCGAGGATCGCGCAGAATCTGGGGCAAAGCCGAGTCGGAGATATCACGTGTTATGCATGATAAGGCGGAGAGAAATGTGATTTTTTTGATGCCGAGGTTGGTGAGAAAGAAGCCGGGGCTAGGAGAAGGTGGAAAGCAGCAGAGCTACAAATGATATAAATGGTAGCAGACAGATTCTACGAGGGAAGGAAATAAAAGCAGAAAGTAAAGATATAGTGGTGTGATGAATGTGATGCTAGGCTATTTTTTTCACTTTTTCACCATGGCTGGAATAAGCAGCACTTTCAAACTTAGTCTACTGGATCTTGGTACTGCACGATAATTGTCGGAAGGGAGGTCCTAATTATTCTCGGCTCTGTGGATGTGGTTCGGGAGAGCTCCGGGCATGTGGAGTGCATATTAAAGAGTCACAACGAAGAGATCAGATCAGGAGAGTAGTTAGTTAAGAAGTAGAACATATAGTTAGTTAGTTGGCTGTAGTCTTCTGGTCCTTGGTTGTAGGTTGACCAATGGTATACAGCTAGTTGCACGCAGAGCACTCAATGTTGTGGACTTAACTATGACGGTCAGTAAGGTAACTAACTAATACTATCTTACTAACTATTTAAGTTTCGGTTCCTAGTATGTATAAGTATTAGTTACCATCAGTTGATGCGAGAGATATCGATGCTAGAACTTGAATATAATGCCGTTTTCGGCCGATGGATATTGCATACAACGTGCAATGGAAGACCTGTGAAAACGGTACAGTTTCTGCGAAGCAGAACCAAACCTCCCCGGTAGGGGCCGCCGGAGGCATGTCCACGTTGTTGGTACTGCAACGCCAGGCAAATTGAGTCGAACAAAGCAAAACTAGCAGAGGAGTAGAATGACTGTGGAGCTGGCCTCCGGCCGGGCCACTCCGTGGAGGCAAGTCCCGCTTCGCGGGAATCGACAGGTCTGTGCAGCAATTGTTTAAACATTAGCTATACTTGAACAAACACTGAGCTGCACAAAAGAACTATGTGTTTGGTATACCATAACATCCGTTTTTGCCACCCTATATAGGGAAGTGCCTTGGAGACTCCTTTACCTCTCCTGAATGTCTACCTCGAATCAGATCTATCATCATCGTCGTTACGTAGAACCTCAATGTCCGTGCTCTGCTCCCAGCGTATTTATCCGTGCCTGCGTACATTTGGGTCCGGCATTAGTTATTAATAAGCTAACGACCACGACAAAAAAAACTATTGCGTCATCGTCGTCTTAACCTATTTCTCAGACCGGGTTGAGGCTTTCGCGAACAGACACCGTAAAGTGCTGTTGCTTTGTAGATATTAGCTGTTGTATATCGCGCACAGTAGACGTTTATTTATTCCGTCGTCAGCGGCGTGAATTTGGCACTGTATCTCACATTTTCTCCTTGGTAAGTACGTCACTAGCTTTTATAAGGTTTTCCAGTACGATGGAGCTGTGATGTCATCGGTCGAAGGATATGATGAACATGGTCAAGCGTGACATTTTAAGTACGGCGTAGTGCATTCAACGCGTGAAAGGGCGAAATCAGTGTATCAGCTATTAGTTCGCTGGAAATTACAGGGATTGGTGCTCGCCACCGATGGGGCCGCTCCAGGGGGGAGTTGTTCGCTTTGCGAAATAGCTTCCGGAAGCAACCTGTCGGAATTTTGTTGCTTCCCGAGCAGAAAAATATTTTATCGCGATGGTCAAGCATCGGCGTGAATAATGGTGATGCGTTCATCGTGGTTCTATTCATGATATGCTCCATTTGTGTGAATTGATCTTGGATATTATACCAATGATTTCCCCTGAAATGTTTTCGAGAGCGTTCTGCTTATTGAGTGAATGGAATCTAACTAGCTTATCTTCGAGTCCAGTTTGGAACTTCCGTGCTATATTAATACGTCCTAAAAACTGATCTTCCGAAGTGCCTGCTCCTGTCGTATCATGGAAGGTAACGGTAGTAGTCCGAGTTTGGCCAAAAAACTGTCAGTTTCAGAAGCATCATCTGCGTCTACGACTGCAAGATCGAATTTTGATCTAGAACCTAATCCATTCGAGCAGTCATTTGCTTCTAAAGCACATAGCGGGAGTGCTAGCCCTGGTAATTTGCCAACCTCTATTTCTGTTGCCGATGGATCTTTGCAACAGACCATAGCTACACCCGGTGGCAGAAGACATGTTCTTCCTCCGGTTGCGCAGTTGGCTTCTCCTTCAGGTATGTTAACCAACCCAACAACTCCTGGAGCCTCGTGGGCAAGTAGTCTTAGGGCTGGTCCTTTATCTCCGGCTATGCTCGCTGGGCCGAAAGGTGGTGTCGTTGGTTCGACTCCAAATGGCACTTTAGTACCGGTAACTACCGCTAATTATTCACTGAGGGCAACACTTCCGGCTACAGAATCAGGTATTCGTACTGGTCTTACACCTGGCCTAACTCCCGGAGGTAGTGGAACTATGTTTCCCACTCCAGGTCCTGCAACTGCAGCCCTGTTAGGACTGAACGGTGACCCATTGATTCCTACGTCAGGAATTCTGGGGTCATCAGCACCCACGATTCACGGCATTGGAGTTTCTTCTACAGCTGGTCCAAAAGACCAATCGATACCTGCAACTTTTGGTCCCACGCATCCTGATCTTCTGGCGACGCAGTCTCAGGGCCAGCAGCAGCAATCCCAAGCCCAAGTTCAGGCGCAGGTGCAGGCCCAAGTGCAAGCCCAAGTGCAAGCACACGCTCAAGCACAAGCTAATGCTCAAGCAAACGCTCAAGCAAACGCTCAAGCACAAGCACACGCTCAAGCAAACGCTCAAGCACAAGCACACGCTCAAGCACACGCTCAAGCACAAGCACAAGCACAAGCTCAAGCACAAGCTCAAGCACAAGCTCAACAAGCACAGTCTCAGGCACAAGCACACGCACAAGCTCAGTTCGAATCGCAGCTGCAGCCCCAGTTAGCTCCACAAATGCAACAGCAGCAGCCTCCTCAGGACATTTTTCAACAACCTTCTCAAGACCGAAAGCGTCAGGATAGTGGACAGCAGCAAGACCGTCGCCTAGCAGCTGCTTCTAATACTGGGAATGGTAAACCAGCGGCTAGTGGAGTATACAGTACCAAGAATGGAGAAGAACCCCCAGCTAAAAAGGCAAAATCAGCAGCTGCTCCCAAAAGCAAGGTCCTCAGAAAAGCAGCAAAAAGTAGAAATAAGGAGGTGGTAAAGCAAGAGCCAGCAGAACTTGATAATGCTCACGAAGACGATTACGAAGGAGAGTCGTCGGGAGGTGATTCTGACGCTGATGAAGATTCCAAATCAAAAAACTCCGCCGGTCGCAGCAAGTCAAAATTGACGGAAGAAGAGAAACGAAAGTCATTTTTGGAAAGAAACAGAATCGCAGCATTGAAATGTCGACAGCGAAAGAAGCAATGGCTGTCCAATTTACAGGCAAAAGTAGATTACTTCAGCGTCGAAAATGACGCGCTGAATAAGGAGGTTGTTGAGTTACGAGCGCAGGTGGCTAACCTCAAGTCTCTATTAATGGCAACCTCGTCTGCGGGTAAAGATGCCGTTGTGCCTGGACAACAGGTCGCTCTTCACCTTCAGTCGGTTCCACAGGCCGATGGTACCACAACTGGCCAACTACAGGCCGTGCAATTGGGCGGGGTTGAGCAGATGGGACCCCCGGAATATGCCACTATGGCTGGTGTTCCTCAACCTATCCGAGCTATAGTGCCAGTTGTGCAAAATCGAACGACGGTAGCTGGGGGTCAGGTCGTGGCGGGTCCACAGCAGCTCTCTGATTCGTCAGTGGGCCAGCAAAATAATGTCACAACGTTGGACCAAACTGCGCAAAAGTCCTACCGACCTGTATGGCCGGCAATGGCTCAATAACTATATGCATCCCTCGTTACTTTTTTACGCGACGTGCGATTTATTTTTGCATTTATTTTAACGTAGCTATATGGGCCAAAAACTTTATTTATTGCATCTATGTAGTATACTTTACATGAAAAGGATGATTCATTGATTCAACTAAGTTCATTCTTCGAAGAAGGAGAGCATCAACAGGAAGGGGTCGCTGGGGTAGAGTATCTCCCCGGTGTACTTGTTTCCGGACAATTTTTATTCTAAAAGTGTGGAAGAACGATTTTTTTTCGTCAATAATAATTGTTACGAGGTGCTCGCCAGATTGATTTTTACCTGTCGCGACAATAAAGTTCCTTCCCTGACACACCGCACATTAACATGGAAAAACATGACCAAAATTCGGATTCTGATATTGGTCCTGTGCCAGATAGGAAACCCATAAAGAAGAGAAAACTGAAACATGAAAAACTCCTGCTTCAGTCATTGCCCGATTACCCCCGGTATACTCGCTCGTATCGTCACAAGGATGAGCTGACTTCGATCAGTGTCGGACCTAATGATTCAGGGGTCGTGGTGACAGGCTCAAACGATGGTTATATCAAGTTCTGGAAGTGTATTTCCGGAGGAGATGTTGAGTTTATCAAACAATTTATGGTGTACGATCGGAAACCAGTTTTGGATCTGGTGTTCAGCACAGACGGACGGGTTCTGGCAACCATTTCTCAAGATCCAACAGCCAAGATATTTGATGTCAAAAACTTTGATATGATTGGCGTACTTCAGTTCAAGTTTGTTCCTCGGACAGCCTGTTTTGCAAGGCATTGGTCTACCAGAGATCCTATTTTAGTGGTTGCTGATAGTCAGACTCCAAACATATACATCTTTGATCCCAACGGAGACAGCAATGACCCGATCATGACTGTTTCGTCTTTGCACAAGGCAACAGTTGACATACTAGTATACAACAAGCAGTGGAATTGTATTGTATCAAGTGATTCTTTGGGCATGATAGAATACTGGGAAGTGCAAGAAGAAGGAACTAAGAAGCCTGACGGGGTATTTGAGATGAAAAGCTCGACTAACCTGTACGATTATCGAAAGGCGAAAACGGTGCCCCGCTCTATCTGCATCTCGAATGATGGAACAAAATTTGCAGTTGGATCTTCAGACTACAAGATTGCCATATTCGAGTTTTACTCGGGCAAAAAGATTCGCGAATATGATGAGAGTGTTGGGGCAGCCGAAGAAATGCACCGGTTTGGCACCAGTCTTTACAAGCCCGATGATGTGGAGTTTGCCAGACGTATTGGAGTGGAAAGGGTGTTCGAGGCTCAAGTGTATCCTCAGCAGACACAGAATGTAATTTTTGATCAGTCGGGAAACTTTGTTTTGTTTCCGACGATGATAGGGATCAAGCTCATCAATATCATAACCAACAGTACTGCAGTCCTATTTGGAGCTGAGGAGAACCTGCGTTTTGTGTATCTTTCTCTCTACCAGGGAGTCCCTGATAAGAAAGGAGTCCTGACTATGGAAATGGCTGCTGCGGACAACGAACTAATATCCAGGTCGTTGATACCGCACCCCATACTTTTCGCAACTGCAGTGGGCAAAAATAGATTTTATTTATTCACGCGGCATGAAGGCGAGTTTGCCGCTATCCGGTCGTCTCGAGACGCTTTTAACGATGAGATGACCAACACCAAGGTTGTGAGAGAAGCGACCACCAAAAGACCCCGTGAACTGCGGTCAAAAGTAACTTTACATACATCGCTGGGCGATATAACCATCAAGCTGTTCGGCGAGTACGCTCCTTTGGCCGTGGAGAATTTCACTACCCACTGTGAAAATGGCTATTACGACAATTTAATCTTTCATCGAATTATAAAAAAGTTTATGATCCAGGGTGGAGATCCTAAAGGTGATGGTACAGGAGGCCAGAGCATATGGGGGAAGAACTTTGAAGATGAGTTCACTCCCCATTTGCGACACGATGTGCCATTTACTGTGAGTATGGCCAATGCGGGCAAAAATACAAACGGGTCGCAGTTTTTTATCACAACGGAGAAGACTCCATGGCTGGATGACAAACATACTATATTTGGTAGAGTCGTCTCAGGAATGGAAGTGGTCAAGGCAATAGAGGCACTGAAGACTGATAAGGAAGATATGCCTCGTGAACCCGTAAGCATTATTTCTACTAAAGTGGAGTGAATGGTGTGGTTCTCGCCTCCGGCGGGACCACTCCGGGGAGGTTACTTCAGCTTCGCAGAAAAATATGGGGTGTATAACAGTACTTGCTAGTAATCATTTGAGTAACTGTTTTGGATTGTAGTCCTGTTTTGTCGCTGGGAACTTCCAAACAAATCAAAAAAAAAATGCATTCATTTACTTTGTCCATAACCAAGAACGCAGTACTGGTTCGTTGTAAGGTATGCCAAGCAACTTCAGGTATCTTATCCTGATAGAATTGTAATCTCATACAAATTGGGGCAAATGTCTATGATTATTTATAGCTACGTATATACATAGCCTGCTTGCACTACTGTTTGAATTTTTCATTTGGTTGATATTTCCAGGTAAACAATTTGCGGTGTGCTCTGGTCTATAAATGTATCGCGTTTTAACAAATATTTTTTTTACCAGATGTTAGCTATTTAGTCCTACCCCAGATTTGTGTAGTTAATGCGTATTATATATGCGCAGCAATTTGACCATCACCACTTTCAACCTAAACTAGATCAACATTTGTATACAACTACTTTGCTCTATATCCGCAAAACCACAATAAAACCTATAGACATGCGAAATGATAGAGAGATTCTAATACGCTCATAAATTATAGCATCAAAGAAAATGAGTTCCATATCGAGATCTCGAACACATAGCGGATTAACTGCTCCACGCCGAACTGGAGAACGGGTCTTTGAGAATAGCAATGAGGGCGGCGGTGCGGAAGGCACGTTTGACTATCTCGTAGAGAACCAGCGGGGGTTCATCATGTTGGGATTCCCTTATTTTTCACAAAACTCGCTGTTTCCTTGGGACCCGTCCGGCTGGACTACTATAAAAGGTCATTCCAGCCCAGGCATATCAGAGCATTTGCTACCCAGCTTAAGCTGGCGATGGGTGTGGAAACGGTGGTATGTAGACATGTCCGGGGACGTTGACGACCAAGGGTGGGTGTATTCCTGGAGATTTGGCGGCAAAGTTTGGCATGGATCGCATATCTGGTTCAGATCTTTTGTCAGGAAGAGAGTTTGGAAGAGGCTGCGCGAAAAGATCGGAGATGAAGAAGAGGAGGAGATGAGAGAAGTAGTTAGTCATATCCCGACCCATTTAGACGTGTTTGGACCCTCGTATCGAGAAGAGGATGGCGCATTTGCATTGTCTCCTGATGAGGTACAACAGTCTGAGTTGTCTTCCCAGGATCAGATCCACTCTAGTCCGGTGAACCCGGTTCATTTCAAGCCAACCCGAGTGGAAGGAAGCCCGTTTAATTCACATACCAGCCTAGGGCTAGCAAACTCGAAGCCAACATCCTCTATGCGAGAAATACACTCGGTGGAAGAGTTGGTGGATCAGTTACAGCGATGTCGTATAGACCGAGAGAGAATACAGCTCTTTGAGAAGCTTGCCAAAGAGGCCTCTAAAGATACACTAGAGCAAATAAAGCCCGGAATAGCAGATATCCTGGACGTATTTGAGTTTCCAGACTCGCAAAGGCATCTTATTACGCATATACAGGGCATCCTTGATTCTTGCGAGTCGGACACTCGGAAAGCTCGACTGACCGATTTGATAGGAGCCATTAAAGACTACACCAGTCGTACTTCTTACTTCAGCGAAGAAGGGCCGGGTGGCCATGATCACAGATCACAGCATACCCAACCTGAAAAGCTCAAAGGAAAGCAGATACAGCGATAAAAGAAGGCACTGCAAAAGAAAAACATAACGTTTTGATAGGATAAATAATAATATAACTACATGCATTTATTCATACATTATCGGGCTTCAAATTGAACTTGTTAGCAAACTAATCTGTCTCCCTATCGTACAACTGCCTCGCTTCACCTTACCCATTCTTCTTGTCCGTTCTTTGTACAGTACTCGGTGACCACACTCTTTGCATCGCACAGGATCACCTTTATTCAGAGTCACTTTAGAGGCACAGTTGGCGCAAATGTACTTCACTCCGTAGTTCTTGTAAACATTCAAGCCAGCAGCTGCTGCACTCATACTACTGGCCGAAGTAGAAGGTACAAATGACTCTTTATTCATATTAGCCGGTGTTGTGAATTAAATAAGTCTTCAAAAATATATAAAACTTGATATGTTGTGTGGTGTGAAACTATATTTTATTTGGTTTTGTAATTTCGGTGATGCTGAAAAATTTACGAAAGTGGGAGACTCGCGCATGTATTTAAGTATATGTTCCTCCTCTCAGTTACACTACAGTAGACGGTGAAAGATCACAAATGGGTCGTTGATGTTTGGTTTGAGAGCTGGTAGAAATGGGATCCAGGCAGTTGGGGGTGTATGGTTGAGGACGAGCAGAATAAAAAGGCCGTTAGGATATTGTTTTACTGGCTCATATTCTACTACAGAGTTAGAGCCTCCAAAACGGGGAGAACAGGATAGGAGTTATAGTCAACCGAGTGCTCATTCCAATGATCCAGTAGTAGATGACCTGCCTACTCAGACAGAGCAGAATCCCTTTGCGGTTGTAGATGTGCTCGGAATGAGTGAGAAAGAGCTTCTCGGCATTCCGAAATTCTTTTCTCGTCAGATGGATGAGATGCTGAAGGAAAAGGGAATAGTGCCAATTTTCCGCAGAGAGCAACAGGAGTCGTCTGTCGATACTGTGGATGCTGAGAAGCTTGATGCTAGGTTAAGCCTTATTACAGCACTCTTGGCTAATAACACTAATACAGAGAATCTGTCGCCAGATCCTGAATTAAGTCTGGTGGAACGTGAGTTCAGCAGAAAGTACAGCAGCCGTAGAATACTTCCTGAAAAACCTCCTACATGGACCAAGGACTCGCTCCTCCAATACATTCGGCTGCTTGGCAGTAGTGGAACTAGCAACTCAAACAAATATAGCCATCTGCATATCACGGCTATTATGGTGGACTTGCTTCGAATTAACAACACAGAGACCACTCTCTCTCATACTGTTGCAGCATATAATCATGCTATTTCTTTTTGTGCACGAAACAAGAATTTCAGGGCGTGCCGGCAGCTGTTTGCCTGGATGCTTAATGGAACAACCAGGCCAGACGTCACCACGTTTAACCTGATGCTAATAGGTAGCAGGCTAGTTCTTAACATTAATGGTCGCACCTCGACTATATACCATTTGTTGCGACGGATGGAAATGGAGGGCATCAAGGCCAACGCAGAGACATGGAGCATCATCTTGACGTCTATTGCAAGTAGTCAGCAGGCCAGGTATCTGTTTGAGATGCGCAGGGCTGGAATAACGATGACACGTGAAGCAGCCACCTCATTGCTGAAATCTATCGTCCAAGTTCACGGTCTTAAAGTTGGCATGGGTATGTGTGAGATTTCAACTCTTTTTAAACTAGAGATGGAGCATGTCAACATTTTATTGTATGCTCTGTTGAGACAAAAGACGCATTCATCTATTTATCAGGCTTGGGCCTTTCTCTTGTACTGCGAGAAGAAATTTGGTGTCAAGCCGAAATGGGCAACTATGAACCTGTTTCTAGACTCCTTCGCAGTACAGGGTCGGTTGGATTGGTGTCTTGGTGTGTGTGGAGCCTTTCGAAATCGATGGGGTATCAATCTTAACAGAAAGAGCTATACGATCCTCCTGAAAGCCATTCACTATGTACCGTATGATCGGACCAAATTGAAAGGTGCTGAAATTATATACAACATGGGTACGAATTATAGCGGCTTTAAAACGTTTGACACATATGATCTGAGATATATTATTGGAAGGCTGAAAAGAGAGGCGGAAGCGCACGGGGATGAGTTGAAGTTGGAAAGCATACCAGACAAGGGAAAACGCAAGCATTGGGTCAATATTCAAAACTCATTCAGCTGGAGCGAGATCCCTGTGCTCTATTACGAGGAGGAGAAACACCAGAGAGTCTTAAGTTATTTCCTGGGATACCAAGCCATGAAGAAGCTTGGCCAGGTGAATCAAGACATAAAAGAAGTGGATAAATCGGTGCAGAGAGATGATACTACTACTGCATTAAACATCAATAGTGAAGACATGGAGCTAAAGGAGGAGGCTTTTAATGAGGGGACAACGACAGACCAACCCAGTACGCCGCCAAAAGTGGTAGAGGGAGAGGCTCTCAGAAGAAGTATTTTGACTCACGGGTATTTAGACAGCCTCGAAAAGCTGTGGTGACCGCAATGACGAAGACCTACCCAGAGTTATTGGAAGCTCAAACATAATAATTTATAAACTTGTAAATAGTAATGGCATATACCCTGGTATGATGGGTTATTTTAAAAGAGAAACTGGATTTTTCAAGTTTATCATTATCATTCTATCCTCTAAGCATGTTTTCAGAGCCCAGAGGTTATTTTGAGCTTTCAGTTGTCTTTGATATCTATTGAACGTGTAAAAATGTGCATTACAAGCTCCTACAAATTTAAAGTCAATTCAAGTAGCGTCAACAGTGCCGACTCACAGCCGTTGGGTGTATGACCGGGCCAGATATCTTTCTACTTAACGGAAGTGCCTTCCTCCGACAAGTAGCGTATGACGCTCGATCAACTAACTCCTCAGCTTCCAAAACTCTTGGCAACTTCACTCTGTAGTTCCCTCTCGCTGTTCAATTCGCTTGTAGTCTGCACACTTCTCAGGTCTCCGATGATATCTCTTGTCTTGCCAAAGTATACTTCGTTCAAAATATTCCTGAGCTTCGACTCAATGTCTTCTACAAGCCCTCCAATATTGGCAATGTGGGATGCTGCGTCTTCCACAGGCAAGACTTTGTCCGTCTGCCTAGTCAGATTCCCGCTCAAGTTTACCAAGCGAGATGGATCTTGTATATCCAGTATCACTGTACTGGTGACTCGGTAATTTGCAGAACGACGACCTTGAGACTCGACTTCAAACACGTGAATGCTGTCCCAGACGCTTTTATCCGTCTGCTTCTTGAGCAACGCGACCCCGGCAAAATCTCCGTTATCCTGGTCCCAGAGGTACACACTTGAAATCCCACCTTCGTAATACAAGTCTCGATATATATCAAACGAGTCGTTAGCCAAAACCTCAAGCTTCCTCAAGTCAGCGCTGGGCACGGGTGCATCTGTCACGGCAGGTTCGTATTCACCGCTCCAAGGGCTTCTGTAACTATCGCCATCTCGATTGTAGTCGCATGTCAAATATTTTTTGCTCGTCTTTTTGCACACCTTGACTCCCAGTGGCTGGTCTACCGAAGCTAACAGATCTTCTGCCAAAGAGGGGCTCAGCTTACATAGAGCTTGAAGGTTCTGGCTCACATCTTTGGGGTCCAGGCGGCGCAGTAGGTCGAGAGAAGCATCAAATGGGTCCTTGTTAGTGAAATTGCGCTACCAGGGGTGACCAATGCTGACAACATACCATTGCTCGAGGGAATATAACGGTTTGTGCAGTTGACTTAGTCTCTTAGGGATGTTGACCGGCTTTTTTGTTGTTAATCATTTATTGTCTTATATAAGCCGTAGCCGTGCAAAATCAGTCTTAGGCAGCAGATCTGGTGGTTTGCTCAAGGGAGGTGCTTGGTTGCGGGGTAGAACAGATAAAAAACGTACGACTTTAAGTTCAGAATCCGTGCGAGTATTCTAGCTAACTTGATCTGGGTGGCCTGGATGCGATCTCGAGCAATGTGCGACCAAAGGCAAAATTGAGTGATTAAGGTATATACATGTTCCTTGCTGTTTTCCTCGGTTATTTGCATAAAATTGTCTGCTACAACACCCCACACTTCTTTCGCTCTCGTATTCCTCCCACTCTTCGCCAAAAACACATCCGAGTCTCATCCTCAACTATCTACAGTGATAAACATCTCTATAATGAAATGGACTTGGGCACTTGGGGTCCAAGCCCTCTTAATAATTGCGTCCAATGCTCAGTACACTCCAGTTCATGAGGCTGGTAGGTGTGCCATATACGGAAACGTAAGTGTTGCTTCTCTCTCCCGTTTGCTACGTTCTTCTTCCCCTGATCGTTTTATGTTCAACCTTGCTAACAAAAATAGTGCGGGAAACAGTCGTTGTTCGGATCACAACTACCGTGTCCAAACAATGTTGAAGCCGTGGAGCCAGACGACGAAACACGAAAAGCGGTACTGGAAGTGTGTGGAGAACTCTATGCGGAAGGTCCGCTCTGCTGTGACTTGAATCAAGTCCAAGATCTGAAAAGCAATCTGAAAAAGGCTGAGAATCTTATTGCATCCTGTCCGGCCTGTAAAGAGAACTTTTTCCAGTTCTTCTGCGCATTTACATGTTCTCCTGACCAGTCTCAGTTTGTTAACGTCACAGAGACGGCAAAATCGATGTCTGGTGAGACTATTACTACCGAATTGGAACAGTATGTTGATCCTAGTATGGCCTCGAAATTCTTTGATTCGTGCAAAGAGGTGCAGTTCAGCGCCACCAATGGCAGGGCCATGGACTTGATTGGTGGCGGAGCTAAGAATTATAAGGAGTTTCTCAAGTTCCTAGGGGATAAAAAGCCCTTACTGGGGGGCTCGCCCTTTCAGATAAACTTCCCGTGGGACGGTGACGAGGAGAACCACGTTGGTGAGGAGGGCAACGTAGTACGACGGAATGGCACTGCGCTATCATGCTCTGACCCGGACTACAAATGTGCGTGTTCTGATTGCTCTGCCTCATGCCCTGAGCTTGATCCTCTAGCTTCTCCCGAGGGTTGCTCAGTAGGCGCAATTCCTTGCTTGTCGTTTGGCATTCTTGTGGGTTACGCCTCGGCTCTAGTTCTTTTCGTACTGATCTATTCTGTTGTGGTAATCTACCGTACTAGACGCCTAGGTACAGTGCGACTACTGGAGGATGATGATGAGGAAGAAGAAGACGACGATTCTTGGGGCCAACAGCAGGGATTTCGTCGTCGTTTTTTCCGAGATTCGAATCGTTTGAGCGGTCCCTATCCTCTGAACACCGCCCTGCAGCGTTATTTTTCTGCCCTCGGTTTGAGCTGTGCTAAGTACCCTGGAAGAGTATTCTTCACCACCTTTCTGCTAGTGTTGATATCCGCTTTTGGAATGTTTCGATTCACCTTAGAGGTGAATCCTGTGCGATTGTGGGTTAGCCCGAGCTCAGTAGAGTTCCATCAAAAACAGTTTTTCGATGATAACTTTGGTCCTTTCTATCGTGCCCAGCAAGTTTACTTGGTAAACGATACAGGCCCCGTTCTTAGCAGCTACGAGACTTTGCAGTGGTGGTTTGATGTGGAGAAACGAGTCAATGAGCTACAGACTGATAAAGGTATCACCTTTGAGAGTATCTGCTTGAAACCTACAGACGAGGCTTGTGTAATCCAATCGATGACTCAATATTTTGGCGGCGACATTAACCGGCTTCCTGAGAAAGGCTGGCAGTCGAGGATTCAATCTTGTGCATCTTCTCCTGTCAGCTGCCTACCCCCCTTTCAGCAGCCTCTGAATAAAGAAATGGTGTTTGGCGGGTATGGTGGTGAGGACGTCTTGACCTCCAAAGCTTTAGTAATTTCATGGGTGGTTGTGAATACTGAGGCAGAAACTGAAGAAGCTCGGCAGGCCATCGAATGGGAAACTTTGCTTGAGCAACTGTTGCTGGAAGCTCAAGAGGAGGCTGCTTCTCGAGGTTTGCGAATTAGCTTTAGCACGGAGATGTCTCTCGAGAAAGAACTCAACAAGTCTAGCAACACGGATGCTAAAATAGTTGCTATTTCCTACATTTGCATGTTCCTATACGCTTCGATTGCCCTCGGTGGAGTTATCCCGGGAATTTCGCGAATGTCGCTAATTCGAACAAAGTTCTCATTGGGACTTTTTGGCATTTTTGTTGTTTTGCTCAGCGTTTTGGTCTCAGTTGGGTTCTTTTCGTTTTTCCATGTCAGTGCAACATTGATTATCGCCGAAGTGATCCCATTTTTGATCCTCGCCGTTGGCGTAGATAACATATTCCTGTTGACCCACGAACTAGAAAATGTGAATATTGCTTATCCTAATGACTCTGTTGAAGAGCGAGTCGCACGCGCAGTGGGCCATATTGGCCCTAGTATATTGCTATCTTCGATCTGCGAAACGATAACTTTTGCTCTAGGAGCCACAGTGGGGATGCCAGCTGTCAGAAATTTTGCTATATATTCTGCTGGTGCTGTGTTTATTAACTCTGTACTTCAGCTTACTATGTTTGTTTCGGCTCTTGTTCTGGACCAGAAGCGAGTGGAAGCAGGTCGTGTTGACTGGTTCCCATTTTGGAAGCTGGTCCAAGATTCTGACGGTCATACGTCGCTCTCTGCCGTAACGACTCGGCTTACGGGTTCACCAGCGGTATTTGAAAAGTTCAACGAGCCAGCTTTTTCAAAGGTCATTAGGAAGTTTTACGCTCCCTATCTACTTCGTCCGGCTACTATGAAGGTTGTTACTGCTGTATTTACAGCTTGGGTAGCTCTTTCTATCGCTCTCCTCCCAAAAGTAGAATTAGGGCTTGACCAGCGACTGGCTGTGCCTAGCGATTCTTATATGGTGGATTACTTCAACGACTTGTACGATTACTTTGGCTCCGGACCTCCTCTGTATTTCATCACTCGTGATTCAAACATAACCTCCAGAGAAATTCAACAAGCGTTGTGCGGACGATTTTCCACTTGCCAAGAACTATCTTTGGTCAGCATTGTTGAGCAGGAGAGAAAACGTTCGGATCTTTCTTTCGTCCAAGATCCTGTCGCAAGTTGGATCGATGACTATTTCCAGTGGCTGAATCCCAGCCTGGATGAATGTTGTCGGTTGAAGAAGGGCACTGAGGACAAGGAGCTGTGTTCACCCAATGCTTCGCCTCGACGATGTGAAGTCTGCTATGCTGATAAGCCCTACAATATTGACATGAGTGGCTTACCCGAGGGTGAAGAATTCTTGAGTTATTTCAAGCTTTGGATAAATGCTCCATCGGACCCTTGTCCTCTGGGCGGCAAGGCTCCATATTCTACCAGCGTCGTGCCAGATTATGAAAATATCACTATCCACGCTTCTTCATTCCGAACATCACATACTCCGCTGCGCTCGCAGAGCGACTTTATCAACGCATATGCATCGGCTAGGCGTATTTCAGACGAAATCACGCAGTCCACAGGAGTTGAAACCTTTGCGTATTCGAGTTTCTACATATTTTTTGCTCAGTATGCCACGATTGTGGGGGATTCTGTATTCATTATCTCGTCGGCCTTGGTGGTTATCTTTTTGTTGTGTTCGTTGATTCTTGGCTCTGTGCGCACGGCAACTGTCGTTCTGGTTACAGTTGCCATGATCGTGGTGGACATTTCAGGCTTCATGGCTCTGTTGGGAGTCAGTCTCAACGCTCTGAGCTTGGTTAACCTATTGATATGTGTAGGCATAGGGTTTGAGTTCTGTACCCATGTGGCCCGAGCGTTCACCTTTACTCAAAAAGTAAACTTGACTGGCCAGCTTTCTGTGCGTGCAACAACTCGCGCTGTGCGTTCCTTTAATGCCCTTGTGGGTGTGGGCGGTTCGGTGCTAGGCGGCATTGCTTTGACCAAACTCATTGGGGTCTTTGTACTGGCATTTACGCGATCCAAGATCTTTGAAGTTTATTATTTCAGAATGTGGTTGAGTTTGGTCTTTGTGGCTTCTGCGCACAGTCTGGTTTTCCTTCCAGTTGCATTGAGTCTGTTTGGTGGAGGAGGCTACATCATCGACCAGGATGATCAAGGAGTAGTGGAAGATTTGGTATCTCGTTTGCATGCTTCAGACTATTCGGACGGCTATCATGACAATATGGATGCGAGTGAGAATGATATCGTCACCAGCAGTAGTTGAAACACCGATGTGAATCGGGCAGCACAGACATGGAGACTCTCGCAAATACAGCGATCACCTCTTGAAGTTACAATTTTATTGCTGTAAGCATATATTTATTATATTTTTAATTTGTCCTTGCCTTATTTATTATAGTTATAAGATGTTCCACTCTTTCTCCAGATCAACTATTAACTTCAAGTCATCGCCTAATTCACACCCCACTTAAAGAGCACCACAGACCACCCTTCACCACACTCCACAAATGATTCGAGAAGTAAAGCTACCGCGAAGTAGCATCAACGTCGGGACAGACGCGTTGAAGTGGTCTGAAGATGGCTATTTGGCTGTTACTACCGGGTCTCAGGTGACAATTCTTGTAAGTTGCGCGTTTTCCATTCACTTTCGGTCTTATATCCAATCTAACCCAGGTACCTAGCACAGCTTTGGGTCGCGAGAAGTCAACTGGTAGAGATGAACTCTACGAAACAAACTCTACCGTGTCAATTGATGCAATTCCGTATTTTCTAGAAGAGTACTCGGCCAATTACGGGTCTTTCTCGATAACTGCTTCTTCTACAGAACAAGCTTTCACCGACTTGGCGTGGTCTCCCACTGGACTTTCATCTGACAAAGGATGCTTACTTGCCGCATTGACAAGCCATGGAGAGGTCATGATTTTTGAATCGTCGGGCAATCCTGAGAGTAGTAAATGGAAATTGTGGTGCAATCTCAGCGAGATGCTGGCTCAAGATTTAGGACTTCGGGAAGGTAATGTTAATGAGTCGGATGTGCGGGAAGCGAGGATTCACAGCATCGTCTGGAGTGGCCGATGCGAAACGGAGGGCTCTAAATGGGGCACGACATTGCTGTTGCTGGGAACCGAAAATGGCAATATTATAGTGTACGAAAAGGAGGTTGGAGGAAAGATGCGCTTGATACAGCAAGTTAATGTGCTTAATGACTGGATAGTAGGATTGGCAATTTCGCCTGTGAGTTCAGATACTGTCATTGACGCCTCCATTGGTACTGGTCATAACCGCGGTAGTTGCCTTGTTGCCATAGAAGGTCGGAATAATGACCTCCATGCAGTCAGTTTAAGTTACTCTGATGAAGAAGGCTTGCGAGTATCGCCGCCAGCACTCCTGCTGCCAAAGTCACGGTTCATGGTATCAGCCCTTTCGTGGTTGATGTCCGAAGATAAGCTGATTCTGTCAGTCCACAGCTCATTCCATTTATATGTATTTGTGTTTCGGGATATGGCCCTGGTTCACACGGAAATGACAACTGTTGACTTTACGACCGCTGCCTGCGGCATCGTGATGTACGAGAAAGCAGAGCAGGACTTGGTTGGGATAGCAGTCATGTCGTGCAAGGCAGAAGTATTCTCGTATGAGCTAAACACCAGCACGCTTTCTGGTTCGAACAAAGACGGTTATGGAGCTGACTGCTTGGTAAGTTTCGTTAACGACCGACGAAAAAAGGCTGTCGGATCCGACGTGGCTGGTTCACTAGATATCAGGAGCTTTGCTTGTGTGGCCCATCCCAATGGTACCTACGCAGCTGTTGCCTACTCCATGGCTCCAGGCATGATGCTTCGATACCCTATTATTTCACAACAATCGTTTCGCGTTGGGTTTATCCCGTTGGAGCGCTCGCCGATAATACAAGCACGATCTGCATCAAAAGGCTCCTCGCTAAGCCTGTGGTGGGAATTAAAGAGCCATGTAAAGGCGCTTCCACAGTCGCAAAGAGATGGGTTTCTTTCCAACATTGTGGATCGGCTTGCATCTTCTCCGCCAACTGTACAAACATCAATTTCTCTAGAGGCTGATCTAATGACCAATATGTACAGTTCAGCAATGGATGAAATCAGACTGCGCTATCATCTCGATGAGTCTTTCCAGGATGGCGAAGCAAAAATCATCGGGCAGCTAGCAAGCACAGTACTGAACTATATTGAGGCAAACGGGATTACAAATTTGAGCAGCCTTGACCGGGCGGTACTTCTGAGCTATGCGCATTTTACCCCGTCTGTCTCTAGAAACTTTTTGAAGGGTGAACCTGCTACAATTCCTATCTCGGGAGGATTTTTTGAGGAAACGATTGATTTTTCAAACCCGCAGCAGACGTTGACGTCGATTAGCTCCACTGACTCTCACCTGTGGCAGAGATGTAGCGTGACCCTTTTGCCGATTCTGACTACTGACAGCCTATGCTGTACTGGATGCGATCGTTCTGTAGTCAATTGGGTCTCGCTGAAAGATGCACCGTTGGCGGTAAGGATACTACAGTGTTTAGATTGTTGCATTTACTGTGGCTGCCGGTATTGGGGAAGCAGTAGAGGTTTGCATTCACAAACAGGTAAGTTAAAACCTTGAGAACACCTTCCCCAAGACTCCGGAAGCTCCTCCCGGATGGGGGAGGTTATGCTTCGCAGAAGCTGGCGCCGGCATTGTGGAATGAGTAGAAGTTAACTGGTACCGGATACTTGAAAAACTTCCAATATTGTATACTATATTTATTTTGTTTATATTTCCAATTTGCAATGGCCAGTCATAAGTAAAATAATAGTCTTGTACAAGGCTAATGGGAAAATGTAATAAATAATCAAACCGTACGCGAAGCTGGTTCTCTCTACCTCGCATCCGATGCGTTGCGATACGACAGATAAGCATTCCAGAAGACTCCGAGTGTCGATGAAAAAGGAATCTGCAGCGGAGAAGGCATGACCAAAAAATTGAAAAACTGGGCCGCGGGCCATACCAGCCAGTTGATGGCCAGAGTGGATAAATACTTGGTGCGCAGCTTGTGAGCCACACCCGGTTGGCCCCCTTGCTCAATGACGTAGGCCATGTAGCTAAGGAAGCATGCAAGAGAAATAGGAGAAAAGCAAAGCTGGTCTGTGAGAACTCGTTTGAGTACAGACAAGAACTGGTTGTCGTTTGAGTATGCCGAGTTGAGAAATGCGTACCAAGGGGACTGGAAAAAGGAAATGATGACTCCCCACACTGTGAAAAGAGCCAGTCGCCGGAAATGAAATACTTCTCGGCTATGGTGTGGATGCTGTTCAGATGATGATGCCACGCTGCTACTATTGTTCCATTCCATCGAAGGGTCTCCGAGGCCGAGCTCGACCAGGTTATCATCTGCTTCGTCTAGAATAATCCTCCGAGGTCGACCCCGTTCCAGAACGTATCTAACGAATATTAGCGAAGAATTCTCTTCTGGCTGCGGTTTAAAGGCTGCAACAGAGCCTATAGTCTGTGCTAAAGTATCTGCCAGTCCGTACAGCAGAATATTCGTGACCATCATGGTGGTCAGAGCATGCCTGTCGTACAAGGTGCGAAACTTGAGAGTCAGTCGTAGCAAAAAGGCGGCGTAAAATACCATGATGCCCCAGTTAAGAATGGGAACTCGTACGATCCTGTATTCAGTCAGCCAGTCCATGATGAAGTCGCCCACCAAGTGTGCCTTCCGTTTCATCTTAGCCAGCAGTCCATGGTCGTTTCCAGTTTCCTCAACATCAGAATGGTTGCCGTCGCGGCTCGCCAGGTAGTCCGGTCCTGAAAGCGAGGGCATTCAGGATGTCGAATTGATTATATGACGATGAGGCAAAAAAAAAAAGGACGATTGTAATGTAGATAATATAAACACAGTCTAACAACGGTGTGTGATTGTTACCGATATCTCCGTGACCTCTGCTGATATCTCACTGATATCAGGTGAGTCCCTTGAGATCTTTAGTGGTTGAAAATTCCTACAGGTTGGTACTCGAGAGAGATTAACAAATAGGTTGTGTCTTTCAAGGAGTGGAGATCCTCAACCTTTATAACTAACTGTTATCGCAGTTATCAGTGACAGCCGTTAGAGTGGCGATGATGTGGGGTTAGGTCGTGGGTTCGGTTGGGAGGTGGGTTATACGAGCTGATTGTGGGCCAAAATGATTGGGACGTTTGGGTTGTAACCGTAAGCAGTACTATAATACTTAGCTGTGATACTAGAGGAAAGAGACCGTAACTTTTCACCTGGGTTCACAGGATGGTCTGCCGCGTGAATAGGTTTTAGGAGCGTATATGCTTTCGTTAAGCCTTGAATATGCCTATCCCGTATATAAGATGCAGAATACGAAGATAAACGAGTTTTGATCGGGGGTCTGAACTACATATATGTATAGGTATAACTAAAGTTAACGCTACATAGTGCTACCGAGGTTAGCTATAGACAATTAATCTTTGCTAGAATATTAGCTTGTCATACTGAAATCACAATATCTTAAACCCGATTTGCATTGCACACTCCCAAGTGTGGCAGATAACAACCATACCAGTTCTCTGCGAAGCAGAGCTACGGGGTCTGGGACTGGCCCCAGCAGCTGTCCAGTTTGCCTCCGGCTGCCAGCTATATTAGCTGCATCACTTATAATATGTCAACATATAGAATATTAATACGGAGAGGGTGCGCGTCGCGAAAGCTCGGTCAACACCCCGCCCCCACCATTTCTGAGAGGGGCTCGCGTCCTCGTCCAACTTGCAGGTGTCCACTGTGTAGTGCTGTTTGTAGGGTACAACCCTAGTGCGGCCAAGCACCTTCCGTTTTCGAACAGATTTTCCAGTGCAAATTTCGGCCATCACCCAAGCAGTTTGTCAAAATATAACCTCAAGACATATTTCATTAGTCGTTCAACCACATTCATCATGCTGATTCCCAAGGAAGATAGAACCAAGATCCACCAGTACCTGTTCAAGGAGGGAGTTGTCGTGGCCAAGAAGGACTTCAACCAGCCCAAACACGAGGACATCGACACCAAGAACCTCTTTGTGATCAAGGCCCTCCAGTCTTTGAACTCGCGAGGTTATGTCAAGACCCAATTCTCGTGGCAATACTACTACTACACTCTGACCGACGAGGGCGTTGAATACCTGCGAGAGTGGCTGCATCTGCCTTCTGAGATTGTGCCCGACACCCACAAGAAACAGGCCCGAGCTCAGTACGCTGGCCGACCTGGTGGCCGAGAGGAGCGACGACCCCGACAAGGAGGAGAGAGCACATACCGACGACGAACCGAGGGCAAGGAGGGCGCTCCTGGTGAGTACAACCCCCAGTTCAACAACTAAAGCAGAGAAAAAATGAAGAACTGAAGGGTGGTTGGTTGTACTTTTTTGACGAGAGAGAGACCAAAGATGTTGTTTGTTTTTCTTTGGAACTAGTGTATTTGACGAGGAGGTATTGATTCAAAGTAATGAAGTTTTGATTGTAATATCAGGACCAAAATGTCAAAAAAAGCCACTAGGGTGGATCATGTATTTAGATCTCATAAAATGATATTCATGAGTGTTGAAGCTTTTGACTGTAAATGCCTAGAGTCTCGCTCGCCGGAGGCAGGACGGGGGACCACTCCTTGCAGGTTAGTTCTGCTTCGCAGAAATGCTACATCTCATAAGAGAGTTGAAGCTTTTGACTTTAAGATTGTAAACGTAAGCTAGTTTCAGGTTTCCGCCTTGAAAGTCAGCTATCAAAGGTTGTCTTCAACGCCGACGCTTCTGACAGATCTCAGTGCTTCCACTTCGATCAACTGAATCAGAATTATCCTTGGAATTCGAGACAGCTGCTGGGGCCAGCCCCAGACCCCGTAGCTCTGCTTCGCAGAGATGAATATTCAAACCCGGCGAGAAATCGATAGCTGTTATCTGCCACACTGGAAACTGTGTATGTAAATTGATGTTTAATTTTTATAGTGATTTCAGTAACATTTTAATATCCCAGCAAAGGGAAAGTTAACTGTATATTGAATTGAATATAGGTGTGGTGCGACTTGTACTTATTAGACACCCTCTTATATAGGGTACATTTACCAGGTCCGCTGACAGGTAAAAGTCTATAATTTTATCATTATACGCTAGATACTGGTCCTGTAGATGATAATATCCACTTTCTAATGAATTCCGCTGAATGTGAGCTGGGAATTCCTCTGTCGTTGCCGCCTCTTACAAGCTGATCGCCACTAACAACTTTATCTTTTCTTGTGCTGCCACCAATGTTCAAAACCGAGCAGTGTCAAGAGTATTGTCAAGAGCATTGTCAAGAGCATTGTGAGTTTCTACTAGATATCTGTTATCTTCGGGAAGGGTCCCTTGAAGAATAATCGTTTCTTCTTTGCTAAATAAAAGATTACATCAGATGTATCCCAGTTGTACCCAAACTCCTTCTTTCTCGTATCACTCACAGTCTAATGTACGATACTACTTACTGGGTGCCGCGGTTTGTGTAACACTCAATTGTAGAACAGAACAAATGTAGCTCGGATAAAGGGATAATTCATTGCTAAGAAGCCATTTAAGGTTCTATCCAAATGCCTATTGCCCACTCCACTGAGACGTTCAAGGCTGCTACTTCTACTTTACGGAATACTGCCAGGGAAATGGCACATCTCAATATCTCGTATTCCATATAAGCTGGCATACAAGTTTATGTATTATAGAAGTACTACGTAGTAGCAAGTACTCTCTAATTGGAAATGTAGGCACATTCGAGACTAAGTTGATTCACAAGGTTCCGCAGATTTTGAACCGCTGTGCCTAAAAAAGGAACGCCATATATTTGGTTTCAACTCTCAACTCTCTCCTCTACCTCGTATTTGGGTCTTCGCATGCCCCCCGCTCAAATGGAAAAATGAGTTGAGTGGGCAAGGGTGCCCACCACCACCACACTGCACTGCGACTACCCGGAGCAGTTGACCCACCACTTTTTTCAGATGTATTCTTCACAGCATCTCAGATTTCATACATTTTAGGCCGAGCTCTTTAAGAACCCAGATTTAAACTACAATCTGTCTCTCTTCTGTAGGACGAGATTTATACAACGAGAGATCCCAGTTGATTTCTTAATTGGCATCTTCTGCTTTGAAATCTGGGGCCCCGTTTGGCACAGGTGATAGCTTAGTTGTTGGGACCTGGTGATTTTGAGAATATTACTATTAATCTTAGTTGAAAGATTATAATTTAGGTCCAAACTTCTCTGCCTCTCGACAATACTTTTAAGACTGTTTTTACTTTTGGAAAGAGAGTGTTCTTCTTGGTTTATAAAAACTTGCTAACTCGTGTTGTAATTCTCTACATCACTTCTTCGCTATTCACGTTCAATAAACGCCAAGTGCCTCAAGGTTAGTTTTATACAGCCATGGGACGACGTAAGATTGCCATTCAGCCGTTGACTGACGAACGAAATCGATCAGTGTAAGTATAAGTATAAGTAGGGGGATACATGGGTTCTGAGCAGGGTGGTTCTGGTGTATGAAATCAGCAAGCGTGCTATGCGCTTCGATATATCGACGTGAATCGACTTATACACAAAGCCTCTGTTGTTGCACCGCGTAGGCTGGATCTTGTATCACTAAGAAAAACTGGTTTTGCTAACTAAAGTACATTTCTTAAGAGAAAAGCTGGGCTGTTTAAAAAGGCCCATGAACTGTCAGTTTTGTGTCAAATCGACATAGCAGTCATTATATTCGGCCACAATAAAAAGGTTTACGAGTTTTCCTCAGGCGACACCCATGACATCATAACGAAGTACAACCAGGTATGTATTTGAATTCCCCCCTCCTTATTGTCCCAAAAAAACCAGAGATCAAGCAAGCTCTTTTCCGACGGCGGGCGCTCTACCCCGGGTTTGAACAGACGTCTCTCTTTACGTCTGTCTCCACCCGTACTGCTTTTTTCTGAAATGGCGTCTTCTAAAAATAGCTTTATGTCTCTGAATAATTTCGTACATCGCTGTTTGATGCACGTACCGGTTTTTCTGCAGGCACATTTGGTTCCGTACCCTAACCTAGACTCAGCCGCACGAATCCAAAGGCCCCCAGGATTTCGATCCTGGAGTTAAGCGAATGTCGCTAAGCCGAAACGATGTGACCGAAGATGAAGATGATGTGGACGATGAAGACTCCTCGTCTGCTGACGAGTCGATCAAGAGTAGCAATGCCCCGCAAAATGCCAGGACTGCAAAGCGTCCACCACCGCGAAGAGCTTCAAAGAGAACGTCGGCTGCTGCGGCTGCTACTTCGTCGTCGTCATCCCGAGCCAGTCGGTCTTCTGAGAAAGCCAAAAGAGACCGTGAACAGAGTCAGCTGAGTCAACAGAGTCATAATCAGGGCCAACACAGTCGATCGCAGTCAAGTCAGTCCACCCCTCCCCAGTCTCTGCAGCAGTCTCCTCAAGTTAGACAATTGCACCATGTTAGACGGGGAACCGACACGGACGCCCAGCTTGCCAACAATGTTGAAGTTAACAATGGCAGCAGCAGCAACAATGTGGGCAACCACAGGTACAGTCGTAGTCAGGGTAGCATTTCTACCCGGCAGGACTTGCTGACTCCGCCTCAGATGAATCGGGAAGGAGGGTTTGATACGTTTGATTATTCGATGTCGAATCAGCAGCTGCAGCAGCAAGTCAGTCGGCAACAGCATCAACAACATCTGCAACAACATCAACACCAGCATCAACAGCATTTACAGCACCAGCAGCTTCAACAAATTCAACAGCTCGAGCAGCAACAACAACATTCAAGGCATATGCAAAACCCTTTACAAGGTTCTATGGAGGAACACCAACTGCATCCCAATCAGCTCCACTACACCAATCAGCCTATGCAGCAGTCTCTTACCCAGCCTCCAGGTGCACCCAGATATCTTCGCGCGAGCGAGAGTCCGAACTCCGAGTACAACTTCATGGGCACTCGGCAACAGATGTTTGCAGTACCCCCTCCTCAGCGGTCTCAGTCTGTCGACGTGCCACAACAGGTTTCTCGAACGGTGGCTGACCACAGTCTTCGGCCTAAACTTAAAGTTCAAATCCCTCTGGGTGAATCCAGTGAAGGCATATCGTCGTCCGACAAGTCACGGGACAAAAACGAAAGGGATAGCCAGCCGGCCACGTCTTCTGGACCCGGCTCGGCGGGGGGCCCCAATTCATCTTCTGCTACAAGTCAGCCGCCCAGTGGGGGTCCTAGTGGTGGAGGTGGGTCCTGGGGTTCGGCTGTGTTGCTTCCACCGCCCTCTCCATCGAGCTATCTAAATGCAAACAATTCAGCTAGTGGGGTGGGGCCCGGAAATCCGTTTGGGAGACCACCTTTGGTAAACAACGGAGAGCAGACTCCTCTATCTGCGGCCTTGCCTAGCAAATACGTCAATGACCTTCTTCCTTCACCGTCCAACTTTTACGGTTCCGAATGGAATATCCATTTTGGTCAGACGCCAACTTCTGCTACCGCGGGTGCAGCTGTGGTTACTACTGCATCAACTTCTTCCTCATCCGCAGCAGCCCATGCTAGCGCTATGCAGCAGAATGTAGGAATGGGGATCACACTGCACGGAGGAGGCAACGGCGGTGGGTCGTCGTCTGGATTTTCAGCTGGATACCGTTCACATTTGGCCAATGATATGCTGCCATCTCCTCTACAGTTCAATACACCTGTGGTGGCTTCATCTTCATCTGCACTGTTAATTGGAGGTTCTCCTACTGGAGAGAAGAAAAAGAGAGAGAATAACCAAGAATCTGTACCAACAGCAGCTTCATCATCGTCGAAGAGATTCAAGTTGAATCACCAGTAAAGTTATGTAAAGTTATTTATTGTCATGTTTTTTTCATGAGATGTGTTTTATTATTTAACGAATAATTTATTATTATTTTTCGTAAAAATGTTGAATGAGGGGAACGAAGGAGATTAAGCTGGGACCCGTATGAAATTTATCATAGCAAGCGGGAAAATCCACAATGGCCAAAAAATAATTAATTAACTGTAAGTTATCGAATTGAAAACGTCATGAAAGTAGAGAGAGAGGGTATGTAGTTTTTTCTCTCTTTAAGCGGCGAAAGCAAGAGCAATAGCCAGGATTACAGCGAAAGAACCGGTGATGCCCATCTTGGATCCACTGTTAGCTTCAACGGGAGCGCTGGCCTCAGCGGGGGTGCTTGCTTCAGCGGGGCTGCTCGCCTCGGCAGGAGTGGTTGGTGCAGCAGGAGAGCTGCCGGGCGCACCAGTGCCTGTAGCAGGGCAGTCAGATGCACTGACGGTAACATCAGTAGTGGAAGTAACAGTGACAACGTTACCATTGCCAGAGCCGCTTCCATTTCCGTTTCCATTACCAGACCCATTACCGTTACCAGAACCATTACCGTTGCCGTTTCCATTTCCATTTCCATTTCCATTTCCAGCACCAGATCCATTACCGTTACCGTTTCCAGAACCGCTTCCAGAACCATTTCCACCATTACCGGATCCAGTACCAGAAGGACTAGATCCATTGCCAGAGCCATTTCCGGAGCCTGACCCAGTAGGAGAACCTGATCCAGAACCTGAACCAGAGCCAGAGCCAGAGCCAGAGCCAGAGCCAGAGCCAGAGCCAGAGCCAGTAGGAGAAGCTGATCCTGATCCTGATCCTGAGCTAGATCCAGTAGGCGAGCCACTTCCAGAACCAGAACCTGATCCTGATCCTGAGCCAGATCCAGTGGGCGAACCACTTCCAGAACCAGAACCAGAGCCAGATCCACTGCCAGAGCCAGTAGGCGAACTACTTCCAGAGCCAGATCCAGATCCAGAAGTAGAGGAAGCTCCTGGGGATCCAGATCCCGAAGCAGCACTTGTACCTGCGCTTGAGGCACCCGAAGAACCGCCAGCACCCGAAGAAGCACCGGAGGAAGCAGCAGGCGAAGAGGAAGCACCAGAAGAAGCAGCAGGTGAAGAGGAAGCACCAGAAGAGGCAGCAGGTGAAGAGGAAGCACCAGAAGAGGCAGCAGGTGAAGAGGAAGCACCAGAAGAAGCAGCAGGTGAAGAGGAAGCACCAGAAGAGGCAGCAGGCGAAGAAGAAGCACCAGAAGAAGCAGGCGCACTAGAAGGAGTACAAATGCTGACAGAGGCAACAGCAAACTGGCATCCTAGCAAATCCTCTCCAATAACACCTTCCACAATGTCATCGACAGCACTGTAGAAGGAAGCACATACCAAACAAGCAGCAAGCGACTCGGAAGCATTAGCAACCAAGGCACAGACACAAGTCTGGAGACCGTTGCATGCCTTAAAGTCAGTAATAGCAGTGGTACACATGTCAAGACATTCGACCAGAGTTCCGATCAAACCTTCAACCTGTTCGGTTGAGGTGGGACAAACACTAGATTGGGCAGCTGCCTGTCCAGCGATGGCAGCAATTGCCATAGAGTTAATAACAGATCTAAATTTCATCTTTTTTTCGTTCGTCTAGTAAAAGTACAAGTTCCGAATTAATTCACGCAGAATGTTAATTATTAAAAGCCCAATTTCGAGACAGTATTAAAAAAAACGAGATAAGTATCGTTTTTTAAATACTATAATGTCTTTTCAAAGAGTTCTATAGAGAAAAAGCGAGTGACAGTATAAAAAACGAAGGGTGACGAGGAAAAAAAGAAGAAGAAAGAAAGGGGGAAAAAGGAGTTCGCGCACAATCGACTCGATCTTTATACAAATAGATGGGCCCTATCGCTTGGCTATTTGGGTGAACTGATGAATTTCTCAATCTGGTATACGCATATCAGCTCGTCACATACCTGTCCTTATTTTTTTGATCTTCACCAAAGGGGTCGAAGACCCGAAGATGCGTGAGATGGGCCGTGATGATATCGAAATGGAAAGTGGATCATGGACGATCTGAGCTCGATCTGTCAACAAGTTGTCTGAGAAACAAATTACAGCAAAAAAAGTTGAGTTCTCGCTAAGATGGAATATGAAGCGATGGAATATGTTGTATTTAAACGAATTCTTCAAGCGCGTCTGATTCTTATTTCTACTGAATCGGATTTTTCTTTCATCACCATCTAATTCATTGCATGCAGTCAGAAATGATAATAAAAAGCTAAATTTTAAGGTTGCAGTTAACTCAGGCACAGGGGCACCAGTCGTCTGCTTTCATCTAATATTAAACTCAAACTAGGCAGGGCGAAAGAAGAATATTTCGATTTTTTGCCGCAGTGAGAAATGCCATCGCCCCCAGATGGGAGGAAGCTGATCATTGCCCCGTCCTGGCACTTTTCTACAGATTTGGTGACATGCGTACATAATCGAAGTCCGTATTATGCAATGACTCGCAGTACCGCCTGTGCTGGAATGGAACGCGATCGCGAGACTAAGAGGCTTCAAAAACTGAAGGCTACAGATCTTTTGCGGCAGAAGTATTGGCGTCTCTGTGGCCAGCAGACATGCCGCTGTTTTTACCGTTGCCCATTTTTCCTGCCTCTGTGATAGCGTGGAATCACCATGAGCCTCACAAACCCTATCTGTCCCTATCATGCATACAATCGAGCTATGCGAGTTTCTGTACTTCGTGCCGGTCGATCCACGCCGAGAAATGACCTCCTGGCAGAGAGGGGAAAACTCGACACTGTCTTCTACGAGTGTTCTCCAGTCGATCTGTCTTCAAGTGGAAATGCCTCTTGAAGGTCTTTTAGCCTGCGGTCAGAATTGAGCCATTGCCATTCTCTTTTTGTGTTGCTTTGTCCTTTGTTTGTGTCTTGGGCGCGGTGTTTTGCTCCACTACGATTGTATTACTACATCTCAATAAAACGTAACTACACCGTGCGAAGTACAAAGTGCTTCGTACCTCGCTAAGGCAGGGGGGAACGCCTGTAGCTAACGGCCCATTGACGCCCTGGTTAGTACGCGTTGACTGTAGCTGGCTAGTTCAACGCGTCAAAACCCTCACGGCTGAAATGAGAATATGGTACTACAGCGTAATGGTATGTGTCCAATCCAACTCTCTGTGCAAATCGGCCCATCACAGCCGTGCCTAGTACCGCTCCTCTACTTCGAGACCCAGGCGAGGAGATTGGCGTATAGGCATTTCAACATAGGAATATCCACACGGCTATCACTGTCTATTGTTCACCCGAATTATACTGCCATCCGCCTGACGACAGTTAAGAACAAAGGACAGGTGCCCGTTGGGCGGCAGTCGACAGATGTATACGCAAACATACAAGGATATACAAAGATATACGAGGATATACAAAGATGCACAAAGATATACAAAGGTTATCTGGCAACCGTATAGAGATGATGACCATGCTCTACATGTAAGCCAGATTGCCACGAGGACTGTGAGGCTCGCCTCCGGCGGGGCCACTCCATGGAGGTTGGTTCTGCTTCGCAGAATATCACAAAATTTAGGCCTGTTAATTCATTTTGAATTCTGGTCCTCTGCGAAGCAGAACCAACCTCCACGGAGTGGCCCCGCCGGAGGCGAGCCTCACAGTCCTCGTGCATATATCAGTGTTGTATAAAACAGGTCTGTCTAGACTCACTGATGTCAGCGAGGTGGGTCGCTCCCACCCCAATCCTCCGCGTCGTTTTCCAGAAATGCCCCCACATTTTGTGGCCAACTTGGGACTCCGAACGGCTGTTTCAAGGGAACGATAGAGTGGAGAGTTAGAGTTAGTTGAAGGTATCAGACCCGGGTTAAGGATAAAACAACGGCTTCTCAGAAGAGACACCTTGACAGATAGCTTGAAAAATATGCAAATGTCGTCAATCTCTCAGGTGTAATTTCAATCTGTATGCTTTACTGAATGCTATGCTACTACTGTTAAGCTGAGAGGCCCGGAAGTTCAGGGATCAGCGGACTTGCGGAGTTCCTTAGGATCCTAGGCCCTGAACATTGACATGGTAGACAGACAGGGCCCGGGTCCAGTAAATCAACTTGTTCAACTCATCCAGCTCGTTGCTGTTATTATACAATGTTAAGAGATATACTGAGGTTTACGGCACGACCGCAGAATCTCGTAGAAGCTTATAGAACAAAAATCGCACAATTGTACCCGGATTAAATTTGTCAGCAGCCTATGCAACGTGGACTTTGTCTTGCGTCATCAAAATAACCAGGGGACGTGTAGTGGGGTAGGCCCTGGGCGTTAACTCCGTGTACTGAAGGAGGTATAGACTGCAAGCAAGTCCGGGTTTTCAATGGCCAAGAGATAAAAGTGCAATGGAAGTGTGTATCTAAGGATACGTTTAGTCTTGTAGAAAAGACTTCTTGCACACTCTGGCCAATGCGTACCGAACGGCAATCCGAGGGGAACAACGCTCACACCATTTTCCAATCTGTATCTGTAATCTTGCTCAACCCCAAATGTATAACAAACAAACTACGAGAAACCTTGCATCACCTCATTTACCCGTCGAAGCTCACGGAAGTACATTGCCTTTTTTGTGGAGCTCCCACCGGTCTGATATTGAAAAACCCGGCAACTATATAAGGATGCGATGTGTCTTGCGTAAACTTTCAGTCTTGACAGTTTCTTTCTTAAAGAATATTATTAGACACTAGTTACTAGTAACTACAAGAAAAAACTAAAACACCCCTCAATCTCAATAGCAATGTCCACTACCACCACTAATAAAATCCCCCCTCAGGAATATCGATTCCTCGGTAATACAGGTCTTCGAGTTTCGTCAATCTCGCTTGGAGGTTGGGTCACTTACGGTGAAGGCCAGCTCGTCCAGGACGAATTGACCGAGAAGATCTTCGACACCGCCTACAAGCTGGGAATTAACTTCTTCGACACTGCCGAGGGTTACGCCGGAGGCCAGTGCGAGACCTCGTTCGGTAAAGTCATCAAGAAGCTGGGCTGGAAGCGAAAGGACTTTGTTCTGTCCACCAAGCTCTTCTGGGGAGGCCCAGGCGTGAACGACCGAGGTTTGTCGAGAAAGCACATCATTGAGGGTCTGGATGCTTCCTTGGAGCGATTGCAGACCTCGTACGTTGACGTTGTATTTGCTCACCGACCTGACGTCAAGACCCCTATGGAGGAGGTCGTGCGAGCCTTCACCCAGGTCATCAACGACGGCAAAGCCCACTACTGGGGAACGTCCATGTGGAGTGCTTTTGAGATTGAGCACGCCAACCACATTGCTACCAAGCACGGTCTGATTGCTCCCGTTGCCGAGCAGCCCGTCTACAACTTGCTGGAGCGACAGCAGTTTGAGAAGGAGCTCGGACCTGTTTTCGACATTTACGGCTACGGATCCACCGTGTACTCTCCTCTCGCAACTGGTTTGCTGACTGGAAAATACACCAAGGACGTCATTCCCGAGGGATCGCGATACGACAAGGCCAACTGGAGCAAAGACCAGATTATCCCCAGAATCTTCAAGGCCAAGTTCGAGGGCGAGAACTCTGAGGAGGCTTTCAGACAGATCCAGGGACTGCAGGAGATTGCCGACGAGCTCAAGGTCGAGGTCGCTGCTCTCGCCCTGGCTGTCTTGCTCAAGAACAAGAACGTTTCTACTCTTATCACTGGTGCGTCGAAGCCTGAGCAGATTGTCGCCAATGTTAAAGCATATGAGGTCCTCCCTCTGCTGACTGACGATGTCTTGGCCAAGGTTGAGAAGATCTTCCCTCCTGTTCCTAAGCGTGAGGATTTCGGACGACTGGGATACTAGATCGGACCTCTCAGCAAGTAGCTAGATAGACATAAATATACTCTACACACGAGAATATCCAGCTCGCCTCCGGTGGGGCCCCTGCCGGGGAGGCCCTGGTTCTGCTTCGCAGAATGTACAGGCATGGAACGAACTACCACTGTGTTTACTTGCACAAGATATCATTGAAGTATATGCTAATCCAGTCTCGAGTTTTATACCATATTGGTAGATGGACCCTCTTGCTCCTTCTCAATGGCATTTACCCTTCTGGTACTCACTCTCACACACGGCTATCAAAGTTCACTACAATCGATTCTAATTGAAGAAGTAAAAGAAGGCATTAGTACATATTTGGCATTGCTTGAGAAACTTTGAGGTGTTACCCATCTTAAGAGATGCACGGCTTTAAAAGTACATTAAAATTCAATTGAAACTAGAAATAGTTGAAATTAAAAGGTCGCACTGTCTATTAAACCCCAATTGAAACTGAATACCTCACATTGTCCATTACAATTCAGTTGAAACTGAATTTTGCATTTCGTGGAAGCATATACCTCCTTGCTGCTGTATATACGGTCGTAATGTTCATTAAAATCTAGTTGAAGCTAAAATGGTGTCGCATCTGGTAAAGAAATCTCAAGCGCAAGTAAAGGTTAGCCACCTCACTCCCCAGCGAAACTTTCTGCGAAGCAGAACCACGCCTCCCCGGCAGGGGTCCCGCCTAAGGCGAGCTCAACGTTGCGAAGCAGAATGCTGGCCCGATACATCAGCGCAGCTCAGTCACTTCTACCAAAAACTCCTCGAAGCCTACGGTGATGTAACCGTCTCGGTCCGAGTCAATGCGTTTGAAGGTGTCAGCTATGCTTTTGAGGACAATGCAGCTTTGAACAAACAAATCAAACGACATTGAGTAACTTGCGCGGCGGTCGGGTTTGGAGTACTTGTTGAACATGAACGAGATGCACCGGTGCGACAGACTGTATCCAAAAGCATCGAGAGCAGTGCGGAACTCCTGTAGATTAATAGAGCCGCTCCTGTCCCGGTCAAACATCTCAAACACCTTGCGCCACTCGTGCAGGTATTTCCACAGCTGCCCGAACTCCTCAAAGTTTATTCGCCCGTCGTTGTCGCGGTCAAACAGCTTGATCATCAGCCGGACAGTTTCTCGGTTAAACTTAGAGTAGTCTCCGTTCACCAGTGCGCTGGCTAGCTCAGACTCGCTGAGTAGGCCGTCTCCCGTCCGGTCGACGTCGTTGAACATCTTGCGCAGGGACGTGTCCGGTATAGACAGCCGGGCGTTTCCCTGGTTTCTCGGCGACGCCGGAGGAGCTCCCTGTCTGCTCTGGCCCTGCCTGGGAGGAGGGTATCCGGCGTTCACGGGAGGAGCTCCCTGCTGTGGCGAGGGCTGTGGACGAGCGTACCCGAGGTTGGGAGACGGGGGGTACCCATAAGAAGGCTGATGGTGTTGACCACCCGGGGGCCCACCACCAGCATTGTTGGGTATCCCCGGACCCGGTGGGTAGTTGTTGTTTCCTGGGCCGTAGCGCTGTCTCTGGGGTGGCGGAATGTTATATATGCCTTCACCAGGCAGAGACCGCGACGACCAGTTGTTGGGTTCGCGGTACTGTGAAGAAGGGTTATTGTATGGGATTTCCATAGGAGCCGGTGCATGGCCAAAGGTCTCCTTAGGAGTTGGGAACAAAGGCAGGTCGTCTTTTCCCATTGTGTAGCCGTCGAAATAAGCAGGTCTTTGAATTGTGTTAAAGAACAACCTGCTGGTTTTGCTACAGAACCTTTGTCGGAACTACCTCTTTGGTTGGCGTGCTTTGTGTCTTTTCTAAACCCGTCTTGGGCTTATTTCGGTCTACTCGATGACCGTGCGTACTAGCAATCTCACTTCCGCGTGACAAAATCAATGCCTGTATTGGTCCGTTGCTTTTGATCAATCGACAGAAACTGTGATTCCTAAAGAACTCTTTATGGTTCTCGTATAAACGATAAGCTCTCAAAGTATGTGGTCCAAACAAAAACTCAATTTACAGTCAAAAGAAAAGACCACCAGCACCTGAATTAATTCCTAGCCCGCCGTCTGATATGTACTTGTACAAAAACGGGAACCACTGATGCCAGGCAATATATCAATCCTGCTGCTGCTTCCTGTATTAATATTGGGATGTATGTATAGGTTGAAGAGGAAGTTGAATTGCGGGTCGTTGCGCGCAGTTAGAGGGGCTGGTGGAACGGCTGAAAACTGCATACAACTGTCAATCTCCCAACGCATACGTTTGAAGACGGCTGATGTCATAATATAAAACTTGTTGCTTAACAGACGGGTGGGACACCCTTTTTGGTGATGGTGGTGGTGCTCGCCTTCGACGGGACCCCTGCCCGGGGAGGGGTTGTTCCGCGCAGCGGAAACTCGTCTGGGGTCCGACCTGACCTGGGCTCAGTGTCGAGACGTCACTACTGCCCTACCATACACATGCTATATAGGACGCTTGTAATTTGTGCCCAAGTGATTATGTAACTTTCACACATGTTATTCGCGCCACTTCCGCCAGGGGGCTGTTTTCGTCCAGGAAAGCAATATCTGAAAGACCTTTTTTAACAGATGGATTCAGAATAGTGGTTATAGTTCACAGACCCAAGATCCTGGGACTAGTGACCCAGATTCAAGGATTTTGAGGAGGCTCCTTTGGGTGTTGAATAACGGATCTTCATTAAGTTACTTAACTTTGCCGTCTGTTATTCACACCACTTTCTCTAGAGGTCTGTTTTCGACCAGGGGAGCAATATTTGAAAACTTTTTTTGGGCCATTTGATTAATCCTAGCGTGTGTAAGCGGAAAATTCTAATATTACTGGTCTAGCCACTCATATTCGACGGTTTTGAGTACCCTCCGATGGGTGCTGAATAACAGATTTTTCACTTAAAGTTAATTACGACGACCCCATGAATTTACATAACTTTTTGACGCCTGTTATTCACACCACTTCTGCTAGGAGTCTGTTTTCGACCAAGGAAGTTGGTTTTTTTAAAGATCTTTTTTGACCAGCAGACTCTTCTCAGCGTGTGTTACTGGGCCCGTCAAAATCCCGAGCTCAGAGGCTCATAATTGAGGGTACTGAGCAACTTCAATTAGGTGTTGAATAACGGATCGGCATGAAACGTACGTAACACAGTGTCAGTCTACTTCGCAACTGCTAGCCGGTCAGAACATCTACAACTTCGACTCGATTTCGCTTGAAAACCTCGCATCCCGCGAAGAGAGACCACCCTCCGCGGAGCCGCCGGAGGCCAGCGTCAAGTGCCAAAAATGAATATATCATATCATCATATTACAAATCTACAACCTTTCTTCGCTATAGTCTCAAACTTTTTTCGGTCGTTCCGCCGTTCACACCCCTCCTGTAGTAAAAAAAAAATGCAACATTTCATCCACATCTTCTTTTTAGGCAGCAGCAGTTCTGCTGGAGGCCCGTCGCTTTCGGATCTCGGCCTTCTCAGCCTTCTTCTCGTGGACTCGCTTGGCGAGCAGCTGGGCGTACTCAGCAGCAGCATCCTTCTGGGCCTGGGCGTTCTTCAGCTTGAGTGCCCGCAGGTGTCGCTTTCGCTGCAGAGTCTGGGGCGTAACCAATCGCTGGATCTTGGGGGCCTTGGTGTAGGTCTTGTCGCCCTTGGTGACTTCTCGTCGGATAACAAACTTTCGCACGTCGTCCTCCTTGGTCAGACCAAAGAACTTTCGGATGTGGTTGGCCCGCTTGGGTCCGAGTCGCTTAGGCACAGACACGTCGGTGAGGCCAGCAATGTCGGCGTCTCCCTGCTTGACGACAACCAGCGACAAGACAGAAAGATCAGGTCCGACAATGCATCCTCGGACCGACTTTCTCTTTCGCTCACCGGTTCGTCGGGGTCGGTAGCACGAGTGGCCCTTGGCCAGAAGGAGTCTGACTCGAGTGGGGTGCAAGACACCCTGCTTCATGGGGAAACCCTGCTTGTCGTTTCCTCCGGTGATTTTGAAAATGTATCCCTTGAACTCGTCGCCGACCAGGTCTCCCTCAACTTCCTGGCCCATTCGCTTGTCGTAGAAGACACGAACTCGGTGCTCGTCATCGATTTCGATCAGTTTTTGAGTGCCGTTGGCGGGGTAGGCAATGTTGAGCTTCATCTTGTTGGTTGGGTTGTCCTGTCGAGAAAGATTCGATGTTCTCTCAAAGGTGTGTCTATTTGGTTTGGAAAAGGATGTGAAAAATTAAAGTGTACTCTCCAGATTAGGCAGGTGGTTCTAGGGCTCACACCCTAGGAACTGGCAGGGATCGATTCTGCTGGCGCAGGTCTGTGAGAAAGCCGGGTAAACCACCCTTGCTAGGGTACTCTTTCTGATGAGTTACCCGGCTCCAACATGTTAGGAGGGGCATATGGGAAGTGTGATGAAGAGATGAGAAACCAGTAGGAGACAGGGGAGTACAGAGTCCAGTGAACGAATTGACTGACAAGAGCGCACCTGAGGGGGTAGTCCTTCACCATATATACGACGCCCATTGTTTACGAGTGCAACTCCTATATACCACGCCCCCGCCCCCTGCCCACACACATACTGGATCTCAGCTTTAATAGTTATATACGGCTGTATTACTCCCCCTCACTGCCACTCACAGCCAATTGGTCTCTACGCCCCACTAACACACAAAGTTTACGTATTACGACCCCTGCCCCGCCGCAAGCATCATCAGACATTATATAAACACTCGGCCGATTTATCACTCTTGATTATTTATATCAAAGCAAAAGGGTTATCTCTTGGTTTATATATTTATATCTCATTAAAAAGTCATTGTAAGTATATTGCCCAATGGCATGCGCTTCGTCATAATTGGACAACTTACTAACCAGCAACATGTCTCTTCAGTCAGTCCAAGATAAGGTCTTCGTTACCCTTAATCGAATTGATAGGGTGAGTAGCTAATACTGTAAAGGTCAAGCAGCCGAGCGTGGTTACCATTGACCGAGGAGCCTGGTTTGTCCCGATGACAGATAAAAGAGTGAATGGAGATTTGTGCTGTTGGGGTCTGAAATGGTCAAAATGGCATTCTCTGTTCGCTGGGACATTGGAACGGTTTCACGACGATTTGCTTATTTGCGCGACTCGTGCGGTTCAGACGGATTCCAGAAGTGGAATGGCAGTGTAAATATTTATAGGGCCATTGGCGCATAGACAGAATTATGCTGGCCATAGGAGCGTCTAATTCAAAGTCTGCCCTGTCACTTCTGCCCTTTCTGCGAAGCAGAACCAACCTCCACGGAGTGGCCTCGCCGGAGGCGAAAACCACCGGACGCGATCTAACCAGGAACTCGAACAGTACCCTCTTCTCAGGCAGTTAGAGGGCCAGACCGGTGTTCCCAAGACCTACACTACTATGGGTCTTGGAGCCGTGTACTTCCTTCTCATCTTTGTCAATGTCGGAGGAATTGGTCAACTTCTTTCCAACTTTGCTACCCTGGTAATCCCTGGGTACTACTCTTTGGTGGCACTTGAAACTCGCGGTACCCAAGACGACATCCACTACTTGACGTACTGGGTTGTGTATGCCGCATTCTCGGTCATTGAGTTCTGGTCGAACGCCATCCTGTACTGGATTCCGTTCTACTGGCTGTTCAAGACTGTTCTTTTCTTGTACCTCGGTCTTCCCCAGTTCAACGGAGCCCGATGGGTGTACAGCAGTCTCTTAAGACCTTTCTCGGTCAGTGTGTTGGGGGTTGGCTCAGCTGATGCTGCTGGCAACCTGAAGGAGAAGATTTATGCTGCTGCTGCTGCCGATGAAGGCCACGCCACTGGTGTGGAATTCTAACTGTGCAGTGGAAATGCTAATCGACCAGCGGAATTCCAATTGAAGAGTGGAATTCTAATTCAACATGAGAGTTCCAACGTGGCTTGCAAGCAAACAGGTTCATTGATCCAAAATAAGAAAAAAGCAGAAGGGAGAAATCAGAGCTGAGCAGTAGTAGTGCATTGGAGGAGCCTATATGTAATTGAACTGGTTTTATTTGTATAGACTATATAGTATAAAAGGGTCCCAAGCACCTGTGTGATTGCCGAACTTCACATCGCCTCTGGCGAGGCCACTCCGTTGGAGGTTGGTTCCGCTTCGCGGAAATATCAGAGCTCAGACGAGGATTAGACGATTGGACCTCCCCTTGTTGAGCTACTTCGAAGCTCAAACCCGTCCACACCTACATTGACCGTTCTTCTGGGAGATATGTTGATTTTTCATATGTCTTAGTGCCTGCTGGTATGTTGACTAGTTACTTATTGTGCCTTAATTTTATTTTTCGCCTTAACTATATTCCTCTATATTTCGAATTACCACTACTTTTCTGCCTTTCTACCGTTCTGCGAAGCAGAACCACCCACCCTGGCAAAGGCCCCACCGGATGCGAGCATCACAGTGTCGTGCTGTGTTGCCCTACCCCTGCATCACGACTTATATATTTTTCAACCCTACAAATCACTCGCCCCGAAAAACGACACCAATATGGCATCACTCATGATGAAAAATTCACCTGTGAGACTTTTGCGTATAGTAAATAGCCCTGCACGGGTAGCATTTCCAGCACGACCAGGTGGGTCTCCACCGCAGTTGGTTGGTATCGCCAAAAGACATGCCTCGGACCAGCCCAAGCAAAAAATGTCTCTGACCCACATAGGAGTCGGGACGGATCTGTACATCCACCCCAGCACAAAACACCTACCGTCTATTTTTACGTCCCCAAAACTGCGGTTGCGAAGTGTCTACCGACGAGCCCTGATGCTCTTTCAGAACACCTTCATGATTGCACAATTTCGAATGAAGGCCAAGATCAAGCCGAGATTCGTGGAATGGAGGAACCTGGCACTGCAAAACTACGTCGAGGTCAACAAAGCATTTGTATCTAAAAACCTCGAGCCAGTGAGAAATGAAATGAGCCTGTGGGTGTACGAGGCGCTCAAAACCCGATTGCAAAGTGTGCCTCCTGGTACCAAGTTCAACTGGAAGCTGATCAAGTTTCTGTCAAAGCCTAAAATCGTTTACATGCAGCCTGTTATGCTGCCAGAAACTCCAATGACACATATACAGATTGTGTATAGGATTGAGTCTCGCCAGGCTCTTGCCAAGGTTGAACGGGGCAATAAAGAGGTTCAGACCATTGAAAAGGACGTGACAGACTACATTGCATATATTTTTGATGCTTCCAAGACTCCTTCAACATTTGTTTTGGCTGGATCACTGAAAGAGACTCCTATCGAAAGTCCTCGACCGGATCCTTCCAAGGGTGCCAATGAGAAGGATATGATAATGAGTATGAAGGAGAAAGGAGATATTTTCCGGGTGTAATATGAGGGAGACACTAATCTGGAAGGCAAATGGAAAAGAACCGAGAACGGTTTTGGTCTTTCCTTACTGGTTAAATCACTGTACATATAATATGGGCCTGGCTAGCCTTCCGCCTCGAGGTAGTCGTACCAAGGGTGAATAGTGCGGTATAGTGTTGTAATTCTTACAACCATGTATATAAATTGAGTTTGAAAAAAATATACAAATGATCTCTATCATTCGTATCTAGTTATCCTTGACCATCCTGAAGCTTTCGTGTCCTGGTCCAACGTACCTCCGGCGACCCCTGCCGGGGGAGCCCATGGTTCTGCTTTGCAGAAGTGTACACTGTAACGATAGACTAAAGAAAATGTAACTGCAATACAATGGCTCCGTATTCATATAAGTATTAGCTATTTACATAGGGTATAAATGAGGTTCTGCGAAGCAGAACCAGGGCCTCCCCAACAGGGCCCGCCGAAGGCGGCTCTCACCTGATTAACTGGGTGATGTCGTTACCAATATAAACTTGGTTGTTTTCTCAATTGCATTTTTACTTCTTCACTCCCACTTCAAACCCCTCTTATATTTCATCTTGAACTCAGAGATTCTAAACACTGAAATCACAATTTATATTTTATATAGTTCTAACTTTCTTGTAAATCTAGATCTTCTGGTCTCTAATCCTGCCCTTTAATCTCCAACTCTATTGCGCTTCCTCGCCATCATGTCTATCGTGTCAAGCAAGAACTTTTCCGATATTAGTGCTAGCTTTGTAGAAAAAATCGAAAGCGCTGCTTTCCTTATAAACGAAGGCAGTGAAAATGCACCTGCTGAATCTATAACCTCTGCTGGCTCTACTGACGATAAAACTGATGGAATTACCTACGTTGATGGCAACAACAAGAACGGAGGCCAGAGTGAAGGCCCCATCGACGGCAATAAATCAGGCCTGCCTTCTCGGTTTATAATAGATCAACCAGCGTTAATAAGCTCGCTTCCAGATCAGATGTATGCTGAATTCTTTAGTATCTCAAAAGAATGGTTTAACAAGACGTAAAATAATGGCTAGAAAGGGAGCCATCTTTAATTTAATGGTAGTAGGAGAATCTGGACTGGGTATGCCAAAGAAGAAAAGAAGAAACCTCGCTAAAGTTGACAGTAATAACCAGGGAAATCTACTTTCATCAATACTCTCTTCAAAGATAAACTCCGCGATACCAAATCTGGGCGCAAAAAGTTCCGCCCACCTTCTGACCCGGGTTCGAGATGGTCCAAAACCACCCAAATTGAAATTCAAACCGCCAGATACGAGGAAGAAGGCGTTGAAGTTATTTTCAATGTCATCGATACTCCCGGGTTTGGAGATTATACCAACAATACAGACTCATGGCTGCCCATTGTTCGCTACATTGACCAGCAGCATAGGATGTATACCCTGGCTAGTGAACAGCCGGACCGGAGCAGGCTGATCGATACCAGGGTTCACGCCTGCTTGTATTTCATTCCGCCAACGTGCCATAGCTTGCTGCCATTGGATATCAAAGTCATGACGGAATTGTTCAGACGAGTCAACCTGATTCCCGTGATTGCAAAAGCAGATTCTTTGACTGCAGAAGAAAGGATCAAATTCAAATACATTGTGAGAAGGGCCATTTGCAAAAACCATATCCAGCCTTTCCTCCCCGAGGGATATCCACCGTGGGAAGACAATGGTAACAACAATGAATGCGGTGAAACTGATGCTTCTTCAGACTCAGAAGTGTCGTACAACAATAGTTCGGAGCCCATGCTACCATTTGCAATTATTAGCTGTGAAGATATGCTGCCATCTAAATTGCGGGCCCGAGAGTATCGATGGGGAGCTGCCGATGTAGAGAATCCGGCACACTGTGATTTTCAAAAACTGAACAAAGTTCTCATGAGCGAGAACATGCTCGATTTGATTCAGACTACGATCGATGACCCCTACGAGCGGTATCGTCAAGCTCTGGTGCTTCGGCGAATTCACTGGCATAACGCCGCTCTGATGAACCTCGAAAACGAAAATGAGGTCCAAAAGGAGACTATTCGCAGTAATGACATTATGCCTGAACTAAAGGTAAATCACACCGTAAGCGAACGAGGGGGGCTAGACGCTCTAGTTGCAATCCAGGCGTTTGGATTTGAGTATATCCGTAGGAAAACCTGGGGTGTATCGGAAGAGACTATCAGAAGGGATAGGAAGGGAGTTGCTCGCAGGGCCCAATATGAGTTGGTTGTTAAAGTGGAGAAGGAGAGGCTCGAGAAGTGGAACTATGACCTATCTGTGAAAAGGAAAGAGTTTGAAGAGGAATTGGGTAACCTCCATAACGAGTGCCACGAGCTAATGCTTCAGGTTTCTAAACTCAATCCCCATCACCAGCAGGAGATTTGTCAGGTGTGTGAGGAACTAGAGAGGAAAAAGGTAGAAGGGAGAGAAGTAGTATCACGAGAGCAGGTTCGATGATTTAATATCGGCATGGTGTGTGTTGGCTACATTTTCGCGGTAAGAGTTCTTTTTCTTTTGCTACGCTTCTTCAGGATTAATTTTTACTGTTCTATATGCTATGTTTCACCTTTTTACAAGCGGTACAACGACAATGCACACGAGTAATTAAACTTTACGCTCGCGGGAGAGAGCATCAAATATCTGCAAATTACCTCAACTTTAAAACGGCTCAATACATGTATATTTTTTTCGCTTCACACTATAACATCAACTGACTGTGTATACATTACTTGAGCAGTATGCTAACTACACTCTTGCTCAAGTGGCCTGCTTCCTCAAGACCCATCAGGTTACAGCTCTGGAGACAGCTAGCAGACATTGTGGGCAAAAAAATACTACTCTCACCCCCTTGAGCTTTTCCGCTAAATGTTAGCTTCGTGTTGAGTGCATCTCAACACATCTACTTTAACGTGCCACTCGCAGCCGAGTCAACCCGCCCCCCTTTAGGGTTACAGAAAGCATTGCATAATCTTGCACCCCAATTTGACAGATTTAGATCAATAAGAAGCGCATGAAACAGTTAACCATTAAGCTCGAGATTGGCCATTAGTTAGAGGCACGAGATTCTTCAGCTCTCAGGTTATGCTAAGATGAATTTTCCATTGTTAAGAAAAGCGGACCGTGCTATCCGCCCTTCCTCTGACCCCCTCAAGTATTTGCACCCATCTTACATACCACACAGTCGATCAGTGGCCAATTGAGAATCTCCACTGGGAAAGATAGGCGGCTATCGGGCTATTTGAAGAAATGGCTACGTATTACTTCTACGGGTATCGTTAAGGCGGACGGGTAGTCTGTCGTGTTGAGAGAGCACAGATACCCAATGTTGCACAGCTTGCTATACGCCGTGTTGCAATCCCCGTTAGAAAAACTAACTAACGTCTAATAGCTGAGGTTAAATACGAGCTTTTAGGTGGTTCCGGGAGGGTCTATCTACCCTCCTTTGCCGCGTGTTATCCGTACGTAGACATTGCCCGTATAACAGGAGAGAGTAAAAACTACACTGAAAGAAAAAGAGGTGGCACAAAAAAAGCAGGATGTGCTTTTGTGCTTTACAGTTGTAGCTCTCGAGGGCTGTTAGTGAAGTTCATTGGTGGCATTTATGTCCAGATGGATGTTTGGCAAAATAGTGATCTACTGATCATCTCTTCCAAAAACTACTCCCCATAAAAACCATTTATCACTAACAGTAAACGCTACCAATAATATATGACCCTGGGATTCAATTCCTAGTTTTGTGATAATTTTTCTTGATAACTCTTTTTTCATTTTTCTCAAATCGTCCTTGGAGATAGCAACGGTCGGGTTCTCCTCTTTTTAACCGGGTATTGGACGATAGTCAGAACCCGTCGTACTTAACTGGGTTAGAGAGAAAGTTCATCCGACGTATTAGTAGTTAAAAACACCACCACTATACGGCGGATTAGACCCTGTGTTACACCGCCAATACGTCCTACCTAGACAAGTCAATCTTTTGCACCCTGGATGCTTTGGAAGGTGAAAAAAAACCACTCACACTCTTCATACACTCTCTCCCCCTTTTTGTTTTATCTCGCTGCTACTTCTTAACACCCATATCAGCTTTTTGCTACAGACCTGACTGAACGCTTACGGAAGCTGCTATTACAAAAATCGCACTCTTCTGCTAAAAGAAGATTAATTAAGCGACCACCACACACCCCCTGGTCTTCTTATATCTGAACCTCCCCGCACTACGTTGCGCCTGCAATCCAACCAGCTGGGAAATTCTCGGCCGCACCCAACCTTAGAAAGAGAGAGGGATCATCAAGTTTTAAACATACAAAAAGCGTTTGCAAACAAGAGGTTCCTGTAGCCAAACCGGTTCTCTCTAACCCCAGATAATTCGGACTTCGCTTTTAGACTCCAATTTGGGGGCACACCAAGACCCCTAGCCCTCTTGAGCCCGCCTAGGTACGTATGCACGATACAATGCACTCCCATGCTGACTATCGCGTCTAAATGTCTCGCGTAAATTGCCGGGACTTTTTCACAATCAGACACACTAACTAGACTCAAAAGCTACACGGACGCAAATGTCATTGTCGACAACAACGGGTAGTATAGGCACCACCAGTGCCCAAAGCGGCACCACCGTGTCCTCAGACCCGACCACAAACGTACCTATGTACAATTCGTACCTAGACCCCTTGCCGTATCATAAAGCCCCCGAACCACCGGCTGAAAGTATCAACAACTCTAATTTGCCTTCGGTGTCGTCAGTGTCGGCAGTATCGTCTCCTCCAGACGGTCCTGTCAGAATGGCCCGGCGTCCAAAAGTCACCACCACCTTATGGGAAGACGAAGGAACGTTGTGTTTCCAAGTTGAAGCCCGTGGTGTGTGTGTGGCCAGAAGAGAGGATAACGACATGATAAACGGAACCAAACTGCTCAACGTGGCTGGAATGACACGAGGCAAGAGAGACGGGATTCTGAAGACTGAACGAATGCGCCATGTGGTCAAAGTGGGAGCAATGCATCTCAAGGGAGTGTGGATCCCGTTTGATAGGGCTCTGAGCTTTGCAAGCAGGGAGAAGATTATCGACGTACTGTATCCGTTATTTGTAGCGGACATCAAAACTCTTCTGTATAATCCGACACATCAGTCTCTGTCGAGGCCCCCCAGCGAACTTCACAGTACACCTGATATGTCTAGCACGGAGACAGGTGGAAGTGACTCTATCAATAATGGTTCGGCAGGGAGCCAATTCACCTCGTCTCCTATAGTGAGTCGGAAAGATGAGACGATTCAGCCTAGCTCTGACTATTTACAGTATCAATCACCAGCTAACCATCCGTCCTATACTTTGTACTCTGATCAGTACGGTCAGCAAACGCAACTGCAACAACATCAACACCAACAACAGCAGCATCAGTTCCAACAGCAGCACCTTCAAGAGCAGCAACAACAGCAGCAGTTATCTCCCCAGCACCAGTCTCAGATGCACTCCCAAGTTCAGGCTATCACACCAACGTACAATTACGACTATGGCCAACAACGCACTACTGCGATATACGGCTATCCATATTCCCAGATGGCCAGCCAGCAGCAGACACAGACATCTCAGTATTCATATCAATCAGACGCTGCTGCTTACGCTTCGTACTATGCAAAGCCCCAGTCCCAGGAGCAGCAACCCCAACAACAAACACAACAGCACTTTCAGCATCAACAGCAACAACAGCATCATATACAGGAGCAGCAAATTGCATCAAGCTACAATGCTTCTCTCTATCAATACTATCCACAGGCACCTCCTACTGCACCCGTCTCAAGGTCGACTTCTCCAGGGCCGTATTCCACCCAATCGCTGGATGCTGCCAATATCCACCAGCCTCAAATGGTGGTTTCAGATAGATATGGGCAACAGTATTCTCAAGACGGGAATTGAGTGAGAAGGCTTTCACACTCTGGTTCATGGGGGTTTCTACATACGGTTCATCATATTGACACAACTAAATCAGCCTGGGAACCGGACAATGAGAAAACGAAAGGCTGCGACACTAAATGTTCATTTATTCAGTTTTGAGATCCTGCGAAGCAGTATCACCTTCCCTGGAATGGCCCCGCCGGAGGCGAGCGGAACATGTGTGTTTTGCTAATATATATAGGCAAACGGAGTGTATGTGTCGAACAAGGCATCTGCAACATACGGACTGCGTTGTAAATAAAGTAGTTTCTCATTTTGGGTTAACATTAATCTAAATACGCTGTACTATCTAGGATTTGTCCTGATTCATTATGTCAACATATCTATTCCTTGCGTTTCGTCGCACACCCTTACGTCCACTGGGAGGAGGTGCAGCCGCTAGCAAATCATCCAATCCTCCACTTGTAGTTTTCTTGGCAGGCTCAGGCCCTCCTGGAGGTCCACTTGGTGGCGCGCTGGGAGGCCCACTCGATGGTGCGCTGGGAGGGCCACTAGAGGGTCCGCTGGGATTAGGCGAACTTGCAATTGAAGCTGAAGCAGGTATTCCTGCAGACACGGCAGAAGGGGCGCGGCTTGCTGGCCCAGATGGAGGTCCATTGTTGCCCAGGGGAGTTTCCATCCCAGGCTTAGGAGAGGGACGTGCCGAGGAGTTAGCACTGCTGGTTTTGGACTTGGGGGGCGGGGGAGGAGGTGCTGCCACTTCTTTCAGCTCGTCGGGGCTAGCATTCTTATTGATATACCTCTTTAGCTTTGGATCATACACCAAAGACAGCTGCTCCCCAAGTTTGGCTTTATAAACTTTTGGCTGAGTAGGGTCTTCCTCCTTACGTTTAAGCCAAGAGAACCACCCCCGGGTATCTTGACCTTGCTTGGCCTCATCCTTTTTATGATCCTTTGCGTCCTCTTTCCCTTCGTCCTTCTTCTTCTTGTTACCAAGACCTAGATCGTCTTCTACTTCGTTCTCAGCAGCTTCTTCCTCTTCTTCTGGAATAGCTGAAACTGAAGGTGGAGAAGTATCCAATGTCTGTTCCACAGGCGCTGGAGTATAGTAATTACTCGAATAGCCGCTAGATTCCTGCTGAGAATAGTATCCACCATTTCCCCCTTCGGGGTCATACAAATCTTCTTGCTGCGCATGCCAATTATCTGCCTCGTCTGTAACCGGTGGTAATTCACCATGCCCATCAGTTACTTCATTGGACTCTTGCGAAACGACATCATGAATGGCAGGTTCACTTAGGGAGTACCCATACGGCATGTATGGGCCAGTAGTCGATGGATAAGAAGGGTTATCTGCAGCTGATGACACTGGTGCCGATTCAATCTCGTTATCAACCCCAGAAATGGGAGCATATGGACTGGCGGCACCACTGCCAACCAGCGGCATATAAGGATCAGGCGTATACCCTCGTGATCCAGGTCCCTGTCGACTTCCTGGTCTCGACTGAGGAGCATATGGGTTATACACAGAGGAGGAAACCATTCGATCGGTACCTCCACTCGCGGGCCTGGAAGGGACTTGAGAAGGCGAAATAGCCCGGGGATCACGACTGTGTACTGCAGCAGCTCCGTTCGCAAAATTCTGAGCTGGAGCCTGACTTTGTGACTGCTGTGAAAGGTACTGTGCTTGATGCTGGGGTTGATCCGGAAGATAGTTTCGTTGCGGCTGAGTATAACCTGTCAGTCCAACATGCGACTGATTTCGCTGTATATTTACATCCGAAAGCGGAGGGCCAAATGAACCCATCGATTGAGCCCGAGTTAGTCCATAGTTCGCGCCTGGTCCCTGCTGAGATCCACCATACATGTTAGGACTAGTATCAGTGCCCGATGGGACATCCGCATTTGAAGGGGTGCTGGCCAATCGCTTGAATATACCTCCGGTACTTTCAGTTTCAACAGGTGTAGCTTGCTCGCCGTCATCCCCTGCAACAAACTTATTAAAAGACTGAACCCAAATTTTGTCCAGCTTGGGTCTTGCAAGCTTGCCTCCAAACCAACCCGAGCCTCCAGTGAGTTCAGAGCTGGAAATTCGGAAATTTATAGACTCAATATACTCCAAATACGAAGCACTGAACTGGAAAGTTTTGTTCAAGGTCTTCGTTATCGAAGCCACACCTTCAACCACCTTTTGAGCTTCCGAAATGTATCCCTTGTCTGCCAACGTCGATGCACGACAAAGTTTGTAAATCAAAAGATGGGGGAATGCAACCAACTGACTGTACTCAGGCGGTGGGTTTGAGAGTACGATATATTCATACAACTCAGTGAGTAGGATGGAGTCCGTGTCACGACCAAGCCCCACAGGGGACTCATTGGCGTCAGACCCGAGCAGCTGAAATCCGTGCGCATTGTCGGCACCTATTGATGGTTTTGACAAGAGGAAACTAAGTTAGCAAAAAATGTCAGACTTTTAGACCAATAAAATCAATGTTGGAAAACCTACCACAAGTGACCAGCGTTTACCAAACCTTGGGTTAATAACATATTTCCCAATTCGTAAATAGTTTCAGTATCGTTTGGGCAACGATTGAGAAGAATCAAAGATAGAGAATTTGGCCATCCCGATAAGCTCTCTTTAGGAACCGGAACCCGGTCAGTGCCAACAAGGTTCGCTGATACAGTCCTGGGGGGCAACAGCTCCGAAACAGCGTCTGATCCAGAACCTGAAAAAGCACGATAAATAAGTGCCAGATTCTTGGCCGATCCAGAAGGTTGTGTTCGAATTTCTTCTCTCACAAACTCTGCAACAGAGTCTGTCCAACTCTGAGCACTCAAGGAGCTGGCAATCACTAGTGCATGGGCCCAAAGCTTTTTATCCAATGCCACTCGTAACGCCTTTTCCCTGTCACCTATTTCCAAAGCGCTATACAAGAGCTTAAACTCCTCGGAACCAAACTTAACAGAGGGAACCCCGTCAATACTTCCCACGCTGCTATGAGGCGAATGTGCAGCACCACTTGAACTTCTTAGACCACGCTTGTATAGGTCACTAGCAGAGGTGAACGATGAGAGATCATCCTGGTTCTTGTTGGCAGCTATCGATGCCACATTTGGGTTGAGCAATTCAGTGAGACCATGTATTACAGGCTCTTTCAGAGTCAGTCCAGAGCAGTCATTTTTCAGAAGCACTCGCATCACCTTCCAAAGTAGAACTCGATGCTGCGCTTCTACATCTGGATGGATATACTTCTCCATTTCTGCAATCTTTTCATCAAGCCACTTTTCAATCTCTTTCTTCTTGTTCCGAATGGGGCCCTTACTATTAACGATGGGCCCTGGGAACTTACAATCGTGCAAGTCAGAAGGCAATAAGGTGCCAGCGCTGAATACCTTGACCTCTGAGCGGGATGCCGCAGCGCTGCCGTATGAAATAGCAGGAGGGATCACCGCGACAACCTTGCCGCTGTTTCCCCAATGGAATACGGGAAATTGTCGGCGCAAAAGAGCTTCGTTATCGATAGGAGCACTGGGTGGACGCATCTGCTGCACATTCAAAGACTGAGGATGTTGAACTGTATAAGGATATGTCGTGCGAGGGGGAGACACTTCTGGCCCAAAGTTTGAAGCTGTATCAAATGATGGCCTTCTGTTCAAATCCAAAGGCAAATCTCCAAACGACTGACGAGTCGGAGGCTGTGATGTTCTTTGAGGAGGTGAGTGAATAGGTTGAGCCGCTGGGGGTACGATTCCCCGCGAAGGGGGACGAGCTGCCGTCTGTGAAAGGTTAGACCTGGGCGAATATCGTGAAGAATCATAGGTCGACGATTGAAGCGATGCTGGTTCAGGAGTACCAGCGGGTAGTTGCGACACAGGAGCGTAGGGATTCACAGGAGTGTGCAGCACCGAAGAACTTCTCGATGAACTTAGAGGCTGCTGAGGGATTTGTTGGTACTGAGAAAAGCCACGTCCAGACGAGGACCCTGTCGAGTCTCGAGAATTATTTCGCGAGTGGCCCATAGCGGGCAGAGAGGGTGGCCTAGCGTAAACCGGAGATGTGACAGAAGGTGGCTGAGCATGTACAGAACCAACTGGAGGCACCGATTGAACAGCTGATGGGGCGTACGGATTCTTGGGAGGAGGAACACCGCCAGGGGGGGTTTGATGAAGCTGGTGCTGCTGAGCTAGTGCAGGTTGCATGCTTTGAGGAGGATGGGCCGTCCCTGCCATCGGGGGTACGACCTGATGTTCCACAGTCATGCTTGTCTTTCTAGAAATTGACTTTCTCGGCAAGCTTGGAAGATCTTCAAAAAACGATTTCTGGCGTGAAGGGCCCTTAGGTAGAGGAGCAACCGACGATGGAGGAGCAGCATAAGGTGTTGAACTAGGTGCTGCTGGAGCATAAGGTGTCGAACCAGGTACTGCTGGGGCATACGGGGTCGTCGGGGTGTAAGGAAGCGACGAAATGCCTCTCAAAGATTGGGTGGAAGCCGAAGGCCGGACGTGAGATTTGGGAACGATGCTGGACGGTAAATCGAATGCATTGCTTCCAGATTTTGGATCATTCATATAGCTTTTTGACCTTTGTGATTCCGAGGGAACAGTTTGTTGATATGGAGTGTAAGGGGATGCAATGGGAAATGCAGATGAGTTCAGTTGAGGTGTTGTATGCGCAGGAGCCTGTGTTGCCGATTGTGCAACTGGCACACCATATGGGTTGTCAGAGGCCAAAGAAGCTGGGAAGGACTGCCCTGAAGAAACCTGGGCGTGTACCACAGGTTTATCTTCAGCGGCCTCTTCGGTGTCATCCAATAGGATATCGTCATCAGTTTCCAAAAAAGCAAATGAGGCAGGTTGTGGTGCCTGGGTAGCGAGCGTCTGCGTTTCTGGGGAAGACTCTGAAATCTCAGCTCCGCCACTTTGTTGCAGTTCGCCGGCTAGCACCTTTGAAAAATCGTCTTCTTCTCCTTCTAGAGATGCAAATGGATTAGATGATTCGTCTGAGTTATTTGTGGGCTCTGTGGGATTAAGAGATGACTCAACAGCAGCAGAGATATGAACATCCCGAGATTGAATAGTTGATGCATCGAGAGTGGTACTAGTAGAGGTCTCAGCATCTTTCGGTGCTTCTGGAATAGCAGTAGATAATGAGCTGAAAAATGAATCATTTTCTGCCTTTGCAAAGACTGATATATTCCTCTTGTGCTCAGACCTGGAGCTTTTCACCGCGGGCGCTCCGTCTTTACCCACATTGGCGAAAAAGCTGTCTTGGGCATTGCCATTCTCTTCGCCAAAAGGTGCCTCGGATACCACTGGTCCCTCAGAGTTCAGATTATCAAAAAAGCTATCATCTGCTGCCGAATTGCGCTCAAATACAGAAATGACTCTTTTGTGCCCAGTCTGTTGAGTTTGTAATTCACGAGGTAAGTCCTGAGTGTCGGGTCCCAGAGAAAGGTGGGTTGTAATCTGAGGAGATGGTGCAAGACCGTCAAAAAAGCTCGCCCCAGGATCGCCAGAGCCATTTTCAAAGACAGATATTGTCCTCCTGTGTTCCGAACTGTTCGATTCGTCCTGAGGATGGAGGTCATTGTGATCAGCGTTGACGTTTGGAGTGGAAGTAGTTATCGAGCTTGACACTGGCTGATCCGATACAAATGTCTCTGGTCTGATTTCCTCATCTTTAGGAACATCTGCCACACTATCACCCTCTTTCTGATACAACGAGTCCTCATCATTTCCCTCGGGAGACAGCGTAACTTCTTCTATTGGTGCGACAACAGTCATTTCTGGCTCTGCCGAGAGGTTTTCATGAAACTGCTTCAGATTAGACGCCTCAGAGGGAGTGGCATCAATGGCTGAAGGTACAACATTGATCTCAGATTGAATCGTCTCAACAGCGTACTCAGCTTGAATTTCCACATGCTCTTGTTCTTCTCGCTCAGCTGAAACCGTCTTGGGCTCCTCTGGCACTGCCAACTCCTCTGCTGGCTCAGACGACTTTATCACCTTGTCGCCCTGAACTCCACCTGGGACGTCTTCCAACGGGAAATCTTGAGCAGGGTGCGTAATCGCGTCTATAGATGAAGGGCTCACATCTACTTTGTCCGAAGCCTGAAAGTCTCCCCTTTCTCCTTCGTTTGGTAAACTATCCCCCAATTGCTCTTCAGTTTTTGAACCAGTGATGTCTGAGTCGTCCTCTACATCACACCTCGGTTGATCCGCTTGCGATTTTGAGACAGATTCCTCGCCGTCCAATTGCTGCTTTTCCATATTAAGCTCTTCTTGACCAGAATTGAACAATGTGTGTGAATTGGAATCACTCTGCGACAACTTAGCGCTCTCTAAATGTTTGCTTTCCAAAGTCACATGCCCAAGATTGGGTTGTTGATCCGATGGTGGTCGAGTGGCCAACGGTTCTTCATCTCTTTTCTTCCTTATGTTCTCCACCTCCTCCTGGCTAGGTTTGAACAGCGGGTGCCAATAGGAATCCTGTTGTGATAACCCGGGCTTTGGACTAACCATGGGCTTGTTAGCAAATCGTGTTCGAACTTAAGCCGAAAGAGTTGTCAAACTTACAGTTACTGTATTGGAACTTTTTCAGGATTATAATCAGTAGCTCAACTCAATGAGATCCAACCCAAAACCAGTACAAAAAGACCACAAAATATTAATATGTATGCCAAATGCTATTGAACTATCGCGTACGGTTTGGCAACACGGGTCAATTCGTGAACCTACTGTCAGATGTTTAAAAACGTCACTTTGCTGGCAGTTGAGGTGTGCTTAAGGTGCAGAAAAGGTGGAGAGGAAGGGTAAACAGTGAGGTGGTTTATCCCGGTGTGGTTGGATTAACAGTTTACGTGATCTTTTTTTCGTTTTTTTTCATTGGATCGGTTTTCTACCTGTATCAAGGTATATATTATTACTACGCTTCCGGATCAAGGGTTGATTCCAATACAAACTGGGATCGCGTGGACATAGGGTTCAAATTTTTTTGTTCCTAAGAAGCGGGCATTTAATATCTTTGTCGAAGTGAAATTAGTTTGAATCTCCTCATATTTTATCCATAAAATAGTCTCCAAAGGTCGGGATTCTCAAGTGCTACGAAAACCATGGCTAAAGCAAAAGGGCCAAAAGGAAAGCAGAACTTGGCTCCTGAGCATGAGCGGTTCTTGTCATGTCTGTCTGACATTTCATTGGAGCTGGTAGCAAACCTGCAGTCAAACAGCAAGGACATCAATCTCAACGGCCTAATAGGAAGGATGTCGAAGAAATATAAGCTCAAAAGTCAGCCCCGATTGACAGATATCATTTCTGCAATCCCCGACCAATACAAGAAATACCTTCTACCCAAGTTAAAGGCAAAGCCGGTGCGAACAGCCAGTGGAATTGCTGTAGTGGCTGTTATGTGCAAACCCCATAGATGCCCTCATATCGCTTACACAGGAAATATCTGTGTGTACTGCCCCGGTGGACCTGACTCTGATTTCGAGTATTCAACTCAGTCTTATACGGGATACGAACCTACCTCCATGAGAGCTATCCGAGCCCGTTACGATCCGTACGAGCAAGCTCGAGGGCGTATTGAGCAGCTGCGACAGCTGGGTCACACTGTGGACAAGGTAGAGTATATTATTATGGGTGGAACGTTTATGAGTCTGCCTCAAAACTACAGAGAGAGTTTCATCTCCAATTTGCATAATGCCTTATCGGGCCACACCACTGAAAACATCGATGAAGCAGTCGATTTCTCCCAACAATCACAGACCAAGTGCGTTGGTATTACCATAGAGACTCGGCCGGACTACTGCACCGAGACACATTTAAGTGACATGCTCAAGTATGGCTGCACTCGTCTGGAGATAGGAGTTCAATCGGTCTACGAAGATGTGGCGCGAGATACCAATAGAGGACATACAGTTAAAGCGGTGTGCGAAACATTCTGTTATGCCAAGGATGCTGGATACAAAGTAGTGTCTCATATGATGCCAGACCTGCCAAATGTAGGCATGGAAAGAGACTTGGATCAATTTAGAGAATACTTTGAGAACCCGGCATTTAGGACTGATGGGTTGAAACTCTATCCTACTTTGGTTATTCGAGGCACGGGTCTTTACGAGTTATGGAAGAATGGGCTATACAAGTCATACAATGCGAATGCTCTTATTGACCTTGTGGCTAGGATTCTCGCAGTTGTGCCTCCGTGGACGCGTATATACCGTGTCCAGAGAGATATACCCATGCCCTTGGTCACCGCAGGAGTGGAGAACGGGAATCTGCGAGAGCTGGCTCTTGCGCGTATGAAGGATTTCGGTACTACGTGCCGGGATGTGCGAACTCGAGAAGTGGGGATTCAGGAGGTCAAGCACAAAGTGCATCCTGAGCAAGTGGAACTAATTCGAAGAGATTACATGGCCAATGGTGGCTGGGAGACATTTCTCAGCTATGAAGACCCGAAGCAAGATATTTTGATAGGTCTGTTGAGGCTAAGACTGTGCTCTGAAAGGACCACTTTCCGACCCGAGCTCAAAGGTCAGAGAACGTCTTTGGTGCGAGAGTTGCATGTGTATGGGTCAGTGGTACCCATCCACAATCGGGATCCACGTAAGTTTCAGCATCAAGGATTTGGAACTTTGTTAATGGAGGAAGCCGAACGGATTGCGGTGGAGGAGCATGGGAGCAAGAAGATTAGCGTTATTAGCGGGGTGGGAGTGCGAAACTACTATGCTAAGCTGGGGTATCATTTGGATGGACCCTATATGTCCAAGGATTTAAGTGAATGTAGATAGAAGAAGATTGGTTCCAGAAATTGTCTTCAGTAATATACCATTTGATAATGCAACATGCTAACTATAGTTAATAATTAATAAACTTTAAGTGAAGGGCAGCTTACCCAAAAATACAATTCTCCACAAAAAAAAAAGGCGCACTCTTAATATTCAACGGACACTATAATCAAATTCTGCACAGCAGAACCGACTCCCCCTGGGAGGGTCCCCAGGAGGGACTGCCGGAGGCATGGAGAGATACCTTAAAAACACACCTCCTCTTGCTTTGCTCTAACATTCAACTGAAACCAGCTTGTGCTTGAAACCACCCTTTTTCTTCTCAGTGATTAGGATAGCGCTGAGCTGGTCCCCCTTGACGCACCCACTGTCAAGTCCCTTGGTGTACTTCGTCAGTTCTAGTCCCCGTCGGGCATTGTGCCCGTAAAATACAGTTCGTCTCTCTTCCTTAGGCAGCTCCTTCTGGCGAGTATTCCACATGTCGATCCAAGGTTCGCCGTCATCATCTTCAGACCCAACGTCGTAGTTCGGAGGAAGAACACTTCGAATTCGCATAACCATCTCTGGATCTTGTTCTCGCAGATCGTCTAAGTTCCACAAAAGACCACCATGTACTGCAACCCCTTTGTGGCCCTCAGCTGTAATGTTGCCTAAGTCGAGGATCGCGGAGCACGTTCCCAGAAAGTCTATGTGGTGTGGTCGCAGTCCTCGGATGATGTGCTCGTTGTCTTCGAGGTAGCCTTTGTTGTAAGGATCTCCTCTGGCATCGTCCAGCTCGTAGTCGCCTACGTATGGCTTACCAGTAGGCGAAATGGCCTCCGTTCTTGGCGGAGGCAGTCGTCGGAAGTCAGTGTACAACCTCAGAATCTTGTCTTCGTGGTTACCTCGCACACACAAAGCGCCATTTTCAATGGCAAAATCAATGACTCCCAGCGAGTCCTCGCCCTTTGTGATGAAATCGCCCAGCATTACAAAGTGATCTCGCTTTCGATCGAATTTATTCTTCTTCAGGAGCTTCTTCAGCTCTTTGAGATTACCGTGTATGTCTCCAATGAGGAAAAGCTTTGAATTTTCTTTGTAGCTTGGAACAAATTCTTTGTCCAAAATATCGACCCGGAGGAGGTCTGGAACCTGCGCCGCGTTTGTTCCTACGCTGGGCAGATAGACAAACACGTAGCTCAGGGGTACCAGTGCTAGTAGGGCTAGCAAGTACATCCACCATTTGAAGGTGAAAGGCTTGGTGGGATCCTCATGGCCAGTAGAGTGGTTATTTAGGTCCTCGGGGTCTTCCTGAGACACAGCTTGGTATCCGGGCACTGAAGCCATGATTTTTTCGTTATCGATCATTAAATGGCAGCTATATATATGGAATCTCAGTTTTGGCGAAAGGATTCCAAGGCTTATATATAGTAACCTGATGCACAGAGGCGAAAGGCCCTTTTTTAAAAAAGATCGTTTGTTATGGACACACTGAAATGCTCAACTCTGCAGATTCCGGATGTGGTGTTGGATCAGCGGTTAGGCACGAGCTTTCGGTTGTGGGATATGGCACACGAGGATGAGGAGGAGAAAATCGATCGCAAAGGTGGAGAGGAAAATCTGATGATTTTAATAACTGCGGCTCTTCAGTGTCGCCTTTTATACACGTTCTGTTCATGGCAAAAAAAAAAAGTCAAAAACACCAAGGTCCTTTCGTCATATATGGTGATCACCCTGAAATTAAAGATGTGCGGCTTTGTCTCCTTTTATTTTTAAGATTCTAGCGCATCTACAGCCGGAGCTGTGACACGTGGGATGGGCCATATTAACAGAGGACCGAACGGCGGGGAAATTGTGTCATTTTCTTACGTGGAGTCGCGTCTCTGTAAGACGGTAAATGACCAGGGGGCATGGATGCAAATAATTAAAAGGGTCGCGTAAATAATACTTTGAGTAACTAGGCACGTGGTGCATTTCAATCCTTCAAGGTACTTTGAAGTTTAAAGTGTGAATGCAGCAGTTTTGAAGAATTGATTGGAGGATGGGGACCAAATGGTATGCTGAGGAAGGCCGTACGTCACTCTTATATTGTATTATAATAATAGCTTAACTATTTCCGCTTGTGTGTAATGTTATTTTCTACTTTGTCTTATAGTATCATTAGTATCAGGAATTACTTGACCTCACATCTATGGTGAATCTCTGATCTGATCTCAGCTAATCTGATCTGATCTGCTTGACATCGTGATCAAACTACAAATTTAGCCTGTTTGGTATAAACGTGACGTCCACTGAGCGACTGGCAAATCCCGTATTCGCGACTCTGTGTTTGCAACTCCGCAAGAGCTAGGCGTATGCTACGCTACGTACATGCGTTCTTACGACTGGATTGGACAGGTACTCGCGAGGGCTGCCTATAAGGCACGGTTCGCGGTTCATCTATGCGTGGGACTAAACGGTGTGCATTACATTCTCAAGTGTGGCTGCTTTGAAGAAGTACTCCCAGAACTGATGTTGTGAGCAGTACCTTGTTTATTCATTTACGTGTATTATATTACGTACTACGTACTTACCTTTCTGAGTGACAGCTATGGCACTCATTTGTGCACAATTAGTGGAACCTGTCAGTGTTCTGTTTAACCACACTATTAGTAACAAACTGCCACAATGCTCGCTCATGACTCCAACTACACCAAAGCACAGACAGGACGTGAACAGAACCCAGCTAGAATTCTGCGAAGCAGAACCACACCTCCCCGGTAGGGGCCGCCGGAGGCAACGTCCACCTGCCTCCGGCGGCCCCTACCGGGGAGGTGTGGTTCTCCTTCGCAGAATGACCAGTATATCAAGTATTCTGTGTGGCCACACTGTCCAACCCCAGACCGCCACACTGATCGCTCAATATTATGCAATTAAATTCCAGAAGTCAGGGACCCCGGTTACACCCCGCAGGCATAATGCTGCTAGGAGCTAGGGTATACTGATTACAGAGTTGTAAAGTTGGGTTAACAGTGGCTGCTTCTTCTTCCTTTTCTTTACTCCAACTGGCACTTCTTTCGTGGCTTTAATCAGTCTCAATCAGTCTTCTTCTTGCTCCACACACACCCAAACCCACACAAGACTGCATCGTGACGTCACGTCACTCTCAACGTCACTCGACGAACCGTGCCTGCTCTTTGCTAGTAAGACGTCCCTTTGGCAATATTCCGCGCGTAACCACTCGGAACATTGCTCTCAGCAGCAGCCACACCCAATAAGAAACACAGTGCCGTCACAAGCTTTCCAGCTGTTACATTCGCGCATACCGACCATCTCCATATCGCACGTGATCTTGAGCCCCTCGTCTACAAATCCAGCCAAACACTGATATCTTTCTGACACCACCGAAAAGCTCAAATCGAAGGCTTCATCGAACAGCTTTTTGAATAGAATTTGGACACCGGAGAGTTTTATTCTTTGGCTGTGACTGATCAGCTTTCGAAACTTTTGGTTTTCACTCAGCTCTTTCTCCTTGGCAACAACAATTGGGGGGGTTTATTAAAACTTTTGTCAAGTTGCGAATAGTACGAACCCGATCCTGCACTCCTCCCCCAGTTTCGAAATCTACAAAACTGAAACTCCGGTTATCTGCAAAGCGTTGGCTTTCCCTGAGATTTGGAAAAGAAGATTCTTTTCAAGCGCAGCATCATTGATCGATATTACAATCGTGTAACAGTCGTTTCCTTCCCCCTTCACGTTGGTTTAGGTCTTTTCAACACAATCCAAATAGAATAATCACTTGATCACGCAATGTCGTCACCTAGAACGCTGCAATCGTCTCACGAGTCCCCCGCTGCGATCACTGATGCAGAATTGGGGTCGGAAACCCACACAGACGGCCAGGCTGCTGGACCTCCCTCGGACGTAATTGACTGGACGACCTTCAGCCAGATCTTAGAAATGGACGAGGATGAAGAGGAGCGGGATTTCAGCCGCGGAATTGTGTTTAATTTCTTCGAGCAGGCTGAAGATACCTTTGCCCAGATGGACGCCGCTTTAAATGCCAGTGATCTGTCGGAATTGTCTTCGTTGGGTCACTTTCTCAAGGGCTCCTCAGCAGCACTGGGCCTGACCAAGGTGAAGAACTCATGTGAAAAAATACAACATCTTGGAGCTGGCAAAGACGAGCTAGGGATATCCAATATAGATGATGCGGGCGTTTCCTTGGATAAGATCGAATCGACGCTAGAGATCGTTAAGCACGAATATCTAGAGAGTCAGACTGTTCTTCGAAATTTCTTTGAATCTTCATGATGAACAGACGGCCTTGTGTTATGGCATTGCGCAATGTGTTATGTTTTCGACAGCCTTGCCGTTTTTTATTTATAGGATTTTGTTGGGTGAAAACCTGAAGGAGGGACAAAAAGATAATGGCAAAGACGATTATTATCTAGACATGTGAGAGATTGTTCTTTATTCACCTGCTAATGATGAAGGAGGATTGGAAAGTTGCGAGGAGCACAAAGTATAAAATAATGTAGTCGTTTATACTACAAGCCCACATGAGTATTATAGTTACAATCTAACACACACTGTTCTTTAAGGTCCAGCTGCCTCCGGCGGCCCCTTCCCGGGGATGGTAGGTTCTGCTTCGCAGAATTAACCTCCACGGAATGGCCGCGCCGGATGCGACTTACAATTCATTATCTATCATGTCGCCTAGGTCCTTTTCCGGGAAGAACTTAATGTTTCCTAACTCTTTGGGCAGATAGGTCTGGTTGACAACTCCGTCAACATAGTCCGGATTGTACTTGTACTCTTTGCCATATCCAATCTCCTTCATCAGCCTAGTGGGAGCATTGCGCAAATGGATTGGTACCACAGCTGCAGATGCTCGAGGGTCTGTTTGCAGCATTCCCTTGACAGCTCCGTATGCCTTGTACACCTTGACAGACTTGGCAGCCATGGCTAGCTTGGCGGCACAATGCGCCAAAATGCAGTCTGCCTCTGGCATGCCTATCTGCTGAACAGCCGTGAAAGTGGACACTGCAAACGGGAGGCAGCTATCATCCACAAGCCCGACGTCTTCACTTGCGATCCGGACCATCCTTCTAGCTATGTACAGCGGGTCCTCACCGGCCTCGAGCATTCGACCCAGGTAGAACAGAGTAGCATCTGGGTCACTTCCCCGCACTGATTTATGAAATGCTGAAATTGTGTCGTAGTGTGAGTCGCCGACCCGGTCGTATAGTAAGTGTGTTCTTTGCAATGCTTTTTTGACAGATTCGTGGTCCAGCTTGATACTACTACCACCAGCTGTACCATCATCAGTTGTAGTTTTCGATTTAGAAGAAGACAGTGATCCAAAACTCGAAATGGTGATTTCCAACACATTCACTGCTATACGGCCATCCCCGTCAGCCAAGCCTGCCAGGTATTCCACCGTTTCTTCCTCGAACTCCATGACCGGAAGACCGTCTTGCGCTCTGTGTTCATTAATAATGCCAATTGCACGCCGTAGCAGCTGCCCCAGCTCTGATATCTTTAACTTGTGCAAAACAAATACCCGGCATCGAGAGATTAAAGCTCCATTTACTCGAAACGAAGGGTTCTCTGTCGTAGCTCCTATGAGGGTAATGTCCCCCCGCTCGACGTAGGGCAGGAAGATGTCCTGCTGAGCTTTATTAAACCGGTGGATTTCGTCCAAGAATAGTATCGTTTTGCGACCCAAAAGTCTCAGGTCGTTCTTCGCTTCTTCAAATATCTTTTTGCACTCGGCGATACCTTGAGTGGCTGCCGAGACCTCTATAAACCTGGACTTTGTAGCTCGAGCGAGAATACGCGCAAAAGACGTCTTGCCGACTCCCGATGGTCCCCACAGAATTAGCGACGGACAGACATCGTTTTCTATAAAATTCCTCAGTAGTCCTTTCGATCCCACCAGATCTTCCTGGCCTATGAAATCATCTAGCGACTCTGGTCGTATCTGCTCTGCCAGTGGCACGGCAGACAGGCGGACTTTTTTAGCACCGCCCAAAGACGACTGTGGTAATTTGTGCTGCAGTTCTTCCTCGGCAGGTCTTTTGGTTATGCTCGCCTTCGGCGGGGCCTTTCCAGGGGGGTTGGTTCCGCTTCGCGGAAGGTTGTACATGTCTATCACGACACTTTTTCCATTGTGAGATATCTCGTCCTGGGAACTGGCACTACTACGGTTCGCGCCCTCACTGTTCTCCTTCTTTTTGCCTTCCTGAGATCCTGCAGGGCTCACGACATTGAAAAACGACTCACTTCTCTTCGCTGACTTCTCCTCCTTCTCTGACGGACATCCTCGGTCCAGGTGCTTGTTCACGTCAGCCTCTGTAGTATTCATACCACATAGAGGACATTGTACGAGACTAGACATGGCTCCTTTTGTGTGCTAAGATATGCCAATTTTTACTAATTCTCAGATTTTACACCCATCGCGTTATCGCGACTCTTATCCGTTTATCGCACATTAAGTCTACAAGGTGCGGCGCAGCTAGACATCGAATTCACTCAAGTTACTACTATTCGAACTTCAACTAGTATCTTACATCAATGACAGCAGAAGAACCATGAAAGGTATTAAAATGGTCCAGACCGGGTTTGTACCGGCAGTGGGGACTAAACGGAAACCAAAAGCATTAAAGGCAGGGCCTCCTCTGAGCCCTACTGTGTCAATGGTGGTATGGTCTCATGAGCAAAGGACTAGTCTCTACCATGTCGTCATTGACACAAGTCTGCTGCCTAATTCTAAAGAAGGGGATGTCGGCGAGCTCAGCTTCACCGATACAAAGACGAAAAAGCTGTATTTCAAAGTGAAATCTGTGGATCCCGACGGCGACCGGTCGTTAGCCAATGCCCAGATTTCAGTAATGTCCAACCTGCTCAACCTGTTGGACATTCCCGTCAGGTCGCAAGTCAATGTTAGACTGGTACGTTGTCATTACTATTTAAAAGCTAGACTTATTGTCTTAGCTATTTTTTATTTTGGATACTGAAACTAATTAGAGAGCGGAAGATGAAGTTGAAGCAGATATGGTCGAGATCCACTTCAAAGATACATATCTGACCCGGGCGGATATGCACCGAATCGCAGCATCGCTCACGGCAACCTGTGTATACTCAACGCAGAGAATATCGTATTGTGACGTCTTTCGAGCTAACATTAGCAGCATTTTTCGCAATGGCCACAAAGTCTTTTCTGCATACGTAGGGCCCAACACCCGCGTCATATATAGGTCCGAGTCTGCCCGTATGATTCACTTGATTCAGATGTCCCAGGAAATGTGGAACTTTGAAGAGAACGGTGACGTAATGTTCAACAAGCTGGTTAACTCTTTCTTGCCGGAACTTTTCAAAAAGTGGCGAGACGACGGCCTACATCACTTGGTGACTATAGTACTTTTCACAAGCATAGATATTTCTCGGCGGACTTCTCGGTTGGGCCCCGGGGAACGAGGGTCACAGACACGCGACTACTACAGAGTGGTGGTGGACCAGGTGCACATCAGCAAGTGGAATGACATTATGGCTACATTGCGATATGAATTTTCGAGGTTTGCAAACGAGGTGCTGAGGGACCAGAACGGAAATATTCGAGGCACTATTCTGCCTGCCGTCAAAGGAAACTTGCTAGAAGCCATCAACTTGGCAACTACTTTAATTTCGAGCAAATTCGCTGACAGAGACCTGCGCCGAAGTGGCGTGCAACTCCTGGTGGTCACTCCAGGCTCTGGAATCTACGATGTGGACTACAGTCTTTTGTACCAGACCAGCATGAAGCTTCTATCTATCGAAGTAGGCATTGATTTAGTGTGTTTGAGCAAGCCACCACTCCACGTAACACCCCTCTTCCGCTATCAGACGCCCGACCACCAAATTGTCAACTGCATCCCCAGTTGGCTCGACATCTCGTTCTGGAATTCCAATGAGAAATATTTCAACCAATGGATCCCCGCATGCAAGATTTATCAGATTCAGATGATGGGAGTTATGGAGAATGAGGTGAGTGCAATCACCGTGGATTACCTTCACGACAATGGTAATTCTGGAAAACTGTCCAAAAAATTTATGAAAGAATACGATGACAGTCTTTACAAATCGAGAAGCACAATAGACAACCTACGATTACTTGAGGAAGCAGTCTCTAGCAATGCATCATCTGCTCTCCTCCGGCCAAAGGTATCCTCTATGGATCTCTCCTCCCGATCTCAGCTTCGTACCGTATCTAGATCAATGGCTGCCACGGCAATTATATCGTCTCCAGTCATTGATAATGCGACAACTTCTTCCGATATGCTGACAAACACTATGAAGAGTAAGCCACGGATCTCCGCATTGTCCTCGCTTCTATCATTAGGGAAAGCAACTGTCAACGGGAAAGCCCCCTTTTCACCACTACTTACCCCCAGTTCTCCTAGCTTATCGTTTACACCCGGCACATCGGATGTACCTGCTGCGTCAGATTTGTTGGATCCTGTAGCATACACTGAAGAAGTATCAACCTCAAGTGATCTTATATCTAGTGTTCCTCCAACAGCAGCACCTTCTATTTCTACTGCACCCAAGCAGATACGGCCTCTTTCAAAGCCGGGATTGGCAAGACAGTTATCACACACTGTTTCTCTTAGTAATTTGAGGAAACATGACCTTTCAGCGAATAAACGATCCCAATTATCCACATCTCCTCAGAGCAGTAGCGCATCAACAAGCCCTACAAATAGGAATGTGGCAACGCAAGATATGAAGGATGAGTTTTATATTTGGGTCACTGTTGCTAACCCATCTAACGTGGATCCTGACAACATTTTAAATATTTCGAATTTTGGACGGTGGCAGAACGTTTTCCCTGCCGGTGTCAAGCGAAAAGCCGTCAAATGGAGATCGCTCAAGACACCAGCTGCTTTGCCTCTAGCGACAGAAATTTTCCCCTCTGTTGAAGAATTCACTAAAAATTACACTTTCCAGATATACGATGTGACACTCAATTGGGATCACGACGACACAAGCACCCCAGGAAATCTACTCGAGGAGATGGTTGCGCTGCGACTACATATAGGCTTTCAGATCGCCGTCGGTGACCGAGTTAGCCAGGTTGAAGCTCAGCGAAGGCCGGGCGGAAATCCTTCTCTCATCGTTCAGACAATTCCTGAAGACTATTACGGCGTCAGAATTTACATGACCAGAAGCAACCAGATTCATCGACTAGAGTGTGACCATTCAGGAACTATCAATGTCCAACTATACACCAAGCGTCACACAGATAGACCTGAAGACTATGTCAAAAGGGATTACCACCCTTATATCAAAACGAAGTATTCTGATCGGTATGAGAAATCTTTGGGAAACGTGTTTGACCCCAGTATCCGAGAAGTAAAATGGAATCTTCTTGATCAGCAATTGGCAGGTTTCGGAGATGCCCAAAGTGCGAGCCAAAGAACTTTTAAGATAAGGTTTGTCATTGTCCCATCTACTATTAAATCGGGGACGACTGAAGGAGTTAATGAGAAGCTGACACCGGAGGAACTTCGAGTTGAAGGACTTCAAAAAGTCATAGGTCTCATTCATAGAAGTTGTTACCAGACCCCGGAAGAGAAGAAAAGATCCAAGGGCCGTAAGAAAGAGATCATACCTCCAGAAATTAAGTTTTATACTGGGGATCTGGGATCTTACTTGCAGCAGCTATACGAGGAGTATAATCTATTGGACGACTTGACTGACAAGAGTAGTGGCTCGGTCAAACGGAAAGACTCTCTTTTAGTGAGTTCTCAAGAGAGACTGAACAAATCAATTAAATTAAGTCAGTTGGCTATCGAGATGCAGGACTCGATGAGAGGGATCAGATTCGTTGATCGTAGGTGGCACTGGAAGACGCATCGCAACTGCTTTATCGGACAGGAGTTTGTGGTTTGGATGGTCGAAACTTTCACCGATATTCACACCGCTGATCAGGCCGTAGAATATGGTAATTATCTAATGGACAATGGCTTGTTCCATCACGTCGAGCACCGGCATTCGTTTTTGAATGGCCACTACTTTTACCAGCTCAACTCCGAGTACGTTATTCAGGGAAGTAAAGAGATCAAAGAGAAATCAGGATGGTTTAGCGGGGGGAAACCTGGCCATGCTCGAAAAGCTAGCGATATCAGCGCTGAAATTTCTTTGAACAAGGAATCTTCACTGACTCCTCGAATTGGTACTGATGGATCCACGTTAAAGTCGAATACTTCATTTACTTCAGAGACTACCACGACCCCTCGAGTCATACCAAAAATGCTGGTCAGCAGAGCTCTAAAGTTTGATGTAGACCCATCGGGGAGATCCAAGAGACACGAATACTTTGAGATCCATGTTGACCGTGTGCACAACCCCGAAAATGGTTTCCATTTGCGGTTGGAGTGGTTAAATACTACTCCAAAGCTTATTGATGAAGCTGTTGTAAATATAAGTCGCCTGTGTGATAGGTACGGCTTGAAAATGGTTCAGGTGCCTATTGAGGAGATTAGCGTTTTGCCAAACGATTATCCGTTTTGCTCGCTGGTTCGAACAAGGTTTGTGTTAGAAGTACCAGGACTTGATCCTGATGAATTAGGAGATCCTGATAATCCTCTGGGAGAAGATCTATTGTACTATCATAAGTACTTTCTGCAAAAGCTGGGATTTGTGGTTGATATGGTTCCAGCTTCAAGCCTGATGAAGACAGAGATAGATATTGAATACAGCTGGGGACGGCCATTTTACAGCTACGGACAGTATATTCATAAGTCTGGAGTGGTCATTGCTCAAATTGTGCATAATGAGTTTGTTCTGATGATCAACGGCTTATACGTATCCAGGATGGGTGTTTCGAGTGGAATTCAACCCACTCCTGGTGTTACTCCTTCGGCTCCTCAAACGAGTGGGCTACCTAATGCTGAGCAGATTCTGAAAGATTTTAGGGCTTATTGCGAAAGTGGTGACAAGCTACGTGCCCTATTCAATGAGGCAAGGACCATTTTCATTTTTCGAAGAAGAGGAAGTGGGCCGGATCACGTCCACGGAAATAATTCAGATTCGTCGGGCACATCGACACCTCGTAACCCGCGGTCTGCTGTTATGGGACAGTAGATTTTAGAACAAGTATCATTGATGTAATACAAGATATGAATCAACACAGGGAGTCTATCTATATACTAGAGGTTACATTTTTTATTTAGGCAGATACTCTTTGAGCCACCTTAATGATGTCAGCCAGAACACCAGATGCAGTGACAGCACCCCCTGCTCCAGCCCCTTGGATTATCACTTTACCAGGATACCTCTCGGTCTCAAAGCTGATCACGTTATCAGTTCCTTTGAGGTTAGCGAAAGGATGCGAAAAATCATACTTTTCAATACCAACTTGAACAGAGCCATGTCCAGTAAGATCGACCTTACCGACGTATCGCAAGACTTTCTTCTCAGCCAAGGCCTCTTTTCGCAGTTTGTCAAAATGATCATCGAATCCAGGTAACTTTTCCATAAACTCAGCGGCGGACTTTACAGACTCCAACTCTTTGGGAATAAGAGAGTCCACAGGGAAAGAAGTTGGGCCCTCAACTAAAAACCCAGATAGTCGAGATAGGATGGTAACTTTTCTGGCAACATCCAGCCCATTGAGATCTTCTCTGGGATCTGGCTCAGTGTAGCCATTCTGCTTGGCAACTTTCACGATCTCGCTGAACTTTGAATCCGATCCCTCCACAGGAGAGAACTGATTGAACAAAAAGCTGAGAGATCCAGAAAATATTCCTTCAACCTTACGCACTTTATCACCGGTGCCAACCAGATCCGTTAGAGTACTGATAATAGGGAGTCCGGCCCCGACGGTGGCTTCGTGATATACGAGACCACTGTTTTTTTTCTCTACAGTGTCAAAAATAGCATTCCACAACCCAATTTCACTCGAAAACGCTTTCTTATTGGGTGCAACTACCGAGACAGACTTGGCCAAAAAGTCGGGATATGCTCGAGCCCAGGTCTCATTGGAGGTATTATCGACGAGGATGGCTGGTATGGGAGATTTCTCGAGAAACGAAAGCACCTCCGGGACAGTTGGTGCACTGGTGCTAGAAGCCTTCAACGTCGATTCCCAGTTATCCAATGAAATCGGAGAATAGTCTTGGGAGATCACAGAATGAGATGACCTAGAGATCAGTACTACATTATAGGCAGATGATTTGTTGGAAATAGCTTTAATCTGCTGAATCAGCTGAGACCCGACAACTCCAGTTCCTTGTTAGTATTAATTGGTCAAATTTTTATCCTAAAAATGATTCTTACTTACCGATAATTGCAATGTTCACCTTTACCATTTTGTATTGTTTGGAAGTGAAGAAGATGACGCAATGAAGTTAAAGTTATTAGTTTACGCTTCGGTGGTTAGGGTGAAAACTTCGCGATAAGGCGATAAGGCGATAAGAATGGATAAGGGCTGGGGGGAGAAAAGGATTCATGAGGTTTACGCTTTGGAATTTATGATTAATGTAATGAAATTTAAACTTTGCGCGAAGTGTTATTCTGATTGGCGAGACCCTGCGTACTCCTTTGATCTCTTTGTAAAAGTCGCGGAGTCTCAGAAGAGTGAATTATGGAAGGTAAATGGAATTCATATACTAATACGCACAGGTAAGGCCGCGGATTCCGACTTTTTCAGAACATTTTTCAGCATTTGTAAGCTACGCATTGAACCATTTAGTAACGATACTGCTGGAAGTCTTATTATTTGTGATGCCAGGCCAAGTTGACTTTGTTTCCCGAGACTGACCTCGGAGTTTGCAGAGCGCTCTGTTGTAACTATGTAATGCAGGGCCCCAAAAATTCGAAACTGGACTTGTAACTTCAAACTGAACCACCCTGCAACGTTATTAATTGGTAATGCCCTCACAATCGGCTGTGCAAAAGCCAATTTTGACAGCCTAAAAACGACGATATATTTTTTTATAAATGCTGCATTAGAGCCTATGGCTAAGCCGCTGGAGTTAGTATTTCCAAAGGACTTAAAACTTGGGAGTAACTTGGACCATGATATGCAAAGATGGTATCGGAGATAGCGGAAATAGAAATGAGGCGAAACTATATTTCGTTGACTATATAAAGACACACAGCCAGTGGATAGATGATGTTTCGTTTAGTTAAACTGCTAGTTGACAAACGAACTCACAATTAAAACCTGAAAACTTCCGCGTCCACGAAATGACATTTGGAGAAAAAACATCTGCTGAAGAAGTCGCAACAAAGTTTGCAGACCAAATCAAGGGTAGAACTTTCACTGTAACTGGTCCTACCCTTGGAGGAATTGGAGCTGAGACTGCTCGCGCCCTTGCCAGTAATGGTGCTAAACTTGTTATTATTCTTGGGCGGAAGCAAAGTGATCTTGACGACGCAATTGCCGACATCAAAAAGGGTGCTCCAGATGCCAATATCATTGGCGTGGTCCTTGATTTGCAGAGCATTGATTCGAGCAAAAAAGCTGCTGCTGAAGTCCTTAGACTAACTGATGAAATCGATGTCATCATCAACAATGCTGGAGTTATGGCCTCTCCTTATCATAAGACTGCCGATGGGCTAGAAAGTCAGTTCCACACTAATCACATTGGTCACTTTGTGTTCACCGAAATTATCCGCCAGAAGCTGGCCAAGAATGGTCGAGTGGTCAATCTGACCAGTATTGGCCATGGCTATGCACCCTTTTTTGCTGAAGACCCTGGATTCTCAAATGGAGAAACCTACCATCCTTGGTACGCTTACGGACAGTCCAAGACATCAAATATTTTGTACACCACCGAGCTTGCTCGCCGAGGTGTAGTGTCATTTGCAGTACACCCTGGTGCTGTTGCAACTCACCTTGGCAGACACGTGCCTACTGTTGGTACGACAGAGAGGGTGCTACCATTAACGTGGTGGGGAACATCCATCCTGCCAAAGGGTACGATACTCTCGGATATATATTACAAGACTCCATCCGAAGGAGCCTCTACGACTTTAGTTGCGGCACTAGATCCTGAATTGGCAAAGCAGTCGGGAGCTTATCTCGAGGACTGTCATGTCAGCAAGGCACGATCCCATGCCACTGATCGAGAGGTTGCTCAGAATCTGTGGGCGTTCAGCGAGAAGTTTGTCAAAGCTTAATGGTGAGGATATTTTTGTGACCCTTCCAGTCTTTGCTCGCTTTCGGTACAGGTGGTTTTGCTTGAAATACAAAATACAGACCGTAAATAGAATTTAGTTAAAATAAAGTAGGTAGAAATTATATTTATGAAATTAAAATATCCGTCTTATTATGAACCTCGAATGAATTATAGAAATGCATAGATTTGCGCGATCTCTGCAAGCTTAAGGTGGGTTCCAACCCCACACTTCATAAACTGTAACAGTTTTTCAAGTTAAAAAGAGACATCTGAGATCTGATCTGTTCAGAATCAACCTTACTGCCGCCATCCGCCCCATCGTCCAAAAAATAGAGGTTCACACATCGCATCCATCAAACCAAACATGGCTTCTTCTCCATTAATTCAATTCTTAAGAAATGCCAGAAATACAATCAAGTTATCACGATCCGCTATATTTGTAGTAGGGAATGAATCATGTGGTGCGTGAAAACAGCTTGAAATGAATCTTGATCCTCCGCAATTTATTATCACTAACAGAAAGATATGGACTCTTTTGCGTCTTCGATTATTAATGCCTTTTGCTACCATCGTGCTACAGAAGGCCAGCCCGTAGTCCCGCTGATAAATATCCCTCAAGCTTACCTGACCCTCAGATCAGACATTGTACATGTGATGAACCTGCTTGGAATTCAGAAAGATTGGCTCCTTTTCATAGATGACTCGGAAATTAGGCAACGTAAAAGCCAAGGGAGTCAAGATGGCCTATTTCTTGTAGACCATAACAAGCTCACCCCAACTATTGAAAATCTTCTCGGTGACAGGGTAGTCGGAGTAATTGACCATCATGCCGACGAACGCCTTTACACATTTACTATTGGCCCTGGCCCTCGGGTGATCCAAAAAGCGGGAAGTTGCAGCAGCCTAGTGCTAAACTACTGGAGAGAAAGAATACCGAACGATGTCCAATTGAAAGATCTAGATCTGACCACTCTAGCCCTCTGTCCGTTGGTGTTGGACACGGCCAACATGAAAATGAAAGTGGAAGAGCCAGATGAGCTCAATTACAACGCTCTCTTATTAAACCACGAGAAATCTGACATCACAGAGCTCCATAAAGCACTTCAGGATAAAAAAAGAGATCTCATGGGAATGTCTACTGAAGGGATTCTTGCCAAAGACTACAAAGAGTGGATTGGCAACGACGCTAATACCAGCAAGCTCGGTATAAGCACTGTACCGCAATCAATAGAGTGGCTCGAAGCACACCATCCACACCTCTACGATGAGTTCAAAAAATGGTCGAAAGAGCGAGGACTCAGCGTCGGCGTCATTTTGACTTCCTTTACCGATAGCCAGAAGCACAGGAGACAGTTGGCAATTTGGGTTAATCACGACGAGCAAGCCAATGCTGCCGTTCTCCGATTTGTACAAGAGCAAAAGACGGCAGATCTCCAGCTGGTTGAATCGACAACAAAGGACTCTCAAGCAGCTGGCGTTCTGGCATTCGAACAGGGAAATCCGAGAGCCACTAGGAAGCAAGTCGCTCCTCTACTTCGCCACCACCTTTACGGCGAGACCTTGACCAGTCTGTAGAGAGGGGTTCTTCCCAGGTCGGGCCCTTCCACGGAGGTTGGTTGCAAAGCCGATTTGAGCAGTGATGGGTCCTTCGCTTCTCCAATTGCTACAGAGTGGGCAGAGTTCCCACCTGCCAACTGCCGAAATTTTGTGCATTTTGGGGCATAGCGTCGGTGCTCTTTTGTAGAACACTTTCCAAACTATCGTAAATAGTTTCAGGAAATGACAGTTCTTCAGCCTCTCCTCGGGATTGCAGCAGATCTGGTATTTCCCTACTGTCTAAGCTGTAAAAGACTTTGCAGCCAGTTTGGGTGCCATCTGTATTGTTACTCGTATATCTGATATCGGGGTTGAAAATCCATAACTTGTGAGCTCGAGAAAAAAAGAGCAGTACATATAGCAGAATAAACTTACCAAAATTTGACGGTCGTTACTTGCGTCGCATGTGACTATGAATGTGTACATAGCGTGCGAGTCTATCTGCTGCAAAATAGTACTCGAGGCGTAGATATACCGTGGATAGGAAGGTTTTCTTGTTAGTGGTCCGGCAGTTTATTTTGAATTGCGATAAATGACAAAAGCTTTCTTAGAACATACAGAGCTCGCGATTCACAGTCCAACTGCAAATTCCACTTCCAAATCCGTAGTGTCTGAGTGTCTTCAGAAACGCCCAAAATGTTCTTACAGGTCTTGCACTTTACCTGGTCATCCACAACTTTAATACCCTCGCAATCTCTTGGGAAGAAGTAAAAGTAACCTAGGCCTACGAAAGTGCAACCCTTGTACGGCACAAACCGAGAGGCAGCATAGCTTTTATTGTACTGATTCACGCCAGTATCCGGTTTGTGACAATGCCAAAAGTCCATCATTTCTGCCCAATTCTCCGAGGGCAATGCTTTCCACTGGGTGATACTAGTGGAACTTATAACTTTCGTTCCACAGAGACAGCGTAAATAATAGGGATCAGGTTCACTCTTCAGGTCAACCGCAGACCAGGGAACGACCAAGTCTCGCTCCTTTTCGTACCTATTCAGGTCCGGAGAAGCAGGGAGTCGAAATGATACTGTATTATCTCCATTTGATACGGGATATGTGCTCTCGGACACTTTTACTGTTACGTCCTCCGGGAGTTTCAAGGTTCTACATTTCAGGGTTTCGGGCCTGTCTTTCTCTGAATACCACAGATTTGCGGTTCTCACGTTGAGAAACGTGAGTTTCTTTGGCACGCATGAACCACTCAGCTGTATAGAAATAGCGACGGACCGAATTCGACTGAGATATTCGGCAAAAAATATAAGTTCTTGCCCATCATCCATGCTGTGCTTTTGAGTGAAACTTCATCAGGAATCGAATGGATGTTAGATCCCGTTTTGGGTAATAGCACGGCTGACGCCAAATGTTAGAACTTAACGCGCGCGCGACGAATGCCGAAATCACTTTTTTATAACGTTAACATCATATTTTATTTATTCGATTAGAGCGAGGGACGCAGTTTTGGGCCCCCGTGCCAACGGTTTGTTCAGGCCATAATAACTACTATGGTACGCAGATTTGTTGCAATTGGTCCTTTCACGTCTAACAAGTCTCATTTTCTACCGCTCAACCTCTACGAAGAAGATATCATAGAAGATGCAGAGCAGCATACGAGAGAGCTACAGGTCCGTCTGAATGTCCAAAGACACAACTCGATTGTTTTTAGGAGTAGGAATTAACTAGATCGAAGAAGGACTGAAGCTTTTCCGCCGGGCCCTTCAGCTGCAGAAAAGTGGTGAATTCCAGGCCGCCAAACAGGAATACGAACGTCTTATTAGCTTGGAAGTCCTGAAACTATCTTATGTATGTGGCGGCATTTTTGCACCGAAACGCACTCAAAGCTAGTACTTTCGTCTCTAACCAGGAAACTGGACTTCCTCCTGCTGCTGAAAAACTCAAATACCTGGTGTTTCGAAACCATGGAATTCTGCTACTCACGGAGCTGGAGAAGGAGGTTGAACATGCAGAGAGTAAAATAAGTCAGGACGACGTCATTGAGAAACTGGGAGACGTCCTGGACGATTTCTCAGAAGCACTGATATGTGATGACGGAGATCCTGCCTTTTTGACCCTAATATGTAATTTGTCTGTGACGCTTGGGTATCCTAGCATCGGTCGGTGGGCATTGGATTGCATCATCAATTCAGAATCTCGAGTTACACGTCTAGATCGGGCATTTGAGTCTGGCGAGTTGCTTGCACCCCGGGACTATTCCGTACTCGATAATTTGTACCAGCTTCTGAAAACCATCGGCGACAGCTTCACGATAGAGACTTGCAGTGTGTTTCAAAAGCTCGACAAGATCCAAATGAATCCAAAATTCAAGACACCAGCTCCTACTTTTTCATGGTTAGAGCAAAAATTTGACGTTAAGGACACAATTTCTAAATTTGCTAAAAGGGAGCAACAGCAGGGCACACTCGATATAGTCATTAACACCAAGGACTGGGCCTCCATCGCTACTTCATTGCACGATGCCTGTGTCAATCTCGTCAACACCAAGAAAAAGCTCGGGCGAGAAGATCCGTACGCCTTTTCGGCTTCGAGTGCCTTAGTTGTCAGGTTTGTTTCACGTACTGGAGAAGTGATTATACCTGAGCTGAAGAAGAGTGGCGCGGAACATAAACCTGACATCGAGATGAGCGATACTTTGGACAGTAAAAGCGATAATCAGGCGTCACTTTCAGAAGAAGCGGCCGTGACTGGAAGCGAAGAATCGGTGAACGACTCCGCTAGGGCTGACAGTCCTATCACCACCGCGCCGCCACAATTGCCTGCAAGCCCCTCCGCAACTAATGCGACTCTTCATGAAACTGAATCGCCTTCAACAAGAAAGAGGAAAGGCTTGGCTGACGACGATACTAACCGCCGAAATAGCAAAAGAGTGAAGGCTATGACAGGAGGTGCAGTGGCCAATACCAATGTCTCCGATGATGAAGTATTTATCGACAATCTCAATGCATTTCTGGAACTATGCTCAACAAAATTCCTTACCGTCCTTCCAATTTACCGCGACGAAAGTTTCCCGGTTGAAGACCAATACATTCGTGATTTCAAAACTCTGCTGGAAGGGTGGGACGATGACCAATCAGATATCTTCTTAGAAACGTCTAGCGTGTCGGAGACCAAAAATATCAAGAGGCAGCCTGTGATGCAGTTGCTAGATTTTGCAGCTCTGGGAACGACTGATAGCGTTCGAGCGCCATTCACTCCGTCGGCGAAAGAGATAGGCCACTTTCTGGAATGCATCAACTCTGGAGGTTTCCATCTTGTGGAAGTCAGACTTGAACTGCTCAAAGCTCTTCTTTCTGCGAAAGTGAAAGGATGCGCTCTAATGACGGACCAGTGGCCGGTGCTGTTACTAGAATCAGTCAAAAAGCTCATAGATGGCTGTGAATCACAACTTTATTCATATTTGAAAGAAATGATTTTCAGCAGTACCCAAAAGATCTCCACTGTTGAAATCATTGAAGCAGTGTATGAGCTGACTGTAGATGAGTTCATTTCACTTGATCGACAGCTCCGAACGGCCAAGTCTCAAGGGCGGGCAATAATAAAGGAGACACAGCACAATAAAAGCGTGGCTTTGACAAGACTTCGACGTTGGAGTGGTCTTTATGGTGACATCGTCAGCAATCTCCCTGAATACGATAGCGAGATTTCTGAACTGATGATAAGACATCAATGGGTTTCTATCTTTGTCGATCAGATTTATGAAGAAACACCAGATGATACTCTTCAGCTGTTCAAAGATCTGGGAAAACAACTCGAAGAGAGTAGCCATCTCCGGCATATAAGCGCGGAGTTTGTCAACTTTGCCAATATTCCTACTCTCTCATTATCTGGAGTTCGCACTCAGATATCAAAGTATGAAGCTGCTTCGATATTTGCAAAGATATTTCAGGTGGATATGGAGGCGGAACGTCCTGAAAATCTAGCAACTGGGAAGGACAGCAGAGAGCAAAGCTCTGATTCGGTCACGTCAGCAATTGATGAGAACGAGAACAATGGACCCGGGATTTCGCTGACCGAAAAAATCAGTCTTTTAGAATCTATACTAATGCCGAATGAGCACAAAGCCCAGAGCACCCCACAACATGAAGCAATTGGCCGGTTTTTATCGTCTTCGTCGCTCCAGTTTAAGCTTCAACTGTGGTACATATTACTGGACGGATATAATCGTATCGGCGAAGGTGCTAAAGCATTTGATGGATATCTTCGTATATTTGTTACTAGTGTTGATGAGTTCACCCAGGAGCCATACACCAGCATCCCGGAGCACAAGAGACTTGTACAGTTGCTTCGCTCCATCAACATATGCCTCGACCTGACAAAAGGGCTTTTGAAACTTATTTTGGAAGATCAATCCCTGCTAAAAGGTTTGCCATCGGAAAGAGTCAAGCAGACTTTTGATGCACTGATAAAGCTTCTTCGAATGCTGCATGTCTACATTCTCTTTGATGATTCTATCAACAACTATACAGTCCAATCTCCTTCGCATCCTCTTTGGCTAAAATCCTCTGAAAAGTTCACTGAGCTGATCGTGTTTTCATGGTCTCTTTTTTACTTCTTCTATAGATCTAGTCTCTCTGAGGAGCATAGGAATAAGCCCGAGATATTAAACGATGTTTTAAGTATCATACATGAAGAAATTGGCATTAGAGGCTACTGCGGAAAGGCAGATGGAATATTTCTGGATCTATGCTTGAAAGAAATGTTAAGGTTGGATTGGAGTGAATCGGAGAATGATATGCTTCAATGTTTACATTGCCGTTATGGTCTTGCCATTGGCAATGATTATTTTCAACCGTATGATCACCACGTTACTCCCAGCGACATTGACCGGCCAGTAGCGATTAGCCTATCTAAATTTCTCATGGGAATGATTTTTCGTAAGAAAAATCTACAGCAAAGCATGCAGAGAGTTGAGATTAAAGGTGTTCTGGACCAGTTCTCCGAGTCAATCGGAGAGCCTGACCCAGATGACGTCGCAGTTGCTAGAAATACTTCTGAGTTTAATATGATCTTGGAAGCTCCGTTCACTTTGAGATTTGTACAGGACTGTTTAAGAGGGCGGATATATCAATCTCTGATTGCCGGTTCAGATCCTATTTTCTCGGTCGGCAAAAATGGATTCTATTATGTGTTGGGCCAATCTCAACTTAATCTCTTCAAAATTCGAAAAAGAACCATGCCTGGAAGGACTGAAGATGTTGAAGAGGCTATCAAATTTTTTAAATGTGATCTCATTTGCAATTCTCAGCGGTTCGAAAGCTGGCTCGGCCTGGCCCAGGCATATGACGCAATGACGGAGGATGACCTGACATGGACCGCTGACAAAATCAATAACCCCAGCTCACACAAAGAAGTGGTGAGCAATCAACGAAGATCAATCATTGCGTGCGCAATGGCCATAAACGTCCATATCCAGAATTCCAGATCACCAGAAGAACACGCCAGCAGAATGAATGATTTTACGATGGCTCATTATAATCAGCTTGTAGTGGGTGTCTACTCTTTTTTTGCTAGAATCCTTTACAATGCCGCACAGACGCCCTGTAATCTAGGCGCATTTGAAGGACATACCCAAAGACTTTACTTTGGGCCCGATGGCGTCTTTCCCAGGGATGTTGTTCATACGGTGAAGAAAGATACAATTCTGGTCATCATAGAGCGCCTCCTTAAGCTGGCAATAAAAGAGCAGCCTACTAATTGGTATAACTTTTACCTGAATGCCAAGGTACTTGATAAATTGAAAGCCCCAAATTCAGTGGTCTTGAACCAGCTTGTTAAAGCTATAGAGTTGACTGGACCTCTATCGAATGATATCATACTGGAACCACATTATAAAATCGTTTCTTACCTTTTCAAGCAGGTCTGGACGGGGAAGCTGGATCCCTCTGAAGGCCTCAAATACCTGAGCAAGACTCCGTGCTATGATTCAAAAGAAGCCAAGATTCCTCCACCGGATAAAGTGAAGGAGCCTGAGAAGGATGTGAATTTAATAATGGCTCAGAATGTGAAAAATGATCATAATGATGGAGCAAATGCGCAGCCGACTGGCAGTGCAAGTCCGAATCATTCTATAACAGATATTCAACCACACTCAATCCCTCCACACTCAATCCCTCCACATCAAGTACCACCTCCGTATGGCAATCAATATCCTCCATCGGGACCTTCAGCACAATATATTCAGGGGATCAACACATCTGGTAATTCTCCTTCTGGAAGTATGCATCAGGGCAATCTAATTCAAGGAGGCATGCCACATGGTGGCCTACCTCATGGCAATCCTGTATATGCTGCTACTCCTTACGGAAATGCTCCTCAAGCTAATGCTCCCCCCTCAGGTGGCTACATGCCTGGACACATGTACCCTGTGTCATATCCGCCAGCTCAAATGCATATGGGGCCCAACCCGCCGCCTTATCCATTTATGCCTTATAGTGGTCCATTTCCGGGGCAATTCGCCCATTTACCTCCTGGCCATGGTCCCAACTCTCATCAATTGATAATTCCTCAATATTACGGGCCCATTCCAGGACAGCCACATAACGCTATGCCTCAGCATCCACACAGTTATGCTGCTACTCCTGCTTTACAGAACCCACTTTATACGGCCAAGTCGAGTCTCCCGCTCCAGAATCCGTCCCTTCCAGAGAGATTTTACAAAGACTGTATTACGACTTTGATTAAAATCAGGCAAACAGATAAGAAGAAATGGCATCACCGACCCACATATAGATTGTCCAAGATATATGAGCTGGTGTTTCGAGATTTTGAAAAGGCGAAAAAGGAAATGGCAAGCCTATTTTATTTGAAATCGAACAATAAAACACCATTGCATATTTGGAAGCCTGAACACGAGAGAGCAGGCCATCATTACGAATTTATATTCCAATATGTGATGTACTTTATCTCTCTATTGAAAGCAACAGGGGACACTGAAGGATTTGAAGTTTTGGCCCGAAAGTTGCGAAAATTCTCTTCTGGGATTTCCAAGCACCAGACGGCATGGGAGTCGCTGTGTGCAAATCTAGTGATTACTGCAAAGCATACCTTGGAAGTACCCAGCCGGTTTTCGGAGCACTTGATTCCAACATTGGTATATGAAGAGTTTGAGAAAACGTCTTTGGAAATGCAGGAAGATGTGGAAAAAGATAAATCGCTGATACGACCGTGGTATTATGCCCTTGATTATGCTGCAGAGATTAAGAGACTAAATAATGGATTTGGATCTACAGCAGCAGTTGATGACCTGTTTGTTGTTTCGTATTTGATGATCTACCAAGAGTACGTTACAAGGAAGAAGGAAGCTGCATCAGCAGCACTTCCTGGTCAGTCTCCCCGAGAACCATTTTCTACCAAGATATCGGTTCAGTCCCTTGTTTTATGGGATGAGCCGCCACCGGTCCCTCAGACACCTCCTTCAACGCAATCCAGTCCAAGTAAGACAGGCAATTCCGAACAGCCCACTCCGACTAGAGAAGGCGACTCAGAAGCTGGAAAGGATGGGGCTGTTGGAGATACCGCGCCTCCAGAAAAGATTAAAACGAGAGTAACAAGGAGGGAGATAATCTCTAAAGCCCTCAATTTTGTGAAAATCATCACACCTAGACTTGGAACCAAAGACGTGAAGTATTTGAAAGCTCCAGAGGGGGTTCCGGGTAGGAAAAATGGTGTTGATGACAGCCATGAAGAAAATCTGGAGGATGAAAAGTCTAGTAGGGATGATGATAATAAGTCAAAGGATGGACCCATCCAGAACGTATCTAAGGATGTCTCTAAGACTGATGATGTGTCTAAGGAGGATGCATTAAAGACGGCGGACGGTGGCGCACCTAAAGCAGATCCGCTCAGTCAAGGTAGGGAGGGCCACGAAAGTAAAATCGAAGAAAAGAAGACACCTGCGCCTCAAACTATTCAGAAAGCTGATGCGGGGCACCAAGAAGATTCTAAAGGCAACGGTCAAGTGGAACCAGAGCCAGCGGAGATGGAGACGCAGAAGCCCCAGTCCCAGGAAAAAGGAGACTTGGAAATGATTGATGTATAAAGTTCAGGTATTAGCATTATCACTACTGTAACATATTGGTTTATTTCACACACACTCCAGGTGGGTATATATGTCTCCCTGCATCCGTGTTCTTAATTTTCCATTTAAAGTGACAAATTTCCCCTGCATCATGCAGTCTGCACCATCAAGAAATATCCATTTCATTAATCTTACACTCGTAATACACAGATATAGCTAAGCGAAGAAACAATCATAATCATAACATACATCGCGGTCGTGATTTATAACAATAATAATTTAAGATTCTCTAGTCAATTGAAGCTGCGCTTTTTTCAACACCCCACTTCTCTCGGTCTCTACCGTCTTTCATTGCCGAAATGTCCTCTGGAAGGGGCTCGTGGATAGTTGCAAGTCTAATATTCTCTTGCTTTATGGTCTCGATACTTTGGCGCCGCTCCACGGGCATAAGTTCCTTGTTAGTAAAATTCCCCGCAACGTTAGACTTCTGATAGCACATACCGATAGCGACATATTGGCAAACTTGGATCCCTCGATCTTGCCGTCAAGCAGCAATTGCTTAAAATTAGTATGAGGGTCTTTGAGAGACGTCAGTAAGCGACGAAAATCACTCTTGTAGCCATTGTCAATGTTAACGTGGTTTGCAAATATGGCATTTTCAATCTCATTGGCAACTTCAGCTGGTTGCTTAGTCGATTCCAAAGGGACAACATCCAGCAGCTGTTGAAACTTGCTCTTAGTTGCTATGCGAGCCTTGTTAGATTCACGTTCAATGGATCCACCTAGTGTAACAGATACTACTTACCTTTTCAACTTGATCCTCAGTGAGCTCGGGTTGAGCCTTTGCAGACGCAGCTGAGCGTTTACGTAATTTGTTTAGAGCAGAACGCTCTGCGCCAGACGGATGACGTTGTGCTCTGGGCATTATTCAAAGTTTGAATCAAACGAAAAGTAAGCAAAGTTTTAATGTTGTTTACTGTCCGTACAGACCTACAATCTGTAACCAGTTCTACGACGATTTAGTATCTATATAAACCTATCGACGACCATAAACATATAAGAACAGTTGACATATTATCTGACAGTCCACTTGTTGCGTTTGGAGGTCCACGACAGGAAAGGCTCTAATAATTCGAAAGGTAGCAAGTGAGTTATATAGGTTCTATTTAACAGATGAGGAAAACTCCCATATAGCAATCATAGGCATTTGTAAAGGAGAAACTCCCAAGCGAAACAGACGGGTTTTCGGTGCATAGCCAAGCTAAATTGATTCAGCCGTGCGTTGCCCTGAATGATAAAAAGTTACCCGGGCTTCACCAGCTGTCTGGAAGTGAAATATTTGATTTCCATAGTTTTTCAAAGTTCAATCCGAGCACCAAAGCTACGTAACTTAATATGGCCAGAAAGTTTGCAGTGCCCAGTGCGAAGAGGGTGTACAGGGCTGCGCCACCAAAGCCTTATATTCCGACCCCAGCGGCCCTGAAATTGGCCAGTAGACCAAAACACAAGCCAAAGAAGTTCACCGCTGGCGGGAAAGAGTGGATAGAACCCGCGAAGAAACCCATAGTAAACCAAATCTATGAAATGTTCCAGCGAACCATGGCGAACAATGAACCCCATTTTCGAGTGGGAGGCAGAGAAGTCTATTTTCCGAAGGGAAATATCATCTTGTTGAGACCAAGTGCTAAGCACACGCCTTACCAAGCCAAATTCATCGTTCCCAAGACATTTAATAAGTTGGACCTGCGAGACTATCTATATCATTTGTATGGATTGCGGGCACTGAATGTCACTACTCAACTGTTATGGGGACGATGGACGAGACAGAGTGTTGTCTCACCTAGATATAGGCTTCCTCAGATCAAAAAGATGACGATTGAGATGGAGCACCCGTTTGTGTGGCCTGAGCCACTGCCGAAAGAGCAATACAAGAAGGACTACAACGTGGAGCTGCATGAAGAACTTACAAAATACACTGAGGATACGCGTCGGCTGGGATCTGACAAACTGCGTCCTCCAAGATCATTTGGAGGCATTGTTGGGCCCTATGTTCCTCCGACCGGGCCATTTATACCTAAGAAGCTGGGTAGAAGGATGAAGAATCAGAAAGCTAAAGCATATAAGTTGCAGAAGAGAGAAGAGGATATGGCGAGCATAAAGCAGTATTTGGCCAGTAGTGGCAATGTGACTGTAACGACCTCATCGGCAACCCACCAACCAAATTAATGTGTGCAAACTAAAAACATCTGTGTATATAAAGTTTTTTGGTTGTATGTATATATGAAATTCATCGATTCATTAATAGAGAGAGATAGAGCCATTGTAAGGTTCTCGTTGAAAATTTTCGAGCCCAATCTTATAGTGCTCTCCTGATCAATCGCCCACTGCCTCCGCTAGTCATACGCTGCCTTGTATCTGCGGCCCCTCCGTTTTCAAATTGTCTTGGAATAGGTTCCTCTTCTTGAGGAGCAGCAACCGTCATGTCATATCCTAGTAGAGAACGCTTCTGTAAGATCCCCTCTTCTATGCGAGCCTGCTTCTCTTCGTGCTCAATCACAAACTTACGAAACTGGTGGTTCAACTCAACATATCGCTCACTGAGCTCTTCATGAGCTAGCTTGAGCTGATTATATTGTTCCTCAGAGGATTGTTTAAATCCAGCAATCAAATCCGAAACCCGGGTTAGCGGGGTGCCAACTTTTGATTCGTATTCAGTGACGAGCTTTTCCAACTCAAGAATTTGACTTTTATAATGCTTTTCCTGTTGGCCCATTTCATGCTGTAGCGTTTTATAGTCTTCTTGCAACCCTCTCAGTTTTCCGTCATATTCTCGAGTAGTCGTTTGCACAACCACTGACTCAGATGATGTATCAGAATCTCGGGTGGCAGCAATTTCATCGTAGGATAAGAGGGCTCTCTCTGATTTTCGGTTGACCTGAGATTCTAAAGCCACTATTTTCAACTCGCTTGATTTCAATGACTCTCTAGTGTCAACGAGTTGCAACTCGTATTCTGTGATCAACTTTTCTTGACGTTCAATCGATTTTAATAGTTTCGCCCGCTCATCGTCCATTATTTCGATTTTCGATTCAAGTTCTTCGATTTTCTGAGCTGACTCTTGCGCCTTGCTTCGATATTCTCGGTTCTTGTTCATAAGAGTCGATTCATAGGCATGACGCTCTGAGCGGAATGCCTTTGTCGACTTTTGGAGCTTTTCGCTTTCTTTCACGAGGATATCTATCCGCTTTCGCAAAGATTTGTTGTTGGATAGCAAATGATTTACTTCCTCACTGTTGATCTTGGTCTCATTTATCTGCTCCTTCAGCTTTTTAAATCGATATTGGCTATGCTGTTCAATAAAAGAAACGAAATCCAACTCGTTTTTCAGCAACATAAGTTCTCTTTCCAAGAATATAATTCGAGTGTGATTTTCGGTTTTAGATGCCAAGTCATCAAAATCTGTACTATCTTTGCTATCTTTTCTACCATTCTGCAAAGGAGAAGACTCAGTACTAGGGATAACAATTGTCAGAGGAGTGGCTGGCGATTGCTGCTGCTGGGTGAGAGGGATAAAACCGGGAGATGAAAGGGTAGTGGAGCGCCGTCGACTAATCTCTTTTTCCTTGGGCTTGCTTACTGGCGCCATATTAGGAGTCACGACAGCCGAAGGGCCGATGGTGACTGGGGCAGAGGTAGCAGATGTCAAGTTGACAGTAGGGGCAGCAACAGGAGGTGCTGAAAGTGGCCCAGGATGGGGATTTGAAAGGGTAAGGTCCAGGTGCTCAGGTATAGTGGTTATAGAGTCTCGTTTCATGTGATCGAGAGGATCTCTCTTCTCCTGCGTCCCATCTTTCTTGCTGTATAGGATATTGTGTTCTTCCAGAAGGGAGTCAATAGTAGATAGGCTGGGCGAAAATAAGTTTCTTGGATGCCTATCTCGTTTGTTAACTGTGCTTTTCTCGCCTTCTTCAAAATACAGAATGTTATTGCCGTCTGAAACAGATTCATCCGTAGGAATAGATCTTGGAACATCTGTGGGGGACTCGGCTGCCGAAGCAAGACTAGAACCGTTTGTAGGACCAAACATTGGAGTGCTTTTGGAGCTCTGAGATTCAGTTTCATTTTCCTCGCTGAAGGGCATCGCAAAATTGGGCAGGATAGGCCCTTGAGCTTTGAAACTAGTTTGATTATAGAAACTTAGGCATTGGGTCGCAATATCAGTAGGGGTGCCAAAAATTTGCCATCGAGCCGTATCATTGAGCTCCTGCTCACTGGATATAGTGAAGAGGGCAGGATTTAGTATGTGCAATTCCATAATGGGCTTCGACGATACTAGGATTTCGTAATCGTCCCAAAAGTCCATCCCATTGTAGCTTAAGTATTTCGAAGTGAGATAATCAGTGGGGCTTTTTATAAACTCGAAGAAGTTGACTGGGAACAACCCGTAAAGAAACGTGAAAAGAGGCGCGATAGTGGGATTTCGCTTATCATCCTGGAGAGTATATGCATAACCAAGTTTGTCCCACGTATTGAATTCAGCTGCGGGGCTGCCATTATCGTCACCATCATCCTCTTTGGTTGTGACGTCGTAGATATCATCAGCAACTTTCTCCTGTTCTCCTTTGGTGCTATCTCTACCCTCCAACGGATCAACAGACTCTTGGTCATTTCTCTCGGTTTTCTCTGCCCGCCAGCAACACAAGCGTCCATAAAGAGAGAATATCCGGGGCACTAGAGGAGGCAGAGAAGTACAAATATGAGGCAGAATCATGGCCAGCGTAGTAGCAGAGATAGACAAGGCAGTAGAAGACAAATCATATTCTAAACATTTCATCAGCCCATCCAGCAGCTCAGAGTTCTGGATCTGGTAAAGATAAGGCGGTTGAAGACTGACAAATGTTGATAGCAGCGATAAAATTGGGATCCTATATTTTGAGTCAACGAACTTCTCGTTTAGTAGTACCAAGAATTCGCCGGTAGTCTTCCAGCCGTACTGGACAAGTAGGTCTTTGGCATTCACTTTAATGAATCGTATCCGCTCTTGCCGTTTGATCCCCGTCTCGTCAATGTGAAACCACCTGCCCAAGTTCTCTTCCAGGTAGATATCCAGTATGTATCTGATGTACAACTGTGAGTTTGCTCTGTAATAGCCCTGTAGAGTCTTTCTGGATGCGTCGCTTTCCACCTCGTCGTCCGCGAGCCCTTGGGTGAGAACAGCCAAAATGAATTCACGAGACGTCTTGACAGATCTGTTCAAATGACCAGCAGAATCCACAGCGGGAAGCACAAAGTACTGGAACCAGTAGATCACATGGTCATGGTTGATAAGACTCGGAACCAAATGAGTGACACATTCTGTAAATACGGGAGCAATGTGCCGATTGCCATCTACGTATGTTCGCTCGAGCCGAAGTAGCTCCTCTTGTAGTCTACTGGAATCTTCTGCTGTAGTGTGGCTTTCTGTGTACGATTGGACTACGTCAAGAACCTTTTCATTTAGGGCCGTTGGGTTTTTGCTCAGGAAGCCTTCTAGGCATTTACTCAAAGCTCTTAGCGATCTTGTTAGAAAAGAAAAAAAGAAGAATGAACGTCAAATGTGTGATAATGAATGCTTACCCAGACATTGAGCCATATTTTTGATATTTATATCCGCCTCTTTTGAAGGATTGTTATTTTGGCTTTAGGTCTTTAGCTTTGGTTCTTTGGTCCTCTGGTTGTTAGGTCCACAGGTTGGAGATTATTAGGTCCCAGTGGGGTAGTAAGAGACGTAAACACAGCATAACACACCTGCATATATGTGTCAATATATATTGATAAGTATCATTAATGATTCCGAAGTGTTGATTTGATTACTCAGTTTTTTCTCTAATATATATCTATTCTATCTGTGTACATTATCAATGACTTCTTCTCTCCTCTCTAATTTGGACATTGTCAGCCAAGTAGATTGTTTTCCTTACGCTGGTGGGCCGGAGCACCAAGAAATCAGTGATAATTGCTATCAGTTTCTCGCCCACGACGGAACCGTTATTGGAACAATCTTACCATTTGTGGTAGAGAACTTAACAGAGTTTCCTGATGTACTCCTGATAGACGAAAAAAAGAAGACTGTGAGAATATCGCCGTCCTTCAATTCAGTTGCTGAAAGAAGCAATGGATTAGCAAAAGTAGCCAATGGTCTTAGAGATTCTGGAAGGTTCAAATGTCTTCAGGGATGGCGAAATGAGCTATACACAATTTATAATCCTAGCAGTGTTCCATACGCGCGAATTGAGCGAGCAGTTTCAGGTATGCTTGGAATTGTTACTTATGGGGTGCATATTGTTGGCTACGTCCCATCTGCTGATGGATGTAAAGAGAAGATGAAAATATGGGTACCCCGACGAGCTTTTGATAAGCCAACATACCCTGGGACGTTGGACAATACAGTGGCAGGAGGCATTGGTTACCCATATGGCATTCACGAAACAGTAGTTAAAGAGTGTTATGAAGAAGCTGGTCTCGAAGCTGATTACGTCGAGAGTCACGTTCAGCCTACTGGGGTAATCACATACTACTTTAGAGAATCCGACCAACTCGATAATGAAAAGGGAAAAGGATTTTTCCAGCCCGAGGTTGAGTACATTTACGATTTGATTTTGGAGGAAGGAGTGACCCCTCGACCCGTTGATGGAGAAGTCCACGAGTTTAATCTATGGAGTGTGGCAGAGGTGAAGAGGCAATTGGCATTGGGGAACTTCAAGTACAATACAGCTTTGATCACCATTGATTTTTTTGTGCGACACGGCCTAATTACTCCGCGGGATGAGCCACACTACACCGAAATCGTTCAACGGTGTCATCGAAGACTAGAGTTTCCGTTGATGTAGATGAGCGTAAGAAGCAACCCCGAAAACGGCCCGATAACGCAAGTTTAATCTTGAGTGGGGTGCATATGTAGAATTAACGTCCGACCCTGTAAAGCGGTTATAAAAGAGTTAGAGAAAGCCATATTGTTGGTCAAAAACTCAATTGCACCAAAAAATGTCCGAAGACCCTCATAATAAATATACTCATGGACACCATGAGTCGGTGCTGAGATCCCATTCTTGGCGTACGGTGGAGAACTCTGCCAAGTTCTTAATTCCTCACCTGAAACCCGACATGTCCATTCTGGATGTTGGCTGTGGACCGGGAACCATCACCGTTGACTTTGCCCAGAATTATGTTCCTCAGGGGAAAGTGACTGGAGTCGAATATTCAGAGGATGTTCTGAAGAAAGCAGTCGCCCACGCAGCTGCGAAGAACGTGACGAATATCGAGTTTGCATTCGGTGATATCTATAAGCTTGACTATCCCGATAATACTTTTGACGTCGTTTACGCACACCAAGTTCTGCAGCACCTTTCCGACCAGGTTCTTGCCCTCAAGGAACTTCGACGGGTCGTCAAGCCCGGAGGATTGGTGGCTGTACGTGATTCAGACTACGAAACTTTTGTATGGTATCCAGAAGTTGATGGTTTGCGTGAATGGAAGAAGCAATACCAAGCAATTGCTCGGTCGAACCATGCCGAACCTGATGCCGGTCGAAGACTGTTTTCGTGGGCATTGCAAGCAGGATATCCTAGAAGCCAGATCACATGTTCGAGTTCGACCTGGTGTTACTCGACTAAAGAAGAGATCAAGTGGTGGTCGAGCCTGTGGGCAGATCGAACCTTGAAATCTGATATTGCGACATCGGGTATCAAAAACGGAGTGACTAACCGAGAAGACTTGGAAAGGAGCTCAAGGGCATGGACGGAGTTTGGAACCAAAGAAGACGCTTGGTTCAGCTTGATCCATGGTGAGATATTGTTTCGCAAGTAAACAGCAGCATGTACACTGCTTCGCAGAAGCTCTACAAGAAAGCACACATAGGAATAATTATATGTTGTTACATCCAAATATATAAAGTAACAGAATCTATCTTATAGTTTTTGTGTACCATGACCAACAAGCAGGTTCCTTCAAGAATAGCGAAGCAGAACTAGCCCTCTCCGGGAGAGGCCAGGTAACGTCCCTCACAATTACTTGGAGAAATGTAAGTCGATCTGCATCAATTGCCTTTGCTGAACTTGGGCAATGGATAGCGAGGGAGTTCCATAAGTCAAAGGGGCAAGCCATGTAAAGCAAACCATGATGGCAACCAGAATAACTGCCGTCCCAACTGCTAGCTTCCAGTTACGCCATTCTTTACCAGCAAGTTTGGCTTCAACGGCATCGTCGTCGAGCTCTCCAAATACAAAGTCAACTAGACCCCCCGCTAACAGAGCGGCAAGTAAATGGGCTGGTAGATAATGATGCAGGAACTTCTGTCTGCCCATTAGGAAAAAGGGGAAATAGTGAGAAGCCCAGGCAATGAAAAAGAACCCCAGGGAATTGTACAATTTGCTTCGGGCAGTCCTATTAATGGCCTCTATATTCCTTTGCAGGCACAGCTGGTCAGCAACAACAATTCCCACGTAAATAGCAATCATGGAAATCTCAAACCACCAGCCCAAAAAGTTTCCAATGAAATATATCTGCTCCCTGTTGTCATCATTGGTCCAGAAGGAGACTCCCCGAACCAAAAACGGCCAGGTGATGGGCTCAGAGGCATAAGGGTGGGACGACGTCAAGGCATTGTTCTGGGCAAACATGGTCATCTGCAATTCAAAGTATTTTTTGAAGAAATTCATATGGGCCCGCTGTTTGGGTTGGAAATTAAGACGTTCGGGGTCGCTGAGGCCTACGATTTCGTCAAAATACCAGTGGTTGGAACTATCACCGATGTTCTTGTTACCATTGACCTCAAGCTGGTTGAAACCCCATTCAGGTAATCGACGGGAGTGGCTCCACATGGCAACTTTTGTAGGGAAGTGAATGAACTTGAAGTATGAGGATTTGGTGCGCACCAAGTCTTTGTTGCCGCCCTTCAGCCGGATCGTGAACAAAGTGTCGTTGTATCGGGGCCCAGTGGCATCTTCCATCGAGACAGTAGTAAACTCTTCATTGGTCGGGAAGTAAGGAGAAGCCACGTCGTGGGTCAGAAGCACAGTGTCGGTGGCCACGTGTCGCAGGCGCACGTTGGCCTCGCCGAAAACTGGATGGCCGTGCCGTGAATCTTCGGGGAAGTCCACAGCTGGAAGAATCTGCCAGTTGTTATTATCATCCTCAAACTCGTATCCTGTAACCTGCTGGCCCTGCGATGAAACTCGCCCGTCGTCATATCTCAACGGGTAGTAAGCCTGGTGCGAGTGCAGCAACGCCTTTGTGTCCATGTGTCTCAGAGTGACAACGTCATAGTAATTGATCTGTTTGGATTCCCGGGCAAGAAGGTTGTCACCAATCGTCTCCTGGAATTCTGGAGACATAAACCCGTCGCCGGGTCCTGACCGAATGAGCACGGCAAAGTGAATGTAGAACCAGAAAAGGAACAGGGAGAGGGGCAGCACGAGCAGCCCGAAAGCTCGAGCGGCAAAGTGTTTACCAAACTGCTTCATCGTCAGGCCAGCCCGGTAGTCAAGGAGATTCCACAGATCAATGAGCACAGCAGCTCCGATAGTGACAAAAGTGAAAACTCCAACGTACTTGGTGCTGATCACGCACGATAGCGATACACCGGTGAGACACAGCCATTTCCACCAAACGTAGGAAAAGGGGGTGTCTCTGTGCTTCGAAAACCTCACATAGCAGTACAGGCTGGCAGCGATCGAGAAAATCAATGTGGCATCCAGCAGGATCAGGCGAGTCTCTGCGACGTGTGCATTGTCAAACAGGACCAGAGAAGCTCCGATCATGCAGGCATGGAGACTGAAACCACTGTGTTTGAGCGTCTCAAACACAATTGGCACAGTCAATGAGCCAATGGTGGCTGACAGGGCTCGGTATGCAACAAACGGAACCTCGTTCTTGATGTACGAGTCTCCGATACTGTCAAACTTAAACTGACCATCGTACCCGACGAGCCACCCGACAAGCGCAATGAGCAGCTTGGCGAACGGCGGATGCAGGTCGAAGAAGTACGTCCGCTCGAGGTAGTAGCTGGCGAACTTGCCGAAATGGACCTCATCGAAGACGACTTCGCTGGGGTAGTTGAGCACGTAGAAACGCGTAGCAAAGGCCAAGGCGGTCAGCACTCCGTTGACCAATCGGAATTTCCGCTCCGTCGCACTGTCTCTAACCACTGAGGAGAACTTGTCCTTGAGCCCGCTTTTAGTGCTGCTCTTTGGGGATCCACCTGACACCACTGACTTATTGTCGGTGCTCGACTTCGTCGAGGCAGCCGATCCTTTTTTGTTACCACGTTGGCGCAATTCACTCATCATTTGCGGAAAAAAAACTGCGTGCTAACAAGCGAGAGCGGGTTTTTTAAATTGTGACAACTAAAAACAACAATCGAAGTTACGCAAAAACCCCCGAACGATCTCAAGTGGACACGGTGGATCGTGGGGTTTACAGAGTTTCAAATTGACAAATTTGAACAAAAAGTGTCTTTCGGGTGTGAGACCTTAATATGCTATGCAGGAAGAAAAACTGGACCCGCGAAAAGGGCGACGCGTGTTGCGTGGTGGTGCAGGCAGTAAGAGCTATCAGTAGTTAATCATTGTGCACACTAAGAAGTGATGCGGGTAACAACTGATGTAATCTTGCAATTACAGTGGGGGAGGGGCGCGTAGGATAGATATACTTTTTTTCAATTTAAATCCATTTTCACTTTAGGATTGATTAACTCTTTGTGACCTGTTTGTCCGTTTGGGCCCCCCCCTCTGTATATATAAATTAAAACCCAATCACCTAGATCTCGTGACGAAGATAATTGAGCCAATCGTAATGTTGAAAACTGTGTTTGGACGAACGGCAGTTCGTCAGTGGACAGTCAAGAGAACTATTGCCTCATCAGCTGGAACTGCTAGGACGAGTTACTATAAGAGAACCACGGCAGCAGGGAAACCCAAAGCCGAGAGCACCAGTACTAGGAAAAGCGCAGCGAGTGCTGCTCCAAGTGCCCCACCGCCCCAAGCTACGCCGCTGGGATCGAATGGCTCGCCACAAGAACTGGCAGCTTCTTCGACATCTTCGACCCCAACCCCAACATCATCGAGCTCGAGTGCGTTTAGAAACACACAGTCAGCACGGACTTCCAGTTTTGGAGCCGGAGGTAGCACTAGTACTACTGGTTCCCAACAAAGATTTGACGACACGCCCGTATCAGTCGAAAATGACGACTGGTCGACCAGTTTTGCTGGTCTTGGAGTTGCACCGTTCAGTGATAGAGCAATCGAAGTTCTGTCAGAGCCTCTAAAGGCTGAGGACATTGAGATTACCCCCGACGGACTGCTTTTCTTGCCAGAAATCAAATATAGGCGGATTTTGAACCGGGCATTTGGGCCCGGAGGCTGGGGTTTGGCCCCTCGGTCCAGGACAGACGTGACAGCTAAATCGGTGAGCCGCGAGTACGGCCTGATTTGCATGGGTCGGCTTGTTGCTGTTGCGCGTGGCGAGCAAGACTATTTCAACCCGGAGGGCATCAACACTGCCATTGAAGGGTGCAAGTCCAACGCTATGATGCGATGCTGCAAAGATCTGGGTATTGCGAGTGAATTGTGGGACCCGGTGTTTATTAATGCGTTTAAAAAGAAGAACTGCGAGATGAAGATGAACGAAAGGAAGAAGAGATATTTGTGGAAACGAAAGGATAGAGATTTTTAGGTGGGTCTATTTATACGGCGCTGGTCCTTCACCAACGTCTGGCTGCCTCCGGCGGCCCCTCTCCGGGGAGGGTGGGCTCTGCTTCGAAGAAGAGTAGATATTTCATATCGTGTCACTCTGTAAACCACTTTAGCAAGAGGGTGAAGGTGAAACCACTCAAACTTGGTGAGCACACTCCCTTTTTATTCTTTGTGGCTGAGAAAGGCCAACCAGCCTGCATGTATAGTTAACAGTTTAATATACTATATATGTGTTAATGTATAAATATAGAGAATGGAATATAAAAGGAAAAAAAAAGCACCACTTTAAACGGGGACATAATAATAATAATAAAGAAAATCGAGCTTCACTTCCATGAAAACCAGCCACGAGGAGGGTCCTTGGCCTTGTCAGACTGCTCACCACTCTTGTCATCAGCCACCAAGGTCGCCTCCTCGGCACTACCCTCAGTCTTGAGTTCATTGACCTCGTCTTTCTTGACCAGGTCGTAATCAGGGTCAGTCGACGCCTCTTCTTCGTTCTCAATGGCTTTAGAGTGCTCGTCTAGCGACGAAATCAACTCCATCAGTTGGGTCTTCTGGCTCTGGATGTAGCTAAGCTTATCAGCCTTAGTTCGCAGCGAAGTCGGGATAGAAACCCCCTGGGTCGAAGAACCCATAAGCGATGCCAGATACGAAGCAGGCGACTTCGAGGCAAGGGGACTCAGAAGAGCACCAAGACTATATCCCTCAGGTAGATTGAGCGAAGGTGGAGTCTTGAACTTTGAAAACAACATATCGGCATAAGACTGAGCTGGTACGATAGGGGTTTCTTCGTCCTTCTCTTGCTTCACCGCCTCAGAGGGCTTAATACCAAACAGCAGAGACATGTAATTCTGCACAATCTCAACCAACCGCCCCACGTATTCTCCTCCCATAGCCTTTATCTCGTCGTGCGCCTGCGTAATGAGCTTATCGATATCCTGCTCGTGATCGCTTAGGAATGGCCTCACGTACAGAGCGTATATCTGAGAGGCGCCCTGGAACTGAGGCAGCACCAGCCACAGGGTGAAGAGAAACCTCGTAAAGTGAAACAGAGGCAAACTACTTAGCAATACTCCTGCGTATGCTTCTACGGTCATCTGTATGGCGATTACAACCCAATAGATCAGCCACACTCGGGTCAATGTCGGGTCATTGTGTTCCAGAGCTCGATAAGATGCCAAAACAGGGAAAACAAACGAAGCCAGCGAGCTCGTTAGTCAGAGAGTCTAAAGATAAAGAAAGCAAACTAAAACTAGAAATAGCTGAACTACAGAACCACTTATTTTTGCTTACCTTAAAGCCTTGAAGATAAAGTCAAACATGTTGCGAATACCGGAGTCACAGACAAACAGCCTTTCTGTCTCCTCTTGTCGGTCAATAAATAGATAAATATAGTTTCAGTAATAGTCTGCTCGCACAGCAGATAATAGCAGAGATAGTGATAATTGAATAGTATAATAAAGCAGGTCTGGTCCTGGGTTGTTTAATAATATAAAGCCCACAAAACACCTTTTGCGACACTGGGTAACTCTGGGAAGATTATTGATACAGCCACGAGCGCCAGTCCAGGGGTTCTACAGTGTTCCCCAGGTAAGATTTAATATAAATAAATATAAATACTAGGATGAATCCTTTCTCTTGTACCCAGGAATGCACTTTGTATCAAAGAGAGATATGTACGCAATCAGGGATGTTGCCTCCACAGTGTGGCTTCTTATCACGAGACTTGGGAACGGATCAGGATGAAGATGGGCAAGTTGCCGGATACGGCTAATTACGTGCATAATCTGTAGGTTCTCTGCAGGGTCGTGTCGAGATTGTAGCAGATAAAATCAGGATGAAGAGAGTCATCTCTGCGAAGCAGAGCTACGGGGCCTGGGGCTAGCCCCAGCAACTATCCAAATTGCCTCCGGCGATCTATCCCGGGAAGGGGTCGCTCTGCTTCGCGGAAGTTTTATGTCGACAGGCTCATTCGAAATTGCTGTACAGAACGCTTTGTACTTCGATCTGTACTTCGATCTGTTATGCGTAGAGAGCTGTATATTACATTGTACCAAACCTCATACATGTATAAATATCTTTTTCAATGGTATCCATGCCCTTTGAGCTTTGATTTCGCTAGTAACTGCCTGCTGAGTCTCTTTTACGAAGTCAACATGTACAATTTTCTATCTGGGTATTGAATAAACTTGAATCGATAAACGCCACTCACGAATTACTCCTACTATTGTGTACTGGATGAAGCCGAACGTCACTGTTCTTGACAATAATTTACCTTCTACGTATCTTGCGTATATATATATATATATATATAATTGTATAGTTACAGGTACCTATATTTTGTCCAATAGTTGCTTCTCTAGTATTCTTAGTCACGTGAGTTTTAAATATCCGCGAAGCAGACTACCCTCCCTGGAAGGGCCTCGCCGGAGGCGCGTTCCGACGCGACGCGACTAGAAACTAACAATTATTTTTCTCGACAGCAGTGCAACTAAACATGGACGGACTGTTGGATAGCTACACAGTGGAGAATCCACTTACGAAAAATGCTGTACGAGAGGTAGACCCTCCCGATCTTGGGGTCGACGAGGAAGTCGTGGTTCGCACCCGACGTACTTACGCAAAGCTTGATGAAACCAAGTTTCTTGGATCGGAGGGAATACCGAAACTGAAGAACAGTGTTGTCCCCAGAATAAGATTTAAAGGAAAGGGACACGAGAAGCGTGACCTGACAAAGTTGCTGGGAGCCTACCAATTGTGGGCTCACAGCCTGTTTCCAAAGGCCAACTTTGAGGATTTCATATACATGGCCAAGAAAGCAGGGACACACAAGGCTATGAGAGTCTATCGTCGCCAGTGGATAGAAGATGAAAAGTACGGAATCGCGAGTAATTTGGAAGAGGGCAATCAAGAGGAGAATCAAGATATGAATCAAGAGAGCGATCAAGAGCCGAATCAAGAGAGTAACCAATACACGAATTCAAATGAATTGCATGAAAATGGACCTGCGACCTCTAGTGAGACTCGGTCAGGTTCTGCCGAAAACGAGCTGTTCTTTGGTGATTACAGTGATGACGATATATACGACCCAGCACGACCTAGCCTTGCGCCTGAACATAACGATATCCCAGACGACGATATCCCAGATGACGATGAGTTAGCAGATCTCCAAGCCCAGGAATCAACAATACCCCCAAGTGACCAAGCATCTGGTACTCAGTTTAGCAAAGACAGAGCCCCGGATTTGGTACGCAATGGAGAAGCTTCTGTCCTAGACCCTTCTGAACAGGCGGCCATGGAAGCGGCCATGGAATTGGGATTTTGAAGACATTCACCTATTTTCTACACTATGCATGTACCTAAAGACGCTCCGGCTGTCCACAGCGCCTCCAGCGGCCCCTACCGGAGATTCTTTGGACACTCACCGTTTATTATTGAATATAGCTGCTTCATCCAAATACTCAATGAGCTCCTGAATAATACCCACAGTCTCTTTAGGATTAGCAATCCATACAGTGCAGGCTGCGAGCCGGGCTTTGAAATCATTGGCTCCAATTGAAGCAAACTGGTCACCAACATGCAGCGTCCTATGACCCGGTATGCCTCCTAGGTGTCTCTGCAGACTCAACACTCCCAATCTTTTATCTCCAATATCAACCCATACGTCACTACCCCCATTGAAAGCACAAAATTGAATATGTTTTGAAACAGGCACCCGTTCCAGAGTCTTCTGTGCATTGAGGACGACTTCTTCCAATTCTTCCCGGCACATGCTTTGCCCCGCAGTAGGAACTAGCCCGACACCACGCTCTTTTCGAATAATCTGAGCGGGTAGTAACATTTTATTTTTCATCGAACTCAAAACAGACTGAGCGACGTCCAACAACTTGTTTATATCATCCTCTAGCCACGACTCCATTTCTTCAAGCTTCCATTTCTCAGGATCAATCCACTGCAGTTTGCCAGTAGTTCCGTCTAGACGGAACAGGTAGTTGGCCTCTCCACCCATTACATGCAGACTCGATTTCTGTGCCTCTGTTAACCTCTTCGTTTCCATAATTGCGTCAATGAATCCGCTGAGTCTCTGTGCATATCTCTCACCGCTCTTCTCGGGGTATCCAGCGGCAGTGACAATTCCAACCTGGATGTTGCGCTGTAGAAGACTGACCAGCTCGGGAATCACTGGATTACCTTCGACCAGGCTCATCCCATCCTCGTACAGTGTAACATCTCCGTCAAACGTAACTAGTTGCACGGGGTCTTTGGTATCACTGAGACTCATCGCCTGGGCTGAGTTAAGGATCAGACGGATATCGTTAAAACTCGGGCTCACCAGCCGTCGTTTTGAGATAGAACGTCTGTCGTCCTGGGCGTAGAATGCTCTTTCCAGCGGCAGTCTGGTGAAGAACATTCCCACTGATGGAATAAGCTGCTTGAGGCGACCCAATTCTGGGGTCCCCTGATCCTGCAGATATATTTGATTGTCAATTAGTTTCTCGACGTCTGAGAAGATCTCCGCATATCTCCTTCTCGCTTCAGCAGAGTTTTTGGAGTCATCTCCAATCCGAAACGTACTAACGGGACCTGCGTGCAACACAAAGGGCACATTGTTAGTTTTTGCACGACCTGAAAAGGCTGAAAAATCTAGAATCGATGCTTCAGTAGGTTTCCATCCAAGCTCTCATGGACCCTTCAAACCCAACAACATACTCCAAGCAACGCTTTCATCCACTCAATGAACTCATCTCTCCTATGAGACTTAAGAGCATCTAGTTAGCTCGGAACTATTAGCATGCAGCGAGAAAATAGATATATGGCCTTACATTCTACTCTATATCTAGTGGTCATGTCGCTCACGAGAGGAAAGACGATTTGGGAGAAGTTGAAATGTTAGTTAGGCGTTACGATTGTTTAGGACTGCACTGCGGCGGGTTCAGATCTAGGTCAATAGGAGAAGATGCAGGCGGTTGTTGTAAGTGTTTCTGAGCTAGAAACAAAATCTGAGTTACAGTACTGGTCCTAGACAGAATTAGACAGAATTTAGGAGTCTCAACATACTCTTGAGAAAGTCAATTCGCGACCAGTCAGCAATACTTGCAGAGTCCGGATATGGAGTCCTTTCTAATAATATGCACGAACCCTGATCTGATCTTCCCCAGATAAGAACCCTTAAATCTTGCATAATATGACACAACTCCATACAAAATGTTCAACTTTGAACCCATTTGTATCACCAAAAGCAGCTGGACGTGTAAATACTCGAAGCTATACGCAGGCTATAGTTACATGGAGATAGTTCAGGTTTACTTAACGTCTAGCTGCCTCCGGCGGCCCCTCCCGGGGAAGGTTGGTTCTGCTTGGCAGAAAGCTGACGTAACTTAAACGCAGATCTGTTATCCAACACCTAAAAGACGCTGATATAAATGGCCAGTTTTGATCTTTTCTATACAGGAGCTCGGATCAATGGTGTTTTTATTATATAATCAGCCCATTAGAGGCAAAAGTGCTCCGAAATACCTTCTCTGTACCCAAAATACGACCCCTAAGCGAAGTGGTGTGAATAACATTAAGACAATGTTATGTAATCAGAGATGACGAACAATCTGTCCCGAGACTGATGAGGATTGATCTCATTTGTCTGTAAAATAATTAATACAATGTACCGTAAGTCGACTCATTAAAGTCTACATAAATAGTTGGTACTATCCACCGTAAGTCGACCCATTCAGCTACAAAGCCGTCCAATTGCAGACACATAATCTCCAATCTCTCGTTGAGTATACGTTTTCTGCGTACGCAGAACCAAACCTTCCCGGTAGGGGCCGCCAGAGGCCCCTAGACGTTGAGGTTTGTTCTGCTTCGCATCAGCATCCACTTTGCCATTATTAAATGCGTAGTATTCTTCAAATTAATACGTTCTACAGATTAGTTCCGGGGTAGCAATTCTCCCATCTCTTCACGAGTCTGCGACAACGGTCGTCGATGCACAACGTCCCAGAATCCCTGTCTGTCTCCCTGTTCAATAGCTAAAACGTCACCACTACTGCTGGCAATTGACTCTGCGCGTCCCAGACCTGAGACACCGCCCGACCACTCAAACGCTGCCATGAGTGATCCTACGAAGAACGCAGTTCCAATCACCTTGGAAACGCCGGTTTTTCGGATTACTGTGCCTATTATACCACCTGCTGCAGCACCTCCGACAAATCCGTTGACGGGTGACTCCTTTTCTCGCAGATTGGCTGTGACCGATTCAAACAGTGTGAACGCCGTTCCAACTGCTGCGTATACGGGAATGATTCGTGCGTTTCTGGCTAGTCCACCAAATACAGTTCGACCGGGTCCCAGACTGCCCTTTCCTAGTGCCACAACGAGACCCACTCCTGCAGAAACCGCTGCTGCCTGGGTCGTAGCCAGTGGAGTATCTCGAGGCTCAAACTTCTTCGCCTTGACGGGGGACGGAAGCGGGTACTTAGGGTACGCCCGGGGGGCTGGCGTGGATTCAGACATTCCAAGCTATCCAAGTGTAATGCAATGCGCGATACGCGATATATATAACGACTGGACAATTATCCCCGTGCTTAGTCGTAACCACCAGATGAATCGCAGTTTCAAAGTTGATGTTGAAACTTTCGACCAACCAACATCACTGGTTTTAACCGTCCAACCGGCGTGACGGTTGTGCCAGTGGGGTATATAACAGATAGTGAGGTGAACAGGATCTGGTGGCGACGAGATCCCGCGAAGCGGGGCAACCCCCCCGGTAGGGGCCGCCGAGAGGCAACGTCCAGCTCGCCTCCGGCGAAGCCCCTCGCAGGGAGGGGTGTCCCGCTTCGTAGGAACTCACTGAGCTGAAACAGCTCTAACTGAGGATTCTGACAAAACCTGCAGAGCTACACGGCATACATAATCATTGATATCTTAGGTTCCCGCCGATCAATTACCTAGTTAGGTCTGTTATGACCTTGACGATATGGTCTCTTCCCTGGACCTAAGTTGAGAAGTTGGCTTCTTGAATTATTTGCCTTTAACAGAGTGTTTAGACATTTAGACATGAAGCTAAAAACGCTCACGTCTGTGTTTGTGCTAGTGCACGCATCTTTGGTGTACGGAAGTCAGTCTGGCTCGCCCGGTGAAGATATCCCTGAAATCATTCTGCAACAGCCTTCAGTTGCCGCTCCTCCGCTTATTGAAGACGATGATATTAGAGATCTGACTTGGGGCCAGCTGAATTTCCTCCACACTACAGACACGCACGGATGGCTGCCGGGTCATCTGCTGGAGCCACAGTTTTCAGCAGATTTGGGCGACTACGTGTCGTTCATACATCACATGAAACAGGCTGCGAAGACGAAAGGAGTGGATTTGCTGGTGGTAGACAGTGGGGACAGACACGATGGCAACGGCCTGAGCGACGCCACAGAGCCAGACGGAGAGGTCTCTGAGCGAGTCTTCATGAACGTGGATTTTGACATTGTGACTATTGGCAACCACGAGCTGTACAAAAGTGAGGTGGCCATTCAGGAGTATGAACTTCTTCGTCCGCATTATGGCGAAAAGTACGTAGTTTCTAACGTTGATATCTTGATTGACGACGAGTGGAAGCCCATGGGAGAAAAGTACCGGGTGTTCCAGACCGAGAACGGGGGGCTCAAAGTGCTTGCGCTTGCATTCATGTTCAACTTTAAGCTAAATGCTGATAACACTAGAGTCACTATGGTTGAAGAGGCCGTGAAGCAGGACTGGTTCCTCGATGCACTAAAGACCCCGGACATTGATGTGATTGTGCTTGCAGGACATATACCGCCCAGATTCTTCACCGAGACTGAGACTATTGTCCGCGCTATCCGTCAGGTGCTGCCCGACATTGCTATTCAGGGCCTCGGTGGCCACAGCCATATTCGCGACTTCAGGGTGTACGATGACCGCGCAGTTGCACTGCAGAGCGGAAGATTCATGGAAACTATAGGCTGGGCTTCTATTGACAACGTGGGACGCGACTCGGACCCGACGCAAGGGCTACGTGCTTCTAGATCGTACATTGATTTCAATCTGAGAACTCTGACGCACCATTCAAAGACGACTGCTAATTTGTCGGCGGCTGAAAGCAGCGAGGGACTCCCATTTTTCCATACCGAAGAGGGCATGTTGCTCTCGCAGCAGATTGCAGACTACAGACAGGATCTCAACCTCAACGATTTCATCACCTGCGTCCCTCAGAACTACTTCACCAACCGGGCCAAGTACCCGGGGAAGAACAATTTATTCACTCTTCTGCAGAACGAGGTACTTCCTCTTCTCAGCAGTGGAGAATACCCTGACAGGGCAGAAGAGCCTCGATTCATTGTTGCCAACACTGGTTCTATACGGTTTGATCTGTTCAAGGGCCCGTTTACGCGAGACACTGGTTATTCCATTTCTCCTTTCAAGAACAAGTGGCTGTTCATTCCGTCTATGGATATAGCTATAGCCAAACGGATCCTGCCCGTGCTCAACCAGCAGGACCAGATTCTGCCCCTCAAGCAGCGGCTGGCCCGTATTTTTCATCTGGCAAAGGATGGCAAGGAGTTTGACAGAGAGTACATCGAAATGGGCCCTCCAGACAGCAGGGGTCATCTCGAGGAGAGCGAAGACGACTACGAAGATCATCTTGGCGGTACTTCACAGCATCCTCTACAGGCTGCTTATGAAAAGTCTTTCGGCTATGTTACCTACGATGACTTGGGACACCACGGAGATGACACTGCGCACAAGGCGTGGCCTTACAACCTGCTGCCCAACGCCGTCCAGGCTGAGCAGAACATCCTGCCAACTACAACTCAGGTAGATGTCATCTTCTTTGATTTCTTGAAGCCATTTGTCATTGATGCACTGAAAGAGATTGGACATGGAGATCTGACCGACCACATAGAACCTTACAGTAACGAGACCGTGGTGGAGCTGTTTCCCAAGTACTTTGAGACACAGGGTCTACAGTGCTAGCAGGTCTGATGCTCGCCTCCGGCGAGGCCCTTCTAGGGAGGGTAGTCCCGCTTCGCGGGGTATCTCATATACAGGAAGCAACCATTGAACTGTGGGTAACTCTCACATCGAGCGAGGAAGTACTTTGACACACAGGGTTTGAAATGCTAGTTCCTCTGATTCCCAGGATTTCAGACGTGAACTAGGCATTGAAGGGTAGCCCTCCCGGATATAGACTTGCATAACTAGATAATAAATTAACATTCATCGATAGATCAATAGCCATCTTGTAAACAGGGAGCGATAAGGAACTTCGAACATCCCACGACCTTTAAAGGCCTCCTGCGTCCAGTGTTCTGGGACTTTGATGGAATAACTTGGACGTGTATATATGTATTACATGAGTACAACACATAACGAACATACCAACCACCCCCGACTCCTTCAATTCTCTGCGAAGCAGAGCTACGGGGTCTGGGGCTGGCCCCAGCAGCGTTCCGCCCGAGGCGAGCTCGACTACGAGTGGAAAGAAGTTTCTCTAATCAATACATTACTACTCTCATAAAGGCAAATCATCAAAATTTACACACGCCGAGTCTTTCTTTTTTTTCTTGCTGTTTTTCCATTTCGACGTCGAGCCAAAAGAGAAAAAATATACAGACACACAAGTATCTTGCGGGGCTAAATGACTCTACAACGAAAATAAAAAAGGTTCGTCTTTAAACCTTCCTTTTTTTAAGCCTGGCCTCTTCGTCGGTCTCGCTCCTCGGCGATACTCAACTTGATACCTTTACCCTTGGGCAGGCTGACAAGAGGCTTGGATCCCTCTCCGAGCACGAAAACGTTGGACAGTCGGGTGACAAAGGTGTTGTCAAGAGAGTCCTTGATGTGCACAATGTCAAAACCACCCTCGTGTCGCTCTCGGTGGGTGATGACACCAACTCGGCCCAAATTTCGACCTCCAGTAGCCATGACAACATTTCCATTGTCAAACTTGACAAAAGAAGTGATCTTTCCAGTAGCCAAGTCGACCTTGACGGTGTCGTTAACCTTGATCTCGGGGTCAGGGTATCTGATGGTTCGGCCGTCGTGTGTGACCAGGTAAGGAATGCCCTTCTTTCCCAGCTGCACTCGCTTGACCTTGCCGAGCTTGTACTGAGCCTCCTCGTCGGTGATTCGGTGGATAGCAAATCGACCCTTGACGTCGTAAACCAGTCGGAAGTTCTCTCCGGTCTTCTCCAGAGTGATGACGTCCATGAATCCAGTAGGGAAGGTGTGATCGGTTCGGACCTTGCCGTCGACCTTGACGAGTCGCTGCATGAGAATGGCCTTGACTTCCCGTCCGTTGAGTGCGTACTTCAATCGGTTTCGCAGGAAGATAATCAGAGGAAGCGATTCTCTCAGCTTGTGGGGACCGGCAGAAGGTCGGGGGGCATAGGTACCCGACAATTTGTCGAGCATCCAGTGAGAAGGAGCTGCCAATCTCTTCAAATGCTTCTTAGGTCCTCTAGCCATGTTGTGCTGTTATATGGTTGTTGGATGTTTGGAGTGTTGGGTTAGAGTGAAGTCTTTCAGTCGGAATTTTAGGCTGTGTGTCTTTCAAAATCTTTCAGAGACAACTTCTCAAATAGGAAGGTATGCCCTAGGTTATTAGGGTCTGAGGTTAGGTCAGACAGAGCGGGTTGGAGGGAGGGTAACTTGATGGTGCACGTGCGGCTGTACTTCAAGTGTAACTATGTGTAGACGGATTCATGCTTTAACATTGCAGAAACAAATAACGAACAAAACAGGTCAATGTGCGTGGATTCGCCTCCGGCGGACCACTCCGTGGAGGGTAGTTCCGCTTCGCGGAATTTCGATGCTTAAAACCACCCACACGACTCGGTTGAGTTTGTTAGTCTTTTCTGGTCAAAATATCATGGCAGTAACGCCCAGGCACAGTGAAAACCGGGTAACCGGATGTCTATGTCTGAGTTTTAATGGGGTAATACGAGAGCAGGTTTGAAACCAGCACTAATAGAAAGAGAACGAATGCACTTGGAAGCGATGAAAAATAGCGTTTAGCGATACGAGACACGGATTCTGCGAAGCAGAACTAACCCTGCCCGGGAGGGCCCGCCGGAGGCAGCTCCACGTTGTGTAGAATTTCCCAGTTGAACCTAACTATAACATAACATAAATACCGACGTAAACTCATGACATAAAACCTTTGGACCTGAAGTCCTCGCTTGGCCAAAATAATTGGTTCAAGTATTATCGGTCCTTATATCGCTGTCGCCCCAATTTAGGACTCTGCGCATATTGGTACTCTTTACTGACACCAGGTACTTTTTCTTATGGTCCAGCAACTTGGCAGAGCACGGTGATGTGAGGTTATCGGTAGGTGAACAGAAGGTTGTTTTTCTGGTTAGACTTAAGAGGGCTATTAATAGTGAGGTATTGTATTTTTATATTTTGCATTTTGTAACAACTTACGATAGAATCTTCTTTTTAAGCACAGAGGCTCGGTCTCGAGGGTCGGCTTCGAGATGATGCAGTTGCTGAATATTGTCTTTTTCCATGATGCTCGAGTGTTTGCGTATAGCTGTGTAGATGATGTGTAGATGCGAAGAACAATAAGTGGGTCCCGCAGTGGACGAGCAAGGATAGCAGTATTTATACAAGCAAGTTTATAACAGAGTTAAGCAGAGTTAGTCTTTAGCTAGATCTGGGTCTATATCATAACATGTATATGTAACTCATGCTACAAAGTGTCACTAGGTGCATGGATCCACCTGTTTCAATTTATCGTTTTGAGGTAAATGTAAATAGAAGTGGGAATACTGGGGATCTTTACTGCGTGGGGAAATTAATTCCAATACTGCTGCTGGGGCCAGCCCCAGACCCCGTGGCTCTGCTTCGCAGAGATACTGAAGGTCACAGCCCAGGCACTTTCACAGAGGCTAGGTGGGTTCATTTGCTGAGATTTTCTGGTAACCTTGAATTTGACTCCGGGAGTTGGAGGTCAGGTCGAGACTCATGATGATTGAAATAGTGAATATCTTCCTCTCTGCGAAGCGGAGCCACGGGGTCTGGGGCTGGCCCCAGCTGCTGGACAGGTGCTGAAGGGAGGGTAACTGATGAAATGGATTAACCTTAGCCTTATCGCTTAGTATTAGCTGTAGACGATTCGACTTATATTACGAGTTAAATTTTGGGGGAGAGGTTTGCTTCAAGACCTGTCACACATATATTTCTTTTGTGTAGTATTCCAGATTATCTCACAAAAATCTCCATGAAAAGAGAACGGAGGTTCTTATAGCCCACACAAATGAGCGGTACACTGTGCCGTCCATCATTAGTAATTTGGTCCGTCTTCTTCCTGATAATAACAGCATGGATCTCACCATGCCTGGCAGCTAATCCACTAATTGGATTCTCGCCTGCCGAGCTGCGGGATCTCAAATATCAGGCCAAGAATATGTTTTATCACGGCTGGAACAACTATATAGAGTATGCATTCCCTGAAGACGAGCTCAAACCGCTATCGTGCAGTGGCCAGGGCCCGGATCCAGACTCTAGTAATATTCACCGTAACGATGTCCTAGGCGACTACTCCATGACTCTAGTCGACAGTCTGGATATGTTTGCTATCATGGGTGACCAGGAACTGTTTGAAAAGTACGTGGGGTATGTAGACAGTTATGTTAGCTTCAATGTGTCTTCTACGGTGCAGGTATTTGAGACGACTATCCGGGGCTTAGGTGGGCTTTTGTCGGCTCATCTATATGCTTCGGTGCCTCGTCTGGGATCGAGCTTCGAGGGGTACGACGGGCATTTGCTTGCACTGGCATATGACCTGGGCGTTCGTCTACTACCGGCATTCGATACTCCCACGGGTATCCCGCTCCCTCGAGTCAATTTGAGAGATGGGGTGGTTCCCACTGGGGACCACGTTATCACAGAAACGTGTACTTCGGGGGCTGGGAGTCTGCTTCTCGAGTTTACGCTGCTGTCTCGTCTGACCGGCGACGTGCGGTTTGAGACAGTAGCTAAACGGGCCTTTTATCGACTATGGGCTCGAAGATCGGACATTGATCTCGTTGGCATGAGCATTGACGCATTATCGGGTTTCTGGCAGAGTGCCATTACCGGTATTGGTGCGAGCATAGACTCTTATTATGAGTATGCGTTAAAACAGTATGTACTGTTTGGAGAGTACCACTTCTTCAAAGTGTTTGACAGTCTATATACGTCTCTCAAGTCGTATAGTTTTGACGGCTGGACTTTTGACAACATCAACTTCCAGTCTGGGATCACTTTGACCAGTTGGATAGATGCGCTCGGTGCGTTTTTCCCTGGCCTGCAAGTTCTGCACGGAGACTTGTCCAACGCCGTAAGCTGCCACTTGGCGTACTACAAGCTGTGGAACACATTCAAGGGTATTCCAGAGCGTTGGAAAAAGTACGGTAGTGATACCCAGCAATTCGACAGCGGCGACAGTGCTGCCATTCTGCTCGAGTGGTATCCGTTGCGGCCCGAGTTTTTGGAGTCCAATTACTATTTGTACCGGGCTACTCGCGACCCGCTATTCCTACAAGTAGGGAAACAGGTCATGGCAGACCTGGATCACTATAACAAGGTTCCCTGTGGCTACGCTGGATACCAGGATATTCGCACAGGGGAGCTCGCAGACAAGATGGAGAGTTTTTTCTTGTCAGAAACGGTCAAGTACTTGTATTTATTGTTTGACCAGGACCACGATCTGAACACGCAGGACTCGAATTTTGTGTTTTCAACAGAGGCACATCCGCTGTGGTACGATGATGACATCTTGCAGCATGCTTCGCTCTCAAGGTTTTCGAGTTTGAAGCTTAGTCTGATGCTTGGAAGTGCCATACAGGCAGAAGGCGCTGCACAACCGGAATCAGAGGGTTACTCTTCTGCCGATCAGGGTCTGGTAGACAGGCTGATGAAGCGCTTTGAGCAGTGGAAGCCGTCGAAGAAGCCGCAATCCTCTGGTACGCGGGGCATTTCACACAATAACCAGACGGGGGTTGCTTCCGACATGGCTTCGTCGCCTCAGCCTGTGTGCCAGGTCTGGAAGCATTCAGACGGCGGGGTTTCTGAAGTTGCGTCTATGAGAAATTTCTACCTCCTTGACGGGGCCCTCGACTACAGCTCGCCTCGGTGGCTGGTAGACCAGCTTGGGGGGAAACCGCCCTTGCCGATGGAACTGCGCAGCGGGTTTTACGAGGCGTATGTTTTAGACAACGCTATCTGCAAGGTTCCGAGCCCACACAACATTATAGATGTACTGTTCGAGGTGCCGAGCGGAGGCGTAAAGAGCGAAGTCCGCGTTGTGAAGCATGAAGAGGGTACAAACTTGATCGAGGCGACCAATTTGAACGGAGTGCGCATGAAACTAGGCCGGGTGGACCAGGGTCGCGGAAACTCTGGCTACCAGGTGTTGATATTTGACAGCATTAAGATTGGAGACGGGAAGATTGTGGTGGACGAGCTCGGGTTTTCGTCCGACGGTTTGGTCCATGTTGGAGAGGACAACTTAATATTTGTGCAAGGAGACCAAATCGTCAACATGGCCGTACGAGTCTGAGGGCGCCGGGAATGTCTCGCTGCCTCCGGCGGTCCTTCCTGGCGTGGGATGGTTCTGCTTCGCAGAAAACAAACGACAGATGTGCTACACATACGGTTCTGCGAAGCAGAATCAGGAGAGGCCGCCGGAGGCAAATCACCAAAGTGCATAGCATTGCTCATTGTCTATATACATAAAATTGTGCATCATTATTTTGTCATTAAATAAACCATTTCAGTCATTCACACTGAGTCGTTTCCCCGGCGTGACTGGCAGTTTGCCCGTAGGTTTATCTCGTTGTCGCTCCTTTAACAGCTGAGAAAGCCGTTCTCCTCCTACCACCTTGATCCAATCAATGTCCAGCGAAAAGGGTCCATACTGCTTGTCAATGAGCCCAATGCCTACTGTTTTCACCAATCGCGTGTCGAGAGGCGACTGATGCTGAATCACGCCCCAATTGGTCAGTATAAAGTCATGCAGCGGAACTACCACTGTTTCCCACCTACTGGGTGTCTTGAGAAACAGCCTATGCTGGTACAGATCAGTGGGAAAGGGCGTCTCGGCTTGCACGTTGACAAAGTACTTTCTTCTATCGCCCCGCACTCGCAGCAGCATGTGAGTGCAGCCTTCCCAGTCCCAGAACTCAGACGAGCCAAGTCCGAGCCAAGTCGGCTCTATCTCAGTGGTCCTAAACATGGCATAGCCCGACTGCACTACATCAGGACGCGTTGGAGGCAGATCGAGGTTTAGATTGCCATGGAACCGTCCAAACGTCTCGGGAACGTCCATACCGGACGCATCTGAATCTGCTGATTCGCCATGCTCCGAGGATTCTTGCACAATATCGAGGTGAGCAGTGCTGAAACCTCCGATATCTTGGTCGCTTCCTACAAGGAGCCGTTCAAGCGGGCTTTCCTTAGCCCGAAAGTTTATCAGTGTATGCTCTAGCTGCCTTGCTGGCTTTCCAAGGAACCTAAACATGTCAGACCAAAGTTGACTTCAAGTCTGCTTGAGATTCCATCAATATACGTAGAGATCACGTGAAGGAGGAATATGGGGGTCGTGGGGGCTGTTCTCGAGTGAGTCTCATTTGTCGTGTGCTTTCTGTGCAGGAGAATCAACTCATACAGGGAGGGAGATGTCTGTTCTGCTGTTATATAGTGTTTTAAGCTGTCAGCGAGTGCACACTTTCTGCGAAGCAGAACCAACCCTCCCCGGGAGGGGCCGCTGAAGGCACGGAGAGACGAATCCGGCGGGAGATCTGATAGGCAAATTAGAGATTTAGAGATCCACACGATAATGCGAGAGCAACGTTGGGCGATTGGGCCTCATTGTGCTGGGTCGCAAATTTCGGCCTTGGCAGTTTGGTACCTGTCAAGGATTGACGGCACTTTTGTGAATCAGGAATCATGCAGGGAACAGCTGATAGTGGAGTGGTGGGTCTGGAGGCTCAGTTGCTAGAGGAGCAACCAAGCAGTAGCAATAAGCGAATCCTCGAGATAGTTAAGACGAGTTGATATATGTATATGAAATATAACGGATTCAGTTTCATGTTGATAATATATTTTTTACTTTCATATTGTTAAGCCAACCTGAGGTTTGAGTCTCTACTTCCAACATTGTATATTGGCTATATATAGTGCGTCTATGACGCAATAGTAAAACGGAACGGAGAACAGTAGATCTCATTTCAAGAGGGTGGAATTACACACTACAGGTAGCTACAGTGGTTAGTCAACTCATTGAGGCCCTTGAGATTATAGAAGACTATATAATACTACAGAAGACCTCTCCTACATAGACGAATTTGTCGTGAACGTGACTTGCCACACCTACCTACTGCCTTTGCCCACGCAATTACATACCAGTTTGGCCACCAGTTGACCCGACCTGATCACCTGTGCAGCGTAATCGGAGTCTTCGAACCGACCTAAAAGGAGACACAATAAAGGTCATAAACGAAGCTAAGCTCTCACACTACCGTTGTCTCCACAAACCAACACAGCAACTCTGTTGTGTAGCTTACGGATTATCGCGACTGCCCTAAGAAGTGTACCTTATCTCTCTTAATCTGTTTATCGCCCGCCCTGGCCCTAACCTCGCATCCGTACATACCTCCCAACCACTCACTGAGATCTATTTTCTAATCAACTTCAAGTTCTCTTTCTTTCTTTCCTGCATGGCCCTTGTTGCTTTTCGATAAGGATTTGTATTTCGGAAGATTTACAGCCACCGCTCGATTCTCAAGGAGTAAATAACTGTTGGCTCTTCGGTTAATGGAGGGCAGAGGTGAAGGTCACGAGTTGAACGCACGAAAATAGAGAAAAGGAAATCATCACCTTTTAAAAACAGGCTACAATCCAAGAGGAATCTGAGACGGGTGCCTGGGCTAAAAGCGTATTGTTTTGTGACGAGCCAAAAAGTCATTAGCTACAGACTCCTTTTTGATTGGTTGTGGCACATGGCAAACAAGCTCCGACAGAGTTGTCATCGCGCATTTTTTACCATAGAAATCAGTAACTGATTCTCACAAACGTGGGACTGACTAAGGGCTCCAACTCTGATTGCCACCTCGTACCGACTAAGGAGAACTGGTGACTTTTGTTTTGTAGATTTGTTCTTATTCAAGTTGCAAGTTGTTCGCTTGGAGAAAACGGTCGAGTAATAGTCGAAGGAAAAACACCCCGAAAGGACAAAACGGGAAGACTCGCTTCACCACCGTCCTTTGTATTTTCGTCTTTTTTTGTGCTGCGAACCTCTGAACCTCTGAACCATTGGAACACAGTACGAAAACAGAATATCGCGTTTTTTCTTTGTCGTGTTTTGTGTTTTTGATATATAAAGCAAGAAAAGAAGAGATAACACGGAGATTTAACCTTACCATTTATCGTCAATGCCAGCCGACTTTGCTAAATCTTTGTTTGGCTTTTCTGGGTTTAGTCGTTCGGGCCCGCCTTCGCAACACGGAAGTGCTGAGTCAACTCCAACTGCCGGAACAACCCCAGTCGCAGGAAACTCACCGATGCTAGGCCCTGCCACCGGGAAAAGTAGCAGCGGACCAGCGGTCGCTACACCGCCTTTTGCTCCGACCTCAAGTACCACAACTACTGCACTAAGTCTGCAATCCAGCGAGGGCTTCACGACTTCTTCTGGAACTCAGACTCCCGTGGATCGAAGTACCACGCAACAGTCGGGCCTGAGTCCTGCTACGACAATGAATTCTGGAGACACAATGGTTGCTGCTGCTGCTGCTACGAAGTCCAAATTGTCGACAGGATCGGGCGACTCTGCAAGTACCGAGCCAATCCTGGACTCCAGCTCGACAGTCACTCCTCTGGGCAAGCTGAAAGTGAGAATTATAGAAGCCCGAAATCTCTCTGCCAAGTCAGACGCTTCATGGCCATATGTGGTGTGCACGTTCGATACCTCTGAGTACATTTCACACGGCCCTGCGGCTGGCAGTGGCAGTGGCAATGGCAATGGTGTGGGTAGTAGAGTAGGTGGCAACGGAGGAGCAGTAGGAGGTGACAGTGGCAACAACCAATCGCATCCTACAGGCATAGCCATCCCAAGGAGCAGGCAGTCGTCCAGCTTGGCACTGTCAAAGCTAGCAGTAGCTGCTACTGGGTCGCAGCGTGGACACACTGGCTCGGCGTTGAATCCTACGTGGAAAGACGAGGCTATTTTTGATGTGACAAGCCAGGACTCGGTTCTGCAAGTTTCGATATATGATGCAAAAAACAATGATGCGTTTTTAGGACATGCCAGCATCCAGCCGGATCTCAAAGAGAAGAGAGTGGTGGAGAAGTGGCTCAAACTGGAACCAAGAGTGGAAGGAGAAAGGGTGAGCGGCGAAGTACGAGTGAGTCTGTTCTTTGAGAAGGTTTCTAAGCGACAGTATGGGCCGGATGACTTTGAGGTGCTGAGGCTCGTCGGAAAGGGCACTTTTGGGCAGGTGTACCAAGTGCGAAAGAGAGACACCAAGCGAATATACGCCATGAAGGTTCTATCCAAGAAGACCATTGTGCAGAAGAAAGAGATTGCTCATACAATAGGAGAGAGGAACATCTTGGTGCGAACCAGCAGTGCCGAGTCATCGTTCATTGTGGGCTTGAAGTTCTCTTTCCAGACTCCAACAGACCTGTACCTGGTGACAGATTACATGTCCGGCGGAGAGCTGTTTTGGCATCTGCAGAAAGAGGGCCGATTTGACGAACAGCGGGCTAAGTTTTACATTGCTGAGCTGATTGTGGCACTGGAACATCTGCACGACAACGATATTGTGTACCGAGACTTGAAGCCCGAGAATATTTTGCTGGATGCGAATGGCCATGTAGCTTTGTGTGATTTTGGGCTATCAAAGGCCAACCTGAACGACGGAACTACAAACACGTTTTGCGGCACCACTGAGTACCTGGCGCCAGAGGTGCTGTTGGACGACCAGGGGTACACCAAGATGGTTGATTTCTGGTCACTGGGAGTGCTGGTATTTGAAATGTGCTGCGGTTGGAGTCCGTTCTACGCAGACGACAACCAGCAAATGTACAAGAATATCGCGTTTGGCAAGGTGCGATTCCCCAAGGACGCCCTTTCTCCCGAGGGCCGCAATTTTGTCAAGGGTCTACTGAATAGGAACCCGCGGCACCGGCTGGGAGCGGTCGGGGACGCGAGAGAACTTCGAGCGCATCCCTTTTTCGCGGACGTGGATTGGGATCTGCTTATCGCCAAGAGAATCCCACCTCCGTTCAAGCCACAAGTGTCCTCAGAGACCGACACGTCGAACTTTGACCCTGAGTTCACCCAGACGTCGTCGAGCGTGCTCCATCGGCAGTTCAACATGAGCTCGACCCCGCTTTCACCCGGCATTCAAGCAAACTTCCAGGGTTTCACCTACGTGGACGACTCGTTTGAGGAGAACTACAAGAATCTGCGTGGAGCAGCCCTGGGTTCGAGCTACCGGCCCAGATCGCACATACAGCAGGACGGAGATATTGACTTGTACGATGAGAACGAGATTAAGATGTCGCAGAGCTACTACAGTCGTGTAGGCGGTCCAGGCGGGTCCACTGGCAACGCGGGCAAGAATGTCAAGAAGCGACTGGAGGAAGACGACGACGGTGATATTGGAATGGACGATGACGACGACGAGCATGATTTTGTTAATGGGCAGCAGTTTGAGATGTAACAGGGGAGCAGCACTATTGCTCTTGTTCAACCATTTTTGAGATGTAACAGCTATGTGTCTACGTAATATGATATAAACAACTTTATAATAGTTAGGCCATGACGTTAAAGCGCCTCCGGGCGGCCCCTCCCGGGGAGGGTTAGCTCTGCTTCGCAGAAACCTCACCAGAACTGTGTGATTGCCGTTAAGTAGATGTTTTGCAGAAGCTGACGTAACTTTGCTGCACATCTGTTATCCGCGGTTTTGGCCTGCTGAGCGCGAGGGTTTGGCCAAGGGGTGTTTTTATTCATACAAATAGTATATAAGAGTCAAAGTCGCTTCAAAATACCTTCTCTATACATTGAATCCGACCCCTAAGCGAAGTGGCACGAATAACATTACGATAACGTCATCACAGCTGTTAGCGAAAGTTGATGGATGCGCTTAGAATTGGCGAGAACGACCAGAAGAATTGCCTGCCTATACCTGGTAGGGGCAGCCAGAAAACTGGAGCATAAAGCTACAAGACCCATCTCTAGCGCATAATGATAAAATATAGATACTTTTACCTGCCAGTGGACCTGGTAAAACTACCCCATATAAGGGGGTGTCTAGTAACTACAAAGTTGCACCACACTATTTGCTGCTGGGGCCAGCCCCAGACCCCGTGGCTCTGCTTCGCAGAGCAGCTTACTGGTAACGTTAGCTTCGTGCGGTTCGAGTGTCTACGATTAAGAGATAAGAGAAAACTCACGGCAGACGAACCACCGCTAAACGGTGCTCGTAATTGACGTATACTGTCGTAAATCGAATCCTATTATTATCCCAGCAGTGTACGCTTTCTGCGAAGCAGAACTACACCTCCCCGGTAGGGGCCGCCGGAGGCATGTCGAGTCGTCATTATTAGATGTGATGATGTTTTCTAATACGGGTCCTGATCTAGACCGAGTCTATAGAATAGGCTAAAATAAGCTACGGCATCGGCAAGGCTCCGTCCCGTGTGCCCCTGCGTAATTGAAGAAAGCATCACCAGTGGGAGTCAAACGTTGCAAACGTTACTTTCCGGCTATCTTTACTGATATCTCTGCGCTGCATGCAATTCGTATTCTGGAATCAGCTCGTGGACGACGTGTGCAGACCCAATCAGCTGAGATTACAGAAATAGCACGTCCCTTCTGCTGCGGAGCAGCACAGCCGCGTACCCTGCTAGATAAGCAGGCTCGTATTTTTGTTCCATGCGGTACATCGTGGTGTTCCATGTGCCTGACCGATGCATCCTGACGCACCGAACTATAACTTTAAACAGACGCCGAGACGAATGGCAAACGACTGGCGAAGCCGTTCGTCACCTCCTCGTATGGGGAAGATGAGCGGGTGGACGTTACCTCCGGCGGCACCGGGGAGGTGTGGTTCTGCTTCGCAGAATCATACAATATGGGACAAAGATAGATTCAGGGCTGTGTAAGTTTAACTGCAATTGGTCAGGTTCGACGGCTTGGCAGCTGGACGAATCGCCAGTAGATGATGACAATTAATTAAAGTATTAGAGCTATTTACAGCTTTGACTATTCAATGAGATCCATTAGCGTCACGCCGTGAGCTTCTGCGAAGCAGAACTACACCTCCCCCCGGTAGGGGGCCGCCGGAGGCAAAGCGAGACAGCCTTTACGACGTATCCAGGTTTTGTTTGTTTGTCTTTCGGACAAGCGGGAGATAGCCGGCGGGATAAAGCATGACAGGAAAACAGGAGTTAGATCTCCGGAACAAGCCAAATAGTTAGTCCGAGTTTTGGACCGCCGTCTAGATTTACACGAGGCTGTCGAGACGTTAGTCAACCGTTTGCAGGTCACATGACGTGGAAGAAAGACCGCGGTCGAGACCGCATTTTAGCTTAAGCACGCCGTTAGACTTCTCTAATGTGGAGCGCATGTTGACAAATACACTGGGGCTGAACTGTCGAAGAGGTTGCAGAAGTGTGATTCACCTTGAGGTAAAAAAAAAAATACGAAGCGGAACGAGATCTCCGGCAGGAAATGAGAGGGAGCAGGAGCGAGTTTGTAGCTATTGTCAGATATCAATTGGTTGAAGTTGGCTGTTAATTGGGTGCAATTGGGTTTGTTTTTTAAGTGGTACTGTAGTACGTAGTGTGGCTCGAAATGAGCGATCAGGCGTGGAACAGGGACTCGAAAAAGGGACCAAAAAAAGCTAGACGATCTAAAGGGACAACAGGGAGGAACGAGCGTCCAATCGATCCATATGCAAAGACTTAATTGAGTCTGTCGTGTAATACATGCATACGAGGCTTTTACTTTGAGAAGAACCAGCTGATTACTTTGGTGGCTAATTTCTAGTTTGATTTTTACGGCGCAAATATAGCTAATACGCGAGTGGATTGACAGGAGATAGCACCCTTTGTATCGTGCCGTCTGCACCTATGAGCTGAGCCTGCTTGAAGTATTTAAAACAGACTGAAATACCCTGGCAAAAGAGAGAAGAGGGTCCAGATTTTTTTTAGTGCACACACAGAGAAGTCTTTTTAGGGGACAGGAGAGAGCCTCGAAGAGAAAGAGTATTAGTCTGGACGAGAAAGAATATTAGCCTGAACTCAACTGATTTTCTTATTGTTTGCACACATACATACAAAGTTGTCAGTTGTTGTTATACACACTGACTGTCATTGGAGTAACGCCACAGTACAAAGTTATATACACTGTTACTGGAGAAACACCACATTCAACAGTTAGACAGGTCTTGAAAATTGCTCTCATTTGCCTCAATTTATCTCTATTCTCTCTATTATTTTTGCGTTGTCTATATTTGAAGCGCAAAACAGCCAGACCTTGCTGTTACACGCAAAGCACTGCCTGCTATCCAGGGACTAAAAGAGGGACCGACTTGCTATCAATTGACGAGACTTTTTTTTTCTGCCAGTAAGTGGGTTGCTTCACAGCATATTCTCAATTTTCTCGAGACTACTTGTTACTAGGCGACTTAGGATCAATTTATATCCTCGAGTCAAAACAGCTTTGGTCTGGGCCTTTTTTAGCTCTGCGAATCAAACTTAGTGCATTATCAGAAAACTAAGTGACGGCAACCCCACTCCCGAGACGCGGAGAATAACCCCCCCCGTGTTAGGACTCTTGGGGTTTTTTTTTACTACTCTTACTACATTTCAACGCGTTTTGCCCTCCCCGGAAGCGCCCCCACACACATCTTAGTTTGTGTTTCTCTCGAGCGGTTGCATCTTTATATTTTTGTTTGTATTTTTGGGCGTGAAATTGCACGCTTCAGTTGAACTTCGTCACCTTGATTTCAGCAATTCAGAGCCGGTTGTCCGCATATTCGATTGCGGACAAGGCTATCTGGGATCCCGTCACCATGAGTCACGGAGACGAGTCTCATCACGGAGGAGGCTCAATAGGGTCTGAGTGGAAGAAGGACCAGCCTGAATGGTCGATGGATATGGCATCTTCAGCCAGGAATGACTCAGGAGGCGAAGGGCCAAGCATGGCAAGCAGCAAGGATTTTGTAAGTTGCCGCTGAACGGAACAGATCGGAACCAGCTTCTTGCCCGATACATTTCGTACGGAGAATGGTTAAAGAAGCTGAGGATGGATGACTTTTTCTTCATGGTGCCAAATGCTGCAAAGCGGGTAGAACCGCCAGATGCCTCCGGCGGCCCCTCCCGGGGAGGGTTGGTTCTGCTTCGCAGAAAGCGTACACTCAGGAAGTCAAGAACGTCTTTTCAAGCCTGAAAAACGTACTTTTTGAACGCAGCCGCGCATCGTGGAGACTGAGTTTTCATTTCTTATCTTTCTTCTTGGTCTATCATACTAACTAGGTCCGAAAGCTCTTTCGCATGCTCGAAGAACCAGCATACAAAAACATCGTCCGATGGTCCGATACAGGAGACAGTTTTGTTGTTCTCGATGTAAGTGTAACCGTGAAGCCTGCGCAGAAGTTTCTGCTTCGCAGAACCAATCCTCCCCGGGAGGGGCCGCCGGAGGCAGCTTGACGTTCACAAATTAACCAGACTGCACAATTTACTACTGAGATCCTCCCCCGGCATTTCAAACATTCCAACTTTGCCTCGTTTGTGCGGCAGCTGAACAAGTACGATTTCCACAAGGTGCGGGTTAACCCCTCGCGGCCAGGAGCCAATGTGTATGGGGAAAACGCCTGGGAATTCAAGCATCCGGACTTTCAATTGCATAATAAAGAACAGCTGGAAAACATAAAACGCAAAGTGCCGTCGGCGAGGAAGCAGCAGTACGTGGCAGACACTGTGAGCGACTCGCACCGGCTGGATTCGGAGATTAACAACTTGCGCAAGGCAAACCAGGACTTGGTGGGCCGGCTAGCCACTCTACAACATGACTACGACACGGCCCTGCAGTCTATTGGGATGCTGCAGAAGATGCAGAAGTACGAAAACGACATTTGCCAGCGGATGCTCACGCTGCTGACGCTTCCTCAGAACCCGCAGCACCGCCAATTTTCGGCCCTGCTAGAGGCAGTGAGATCGTACAATCCGTTGAAGGAAGTAGCTGAGGCACAGATTATGCAGCAGAACCGGCAGCAGCTTCAGCAACAGCAGCATCTGCAGCAGCATCAACAGGAGCAGCAGCATCAGCAATTACAGCAGCAGCTACAAGAGCAGCTGCAACAGCAGGTGCAGCAGCAGACACAGCAGCAGGCGCAGCAGCAAGTACTGCAGCAGGCTCACCATTTGCAGAGCATGCTGCACAACACAGCTGGGAACTACACGTTGTCCTCTGGCAACCCACTGGGCACAGACTCGAATGAGTTTAGTCGCCGGTCGTCAATGGGCGGGAACAGCCTCGGGGCCTCAGCAGGCGTAGCAAACCTGAGCGGAATGGTACCCCCGCCTTTACGACATGATACTACAGAGAGGCCAGCCTTCAGGATACTGCTGGCAGAGGAAGACGAGCTGAGTGTGCGGATATGCAGGAAGTTTCTCAACCAGTTTGGGTGCGAGGTCGACATTGCTGGCGATGGGCTCGAGGCTGTCAACCGGGCGCAGACCGGTCAGTACGACCTCATTCTCATTAACACCATCCTACCCTCTCTGGACGGCATCTCAGCTGCCGAGCTGATTCGAAATTTTACTGCCACGGCACCCATAATAGCAATGACGTCTAACGTGGGGCCAAACGTTGCCGAGTCGTATTACCAGCGTGGTGTTACTGATATACTGGCTAAACCTTTCTCCCGAGCTGCGCTGTTCAAAGTGCTGTCTGTGCATTTAGGGAATAACTCTGGTCAGCAGCAGCAACAGCAGCAACAACAACAACAACAACAGCAGCAGCAGCAGCAGCAGCAGAAGATGTCTGACGAGCAGATGGACGCGAACTACCACTACAAGAAGAGAAGCATTGACAGCATCGACCCCGGCAATGACCACCTAGCGCACAAGAAGCCCCAATTTTAAGTGGAGACTGCTGCAATTTATATTCTTCATTATGTATTATTTATTCTTGACTACCATTGCGGGTCACTGTATCTATAGACAATGTATTCTAAGGCGATGTCATCTCTCCGACTTGCAGCATTCTGCGAAGCAGAACCAACTCTCTCCGGGAGGGGCCATCGGAGGCAGCTTCGCCTACCGTCCGCTGGTGTTGGTTCTGCTTTGCAGTTTGACAGTTACAAAACATCCGAGTGAGTGCGCAGAAACATCGCATCGCCCGCAAGCAATGGCATCGCCAATCATTACCCTACGAGGTACCGATCGGCGGGGCCGAGCTTGTTCCTCGACGTTTGCTGCATAACAATTTGATTGTGTCCGCCCTAAACAAACACAAGATTTATTTAAGATCGCGTTTTCCATGACACATTTTAGAGATTCAGTTACAACTTAAATCTGTCTCTTGAAGGAAAAAAATAGCAATGAGCCAGTCACAGCAGCAGCCTCCTCCAGTACCTGCTCCGTACTACCAGCACCAAGGAGCACAAGAGCCAAAACAAGGCTACGACGAAGAATATGGACCTCAGCAAGGCTACCAAGGACAACAGCAAGGGTACTCAATGCCCGGACAGGGCGGGCCACCACCCATAGACTTTTCCACGAAGCCCACCGGAACGGGCCCAAACTTTGCCGACAAGTTTGAAGTGAAGAAACAGAAGTGGAACGACGTGTGGTTCATTCCTATCTTCTTAGCAGTGGTCGGTGGTTACATTGCGATTGCTGTAATCACCATCAAGGCGTACGTTGCCAATAGACGCTTTGAAGGAACGTCAATCTACAACACCCAGAACACCTTTTCTCTGAACACCCACACAGTGATTCTGTTTTCGTTTGTTACTGCAGTGGCTGTAGTGCTCTCCTTTGTGTACTATACTTTGGCACGGATATTCACACGGTTCTTTATAATTATGACCATCATCATAAACGTGGTGTTGGCTATAGGCACTGCCATATACTATCTGGTAGAGCGGTACTGGTCGGCTGGAATCGTGTTTCTTATCTGGGGGCTTTTCTCGGCGTTTGCGTATTGGACAATGCGGCGACGAATCCCGTTTGCGACTATTGTGCTCAAGCTGATTATAGACGTTACTCGGATCTTCCCTTCTACTCTGTTCATCTCTTTGCTGGGAGCTCTTGTTTCTGGTGGGTTTGCACTGTTCTTCGCAGTGGTGCTGGTCAGCACTTATGCCAAATACGACACCAACCCAAACAACCCTAACTGCGCCAATGGCGGGTGCAGCTCCGGGAAGCTGGTCGGTCTGATAATTTTTATCACCTTTGCCTCGTTCTACATTTCTGAGGTTATCAAAAACGTTATCCATACCTCCATCTCAGGCGTGTATGGCTCGTGGTACTACTGCTACAGGTCGGATCAAGGAATGCCCAAGTGGCCCGCTCTTGGGGCCTTCAAGCGATCAATGACCTACTCATTTGGTTCAATTACCTTTGGAAGTCTGATTGTGGCTTTCATCAACCTGCTGCGCGAGATCGTTACGTTGGCTGCACAGCTTAATGCTGACAACGGGGGAAATATCTTTGTGACCATCTTTCTGTGTTGCGCCCAGTGCCTGATAGGGATACTCGACTGGGCAATCACATACTTCAATCACTATGCTTACACTTACATTGCTCTGTACGGCAAAGCGTACATCCCTGCTGCCAAAGACACTTGGAAGATTATCAAGGCGAGAGGTATAGACGCTCTGATCAACGATTCGCTCATTAACAACGTGCTGACATTTGGATCCACGTTCATTGGATTTATTAGTGCTCTTATGGGATACTTTTTCTTGCGATTCACCCACCCGGCATATAACTCTAGTGGTGGGTTCTATCCTATTATCGTTGCTTACGCACTATTGATCGGAGTTCAGATTGCAAACATCACCACTGTGTCTATTACCAGCGGAGTGGCTACTTTCTTCGTTGCGCTTGCCAAGGATCCCGACGTGTTCCGAATGACTTATCCTGACGTGTATGAGAATCTGCTTTCAGCATATCCCCAAGTGAGGCAGAAGCTAGATCTTTGAAAAGATCTAAATCTCGTTTTACGTTTTCCTCTCTTTCCTCTATTTAATCCGCCAGGTGTGTATTGAAAGTATGTAAGCTCTATTTCATGATCCCCCCTCTAATATCAGATCTCTTTATATATCTCCGAAATAGATACATTCCCCCAAAAACACAAAAAATGAAACAATTCAACGCATACATCTCATTAGTTATCCTATTTCTGTTAAATCTCAGAAACAGCTTCATCAAATCGTACAGACTTTCGCCGGGGTCGCATATTTTCCAGTGCCTCAGCATTGCCGTCCTTCAAAGCATTTTCTTCTTCTTTACACCGTTTGCAGTTGCACACAAACCCCCAGTTGACTCGAAGATCGTATCGCCGCTTGCTTAGTTCATCGTTAGGATTCACATAAGAGGTTAAAAGCTCTTCGCCACCACGAATATCCCTCTTTGCAACTACCTTGATGCCACTGGTACGGCCCAGAATCTTGACATCCACATTGGGATCACAGCTGTGATTCAGATGCGAATGGACAAGATAGATGCTTCCATCCAGGTTATTGATATTCACCATACCCAGGCCATAAAGATATTCCTCATAGGAAAGATCGTATGCTTGGCTGACTGCTTCTCTCAGAATTTCCCAACCTGTTTTCCACATCTGCTCATAATGCTCTGCAGCCAGCCCTTCGGCGCCTCCTTCAATCGCTTTCTGTCTAACATCCTGTCGTACCCTGGCCATGGCATCCATCTCCTCTTTCAGCTTTGTTTTATGTGGATCGCGTAGAATCGATATCAGGACGATACCAAAGCCATATGCTGCTGTCCACTGGTTCTCGACTGTGTAGTTCTCATATTTTATCCAACCATTAAGATCCACCTTAGAGTGAGCGCTATTGTGCCAAATAGCCGCATGAATATTGTCCTTCTTTCTACACCGCACGTTGCACCATTGCGCAAAGCAGCTATTGCAATTAGTGCCGCCTCTGGGCACACCATTAATACCTCCAGCATTGGACCTGCTCTGGAAAGGACGTGCACAATAGGCACATGCCAGGGACTTGCGCATTAACGAAACGTGGTCAATGGGTGCGATAAGGACCAATGCGTCCTCTGACCAGAGTTCTTCACCAGCTTTGAATCCTTTAGTAGCGTAGAGTGCTTTGCCCCTCGCCTTGGTCAGGTTCAGCTTAATTCCGGCTGGGAGCGACAGATCCGGAGCCGCGTGAGACTGAGTCTCTGACACATATTGGTATAGTGGCACATTGGTCTGCAGACCGTGACTTTTAAGCACATTTTTCAACCTCTTCTCAGATAGAGTCCACGAGGGATTTGCCTTGCGGACCAAACCATGCAGTTTCGCGTTCCCTAGCGATTCAGTAGCAGGATTTTCTTTCCACAGACGGATCACTGCACCGACAATCTCTCTGTCGCCAGGTGCATATTCTTCAGTTGATTCTGCCATGTGTACGGACCACAATCAATCTGTTTTGCACTTCTAATACAGGGCGGAATCGCTATATACATTTTGCGATAGCATTAACTGATCACGCGAGCCGCAGAGGCAGTCGCAGGGGCATACAGAGCCCCTCGATGTACGGCTGGATAAGCTGTGCGGCGTCCTTTAGATATGGATCCGAGGTCTCTAGTTAAAGACCCTTTAGCACCACATCGTTCGTAACGATAACCAAATGCTCGCTAGGGCTCTAAGTAGGATACCGGGCGGAATTACAGCAAGATGCACCGCCCAGAGGCTCATCATAAAGGGAGTGGCTACATCCACTAGTGCTCCGAGAGCTAGATCAGCCAATTCTCTTTGGGTCTACGGATTGATCGGAGCTTCGTCGGGAGGCTTGATGGGATACTACATGGATCAAGGACTGTTATTTGCGTGGATCCCACAGATACAGGGAGACCCCGGTGTGGAAGATTATAAAGCGAGCCTTCAAAGGAAACTTCGAGGATTGCAGATTGTGAAAAATCTCCAGGCCGACTCGCGATACCGCGAATTTGTGTCATGGGACAGGTTTGATAAGGAAAAAGTGGGCAAGATCTTTACGGCAGGCACTCTCTCGGTGCCAGGGGGTCTGACACTGAGCCCCTTAGTGTTCGTCAATCCTGACGAGAAGAAAACAGTATCGGTTGTGCACTGCGGGCATCGGCTCGTGGGGTTGCCCATGATGGTCCACGGAGGAGTTCTCGGCACTTTGTTAGATGAAGCTTTGGGTAGGACAGCTTTTTTGAGTACCAATGGCACGGGTGTGACGGCCAACTTGAAGATCAATTACAAAAAACCGACCATCGCGCATCAATTTCTGGTTATCAAGACACACACTGAAAGAACTGAAGGCGAAAGGAAGGCATGGGTATCAGGGACGGTAGAGACTTTGGATGGCAAGGTGCTAGTAGATGCCAGTGCGCTGTTTGTTGCTCCTAAGAAGCTCAAGCTTAGGAAGATGTCTGAATTGTGAGAGGCGGTAGTAGAAGGGATCCGGAGCGAATGGTCTTAATTGTTCGATCATCATACTGCATATTATTATTAACTAAGTACTATCATCTATCTATGGCTTTTCGTGCTTTCACTAAGAGCAACTTTGTTGTTTATCTGCCTCCATCTTTTCGAACCTCTATTCTCTATTTAATATATTTATGTACATTTATCTCATCCTTGAAACATAAAATTGGTTTGTAACCCTTGAATCGAAGTGAGCTGATTTCGAGGCGTAACATGTCGTCGCGAGTATAAGGCCGTGAAGTCTCTCAACAACGTTCTCACCCTTTTGTAGTCGCCAGAGCCTATAGCGGCTGAAACTCGTTCAAGTAGCTTGGTTTTTTCTTCATTTCCAACCGTCCCCGATGGGAGCATATCTATGGTAAACGAAAGCCATTCTAGAGTCAAGTTGGCTGAGACAAGTTTGGTTAGAGTGAGGTACAGACCAGATGCATCCGGCACAGCGTCCCTCGGGAAGGAGAAAATAAGACCGGATACAATATGAGCACTGAGCTCTTTGCCATTTGTGTGAGCAATATTCAACACAACGTTCCTGATATCTGCCGGAATTGGGCCCTTGACCACCGAGGTTGGAGGATTCTCTTGACCGTATGCAAACAGATCCTGTAGGTAATGAAGGGTAGCAACGAGCGGATCGATTTGTTCCAGGCTGAGAGCACTCATAGCGGCCTGGAATGATGGTAGAAATACATCGGAGCTTATCAGCTTGAAGGGGAAGAACATGAGCACATCTCCCATGAGGCGGAAGAAGTCTTCAATCAAATCTGACACAGTGCTGGGGCGGATCCCATTAAAATATTTGAAAAATGCAACCATTTGACGGTAACTGAATTGCCAGACGGCTTCCTTGGTACTTTCATCTACCGCCGACTCAATGTCGTCCCCGAATTCTCGGAGCAAAGACCCACTGACCCATAGCCAGCACCCATAGTGGGTTCGCTCGAACTCATTCACAAGCGTTTCTGCAATTGAACCAACGATGCTCTGCAGACCGATGCCACAACTGTGCAACGTGGTCTTCATGAACTTGGAGACTCGCTCAGCCACGTAGCTGTTTGTACCATGACTCTTGAGAAGGGCGTTCATCACTGGATACAAATCAATGCTGAAGGAAGCTACCGGGCTAACAGAGCCCGGAGGCACAATTGGTCGGACAATCTGTACAAATATGCTCAAAAGCTCAACTTCATCGGCGATCTTCACGTAAAGCTCTTCATCTCCAGGCATCCCAGCCTTGGCAACAAGTCGATCAGCAATGGGTTTGCCGAAATGTTGCAAGGCACTGAGTATATGGTCGACAGGTTGGGCAGCTACCACGTGTGCCAGACCGTCTGTCACTTCGTAAAGCGAGTCCAGCTCAAGTTCGCCATACACCTTTTCATAGAAAATGTAAAGCTGCTCTATGTATGGAACCAAGAGGCTCTTGCAATCTTGGCAAAAATGCATGAGGGCCTGAGCTGCCGCTCGAGTGACATCTTTGCTGGTATTATTGAAACCACCAGTTATGTACTGAAGTTGAAACTCAAGATACTCAGGATGTTTCGCGGTCCATTCAGTGTAGCGACCCAAGACTAGGGTGGCTGCGTATCTAATTTTGTCGTGCTCCGGTAGTTGAACCAACGATTTCATTATGTTAGGGAGCATTTCGTTTTCAGACAAGTCCACCTCGCGAGCCATGGCACGCATGCTAAAGAGAGGTGCTTCTATGTCTTGCCAGGTCACAGACTTGTCGCCATTTAAAGTCGCTTGTAAAGCCGTCATTAGCTTTTGATAAGCCTCTTGCAGAGCACGGGTAGAACCAACAACCGCACAGCAGTCTTTCAGGACGTCACCTATTTTGTGCCTGAACGATCTGAACTTCTCTTCCTCTTCCCTATCGCCACTGAATAGGTCACGATCAGAGTTACCAGGGGGGTACCTGAGATGCTGGATTATCACGCTGATGAGGTTGAGGTATATATCATCAAGAACCTTGCGGGCTTCTGCGTACGCGTCCATCACTATCATCTGCTTCAAACAGTACCAGAAGTAAAAAGTATACTCTACAACCTCCAGATCTTCATCTAGAGCGGTACATTCCGCAATGCATTCAACCAGCTCCCGGAAAGCCATTGGCTGTTTTGCAACTAGCATATGCCAGGATTCACCAGCTTCGGCGAATATAGTCGTGTATCCTCTGAAAGCGTCCGGGTCATCTTTGCCGATCGCTATTCGAGGTCTAAGAGCGATGACACGAGGGTATACAGCAGAGATCACATCCATAGAGTCAGACACGTCTCTCGTTTCTTTGACAACAGAGCAGATACAGTCGACAGCGGGGTCGAAGGTGTCTGGGTCAGACAGAGCCTCGAATATTATGTCCACAAGAGGCGTGCCTACTATATCGGCTATATTGATCTCCTTAAGCCAGGAGTTGAGACATTCAAACACCAGTGAGTGATTGTTTTTAGACTCGGGCGAGTGCAGGTAGTTGACTAGGAGCTCAATGACTCTGTTTGCGTTTGAAGTTAGTAATTCGTCTGCCCTTTGGTGGAACTCGTCGTCAGTCAGTAGACTTCGCTTTGGGTCCGACAATTCTTCAGGCAGCACTTTGAGAAACTCCAACAAGCAAGGCATGGTTGTCGCAGAACTTCCAAACTCGCCCACCATTTCAGCTACAACGTCTTTCCACTGTAGAAGTTGCAAAGAGAGGTCGGCCAATGCCACGCTCATTTGGACCGACACGACTTTTGAGGTGTGGGCTGAGTTGATTTTGATTAGGCTTATTATGGAGTTTTTCAGGTCCAGCCGTGCTTCTAGAGGAACCTGGTGCAAATCATATGAAATCTTGCTCCTCAGAGTCTGAGCGCAGAATATCTTGACCTGCGCCGGATACTTGTCCTGTTCGTCGGACAGTATACTATGAACAACCTGCCAGGCTGTCGGACTCTTCTGGAACTGCTCCAGGTAATGGCCTGCCTGGTCTTTTTCATTCTTTTCAGATTTGTTGTAGAGCGTATCCAATGCGTGGAGCAGATTGTCCAAGTCGCTCATTTTTGTAACATAGACAGATATTGTTCAAGTTTTAGATCTTTGTGTACAGGTAAAGGAATGGTAGCTTTTGTGGCTTAAGTTTTTTCTGGTGGCAATGCTTTCAATGTCGAACCTCCCTAGGATTAAAAGAAGTTCCCACCACGCAAATATGTCAAGAAACGCAACTAGGAAAATCCCACAGTTACAACCGGGAAGCGTAAAATAAGAGCTTACCCGGAGAGAAAAGAAGAAAGAGAGGTTCACGACGTGAAATATATACAGGATTCTGAAAACTGAAAAAGAACAGTAAAATAGACATATATCGCCATGTCCAGCACAGCACGACCAAAACAACGGGTTGTATGTTACGTTTTTCTGTATTTATTGCTACATTGTATATATACTAATAAGATGATCCCGCCCATTAATTTATTATTTAGTTTCCTACAGCACCAAACTCCAGTACAGATTTGGTTGTATGAGCAGGTGAACAGTCGGTTAGAAGGCAAGATTCGAGTAAGTGGGCACTGTTTGTTGTTGTGTGGTGAGCACAAAAGGCATTAAACTAACTAACAAGGGATTTGACGAGTTTATGAACTTGGTTATCGATGATGCTGTCGAGGTCAACACTAAGAAAAACACAAAAAAGGAGCTGGGTCGGTTATTATTGAAAGGCGACAATATTACGTTAATAAGCAGTCTGGAAAAGAGTTGATTCGAGCCGTATATTATTTATGTACTTGACACACACACGTGTATATATATATTTTATTGTATGTTGTGATGACTATAAAGACAACCCCTTTCGCCAACACTTACCGTCTCCTGTGATTATTGCATCCAATGCCTGGTCGTGCTCTTCCAAAGGTACGTGCTCTATCAATTGCTCTTTCAGCGACAATGCTATCAGTGACGGCATTGACATTCCTCTCTTCTTACTCCAAGCGAAATGCTTCGATATAAATGAGTCGTAGAAACCCTTGCCATGCCCCAGGCGCGTACACTGTTTGGTGAAAGCCACTCCGGGTATGACAATTAGGTCTAGTCCCGTATTCGTAGAGAAGCCTCGTCAGTATGTGAAGTGAAATACGATCCCTGTTATTTATACCTACAGTCGGGTCCGTCCGCTGGTTCTCTTAGATTATACCTGCCCCGAGGTTTCAGGCCGTTGATCTGATCCATTGATTTCATATGGATCATTTTGAGCTCTGAAGTCTGTGATGGATGCTGCTTGGTCGAATTATCTGCCAATGGTACTATTCGAGGCAAGAACACGTTCTTACCGTCCTTGAAAGACATTTCAATTATAGAAGAAGTCATCACTTCTCCCTTCTCCATGTGAAGATAGTATGAGATGTTCTGTGCTTTTTGGTATTCTGGTAGAGTCCTTAGTACAGAACATATTCTGTCGGCTTTTTGTTAGCATTACTTCAGCACTGTCTCCTTTATTTTCACAATCACTCCTAGGACATACACTGTATTGTTAGCTCGCTCTTTGGCAATGCATTGAGATCATTTGCAATCAGCTTTCGAATCGACTTTTTCGACATTATACCTAAAATAAGTAAATGGCCTGCGGCGATTTTGAAACGTGTTATAAGTGGACCTGTTACAACTGTATCAATCAATGACAGTATCTATCACTGTATTAATTGACCTGTATATATACTGTAGTTGTACACGAGTCAGTCGTCTGTTCAGCACCTGATTGTAACGTGCGAAACTGTGAATCTCATGGAAAGACGCGGGTTATTATTTAAAGGTGCCTACACTTCGTCTCTTGCAGCAGTTGAAGTACCAATTTACTCGAGCCAGGAAAAAGAATAACTTCTACCTGAGTAGCAGGTGCAGTATATCAGATATCAGTTATTCAACTCAATGACTTCATTATCTGTACATATATATATGAATAAAACAACTACCTGCTCGGACGGATTAATTATCCTCGAAGTTGTGACAGTTCAGATCACATTGACTCTTTCACTGTCTCCACGGTTGCTCCGATCTTTTCTCTTTTTTTCCCTTCTGACCAGCCCTTACACGTTAGACTGCGTTCCTCATCCCTTACCAACAACCAGTCAAATCTCCTGCTTCTTAACTAGCCTTATGACTCGTTAAGTTATTACGGGCACAATGACCATCGAACCCCACACCGGTATGCTCGGTTTCCGCCTTTACCCGGAGTGTTGGCCGAAACCGCTCCGATATCAGTCATTTTCAAACGTTATCTTTTTTCCACATAGTAATTTATATATATTCTCCAGCATTCCGAAGTGTACAGATATAGACGGAGAGATATCCACTATCCATTATGCTCAAGCTGAAGTCACACCGGATACCGCGGATTGCGTCGAACAGGCTCTTTTCCTCCTCGGCCATACAACTGCAATTGGCGAAACTTGATGCCAGTAAGCTGAAAATTACTAAAACCACGTCTCCTAAAGTCCTTCCTCCGTTGGAATCTTTGGTTTTTGGACAGAGTTTCAGCGACCACATTCTGTCAATAGAGTGGGATCAAGAGCATGGGTGGGGAGCTCCTGAGATCAAACCCTACGGACCCCTTATGTTGGATCCTGCTAGTTCGGTTCTGCATTATGCATTTGAATGTTTCGAAGGACTCAAAGCTTTCAGAGATCAGAATGGGTCTCCGAGACTGTTTCGTCCCGATAAGAACATGGAACGGTTGTCCAAGTCTGGCGCTAGAATCTGTCTTCCCGAGTTTGATAAGCAGCAGATGATTGAACTGCTCAAGGAATACGTCAAGGTTGAACAGGATATGGTCCCGCAACAAAAGGGCTACTCTTTGTACTTGCGACCTACTTTCATTGGCACCAATGTGGGTCTCGGAGTCGCTCCTCCGACAAAGGCTATGCTATACGTGATTGCCTCGCCTGTGGGCCCGTACTACCCTACTGGATTCAAGGCAGTTAGACTAGAAGCGAGCGAAGACGTAGTGCGAGCCTGGCCCGGCGGAGTAGGTGACAAAAAGCTGGGTGCCAACTATGCACCTTGCGTGCGTCCTCAGATAGACGCTGCTTCCAAAGGGTATCAGCAGAATCTGTGGCTATTTGGCCCGGAAGGCAAGGTCACCGAGGTCGGTACTATGAACGCTTTTTTCGTGTTTAAGAAGCCAGATGGGAAGAAGGAATTGCTTACCGCTCCTTTGGATGGAACTATTTTGGAAGGTGTCGTCCGAGATTCTATTTTGGGACTGGCGAGGGAACGACTGGATCCCAACGAATGGACTGTCTCAGAGCGCTATTGCACCATCGGAGAGGTCCAGGAGGCAGCTGCCTCCAACAATCTCGTGGAAGCGTTTGGTTCAGGAACTGCTGCTGTTGTCAGCCCAATTAAGGAAATTGGCTACCGAGGGGAGTCCATAAGCATTCCTTTGCAACCGGGCAAAGAAGCGGGAAAGCTCACTGAAACTATTGCTGACTGGATCGCGGAGATTCAATATGGAGTAGTGGAGCATCCTTGGAGCGTCAAGGTTTAAAGCATCATTAATACCTGATGTGAAAATGGGATCTTATAACGACACGCTCGCCTCCAGCAGGGCCCCTTCCAGGGAGGGTGGTTCCGCTTCGCGGAATGCTTGAAAAAAATTTTAGTAGGAGAATAGTAGCTTTACATAAACCCTTCTAGAATAACACAGGTCGCGCAAGACTTGGACATTTTTGACCATTCGCTCTAATATTGAATATGAAACGGAAGGCATGTTTATATATAATCTTCGTGCAATAAACTTTATATAAGGAGGACGTTCTATATCCTTAGCTTTTCTCTCTGTATCAGTCTATTATTATGTATAAAAAGATTTACACACTATTCTTTGTCAAAAATATGAGTCTCCTTCTTATCTCGCATTGCCCTCTCCAAAGTCGATACATAAACTTCGTATTTCACTGTCTCTTTTAGAAAATACTGAGATCTCTTTTCCCAGTTTGAATGCGCTCGCGTGGAAACCAGATGCCCCGACTGGAACACCTGCAGCATCGAGGCTAAATATTCGCTGTGCTGAGTCAATGACTCCTGAACTGTACGTATATAGTTCTTTAAAGACTGCAACTGCTGTTCTTCGTCTAAGTTTGAATGCATAGCTGAGCTGACAGGAGGTTTCCATTCTTTGACTTGAATCTTCTGACCATCAATAAAGATGACATCGAATGACCCCGACGAGAGGTGTGGTCGATAGCTCGGATTGTCCGCTTGCTTCTGTTTTAAAATCTCGATGGGCCGGTTCCAGCCGTACTCTGTGCTGCTTACCGCCTCTACAAGTGGTTCCTTGGATACCAATCCGGCCCAGTAATTACAGGTATAAACATATTCTTCCGCAATCTCTCGAGTACCTGCCCGGAAGAGAAACAGTCCCTGATTCGGCAGAGCAAGCGACCACTCAGAAGATTCTTCTTGATTAACGACGCTCATTCGCTTGGAGTGGCCGTCAGCTGCCTTTTTAATATGATTTATTTGAGCCACGCAGTGACACAATGAGACGTTCTCAGTCATGGTAGCCTGATCAAGCCAATTTCCTGCTCCAATATCGCTGTTATTAGACGCACCTCGATGGGAGTTGTGCCCATTTTTCCGCTTAAGATCGAACCGGAATATTTTGAGATAGCCCTTTTGTACTACAACGAAAACCTGGGCCCAGTCTCGCTTCTTGTATTTTTTGTGAATTGCTGACTCAGTGTATGCTTGGAATTTCAGGAGACCTTCTTTTGCCCATGGTGCACCCGTAAGGGCTAACTCATCCTCTTTGGCCAGTCCCGAAGCACCAACGACAGATGCAGAAATAGATGTGCTTACTGAAACAACGTCAGAATTGTCCACATTGTTAATATCGGGAATAGATGAAAGATCTCCGGACAATGCAGAGTGGGACCTCTCTTCCCGAATAAGGGAGTTTCGCAGCACGCCGCTGAACCCAATATTATTGTTATTGATCGAGCCATTGTGGCTACTTCCGTTGGTCAGTCCATCCGTACCAGAAGTTCCATAAAGAGACCGTCGCCTCAGATTGGGCGTGCTAGTATTATTGCTTGCGATGATGCCTTGGTAGTCATAGTCGGACCACGTATCACTGGCCATCCAACTCGATCGCCGAACTAGAGGAATTCGAGAGAAAATAGACGAGTTGTCGGATCCATTTCTAGCCGATTGGATGCTCGAAGAAGACTGCGAAAACGCCCTGTTAGAGTATGCAGCATTGCCCCTAGCCAAGCTCAGTGGCGTTAAGTCAATTGACATGTAGATGGACTTGAGCAATCCCAAAATGTGTGACTCCCATTCTTTGGACGAGTAAGATGTCGTATCACACACTAGGGCGAGATTGTCAAACTTGTATCCACTTCTCCGTTTATTAGCATTGATTATATTTCCATTGCTGCTGTTGGGCCGATAAGAAAGCGAATCAATCGAATTCTGCCTGGTCCTGGATAGTATCGACTCCCCATCATCTATAAGAGATTCGTTTGAACCAGAAGCCCCTGTCACCTTTTTGTCCAGCTCTTCTGCCTGAAGGAGATTTCTGATAGCGTTCCAGGTTTGCTTCACATACTGTGACCGAGACATTTTCTTTACCCCAGAGTATTCTTCAGAGTGGTGATCGGTGTTAAGTAGCAGAATAGAATAGGCCAATGTATAGATGACTCCAACAGATTTAAAGCCATGCTGTGCGTTGTTTTCTGCCCACCGATCACAGAAAGCATCGACGACGCGGTCCAGTTGCTGCGATTCTCCTTTCATGTAAAGTTTTTCACACAGACCTCTCAATGAGAGAAGAATGCTTTTGTCTGTCCAGTCAAAGAGCTTCATGTACTCCTTTCGAACCTCTGCTCGATCATCTCCAGAATCGCCCAACCAGGCGGCGCCTTCCGCATGGCTGGCAAAATCGGCCCTTCCTTCAAACAGCTCGACAGCTCTTACGGAAGGGCTGGTAGAAGGCGGAACTGCCGATGGTGGTGACAATGGCGCGCCTGAACCGTTTCCATTCAACATGGCAGATTCAATAGCATGCTCCAGAGGAGCATGGATGGTAGGAGTTTTTTCGTTATCATTCTCCATTCTCTCGATCTCGTCTTCTAATGTCGTGTCTGGGGTATTTATTGTTGTGGCAGTAGTGTGAGGGGTGGTTTGAGCTAAACTAGACCCAGAGCTCGTATACTCGATATCCGACCGTTGAATATCGGCAGCGGAGATGCCAGATATGTTCAAGCCCTTGTTAGAAGAAGACGAGAAAGACGCGAACGACGCGAAAGAGGAAGTAGAAGAGGCGGACGAAGAAGAAGGAGTAGGCGAACTCATAGGGGAAGGCCACAGAAGCGAAGGAGAACTGGAAGTCGGTACGCGGTAGTAGCACGAATATCCGCAGCATTCAGAGTAAACGATACTGGGACAGCTGCTACTTCTACTACCACCAATAACAACAGCACTATGAGTGCTATTAGTATCCGCAGTAGACCGGGCACTATTGGGTTCACCTTTGCTTTTGGCCTTCCCACCCAACGATGAGATCTTGGATCCCAACGGCGGCAGAGACGATTTCCTTGGAAAAATAATCATGTGGACCACGGTGTATATAGGAATCTAACCAGAAGACCCAAATAAAACAAAAGGAGTGAACGACTCAAGCCATGAAAGTACCAGCTTATTGCGTGTACTTGCACTACGCGTGCCAGTACATAGGACCCACTTACCCCTGGCAAACTATGATTGACTTCGCCTGTATCTAAGAACGAGCTCCTTTTTACATTCTGACCGACTTTTGGATCCAAAGATTGGTTGTTGGCCACTTTGTCAAGTGGTCCCTGAGTCTCCATCGGGGACGACGCAGGGCTCAGCGGTGATTTCTTCTCAGTGTCTGCTAGGTCCACCGAACTCGCGACCTGCGCATTAGTCGAATGGGTAATGACCGGAGAACTGATGGAAGGTAGGTTTGATTTTGAAGGTCGAAGCGACGAGTGTGAAGAGAACAGTCTTCTTAGAAGACTTGGCTTTTTCTTTAACGGAGGTGGTTTGCTTGCGCCATGAACCGCCGTAACGGTGGCCGAGCTAGTGATGGTCATTGGCAGGCACTAAGTATTTTTAAGTTGGGAAAGAACCCAATGGCAAAAGGGCCCAACTGATTGGATTATCTCTCTCTCAGGGCCAGACTACACGCGCGACTCTCAAAGCGACGAGACCAAAAATTGAATTAGCTCTGCGCGGGTCTGTCCAAAAATATTTGTACAAAAAATTCTTCTTCCAACTTCTCGCTTGACTTGTTACAGTTCTCGCTAAAATATTCGCAGACAAGATATTTTTAAGGTTTGAGGATTTTGAGTTTCACCTGTTTCAGTGGTGATTGCGGGCCAATCAACCTAGATAAAAGTCTGATTCGGATCGTATAAAGCAACAGAATGGTGGTGCAACCCCGACACGCCAAATTATATATACAAAACGTAACTTAACATACAATGTGGTATGCAAGGCAGGGAAAATGTCAAGCGTGTAGTTACTGGCTCGTGTGGTAGGGGGTTGAGCATTGGGACCAGGTTTAAATGTGTCTTCGGGGCGTCTGATAGTCAGGGGTGTGTGTGGAAGGTAGGATTATCTGCTGAAAAAGTATACGACGACGGAGATACAGTTTTCAGCCTGGTAGAGGAAGAGTGTGTTCATTCAATTACCTATGCGTTTTCTCTTATGTGTGTATTTATTTCAGAATATATTAATTGCAAGACTCGTTCTGTTGTGGATGCGTTGAAGGGTTCTGATATATTTCAGGGGTAACAGTAATAGTAATCAGTAACGGGCAAACAGAACGGCCAGAGACGTACGTACGCGATGATCGGTGGAAAAAAGAATGAAATTTGACCCAGACGTATATTATTGTTATCACATTTGAATATACATGTATTCGCATTGTCCACTACTATTGTCCGTTACTCTTGAGCCAGTAATTCTGGAATTTGCAAGCCAAACCACTGCTTGTCTAGATAATTACACAACGTATATGACTGCTAAATACTTCATTCCACGTTATCCTCATATGCAGGGGGTTGCCGCTCCAAATGGAAACCCAGTTGGCTCGCTACGACAGCAGTACAAGGGTGGCTTGGCGACTTTTATGATAGGCCATAACTTTTTGTTAACAACTGTGTTTAATAGTTTTGTTCATTAATGATAACTGTTGCAGCAATTGCGTTTAATAGTCGATGAATCATGAGCAGCTTCTGGTCCTTGCGCTTCTCCAATGTTGGGAAGGGAGACTCTGCTTAAATTCTGCGAAGCAGAACCAACTCAAACCAAGTGTGAAAAATAGTGCTACCGAGAATGTTACTCTCTTAGCCGTACTTAAATTTAATTTCTTTCAATGATACGCTATAGAAGCTACAGGCCTGATTATTACAAGGTAGCAAATGAGTTAACTTCGGGGCTATTTTTATATGTTGCGCGGTGGCTGACTGTATGCGACTCAGAAGGTAGCATTAAGCTCTCAGTTGAACAGAGTTCATGTGTCAATAGATACACCAGGCAATGTGCAAGTGTGAATGGGGGCGAATGGTGGAGCATTGCTTGATAGTTAAGGTTGCTTTGCTCAACTCTAATATCGTAGCTCCAGTTCCACGCAATGGTCCCGTTGATCTTAGCTTTAAATTTGTGAAAAATCAGGCTTTATTCCACAACCTCGAGAGAAGATTTGGGGTATAACGTATGACTAGATTCAATGACAACCTACAGATAAAGAGTGCAGTATAGTCACTGTGGAAGCACCAATAATAACTTTTTTTAATGAGCTAGGTTGAGTGGGCTTGAATGGGGCTATAGTTACGTTGAGTTATAGTACGCGCAGGTAGCTGCGAAGTATATCAAAATGATCAAACCTACATAATTTCTGATTTCTGCGAAGCAGAACCAACCCCTCCCCGGGAGGGGCCGCCGGAGGCAGTATCACATACCGTCCGGTGGTTTTGGCCTCCGGCAGCCCTTCCGGGGAGGTTTGGTTCTGCGAATCACATGGTTAATGTTAAAAGTAGAACTCAGCTACCATCACTTTTTTGTACATGTGCTTGACTGCTATAGTTCAGTTTCACCACACCGATCACTATGGCGCACACCGCTAGATGGATCTCGCTTCCACCCTCAAATCGTCCAAATCATCACACATCAACATCAGTTACTGAGATTGCAGTTTAGGCGGTCGCGCAAGTTGTTAATACTTTTGCATTGGTTTTCCCAGTGATTTACCATTGGATAGGTACGGTGCGGTAAATAGCAAAGCTGCTTATCCTCAAGGGGAAACGTGACTCGAAAAAAGTCGTCCAAAACACCGAATATAAAATCAACCCCGCCTTTTTGTTAAAGCACACGACATGTCATTTCTGTTTTCACGTAGCAAGCAGAAGTCGCCGAGCGACCTGGTTCGCAGCTTAAGTGAGGCATTGCAAAGGTTAGAACGGTCCGGAGACCGAAGAAAGGTAGGTGGTTTGTTGATGGAAATGCAGCGAAGAAGTTGCATTCATTCTTGCTGTTTAAAACAGTTTGGAAAATCTAACAAAAACAGATCCTCGAAGATATTCAACGCTATTTATTTCAAATTAAAGTCATCTTGTATGGGGATCAGGAAAATGATCCCATTCCTGACCAAATAGCCCTGCTTGCCCAGGAAGTTTACTCGTCCGATATCCTCGTGTCGTTAGTTGCCAACCTGCACATGGTAGAGTTTGACGCGCGGAAAGACGTGGTCGTGATATTCACCACGCTACTGCGCCGTCAGATAGGCAGCAGGTCTCCCACAGTGGACTACCTGACGTCCCGGCCCAGCATCTTTGAGAGCCTCATCCTTCAGAATGGAAACCAGGACACGTGCCTCAGCGCAGGGGCCATAGTACGAGATTGTGTGAAATATGAGCCTTTGACCAAACTGGTTCTGTCCATGCCCACCTTTTGGAACTATTTTGAATGCATCAACACCGCACCGTTTGAAATGGCCACTGATACGTTTGGTACTTTGCATGACATCTTGCTGACCCATGATCGCGTAGCTGCAGAGTTTCTACGCGCCAATGGTGGGTTGTTCATGGAAAAAGTGTCCACGTTGATGAGTTCGGACAACTACGTGGCCAAACGGCAGTCGCTCAAGCTTGTGGCAAAGCTTCTGCGACACCGGGCCAATTTCGTGTTCATGAATATGTACATCGAAGACGTTGATAATCTTAAGCTGGTCATGAATTTGTTAAAAGACAAAAGCAAAAACATCCAGAACGAATCATTTCATATTTTCAAGATCTTTGTGGCGAACCCGAAGAAAACCAAGCCAATTCTTGATATTCTTATCAAAAACAAGCAGCGTCTGCTCAGCTTTCTGTCAACTTTCAGCGACGACCGAAAGAACGACAAGGAGTTCGAGGACGAGAAGAGCTATATCATTAAAAACATTTCAGATCTACCTGATTTGATTCCCTCTTCAGTGCCCACAACTGCCAATCCGTCAAGAGATACCAGCCCGACTACTGGGGTTGCAGGAGGTCCCACCATGTTAAGTCCGGGCCCAACTATGCAACCCCCTGTGGTGCACGCAGAAGCCGTTCATCGCGGAGACCAGTTCTACGGTCACAATGATTCACAGCTTCCCCGAGCTCCTTATGTTCCACCTCCCTGAAAACCAAAAAAAGTGTAAGCAGGAGCCGCTGACGGGGGGTTATATATACTTATCCTAATTCCGTCTCCTCTTCACATATAGCATTCATCTTACTGTCTGATAAGATTTCTTCTTTTTATTACTACATAGATAACTAAAGCCAAAATACAGAGCCATTTCTAGTTCGTGGGAGAATAGTTAGGGAATGCACGCAAAAAAGAGTCGGGTTCGCTGTTAACTCATTATCAAAATCGTTACCTACTGTGATTTCATAAGTTTTAATATGCCATTCACATCGTATTATCATACATCATTCATTATTTCAATACAAAGGTCATCATCATCTTCTCAGCCATAAACATAAAAACCAACTCATACCACATACGGAACTATTTTGTTCTCAAAATATCGAATGCCCGACAATTGCTCATCTCGACAAAGAGCCCCGCTTTCTTCTGCCATAGTTAACTCCTCCACTGCTACTGTTACACTCCAACCAAATTTGGCACTCGCATCCTGAATGCTAACCCCAGCACTTGCCTTCCAGGCTTCTAACCCTTGAATCCACGACAAAATGTTTTTTATCACGACCTGAGGTGTCCTGTATGCTTCTTGAACAACTATTAGCCCGCTTTTGTATTTTCGGAGTCTAACAGGTAACTGCAGTTTATCAAACAGCTCGCAGGCTGCCATCAAGTCGCGTGGAGATATCAGAGCAATCCCCCTGGCTCTATTGTATCTAGAGAAGAGGTCAACCAAAGATACAGCCCCTTCTGTGGCTAGTATTCCCTGGGATTCTAAAAACTCCGATATCTGACGCGCCGTCTCCGTATAGAAGATGTCATCACTTTGCGCCATATCTTTCGTAACTATAGTACTCTGCAGACCCAGGGCTTGAGATGATTCTCGGAGAGCTTTGCGCGAAGCCATAGAAAGAGATGATCCACCTGCTGCTGCTTCCTCTCGTTCCAGATGTTTGGCATAGGCTTCTGCGACGGCTATAACGTCCTTTGCCTTGGCCATCAGAGACTCCAGGTCTTCCAAAGCTGATCCGAGAACTTGCTGGTTCTTTTGTCTATTCATTTCGCCAAACTGCTGGAGACCGTGAAGACCAGACCCCACTGGGGTATTTCCATTCTGTCTATCGGGCAATGATGTACCACTTGCAGAATTAACACCACCAGCTAATGAAGAAGCCAGGGTGCTAATTTTCCATGCCTTTTTCTTCAACGCTGTCTTGACCTGCTCGTGGAATGTTTTGTCTATGTTGCCTCTAAAACTCAACTTGACCACGTCATTCTCCACGACGCTGCTGTTCAGAAGAGTTGTGGGCCCAGGAGAGTCTGGTCGAGCCAATGCAGGGGGAAGTCTTGCAGAAATCAACCTCGCTCCGCACAGTTCGCATTGAGTAAGGGATGGATGATTATTAAAAGTACACCGAGGACATTTGAAACCATCTGCGGCCCCACTTGCCACCGTAGAGCTACTGGCACTGGATCCAGTAGGTGTAATGCTATTATTTAGTGAGCTGCTGTCGTATTCACCAGCCCCAGGCCCAGCCTGCTCGAGAGTGCTCTGTATCAGTTCTTCAGAAGCTTTGATTCCGCATGTCAAACATACAGGAAGTGGACTGATACCGGGCTCGTAGGTTTTGGAAAGCTCGTTTGAAAAGTAGCATATAGGACAGATCCAAGTCAGAGTAGACGTAGTAGTATTTACCGTCGATGTCGTTGTTCGAGGTGTGGCATTGCCAGATTCCCCGCTGTCATCGTCGGCTCTCAAGTACAGAATGATCTTTGGAGACGATCGTAGAAATCCTCCATAATACTCAGTGCTCTTAATCAGGCTCAAACGTAATGCTACTGAGTTCGTCTGCGGCAGCACGTCGTCTACATAGCAAAGTCTATGTGAGGTCAGATATATACGTCCATCTTGATATCCAATGGCTTTGAACTTTCTTATAAGTTAGGGCTGAATAAACTGAAGAACAGCAAATTGTTGCATTTTCTTAAACTTACCCTTCATATAAGCCTACATTGGACTCTACAGCAATTGTCTTTTCAGACGCAAGCAGAATAGGGCGGCCAGCACTGGATATTTCTATCCTTTCCCATTTCCCTGGCATGGTATGTGATTAAGAGCGTTACGGTTCTGACGAAGTATAGATATTTGTGTGGGGTTGGAGATTTGATTTGATTGTGGGGGGTTCGGTCCCTGAAGAATTAACATGCCCATATTCTCATTAGCTATATACAATATATACATATGGTCTACTGTCCTGCAGCAAGTAACGTAGCTTACTAATTTCCATAGTCATCGGAAATACGTAGAGCTGCCCTTCTATCCTATATTCCTATGCATTTGTATTGGGACTGATCTCTTCAGTCCTGCTCTCTTTAGTTTCAACAGTCTCAGCACTGTCTAAAGTAGCAGCATCAGCATCTACAATAGTCCCTCCACCTATACCGTTCAAAATATCTTCTACTTCAGGCAATCCAGGCAGGCCATTACTGGTCGTACCTAGCAGTTCCTGAGCCAGTTTGTCCTGTATCTCCTTTACTGACCCAGCGTCGGGATTGGTATTGTACAGTCGAGCCATAACACCATGATTCTGGCCAAATCCAGAAGGTTTGTTGAAATTAAAACCGTCGCCGAGTTCGTTTTTCGAACCGGAAAACACACGCGCGATAGTGGCCTCTAGCTGCTCTTCGTTGATGATATAAGAGGAGGCCTTTTGATAAATCTCCAACAGATCCCTCGATCTGTTCTCGTCAGCTCTTAGCTGCATCATCTTTCTGTTGTATTCTCGCTTCTGCTTCAATTCTGCAATCTCTTCCGGAGTTCTCGGCTTTATAAATGGTCCATCAGTCAGAAACGAGTCAATAGTTGGCAGCGTCAATTTAGTCGCCGGGGATTCCTCCATCTCCTGTAGACTCAATCTGTGCTCTCTTGCTTTTTCAAACTCCCTTTCTCGCTTTTCTAATGCCCTTTTATTTCGCTCTTCCTCTGCAAGTAGCGAGTCTGCCAGATATTTTCGTCTGATAGAAGAACCAATCTGCTGCCATCGTTCTTCTTCAGAGTTTGGTTCTGCCACTTTCTTTGGTTCTCGAGCACTACGAGCAATGATTTCTCGGGCAGTTGCTCTCTCTTTTTTGGGTTTAACCGCTCCCTTCACGGGCTTTGGTTTCATTCGAGGGTCTGCAAAACCTGTGCGCTGCTTTTCATCTCTGGCAATTTCCCACGACGTCTTCAGAGGAGGGAATGCAGGTCTTGGCTTGGGAAGGACACCCGACTTGAACCCATATTTAGCTATCCTTTTGACCATGGCGAATTAAATGATGCCTAGAACTCTGAACTCTGGTCCTAAAGACGTTGCGAAAGTCACTGAAAAATATCTAAAATGTCGAAGACTCTGAAATTTCACTGGATCTGCAAAGGTTGTGTCTGGGCAGGGTAATGGGTATCTGGCTGCTAAGATGAAAACTACATAACAATGTGAACATCCCGCATGAGATTTGCATGCAGCTGAGTTTATACTGTAAACAGTGAACAACAGACCTCTAAACATCTGGGTTTTGGCCAACAGGTGCCTCTGGCTTTATTCATGCCTGGGTGGAACGAGCTCTACCTGTCGTGGATAAAAGAATGGAAAGAGTCAGCAGACGCCAAAAACGCGGCAGTGGGGAGATCCTACGCTAAAGCGATCCAAACTCTCGAAAGCTGTCCTAAACAGTTCAATCATCCCAAAGAACTACAAGAACTGCAGTCTTTCGGGCCCAAAATCTGTGCCAAACTGGCAAAAAGACTGACTGAGTACTGCAAGGCGCAGGGATTAGAAGTACCTGATGCTCCAGAGCAACATGTATCCGTCGATGCAGATTCAAACTCTGGCACCAGTAAATCTGCTCCGCGTAAGATAAAGAAGAAGAAGACATGGATTCCTCAGGTAGGAAGTGGCGGGTACGCCATTATCCTGGCCTTGAAGCAGAATGAGGATGAGTATGGTGAAGGCCAGGGTATGGCCAAGTCAGATATAATTCGAGTTGCCAAGACCTGGTGTGAAACCCCGTTTGAAACCAATACGCGGGCAGGCGTATACTACTCTGCCTGGAACTCCATGAAAACATTGATAAACAATGATTTAGTATACGCATCTGCGGCACGAAATGCACATTACTACTTGACCGAAGTCGGTCGCCAGATAGGAGGGCCTCTTTTGCAAGCCTCGACTGAGCTCGGTTTGTCGTCTGCAAATAACATATCGCAGTCACAGTCTCAGAGTAATAGACGACCTACATTGACTGCAGCTCTTGCTTTAACTTCCAGCAGTCCCATTAGTGCAACGGATGCTCGGCCTGTGCCTGTTTCTCCTCTTCGTCACCACGATGACTCAAATGAAGTCCGAGACGATTCTTTATTTTCTAGTGTCAAGTGGCCAAAACGGTCCTATCGCATTAAGCTACTTATTGACAACCGAGAGGTAAAAAGCCGGGCCGGCGGAGGACAAGATTTTTTTGCTTCGGAATTGATGGACGCTGGAGTTAATGTCGATAAAAAATCACTTGCAGTTGGAGACGCCTTGTGGGTGGCAGAGCACAAGCACACGGGGCAAGTGGCTGTCATCGACTACGTTTTAGAGAGGAAAAGAGTTGATGATCTTCTGAGTAGCGTGTTTGACGGTCGGTTCCATGAGCAAAAGTTTCGACTTTCGCGGTCCTCTCTGAGTAACATCTTTTATCTCGTAGAAGGGTCGGTCAATGCTATCTTGGATGCTAAAGAGAGAAGCAGCTTTCGGACTAGCGAGGCGCGCAAAACCAACTACAGGCAGATTATTCATACAGCTATGGCTCAAACCGTAGCTGTAAACAACTTCAAGCTCAAACGAACGACGGGACCGGAAGACACTGTTCGGTATATGACTGAAATAACACAGCTTATCAAAGACCAGTATAAGGAGCACGATCTGGTGGTGACGGTGCCTGACGCCGTGAGATATAAAGAGGCTATAGAACAAGTTCGTCTGACGTTTCACGATAAGAAGATAGCAGTTGCTTACGATGCATTTGACGCTGCTATGTCCAAGTCGGGACTGAAAACCGTAAAAGATGTCTACCTTCGGATCTTAATGACAACCAAGGGTGTTACATTGGACAAGGCGCTGGCCATTCAAAAGATTTATCCTACTCCTCGGGCTCTATATGATAGTTATGAGCGGCTCAAGGACGAGTCAGAAAAGAAGAACATGATATTTCAAGCCCTTTTCAAAAACATTACACGGAAACGAGTCGGGAAAGCTGTTTCTGAAAAGCTGTATGAATCATGGGGAATGAGGATGGAGGTGTGATTGTTTTCACCTCAGATCAATAATTGGAGACTGGGAAGACTACGCAGTTACTCGTCTTCATATGCATATAATTTGTATGTCCTGTTATTTAAACCAGGGACTAACGTTGGCTACAAAATGTATATATACATATAGGCGAATAGGAACCATTGCTGGTACTCAAATCCTGTGCTGAGGTAACATAGATTAATCACAGCGATACCCTCTTTGCTTATGTAGCAAAGAAGACTATCGCCGTTTCTTTTCGTTAAACCACAGATCTGTGGGTGCCCAGCACCCCACACTCCGATATGGCCCAGTATCTCAACGGCCCGGCATCGTCTAGTGTCAACCGGGTAACCGCATGTACAAGTTTCTCTCAAACCGATTCTCATCCAACATATGCATCTAACTACTAGTAATACCACTGTTATCTGTTTACCGACTTAACTTGCATATTGGGAAAGCGTAATATTGATGAAGAGGTTCATAGAAGACCCGCAAAATGCCCAAGCTCGAAGTAGGTGTTTGCTGGACGTGTCTGTCGTCTTAGACTTAATTTACTGCCCACCAAAACCTAACCAGACGCCGAAGCCTGTTAAACGTCGAAGTAGGAACGGATGCCATAACTGTGAGTATTGATATAATGGACACGCTGATACGTTTGTAGTAGAGGTACTAACCAGGTAAACGCCTAAAGATAAAAGTGAGTAACGAGAAGCCAGACGGCCTGATGGAACGCTTTTTGCTGACTAGTGCGACGAACAAAAGCCCAAATGCTCAAATTGCAACAAGACCTCTGCAGTCTGCGATTACAGTCTTAAACTCTCGTGGGGAGGAAGACCGGTGAAAGTCGAAAAGTCAAAAACAAAGAACGCTCAATCCTTATCTTCATCCAGTGTGATTAATTTTGTGGATGGTATTAGTGGCCAGGCGGCCCAGTCTCAGACTCAGACCAACGGCCAGGGTCCGAGCCAGAGTACTCCTGCTCTTTCTAATAAAAGAGTCCTGGAAAAGATCAATAATTTCGAGAACGTTTTTGTGCCGAGCCCACAGCAGAAGCCAATTGGGGGATCTTCGTCATTTATCATTGAGTACCACGACTCCCCATCCCTCTCAGCTACTTCTGGGACCTCAAAGATAAGCAATGAATTCCTCTTAGAACGGTCCGAAGCGTCCAGGAGTACACCCTCGATAGAGACAAACACTCCTCGTGGGTCTCTAGACATATCTCTCAGCCCTGCTTTATCAACTTCAAGCTTTCAGCAGCAGCAGCAGAGCGGCAGCATGCCTTTGTCATTGACCGATGTTTTTGACTTGGCCCACAGCAATTCGAGTGCAGATTCCAGTCGCGCAGCAAGTCGAGTTTCAAATAATCGCTTCTTGAATGTGATGAACAATAATGACTTGAACTCAGTCCAATTAGAATTGGAGAATCAGCAGTCGCGGCAACAAGTGTTTACTGGGCAGCAGCCTTTAAATGACTTGCATTCTAAAGTAATCGGGAATGGTCTTGATTTAACCTCCCTAATTTCGGACCCTTCTCGACCTAGTCTGGACGACTTGCACCGTACCCTGAATAGCATTGATGAATTCATCAAAGACCCCTTCGAAGACGACTACACCATAAGCGAATACTCGTACAATAACGCTCTTTCTCCATACAACCGAGCTCTTACCCGATCTCCACTTCGCATTCATTTCAATGGATTTACTGCTCCTTCTCCAGCAGGCACCTCCTCGAGCGATTCTCATGATGAAGACAACTTGGGGACTATCCCTCCTTCATTGGCACCCCTTCCAGATATTCTGCTTGAAGTACCTGTTTACCGTGAACTGTTCCATCATTTTGTCAATGTCACAGCCGACGTTTTGGTACCGCTTCCTCAAATATACATCCGGAATCCTTTCAAAGTGGTGCTCCCCCGAATGGCCATGAATGTGCCACATCTGCTGTCGTTAGTTATTGCGTACGCTGCTACTCACCGAGCACGGGTGGTCAATCAACCTGAACCCGTGGGGATGATTACGAAACTGCTAGATCGTACTTTTGATGGCTTGACACATTCCCTCGAGGATCCCGTAGATTCGAAAAGCAATGCCACTTTGGCAACTGCAATCATGTTGTGCTCCTATGAGATCATAACGGCGACGTCTAACGACCGTTGGAAGACTCATTTGCAAGGCGCCAGAGAAATTGTTATTGCCAGAGGCATGGCAAATTCACTTTCTGGGGGCGTCATTACCGCAAGTGAAGACTTAAGTAATGAGAATACTGATGACTCCGTTGGGGCCGATGATGATGCCCGCAATATCGGCGGCATGACAAGGTTTGTGGGGCCTCAACCAATACGAACTTTCCGAGATGACTTGCCTACCAATGATACTCTGTATTTCTTGATTCGGATGTTTGCATATCTGGATATTATTGGCGCTCTCAGCTCCCCTACTGCGTCTTCGGTTCTGACTACTGATGAGAGTGCGACCCAGCTTTGGTCGCTCCCCATTGGCGGGACTGGAAGACGAAGCATGAGCCGAAGTTCACTGGATCAGTTGACTAAGATTGACCTCTTTCTTGGTCTTGATCTGGAGATGCTGCCGGTGTTTGCTAAAGTGTCCTCGCTGTGTAGAAGTCGGTTGAGATTGGATAACCCGGCAAGCAATGTTGGTAGAGAGGAAATTGAGATGGAGAAGCAACAACTTCTTTCAGAAGCTCTTGAACTTAGTAACATTCTCCTCACTTGCTGCTCCAGCGATGAACTATTGAAGCAAGAGGAACTTATGCAATTTCCGGATTTCTCTGAAGAACGAGCACAGTACAATCAACTCAAAACCATGAATCAATGTTTTGGTTACGCTGTGTTAATCCACTTGTATCGTCGTGCTCTTCGATTTGCCTCTGATTCGCCAACTGTCCAAGAAATAGTTGGCATCATCACAATGCTCATTGACACAACAATACCTATTGGAAGTAATGTTGAAGCATGCATGATCTTTCCTATATTTACTGCTGGAGCTGAGGTTCGTGATCCTTTAGTGCGAGACCGTTACCGTCAGCGATTGTATGGGATGAAACGATTTGGTGCTCCTCATATTGAGAAAGCGATCGAGATATTGGAGGAATGTTGGAGCAGCAACCAGGAATGGACTGAAATTATGGCCGTCAACGGGTGGAATATTGTACTGGCCTAAAGAGAGAGCACATTATGATATTATCTTACTGATCTATCTATAAATATTTATTGTATCATTAACTGACAACAGCTTGCAGCATGGCTAACCGTTCTTCCCAGTCATGTACAGAACGAAGATTGACATCCAATGCAATTTTCTCTTCCTCCAGCTTGAGACGAGCCTCAGCATCTAGGTCTGTGAAGACGTAGCCTCCACTACCATCAAATTGTAGAATAAGGTTGTGGTACTTCCAAAGACTGGTCCGGTGTGAGACAGTGAGCAACGATATTCCAATCTCCTTCGCATGGTTGTACATGACAGTTTCAATGTCGATAGTTACGGACGACGTACATTCGTCCAGAATGGCAAACTTCGGTCGATGATAAAACAGTCGTGCCATAGCAATTCGCTGCTGGACACCCATACTCAGGTCTTCTCTCCACTCGCGTTCAACATCCCAACCTCCTACAGATTCCACCAAGTCGTCAATTTTGACAATGGCCAGAATCTGCCGAAGCTCTTCGTCTGACACAGTATTGTCTTTTTCAGTATTAGGGTAGATGATTTGTTGGCGCAGAGAACCTCTTGAAAGATATGGCCTCTGCGGGATATAGAAAATATCCTCCGACGGAGGACGTTCCAGGCGACCACCTCGCACAGGCCACAAACCTCCGAGAATTCTAAATAGCGAAGATTTGCCACATCCATTTGGCCCGACAATAAGCAAATGTTGGCCCTGCTTGACCTCAAACGACAACCCACGAACCAAAACATCCCCATTCGGAGAGATTATTGGCACCTTTTCAAATACAATGTCTGGCCCCAGTACGACCTCACCCTGTCCGCGTAGAACCAATTCATGGTCTTCGACAGCAGAAGGGTCGGATGATACAAGTCTCTTATCATAGTGACCCTTATTAATATCTTCCATAACATCTAAAAGGGATGAAACTCTAGCGGTGTAGCCTGCAAGCTGAGCTACCTCTTTGTAAGAAAACATAACTCGGCCAAATGCATCGGAGCTGCTCAAGAGGAGCCTTCGGTTAGTCACAAAGTTCTGGGTTCGATCGCCTAGAGTACCAGCAGAAACACCGGGGACTTTGAAAAATACAGGAACGGAGCAAAGCACCAGACCCAGAGCGCCCCAAAAGTACTTGATGATAAAGTCCTCCAGGAACCCATGATACAGTCGGCGTCTTAGGATCCGGTTGACATGCTTGATGAGCGTGAAGTAAGATCTATCCAGAGCAGTCTTTTCGACATGTTGACCTCCGTAAAATGCAACCTCTTCAGAATACTCAATGAGGCGCGAATGGAGATACCGGAAATCACCTTCCATTTGGGCTTCTGCAGCAACGTACTTGCCGAAAGGCGGCGTGACTATCCGCAGTACGTAGGCTGACATTTGCACCAGTATGCCCATTGCGAATAAACTTTCCCCTCCAATATTTCTGGACAACTTCCAAGCATACAAGAACATGTCGAGCATAGGCTTGGCCAGGTTGGAGTATAACTCAGCCAGGGAGTTCGAAAACTTTAATACGTCAACGGTTATAAGCTGGTCTGCGTTTTTGATTCGGTCGTCCAGATTATGGATCGAGTAAAACACCGGATTCTCGGAGTCAGGCAAGTACTGCTTAAGGATATAGCTAGTCAGCCTCGTTCTATATCTTAGTGCCAGCGTTCCTTGCAGATACTGCAGCATGGAGTTCGTGAAAGTAGCAGGAATGGCCACCAACATCCACCATACGAGGCCAACCAAGAACTCTTTGCCCTTGCCTTTGACCAGATACGATACCAGGCGTCCGTCCAACGTGGCTACATAAAGCGAAAGCAGAGATCGTAAAACGAGAAACCCGGAGTGAGTTGCCAGCAACCAGAATTCTTTGCATCGAATACCTCCAGGAAGCACAATCTTAAGCAGTTTCAACAGTCTGCGGATGAACACCCGGTCTACTTCAACTCTGTTGGGCTTGCTACCCTTCCCCTTGGTTGGGGATGCGTTTGATTTCTTCTGCTCATCTATTGATATTCGAAGACGGTTGAGAAGAGATAACGCTAGAGCCAAGTATACTCCGCGAGATACGCCAGTTCTATGCTGGACGTAAAAGCTGAGAGCATCTCCAGCTATTCTCGATACCTTAACCATTAGGCGGCTATATGTTTTTCTGTATTATTTGGGATCCCGATCGTTTTTTTAACAAGTCTATAAGGAGTTAAATGTCCGTCACGTATACATATATCTACGCATATATATAAGAAGAGTTGCGGAGAGGTGGAAGGTCGAAAGCGTGCATTGATTTTGCCGAGACCGACAGGGCCGATCATGGCATTGATTCGGAGTTACTATGGGGTACGAAGTGGGGTGGGCAGAGCTGGTGAGTTGACACCCTTAGGTTTGTTTGGAAATGGTTCATCTATTTCATATACCATTCATATGGTCATTCTGCTAAGTAGAACTACCTCTCCGGGGATGGGGCCTTGCTGGAGGCGAGCTATCCCGCACACTTTGTTAGTTACTTTATATAATGGAAATAGATTACGAGAACATGAATTAGAGATCTTTAATAGCTTTTTAACTAAACCTACACTCTCATAGTGAAGTACACATTGAAAGAGCAGTGCAATGATATAAAAACTGTGGCAAGGGCATAGATCCATCCTCTCTCATAGCTTACCCTTAGCATGATTTACCTTGTTCAAATAATTGATCTGTGCCAAACCATCAGGTCCTCGTCTCACTCCCAACTCCAGCAATTTAGAAAAGACCTTGGCAAAATGATCGTAAAACAAGTCTTTGTCTTCGGCATACTTTTCCACCCACTTCCTAAACTTGGGGTCTTTGATCAAAGACATGTCAGCCGGTAACATCATCAGCTCTTGATCTTCGTCGTAGAACTGCTCTACACCAGCAGGGGATTTGCCCAGATGCCACTCCTCGTTGAGTAACAACTTGAAGTAGGTATTGGAAAACCGCGTGGGCGAGGGCACCCAGGGTCCGTCAAATCCGGATCTGTCGGCATGAGTTCGTCCGAGATTATGAGCTCCACACAGTGCCACGATTTCTTGGTCATTAAATCCCATTCTGTAGAAGACGTCTCGCAGGTGATCCTGCCCCAGTGATCCGTCTGGCAGCCGGCCATTCGGCGGAACATTTGTCTCATCTACATAGTCTACTCTTCCAGGCTTCCAGTTGATCTTGGGACCATCCATAAATTCCACCGCCACAGCGCCCGCGAAAGTCCACAAATCAGCATATGTGATCCAGGGGAACTGCTCTTTAATGGGTTCCAGGAACTTTCGCGCATGTTCTAGACCATTATTGGCTTCGTCTTTACCCTCAAGCTTGTATCTCATGGTAGCACCATTTGAACCTCCAGTACCAGTGGTTGCATCATACGTTCCTGACGCGTGCCATGCCAGTCTGACCAAGATAGGACCTATAGAACCATCGTCGTAATCTTCCTGGGGGATTATTTTACGAATAGCTTCGGCTACCTGGTTGTAATCTCTCTTCTGTGCAGTCATTATGTAGTACGTTTTACCAGGTTGGAGTTTAGTGCCTTGGAGAACAAACAAAGTTTTTACAGATTTTCCTGACCCTTCGGAATCTGTGCCTGGCTCTTTTTTAGTCGTTAGCTTGAGTGGTAATTGTTGTTGCTTCAAGTAGAGGATTGTGGGACGTTTGACGGCGAGATGGTTTAAATATGCAGCTGCATTTGTGGGGGACTTCACGAGATTTATTCGGTGGTGCCTTTCATGCTCAGAAGTGCCGAGAGCCGAGCAGCGAATGGACAGGTCATTATTATTGATCGGATGTTTCTTGGACGGGGTTTGCCGGGTGATGGTAGCGTGATTAGTGATAAATGGACACCCTACGGTGCGTATTTTCACAGGAACATCGCTGTTAGTAGGGCGCATAGAGTGTAATTTGCGTTGTGTGATTTCGGCTCCAACGGCTCCAAAGGCCATTGATTTCTACCGATCGGCGCTTTACTTTTCTAGTCTAAAGACTCTAGGAACTGATTGTAAATAAGTTGGCTTCGGGGGAGAATACAGAGAGATAAATATGTTCTTTTTTGGTTCTATGTTGCGAGTTTAGGCTTAGAATAAGCTACGTCCTAGCAACAAGGTAACTGTATATTAGATGTTGATGTGAATAAGTTAGAGATACAAAGTAAGCTGAATTAATATAAACCTGATTGGGAGTTGCCCAGAGGCTGAGAAGTGGATACAGACCAACATCTGGTATACTTATAAAAACAAGATTAAATTCGTAACGTCAAATGTATTGATTTGTATACACAGTTGTAAAAATGCTAATTCGGGCTTTGAATTAACTTTTAATATAAGATTGGCCTCCCTTCCATGCCAAATAGGAACACATGCAAAACAATACAGAATCACACGTAAAATGGCGTTTCACGTCGTAAATTCACGTCGTAACATATATTCTCTATAATAATATTCGTACTCTGGTTCATATTTATCTCCCACAGTTACCTTCCCTATTCTCTCTTTAGGCCCCAGGCACTCTTTGCAATTGTCTTGGATTTGCCTTCGTGCTGAACCCACTGTTAGAGCTCACCATGGGGATCGAGACGGAGCTAGCAGAAGACATGGCACGTCCAGACCTGTTCAGCACTAAACTCCCGCTCGAGCCGGCTATGTACTCGTGCTTCAGAGCTTCATGTGCAGTAAACCTTTTCTTTGGGTTCCATCGCAACATGCCCGTGAGGAAATCAATAAATACTCTGTCATTGGTCTTCAACACCTGTTCTAATGACCGAGTATTAGGATATCGTCGTTCTCCCTTTTTCGAAGCCACGAATCGTGAGTTCCCCATTGAGTCGAAGAATAGCTTTCGACGAGCACACTGAGCAATCATTGTCTTTTCGGGAAGACCAAAATACTGTGTGATGCATGCTATTTGTTCTTGCTCGTTTTCGCCCATAAAAAGTGGGCGGCCTGTAATCAACTCTGGAATAATGCAGCCCACACTCCAAATGTCGATCTGCTCGTTATAGGACATACCAAGCATAACTTCAGGGGATCGATAGAACCGAGACTGGATGTAGGTATAAACTCGCTCAGACTCGTAACACGAAGATCCGAAATCAATGAGCTTCACCATACCATTTTCTGCGTCACACAGAAGAACGTTTTCTGGCTTGAGATCGCAATGAATGATCGTTTTGGAAGCCAAAAACTCCAAAGCCTCTAAGATCTGCCTTGTAAAATGTCTAACCAGAGGCATTGGCAGGCCCTTGTATTCATTGTACTTGATGAGTTCATACAAGTTAATACCCAGAAGTTCAGTTGAAATACACAGGTGCTCTCGGAATTTGAAATGCTCATGATATTTGATCAAATGATGTCTGTCCTTTGCGTCCCATGCGGTCAGCGATTTCAGCAAATCTGCCTCAATCAGCGCCTGCATGTGAAACCTCTTTCTGTTTATAATGATTTTGATAGCAACAAGGTCACCTGTCTTGTGATCAATACACTTTAAGACTTTTCCAAAGCTTCCTTTCCCAAGAACAGCTACCACCCGATATCGATATGCGATATGGTCTCCAATGACGACCTTATAGTCACCCTTGTCGTCGTCAAATCCATAGTTGCCATTGGTACGCCGAACGTCTGCCGTTACCTTGGAATCAGGTCGACCACAATAGTAAACCTTACGAAAATCAAGAATCTCGCCCTTTTCATAAATATTAAGTCGATATGTCTTGGAGGCAACTGCCGGCGTGATGGGATCTTTAACTAAGTTGTTTGATTTCTTGAGATCACTGATTAGCTTCTCCGCACTCCCTCCCTCCGACCTCGGCTTGGACGTTTCCAAATTTCGCATGATGGCACGGATCTCTTCGGAGCTAGTCACGCGTCGGTCTTCGTTTATTGACATTTCTGAGCTTCGCCTGGTTTCCGTCGATATTCTAGGCGCAGAGGGCCTCGTTGGAGATGACCTGGTCGTCGCAGTAGAGGGTTTTGCTTTAGAGTTGACTTGCTGTCCCATTTTCCTCGAAAAGGGCGAAAATAGCATACGCCTAGTAGCCGCTGCCACAGTGCTCTGCCCTCCATTTTTAGGGGACGGCCACTGTCTGGCAAACGTAGACTTTGATCGAATCCGTGCCGCCGGAGATGACGAGATATTTTGCGGAGACGAAGGAGATTCTTCGGAAGAGTCATGTGCCTTGGCGCGAGGATGAATGGGTAGAGGCCGATTAAGCGGTCTATAAGGCGATGCCTGCTTGAGACCCACCGTACTTTTCTGAGAAAGCACTTGTGGCTCCTTTATATCTTCGTGTTCTGGGAAAGCGATCATTTGCTTCGGTTGCTTCTGCTTCTGAAGTTCATTAGAGTAGCCATTGAGATCAGCTATAGTCTGAGACTTGGACATTGCTCGACGACCACTGCCAGGCGCGCTTGGCAGAATAGAACTGGACGCGCTTGTACTATTGGGGCTATGACCAATGGTTAGACTTGTTGCATGTCCTCCATGTTGATGCTGATATTGGTTGGTATATGAAGAGGGAAATGCACCAGGGATAGAGATATCGGGAGAATCGCGGTCCGTATCCGTTGAAGAATCATCGTCTCGGGCTGAAGTTTCTTCTCCTTTGTCAACAATCGATATTGTTTGCGTGGTAGGGTTCAATGAAGATTTAAGATGTGTTACAGCCATTTTAGATAGCCCATATGACCCATCATAGCTGTTGCGTACTATTGGTTCGGACAGGTTGCGTGCTGGCGGGACACGAGTCCATATCTCTTTCGGGGCAGCTCGCGGACCCGCCACAGCTCTCGATCGAATGTGAGAATTCGAGTCTATTCGAATTTCATTAGGCTGCTGACCATTAATTGTCGTACCGTGGCTTGGAATTGCTTCTCCAAACTCTCTTGAGTCTCCACGGATCTGGCGATGTCTTCCGATCAAGACTTGATCAGGAATAGGAGGTACAGGGGGGATGGATTCCTGTCGCGATGCCGGGACAGGTGACCCAGGCTTGATTCGTGACAAGTGGGCCTGCGCTTGAGGAACTGCATTTGGAATCCCCTCTATGAATGAACTTTGATGAGAACCTTTGCGACGTGGGCTCGTTGGGCCGATCAAACTACGTCGTCTCCGTGATTTGGGATTGACAAAGTTATTAGCCTTTTGTTGTTGTCCAGCTAGCGATGAGCTCAAGTGCTGCTGAGGCGACAACTGTGAAGATGCAAATTGATGATGTTGGGGTGGTGGTAGCTGATGATTTACAAGCTGCTGCAAGGCCATTTGTTGCTGTGCCGACGAAGATGACGGTGAGGAAGAATACTGGTGTTGAGCGAGCATCTGAGGAGTTAGCTGCTGGGGAATCAGTTGGGGAGTCAACTGCTGAGGAGTCAGCTGCTGAGGAGTTAATTGCCTTGGGGACGGTTCACCAGACTGTCCAAATTGCTGCGATAGTGCCCTAGCATTGTAGGTGACTGGAGATAGAGCGGTAGCGGTCGGAGAATTAGCAACGTTTGCCTCTATCTCAGTATCTAATCGCGGCAATGCATGTCTAGAAATCCTTCTCAAGGGGATCGACGAGCTTGGGTAGCTCGGATTTGACAGTCTTCGATTGACTTCACCAATAATATCGGCAGCCGGGCGGCGTTGCGTGTATATTGGCCTGGCTGAATTAACAATAGGGATTGAAGAGGGGTATATCCTAGTTAGTGGAAAAGAAGCTTCTATCTGTTTTAAATAAAACATCAGTCAATAACATACTGGTCTTGGGATCTGGAAACAACTCGTGATGAAGTTACACGTTGGCGGGGCCCAAGGTCTTGTTAGAATATGGAAGGTAGAGGTAGTGGTAAAGAAGTGCAGAGAGCAAGCACGTGGCATTAAGGGAGGGATGATATCTTTCACGCAGATGGTGTTTGTCAAATGAGTCTTTCCTTCTGCAGGGATCTTAGTGAGTCTCGGTAAACGGATATTGAAGCTGCGGTCACTCAGATGCGGTCACTCAGAAACAAGCTAAACGTAATATCTAACAGGTCCATCGGGCTGGATTTCTCGTTTCGAGATTTTCCAGTACGACCACTGTACGACAGCTGTCGACCACAACTGACCGGCATACACGAACACGGACACTGAAACCCGCTACCAGTTTTCCTGAAGATTTCTTCGTTCAACCACAGAAGGATTATGGAAAGCAGCCAATAAAAGTTGGACAAACCAATACCATAGTATCACATTAGATGGAGATTATAGCCTCTTGGTAGAAAGACACAATCCACCAGTTCCTTCGAGCTGTCAATCTGTCCTGTGACCATAACAAACTCACACCATAATTAGGTCCGCGATGTTCTGAATCATGTGTCATAGCCCAATGATCATGAAGCGTGAACGAAAGAAAGGCACAAGTGAATCCAAAAACTCCGGGAAAACCATAAACAATGATTGAGGAAAAGTTATACAATAGCGCTCTTCATATACTGCGAGAACTGCCTCTACTAAGATGAGCACTCCCCTCCTCAAAGTAATTAGGTCTGCACCCAAAAACCGACAGTATAACAGTGACAGGTCATTTGCCATTTCTTCAACCAGTGCAACGCTCCAGGAAGAACTCTCAGACACAGAAATCTTCCTATTCCGCAGTGAAATGGCTACCAGGAGTCATAAAATACTTACCATCCATAGGAGTTGCTGAGGCCATCTCCTAAAAAAAAGGTCATATAAAGCACTCCTGAGTCGTTAGAACAGTTGAGTTGTAGCCAGCGATAGAATTAACACATTCGACGGGCAATTGGGGATTTGAGAGAGAAATTCTATAATGCGTAATTCATGCAAATGTTTCCCTTTTGACTGGCAAATTCAGGCTGTTTCGGCTTGGGCCAGTACAGTGGTGTTGATTCTCTGATGTTTGGGGCTCTAATTATGTGTAAACAAACACATCCAATGTGGGACTGTCGTACAATCGGAACAAATCGTGCTTTTCACTGGAAAGTCTATTGTGCAAAACGAGCTGTTGTACTGGACAGTCGGTATTGCGATGGCGAAAAAAAGATCGATTTGGGAAATGGCCCTTTACACAGTATACCAGGTAGATGTTTTAAAAATGTTATGTTCAGCTATAGATCGCATATGCCCCTTGATCTTCAGGTTACCTGCCGCATGAGAGTTGAGTGGGTTAACGTGGTTCCAACGCGTTACCTAACACTAGAGCATTGCGCACTTGGGGTACCCGACTGGCCGAAAACCTTGGAAAGAAGCATAACTCGTGGGGTGGGTTACAGAACGGTCCCAACCTGGAAGCGTGCATCAGCTAGAACAGAGGGTTATCTAGAACAATCACAAAATAGTTATACAACAGAACGGAGAGCAGAACAGAGAGTTACTTGGAAGGATCAAGAACCATAAAAAAGCATAACACAAGACACAAGACACACAACAGAAAAAAACGCAAAAAAGCAGTCTAGAGAGTTCCCAAAAGCGATTTGCAACCTGAATATATTTTGGGGTTTATAAATGCTCCCCAGAATATAATCCCACAGAGATCTGAAAGTTTCAATTCTTTTTGTATTCACCTCTACGTATTTACACAAACACCCGACATCATGTTACCAGACACCCCTCTTGCTGAGCTTTTACTAGCGCAGATGGTATATGAAAAGGGTGAAAGCAATTTTGTAGAAATAGCAAACGCGTTATCCAAGCATCCACTATTGAAAAATGATACCGGTCGCCGTGTAGGAGCTGGGGTAGGTAGCTAAGAGCAAATTCTTTCTACGTCTAATCTCTGCAACAACTAACCAGGACTGCAAACAGCTGTATGAGACCCTGCTGACCCGAGAAGGGCTGGAGAGAACTTCCAACCCAGGATCTCCTTCTGCATCCACCAAAGTTCCACCTTGGGTAGATAGCCTAGCTGTAACCTTATACAGTCGGTACGTGGAAGAGGTAGTAGCGAATCTGGAAAAAGATGAACAGGAATTCAAAGAGACGTTCCAAGAACTAGAGGCCCTAAAGGAAGAAGCTAAGCGGGCCGGAGAGTCATATGAGTAAACCCATCAAATTCCGTGAATCGGGATTTGGGTCCTTCGTTCATTTGGGCCCATATAGAAAATCGAACAAACTTAATGATCTACATTTAGTGTGTTGGATATGTTTTTATTAGTGTGGTAGTCAAAGGGATCTCCATATTGGAACCGAACCTCGGATGACTGCAACCTCTTGTAATAAAATATGCAAAGGTGGTTCGTTCTATTTATTGAATGAATTAATCGCTTTTTGCACGGACGTCCTTGTCGATTACATTATTAGGAGGAACACATATAGAAGGACTGGGATCAGGCTGAGTTGTGCTCTTATTCAGTTCTGAACGGCAGTTAATAAGTTGAGTTAACATTCTTCGTCGTGCCGTCGTCGGGCCATTTTCTCCACATTTTAATTTAAGGAGGGAAGCACAGCCAGGACTAATCTGGAGAAAGTTGAAGAAAAGGTGGAAAGAAGGGTATTGAGAAAATACCCAAATACCATTTTCTTGATCTCTTTTACTTTATCTTTTACGTGATTTTTTTGGTTTTCGCTTGCTTGCTTGCTTGATCCCTTAGCCGTAAAAAGGATATGCTGGCCCAAATCAAAGACTCGGGCTCTAAAGCTCTCAGCCAACACTCGTCTGAATTAAAATCTGAGATCAAAGCGCACCTGGTGGACCGCTTCATACGTAAAGTGTCTTCTATATCAATAGGTGACGCCTCCTCTGTTTCTGAGATTGCCATCGATGAGCAAAACGAAGTCTCCATATCGGTGTCCATAATAGCATCATGTTTGTCAAAGATCGTACTAAGTGCTCAGGGCCTTGCAGGGTTTCAGCTCCAGGTGAAACGTTTCATGTCGTGGGAAAGCTACTCTTTCACTATCTCTATTCTATGCATTTACACATTTGTTTGCTTACACCCTTATCTGCTCGTGTGTTTCCCGGCAGGATCGCTGTTGGTGGCAATCCTCATCCCTGGCTTCGATGCTAGACATCCGGTGCCTGAGGATTTGTTACCTACCAAGAAGCTAGCTCAGACTTCGGAATATGATGAAATGCCAGATTTGGCCATCGAGTTACCCAAGCCGGTGGTCAAGACCCACAATAAAGATACCCTAAGAAAGGTCAGAGAGCTGCAAATATCTCTGACAAAGCTGGTGCAAGTCATAGAAGACATTGAAGGTTTCGTAAAAGGACCTGGGTCTTTTAGTGGAGATGAGAAAAAATCTACAGCCATATTTTTGATGGCCCTGAATGCAATGATCTTAGCTGCCATTGGTTCTTCCTTTGTGCCAACTCACGTTGCCGTGATAGGCATGGGCTGGGTTGTTGTTGTTCTGTCTCATCCTACTGTCAAAGAGTGGGCAAAAATCGCTCGAGCAAAGTATCTGGAGGGACGGGAAAAAGCGTTGGAAGAACTCATCGAAGAGGTGGAGGAGAACGTGATTGTAGAATTGGAACCTGAGATCCGCGAAGTTGAGATATTCGAACTACAGCGACAGGGTCTCACTCCCCGTATGTGGGATCCTTATCTTTTCACATCGGTGGTCTATAACGATGCGTCATACTGGCGGTCTTCTGAGGCACGACCTCCGGGGACTGCATTTTTAGAAGATGTGGAACCCCCCACTGGGTGGAGCTTTGGCGACAACGTTGAATGGGAGCTTGACTATAATCCCAAAGGGTGGGTTACATACCGAGCTGTACGCAATGTTGAATTGGACTTAGACCAGGCATGGGTCTATGACTATGTCGATGGACAAAGAGGTGAATGGCGGCGTCGACGGTGGGTTCACCGATGTTTTCGATATCATGCATGAGTTTTGTTTTTTGTTCAAACCTGTCAAAGTTCTCTATATCAACTATTATTTAGAGCGTGACAGACTTCACACTTTTTTTTGGAATATTCTTTTTTATTTTCTTTTGGGCATTGGTTTGAAGATGTTTGTTGCCTGCAGTCTGCTGCTGGTTTGTGAGTGGACTGCTGACCTCTAGGCGTTCCGTCTGTTCTGTTGTCTAGCATCTCTCTGGATCATTGCAACTTTGTGCATGGATTGGCGGGCGCAATGTCTCAATTTCGTTGATTTATACTGATGCTTAAATACTCCGCATCGACATGCTCATGTTTCAGGATTTCTGTTTATGAAAATATCATGTCTATATTTATTTCAATAAACTGTAAATATCTTTTTCGACACTGCTCTACCACACAGAATCAGGCTAGCTTTCAATTTTTTCTCTCATTCCTTACAACCTTGACAGAACATGATCATTCTCCCTGCCATTCTAGCTGTGTGTTTGGTACACAACGGCGTACTTGCTCAAGATGTAGCAGACGGATTTCCCGTATCGAAAGCCGACTCAACGGTGGCAGATTCAGTAGCTGTCAGAGAGGCGGACCCTCTGTTCTACTTTGAACCAGACAACTATTATCCTGAAAAAGTTGAAGCTGCCGCTCCGGTTGCTTCTATGGGTTCTGCTGGTCTTAGTGGTTCTATTGGCCTTGGTGGCTCTGTTGCTCTTGAGGGTTCTATTGCTCATGCTAGCTCTGCCGCTGCTCCTCCTGCTTCTCTTGCTGGTTCTGCTGCTGCTCCTGTTGGTCCTGCTGCTGCTCCTATTGGTTCTGCTGCTGCGCCTGTTGGTTCCGCCGCTCCTTTGGGGTCTGCTGCTCCTGTTGCTACCGTTGCTCCTGCTGCTGGCCCTGCTGTGGCATCGAGCATTGTGATAATTACAAGGGGCACTACTACCATTACTACTTTGACAGAATGTGCATTGTCAGAAGCAGAAGCAGCCACCCAAGTTCCTCAAGCACCTCAGCAGGGTTCTCAACCGGCACAGGTTCCGCAACAGTCAGCTGTTCCACAACAGGGATGTAATGGTGAGCAGTGTCCCGGAGCTGGACAACAACCTCAGGGTTCAGTACCAGCAGCAGCAATACCAAATCAATCTCAACAACAAGTACCTCCACAAACCGTACCTGTTGTACAAACAGTTCCGGCAACGGCGATATGTACTTTGCAGGAATGTATGACTAGTCCAGGGCAAGCGATTGTTCCGTCTTCGCCTGCAAATGTTCCTGCACAATCTGTTCCACAGTCTATTCCACAGCAGTCTATTCAACAATCTATTCCAGCAGAATGTATGACAAGCCCGATACCTGCCCAGTGTTCTCTCTTGGCGACGACCCCGCAAGGTCCACAGCCAACTGCACCGCAACAATCAGTTCCTTCTGCTGCACAACCTGCTGGAACATCGCCTGTCGCAAGTGCGTCAATTCCACCTGAATGTATTCCCACAGGAAACAGCCCAGTACCTGCTGAATGTTCTGTTCTTTTGAGTCAGCCGGCTGGAGGAGCTTCTAATGTGCCAGCCGGTGGAGTTCCTACTGCACAAGCCAGTGTACCTCAAAGTATTCCTGCTGGAGGAGCTTCCAATGTACCTGCTAATGTGCCTCAAAGTGTGCCTGCCGGAGGAGCTCCTAATGTCCCCCAAAGCGTACCTGCTGGAGGAGCTTCCAACATACCTGCTAGTGTACCTCAAACGGTGCCTGCTGGAGGAGCTCCGAATGTTCCCCAAAGTGTACCTGCTGGAGGAGCGTCTAATGTGCCTCAAAGTGTGCCTGCCGGAGGAGCTCCTAATGTCCCTCAAAGTGTGCCAGCCGGAGGAGCTCCTAATGTCCCCCAAAGTGTACCTGCTGGAGGAGCTTCCAACATACCTGCTAGTGTACCTCAAACGGCGCCTGCTGGAGGAGCTTCTAATGTACCTGCCGGAGGAGCCTCAATCCCTCCAGAATGTATCCCCACTGGAACAGCCCCTGTGCCCGCTGAATGCTCTTCACTTGCGAGTGTCGCTCCTGGCGCTCCGAGTAACATCACTGCATCAATTCCACCCCAATGTCTCGCCACAGGATCAGCTCCACTACCAGCACAGTGCTCGGTATTGCTCTCCTCGTTGCTTTCAGCAGAAGCTGGCTGCAACGGAGTAAACTGTCCTAATAATGCCTCTCCTTCACCAGGTGAGCAGCAACCATCCCCGAGCACTACTCCAGTGGAAGCTCCACCTGCACCGCCAGAAACTTCGACTGCTGAAGTGCCTGGCACAGCGATACACACTTGTACTGAGGAAGGACCATGCGAAGCACCATCTGGAGGCGCTACTTCATTCAGTCTGCCACCACAATTGCAGCCTACTTCGTCTGGCGTTGCACCAGTTGCCCAGTCTAATGGATCTCCTGGATCAATTGCCTCTTCTTATCACTGGCTATGGTCCTTGATAGTATTGGGCTACACCACATTTTTCTAATCAAAAATTATATAGAGACCATTCTGTACTGAATTTTTTTAACACAATCTATAGTAATAAAGCAATGTAATTTAGAGATCATAGAACCTAAAGAAAGTTGAAGAACTTCAATGGTCTGTCGGCAGCAACACCTGAAACCCCCAAATCGTCTTTAAGGATTCGGTTCTGATTGACAGATTAACCATTTTTTCCAACCAGTAATTCAGAACAATCAAACTATCGTGGGATGGTGGTCTATCTCTTAAAAAGAAGAAGAAGAGAATAGAAAGGAACGAGTTCCAAGTAATTCAGAGTTGACCTTTAAGGAAAGTCCTGTAATATTCTCCCCCCCCCCCCCTGCGTTTTTGCTGAGTATTTTAAACGGCCTGTGGGGGCTCGATCAGCGTTCCACGTTTCACCGAACTCACATAGAAACCACGTTTTTACTTCACAATCTTTAAGGAGTTTCTGGAGAGCTGAACAGAGCAATGGAGTCGGAACCCATTTCGCTGCGTTCTTTCGACGCATTCCGTAAGTTGTAGAAAGTAACCTTTGCGTATTATTATTTTTGTTAGTACTAACAAGCCAAGGTCACATCTGCCTATAGAGTGAAGACTACTAGAGGAGGATATCTGACCGTCCTAGTAGCAGTCGTATGCTTTTTTTTGATGTGGGTCGAACTGGCCGAGTACTTGGGTGGTGTTGAGCATCACCAGTTTTCGGTAAACAAAGGAATCGGTCAGGATATGCAGGTAAACTTGGACATCACTGTTGCCATGCCCTGTAATAGTTTGACTGTCAACGCTTTGGACGCTTCCCACGACCGGCTCATGGTCCATGAACTGGTCAAATTCGAGGATGCTGACCTGGATTTATCAATTGGACGAACAATTGACCAGGAAGTCGAATATGACAGTTTCCATAAAGTCTTTAAAAGAGCCCGGCGGTCTGGATTCAAGGGTCGAAGAAGACGTGCAACCACTGAGGGTAAGGCTTGTCGTATATATGGATCGTTTCCAGTAAATAAAGTGCAAGGCAACTTGCACATAACTACAAAAGGAGATGTGTTCGGCTACAGAGATCCTCGAGAAGTGCCTCGAGAGGAGCGCAACTTTACCCATTACATCGACGAGTTCTCGTTTGGGGAGTTGTACCCGAAATTGGTCAACCCTTTGGACGGTGTGATCTCGTACGCGGACCGGAGTCAGCTGGTGTTTCAGTATTTCCTGTCGATTGTTCCTACGACTTATAAAAGCTCGTCTACTGGAAGGGTTGTGGAGACCAATCAGTATGCAGTCACTGAGCAGGTCAGCACTCCCGGAGGGTCTCTAACTCTTCCGTCCGGATTATATTTTAAATACGACATTGAGCCTGTGGCTCTTACTATCAGTGACCACAGAATGCCGTTTATGCAGTTTTTGGTGCGTACCATCAACATCGTAGGAGGCTTACTTGTGTGTGCAAACTGGCTTTTCAAGTTGTTTGAGGCTACAGTTGCGAAAGCGTGGCGGTCAAAGGAATCACAGCAAGGATATCTTGACAAACCTCGTAGTGAGGACGAGTGATCCAGAGGGAAGGAGACTATGAGGATAAAGAAGAAAACGAAGTCGGCTGCGAAAGAGAAGCGGGCGCAACGTTCTGCTTCGCAGAACTACCCTCCATGGAGTGGCCCCGTTGGAGACGAGATATGAAAAATGCATTAATTATCATAGATGGCTTCTTGCTGTACCTCTTTTATAATCAAGGGCCTCTGTACTTTGGATCTGAGATTTTCTTTACCGTTTGGACCAGCCGTTCATTCCAGTGCCGGACAAACTTCCAGATCTCTGTGTCCATTGGATTCCAAGATTCAGTGGTTACCACGTCTTGATCGGCTTTGCTAGCAAGAACTCTCTGCTTTGCAATCTTGAGCACTGTACCCATATCTTTCTTTCCTTCGCCGCCCAGAAAGTCGAGCGAGTCAACGCTGACCTTTGCCAACATGTTGGGATCTGTTCTGCGGAACGAAAACCCCAGATCCCACTCTAGCAACTGAGTATAGTGATCCAAATCGCCGGCAAACGCTTCCCATATAAACCAAGTAGAGTTGCTCCTATAAATAGGTGTATAAATACTGTCCTTTGCCAGCAATGCTCTGTGGTCGTGGCCTGTTTCGTCCCTTGCTATGTATTTCTCAATGAGCAGACGGACAGCTTGATCTTTCGAGTCGCTATCTTCACGAGCCTTGTCAGCTGTCACTTTACCATCCATTACGGTCGCTGCAAGGTATGTAAGGGGGTGTGCAAGGCCCACAATGGAAAATGCTCCAGTGTCTAACCGAGCGAGCGAAGTCGCGTGTTCCAATGGGATGGATGGCTTGCCCCTGTGTTCCGAACAGTAGTTTTCGCAAAGACTACCAAACAACTCTCCAGTGGGCACTTGTCCTAGCCGAATTTGAGTCAGGTACCTTGCCAGGGGTGGGCATGACATCGCCATTGGGTGATCAGGGCATGTAACCAAGTCCTTGGCAAGGTTATATGCCGGGATGGTCAGAACTTCTGCGCCCTCAAACGGGTCCACGACATATACAGCTGCATCCTTGTAGTATTTTATAAATTCTTGATGCAGGTGGATATTCATCAGCTCCAAAATTTCTTTATCGCTCCTAGCGTTTCCTCCGTACATCATAGCCACGTTAGGCGAAGAATAGTATGCAAAAACATCTCTATCATGCTCAGTGTCAAACAACCGCCGAAACTGCCCGGAATCAATTCCCTTAATTAACAACTGAATTATTCTGTCCACGCGCGAGGGATTCGCAGTTACCAATGAAATTCCAATAGGCTCGTACCGAGTCGGCCATTCAAACTCGCATGTCCTTAGTCGAGGGAGAAGGCCCTCGGGATCTAAATCTTTTAAAATTGGAATAACGCGATAGTCCATAAGAATACCAGCTCCACTGGCTTGCCAAGCGAAAAACCGCTTAGTGGCATATATGTAATCCTCTGGATGACTTTCATTGCTCATAAATTCTTCAAACTTGGGATGTTTGGCGCAGTCCTTTGGCGTCAGCACTACTGGATCAAAACCGGCTGCAAACATTGCACGTTTCCAAGTGAGCAGAAATGCCAGCTCTGTCTCCATATTTTCGTCCTTTGTAGGTTCAAAGTAGGTGGATGCTTTACACCTAGGATAATTAGGCGGGATCGAGTCCACAGACTTGTTTGTGACCAAAGGCTGTCTCCACGGCTCCTGTGGGGATATTCCAAACAGCTTGCCATTTTTGATATCTGCCAGCAGATTCTCTTTTGGTTCCAAGGATGATAGCAGTTCCTCGGTCGTTTTAGGAGTAGGTCTTGTTGCTACATAAGGCTCCGGACCTAAAGGTGACAGAGTGATAGTGTAGATGATTACCGCTACGGCCATCAACAGGATGACTCGCAGCAGCAACCTGCTTCGCATGGTTGCCGAAAAAACCGCACTGCCACGTTGTTTTCTATGAACACAATGTAATACTGCGAAAAGATCACCGTGAATACGCCCCGTCACCACTGCTTACTGCCAGAGGCTTCTTTTTACTTGGTACGAGACGAGGCCGTGCAAGTTCTGCAAGTCCTCTTTTAACCGGCAGCTTTAAAAATCTCCCTTGGAACACTAAACGGGGTGACGCAAATTACTCTTGCACTTTCTAGTTTAGAATTTACGTTTGCTAAGGTTGAATTGTCTCGCAAAATATAGGCGGGCAATCGAGAAAAAGTCAAGACTAAATTAAGTTAATTAGTAGAAGGAAGGCTGTTTCATCCGAGCGTTGAGTTATCAGTTTCCTGGCGTCCATCGATCTGCGTCGTGCGGCACTTTTTGACAGATCCTCGGGACGCTACTGCGGAGTAGAGAAGAGAAGAGCATGTGGAGAAATATGTCAAACGGAGGGTCGGCCTACATTTTCGTAGTATTGCCTCTTTTTATCTCGGAGAAGGGAGGTCCTTTTAAGATAGTGGGATAATAGGAGAGTTAAAGTAAGGCATGAGTTCATATATTGCAAAGTTGAATGCATACGGAGTTGGTTTAACAGATCTAGGTTAGGCGCGTAGTCCCGAATTGCTACACTAATCTGTAGTTATCATAGTCGATCCTTTCAAGATATAACACTCATTCCACGAGAACCCACGAACTAATGCCACAATTTGTGCTACAATTAGAAGGCGCCAAGACCCACTTCGCCCAAGACTTTTGCTTCTTCGATTTCACAACTTCACGTCCGCCTTTCGGTCTCGCTTCTTCGGTTCTTCGACCAATATATAAGCGGGTTGATCCGTTACGTAATATTTCGGGTTGAAATTTATAGTGATTTTCAGATATCCATGGACCGGAATAATTATAGAAACCTCTTCATTAAGTCTCTTTGCTCGTGATAGTACAATACAGGCACAGATATTTATAACCATGAAAACTCCAGTTTTGGATGCCGCCTTTTTTCGGCAAGCACTCAACTCTAATAAAAGTCTCAGGGCTTTAATAGTTTTCGGTCTCGGGAATCCTGTTCCTGAGTACGAATATACGAGACACAATGCTGGGAAGTACGTGTGCAAGAAGCTAGAGGAACGGATGGCTTTAGGGCCCTACAAGGAGTTCACCTTCAAAAACGCTGATTTGCGGATGTACAGGGACCACTGTGGTGTGTTTTTCGCAGAACCGAAGACTTATATGAACCTCTCTGAATATGCCGTTAAGGATATCAACAAGTGGTACACTCAGCATTGCTTGCATATGTTTCCCCATCCTCGGTATTTTTTGGTGCACGATGACTTAGAAGTGAAAAAGGGAACGATCCAGTATCGATATCAGTGCCGGGTTACGAGAGGTCACAACGGGTTGAAGAGCATTATCGAACGCTCTCACGGGAAAGTGAAATTTCCGCGACTGAGGATCGGGATTGGCAGGCCTGGGAAAGAGGAAAACATCGATATTGCTGACTACGTGTTGGCAAATTTTACCCGGGAAGAAAAGGATGTGATTGATAATGAGCTGATTTCCCAAAGCATGGACATGTTCAACATTCTTTTTAAGGATGAAGGTATACTGCCTAAGGAGGAGCTCGATCTAGAAGCATGGGATAAAATCTACAAGGAAACGAGCGGTAAGCTTGTTGATTAATAAAGAGAGGGAGAGATCAAGAGTCTGCTCACTAAAACAATGAATATATTCGGACGTGTTACCAGGTGAGAACCCTAAATAAAGTCTCGTCAAAAGGTAGACATGAAACTGCGGGGAATCGTGTGTACGGAACTGTAAATAGTTTAAACAGGCAAAGTCAGCGCTCATGAACTTTGCCTTCTAATATTCGGAGCATATATTGTTCCTTGCATTTTTACATTTTGCTATCTTGGATTACGATTGTTATCTTGGTACTTTTTGCCTTTCACACTTATGTGCGGGTTAATTCTTCCCCATATATTTAATGATCAACGATGATGCGTTAACTTCACCACCACCACAATGGATATTCGATATAAGCTGACAACGGAAAAGCCATTTGTAAAGGACAGTGTACGAGGTGTGTAGTGACAGCAATTAATAGGGCCATGTGTACATTTTCTTTGCCTGTGTATTCTAACTAGCGATTCTTTCCGCTATACTCTTCCATCGCCTGTTTGGGCCCATTGTGCCCCAGTCGAGAGAAGCGTTTGGCGTGACATATGTAAGTTTTCACACTGCTGTTGTCCGAATAGGACACGGTTCTTTTACAATTTACATAGCTTAGTGTTGCAGTAGCTGTACTTCGCGTAGACATCTCTCTAACAAAAGCCATGCGTGGCTAATCCTACTATAGATACAGTGATTGAGGAAAAGCTCAGTCTCTTGCTTCGTGTTCTCGAAGAATACCAGCCTCCTAAGCGGGAGATTGGTATACAGTTCTTTGAAACCGTTTATAAGAAGCCGTCTTGGTTTGGCAAGACACACGAAGAAGTTGGCTGGGAACAGTGGGTGATAGAGGTGGCTATGGAACCTCCAAGTGGAGACCGCGAGGCGTGTAGACGAAAGACGGAGAAGCAGCTGCATGATATATTGCTCAACATTGTCAATACTGCAAACTCCAACAAGGATCACATTCCTCCAATAACGACGACTGATTCTGCTCCATTCCCATATCAAATAATGGTTTCTACAGAAGAGGCCGAGGGCTGGGGATCTGTTTTCAAGAAGATTCTAGATTGAAGATAAGAGGAGTGACGAGAAGACCAACCAAAACCGAGACACCAAATTTGCTTTATTTATTTTTATTTTATCGGTTTGTTATTATGTTCAGATCTTTTCTACTTTGCTTTGCTTACTACTGCTATTTACAAACCCGGCGTTGAAGCGACATTATCTTTTTACAATTTACTCAAAGACGAGTCACCATTCACTAAAATGCAGTCCTGGATTACGATAGGCACCACCTGCTTGGCCAACTCAATAACTTCTGCATCATAGGTACCGGGTTGGAGCCACACGGCCTGCACTTGACCGTTCAAGGTCTGCACATCTTTAAGAACCTGCTTAGTGACAGCCGGCGGGGTCACCACGCTTAGTCCGATGCCACCTTCTGAATGCTTGACCTCGGTTATCGTCTCTACACTCGGTACTCCCAGGATATCATCTCTGCGGAAGTTGATAGGAGTCACTGGCAGATCTCGGTCGAGATACCATTTGAACACTTTGTGACCAAACTTACTTGAGTCCTTGGACGCTCCGGCAACAGCATAGACCCGTTGTGGGGCAAAGAATTTATCCATATTTTATTTTTTGCTTTTCTTGTATTTGTTGAGGGGAAAAAAGGTAGTAACTTAAGAGGAACGGAGTTGCCTTGATGATGATAAATCAACTTAAAAAAGAGAGTTAGTTAACCTGCGATCACCATTGGATTGGGTACCAGATGACATCCCCCACTGGAAGGGAGAGTCCCGAGTAATCGCTAACGATAACCAGATTCAAATATGTGCGGCGCTCATCTATCGAATTGGCAATGCTTTGAAAAACCCGGTACCGGTGGACCACATTATATATTCAAGTGTCTTTTTCCTGTGTGGGTGTCAAGGAGTGTTTATGTTGATAGAGCATCGACATATAAAAATTTTATTTTCATTTGGAGTTCTCGTTCAGTGCTTTTGATCTCTCTTCGACTTTTTTCCACCTGAAATGACCAAATCAACCCCTCTAAAGCCTTACTCAGTTACGGCATCCATCCCGTCTGTATACCTCTCTGAACTCAACGGATGCAATGTCTACCTGAAATTGGAAAACACCCAGCCCAGTGGGTCTTTCAAATCCAGGGGTCTTGGCAGCTACATTGCCAAAGAAGTGTCTAAGTTAGCACCAGGAGAGTCCGCACATATATTCAGTTCTTCTGGCGGGAATGCTGGCTTAGCTGCTGCACACGCTGCGAGAGCTTTAGGACTGCCCTGTACAGTGGTGGTACCCACTACCACTAAACCGCCTATGGTCGAACGAATTGGAAAGACTGGGGCCCTGGTAGAGGTGTTTGGCGCCCACTGGGCCTTAGCAGACGCTTATTTGAGAGAAGAAATGATCCCCAAACTACCAGAAAATGTTCACGGAGTGTATGTGCACCCCTTTGACCATCCGGATATCTGGGATGGCCATGCTACGTTTGTAGATGAGTTGGTGACCCAGGTTCCATCCCAGGCGGATGCCGTGGTGGTTTCTGTAGGAGGAGGTGGACTCTACAATGGAGCAGTTCGAGGATTGAAGCGAAATAACTGGTCTGATACTTTGGTGCTTGCTGTCGAGACATATGGGTCTGATAGTTTTTACCAGAGTGTGAAAGCTGGCAAGATTATCAAACTGGAAAAGTTCAATTCGATTGCGACCTCACTCATGTCGCCATATGTCACCACAGAAACTCTAGAATACGCTCTAGGAGGACATCCAACCGAGAATGTTCTTGTCACCGATAAGGAAGCAGCAACAGCATGTGTGAAATTTGCACAGGATCACAAATTCATAGTGGAGCCTGCATGTGGCGCGTCATTGTCGGTAGCTTACGAAGGGAAATTGAAGGATCTGGTTCCAAATTTGACCTCAGACTCCACTGTAGTGATAGTTATTTGTGGTGGAACTTCAACGAACATCGAGGCACTCAATGAGTACGCTATCACGTATTGCTGAGTTACGCGTGGTGGCAGTATCATTCGTTTAGCCATCGACCTTCTCATTCAAGTCCTGTGAGCGCGAAGCGAACCAAATCCCCCCAGAGAGGGGCCGGCGGAGGCAAACGCGGATCGTAACTTTCATTTATATATATATATACATCGGCACTTATATATTACAACTATCCATCTAAGAAAAAAGTAGGGTCATCAAAGTATTCACCATACGAATCAATCAGGTCATCAGGTGGCGGTAGCATGCCATGTTGGTTCATTAGCTGATTCATCTGTTCGGCTCCAGACATAATATCTTCGTGCAAGAGTAACATGTCCTCAACAAATCCGAGATCAACTTCTGGAGCAGAAGAAACAGGAGTAGCGGCGACAGCAGTGGCAGAATTTTGGGGCTGCAGGTTGTTACTATCCGCCAGCTGCGCAGGGAGAGCCTCGCCAACATCTTTGGCTTCCCTTTCTGCTTGATCCTTTTCCTGTTGACGATGAATTCCCGGAGCAGGATCGGGAAATAGCTCTTCTTCCATCCACAAGATGACGTCTAGTCGGAAGGTCGCGAGTCCTGCTCCTTCTTCCCACCCTTGACTGAGAACCCGCAAAGCCCACAACCATTTGCGAAGTACTTCTTTATTTCTTTTATATTCTTGGGCCGTAGGGCTCGTGAGGTAATGGTAAAAAACAAAGTGTGCAATGGTAGAGAAGCTGAGTCGAGTGGTCGAATACCAGAATGCATGCAAATGAGAGTGCGTAATCTCGGAGGTAAACTTAATTATTTTCTGGATGGTTTCGGCAGCCCTGAGCCGATACCTTGGATAATCTTCTAACTTGAAGCTGTTGGGGCGCAGACGGATGCGGTGCAGCAGCACTTCCAACGTCAGCTGGGACAGATGGAGTGTCCCATTACGGCAAAACTCTTCGTCTCCTGAGCTTTCCATCGTTCTGAGCTGAGGCGGGAGTGTCGATCGCCAAACATCGAGAATAGTGAAAAAGTTCTCAACTTCTCGGTTTACGCGGTCAGGGTCTCTGTATCTTTGTTCCTGCGCCTTGATTCCATAGAGCTCAGCCAAAACTTTGTCTAGAATAAGAGTTAACTTCCCCAAAGCAACAAACAGCTGGTCTTCAGGTGCATCAGAAGAGTACAGCTTCTGCGTGATATTGTCTTCGTGTAATAGTGGTGGCTGGCCTGTGTTTGCCGCCGTCCATTTTTCCATAATATAGACACACGTCCACAGTTTACGTCTCAGCTGCTTGGATGATTCCTGAATGGACCAGTCGGCGCAATTCAGGTGCAGTCCCAAACTGTGGCTTACTGAGACCACTCGAGCCATATCGACTGTGAGGGCATAGGTGTCAGCGGTCTCATCAAGCAAAAGTCGACGTTGTAGCAGCAGCAAAAGACTTTGTGCGACTGGGATGGTAGGATATTTCACGTCTCGTTCCACCGCTTTAGCACACTCGCGATATAACTGGCTACCCAATTGAGGGGGCATTGTGCGGACGCAGAGTTTCTCGTCGTACTTCCACCACATGCAGCTCAGAGCCAGCAGCCCAGCAAGCAGACCTATATAGATATTGTCCTTGTTGTTATAGTAATCATCGTAGAACATATCTTTGTCGAGGATAGGGTAGGTCGGGTGGACATATCTAAAATAGAGAGCGAGCAATCGTTCTTCATACTCCCCTGCAAGCTGACCAATCCTATGGCGCTGATTCTCCTCATCTCGACGCAATACTTCCCCACGCTCGTCTTTAAATGCAAAAAAATGAACCGGGAAGTGGTCTTCTTTGCTGACCCTTCGTATCGCATGCTTGATAAACGTGTTCGTCTCGTTCTCGTCAAAACTGTAGTACCGAAGCAGATACGGGTCCTGATCACCCGTGAGTCCCATGACAGCACCGGCATCAAACCCATCTGGCATTAAAGGTGGTCCACTTTCGTCCCTGCGCACTCGTTTCACCGGATGCTCCATTGGCCCGACGTCAATACGCCGGGGTAAAGGGTTGTCTGGTTTTCTGTCCACCGGGCGCTGTTTCTTTTGCGGTTGGTTCACAAAAGTGCATTTCAACCCACTTTTCTGGCACAGGGTACATACGCCCGCTGAGACCATGGTACATCTAATTTTACGTCTTCTACAGTAATCGCACGGCCGGTTCAAGCGAGACCTATACGGCCTAATTTTGGACGATTCCGAATCGTGACTACTATTACCACTAGAGGGCAGGCCTACCTGGGAAGAGGTGTTGGACATAGTGAGGACCTACACACGAAGCACGGCGACAATATCCCAACACAAACAGCTCCGAAACAAAATATCATGGGTGGGCTCTGTGATTGGAGTTGAAGTCAAAATCTAAATGTGGCATGTATTTACAAAATTGACCGTTCGGCGTGCAGAGCCGCTTAACAGCCGCACAGCTGTGTGTGCCTAACCCGAAGCTTAATGGCAGGGTGATCTGCGGGGTAAAGCCGATCTTTAGATATAACAAATAACGGTTGGATCACGAAGTTCCGCGAAGAGGACCAACCCTCCCCGCTAATGTGTCACCACCAGTGGCCTCTCCAGGGAGGCCTGGTTGTGCTTCGCTGAATTCGCTCTACTATAGTTACATACTGTTTGTACTTTGATTAACACTATGCTGTGTAATTGATGCTATAAATCCTGAAAACCAAAACCATTATATTAGTTAGACTTTTGGTTTTAGTTAGAGACGACTAAATATTGCAGAGGTGTCTTATTATTCCAAATTCACAAAAAGGCCCCCGTCAACCAACATTTGAGATCCATTCATGTACCCTGAGAGCTCAGAAGCCAAGAAGACAGCTGGTCCTGCTATGTCTTTAGGCTTCCCTAGTCGCCCCATAGGAATATTTTTCGTCAATTTCGCCAATCCATCAGGATCAGCTTCGACAGCTGCTGCTAGAATAGGAGTCTCTATTGTGCCTGGCAGGATAGCATTTACGCGGATTCCAAGCGGTCCCAGCGCAACAGCAGCGGCTTGGACTATGGATAAGACTCCTCCTTTTGATGCAGTGTACTCAACAACCTGAGCACCTCCTACCAACGATCTGATAGACCCAGTAGCGATAATAGACCCTCCTTTGCCCTGCTTCTTCATCTGATTTCCAGCAGCCTGGACTGCAAAGTACACTCCATCGAGATTTACGCGCAGAGTACGGTAGTAGAACTCAGGAGGAGCAGTAAGAAAGTCACGGTACTGACATATTCCGGCATTTGCAACCATGACGTCCAGACTGCCGAACTTTTCAACCGCAGCTGACACCAGGTTCGTTGAAGCAGAAGGCTCGGCTACGTCTCCTGGAACTTTTACGAAGGCATCATCGCTCCCACGGATAGTAGCTATTTCCTGGCCCAAACTGAATGCGTTGTCCTCCTCACTCGGCAAATACAAAAGGGCAATGTTGGCACCCTGCTGTGCCATCCCAATGGCAATCCCGCGTCCGATTCCTGTGGTTGCGCCAGTAATGGCGACATTCTTGCCTCGAAGGAGTTGCTCGGCCATTTTTGAAGTGTCAGATGTCTGACAAGTTTGGGGTTACGCTGTGTGAGAAGTGACAGCTCGCATTATTAGGGGTCCCCCGCTTTATATAGAAGTCCTTCGACGCTACTCATACGGCTAGGTCAGCAGCGGGCATATATACCTGATTGGGTAACACTCGGCCTTTTTCTCGGAACTATTCGGGTGTTGCAAAGGAGCCGTTAAAGAACACATTGACACACAACGTAAAGTCACCACTGACGGGGCACAATCCTGTCAAAAAGAGTTCTAGAAAAGGATGCTACGACTACAGTAAAATTTAGCTTCCGTCAGGACCCCTCTAGCAGAACGTGTTCTGCTGCGCAGGCTGTTGCTCAAAGGACTCATACGAGTTAATGCCAAACGGTGGTGTAAGTTTGAGTAACTTGGTGTAATTTAATGTAACTTGGGTTGTTCCAAATTAACCGTACTTTGAACATAGAAAATTATGGTAAGTGTGCTCGTCAAGAATGCAGTTGCATGAGAGAATCAAAACTATTAAAACAAAGAATAAAGAGAACGGTGTAAACGTTTTATACTCATTTGAGTAGCAATCGGCCAAGTGTGAAAGCCACCGGGTTAATCTTGCATTGCTGATCGTCAACTATGCGCGGCGCAAATACGAGAAAGGATCCAAGGACAACACTCACATCAAGCTTTAGGACAGGAACAATGAGAAGAGCTACTACCAATTAAATTGATGCACATCTCATTTACTCAATGATTGATCTGACACCACTTTCACCCGGTACACTTAAACGTGTGAATGTAGAAAAGGATGAGCCGCACTCGCTTTTCGACGATTCTGGGCAGGTCGGAGGAAATTGACGAACAGAAAGGAATCGCATCAACGAGAGCCGTTGAAGCAGCCGAGTTAGCAAGCAAGATTGCCAACGGCTGAAAAAAAAAGACCGATTCAAGTTTAGCTAGCATGCACATACAGACTGAGATATTATTGAAAGGAAGAAAAAAATCTTCTCACCGGGTACCTCCTCTCACCATGCACTGTTAGAATATCTCAATTAAAGTTCAAACTCATCATAGGATGTGTTTTTTATACTGCAGACGACCAAAGGTTCAAGCAAAAAAGGACCCATAATCCTCTAATATAACCACCAGACGGAGCATTCAGATTCAGGCTTTGTATTCTTTGTATTCTTCTGATTATTTTACACCGGTGCCTAGCTATCTGTTCATCCCTTTCCAAATACATGCAAAACAAATTCAAAGCTTTGAAACTCTTTTTATTGTTACACGGAAACGTCCACCTTATTGTAGCTGCAATTGTAATCAAAGTCACCTTTTTCCCACTCGCTTCATCTCATATAACTGATTCGATCCAAACACCCGCTTTTCTTCAGTTTGAATAGATTGAATAAATATCCGCTCAGACACATCTGCCCGCCTGTATATTTTACGCCAGTTTTGAAACACCTGTTCTCGGACCACCGGGATCCCCATTCGTGCTGCACCTTGACGAATGGTCGTTTCGACCTTGGACGACTCATCGTAGTTTCCAAACGACCCGTGACAATACAGAGCCATCAATTGATCTCCTAAGTCTGGAGGCAGGAAAGGTATTAGTTTGACCAGCACCATCATGGCTTCTTGTAGGTTGTACATCATCTTAGCCATTTGTCCTTACTATGAAGAGAGTGTATGGGTGTAGCTCTTAGATCCTAGGAGTTTGAAGAAACTGGCCGTATCCTGGAGCTTCTTCTGGGGTATTTATACAATTGCCTGCAAATAAAACAGCCCCAAACAAACCTATGATATACATATGTAACGAGGTAACGTATAGACGTAAGGATATACTATGGAAGTTGTCTCTGTTCGCCGCATTCTGAAACTTTAATGGTATTGCCAGGCCGCATAGTTGCCTGCCAGAGGGGTCCCACCTTTATCAAGCCAAAAAAAAGGCCCCAAATGCTAATCTTCTCCTGCAGCCTGAGCATGATGCACGAGGTTCCTGAGCGCCAGACGCACTGTCATTCACTTCAAGACATATTTGAAACGGTCGGGACAACCATTAGTCTAAAATGCCCAAAAACAGTGTTTGCAACACAAACCGCAAGCAAGAACCGCATAGTTTGTGATTCAAACGAGGGAAAATATATATCACACTTGCCCCAGGGAGATGAAAGTCGTTGTGCTTTTTATTTATTCGCTTAAGACTCCACCCAAACTACCATTCACTTTAAAGTTCAATTTTACCACGCACAGGACCTGGTTGAAATATCTCACAAAGAACCCCATTCAAATGCCTCTCTGATGCCGATCTTCGACTGTAAAAAACTCCCCCAACCCCGTTATTGAGGAGGTTTCTCCATGACTAGCAGGAGAAAAAAATTCTAAAACAAACCACATCGCTCGAATGATTTTTTAGGTGCTTAGATTTATATTATTTTTAGAAACATAAAACATTTGTCCCTTAAGATCCTCACCTAAAAGCGTTTACAAACACCTCGGGCCAATGTACCTGTGGTGTGTTTGTCAATGCCCACGTATGCAGGGGAATTAATTATTTTTACTCATGGCGTAATAAACTTCAAGCTTTCAAGCTTCTGTGATGCCTCACGGTGTTTGTAAGGTCACTTCTCCGCATGCCGTGAAGAGAGTTGAAAGTAATTCCCCAGTTGTGCCACTTCACTTGTGAAAAAGAGACTTTAAATTTTCGGTTTTGAGCCAGTAGGCGGCCCGGTCCAATCTGTAGTTTGAAACTATCATGTGTGGGTCTCAAGTGAGCACGCGAGGAAGCGATTAAATTCCTATCCTCTCAAAAGCAGAGATACATCCTCAAATGACAGCCCCAAACTACAATCATTTTCCTCTCGTGCGACAAGTCGCAGGGCATGGAAGATGATATACACTGGGGTTTATAACATATCGCTTTGTGCATGCTTTGAGGACCCTTTGAACACATTTTGGTGTTGGTTTGAATAAGATTACAGCAGGCTGGCGCTCAGCCGGAGTGGCAGCAATCATCTGATTTTGCGTGGCAGTTTGAAGCTCCCTCTGTGTGTGACAGACCAGAACATGACATGTCTTCATCTAAGCTTCTGGGCAACCCAACCAGTTTCTCTCAAAGCGACAGTCGGATCGTCACAATACTCTCTGATTAGTCGCCTTCGGCGGGACCCCTCCCGGGGAGGGTGGTCCCCCTTTCGCGGGATCTTGTTTGAAAGATAACGGGCAACTGGTCTTCTCCACTTTTCCAGTTCGGAAGAACACCAGTAAATCAGAATTATTATTACCCTTATTATCTTACTCCAGAGGAGCTAGTTTGTCTAAGTGGTCTTGACTATTCACTGATTGTTTCTGGCCAGTCTGGCTGGCTATTGGAAATACGTTTTCTAGCTTCACAGCAGTACAGGATTTGTACGGACAAGGGAGTCGCATCAACTGATTGACGAGCGCCCCGTCCATATCCAACTTTGTCTTGGTATTTCTCCTAGCGAACCGAGGCTATTTCATTTTGGCAAGTTACACACCGTGCTGACGTGAAGACTTCTCTGCGTATAATTATCTTTTAATTAGAGGATATATAGCTCATCACAAGGCATAGCGAAGTGGTGGTGATGTACTATTTTTTAATGACTAAAATCAGAGATTCAAACGATTCTTTACAAGCTAACTACAAGCAACTGTAACTATCTAGCAAAACTTAGATATTAAGCTTTATTATCGTTTGCTAACGATGAAAATGTTGATCATATTAAAGTCGAAACAATATAGTTTGCGAACTGTATAACTATACATCAGCCATTCGTGTAGTAGCAAGCCACCCTTTTTGCCTTCGATTGCTAAGGACATTTTGACTAAAACTATGGCTCTAATTTCAATGCATTCGCACAACCATAATACTATATTGTTTTCAACATGATAGCTTAGCGGAGACTCTCGTGTGGAGCTACCGCATTTGCCACACCCTTCCTTGGTTCGGGCAGAGTACCATATCTGGAAGGTAGCCTGCTTCACAAGACTTCAAATTATATGATTAGTAGACCACAGATACGGCAACATAATGATAAGATCGGCTCAGTCTGTGTAGTTTATAATAAATCTTATTTACAGTCCTAAAGATATGTTTGGCTGACCCTTGCTCGTCATCCAAACGCCTCAGCACGGGTAGGCACCACTCGGTTGTGCTTTACCGAATGAAACTTTCCAGTACTGAGAGTTCATTGCACGCAAGGGTTACACAGCCGATTGTTGACGATTTATCTCATTAAATAATAATGCTCATCAGTGAATCTTGTTTCTCTCTCAACATTTTGTTGCAGCTTTCATGAATATATTAGCAGATTTTGTGGTTTACGACACCGACGACTGACACGGTCATAACCCTGCCCTTCAAATTCATTTTAGAGGTATTTCGGTGATTTGGAATATCACATGTTGGAAAAGATCGGCGTTTGTTGCAATATTAGATCTATACAATATGTATAAAATCGAATTTCTGTTTCCAAGAAATTGCCTTGCTAGCTCAATCGGTAGAGCGTGTGACTCTTAAAACTGTTCTTAACAGATTAAAGTCATCACAAGGTTGTGGGTTCGACCCCCACGTAGGGCTCTTTTTTTTTATTTTGGCTTACTTTTAGCTATAACTTATTTGCTGAATGGGTCTCGGGTTCAACTCCACATTTGGTGGATGCAACCGGATGCGACATTTGGACCCAAACCAGGTCAACTTCTCCATTTTTATGTTCAAATTAAATCAAGTTCACTTTGAATATAATACGGGGTAATTAGGCGGAGAATATATATTTTCGTCAAATTTCGGTGGAATGTCATATATCCTCCTTCCTACTTAAAAATTATTTATTTATTTTTTTCATCTCAAACTATCATTCAATATGTCGGACTCCTCCGAAATACCACCCAGCCCGACTCAGAAGGAGAGCAGTCCTAAAGTCGAAGGAGGTCAGAAGCGAAAGAGACCGACATCTGCTGCAGGGCCAGGTGGTCGTGCAGTCTCGCGTATAGAGTCGTTCCCACCAGGCTCTACCAACTCCTGGTCACTTAAAAGCGGTTTGTCGAAACCGTTCAAACATGCCAGGATAGCAGCAGAGTCTGCAGATTCGCCAGAATTCAAAAGTCTCGTTAACATCCAGCCTTCTGGTGGTAGTGGCAGTATTAACGGTAGTAACAATGGTGGAGGCAAAGAAGCAAGCCATGTGAATGTTGCAAGCACGCCTCCGTCCGCCCCGAAAGCTCTCAAAGCATGCAGAAATTGCCGAAAGTCAAAGATCAAATGCGAAAGCAGAGACAGATCAAAATGTAAACGATGTACAGACCAGGGCTTGGAATGTGTCTACGAGATAAAAGTACCCACGAGTGCTACCACCGTCCCGGATGCTCACTGGATGTCAAGTGTAGAACGCCGTTTGGACAGCTTTGGAGACACTTTGGATAGCATTTTGGGTATCCTGAAGAATCAGGCCATTGGTGGAGGAATGTATGGGAATCATACATTACAGAATCACCCCGTCGGACACGAGAAACAGTTAAATAATACGCTCGACAGCAATACCGGCGGTGTTAGGAGTCATTCTGCTGTAAGCCATCATGAAGGGAGCGGTTCCTCATCGGGCCCGGCTGCTCTTCAACAAGGGCAACAGTACCTCACATCAGTGGATGAGCAGCTTATTGAAGACTTATCCAAAGACATTTTTGCAATACCGACGATGTCACCAGAAGATCCATTTGATCAACTGTTTGACGCATTTGAGTCTGAAAACAAGCAGATCCAACTAAAGGACGAGAGCAGCCCGCTTGACATTACAAGCAGCGACTTCCGGCTAAACGGCACACTATCTTTTTCCGAAGCCCAAGAGCTTTTCCGATTTTTCAATGAGAAAATATCACCGCATCTCTTTGGGTATCCCATCTCACACTTGGATTTGCCTGTCGTGTGGAACAGGTCTCCAATTCTAGTTGCAGCCATATGCACAGTGGCAGCTATCCATCACCAGACTCTGAACCGCCTATTCCAACCCCTGCGAAGTGCATTAAACTCACTTGCTCAAGAAGTGATTTTCAGGACTATGAGTAGCGAGTCCGAGGCTGTAGACACCGTTATTGCGCTGTGCGTAGCTGGATTTTGGCTACCTGATAGTTCGATGCTGACTTCGTTGGCTCTGCGACTTGCTAAGAATCTCGGTCTTAATATGCCACTCGAGGATGATATTTCATCGGGCGGGTCTGGAGGGGATAAAAACAGACTGCGGTTATGGTATTTATTATATATTTTGGATGGGCACCAGAGCCTGACGTCCAACCAGTCCCCTTTGTTCGATAGTGAAGACGCTGCAATCAAAAATAGCCGGGGCTACCTGCTGAGCAGGTATAACAATGGCAATGAGTCTGGTAGTGGAGACGTTATGAAGGGCCTGCTTCCACAGTCTCTGATGGCAACCGAACAGCAGAAACTTTCACTGGGAGGAGATGCAGGATCAACGCTCTTGGCAGACATGCGACTGGTTTCACAAGTAGAATTCAACCAGGCCGTCAACAGCATTTTCCAAGGGCGGGGCTGGAACCTTCTGAGACCTTCTAATATTGGCATGCCTTGGCAGACAAACATTGAACTGGACAAATGGATGGTATCATGGGCATGTCTTCTTACTCCAGTTGAAGGGTTCATGGGGTCGTGGCCCTCAAAGAGCACATTGATTCACTACAATTTCGCCAAAATGCATATTAATTCCAGCACAATTAGAGACCTACAAAACAAGGTCACTTTAGGGAAGAACAACGAGCTCGTCCAGCGAGACAGCGTTTCGCACCTTACTTTAGATGCCAACGATGGGGCTTCTGACTCGATTGCGGTTTCAGCAGCTCAAAATGTCTTGAATCTGTCTACAACCGACAGCGATATTTTAGCAGCACTGCAGTACGTGCCAGTACATGTTCATATGATGCTATACTATGCGGCATTGCTCCTGCTCAATTCGGTTTCTGCGAGCACTCCATTTCAGACGTGTCGCAGTACTTTGACGCTTGTGCGGTCTCTACGTTCAGCATTTGCTTCGTGCATGACCAGCGAACAGCAGCTGCTGTCGCAAATAGTGGACAGTCTTCGGATCGAAATGACCTCTAAGATCAAGGAAATTCAGTCCACCAGTCGCATTGAGGATCTTTATCAAGATGAGCCGGCGAGGAAACATGCTCCTATTGCAGGTTGGCCTGGCAGTGTATCATACCATAGTAGATAGTTTTAGTTTAGAAGTTTAAGCTATTATAGTCGGAAACTTACTAGGAAAGTTGGTTCCACAACTCCGTAGATTATCTCACCATGTAGCCATCTTCAAATATCTTATTCACTCTTTCAAGCGGGATCCCGGCCACCTCGGGATAGCAAAAGTATATTCCAACGTACGCGATGAATGAGAATAGCGCATACAGAAAGAAAGTTCCTGTTGGGGTAATCCAGCGGAGGAGGGACAAGAACGTTATTGATACCAGGCTGTTGCATATCCAGTTCGTGCTGGATATAAGCATGGAGCCGTAGTGCCGAACATCTATGGGTAAGAACTCAATGGCTTGCCAGGGGACATTACCTAGTGCTGCAGCATATGAGGCAACAAAAGCGATTGTGGCAGCCACGATTATTGCTGGTCCTATGCTGAAAGAAGAAAAAGAAGTAGAAGCAGCTGAAACGAGAGAAGGAGAAGAATGATCAACATCTCGTACATCAACGGTCAAAAATGCCAATGCTGTCACGACCAAGGAGAGGACCATTATCCAGACCGTGTAAAGCAGCATCTTCCGCCGCCCGACAACATCAACATATTTCACTGCAACCCAGGTAAATGCAAAATTAGAGGCAGAAACCACTATACTCACTGCAATGGCATTTTTGAAACCCACCATCGAAAACATAGTGGCAGAGTAATACATGAATGAGTTGAACCCACACACCTGCTGTGCAGCCATGAGACCACAGGCCACAACTGTGGCTCTTCGATTGGATGGGATAGTGTACAAATCGCTAAGTTTCGCTTCCTTGTGTGAATGAGAGTCAGCCGCCATGTCTTCTATGAGTTCGTTAATATGCGAGTGTGAGTAATGAGGGTAGAGCAAACCCAGCACAGAACGGGCCTCTCGGATCTGATTTTTGCGGACCAAAAGACGAGGCGACTCAGGAACTTGTGCCATAGTCACAAGAAATAGTGCTGGGGGGATAGCTGCTATTCCCAGCATGTATCTCCACCCTGCTGCGTGTCTCTGTAAGACTGCTCCACCGATGTAAGCCAGAACTTGGCCCGCGGTACATGAGATAGTGTTTAGAGTCACCATACGGCCTCTGTACCGAGTTGGAGCAATTTCAGCAATGTACATAGGTACAATAGTAGAGGCTACGCCAATCGCAAGCCCAACTATCAGTCTGCCAAAGACGAGCATACCCAAAGACCCGGCAAGAGCCATGGTCATGGATGCGACAATAAACACGACGCATGCAAGACCAATGAGCGGTTTGCGTCCTAGCGAATCTGAAGAAAGACCAGCCCAAACCGAACCCACGAGTCCTCCGACTGCGGTAACTGAAGTGACCAGTTCCAATTCAAAGGAAGACAACGGGTGGCCCAGGTCTGATTTAACAAGCACCAGCACTCCAGAAATGACCCCAGTGTCATAGCCAAACAAAAGACCGCCTATAGTGCTGAGACAGATGATAACTAGAGCATGTGTACTCAGGGGGTCTGATGTCGTTGAAATAGAAGTAGGAGGTTCGTTATGGGCTCCTTCTAACAATGGACCATGTTCATAGATACCAGGGTTCGCTGGGGAGGGGGATGTTACAGGCGCATTTTCTAACAATGGTCCATCCTCTAAAGTATGATTCTGATTTTGATTTAGAGTCATTTGATTAATATGTCATGGCACAATATAACTCGATTTGAAAACAAAATCAATATATAATAACAAGCAAAATTCTCTATAAATGTCTCTAAAGCAGTGATGAGTCCTGGCAATCAATCCTAATGTTGCACGAAATTAAATAGCTAAGTTAAAAATATAGAAATCGAGAACGAAGGATCAATACAGAAAATCACCAGTGCAAAGAGCGAGGATAGGATAGTCGTTTCTGCAAACCTCCCCACGAACTCAGAAGTTCCCCACACAACTTCGTCAATAAGCTACCCTACCAGATCAAAACCTGTCAACTTCACCGAAAACCAGCGTGTATAGAAACACTACTAGAAGAAAGCCCTGAACAGGCACCCAATTGTAAACAGATATATTTTAAAGACTAGTGGCAAAAAGTTCATCCATTGGAATCCTTGAACGAACAATATTATAATAGTTATAAAGCTTATAACAAAAAGCCATGTCGAGACGCTCATACACTGCCTCTCCTAGCATTCTACCGGTGACTGAAGCCGAAGGTCAATCGTCATCAGGTCCAAATGCTAGTGGACCTGGATTCCAGCGCAATTCAAATGGATTCTATCAACCGCGTGCCGGTCTCCATGCATCATCTTCCACTACATCTTCTTCTCACAAAAGATCCGGCAACGGTCTGAGAATGCCCCTCGTGCTTCGGCGGTTGCTAAGGCCGCCGACATTGGACTTTGAGACTGCTATATGGGAAATCTTTTACCTAGTGGTATCGCCGCGGAAAGTGTATCGCTCATTGTACTATCATAAACAGACTAAGAACACTTGGGCACGAGACGATCCGTCGTTTGTTATTCTGCTGTCCTTTTTCTTAGTGCTTTCAGCCATTGCTTGGGGGTTGGCATACTCGCCAGGGGTATTCTCCATCATTAAACTGATGATTTACATGGTTCTGGTGGACTTTTTGGCCACTGGGATTGTCATTTCTACACTGGTTTGGCTGTTTGCAAACAGGTTCCTGAGGCAATCCAAGCGAGGAGTTATGTCCATTGGAGCCGAGGGCGAGCTTGAATGGGCCTATTGCTTTGACGTGCATTGCAACTCTTTTCTACTCATATGGCTGTGTTTGTACGTGGTACAGTTTATACTTTTGCCCGTGCTTAACAGAACCAACTGGATATCGTTGTTTCTCGGTAACACCCTGTATTTGATTGCATTGGTATACTACTTCACCATCACTTTTCTGGGATATAGCAATATGCCATTTCTGGAACATACCGAGCTGCTGCTTTTGCCAATACCGATTGTTGGGATTCTGTATGTTGGCAGTTTGTTCGGGTTCAGCATGGTGAGGACGATGGTCCATATTTACTTTGGCTAAGCTATTCCGACGGGTGTGAAGCCTGCAGAGCTGTGTTGCTGCCTCCTGCGGCCACTCCCGGGGAGGAGTGGTTCTGCTTCGCAGAAATTGCGAGTGTAATGTGACGCCTGAGATATGACACTCCGATGAGAAAGCGCTGCTTCATAAAGCTGAACTTTATTAACTCGGCTTCTACGAGGTACACCTTGCCAGCCTAAGAATTTTGCATCTGTCGGGAGGCAATAATCGAGAAAGACGCTCTATCTCAGCCCATCTCAGTGAGAAAACGATGCAGGCTTGAAGGAAGGATAGGAATAAGCTTGAGAACCATCAGAAGAGCCTCACATAACTGTCGAGAATTGTGTGCTCATATTGAAAAGACATAGTAGGGTCTTTACTGTATACCAGTCAACCGAGACTCTAGCCTGGACCTAGAACAGCGACAACATATTAAAAAGCTTGATACTGTTTGTGCATAGAACTGTATCTCCCACACGATAACATACTATCTTCGAAATTACGAAAACATGTATCTATTTGGTTAACTAAAGCATATAACGGTTACTTATAGAAACTATGTTTTGAATAGAACAGGTCGTACACTGATTTTACCGGACACTCTGTAATACAACCGTATACAATCTGGAGTCGAACTACAACTACTGGAAAGTTACACTACAATTACTGTGTCCTTGAACTACAATTACTGTGTACTTGGATTACAATTACAGAGTTTTTCAACTACTGTCTGCTTTAACTGGAATCACTCTATACTGGAACTACAGTCACTGTACACCTGCACTATAACTACTGTATACTTGAATTACAGCCATCCACTGTATACCTATGCCTCAACTACAATCACTGTCAACAGGTACTACTGTAATAATCGTTAATACGTACAACGTTACTGATATGTACAAAAAGCACCACTTGCTATGTATCCATCATCCAAACTGTATCATGCCGTCAAACTGCCGGTTGCGCTCAGTCATAGCCCCGACAAACATGCCTTTGGTTATCGCCGTGTCTGCCTGAATAAATAGAATCTTGAGCTGATTATCATCTACAACGCAGTTCAACCTGTACCGCTTGTGCGACAGGTCTTCGAGGTCTTCGTAGTACAGAGTACCAGAGTACTTCCCCGGGCTAGTGTTGATGATAGAACCATTACCTGCTATCGGGGTGTCCGTCATCGTGAACTAGTTAGACCTACGTACTACCTCGAGCCTTCTGCTTCGCAGAACCAACCCTCCCCGTAAGAGATACCAGAGGCAATGTGCCCCCTCACCGACATTCTTACCTGTATTGGTGCAATGCCAAACATTGAATTAAATATTTCCAACACGGCATCGTTCGTGCTGCTAAAGTTCGTCTCCGTGTTCATGTTGCTTATCTGGTTGCACAATCCCCCACTGTGTGTTTCCCGTTTAAGAACTTCACGAAAACCAAAACATCACCAACTAATAATCAGAAGTCGTTTGGCGAAAATGGAAGGATGGAGCCACGTGAGTAGCAGCGAGAATTGTCTTTTATTGCTGCAAACAATTTACTAACAGAAGACCTCCGTAGTCAGTAATGCCATTCCTGCACGCCACCCGGCACCACCCAGTCGAATAACTGCCATGAAGTTCGACTCTCTCATGGACTTACTATGGACGGGCGATGATAGGGGAAGAGCGGCTTCGTACTACGGGCAAGGGCTCAACCGGTACACGAGCTTTCGAGCACACACTTCTGCAGTGACTGATATCGCCACAAACGACAGAGGTGTGGTGACGCTTAGCGCTGATTGCATCCACGTGCACAATAGACGTGGCGTGGTGAAACATGCCGTAAGGGACGTGTCCATGACTGAGCTGGCCGGCATGGCGTATTCGTCGAAAGGAACGAGCGAGGTTGTCGCGGTGGGGAATCAGACGAAGATTCTGCGTGTTAATTTGGACCGCGCCTCCGTCGTGTCTTCTGTGGATCACGTTGGTGGTGTGACGCATATCAGACGAGGAAGTCACAATGTAGCACTGGGGCGGAGCACAGGAAGTGTTGACTTGATAGACCCGACCTCCTTGCAGGTACTGCGTAGCTTCCACGCCCATTCAGGCGCCATATCTGATATGGACTGCCATCAATACACAGTTGTTACGTGCGGGTACTCGACGAGGAAGAACGGATATATTGCGGACCCGCTGGTGAACGTCTTTGACACGCGGGCGATGAAGCCGTTGCCACCATTACCGTTTCCAGCAGGTGCTGCCTTTGTTCGATTGCACCCGAAGTTGTCCAATCTGTGCATAGTCGGATCTCACAGCGGACAAATGCAGTTTCTCGATATTTCCAACCCAGCAAACGTATCTCTACTCCAAGCAGGTGTGACCTCATACTTGACAGGAATTGAAATATCGTCTTCCGGAGACTATCTGGCTTTGTCGGATGAAGACGGGTTCATTCAACTGTGGAGCAATACAGCATCCTCTGCTGAGACTGGCTTCACCGAATTCGCAGGCATGCTGGAGTTCCCTACGGCTGCAGAGCCTCAGTTTTCCTTTTCGGTTGACGACCCCATGCCGTTATCCTCCATAGGAGTTCCTTACTATAAAGAAGAGCTTCTGTCTTCTTGGTCAGACCCCAATTACGTCTTCAAAGTAGGAATGCCTCCTACCCCCATCGATAGCGACATTCTCGCAAGTGTTAGTGCAAACGACTACGTCCGCCACGCTCCATATAAAACGACCTATCCTAAGCGAAACCAAGCTCGCCCTTATGTCTCACTGGAAAGCATGCGCCGGTCTTCACTGACGGTGCCAAAATTCAAAAGCGAAAAGTCCCGCACGGGTGCTGTCGACGACCGGAAATCTTTGTTTGACGACAATGAGTCTGATGTGGCATCTGGCAAAGTGCCCAAAGTATATCGAAAGCTGGAAATCAAGTACAGCAAGTTTGGTGTGAATGATTTTGATTTTGATTTCTACAATGAGACCCCGTACTCTGGACTGGAGACACAGGTCCCCAATGCATATTGCAACGCGCTCCTTCAGCTGTACAGACACTCCAAGGTGGTATACAACTTTGCGCTGGCTTCACTAACTTACGATGCTACCCGTACAGACGGCAATTACTTGCTGAGCGAGCTAGGGTTTCTCTTTGACATGCTGCACAAGGCCAACGGCGCCAACTGCCGAGCCAGCAATTTCCTCAACTTGCTAAGCGCCGACCCGCAGGCTGCCGCTCTGGGTCTTCTCCAAGAAGATGGATCCCCAGCTAGAACAGTCGCCGAGGGTATTCTTCTGCAAGGCTTCAATCGGTTCTTGGTAGAGAAACTCGCAGTAGATGAAGAGCAGATCTCTGGCACGCACAAACTTGACGAAACACTAAGGAGCCATCTTTTCACCAGCATGCGGTTCAGCGGATGTGGAACATCTTCTACTCGCATGTCTTCGGTCAGTTCTTTAGACTTGTCCAAATTGGGCAACTCGTTTATAGACAACATGACCAACAGTTTAGAGCGGATGACGCAGACACGATCGTGGTGCGAAGTGTGTCGAAAGTACCAGATGCTCACATCCATCAAGTCTATACGGAAACTGCCCAAGCTGCTTAACGTTAAAATTGCGCTAAACGACCGCAGTGCCGACCGCAAAAAGTGGAGTCGGAAGGATTGGCCGGCCAAAGAATTCCGAGTGGATATTACCAATGACAAAGTTACGATGGACGCACAGGGGTCGACTAGATACCAGCTCATGGGGATGGCAATTGAAATCACAATGCCCAACAACCCAGCAGAATCGCATTTGGTGGCTTTGGTGAAAATTGATGATAAATGGTATTTATTTAATGATTTTTTGGTCAAAGAGATCAGTGAGGATGAAGCATTTGACTTCTCCATGGCTTGGAAGGCCCCGGTAATGCTGCTGTACCAGCAATATTTACCAGATGTGGACTTTGACTACGAGTCCTGGAAGGAACGGTTGGACACCTCGATCCTGTACCGAGATCACTTTATAGCCGGGACGCGAGCAGAGCTGCGTAAGGAATACACTCTCCTGACCAAGGAAGAAGCTCCATACCCGGGTATGCTTGTTGCCATTGATGCTGAGTTTGTCTTGCTTCACCATGAAGAAACTGAAATTAGCAGTAACGGCACCAAATCGTTTCTCAAACCGAGGTCGTTGTCCTTGGCTCGAGTTTCAGTTTTACGTGGAGAGGGACCTCAAGAAGGAGTCCCATTTATTGACGATTACATAGCTACTACCGACTATATCGTGGATTACCTAACCGAGTTCTCTGGAATTGAACCTGGCGACTTAGACCCTGCTACTTCAAAGCGGGGCCTTGTGACGCTTCAGACTGCGTACCGACGACTGTGGTTGCTGCTTAACTTAGGATGTGTTTTTATTGGCCACGGTCTTGCCAACGACTTTCGAACTATAAACATCCAGGTTCCCGCCAGCCAGGTTATTGATACCTTGGAAATATTTTACGTCCCCGCGAGACAGAGAAAGCTTTCGCTGAAATTTTTGGCTTGGTATCTATTGGATGAAGAGGTTCAAACTGGCAATCATGATTCTATTGAAGATGCACAGACTGCCTTGGATATTTACAAAAAGTATTTGGAACTAAAGCGGGAAGGTGTATTCGAGGCTACTCTCAACAATGTGTACAGTGAAGGCCACAAGTATAATTTCAAGCCTCCAGCGGCGATTAGTTAAGTTCGTAGATTTTATTTTTATCGGTGTGTGTACCTCAATCTTAATCATCCTAAAATGTCTAAGTTTTTCAAAACGTCAATCACGTCGGAGTCTCTAACATAACGAAAATTAAAAAATTTATATACTCGCTATTAGAATATAGGCAAAGAATATGCTAGTAATATCTGCTGAACAACCTAGTTTAAAGAACCGTATAATGATGCAATAAAAAAGTACATGAGAAATTGAGAACTCGACCCTGGGAAGTAGAGTATCTCCTCATTGTAATGGCCCCAATATATACTATTACTGAATTATCAATCTGCCTTTCAGCAATATGTCCCAGATCTAGAATACGTTTTCCCGTCATAGTAGCTGTTTGTGCGTGCACAGCGCATCATAAGAGTGCCCTATATCTGTTTTAAAAGTTAAACAAACAAGCGCGGCTATACTCTCAACTTGCATTTGCTTCCTGTCTTGTCTTCGCTAGATGTTTTGATCTATCACAGCCTGCGTTGGTAAAAATTGACAGAAACTGCTCAATATGAAACAACTTGCATTTGCATGATGACTTCACTCTTTGATAGAGTTCTGTTCTGTAAAGTCGAGCCAGGGGTCCCGTCCGAAAATGAATGTTCACACAATTTTTATTCTGTTCATTCCTTGTGGTGGCAGAGAACGTTGCCTCAAGCCTGCACTCAATTGCTGTTGGGCCTGTAGTGCCTGCGAACCGATTGACTCCTGTTCGTTTGCGGGAGCGGCAACAGATTCTTCCTCGCTAGGATCTTTCCATCCCTCAGTCCACAGCTTGTTCAAAAGATAGGGAACTGTGCCAATGGCTGCGGCTGTCGCAGCACTGTGGGACGTGATGTCTTTATGCCAACTGTCGTTGTATGGGTTGCTCGTATCTTCCACGCTAAGATCGGCCATGCTATTCAGCGTAGTCGCAGACAGGCTTGTGACTCTTCGTGGTAAGCTCTGACTGAGTCCCTCGACTTCAGCAGACGGATGGCGCACTTTTGGGTTGTGCAGCGGTACAGTTGCCGGTTGCTCTTCTCGCACAGTTCGAATGCGCTCTATAGCATCCACGAGTGGGTTTGTGTATTTTCGTACATTGATGTATTCCTTAGTGATACGCTCAAACTCTCGCTTCTGCTCTGGGCTCAACAGCATCGTGGTGTCGGACATGGCACCTTCCATGTTTTGTCTCTGTAGCCACAACTTCTGCTGCGTTCGGGTAGTACTCGGAGAGACCGATATTGAGCTCGGAGGCGATGAAATGGTAGGAGCAGCAGTATCGGTGGTGTGCCGTGAACCTGCTACACGGTGTAGGTCTGCCCAAGATGTGACTTTGGGTGGAGTAGTACCGTTGGTACCACCACCTGGTCGAGAAGCAGGACTACCGTTGAGCGACGACTCGATATGCAGTTTAGGCGGCGAACTATCAGCAGCAATGGCCACTACAGTTTCTGTGCTTAGTTTAGGCGGTGCCGGTGAGTTGGGAAGCAGTGAAGGTTTGAACTCGTCTGGCCTGTTGTTGTTTTCTCGGTGTGAGTTCATGGGTGTAGAATCGGCCACATCTTCGTAGCTCGAATCCGACTGGGGGTTGTTTTCAGCCTCTTCACGCTCATCTTCGTCAGTTTCGTCGTGGTCTAGCTGGATTACAGGCTCTTTGGGCCGCGACGAATGGCGTGCCACTAGGGCCGACTTTGTCGCCGAAGGTGAGTTTCTCATTATTCGGGTCTGAGATTTCGTTGACCGGATTCCAGCCGTCATCGGAGCAATACGGCGTGAAGAGTCGGTCCGACGGGACGCTAAACTATCCGACGACTTGGACCGACGGAATTTCTGTTTATCTTTGACCTCGGAGCTGTCTGAGCTCGGAGGTGACATGACATCGTCGTCCTCGAGGTGGTGCAGCGGGCCCAACTTGGCTGTAGCTTTTGAAAGGCGAGTTGACGACTGGGACCGCAAATGACGACCTACTCCTTTTGAGTGAAATTTAGGAGGAGGCCGTTTGGGTTTTTTATCGTCTTCATCAGATGCCATGGCTTTTAAATATTAAATGGTATCGATAATAGTAATAGTTCTAATATAGAAGTAAATGAAAAGAGACGAGTTAATCTTAATCTTTTGCTTCCAGCAATTATACTCCGTATAAGTACGACCGTTTTAGAAAAGACCCGGGAGTGTTTTATAGTCTACAAATAGATGTGTTCTTGTTTGTTCGAAATGAAACTCCGCAAATGTTCACAATCTGCTAGAGTTAATTCTATGTGAACTTTCTCGGTTTTTGGTGGGTGAATTCGTGTGGGGGAAATGTAAAGCGGCAGTAACAGGATTTGAACGGTAGTTAGTTCGCACTTCCAAGAAGTTCATCGTGCACACCCATTATCAAAAAAAATTATTCTCCCTTTTCACAAAATAAGTAGGAACAACCTACTGTGGTACTGGCTTCTCCGTACTATCTGTTTTACTTGTCTTTGCACGCCCAAGCTCAAATATTTGTTAACAGCCACACTGATCAGTGGCTACCAGAGATACATGTGGGACCAGAGTGGTTAAGTGCAACTTTCCAGTGTGGCCAACAGATTGTTTCTCAAAAGAGTGCCGATAGTTGATGACGACGGTATTTCATCTCAATATCAGTGCTCGTTAGTGGTAAATTCGTAGCACGCTATTTGAAAGAAGGGCTGCTGTAATGGACCTGCTACAAACTTCGCACAATTATGTGACCCGTATGGTTGGGGCTGGGGACGGACAGGGCAAACAACTGGCTAAAGCTGGGACGAAACTGAAAGTTCTACTGCTGGATAAAGAGACTACGGCGATAATCTCAATGTGTGCCACGCAGTCGACTCTGCTCAAACACGATATATATCTGATTGACCGCATAGACAATGTTAACCGGGAGAAGATGAGACACCTGAAGTGTTTTTGTTTCGTGCGTCCGACGGCAGATTCAGTCCAGGCACTCGTCGAAGAGCTGCGTGACCCAAAGTACTCGAGCTATGAGCTATATTTCAGCAACGTGGTGAAGAAAAGCCACCTGGAAAGACTAGCGGAGAGTGATGACAATGAAATCGTGCACTCGGTGCAGGAAATGTTCGCCGACTACTTGGTGGTGAATCGAGACTTATTGACGCTCAACCTGATGGCTCCAGCAAATAGAGTTCTTGGGAGTAGTCCAGGTCAGTGGAACGCTGAAGCGCTGCTAAGGACCACTGAGGGTCTCACTGCACTGCTGCTGTCCCTAAAACACAAACCCATTATACGATACGACCGCAATAGCACCATGGCACGCAAACTCGCAAATGAAGTAGCATACACCATCAAGCAGGAACACCAGCTGTTTGACTTCCGCACGCGGGACACTCCACCTGTGCTACTTATCTGTGACCGATGTAACGACCCAATCACACCTTTACTCGTTCCCTGGACGTACCAGGCCATGGTACACCACCATCTGGGCATCTCCAACAACCGGGTCGATTTGTCGTCAGTCCCCGACGTTTCGAAAGAACTTAAAGAAATCGTGCTTTCAGGCGACCAGGATTCGTTTTTTGCTAAATCTATGTTTCTCAACTTTGGCGATCTCGGCGCTTCCATCAAAGACTACGTGTCGCAGTACCAGGCCAAGACCAAGTCGAACAACGCGATAGAGACCATAGCTGACATGAAACGTTTCGTAGAAGATTACCCAGAGTTCAGACGACTCTCTGGCAACGTGTCGAAACACGTAACGTTAGTAGGCGAGCTTTCGCGCCTGGTGTCCCTCAATGGTCTACTCGAAGTCTCAGAACTCGAGCAGAGTCTCGCCTGCAACGACTCGCACAACTCGGACCTCAAATCACTACAAACAATGCTTGTTTCGCCCAGCATAAAAGTCGACTCTAAAATACGGCTCATCTCTCTCTACGCCCTCAGGTACCAGCACCACTCTAACTGTGCCACTGAAGCACTCCTTGGCCTCCTCGTCAACCAACACCCCACTTCTGCAGCTGACGTAGACACCGTGCGCACCCTGATATCGAGCTACGCGGGTTCGAGCCAGCGTCAGCAGAGCCTGTTTGGCAACGAGTCGTTCTTTGCACGCGCGCAAAGTGGACTTAAGGGACTCAAAGGCGTCGATAACGTCTACACCCAGCATACTCCTCTTCTTCACGAAAACCTGTCTAATCTGATCAAAGGAAAGCTGAAAAAACAGACCCACCCGTATTTTGACGACGGCGCACTCCCCTACTGGGCAACCTCAGCAGACGACGCGGAACGACCCCAGGACATTGTCGTCTTCATGGTAGGCGGCGTGACCTACGAAGAAGCGCGGCTGGTATCTGAGCTCAACGCTGCCACAAAGGGCGTCCGAATAATCCTAGGGGGAACAGCCATACACAACTCGCGCTCTTTCTTAGAAGACATTTCTGACGCTGCTATGCGCTGGCCTGCACCTACTCCAACTACAGCAACAGGTCGGCTGAGTGCCAGGGTACAGTAATGCCTGCGATGGGATGCTGGTCTCCAGCAGGCCCCTACTGGGGAGGGTTGGTTCCGCTTCGCGGAATATGAGTGGGGATAATAAATATATATTGAATGTAGACGTACGGCAAGCTATAAATGTTCAGTTTCTTGTCCATTGTGTATGAATTCTGCGAGGCAGAACTGGCCAACCCTCCCCAGGAGGTGTCGCCATAGGCAACGTCGCTAGAAATCATTCTTGGTAAGTCCCAAACTGCTTTTCCCACGATACAAGCTTCTTTGTAAGTCCATCGATGCTATCCAGACTACCACTATAGGGTGCGTTGTTGTTATCCTGAAACAATTGTCGGTGATATCCGTTCGTTGTACCGTTTTGTGGTTGCTGCCTCTCCAAGTGTTCGTTCGTGATATCGGCATGGGTCTTGGTGATAAATTCCAAAATAGCAGCCACTCGCTGCTGCATTTCTTCCATGGTACTTAGGGGTTGAGGAATACGTGGTTTGGCTCGATTGTTGTTGCTATCAAGTTCATCAGGTCGTCGTTGCGACGGGCGTGTTCGACCGCGTTTGACCCTTTTTGGAGTAGAGGTCGAGTTACTACCTTCTTCTTGGGTTGGGTCGTTTTCATCTGAAGCCAACGAGTTGCCTGGTACTGCTCTAATTCGTGACCTTTTTGCCAAAGTTTGCTGGACTTTATTTTCTTCAGATGAAACTTCTTCTTGAGCCGACTGTTGTCTCTTGGCTGGTCCTCTTGGGCTCGACTCTCTTTCAGAAAGTCGGTGAGAAATACTGGCTGAACGAGGCGTGGATCGTGTAGATGTAGATAAACGCCTCTTCTTCTTCTCGGGTCCAGTATTACTGTCTTCCCCAGTGGTATGCACATGGCCTTGTCTAGTCTGAATCTGGCTTACGTTGTCCTCTTGAGTTGGCTTTGCAGATTCCGAACTTGGTCTTGATGAGTCTTCTTTATCGGCATGCTTGTTCTTGCGAAGCGAAGAACGGTTTCTGGTTTTTCGAGCATGGAAGCTATCTTCTTGGTCATCATCTTCTTTGTCTTTGGCCGCCTTTTCACGCTTAGCGTCCAAATGAGGAACGTATCGGCTAGTCTTCCCAGATGGACGAAGGGTTATCAAATGCAAATCAGGCCGGCACTTTTCGCAGAAATACACGTCAGGAACCTCTTCTTCTGACTCAAACCCAACGCAAAAGCCGTGCTGCCACACTTCGCACTTTCCGCACTGGACAAACATCCCCGGGTCAATATCAGAAGTTCCGCTTGGGTCGACTCGGTTGGTTTCCAATACAGCACGCCCGCAAATGCACCGTGTGACATCGTCAGCAGCGCCAGAATCGTCGTTGACTTCTACATCGGATACATCATCGACTTCTGGATTCTCTTGATTCTCATTTTCCGTTCCCCCCTCGCCAGTTTCAACCTCCTCGTCTTCCTGAGCTTTCCAACTTCTTCGACTTGATCTTCGCGTTCTCATAGTTGGCCGTAGCTATATCCAAATGTTTATGCGATTGAGCTGATCAGAGTCAACGTACTTCTAACGAACACCTTCGCAATCCTGTCCCCAAGTACTAGGACTGCCGAACACCGTAAACACCACTCTGTGACAAGTCTCACTCCTGTCTTCTTCTATATGAGTTCTTACCGAAATCGCTTCAGTGAAGCCAAATGTGGGGAAGAGACATAGCGAGTGGGGGCTGAGGGGGGAACACTGAAGATGGCGGGGGATAAAACCCCACATCCCCTGAATCCCACCCTTTATCAATGTCAACCTAACTTTTAGGTCTCTGCGTATAACTATATCGTGAAGTTGAAGTAAACATAACTATAGAACACAATCGACGGATTATTGGCTGTCTTTGCAAGAAAAGTCGATCCTCTGTTTGCCGGATGTGATACTGATGAGTGTATGAGCTTTCCTCGTTTTGAAAGCTTAGCTTCTCGGTTTGATCCATCACCGTCTTCAGCTTTTCCGGAGGCAAGTGGACTCTGCTAGGGCCAGCACCAGACCACATAGCTCTGCTTCGCAGAGAATTTGAACTAGTTGAGGATTTTTTATCGCCAGTCGTGAGATACACGATATGAATAACAAGCGGGGACGAGTCTTGGCTAAAACGGCAAGCGTGATGATTCTAACCTGTGATCCAGCTTGATTGCAAGTAGTAAGTCGTATGGACGTATAAATGCTTCATAATCAATCTATAATATTCAGAATTACACGTTGTCGGCGGTGTGCTCTGGGATCTATCGCAGTTTTCGGTCGGTTGTTCTATCGCCATATATAACATTCCTATAATTAGCTAAGCGGTTTCTTTTAATGAGATGCCGTGACCGTTGACTTATGAAACCTTCGCTCATGACTTTATGAACTTTTTTAAGTTAGCTAAAGGAGTTTAGGTTGGGCTGCTGAGTAGCTTCAGAGAGTACGAGTCAACAAGAAATGGTAGACGTAGAATTATTGATGCACACTGGTGAACACTCTGGAAATCACGCAGCACCTACGTGCAGACCTTAGAGCACCTGTCGTAGCAGAATGTACTTTAACAGGAAAGATTGCATATAAATTAGATTTCATTTTTGACATTACGTGGACAATCATTTTGCGAAGCAGAATCACTTTCACTGGAAAGGCTGGGGCCGAGGGTGACAGTGCAAGGATTTGTGAGAGAAAAATCCCTCAAAGGAGTCCGATGGCGAGGTATTTAAGTATGGCACAGTAGGACCTCTACGAACTTACAACAATTGTGTACAGTTTCTCTGAAGCAGAGGGTGCTCACTGGTTCGCAGAAACGCGTACTGATAGTCAACCAAATAAAACAATCGTTTGAATAAATAATGATCATAACTTAAATTATATACTGGGGCGCGTCTGTCCGTACTGGTATTTCGACGTATTGGTAAGTCGAAGTATGCCTTTTACAATTGCTGCTCGTTGGGCGTAAGTTCTGAATGATGTTGAGTAGAGGAATGTTTGAGTACAGCAACGTTGAGTAGATGGACCAGCCATCATCAGAATATTCATTGACCGAACCAGGCAATTTCTGCGAAGCAGAACCATTCACTTGGGTTTGTGATATCCTGCAAAGCAGAACAACCCTCCCCGAAGGTTCCTTCCGAAGTCGATCTTACCATCTGCTCACTTCTTCGGCAATGTTGACGGTTTCAGGAGATCAAAGGAACAGATCAGGTCACGCGAGACGCTCATGACGGCACCCCAGTTTCCAAACTCACCGCAGTAGTTGGGCGCACTGAATACGGTGACGAGTTTGCGACCGTTGAAAAACTCGTAGCCGTCCTCGACGACCATGTGCCCACGTGCAACTAAGTCGAAGCCGAATTTGGTGCAGAAGTTGTCCAGGACGAGTTTGCCAAAGCAGTAGGACACACCACGGTCGTTGTCGCTCCATTGGTAGATGGACGGGTCCGGGTCGCTCCACACCAGATCAGCCAGGAGTCCCGTGTCAGGGAGGTCAGTGGGACGTTGAATGCTCATGATGTCATCGAGCGATTTGAGATGGGGGGAAAGTCCCCCGTGCACGCAAAAGATCTTGCCGCCAATAGTGGCTGCGATAGGGAGTGTGTTGAAAACGTCGACAAGGTTCCGCCACACTTTTACGGAGCACCGACGCTTGCACTCGTCGTAGAACCCGTACACTTTGGTGACGCTGGCGCACTCGTGGTTGCCTCGAAGTAGGAAAACGTTCTCTGGGTGTCTGATCTTGAGACACAGCAAAAGGAGGATTGTTTCCAGCGACTGCTTGCCCCTGTCTACGTAGTCGCCCAGAAATAAGTAGTTGGAACTGGGAGGCATCCCGCAGAGTTTGAGGACGCGAAGCAGGTCAGAGTACTGGCCGTGGATGTCTCCTACGACTTTTACTGGTGTGCCGAGCTCGAGAAGTGTGGGCTGAGACATCAAGACGTTTCTCGCAGCAGAAGCAATAGCTTTGATCTCCATGGGCTCGAGACAAAAACTGCGCGAGTACGAAGTGACTGCCATAAGTCTCTTGATGTAGTTGTTGATGGGTAGAGTGTCGTAGCTGCGTTTGGAAGTGAGCAGCGTCGACGAGTTGGATGACGTCGATGAGACGGGCGTAAGTGATGACGCAACGGTCGAACGTGAGTCAACAGAGGACAGAGAAGCTGCTGCGGGACCCAGTGAGTTACTTCGGCTACTGCGTGGGATGGTTCGGGGACTTGAACTCAGTCGTGACTTGTGTTCTCCGTGCGTTTTGGTGCCTGTCAGCACTTTGGCACCGGAAAGTCTCGAGGTCATGTGGGTTGTGGCAGATACTTTCGATTCCTCGGGTTTACTTGTCGAGGGAGGCCTTATGGTGATGCGTGGCACGCTACTCCTGCCTATCGGGTCGTCCGCATCTTCCTGAGCTAATGCCACGCCGTTAACACCGGCTCCTGCTCCTGCTCCACCTGTCTTGACGGCTCCATTGGTTGCTACAGATGTATCCGTGGAATCATTTCTAGACGGTGTATTACCCATGGATGAATGCGTGGGTGGGCGAAAATATGCGTTGGCGAAAAACTATGTGAGAGTTGAAATTAATACGATTTGTTTTTCACTGGATCAGACCGGGCACTAGGATTTCAAACCAAGTGCTGTTTCTGTTCGACTGATATGTGATAACAAGACAAACCTTTGGATTGATTGGGGATGGCAAAGAATATATGTAAGCGCGGCTCATGAGGCGATGCAGCAGAGTACTTTCTAATGTCACGCCTTAGTGGGGAAGGGGATCCCAAGATGGAAAATGGATCAAGTTCAATAAATCTAGGCAGTAAATGCTATAGTTAATAGTTAAAAACTCAATCAAAATACCATAGGATAAAATGTATAGTTTTGTTTGTTAGTTGTTATATTAACGCTAAGGTCCTTGCATTTGATTATCTCTTTCCTTCTTTCATGTGCAGGTCTTGTTGGGCTCGGGCTTGACTCAAACCAACAGTAGGAAATGTATTTGCCACATCTATGGATTCTTCAGGATTCTCCAGAGTAGTATATGAAGGAACTGGAAGTACACTCATCATTAATTACCCTTAAACATATAATACAAGTCATTCACTTGATCTCTGTTACCGAGTGTGTTAGAATATTAGATAATATTATATTTAACAGGTCCGTAGAGGGGTGACGATTGCAAGCGATCGGAGTGCATGCATTAATTGTATGATGTATCCTGACTTGTGATTGTGAGTATTTACTCCAACTATTATAACAATTGGAACTTGAAAGGAGATTTGAAAGGATGCTCAAGTATAGTAAGAGCGTTTAATTGAGTTAACGCAGCTTCAGCTTTCACCCCAATTGTGCTATCTGACTGCTCCAGTGCGTGTGGGGAAATAATTAGTGCAATTTGGTACATATGGCATGAGTAAGAGCAATAGGAACCGCAATCTTGGATTCTAGTTCGTGAAGGCCAGCAAAAAAACTTGGCATGGAAAAGCCTCCGATAGCTCTTCCCTGGAAGGGTCGGTTCTGCTTGGCAGAAGGATCGCTGTGCTTTTCTCTGACCATGTCAGTTTACCATTGCCTCCAAGATAATTATCGTTAATAATCCAGCTACTAGTGCAACTAGAGCTACAAACCTTTAGGATGTAGTAGGTAGTAGAGTAGAGGTTCCAGGAGAAAGTTGGTCTGCTAGGGTAAAATATTTGCGATATTTATCTAATACTAAGTTACCTATTTATAACGAACTCTAACTGTTATCGTGATTGTAAGGTATAAACTACAATTTTTTCGTTAGCTAGATGATTCTCAGTAACTTTATGATTTTCGCTTTTCAAATGTGATGCTGTAAATCATTTGACATGTTAAAATAGACATGAAAGAAAATAGTATAATACTTGTAAAAATAATAGTGAAACACCATCCTTGCCTGCATCAAAGTTTACAAAGTATTCAATCTTTAATCTTCATTTACATTCTCAAATACTCACACATACTTTAATAACACTACTATGCCATACAAAGATAACAGCGGGTACATTAGTTCAATCAGCCTACGGATTGTTGTGAATGGACTGACCTTTTAGATCAGTAAGAGACGTCAGCGATTAGAGTCTGCAATAACTGACCGCAGTTAATATGCTGTTTGACAGTGACAACATTACCACTAATGTTTATGCTACTGCAACTGCCTTTTAAGTGCCTTAAGAGATTGTGAACCTAGTGATAATTAATATTATGTGCTAAATCTCTGCTTACAATATTGAAGTCCAAACGAAGCTTGACATCACATAGTATTTGTGCGGCGCCCCTGAATTTACCAACCAGACGTGGGAAAAGTAATAAACAAGGTACGAACAAGTGAACATTACGCATGCATTCTACTGTCATTGTGCTAGATTTGGTATCAGTAGTGTCAGGGGCTTGATGTTTGGCATGCCAAGATAAAGGCACAATCTAATTTGTAAACCATGCAGGAATTGAAGTTACAAAACCTGTGGTGGCATTAGCGTTCAACGGGACTCTGCTGGGGCCAGCCCCAGACCCAGTAGCTCTGCTTCGCAGAGATAAAGATGACGATGGATCAATCCAATCTTGAAGTATGTTATAGATAGGTGTACTTAGGTATAGGTTCAATTGGAGTGCTAGTCGCAGTACTGTTGTGATAGTAGCAGTATTCTGTCGGAGTAGATTGTGTTGGAAAGTAGTAGGAGTTGAGTGTAATAACAGCTAGTGGTAGATAGTATCAATCAAGCTCTACAATATTAGCAGTAACTGGCAGTCTGTATGCTGTATGAGTAAGTTTTGTAGTGGTTATTCTGCATGAATAGTTTGTAATAGTAGTAGCGCAGCATCCAAGCAGAATCCGAGGAGGCAGTCTCAATCAATCCGTGAAACCTCCAAGTCAAGTAAATAATGTGATCTCACACAATAAAGGCTTTCAGATATGGTAAAATTGAGCAGCTTTAGGCTTATTCTTGCCATGAAATACCCCCTAAAAAGTGACAATGTTATACTTTCCACATCTCTACTAATTAATCCCCCGCCTTTGAACGGGGTTGCATCTGTCTGACGTCAAATGTGCGCCGCGTGTCTCTAGTGACAATCTGTGGCGCATTACCATGCCGTTAACCGTGGTAAAAATAGTTCCAACTGTGGTCAATTGCGTGCTAATCATAGTTATACACTGTGAACACGTCACAAATAAGTTGTTTTTGGATCTGAGGAGACGGGGTTTGCGGGTCGACAGACGAACTTAACACCGTTAAGTAACACCGTTAAGGTATTTGCTGCCCAATATCTGTAATTACATAGAACCACATACATGGTATATGAAATGCGTGCCATTTTTTTTTGCACAAGTATTTAGGGGTCCACCTGTCCGAAATGGCTTCACCAAGTCTACTGGTAGTGTGCCTAACGTTATTCATATGCTCAACAAAAGTGCATAATAGGGTCACAGCGACAGTTGCATTTTGGCAAACGTCCTGTCTTGTAAGATCTACTATGCTTAAGTAGATTTCGCATACTTTACTCGAGCTGAACTACGCAGCTGTTTGCTTCGCAGAATCACACGGAGGGCCGGGATGCATGTCCACGTCGGTTCCGGCGGCCCCCTACCGAGGAGGTGTAACTCCGCTTCGCAGAATAGAACGAGAGGAGTTTGGATCTTTTTTGTGTTCACCAGAAGGTTAACGTTAAACCAGATTTTTAACACTAAGTTAAGCGAGAGTTTAGCGCAGGGTATGGGGGTAGGGGACATGCAGCGATGTGTCAGGGAGCGGATCGCCGTTTTTTTGACATTATTCTGCACGGCAATATCTTTCACATTTGATAGGCTGAACAACGTTAGACTAACAGGGCAATTTCGTATTGCTTACTCATAATGGTAGCGGTGTTTCAGGGCAGGGTCACTTTTTAACAGGTGATGCAAGCCCTGCATGCTTGTGCATCAACCTGCATATATTGTGTGCTTTTGTTTTCCTGAAATATGCAAAATTATGTGAAAGACCTACGCTGCATTGAGCTATTGCATGATCACGACGATCATCTATACGCGTCATCATGCTCATGAGGCTCAAGGCGATGGTGCATGCATTACTGACTGCGTGGGGCTGGGTGCGGCTTGAATTTGGCGTCGCAACTCGTCGTATTCTGCCTAGAAGAACCAAGCCTCCCTGGGCATGGGCCGCTAAAGGTGTCTCCTCGTTATGTTCGGTGGCACCTACCATGGGTAGAGTTTGTTTTGCTTCTCAGAGAGAATCACATATATCCCCGCCTTGAGCCCCACGGCCCCCGCTTGGACCAAGAACAGACTGTCGGGAATAGCCGACGAGGGGGTCACTCCTAGCCCTAAAAATAACATATTTTGACTTGCGTGTCATGCACCTGCAATGCACGGCAATCGCGGAGAAATGATCGGCCTCAGTATTTGCCTGTAGTTCAATGTAACCAAAAAAAAATGCAACCCGTTGTCTCCTCAGTTGGCCCACTGAACCACTCTGTTGGATTACTTTACACGTGTGACAGTTTTGTGGAGCTTCTGCTAGAAAGCTTCCATGTACGTCGTATAGGCTAGGATATGTACGGCCTCGCAGGCTCGAAGCAAGGAACTCAAGGAGAATTTGAACTATCGATGTTAGTCACATGACATCGACATCGATACATAACAAGTTGGGCTTGTAACTGAAACCTGCTGCTGTTTGCATCCTGAGACAATTTGTAGAAGAGCGGAGATGTAGAATTGGGCAATGCTAGGCTACTACATATTGTCTTGTGGTTGGGGTGGGTACTGAGAGTGTGGTTTTCAAGTCTTGTAACTGCCTTTTTTTTGCTGCTGATGAGGCTGGCTGAGCGGGTTAGGGATGATCTAGTCACGTGGGGTATTTTTCAATTATATCGCAGGTTTCGAGAATGATTTCTATGTACACTGCTTTTTACAGTATTGGTGGGAGAAAAGAGGCGAATCAGGCAGTAAAGAAAGACGTATCACTGCATATTTTAAGTACTACCATTGATTGTGTCTGGACCATAGTGTAATTGTCGTCATTTTCCTACTGTAATATGAGCTTTGAACGACAGGAACCTTTTGTGCACAACTCGGCAGAGAGAACTGATGGTCCCAGTTCATATATATTGAGGCAGGCGGTAAGTTTTACTTGGATTAGGCATATAGACGTAGTTAAGAACAAACACCTACTGTTGTAGTAGAAGATCGTAGAGGGTACCCTTAAAAGTGAGATAAAGTTGTCGAAGATTGCGGCACACGAGATAAACTGACCTCTTAGAAAAAAAAGGCTCAATTCAAAGGAATCAGAAGTCCCGCTATGCTCTGAAACCTCGACTTCTTTTTTTTGCATTATGAAATTTTGATATTTCAAAGCATGTCTTAACTTTCGCTCGAGTGGTACTTTCAAAGCTGTCTTACTCTTGTCTACTAGAGCCTTTCGACACCCAACACCGAACATTTCTAACAAGGGCCGATCGAAGTCTGGCCAGGAAGACTTGGAAGCAGTGGAGACTACAAAAACAGTCTACGTTGGCAATCTGTAAGTTAAAAAGTGCAGCAGATGCAGAAAGTGCGGTGTGACTGAACTGCAATGCCTCTTTCACGAGCCATCTTAAGGCAGCAGTAAGACATATCCAGCGGGGCTCGTATAGCTGTGAAAATAGTTAAGCTTCGCGGGATATTATCGTGCAAAGACGCCGCTGGCGGGTCTTGTGATGGGCATCTCGATGAGCTAACCAGATCGTTCTATACGACCGAAGAGCAGATTTTTGAATTGTTCTCAAAGTAAGTGGCTTAGTAGTGGTTTTAAACGTACAGAGTTCAAGGGTAGAAAGTTCTTCTCTCGTAGACCGAGAGAGGAAAGCTCAAAAAACAGAAGTAGAAACCAGATACAGCAATGAAAAACCAGAAAGCGAAAATCGAATACCAGAAACCTTAAGCGAGGAAGGGAAGAAAAGAAAAAAAAAACGAAAGGACTTCATACAAGGGCTGTATTTCCTGTATATGAAGCTGCTCTGTTTGTTTGTTTGTGTTTTTTGGTTTGCAATACCTAGCCTTTCTTTTATCTCTGCTTTATTGCGTTATTTGCAATCATATTTTATTTACGGTATCTCGATTGTTATAATGGAGAACTTGTCTCTTACTTGGGGTACCTTTTTAATTAACTTTTTAAAGTGAAGTCTTTTCCGGATGAATTGCTCTACAATCTTTTTGAGATCGTTGTAGTTATACCATGAGTATCAAGGGATGAACCTTCCTGTATCAGAGAGAATGGAAAACAAAACTTGATGAAGAACTTCCAGCAGTGCACTCATTAAGATGAAACGCCAAGAATTTTTTTTTTGAGAAGGATATAGTCAGATGAGAGCAAGCAGAGTGTCCATTCTACTCTGCTTAGCTCTGGTCGGACAAAATTGAATGCTTTATTTTTAATGGACCCTTTATGTCTCTGGATTGATTACTCGTATAAAGATCTTCCGCTGTGAGTTATGATCGTCACGCCAATGGGGTTGGTTTTTTGAAGCGTCCTTTAATAGTTGTAAGAGATATGGAGCTGGTGAAGAAGAAGAACAAAAAGAAGCTCTCTAGATGGCTTCTATTATACCATATTTCGCTCCCCTTTTGGTCGTTTGAGTCTCTGTTTTATCGTACTTTTGTCTTTGCGAGAGATGTAGAGCTGTTGAGTAGCTTCCCCATTTGACCTCTCCCTGACTTATCTCTATCGGAATGTCTCCGACTTGGTCGTTTGGTCGCTTTTTGTGCTTATTCTTCTTTGTTTTTCTTTCCCTCTGTTATATTGGCCGTCGGAAGTGGTTATTTCGGTGCCATATTTATTTGAAGTGGCTATGACATTGCTTTGATATGCGTATGAACGTCCTTTTGCTCAAAGAAGTTAATTAGTGTTTTCATACTATGAAAGGATGAAAGTACAGAGAAGGGAGATAATATGTCAATTCTTTTTAAATTCATGGGAGGAGAATTAGCTGTTGATTTCTATTGAGGTCTTCCTTTGCAAACAAAAATACCTTAATAATATCCTTCAATTTTTTGAATGACATGAAAACTTACATACTTGAGGTGAATTTTCCAGTGTACTACAAAATTTTAGCATTGGAGGCAAATATTTATATGCTATGACTTCTACTCTCACTTGGTGGGTAGATTAATTATTCTTACCTCAGTTTATACCACGGGTTGTGAGAATAACTATCTGTTACAGCGGAGTCGATATTAAATTAGTTGCCCTCGGTACAAACGCAGCTTTAGGGAGTACTGACTTGTTGCACCCTGTTCAGTTTGCAAAAGTTCACATTTTTTTCTGACTCATTTTTCATGATTCTGTTCAAGCTTGGTTATTCAGTTCGCTACTTCACGGAACACATCTAACAAGGGCTGGAAAAGTAACTCGAGTCATCATGGGTCTCGATAGATTTAACAAAACCCCTTGTGGATTTTGCTTTGTAGAATACGCAAGTCATGACGAGGCATCGGCTTGTGTAAAATATTTGAATCGTACTAAACTGGACGACCGAGTAGTTAGAATAGATTTAGATCCCGGGTTCAAGGACGGTCGTCAGTACGGTCGAGGCATAAGCGGAGGACAAGTGAGAGATGAGTTTAGGGATGATTACGACCCAGGACGGGGAGGTTATGGGAAGAGATGGGCCCAGGCTGCTATGGCGAATGACCTGGGTGATCATGCTGGTGGTGATATGAGGGTCTAAAGTGTGTGGAGAAAGAAGTGTTCGAATAAAAGTTGTGAATTTCGATTTATTAAAATCAGTATAATGTTTCGTTAATATTAATAGATAAAATTATAACTCGCTTATATTTGCTCTGTGTTCATACTATACATTGGAATGCCATCTTTCCCTGTCATTCAATAAATATGAAAATATATATATAATATAAAATAAAATAACAACACAGGGGGCCGGACTTTTTAAGCATTACCATCTTTATTCATTGACGGAACTCTTCTTCGGCGGGCATTAATAAACCAGTTGCTTATTTGGTTAAGAGACAGGCCAGTCTGCTGCATTAACTCGAGCTTTTCGGCTTCTGTTGGGTATGGATGCTGAATATGGTCGACTAGCCAGGTTCGTAAGATATCTGTCACGACTTTGGGGAGGTTTCCCCTTCTTTTCTTTGGCTGCTGGGGTCGCTCTTCCTCAAACATTTCTGTGGATGTTTCATTAGAAGTAGAGGAGACTCTCTTATGTACTGCATTCGATGACGACGACCCGGGAGACGAAGAAACAATCCCTGTGGATGACTCAGGCTCTTCATTCATCACGCTATGTATCGACAACTTGGGAGAGTATTCTTGCTTTGCCGTTGAAAACTCCGTAGACCTGATACCACCCCCAAACCCTTCAGAACGGGAATAATCAAGATGGGTGCCTATCGGCCGTGTCTCGGCCTTTATGCTCTCCGACGGTGAATGGAGTGGCGTTGGAGGAGACTTTGGGAAGTTCTGTACCTGTGAGGCCAGAATATGCAAACCATGAGGATGGTGACCAACACCGGGTTCTTCATGGGTAGGACTGTGCCGTGACTCTTCATTAAGCTTGTTCAGGGGCCGAGCTGGTATTGCTACGGTTGAAGAGGTAGCATGTGAAGATAGCGGATTCTGTGGCAGGTATTGGAGATGCTGCTCCTGCTGGTGATGCTGTTGGGCTGATGATGAAAATGGCCCAGGCAACTGGGGGGGTTGATCCGACCCCCTTGATCGAATGTCAAAATTAGGAGAATGCTGCTGCTGTTGTCGAAGTGAGTAATGCGGTTGGCCTTGTGAATTTGAACCAGGACCAGCAAAGGAGTAACCAGGAGACGATGCTGGAGAGTGTGACGAAGAAGCAGAAGAGGGGAAAGCAGAGGCAATCGGGAAATCATGACCACTACCACCAGAAGAAAACTGATAATGGCGACCTGAAGAGTAGGACATACTAGATAGGGGCGATTGCGAAACATTGCCTAGACTCGTGCTGCTCGTCATGGTCTGCCCTGAGGAGGTCGAAGAGGAAAACTCCGCGCGACGTAGCAACCCAGGTATAGAAGGGACTGGAGTTGCTGGGGCCGATATTGCTGGAGTCAACATCGAAGAAGAAGAAGACGAAGCTGAAGAGGATACAGACGACGTGAATGAGGCAGGATTTGGGGCAGAGGAAGAACCAAAGTAGTCTGAAGAAAGAGCAGGAGGAGGGTGTGCTCTAGGGTCGAGTTCCTTAAAATTAGGGATCAACTTGTTAGTATTTCGAACAAAATATAGCATCAAAATATAAAAAAGGAGACAAGATGCAAGCAGATAAAGGAAATTGGCAAATATTATCCAAGTAGCAGGTCGTAATTCGACTCCGGCGGGGCCCTTCGGGAGAGGCTGGCCTTTAGTGAGCGATAAGGCGGCCCCAGTGCAATTTGTTCTTCTGAAATTTCAACCGGTTACAGAATTTCTGATAACAGAATACCCGAGACAGAGACAATACCCAAACAATCAGGTATTCAGAGAGGAGGATATAAAGGACCAGAGAACAAAATGATAAATAGCAATACCCTCAGCATGGCCTCCCTTCACAGTGGTCCGGTAAAGTATGTAATACCAAGTAGTATCAAGACGGGTCATAGTTCAAGTGCTGAAATTTTTTGAAGAGGTCGCAACACGGTATCACAGGGATTTTTCCAAAATATTCAAAACACAGCAGAGGAGCAACCGTTGTCGTAACCTAAAATATAAACGAAATGTCCAATAACAACTTCTTTGCCTCTTTTTCTCAATTCGATTCACCATCATGGCAGCGTGTAGAAATGTGAAAGGAACACAATGCAAGAATGAAACAATGAATATCACAATACTGGAGAAGTCAGAACGCAATGGTTCAAAAGTATAGCAGAGCAAAGGAGAGGATACCGAGTGTTCCTTTCAGTAGCTATTTAGGTCTCATCTCATATATGTTCGTGTAGGGAGACTCATTTTGCTCTTCTAATTCCGATTACCAACGCAAAACAAAACATATCGGCGGCCAGATTTAGAAAATTAGTATTCAATTGCCCAATTGATTTTTCAGTATCATGGTTAGATACATAGAAGGACAATTGAAGACAGTAGTGCCAAATGAAGAGGTGAGAAAAAGACTGTTGACTTTGAGAACCAGAGACTCCGAAAGTTCTGAAAACTTGCACCATTACTTCACCAACAGTGCTACAATAGTGTTGGGTCGAACAAGAAGTTCGACATTTCAACTTTTCAAAAAGTCTCATAGAATCTTATAATCTTCCAGGCTTTCAGATGTTCCTGTTCTGCATATTCGGACCCCGCAACCATAAAGGTGGGTTGGGTGGGTATATTTACTGAAACCCATTATACCCGACCGGAATAAGGAGACAAGACTTTGATTGATAGATTCTAGAGATCCCAAGAGTCTCCAATAAAGCATAAAAGGAGAAAACAAACCTCTGTACAATGGTCCCGAACTCTGTACAATGGTCCCGTATCAGGAGTGGTTGTTATGTTTCTGATGTTACTGACGGGGGCAAAAAGCTTTAGCTCAAAGGTTTCTTCCAAGAACTGGGTATTACCACTGGAGAAACACTCTATAACCTCACAAGTCTGAAATAAAAACCCCGACACAATTCGTGGTATGATAGAATTGTATTTTTGAGCAGTTCTAAGCTTCGTCATGAGTTCAGTTATCTTTGTTATGCCCAGATCTCCTTCACTAACTTTCATCAGCTGGGTATCTCACAGATATCACTGTTAAAATGCTCAAACCTCGCATCTCGCACCAAATTCTAGACAAACACAAAATATGAATAGAATAAAACCTCATAAGAGTTCAATTGCGTTTGTTTATGCCCACAGATGTGCAGGCTATTGGTTCAAATGGCCTGAAACCCTTATGCCCAATCCAAACGTTATCCAAGCATTATCCACAAATTTCCCTTATATCTCGTCCTTTAAAAACGCTGTAACATACAGTCCAACGTCCAACGTCCAACTTCCAACTTCATCCTTTCTCTACTTATCACTTACCTCTTTTAACGACGGCAGTCGCTCAATTCCTTCCTTTGGATTCCAGCGTCCGTCAGGCCCCTCAAATGGCCGACGTCCACCAGATTCCATCATAGGTGTGGCCAGTATCTATATATATCTATATATACAATGTTCCTGAAGGTGTTGAATAGACAGAGTTCCAAAACTTTAGCTAGTAGAAAGCTTACTCTAATTTCTGTCTATCTCGAGTCGGTCAGTTTGACGGCCTTCGGTTTCAGATCCGCAAGGTTACAACGCGTAGCTTCCGATACCAGCTTGAATTTTTAGACTCCTCAACTGTTTATAATACGAAGCTCGAGGTATCAGACCTCAGACTGATACTCCTCGGCAGTTTACAACGCGTAAAAAGTACGCTTAGATCTATCTAGTGGTCGAGTAGTCGGATATTTAGATCTCGCTGAGTTTTCAATCGTTATGTGTCGTGTTACGTCGTCCAGTTGTCCTTGAGTTTCCTTTTAGATGTCTTTTAGATGTCTCTCCGTTTTTTCTCAGTTGTGTAATCTTTAGTCAGTTTCCAAGATATGTCGGTCACACTGCTCCTGGATCTGCTTGACAGTCTCAGTCGGATCAATTGGCAAATCGGATTATCAGTTGACTCGTCAGCTGTGCGTATAACAGCTTTGCCAACGTTGAAATTGTACAATCAATCTCTACTGGCTACGCACTACCTTCGCTACTAAACAGACACACACGGCTGGCTTCCTAAATCTCAAGTTGGGTCTTTACACTTGCTAACTATCTTTTCCAGTTCAGAATGAAAACAATGGAAAACACCCTATGAAATGAGAAAGAAAGCTAACGCTATATCTAAGCAGATAGTAGTAAGCTAAATAGATATAGTTCGATAAACTCCCCGATGCACCTTGCGACCTTCGGAAACTCTGCTGGCAAATCTGTCTATCTATCAAAACCTCAACTGACGCTAGACTACCTAAAGTTATCGCGTACAGTGTCGGTTGAGTCCAAAAAACTACAGCAGACGATAACGTTTAAAAAACTAAACAGACAGAGTTATAACTAACAAATCTAACTTCAAGAAAACCCGACAACTCACGGCCAGTATAGTACAGAACACACTGAACCCAGCTTTAGCATAGTTAACGTTATATATGTTCGGCCCGCAAAAAAACAAAATACATTACAGAGTAGGATGGGTAGAATCGAGAAGAGCAAAAAGCAAGTCCTAACATTTTTTGCCAAAAGCAAGTCAATCTATCCGGTTGTTTTGCTTTTTTGTTTGGAGAAGAAGCTCTGTACCCCTCCTAACCCCCTCTGTTGGGCTCTTCCGGTCAAGTAAGCCCCTCCTCCGCGCAAAGAAATGTGCGGTGTGCACAATGATGTAATCTCTGCTGTAGCCCTTCTTCAACGGCTACATTTACCCTGGCTTGTCACTATACAATACGAGGCTTCATTCAGCTTATCATTTGGGCACAAATTTTTTTTTCTATTTTGTTTGTTTTTTAACCATCCTCCATTGGCTGGGGGTTCAATACGTTAATTAGCATACCAAACTTACAAAAGCGGGTTGTCGTATTTAAACTTTTGAGTCAATGGAGTAGTTTAAGCTCGAAGCGCGCGACGATGAGCCCCGCCGACCCTACGCGATGCGAAGAGGGAGTTGGAGAGACCGGAGAAACAGTTAACGCTAGAAGAAAGTAACCGAAGATTGAAGTATATAATAAGTTTGGGGTACTTAAATATTGATAATCTATACATTTTGACTCGGAGTGTGCTCGTAGTAATTGAGGAAATTGAACTAATTGAAGTAATGGAGTGTGTGATTAGAGCAATTTAGCAATTCTTGTAAGAAGTACTTGAGCTAAGCATTCGTCAAAGTCGGAGTGACTTCTTAGCTTGAAGTATGTAATATGCTTAGGATAGCTTATGGATGATCTATGTTAAGACTTGGAGTGTATGCAGCAGTTTGAAGTAATTGGGGTTAAAACACTTGATGGCTTTCAAGCATTCTTACTCGTAGCAAGTCGTAGTAACTGACTAGCACCTTGGTCTATTCATATATATATACCAAACTCATGTGGACACTGCGCTACCTTTTATACTCCAATAATTCCTCTTAATTAACCTCCACTTCTTATTCTAATGCCTCTCGTATTTAACTACCATATTTCCAATTCATACATCATTGATTTACTAATCCTCTCGTCAACTGTTACCATTCATACTACTTATACTACTGCTCTACTACCCACACTCCATCAGACACTTAAACATCAACCAAACCGACATTCAACACACCGTTTATACTTGGCAAACATTTTACTAAAGACTGTTCCTCCGTAAAACCGTATACAGTAACTAAAACTGTGCTTGGTCCAAATAGCTTATCATTTAGAGGACCCTTAAAAAGGAGTGTGCAGAAACGTCACTCAATCATACCAAACATTCAAACATTCAAAAATTCAAGCATTGTGTGCTTCCGAATCCAAATGGCAAATGGCAAATGTTCCAATTGAGTCACTGAACAGAGCAGTCAGTAATAGCCAGCAACAGCACAAAAACTGTATAGATTAATAGCTGAAAACATAGAAGTGAATACAAACTGCACTGCTAAAGAAAGACTACCTTCTTCATTCTCTACTGATCTATTCATCTATATTGCTCTACCTCTCTACTTACCTATTCTACTCTTCTCCTTCAACTCATCTTGTCTTCGCACAACCCGGCCCAGGCTCTTACCGGCTTCCGACATTCAAATTGTCACAAAAACACATGTATTCGTGAAATACCATCAGAATTATAGTTTAATGTGATGTATGAACTCGCTCGGTCTTGCCACAGCAAGCAATCTGCGTTTATCTACTTTTACAACTCAAAAATCCTAAAGTGGAGCTACCGACAACACCCTCGGGAAGGCCGAAAACTTCTCATATTACCATAGTTTATAAAATAAACACCAGTTACCTACATTCTACTCACAAGGACAAAAAACAGAAGAACACTACACCTTCTCCTTTCCTCCCTGGACTGTTCCCTACTTAACAATCATCCCTTTCCGTTTCCAACATAACGTATAGTCATCACATCACCACTCTACCTTGACTTAGTTCGCAAGGAGGATAAAAGGGGGGGGTATCGAGGGATCCCGCTTACCTAAGCCTGTCTGTGTGTTAATGTAAGATTAACAAACAAAACAAGAGTTAGTTTAACGTGACAATTAACGTTAACGTTTTTTTGGGGTGCGATTAATCTTGGAATTAAGACGCAACCCCAATTCTTCGTCTTTTTTTCAAGGCAGCCCCGCGCAAGCCGTCGGTCTCCGCATGCGGCCAGTGCATGATCTGCACGTCACTAACACAGATCTCAGATACCCCTCGCTACTGCATTGAGCCCATGCACGCCACCGGATCTGGCCAATCTGCCCAGCCTTTGTTTGGCGTGCGTAGCTGATCTCGCCCCCGGTCCGAAAATAAAGCCGCATCACACTAAGATGAAACTTTTTAAGCCTCAGAGAGCCTCACGCGGCTCGCGTGTTCACCACCATCCTCTTCTGACTTTCTTCTCGACGGATCAATTTGTCATCACAGCTATTTGAGCCCCGTGCAATGGGATTACTGTAAGTAAAAAGATTTGAAACAGGGTTTGAAGGAGGGGCAGATGTGGTTGAAGGTGAAGTGAAAGGTTTCTGTATATGATGTCAAGTACAGTCGAATAGCTATGCCACAGGTTGTTTGTCGGCAAAACTCGGATCTTTGTCTGGTGATTTGAAATTTCCCGGAAAAGTCGAGCGATAAGGTGTGATTTTGGTTGAGTCGTGAGGAAACTCACATTCGACATTGGTAGACATGTGAAGTTCGCCTCGCGAGGGTCTTCTAGGAAGGTTGGTTCCGCTTCGAGGAAAGGGATCAGCTTCACATCTTTTATGAGTCCAATGGTGATATTTCAGACATGACTTGACTGGACTCTTTTTTCAGATCACAGTAACATGAGTGTGGAGAGATCAAGGTTTATTCTTTCTTTTAAGAAGCCCGACAGTCTCATATCTATACGAGTGCTTTTCAATCAATGTTCTCGAGTTGAGTTCGTTAAATTGATCATTCATGTTGAAGAACTCATGTTAAATATATGTTGAGGTCAATCACATATTGGAGGTACTCATGTTGGAGGAGGAACTCATGTTGAAGATACTCATTGTGAAGTTGCACATGTTGCACTGGCTGAATTTTGAATTTTTGTTCTGATTTGTCTTCTAGTCTTGAAGTAGCTTTCTGCGCCTTAACGTCTCCTCGAATGATCCATCGAGCTCTTATCTTCTCACAGAGTATTTTTTTATTGAGTATTCTTACCAAGTGTTCCTTACCGAGGATTGAGTGCTTTGGACTCCTTACGAATTACCTGAAGGAAAAGATGATCATATACCAGCGACTAAAGGATATAAACGGCCTGATTTTCACTCTCTACGCCTTTGACCTGCCTGGTGGTTGCCTTTTGACTGTTATCACATTTTATTGTTGATTATTTTTTTGTCAGACTGCATGTGTGTGGTTCGCAGAATCATTCCTTGCCGGGAGGGATCTGGCCAGGAGGGCAGCGCTCACCACACGTTACTAACTTACTAACTAGGTCGTTAGGAACCCCCTTTAAGTGGGATCAGGTCAAAAACTATACTGATCATGTTCGAACCCACGGGATTGAGCAGTTGATCAATATCTACAATGCCAACAAGGGAAAGACCAACGATGCGCTTCTGTGGGGTGACGAAGTGGAATACATGGTAGTGGCGATGGATGACAAGAAGCAGGAAGCCCATTTGTCTCTGCGACAGGCTCAGATATTGGAGGAGTTGGAGGAAACTGAAAAGAGCGGTGAGCTGACCAAGAACAACGTAGTGTATCACCCAGAGTACGGTAGATATATGTTGGAAGCCACTCCCGCGCGTCCATTCAGCGGTGATTTTGTCGACTTGCTCAAAGTGCAGGCCAATATGAAAGCACGACGAGATATTGCAGCACGTCACATGCATCCAAACGAGATCCCACTGACTATTACGTCTTATCCTGTGCTCGGCGTTCCTGGTCAGTTTACTGAACCATATTACGACCCTACGGGTTCTGCGTCGCGTTCGCTGTTTCTGCCTGACGAGCTGATAAACCCGCACGCACGGTTTCCAACGCTAACCGCCAACATTCGTCGGCGTCGCGGGTCCAAAGTGGCTATTAACATTCCTATTTTCAAGGATAAAAACACTCCTTCGCCCTTTATAGACGACGTCATCCCCTGGGACAGAGAGCTGTACCCTGAAGACGCCAACGCCCGCGACGGTGCTGCGCTGCCAGACCACATCTACATGGACTCAATGGGGTTCGGCATGGGCTGCTGCTGTCTGCAGATTACTTTTCAGGCTACCGATATTGACGAGGCGCGAAATCTTTACGACCAATTGGCGCCACTTACACCTATTCTGTTGGCACTGACAGGCGCTTCTCCAGCCTACCGTGGGTATCTGTCAGACCAGGACGCTCGTTGGAACGTCATTGCCGGGTCTGTTGACGACAGGACGCCCGTCGAACGAGGTCTGGAACAACCTAAGTACGGCTGTGTCCAAGGCTTCAATTCCGACCCTGTAATCCCCAAGTCACGCTACGACTCCATTGATAGCTACATCTCAAGCAAGAATCTCAGTAGTGAAGCTGACCGAAGTCACTTTAACGACTCCAAATTGGTGATAAATACAAAAGTGAAAGCGCGACTGCTTGAAGCAGGGTTCGACGAGCTGCTGGCTAACCATTTTGCTCATCTGTTCATTCGCGATCCCATCGTGGTGTTTGAAGAGCTTATCAATCAGGATGATACCAAAGACAGCGACCATTTTGAAAATATCCAGTCTACCAACTGGCAGACTCTGCGGTTCAAGCCTCCCCCTTCTAGTACCAGCAGCACAGGGTGGCGCGTTGAATTCAGACCCATGGAAGTGCAAATTACTGATTTTGAAAACGCCGCCTTTGCCATCTTCATCGTCCTAATAACGCGTGTCATTCTGTCCTTCAACCTTAACTTTTACCTGCCCATCTCCAAGGTGGACAGCAACATGAAGAAAGCTCACCATAAAAACGCCGTCAAGGAAGAGCGGTTTTGGTTTCGAACCAACGTGTTTCAAGACAATGCTACTACAGGAATTGACAAAGAGCTGTCCATCGACCAGATCATCAATGGTGGCTCCGACTTTGTTGGCCTCATTCCTCTCCTGAGAAAATACTTCCAGAGCATCTCGATCGATCTCGTGACTCTGTGCGAGCTAAATCGATACCTGGATTTGGTTTCTAGTCGTGCCAGCGGCGCGAAGGAAACCACTGCATCTTGGATACGCAATTTCGTGCGCAGCCACCCCGACTACAAGTTTGACTCGAGAATTTCACAGAAGATCAACTACGACTTGATGCAGCAGATTATCCGAGTCACTGAAGGCAAGGACTGGGACACCGCAGCCAGTACTCTACTAGGTGGATATTCTGCATAGATTCACATAGATGTATAAAAGACGAGTGCAGCGGGAGGCTCGGACCCTTGACCCTTTTAGGGACGGTCGTTCTGCTTCACAGAATTGTATTTACTTTGATTCCGACAATGATTTCAATGCTACTCTTTTTCTCCGAAGGGGTTGCCAGAGCTGTCTCCAACGTCAGTTGTACTACCTAAAAAACGATTTTTCTTTCTTAAAAACATACTCTGCTTATCCTAAGACCTTCTTATACTTAAATCTTCTGTTCTCCTCGAAACTCCAGTCACAACGGAATACTCAGTATCTCCCAAGGCTGGCTTTCCAGAAGCGATTTACACTCCCTATTAGTGCTCTGACTACACTCCCTGACATCTAACGTACCCCGAGGAACAGTCATCCGCTCCCAGGGATCGCTTTTCAGAGGTGATTTATACTCCCTATCACTGCTCACATGCTCCTCTGTGACATCCAACTTGCCCATAGCTTCTTCAAATGACTCTAGTTCTCCACTATATGCACCGTAAGGAACTCGAATCTGACCATTAGTTCTTTTCTCAGTACATGTTAAGCGCTCATGGAAAGCTTCCACCGGATCTAATGATCCTGGGTCATCGCAGCGTTGAGTCACGGAAATACCCACTTTCCTGGAGTTACCAGACTTACTAACTTCATATTGGAACGCTTCAACTGGATCTAACGATCCTGGATCGTCACAGCTCCTCTTTGGAACTAACTCTTTCAAGGCTTTCAAGATATCCTTGACCTGAAATGAGTTCTCACAAGTGTGGGCTACATGGCCATACTCTCTGCTAAACGTCAAGAGGAGTCTAGTGACAATGTAAGTTTCAACCGACTTATCCGGTGTCACCAGGTTAGGTGCATCGCCGTCGTCATACACTATTTCTTTCAGTTCCAAATCTGGGGTAATTACATACTTGTGGGAACCACCCGAACCAAGGGCCACGTTCAATTGATACAAGTATCTCATCCACCATTTACGATCAAATTCAACGCGAGAGATATGGATGCCAAATTCATCTACGGTCTGTTTGGCTTTGACTTCAGCGTCTCTGCCACGATGAGTAGGTTGATATGGTTCGGTAGTACCTCCGCAGATCTCAATACCGGACATGTCAGACATATTGAATAGCAGTAGAGTTGGATCGGAGAAGCGTCTTTTTGATAAAATCAGTTTTCCCCGCGGGCACACCTTTAAATATGCGATGATTTAGCCTCTTGAATATAGTCGGGGCTTTTAACCCCAGCTCATGGCGGCCTTTTCCTCTGACCTCTCATGTTTCAGTATTTCACCGCGTAAACCACCGAGAAGCATATTTACACCACTCCTGTAACCACTTCTGCGGAACAGCCGGAAGACTCTGGAATCCAACTAGAACGGCAAAATCGGAATTCCGGTCTACAATAACGACCGATATTCACCAGTAGTGTTGGCTGAGATCTAAATTCAACTATCTTGGTGAGAAATCAAGGAACGTTTAACGAAACGTTAAGGCAGGATGCAGGGGGCGATGCAGGGGGTGGGACAGCTATTTGCGCCGAGGACCCAAGTTGACGAAGTTCAACTGACCCGACCCCCCTGCGGTGGTGTTAATAGTAATCTAATAGTTAGGTCGTATTTAATCTCACAGTTATGGGATGGTCAGCGAAATTTTCACATACCATTCTAGAAAGGCAGAAATACCCTCTTTGGAACATCCCGGCAACAAACCAGCTGGTCCCTTTGTACCTTAGAGAACGGTTGGTTGTTTGTGTGTTGTCACTACGCTGAAATCCCATCTCATCTCTCTCTAAATTGTTTAAATTGCAGGGTAGTGCGGCTGTGACAACGCGTTAAAGTTAAAACGCATGTAAAGTAGCTTAAAACAAAAATAAATCACAGCATTTTGGACACGTTCCAAAACCACCGAGCGGCCACGACGACACACCATGTCACAGTCACAGCCACCGAGTGAGTCGGATTCTGAGATTTCTAGCATCACCCGAGCGGTTCTCCGGCGCAAAAAGCGCCGTTTGTCCGCAAGGACCTCGGAACCTGACACATCATCAGAGTCTCTTAAAACCCACATAAAACATCACACGTTGCATCACATTCCAACCGACGGAGAAGGCCAGAGTGTGAAGAGCAAAATAGTCGAGAGTGGGCTGGTCTTATTTTTAGTTGGGTTGGCTAATAGTGTTCAGGAGTGGGGCGACGAGAACTCGCAATTGCTCCTGTGGTGGGCTGCTGTGTGTGGAATCATCCTCGTAATAGCGTCGTGTCTGAGTACGACCTCGCACATTGTTCTGTATAAAGTCGTGCTGCCAGTAGTGGTGTCTCTGACTGTGTTTCCCCGCTACCTGACTTTGAACATTCTCATCACGCTAACAGCGTTGCCAGTCCCAGATCTGTTTCTGCCTTTGCTGATACTCCCTGTCGCGCATCTGCTCCCACAAGATGCGATTCTTCTTTGCTGGAAAGTTGATATAATCACGGCCGAGCTGCGTACTATCATATCCTGCTTGTGCGACGGTTCTCTAACAGAGACAGAGGTGTGGCTCTTTGCCGCGTTGGTGGTCAATCTGATCTTTGTCAAGGGATCACAGGTAGGATCTTTCATGCAATGCTTGATTTTGACCTGTTTCTTGACATTTGTACCATTATTGCCCTTTTTCAAAACGATTATAAACATTTCAATGATGGTTGGGCCACATAGAAGGTCCAAGGGATCCGAGGCTGTTAAATTAGCTGCCGCAAAAAAGATATACCTCCTCACCCCCGTTATCGGACTCACGACTCTCTGTGCGCTTCTTTACATCCACGACGAATCTCTGCAGTCGCTGATTGCCTACATATTCACTTTGGATCACGCGAAAATGCTGTGTTACTGGTTTGGTATTCTCGTGGTTGCCATCTCGCTCGTTATGACCTTCTCCGGCTCCTGGAGCTTGGACTTTAGAAGAAAAGCATGGCATGGTTGCATTGTACTCATGTTTCTTCCGGTAGGCCCCAATGTGGATGCCGACTTTACTGCATTATCAATCTCTGTTGCATTTATAATATTTATCGTCTTGGAAATTGTTCGGGCGACTGCATTACCTCCGTTTGGACTCTCTATTCACCAAGCTTTGGAGAGGTTTACCGATGAAAGGGACACTTGTGGACCCATTGTCGTGTCTCATATATTCCTGCTTCTTGGAATAGGTCTGCCTATCATACTGGCACATTCTCCAGCTGGAATTATATGCCTTGGACTAGGAGACGCTGCTGCCTCTATTATTGGCCGTCATTTGGGGCGGTTGCATTTGTTTGGCAGCAAAAAAACAGTCGAGGGCACAATCGCGTTTGTGTCGGGCTCCGTGGCTGGCCAGCTTGCATGTAAATATATCATGACGGATTACGAAAAGTTTCAAAACCTGTCGCTGGCTGGTATTCTAGTTACATCGGTTTCAACAGCACTGCTAGAAGCGACCAGCGGCATGAATGATAATGTCATTGTTCCCATCTACATGATGGTAGTTTTAGAATTGTGTTACAATTAAAGGGGAGGAAGTGAAGATAAATAAAAGAAAAATAAAAGCTTCCACTTCGTTAATTAAAAATTGATCATTAGTCGTAAATCTCCAATGGCGGGATTCTATCAAGGTTATAAAACCAGTTACCACTTGTTAGTTATTTGTACACCACAAAATATCCAGTGACCAATAATACTCACGTTTCAAGTTCTCTGGCAAGCCATTCTGTAGGAAACATCACCAGGTTGCCCTGGGCATTTTCTAGAATTTTTGTAGCCGTGGCTGTATCGTATACTTGTTCCATGCTATTTCCAAAGAATCTTCTCGAGGTCCGTGTGTTGGCACGACGCCTCCTCGTAGAAGTGTTGACAGTTTCTGACTTGGACTCGGTCTTTTTGGTCAAGTCATCATTGTTGGTGGTAGCATCTTCGTCTAAAACATCAAGGACATCTTCTGAGGGCGATTTTTCTCCTGGATCTTTTCCCTGCTGCTCCTGCTCTTTTTTGTGAACCTCCTCCTCTTCTTCCTGCAGTTCGGTCTCTCGTCGCTGTTGCCGTTGCTGCTTGTCGCGTCCTAGAGTGGACTTTGATTCCCTCTCTGTAGGAAATCCACTGGGGGAAATAGAAACGTCTCCGAGAGGCGCGTGGGACTTCATCGCCTCTTCGTGGTCTACGGGAGTCTGATCATTTTGGACATCCTGCATCATAGAGAACCTTTCCCCAAATGCAACATACTCTTTATATTCTTTCCAAGTGGTCACCTCATCATCTGGCTGACATCTGAAAACTTCCCTGAACAAGTGAGTGTTAGTTTGGGCAGTCCTATACCAAATATCGTAATAAAAGGTCTCGTCCAAGGGGTCTTCAAAGCAGAATGGATCAATTGCTGGTGTAGATAACGCATCAATATCAATGGTACCAAATCCCATTGGATTCCCCATAACCATCTTGTCAAGTCCGCTCTCATGCGACATTACGCGCGAGGGGGCTTCAGACTGTTCTTCAGCCTTACTCACAAGTCTACTATAAAGTCGACGTTTAAAAGTTATCAGGTCTGAAATAGAGTCCTCGCTGAGTATTTCGTCAATGATATCATCAATCGATTCGGAGGAAGATCTTTTGATTCTCTGATCTTTGGGGTGCTCCTTTGCATATCGCTCTTGACGCGCTTTGACTTTGTCAGCGTCAACCCAAGAATCAAACCCAGTCCCAGCAACATCTGCTGCATGTTTTGGGTTACCTTGTACTCGGCTATCAGAGCTAAGTGTCTTTTTTTCTCGCAATCCTTGATTTTCGTTACCTGCAAGATAATTAAAACTGTGCAACTCAAATTGGCATGCTCCCGACTCGTCATTAGCTTGCTTCAATGACGAACCATCATCAAAAATAGCTTCTTCATCATTTTGCGAGGCCTCAGTCTGTTGGCTCTCTGTACTCGCTCGGGCAAGCAGCTCTACGTTTTTCTCAACAAGGTCCATTTTGTCTACATCAATCCCAAGATGCTCCCTCATAAGTCTCACTCTCAGGGTGTGGGCAAACTTACCAACTGTATATGGCTCTCCTCCCATTTTGGAAGGCAGCTGGTGTGTATCACGAACAATAGCTGCAACCTCAGAGTCCCTGTTTCCTCGCATAGACCGCTCGTTTATGTTAGCACTGCCAATGATGGCAATCCTGTCATCTACAATCATTGTCTTTGCGTGTATGTACAGCTGTTCTGTAATAAGCTTCTTGTTCGGACCAATCTTTCCCCATTTCCTTAACGAGAAAAATTGAATGTACTCTTCCGGCTGAATGCCAGCAAGATGCAGTCTGGCGAATATGCTATTTTTACCACGGCTAATTGACATATACTGGCATTGCATGATAAGTCGTACACTCGAACCATCAGGCAGGTCTACCTGCGATTCAAAGCCTGGCATCAGAGGAATCACAATAACAGCTCTCCACAACTCTCCATTTCTATGAGCCCGGATAATGCGCTCGACTAATGCGTCGCCTATCTTGTTCTCGATCAAAGCTCCATCCAACGTGGTGGAGGTGATGAAAAACTGGTTTTCAATGTAAACGAAATGCTCCGACGTCTCAATAGCCTTAAGGTAAGCGTTCTGTATGCTATGTTCTGTCTCCTTGAGGCCCAGTGACCAACCACCGCTAGACCGTAAAAGCTGTACTTCGCAAGTACCACCAAGATCGAATTGGGCAATTTCCTGTTCGGTGAAATCAGGCGGTGGGAGCAAGAATGGAGTATACCGAGAAGTCCTTTTTTGCCGTATTAAATAATTCCAGCGTTGTACAAAATGTCGGCATAGATCACGGGCAGTGTGGCCAGTAACCATCATGTGGATGTCGTGCCAGGGCATTCGCGGGACCTTTTGTCGGTCATACATGTCCTCAAAAGGTTGGTCGAGCGCAAAAAAGTCCAGCACCCTTGGATTTGAATAGTCTTTTCCAGGCCAAATCTGGGTCTCGGAATAAGGAGGTCTATCCTCCGCTGAATAAAACGCTTTGGGCTTGTCATCAGAAAGAACGTGATCAGGAGTATCCCATCTACCAAAGCACAGGTCAATGCCTCCCAAGAAAGCAATGGTGTGATCAATCATACAAATCTTTTCATGATGGGCCCAAAAATAAGTGTTCTGGATCCATTGGTTCGGGGACCGCATCACAAATATATTTGGATGCAGATCCAGCAGTGAATGCTTAGTATACTGCGAGTCAATGGGGATAATCTGGCCCACATTGCGATAGACGACAACAAAAATCTTGACACCCTGCTGAGCCTTTTTCAACAGCAGCCTGTCCAGCCTCCATTGCTGGTTCCCTTGCGGAGGTCGTCTGAGATAGAGTTCAGGGCTCAGCCACCAGTCGTGAATGTAGACTACGTCTCGTGCCATGTCAATAGCTTCACTGACGGCCCAAAAATAATCTCGAGCGTCAACAAACCACTGCGCATGGACATTGTGTCGAACAGGAGCAAAACTATCGAATCGATGGTGCTTGGACCAGATCGTATGTTCCTTCATGAAAGACATGCTCTCGGCCCATGCAGATATGGCTTTCTCCGAACGCGATGCCATTTTCATTTTGCGCTCGAGATTCTCAACCTGTAGAAAGAACTGTGGCGAATTTTTTGTCGCTATCTGATGTAGATTTTCTTCAACGTCACCAGTGATGCCTTGTACAGTCACCTTGAACTCTGGATCAACCAAGAAGACTTCTAAAACGTTTGTGGAAGTAATATTTTCCACGCATAGAAAGTACGAGTGACGGACTAAGAACCATTTATGAGTGTGCCGCTGGATCATCTGTGAGAAATCATTAGGTCTCCAGTGAGAGACCCTCCACCCCTGGCTAGCTGCCGACGATCGGATAAAAAGCTGCCCCTCTTTGCCGTGAAATGAACTTTCGGGAGCCAGCCTAATGCTCATGTTGGACAGCTCTAAAAACTGCAGCAACTTGTTGGCATCGGCACGGAACTTGAACTGCTGAAGAAGTCGCTTCAGATAATCTTCGAGCTCAGTGACGATGTTAGGATTATGCTGAATTTGCCTTATTCGATGCCTAGAACTCGAACGAGAACGCGATCGTGATCGCGATGGTGAGCCAGACGTAGCTCGGGACGAGTTGGAATACACAGCCTCTAGAGTTCTGCCCCGAAACGACTCGTCATTGTTGTTGTTAGTCGGCTCATGGTCACTCGCGCCAGACACACTCTTCTGCCGCATGGTATGCCGTCGAGGCAAGCGAGGAATGTGACCTTTGTAGCTCAGCGACATAGGTTGGAAGCTAGACGCCTTTAGACGTGTATTTAGAAAAGTAAAATCTTTGTAATCTTTAGTCACAGACCAAGTCACCCTCGCGGGCCCAGATCCATATTCAAGATCAATCTTATATCGGGGCCGCCCTTGCTGACCGTGTGGGCGTGCAACCTCGCTCACACGCACGTTTATTTGCTCAAGCAGAACCGGGGCTCGTCGAAGATTTCTTTCATCACGCTGAAATTGGGATGCGAGAATTATGGCGGCAGAAACACCGCATTGGAGTTGTCCAATAAGTTCAGCCGACCTGACATACTCTTCAGGTGCCGTTGTTTCCTTTTTCTTCCGGCCAAAGTTCCTGCGCAGTGTGTTGAACCGAAAGTTTCGAGAAATGCCACTGCCCAGCATCTCTGGGTTGAATTGAGAAATACGACGACGGAAATTCGATCCGGGTGCCTCGCCGTTGTTGTTGCTTTCGCCAGGCGTGCCAGACGCTCCACCGGAAAATGTGGACAGATATTTGAATCGACCCGAATTCGGTTTGTTGGCTGGAGACCGTCCGGCGTCTGCTTCAAGCTGTTCGTTAATCAGCACTGGGATTTCAGTGTCTGAGTGCACTAGGCCGTTCTCGTGTGCGACCAGTGCGCTGGAACGCAGTTCTAAGTTACCGTCTAGGTCGAGCATCAGAGTTGGGATTACAGCATCACTTCTAGACCTTGCCTTTCGGATCCTTCGGCGCAGAAGAGACGGTCGCGATCCTCCGGAGGCCTCTTTATCCGATTCGGCGCCTGACTTGTTGAAATTTCCATTTATCGCATCTAACTTGCCTCGCCATATGTCGCGTTTCTGCTTAACGCGTTTCTTCGATGATCCCTCAGAGCCTTTTGAAAAACCGCCGACTCTATTACTTTTCACTTCCTCTTTTTTGCCATTCGCATCCCGTCCCTCTTTGTCTTCATCGTCGTCATCCTCATCGTCGTCATCGTCGTCTTCTTCGAAATCGGCGAACTGCTCCTCCCCGTCTGTGAGAGGCGTGTTCTCACGACCATGGGCTACTTCGAAAGACGACATCGAGTGCGGGACTTGCAGGCCCGCACCACCACCACCCAGTCCTGAAAGTGCAATCGACCGTTTTTTTCCTTCGGTATCACTCTCTGACCGACTCCAGTGATCGAGTTCCTCTTCGGCCGAGTGTATCTTGATCCCCTCTCGTTCGGCCGGTTTTGAGGGAGGAGGACCCTCTAACTTGACACTTGCCATTACTAGTCAGTATTAAGAGACAATAAGAAAGCAAATGAGCAAGTATTAACTCTCATTCCACTAACGTACCGAGCACAAGTTATTTCACAGGTCTACACTCGTTTGGTTCGTAGTGTTTGCGATCTTTAGAACCCCCCTTTTGATGTGCCGTTGCTGTGCGCCGAAGTTAAGAAGTTGGAATTTGAAGTGTGGGGGATAATCTACCCTCTTATACGACAGCTATCCAGCGCGTCTATAGAGTGTGAACGCCCTGAACTTGTTATCGATTCAAAACAAACCTAAAATTGTTATGATTTGATCCGAAGTAACTATATATAAATCCACGCTTCTTTCAGAACCTATTCCCGCGTAAACTGTCTACTGTACTTCTGATATCTACCATTAAACTACTCTCTCATGCTATGATTTGATCCTCATCCAATACGGGATGAATAGACTTAGGACTGACTGTATCACATTATCTATATAGACTTCGAATTAGATCAACCCATCATCTTGATTTGAGTAGCAGCTGTATAGCGTGGTATGCTTATCGCAGAACCAATTCTCATGCATATTCTACTTACGTTGATTCTGATATGTGCCATTAAAATTTATACTCTAATGCTGAATCTTAGTAGAGTTTACTGTACTGTGATACATTCTCGCGCAGCGAGCCACCCTCCCTGGAAGGGCCCCGCCGGAGGCGAGCAGGACGTCTACACCGTGCTACAGCTTCGAAGCCCTTTCTTGCTCTTCCTTCTCCTGCTCAGAGCCAGGCCAAGGGAACGAGTCGCTGTGGACGCGCATGACCCCATCCTGCATAAACGAGCAGATCAGCCGACTTCCAGAGTCGTATATGTTGCCCTGGTAGAGTCCACGCGAGTCGTGAGAACGGTCAGAGTGCGTGCACATTGTCAGCCAGTCGCGGTCAACGCGGAAATCAAAAGCATGCAGCACAAAAGTGTGGTCAATAGACGCGACGGTCTTGATGATGCGGGCTTCGTTTTGGACGTTGAGGATCGTGAACAGCGAGTTGCGGTCTGAGGAGTAGATTAGAGCTGCCACATGGAGGTTGACGTTGTCGGGCAGCGGATAGTGCGACCGGAAGTAGTTGATCTGCTTGCGCAGCCCTATGTCCTTGATATGTCTATGGTAGTCGTGCATTTCTTGCTTTCGGAAATCAATTGGATGGATGCTCTCCTGCTCTCCCGAGGATTCTATGTACTGTTTCCACATGGGCAGGTCAATCTCAGGAGCGACAGGCACCTTTTCAATGTCGGGCACCAACAGGCTCGGATCCAGCTGTAATTGATGATCCAGCAGTGACGGCTCCGCAACTTTGTACGAGAGCATTCCTTCAAACACTATGAGCTCCGACTGGTATGCAAAGTTTGCCTCCTCTTCTTTCGGGAACTGAAACACCCGAATGTGCCGGCTGCAGTACGTCCTTCCGTTACGCAGAGGTTCCACTACGTACACGAACGGAACCTCATGATCAGCAGGAAGCAGGAAATATCCGTGGGAATTCTGGTTAGCGGCAAGTAAAGTCTCTGGCTGACTTCCGGGCGTGCCCTTCCAGGGAGGGTTGTCCTGCTCTGCAGGATCGCACAAGACCAAGAGCCATTTTACACGTAAGAATGTCGTCCTACTTCGCAAAATGACTCTCACGATTGAATCAACATCAAATCAGCGTCACTTACATGGCACACAAATCCTTCCTTGACAGTCGCACCCCCGACACACGCGCACTGAGCCAAAACGTGCCCACCAAAAACTCCTCGAGACATCAATGGCCTCCACGGGACCACAGTACTCTGAAAGATTCGTGAGTTCTTGGGCTTGCCAGGCAGGTCCACTTCCTTGAACGACATTAGGTCCGCAAACGTCTTTTCTTCCGGGTTGGAAAGATTGTAATCTAAACCCATTGTGAATTTGTGAATGATTTTGTTTCAAAAAGCTACCCCAGGACAAGAACCGAAAAGTCTACAAAAGTACAATTATCATAGAGGCTATCGAAGGGACGTGCTCTTATTAACGATCTGAAACCATCCTGTGGTTTTCACATGAAACCCTTCAAGCCGATGCCTCGGCTTGTGGGGAAACCCTCGCCCTGGCCCCACAACAGAATGAAGGAGGACTATCCATGCTCTTCATATGTTACTCTAAGAAGCCGGGGGGACAACAGAGAAGTGAACGTGACAGCAGAGACACGTCTTCCAGATCTTGCTGATGCTACCTACCGACTGACATAGTAAAGTAGTCCCATGCCCACCTGCAGTGGACGCTCCCTATGTTGCACTTTGCAGAGTGAGGATGAAGCTGAGCAAGCGGACGGATAAATGACCCAAAATATGTTATTAGCCACACTTATTACTGAGCAAATATCCTTACCAACCACACTCTTGGTGTTAGCCAGCAGCCAAGGCCTCTTCGTGCATTGCCTTTTTCTATTCAGTTTTGTCCAAACAGCTGGCAAATCAACTGTTTGGTTTCACCTACCGCGGCTTTAATTATGATAAACACAGTTGGACGTAGAGCGAATTGGGAACGTTTGCAATATATGCAGATTTTTCTATTTTAAATCTTCTATTTCAAAAAAGCGAAGCTCTGTTGCATTTATGCCTACCGTAATCGCGCCGTGGTTTGAACATTAATCAATCTGAGAGAGGGGTTGAACATATTATATAAAATTGTGATCAAAGCACAAACCAACACGGCATTATAGAGGAATCATGCTTGATGAATCATATTGATCCTTCGCTAATTAAGTAATTTGAGTTTCCAGATAAACGCAAGGTTGCCAGATTGGTTTCACTGGTGGGCAAAACTCATCCGAGACCAAGACACGTGAGACGTTCTCATCCGGACAGATTCTGCGAAGCACAACCAATCCTCCCCGGGAGGGGCCGCCGGAGGCAATGCGGAGATGCCTCCGGCGGCCCCTCCCGGGGAGGATTGGTTCATCTTCGCAGAAAGAGCGCGCACGGGACATGGTTTACGGTTCATGCAAGCAAACGGCCTGGTCCCAAGAGTTTTCTAATGCCGCCGTCGGAGTTGATTCACCGACCCAGCCAGTGGCAGATTTAGTAAAGATGAACTTCATCATCACTAAGGTTGCCCTGTGCGGTCACAGATCTCGAACCTTGCGGTGTCAGGCGGTGGGGTCCCCATATCTAGGGTTTACTGATGTTCGCACGGACGACTTGTTTTGCGATAAGTGGAGAGCCATAAGTGGAGAGCCATAAGTGGAGTACTTGAGCACGATATGACCCTTATTTGACCCGCTTGTTTTTAAAAATGGGCTCTCTGTCCTGCTCCCTTCTATTACTCCATGACTTTCTTTGCTGAATTTTTGCTGCTCACGGAAAAATATATTACATCGCTGTCTCTGTCCCTGCCGTAATCGTTCCTAGTTGAGTAATGATAAGCCAGACTTTTGGTTCCGAAGATCGACGATGACGACGGAGTACATTGCGCGTACATTAGCACATCGGGCCCCAGGATTATATTAAGAGTCGGAACGCCCTCTGGGCTACTGTCGCAGAACTCTCCTATATTATTTCCTTCAACACAAAAACCATGAAACTCAACGACAAAGTAGATCCGACTTCGGAACACCAGGAAGACCCGGCTGACTTGGAAAAATACCCGTCTGATAGCAGTAGCTCCGATACATTTATCCACGAGGCTGCAAAGGCAGGCGATATCACCCACAACCCGTTGCGAGATATCTCAAGAGAAAACTTGATTCGAAATGCACGAAGTTTTGCTGAGAAGCACGGGCTCGGTGAGGACAGAGATTACTTTGTTAGAGGTGCTATACTTGCCCAGACGGGCGATACCGACCACTTGTCAGATGAAGAAAAAGAGTGGGTGGAAAAGGAGACAACGCACCGATGGCACCAGCCAATTACGTTGTACTACCTCACCATAATGTGCGCCATGTGTGCCGTGGTTCAGGGAATGGACGAGACTGTGGTAAACGGTGCACAGCTTTACTTCTTCCCGCGATTGGGCCTGGAGGGCTCGGCTAACTCTACTTGGCTTCAGGGTCTGGTTGTTGGGGCTCCCTACTTGTGCTGCTGTGTCATTGGATGTGCACTAACGGAACCGCTAAACAACCTACTGGGCCGTCGAGGTGTTATTTTCCTTTCTTGTTTCATTGCTGCGGTTGCGTCCATCTGGGAAGCTTTCACCTACTCTTGGGTCCAGCTTTTCCTCGCCCGACTGCTGCTGGGGCTCGGTATTGGCCCTAAATCCACCACTGTGCCTGTCTACGCTGCCGAATGTACTCCTGCTCCAATCAGAGGTGCTCTCGTCATGATGTGGCAGATGTGGACGGCGTTTGGAATTATGCTGGGCTACATTCTGTGTGTGGCATTTCAGCCCAACGGAACAACCATTGGGAAAGACGTCGGGTGGCGGCTCATGCTGGGTTCCACCGTGGTCGCACCCGTGTTTGTTTGCCTGCAAGTCTACTTTGTACCCGAGTCGCCCCGTTGGTACATTCGCAAAAACAGATATCGAGACGCGTATGACTCCTTGCTGCGACTGCGCACCAGCAAGATCCAGGCTGCTCGCGACTTGTACTACATGGCAACGCTCATTGCCATCAACGAGGAAATCAATAAGGGCAGGAACCTTTTGCTCGACATTGTTAAGATTGGTCGAAACAGGAGAGCGCTGTACGCGTCTCAAGTGGTCATGTTCATGCAGCAGTTTTGCGGAGTCAATGTCATTGCTTATTACTCGTCGACCATTTTCACACAAGCCGGGTTCAGCGAAAGCTCGGCCCTATTGGCCTCTATGGGATTTGGAATTCTGAACTTCCTGTTCGCCATTCCTGCAATTGTCACCATTGACACCTTTGGCCGCCGTGCGCTGGCACTGTTCACGACACCGTTCCTGGCTCTCTTCCTTCTCTTCACTGGCATGTCCTTCTACATCCCGGAATCATCCAAAGCCCACATCGGGTGCATTGCTCTGGGAATCTACATCTATACCTGCTTTTACTCTCCCGGTATGGGCCCTGTACCATTCACCTACTCCGCAGAAGTCTTCCCTCTGCACGTTCGAGATGTAGGCATGTCTTTGGCCACAATGACACTTTGGGGATTCAATTTCATTCTTTCCCTGACGTGGACCTCGCTGCTCAAGAGACTAGGAGCACCTGGAGCATTTGGGTACTACGCTGGATGGAATGTTGTTGGATTCTTTCTGATATTCTTTTTCGTGCCTGAGACCAAGGCCCTAACGCTGGAGGAACTGGACATTACCTTTAGCATACCGGTTCGCAAATTCATTCGCCACGAGATTGGAAATATTCCGTGGAACATCAGGCGACATATTCTGTTCCAGAAGAATCTGCCTCCTAAGCCAAAACTGTACGAAATCGAGTAAGGAGGCGGCGGGACCCCTCTGTGGAAGTTGGTTCTGCTTCGCAGAACAAATTTTAGTCAAAAGAGGATTCCTCGAAAAAATACATTGGGATTGTACCATGGGTACTTATATTGTGATAACTAGTGTAGTTCAGTCAAGAACATATTTGGGATAATATCTTAAAACACTGGGATTGTACTATAGACTATAATTTTTGATATCTAGTTTAGTTCAATCAAAATATATTTTGGGATGACAATACCTGGTGACAATTGTTACCTACTGCTACAAGTATAAGACGAAATCTCATTAATTAAGAGAATTTATTATTTTAAGACTGGCGATTCAAAATAATACAACAAGATAGGTGCGAATATAATATCTTTGAATACACACACATCCCAGAGGAGCTATACCCTCCGGATTTTTTCTTCCTTTTCTCATTTTTAGCTGCCTGAAGGTTCACTAACTAACCCGGCCGAATCAGCCGTGCTGCACAAAACATATATTTTTTCAAGATCATCAAAATTATGCGAAAAGCTATAGTGAAGAAGATATTGCAAACAAATAAGTCCAGACAATGAGTGAAGAAACAGCTAAAAACGTTGCGGCCGAGCGATCAACCGAGGAAAAAGCTACTGGTCAGCCGGATCAGACCAAAAAATCCAATGTCGTCAGCGACGCTTCGGTGCTCCCAGAATCGCAGGACCCTAAAGAGATTCTGAAGCAAGTGGAATTCTACTTTTCAGACGAAAATTTGCCTAACGACAAGTTCTTATGGAAGACATCTCAGAAAAATAATGGCTGGGTACCTATTTCCACTATCTGTCAGTTTTCCCGAATGAGACGGTTCAGACCTGTTACAGCGGTGGTCGAGGCACTGAAGAAATCTGAGGCCTTGCTCGAAGTATCTGAAGATGGAGAAATGGTGCGACGAAAAGTTGCCCTTGTCGAGCCAAAGAGAGAAGACAAACAGAATGCGTTTGCTCGAAGCATTTATGCCAAAGGGTTTGGCGAAGAGACAAAGACATCACAGTTTGATATTGAGAAGTTCTTCGAGGCCTACGGCCCCGTGAAGCAGGTGCGACTGCGAAGGACCGACGACAAGAAATTCAAGTCTTCTGTGTTTGTGGAATTTGCCAACATGGAAGATGTTGAAAAGTTTTTGGCTCTGGACCCTAAGCCCAAGTTCAAGGAGGAGCTGGGTGAGCTTCTGACTATGTCTAAGCAGGCGTATGTAGACATGAAGGCCGCCGAGCACGGGTTTGCGGCCAATGCTACTGGGAAGCGACGCAAGTTTAATGCTTTCAAGGAGCAGGGTGCTGCTAATAACAAAAGAAAGTCTGACTACGAGCATGGAGGAAACAAAAGAAAGCGAGATAACAATCGACGAGGTAACAACGACAGAAGAAACAAGGAACGTAGAACAGAAAAAAACGAGGCCTCTGATGCTGCAACGGAGGCCAATGCTGAGCCTGTTGCTGAGGTTTCTGCTGCGACTGAAGCTGTTGCGTCTACTGAGACTGCTCCTACTGAGACTGCGGCTCCCACCGAAACTACCGCCTAATTTTTTTTGCACATAGGTAGCGGGCGTATCTACCTGTGAATAGCGTGTACATAACATTATTATGGTTTGATCTACTACTGTGTTGTGTAATCGGTTAAGCTGGTTTTGCACTTATAGTAGAGCTACCTAGTTTTCTAATGAACTTTCACTATGGATTTGTATTCTGCGAATCGGAACTTGAGATACCTATTTTTCTAATGGACTCTCACCAAATCGCTGAAAATATTCCGCGAAGCGGAATCGACTTCCTTGGAAGGGCCCGGGCGGAGGCCAACTTGAGACCCACCGGTGGTTCTGGGTCTCCTCTTTGCAAGTTCTGCTCAGAAAGCTCACATACACCGTGTATCATGCACGGTTAATTGAAAATCACGTCAAGGTTAGGTAACCCACGTAAGAAGCGCGACTCAACGCGTCTTTTTTTAATTACCAACTTATTTATCTCAATTCCTTTGATCTCAAACCATATGCGATGACAGCTACGGAAACTCAGTTGTTGGTGGACAGACTGGGCCCTGCAGTCGAATCCAGTCCAGATGTAGCGGCAGAGTGTCTCTCCATCATGAAGATATTCGCGCTTTCTGTAGAAGACCTATCGTTTAAATGGGAATCGTACGCCTTATCGTCTGAAGACAACGACCTGGCGATGACGGTGGACAATCTGCGAGAGTTTCAAAACTCTCTGCAGCGTCAGCTGGAAGAACAGACTAAACATAAACGCGTCAAGACGACCAACGGACGCGTCGTTGCTCCATCTCCTGCTTCAGCAGCGAGGATCCAGGGCGGTGCCTCTTCAGGATCTAGCTTTTTGGACTCCATGCTCTCGACGCCGGCCCCGTTAAAAAGACGATTGCCGGGCACGAGTCCGTCGTTGTCTGCAGGTACTCCTTCGCGAGTGCGGGGTGACAGTTTGCGTACTCCGCTGAGGACGGCCGTTAGTTCTGACCCGGGTTCTTCGCCAATGAGTGCAACTCCGCCTGTTTTGGCGACCCCTTTCAACAGCCGGGCCGACTCGGGTAAAGTCATGGAGACGCTGAACCCCGAACTGCAAGCTCTGCAAAGGACTCCTGCGAGCGAACCTCGTATCAAGCTTGCCATGAACATCAACGTCAAGAAGTTTGAGTACAGGACTATGTTCCAGAAGCTCACAGAAGCATCCGAGTATCTGGATCAACAGATAAACGAGTTCACAGACATAATAGAGAAGGAGTACAACGTGGAAGTGGGGAATCCCAACAAGGTTTCGCAATCTGAAGTTGTCGTAGTTGGGCGAATTGTCTCTGAATCTCAAGAAGAGGACAAGGCCAACGCCAAATCGCTCATGATTGAATGCAGCCGGGTCTCCGCAGCTGGGATGAAGGCAAAGCTGAACTTGGACAACCTGCCCCATTTCTCGCTCTTTTCAGGTCAGATAGTGGCTGTGAAAGGCCAGAACCCGAGCGGCAATGAGTTTGTGGTGAAAGAGGTGCTGGACCTCCCTCTCTTACCGAGCGCTGCCACCACCAAGGCCGATTTGGAGACGATAATAAACCGACAGGGAGACCAGCCTGTGTCTATAATGGTTGCATCGGGTCCTTTCACGCTCAATTCTGACCTAGATTACGAACCGCTAAGTGAATTAGTGGGAAGAATAAACGCGGAATCCCCTGACGCAGTTATTCTCCTGGGTCCATTTGTAGACATCGCGCATCCTCTGATTGCCTCTGGGGACTTTACACTTTCCGATCCAACGACTGGTGAAGAACTCGCAGATGCCTGCTTGGACACAATTTTCAAGATAAAAGTTCTCCCTATTCTTCTTTCGATTCAGGATCCCAATTGTTTGGTTATAATCGTCCCCAACGTTCGGGATGTTTCGTCCAACCATGCCGCTTTCCCCCAGCGTCAGCTCGACAGAAGGGCTCTCGGACTCCCCAAAAATTTCAAATGCGTACCCAATCCTTCCACTTTCTCCCTAAATGAGTCGGTGATAACTGCTGTGTCTGTTGATGCTCTGCACGATATCATAAAGGCATCTATAACTCGACGCTCGGTCGCTACCAATGCTCTCGAAGTAGCTTCGCAGCAGATTTTGAGCCAACGCCAGATCTACCCGGTTTTTCCTGGCTCGACCAGCTACCCCGGAATTTCCCAGCGTGGTGGCATTAGTATGGATATACCATACTTGGGACTGTCTCAGATATCCAATGCTCTTCCCGATATTCTAATAGTACCGTCAGTCATGAAGCACGTAGCCCAAGTTGTTCACAATGTTACAGTAGTCAACCCGGGCTACCTAGCTAAGCAAAACAGTGGAGGCACGTACGCCAAATTGACGGTAAACCCTCCAGATCCCGACATTCTGGACGGAGATTCAGACGTGATTATTCACAATCTGTGGGAGCGCTTAAAGGTTGAGATTGTCAAACTATGAAAATTTGCGGTCGTGCTCGCTTCTGGAGGGGCCTCCTGTGGAAGGTGGTCCCGCTTCGCGCAGATTGGACTGAGGATATGACACTACCTAAGACGGAAGCCGAGACGTTCCTTTTCTATTTTGATTAAACTTCCGCGAAGCGGAACCACCATCCCGGGCATGGTTTGCAGAATTTGATGTATTTATATATAAACATAAAGAAAATGTCTCACGAACTACAAATCCTTCTTTTCCTTCAGAGTCTTTACGCTCTCGAGCGCTTTCTCTGTCTGTTGGACCACCTCGTCTAGAGAAACGTCTTTCCATTCATTCTCAGCCGGGTTTGGATCAACATTTCTGGTGGATAGAAATTGGTTCTCAGGCAGGATCCGCTTTCGTAGCAGATATCGGCTTCGCAAGCTGAGAGAGGCTTCCTTGGTGGTCATGCTTCCTACAAGGGCGCCAATTAAAATATATGCCACGAAGTACAGATGTTCACTGAGAAGAACAATGGCAAACAAGGCCCATGGGCTGATAGACACTAGGCTGATGTGGGCTTCAACGGGGATATGTCCAGCCCCTATGCTTGCAAACATGGCGACAATACTTGACGTGGTAATACTTGATAGCCAAGTGAAAAAGGTCAGGTTATTCATCCAAGGGCCGATACTCTCAGCTCGAGAAGGAACGGGACGACGGGCATCCATGCAGATTTTGACTGCGTCACCTCTGAGTTGCACCCAGTTGTTTACAGAGGCAGCCAGAGGAGCCAGCGGCCACACAGGTGAGAAGAGAATACCACCGAATTGTACTGTCAACTGACGGTAGTCTTCTTGGACGTTGTACTCAGGAAGCTCGACTTGGGAACGAACGTGAGCGAGAAACTCGGCCTCGGCAGGGTCATCGTTGTGCAGGGCCTCCTTGGAGGTCATCTTCTTGGCTTTGGCAAAAACAGCGCGCTGTATGTAAGGGACAACAGTCTCCATACAAAGATTGACGACCTGAGCCGTGACACTGAAATACACCACTTGCTGGTGGAGTCGAAGACTGTTAATCTCGAAAGTTTGGGCCACCGAAAGATTGCCAGAAAGAGAAGTCCTAATAAAGTCCAGATGAGGCACGATTCGGTGCCCAAAGGGCAGATAGATATAAGAGGTCAAAAACAACGGCATGAAAGACAGTAAAAACTGCAGGACAAACTGTTTCTGGGTGTAGGATATTTCAAATTCTTCTTCTGTTTCATGATTCTCCCAATTGGTTACTTTATCCACACAGTAGAGATATCCAGAGGTCACTGCGGGAGCAATCGCGGCCAGGAGGATGGCTGGAAGGAAACCCAGGTACTGCTTGCCCGGCCCGTCGTAAATCTGGCCAATAAATATCTCAATGACAAAGATGGCAGTCTGAAAACCCATAAGAATGAGGGCAAATACCAGAGCTACAGGTACAAACGACATCTGTTTCAACGACGTCTTCCAAGCAGGATAAAAAGCTTTGACTTCTCCTGTGACAGGATCAGGCTCCTCGCGCTCCCCTTTAAACTGGGGTCTAGGAGCCTTCAAATTTGAGCTCTCTTTCACGCCCCATCGAATGGCCAGTTGGTCTTGACGTCTTTTCCACAACTGCACAAAAGTGATAGCCCACAGTACGTTGAAAACTGCAAAAAAGGGCGAGTAGGGTCCCCAAACAAAATAGCTCACGAGACCCAGGGCCGCCGGTGCCAGCGACCATAGAAAGTAGTACTGCAAAAACGCGAAATACATTGCCACCTTTTCACCAAACTCGCGTCGTATAAAGTTGAGCTCTCCATCGCCGACAATCCACTGCGTGGACATTGCCTTTACCCACTGGGCATTGAGTTCGCTGTTATGCAAAGGAAGAATCGACTTCACGAAGCTCCACTTCTCCACGTGCGGGTTGATTCCCGCGCCCCCAGCCTCTTCACGACGCATTATCGCGCCATGAACCAATCGCAGGCGTTCTGCGGGACTCAGACCAGCTGCGTCCCCATCTTCTTCACGGCTCTCGTAGCCCCCGTCTGCGCGAGCTTCAATTGCATTAGGGATCTCGAACAGCCAGTCCTTCTCAGCAGCATTCTTTGCAAGTTGATTCAAGGCAACTTCACTGCATTTGACAAGCACTAAGATATCCTCTCCATCGCCTGAGCGAACCTGCGCGTATAGGCCGTGGTCGCGTAGAGCAACCGCCAATTGCTTGATGTTTGAAACATCTTTCGCTCTGTCGTACGATTTCTTCACCACGATACAGTAATCGGGCTCGAATTCTGCGAGATTGAATCCGCTGACTTTACTATCGGTCTTTTCCTCCATCCTTTTCGAGAAGCGTCCTTTAACAAAAAGCGAAAAGTATTGGCTCGATTTCAATGAAGAGACACAAACTTGCAATATAAATTATCAGATCGGATTTATTATGACATCACAACGCCTGCCTTGGGGTTACGCAACCCTAATCAAGAGATGAGATTGGACAGGTTGCTGGGGCTAGCCCCAGACTCCGTAGTTCTGCTTCGCAGAGATGTAAGACAGTACATTTTAAACTTGAACTTTTCCAACAGTTTAACGAAGATGATGGAATCATCCGAATCTATTTTATAATCCTCTTCGCCCTTTCACCTCAGGGGCGGAGCTTAATTCGTTATTTTGCAGTATAATGGCACCAGCCTTCTGCTTCTCCTTATAAGCTCGGTCCTCCTCGTGTTTACCTCAATTATATAATTGCCTAACTATATTCAACAATACATATGTATAAAGACCAACTAGCTATGAATTATATAGATGGAAGTAATAGTACTTGAGAAAACCGACAGTTCAATGCATCGAGGGTCGTGTAAGTCTTAACGCTCCAATAAATTGGGTCTGCTGCTCGCATCACTTCGAAGTGAACGTCGCACGGCTGAAACTTTCACTGAAGTTAAGCGTTAACTTTCGGAAAATCATTTGGAATCTGCAATAACCAACAGAATTAGTTGCAGAACTTCCAGAAAGCTTTGTGGGATTAAAAGTTCACAAGGATAAGCATTGGAGCCCCCTAACAATTAGTCAATTGGAGTTCTTTCTGTAGTCTGCCAACCGTTCATGCTGTTAAAAATATATAGAGTGAATTCAATTGTAACAAAATCACTGATCCGAAAGATGTCCGACAACGCTGCAAGAGCCCAGCAGCTGGCTGAAAACTACCGCACTGTGTGCCAGCAAATAGAAGACACAGCTCGGGCTGCTAATGTGTCGCCCCCGAGGCTGATTGCTGTCTCTAAATACAAACCTGTTGAAGACATTCAGGCATTATATGACTTGGGACACCGGCATTTTGGAGAAAACTACGTCCAGGAGCTAATGGAAAAGGTCGAGAAACTCCCCAAGGATATTCAGTGGCACTTTATCGGTGCACTTCAGTCCAACAAGTGCAAAGTTCTAGGCCATATTCCGAACATATTTGCTGTTCAGACACTCGACAGTGAATCAAAAGCTCAGAAGTTGAACAATGCGCGTTCCGAGTCAGATCCCCCTATCAACGTCTTTTTACAGATTAACACCAGTGGGGAGGAGCAGAAAAGTGGCATTTCTGTGACTTCCGTAGACCAGATTGTCCACATAGCCAAGTTCATAATAGAAAGCTGTCCCCGACTGCACCTCGAAGGATTCATGACAATAGGATCGCTCGATGCTTCCACTGCGCAGGAAGCAAACGAGGATTTCCACAAACTCACACAACTGAAAGACCAACTATCAAGTGTCATTGGCACGAAACTGCAGCTTAGCATGGGGATGAGTAACGACTACATAGAAGCTATTCGTCAGGGGACTACCAACGTTCGAGTTGGTAGTGCTATATTCGGAGGTCGCAAGACCAAAGACGAGCTGAAGGCTTCTACATGAATGGCTCCCGTACTAGTGGAGAATACCTCCATTTGCCCCTTCCAGTAAATAGTTGTTACTTAAGAACTAAAAGGATTCTACTTAGAAGGCTTGGACAATCATAGACACTACTTCTAGTCACTGAACCAGGAAAGGGAACTCGTATTTGGGGAGTGATATTTTTTTGTTGGTTGACTTAGCATGTGCTTCTGATATACTTGTCACTATAGTCTTTTTGCAAATTCATAGGCACGTAGCTTCAACTTCATAGCAACTCTCTAAGTATCTTCCAGACATGACAATTCTAAGCTCTTTGTTTATTATTACTGCTATATGCTAATATAAAAGTCCTCTGCTTTAAATCATGGCACCCGGAGTTAGCAGGACTAAACTCTGGCTTCTAGCACTTTGCTGCGAAGCAGAGCCAATCTTCCCCAGGAGGGGCCGCCGGAGTCAATCAAAAAGCGTTTTATAAATCACAGCTGATATATCGTATAAATATCTTTGGTCAAAATGGCAGGAATTCGCTCATCGGTGGCACGGACTGTAGCCCTGTACATGCTTTTGTCTGGGCTTGGTTCGAGACGAAGCAGACATCCAAAATTACCGCCCTGAGATGTGTGAATGATTGAGGCGCCGACTATATTGGTGGAGTTTTTGTCAACTCCAGGAATATTGCTCCAGTTGATTCCTTGTATGATTCGCCTTTCGTCAAGAACCTTTTGGAATGATCCAGGAAGTGCAGTGGCAGAAACGTTTTTAAACACCTTTTGACTCTCGAGGTTATCACCAGATATTTGCTTCCAACGTTTAAAGTAGTCATTCTGTGGCAGATTGGTGGGTTCCATAAACTTCTCCACAATCACAGGAAGTTTTAGGTTCAGCACCTTCAGCGCCCCTGCCATGTATGTAATTTTTATTAGCGGCGATTCTTCAAACGGCTGTTTGGCGTCCATGATAATTACCTGCTGCGTAGACCCTTCAGGCGGAATGGTCGAGTCAGGGAAGTTTTTGGTTGAGATATGCAGGTTTTCTTCCCCAGACGGGTTGGACAACTCAACAGACAGAGACTGTAGCAGAGCACCAGAGATATTTTTAAAGTACAGAATCACACAGCCCAGGTGCCTTCGGTACTCAGACTTGAGCCCGATCTGGATAAGCGAGTCTTCATACAGTACGCCCTCTCTAGAAAAGAGCAGCTCTCTGTAGTACAGTTCCCAGCCAGAGGTGAGTAAAACGTCACTCGGTTTAGCCGAACCTTTTCTCGGCTGTGGAGGGGGAGGGGGAGCGGGGCGGCGCTCTATGCTGCTGGAGTCGGACGTGACAGACTTTTGACGTTCATTATTAGAGCCATTAGCGTCCATGCTAGTGGTAGCGGTGGGAGTGGTTGTGTTGCTGATTGTGCTACTCGTTGATGTCTGCCGTGGTTTATCTCCTTCAAAAGACGCAGTTTGTTGCAGCTTAAGGGGACCACGTGTGTCAAGTTTGAGAGCTGCCCGTTCTGTTTGAGAACCCTTGTTTCCGAGTGCCCAGGCCCGTTTGTCTTCAGACAAGGCATGCTTTGCGTGTAGACGCGAGAGTAATGCTGACGTGCGCTCTGGGAAGGGGGGCATTTCATCCCAGACTGTCGGGAGCAGTCCAGTATTTGGGTTATTGACAAGCCGCAGATATTCACACGCCCGCTGCTGAAGCTCAGAGTCTATCGATGTGGAGTAAAACTCAAATACTTGTACCAGCTGAGGCTTGATCTCCACAAAAAGATTAACAAACTTGACATATGTCGATAGCAGGAACGCTTTGGTGAATGGCGAAGAGCTTGGGAACTTATCATGCAAAGCCAAAAACTGCTCGATAGGCGAGCATCCGGGTTCGTCTGCGATTAGATGGCCATACTCGCCTAAAACATATCCTCCGATTTTCAGCATGTTCTCGTGGCAGGTCGGGTGCTTAAAATACTCCAAAACAGTTTTGGACGCGTAGACTTGTAAACTTTCGTTGTTGACAACTATCTGGACCACTCTCTGCCACACTTCATCGCTGACATGGTTACCAGCAATGGCGATGAGTCGCAAGGTGGTGTCAACATACCACTTGTAGTCTGTCGCGTATTTTTCAGTCAGGATCGCTATACGGATGACCATATCTTCTCGCATGGCAAAATCGGCTGCCTGAAGATATTTTAGCAGCTCATGCACAATGGTTTTCACGTTGGACCCTTCGCACAGGCAGTAGAGCAGATCAATAGCCTTGCGTCGCACCGAAATGTCCCTGTCCTTCAAGAGGTGTATAACGGTGACGAGATATTTTTTGACCGGCGCGTGTTCATAGCGCGCTGTCAAGTTGGACATGGCGTTGAGTGCCAAGTACCGCACGTTAGTCTCGGTGGAACTGAGAAACACCCCGAGGGCTTCTACGATATTCTCAAGTAAAGCAGGATCCAAGTCCAAATGAATAGCGAGATTGATCGCCTCAAACAGCACCGCGTTCTGCGCATTGTTCTGCTGGATGTTCTTAGCGGGCGCTGAATTGAGTTCCACCACTCGGAATATAACTTTCCGGATCGCCGACTGCACAGTTTCGTCAGTCGACGGCGGGTAGTACTGAAGAAGTCTGAACAACTTGATGAGAAGCCAGGGAGCCGGGATGCGGTAGTAGACGTACTCTGGTGGGATCTCTTTGTTAAATATAATCGACTGCAGACGTCGCACCACCTTGGCATAGGTTGGCTTGTAAATATCCGGGCTGTCCTGCGCAAGAGCAATCACCAACGAAACGACACAGGTAGTTATCCCCAGATCCGGGTCGTCAAGAAGCGCCATGATACGGTCCGGCCACGTCGGTTGAATGATACTAGGATCCTTCCGGTACAACCGCAGCATCGTCAGGGCAGCTTTTTTCCGCACAAAGTTTGCAGACGTGGGAGATATCAGCAGCTTGAACACTTCGTTGAACAAAGCAGCGCCAATCGACTTGCCACCAACTGTAGCCATGCAATTAAGAGCCAGACACGTGTTCAGGTCGTTCATGGACACGAGATCTTTGCGTATCGAGTTCACCACCATGTCCAGCAGCTGACTGTTCTCGTTTAACATGAGAGATATGCTTAGATACCCAATCTGTTTCTCTGAATACTTGGACGACGAAATCAGACTCACAGACTCTACGTGCCCAATGTCAATGTCGTATCCGAGAATGTACATATATATGAGCTTACACACGTACTTCTTCTTATTGTATCCATTGAGGTTTGAATCGCGGAACTTTTGTCGTATGTTGGCGAGCTCGGCATTGACGCGCTTAACCTCAGTTTCTCGAGCCCGAGCGTTCCTGAGATCCGCTATAAATTGGACGAGACCCTTCATAGGCTGCGACATTTTGGGAAAATTAGGAAAAAAAAGCTACAGTCGCAAAAAGGCGCTTTGTCGCAAATTTGGACGCAAAAATTCCGTAGCGGTTTATAGTTTGGTCCCGTTTGTCTTACTTAATGCTCTTCAAACGTTTTATTAACAGTTAATTCCAGGGGAAGGTTACCTGGCTGTGAAAATGTTGGTGTGGTGGTTTGAAGGGGTATAGATGAGGCACGCACCTATACATCTTTCGGGATGTTCGGAAGTTGACAGGATGAGAGGCCAGTGAAAATGGTTACTACTTTACTGAATTAATATTAACAGTGGACAAAAGGGAAGAGCTTTTCTTGTGGCATCTATCGGTGGTGATATTGGCTTGTAATTTTTGTTAGGGCTAGGTAGAGCATAGTAGCCCAGTGGTAGTGACCGTAAACATAGTAAAAAACCGGAAAACCATCCTCATCGCAAGACCAACATCGTGAATGGGCAGATAAAGTATCCAGTGATATATCCACTGCCATATTCCCACCATCTTCGATGATACATCTCTACTTTTAACAGCCAATGCAATTGCGGGTAAGGAGGGGCTTTTTATGCGAGGTGCTGCAGGGGGTGAGCTCAGATCTAAGATTTGACAGATTTAAAGATTCACTAACCACCAACATGCTTCGATGCGTTGGTCGTGTAATAATGTAGTGTCACAAATGACAGAATAATATGGAGAGATTAACTGTGAAGCAGTGGTGCCGTAGGGTATCATGGTGAATCAAAGTTGAAAGGAGGATGTCGAAAATAGATTTCCTTCAAATATTTCGCTGAAAAACTATATTTCTTGTATCAGTAGTTGCATCTGTCGTGTGACGATACGTAATGCTTGCATGGATCTCTTGTATACCACTTACATCTCTTGTATGACTAAATTTGTCGTATGACTAGATCTCTTTATGATTACGTCTCTTGCATGACTACATCTCTGGTTTGACTCTCCTGTAGCTCATCCTCACTCGCTTTTTGAAGTCGGGTCGGATTACCATTGCCAACATTGCTGGTCAAAGCTTTGACTTTGTAATTAGGTGACTAGATACTAAGTGTCAACGCAACTAGAATGGCCAAGAGTGTGAGTTCCGCGAAGCGGAACCAGCCTCCCTTGAAGGACCTCACCAGAGGCGAGCAAGTCAGATGTGATCATAGTACCGTAGATTGTACATTCCAAAAATGACACATCGTACGTGGAGTGACCATTCCTATTTATTTATGACCCCTTCTGATTCTATCGTCTTTTTCTTATCGTTTTTGACTCCATCTTCAGGTTTCCCTCTTCTTGTTTGCTGTTGTTTCAGCTGTCTACCTCACATTCCTCGTCCGTTTTCTTATGTATTGTTCTTCCTTCTCATCACACTTGAGCCTATCAAACGTTCCCCCACTGCCCACCCCACAACTCTATTTGCCCAACCACCTCGACGGTAAGACTAATCTCCCTCACCCGCCTCGCAGTTTATCCCCAATGTTTTGATTGTTTCTTAGTGTATACTTTATTTACAAGTTGACCTCGATAGTTTTCTGGCCTGTGTTTTTACTTCCTCTGCGCTCTTCAGCACAGCTTTTTTTCCGCGCTCTCTCCCACGCAGCATTGTCATGTATTGAGGTTACATCATTTGGGTAACATTGATAATTAGCAAGCGAAATACGAAACGAAGCATTAAAGAGACGCTCGACAGGAACACAGGAATTATAACAGACGTTTTGGTATACAGGTTTTTGCTTGTGAATTGCAAAATAACCACAGTAAAGGAAGCACGCAAATGTTTGCTGCGCTAAACCAATTGTATGCTATCTCTTAAACCTGTATGACGCGCACAATATACATTTAATTTTTGTATATACGAGCCTACGTTGAGTTTGTATATACTTCACAATTTGTATACTTCACGATCTATATAATTTTACGTTGTCGGGTTTTATGTGAGGGAAGGTCATTCTCTAGAATTGTGTGGCTCTCTTGGTGTTTGCTTTTGCTTAGATCAGGTGTTTGCTTTTGCTTAGATCACGTTCGCAGTGTGATCCATGGAGCATCCGAACAGAACACCGACTTCGTCGGACCCGTCGAACCCGCCAGACTCGTGGCGTGATGGCTGGGCAGAGGCGGAAACGGTGTCTAGCGACTCTAATGACGCTGCATCAATAGAATCTGCATCAGAAATGACGGTAGACTCGACGGTAGACTCGACGGTAGACTCGACGGTAGACTCGACGGTAGACTCGACGGTAGACTCGACGGTAGACTCGACGGTAGACTCGACGGTAGACTCGACGGTAGACTCGACGGTAGACTCAACGGCAGACTCAACTGCAGACTCAAATGTCCTATCTCACCCTCGTCTGCGTCTTAGAATACCCCGCTCCAGATCATTATCTCGCACTCGAGCAAACACAAACACAGATGACGCGGTGATAAGCGACGTGACTCCGCTGCCCTCACCGCAATTGTCTACTGAAGAGATCCAAGGCATTTTCCGTCTGTATAACGGCCAGAGTCCTCCGACGTCAGCCGTGTCCCGGGCGTCGTCTCTGCGGGGAAGACCCTTGAACTTTCAAGTAAGGTCCGCGTCGGTGTTGCAGTTTCAGCTGAACGAAAACCTTCCGAGAGACGATTCAGGGGATGAGAGTTCTAGCTCTGGTTCTGGAAATAAAACGACCTCAATAGGAGAAAACATAGCTGCTGGACAATTACTACTTAAAGGCGAGCCTTCCCCTGACCAGAAACGTGTAATATCTGAATATGTACCAGTTTCTATTGGCAAACACGTTTTGGCTACTCAATCTCAGTCTCCAGTGATTCATATTCCTCCGGCTCAGTCTGCAGTTCCAAGATTCCCTACAACTACAGCTCAGCAGATTAGCCCTCCCAAGAAGTCAAACTACGGCCTGAGTCCGCTATCAGGGGCCAGAAGTAGGTCCAACAGCGATCTTGACCATGCCTCAACATCAATTCCTGCTTCTAGACCCATCGCTCGTCCACCATATGGCAGATCGTCCTCTTCTGGAACCCAGATTATGTCTGTAAACAAGATGAAGCGAGAACTGCCCGCGACACAGCAGACTGATAGTAAAGACTATGCTCATCAGGAGCATGTTTCTAGTACTGCAAATGCGCATGTCAACAGCGGCGAAGAGGAAAATGATCTTCCCAGAGTGTACGAGGCATATGACACCGACAGGGTGAAATCAACCTGGACTGAAGCCAAGCTGCTGGGCCGTGGTGCTTTCAGTCGGGTCATCCTGGCATCTCCCGCTGAACGTCACCTCAAACCACAATTCAGACAGGATCGAGACGCTTACCTGGTTGCCATCAAGATCGTTGAACTAGGGCCGCCTGGAAAACCTTCCCGCGAACGGATCGAAGCTGGTCTTCGACGAGAGGTCGATATTCTGAAATCTGTTAAACACCCAAGCTTGATCACCATGTATGCATTCAACATGGATAAAACCAAGGCTATCATGGTGCTGCCATATTGTTCAGGAGGTGATCTGTTTGATCTGGCATCAACTGTCAGATCGAAGCTGGGCCCCATTTTGGTGCGACGCATATTTGGCGAAATTGTCCAAGCCGTCGCTTATCTGCACGCCAACAACATCGTGCACCGAGATATCAAACTCGAGAATGTATTATTAAACATGCCTACTGGCAAGCTGGTCAAGTTGGACACGCATGAGATACACAACCAGCGACATCCTCTCGTCACTGTGACCGATTTGGGTCTGTCCCGCAGAATCGATCCAGATGATCCTATTCTCACCACGCGCTGCGGTTCTGAAGATTACGTTCCACCTGAAATCCTCATGGGACAGCCTTACGATGGTCGCCAGACGGACTCGTGGGCGCTTGGCGTACTTCTCTATGCCATAATGGAAGGTCGTCTCCCCTTTGATCCTCCCAAACCAGCCAATGGAGGGCGCCCGCGTGGGAGGACTGCGCATCGCATTGCTCGCGTGGAATGGTCCTGGGTTGTCTTCAAAGAAGACGCTGATTACGATGGCGAATGGAAAGGTGGGCGCGAAATCGTCGAGGGTTGTCTTCAAAAACGAGACAAGCGTCTGCTGGCGCGCGACATGGTCACCCACCCTTGGATATCTAATGCTGTACCTCCTCTAATTGACCTTCACGCCTTTGACATCACGATATTTAACTAATGTACAATATTTATTGCGTCCCTGCTTGCAGCGGAATTTTTTTGTCGTCATAGAGATGCGTTAATGCTATAGCTAGTGTACAATGATAAACCTAACATAAATATTTAGGGTCGTTCTGCTTTAATTGTCTCCATGTGCTCGTTGTAAGGCTGCGATGGATCGGAAGAACTGTAGTTGTGCGTCGAGGACGAGCTGTACTGGGATGTTTCAGAAACAGCAGAAGGAACGCTCTGTGGACTCGGTATGTACGAAGGCTGTGGACTTTGGCCAAAAGGTTGAGTTGACTGGTTGAACTGTTGATGTTGCGGCTGGCCATACTGTGCCTGTTGCTCAGTTTGACTATCTTGGGAAAGGTTCTGATGACTTGATTGACTTCTTAGGTCGATTTGTTGTTTCATAGCCTCGCTTGAGCCACTTTGTCGTGGTGGCAACTGGTTGGGTTGCTGCTGCTGCTGCTGCTGTAAATTGAACTGAAGCGCCGAGCTAAATTGCTGCTGACCACCCTGAAACCCTTGCTGCGGTTCTGGAAACCAGAAATCCACTACATTACGGTCCACCTCACCGAAAAGACCGGTTTGCTCAACAAAGCTGGCAGTCATATCGTCGAGAAATATGTCCTCAAGATGTGAGTCAATGGCTTCGGCGCGCTCCATTTGCTCGTATTCATACTCGAGCTTTTCAAACACACTTCTGCCCATACTGTGCATTGCCTCTGCTGCCCACCAGGCGTCTCCCAAACGGTCCAGAATACCAATCCCCCGTCGCCACAAGGCACGAGTGCTGGGAATGGAAAAGTAACGCAGCAGAACCGACATTGTGAGCGACACCGAATAAGGGATCACAGGCAGAGGACACATGTCGTAGGCGTCAAGGAGGTCGTATATCTTTATGGAGCTGTCTATAAGGATTTGCTGGATCTTTTCCGCATCATATCCTGTGGGTGACCCGCGTTTAAAGCATAGAATCTGGGAGCTGTAATGGATAAGCCCGCATAGTGCCATGAATGATGTACCATCGTCTGGCGGGGGTGGATTGTTGTACACCGAGTCGGGGATCTTCTGGCGACCCCCGGGACGGTACAGATCGGTCACTTCGTCCATCACACGACACTGCTTGACAAATTCATGGGTTATCGAACCGCCATCATCGGTAATTTCCTGGCCGACTCCGCGCGGGTTTGTGTTGGACGGCAGACTATTTACTGCCAGGACATCGAGGCACCAGATACTGCGCCATATATCAGAAGATGCTGGATCGAGGGACTCATTGCTGCCGCTCAGGTGAATACCCAGACAGTGTGCGTGGTGGAATGCATTGCTCAGGTTGTTACCACCTTCCTCAAACCCATCGGGACCTTCTGAGTGGAGAGACATGAGTCCGTAAATCTGCACTAGCGTCAAGGGATTCTTTTCAATTCCAGCGTAAAGCAAAGCTTTTATTTTGCGGTAAGTAGCAGCGGCAAAATTACGCGCATAGGTGCCGCCAATATGGCGCACAGCCTGACCGTGTCGGCACGCAGCCAGAATAATGGACTGGACCAGAGGGATCGAATAGTCGCCTTTATTGTAATCCCTGAAAAACTGTTCTTTATTGACAATAGGCAAGATGGGATGAATATGCTCGAAGAAGATGTTAATCAGCGTAGTTTTGTCTGTCTCGTTGGGAAACTCAAAGGCATGCATTGCATTGAGATGTGCCAACAGATATTCGTCGAGAACTACGGGGACTACGATTTTCCGGTAGTGCACGACTGGGTTTGTTGCCGGGTTCGCCGTGCTTTTGTTTACCCATATGCCTGTCCTATCCTTATCAGGGTTTCCCGTAGACATTACGAGATCTGAGCTTGGCTCCAGCAGGCTAATAAAACGCTGCTTAGAGGTGTCCTCGAGGACTTTTGGTCTGTAGAGCAGGTTTTGGAGGTCACTAGGAGCACCTGCTTGTTCCTGTTTGGGTCCGAGGCTGCACTCGAGATCCAATTCTTGACAAGGTTGGCATCTTCGACCCTTAGCGGCAGCAGTACATCTTCTCCTTCCCTTTTTACATTGAGTACAAGCTCGAAATGCCTTTTTGCGGTTTCTATAACCGGCGTCGTTAGCTGGGAACACAAACATGCTGAGAGGTTACCACCGAATAGGCGGGAGAAAGTATCCGAGAAGGTCTTTCAAAGAGAAAGTTTATTCTTGAATAACTTTGGGTGATGAACTTGTATGTTGGTATATGTACTCTTGAGTACTTGTAACACAGCTCAGTGTATTTAGCGTCAATTTTTCTTGACAATAGCAGAAAGAATGATGCCGAGAGATGCAAAGCTATACCAAAACCACCTGTCCAATCCCACTCAATCCACACTTTGTGAAATTGAATATACGCAGAGATGACAGGCCAAATGATTCCAATCAAACTAACAGTCGTTGGTTTGGATCTTCCAATATGCCTTTGAAGTATGTTTCCAAGACTTATTGCACTGCTTGTCTATCAATCCCTCAATAAACTGAGTGTTGCAAATTTGTGGCACAATTGGGCGCTCAGCTTTGAATTTCCACGATACTCTTGCAAATCCCTAAGAGTCTCCCTAGTCACCAACAACCAAAATAAAAACGCAATATCAAAAAATCAAACAAAAATTTCGTCGTAAGATCCGTTGATGTATCCACAACGTTGTCAACCGTTTTCCCCTCTTTTGTCTCTCCTGACTTCTCCACTTTATATTAATTCTGCCGATCACCTCGTAAATCCGGACGAAGCCATGAACGCGAGGACGCCTGGAAGCTGCTTAAACTGCTGAGAAACTCTCGCATAAAGCAAGGCTGTGATTGAAATTCCAGTGTAGAGAGATGTAAACGCTTGTCTCTGGTGGTAAATTTCCAGGAATTGTAGTCAAGCTTCGTTGTATCTCTCTGCCAAGTGTCCTTTGATCACTGCTCGTAAAAACGTTACAGATGGATTGACGCACAAAGTGGGGAACAGCCGGTTAAATAGCATAGCCGTAGTCAAGCACTCGAAGTGTAAAGTTCACCTCAAAGCTTTTTATCGTGCAATGCTGGTGTTATAGCTTTCAATATGTCTCAGAGATTATTATAAATTAAATCTGTAGTTAGTGACATTTATCGAACTGTGTGAAATTTGACTTGTTTTTAGCATCCACTGAAACTATTTGGTCCCAAGCATTGATCTCGATATGTCTGGTTTCTCATCTTGCATATAAACGAAGTGGTGGTCAATGCAGCGAGATGTAAGATAGGAGAAGCAAGTTAACAGATCAATTTGATTGTATTCTGTTTCACTTCGTACTTCGTAAGATGAGAATTTTGAATGGACTTTGACAGTCTACATTTTTGTTTGGCTAGTCATATCTCACTTCCTTCCATCTTTACCAGGTATCAGACTTAAACTACTGAGATGTTAATTAATTAGTACCGCATGACTGACATAAAGACTAATTCCTCCCTGACTTGATTTATTGCATATCAAGATAGTAGAGTTTTTCTTCCTTCCTACCACTGATTATGCAAATATAGCACAAAGTAAAAACACTCTCTTACATGCTGAATGCTCACTGTAGTTGCTTTGTTCTTACCAATGTAAGCTCTCTTCCTGCTCTATATCACGACCTGTTTCATCGTTTCCTCCTCACTGGAAACAAAATACCGCTAATGTAAGCGAAACGCTGCCCACTCGTTCTTCCGCGAGAACCAATTGATTGAAAACTGCCACTTCATATTGGAATCCCATACCTCGCTGTTGTGTTTCCGAGAATCGTTTCTGCGATGTGAAATCAGCCTTCTTATGCGATGTCTTTCGACCCCACTCGGACAGTTTTCTGAAACTGGAAACTAAGTCTGCGGATAAATTCTGAGAATCGGATTCATGTTAAAAAGAGGAAGAAAGGACGGGAACGGGCTGATCTTACAGCTAAGAACTGTATAAATGGGCGAGCAATACTGAGAAAGCCATTATTAACTGCAGAGTAAGTACAGAGATGTGAAAAAATAGGCAAGGAAAGTTTGATCCAGCATTCCTTCGTTTACTACTTTATACGGGGCGTCGACTCATCCAACTATGCTGTTATATAACTTTCAATCTACCATTCACCGCGGTTATTCTTTCTGCAGTGTATTTTCTGCGAAGCAGAACCAATCCTCCCCGGGAGGGGCCGCCGGAGGCATGCTGAGTCGCTAACTAGTGAAGCCTTTGGTCAGAAGTATCGCATCTGTTACACGTAAGCCTCCGGGCGACATATCCTCAGTTTTCCCATCGCTGAGCGGCAAACCAGCCATGCCCTTACCTGGACGGTTTAAAGACATCCAAGAGAAGCTGGTTTCAGGTAAAGAAAGCGTGCTGACAGAGTCGTGGAACCGACTTGTTTCGAGTTTGGAGAAATGCAACGAAGAGATTCGGTCCCAGGGTACGAAAATCATCCCAGAGGTGGATGCCCTCAGCGAATTGACGTACGACTCAAAGTCCGAACGGCATGTCTTTTCAGACCGTGCTCAGAATGCCATACGTCAGGCTGGTGTAGCTGTTATTAGGAATGTCATCCCTCAGAAAGAGGCGAGACAATACAAGCACAGCTTGGATGAGTACATTGCTGCCAACCCAGTCAAAGGGTTCCCAGCTGAGAGACCTTCAGTATTTGAACTTTATTGGTCGGCCAGTCAATTGAAGGCAAGGTCTCATCCGCGCCTTCTGATGGCGCAAGAAGCCCTGTTGGGCCTTTGGCATGGTTCGGATGGTGGTTCTATGATTTCGACCCGGAACCCTGTGGTATACGCTGACAGGTTGCGGATCCGGGCCCCAGGTGACACGAAATTTTCGCTGGGGCCCCATATTGACGGTGGGAGCGTTGAACGCTGGGAAGACTCCGAGTACGCGTCTGTCTACTCAGCCATTCTCAATGGGAGGTGGGAAAAGTACGACGCGTTCGATTACACCCACCGTCTGACTTGTAAATCGGACCTGTACTACGGCGGTGGAGCCTGCAGTGCGTTCAGGATGTTTCAAGGTTGGCTGTCGATGTCAGAGACAGGACCGGGGGAAGGTACTCTGCAAGTTTATCCGAACATTTTTCATTCTACAGCCTACACTTTGCTGAGACCCTTTTTCGCACCACCTCAGGCTGTCGACCCGAATAACAATTCTGATCTCAATAGCTGGTCATTTGTGGCTCCAACTAATATATTCCCTAACTCTGTGCCAGGAGCCTGTCAGGAGCTCAACCCACAAACTCACCCCCATTTGGACCTGCCCAAAACGATGGTATCTATGCCCAAAGTATATCCTGGAGATTACGTAGCGTGGCATTGTGACATGATACATTCTGTTGAGGCTGAGCATTCTGGGGCCGGCGATTCTTCAGTGCTGTACATCCCAGCTGTGCCTCTGACCGATGGGAACCTTTACCAGTTGGAGCAGACCAAGCAGTGTTTTGAGACTTTGGAACCTTCGCCTGACTTTCCAGGTGGCAATGGAGAACGCGGTTTTGCCGGTGTTGGGACCTTGAAAGATATCACCAACGAACGAGGGCTTCAGGCATTTGGATATGGTCCTCCTAGGCACATCGACACTTTATGGCCCGAGGGTGAGAAGAATATCATCAGGGAAGCCAACAAGATGCTTAGCTGAAATCCCATTTTAGGCGTAAGCGAAACTAACCTCCACGGAGTGGTCCCGCCGAAAGTGAGCTTGAGATCTACCCTGTGTTGCTCGCCTTTGGCGGGACCATTCCGTGGAGGTTGGTTCTGCTTCGCGGAAATTGTCTTTACATACACTCATTAATACATTTTTGTACATCTAATCATAAAATGTCAGATACTCGAAGTTTCTTCCGCGGCTTTGGCACTGCTGTCATCGCTGGCTTGTTGACAACGGACCACTGCGGGCTTTTTTGGGATATCGCAGTCTCTGTATCTTGGTCCTCATCAGCGGGGCTTTCTCTACGGGTCAAAGTTTTGATTTTGGCTTGCAGCTCCCCAACTTGCTTTTCCAGCGATTGGTTCTTCTGCTCCAAGTTGTTCACAGAAGACCGCAGAGCCAACTCAGACTCTCGTATCGCTGCTTCTGACTTGCGAGCAGAAGATTCTAGCGACTCGAGCTCAGCAATTCGAGACTTGTATAGGTCATTCACCAGCTCTAGCTCGGTGACCCTACTTTTCAAGGCCTGTAAGTCTGAGGAGCCCGAGTGGGTGTCAGACAGTCTCGTACTGCCCGGAGGTGAAACGCTGCCTGCCTTTGTGGCACTCTCAGAATCGGATCCGGATCTATCTTTGTTAGATGAGGACGGAACAGACACAGACTGCAACGGGGGGAGTCGAGTGTCGGATTCGGGCTGGTGTGGTTGTAAATAAGGGGACGCGCTTGCAGCAGCCGATAATTGGTCAAGCACAGTGGTGCCAGTGCGAGGAGGCGGCCCGTTGTTATTGTTATTACTGTTTTCAGGGTTTAAGTACGATACCATCACGCCACCACCGCCGTTCGGGTACCCCATGTAAGCCGAATGAGCCGGGTGTCCTCCGCCGGCTGGAGGAGGCCCCACGTGTGGAGGAGGAGGAGGAGGATGGCCGTACTGAGCAGCCCACGGGTACCCTGGGCGTCCGTAGTGATCCATGGGAGGGATGGGAGGCAGATGCGGGTACCCTTCTTTGGGAGTCAGGGAGGGCGAAGACGACATGGATGAAGACGCGTGCTGTTGTTTCTTGCTGCCCTTGCCGCCTCCGTTGGAAGGCTTCCTCTTCACATCCATGTCCCCCATTTCGAGATCCTGGCTGTTGATGTTATGAACCCCAGTGTTGGGGAGGTTACGTATTCTGTTACGCGACTTGATAACATCGGTTTTGAGCGAAATTGGTCGCGACCGACCGTGCAATTTCAGAAATAGACCGCAAGCGTTGCACAGAACTTGGCCTGAGTCGTCACGTCTCCATAACGGAGTCGTGTTTGTCTGGCAGTTTTGGCACGTTGGGGGAGGCACTTCAGGAAGCTTTTTGCGTACCAAACTTTCAGCTATAGACACCATTTTAGGTGATGGTGGTGCTGGTGCCGTTGCGTTATTCATCGTTGACGTCATCAACGTAGTGGTCATTATCGTCTCGTTTTTCGAAGGTGGGCTTGCCGAGTCGGAAGAAGCAGTAGCTGAAATAGCCGGTGGAGCAGGAATAGATGTGGTAGTAGAAGCTGCTCCCACTGCTGATGCTACTGAGCCGGCGTCAGATACCGGCGGACTGACGGTAGTATCGGCAGGAGAAGTTGTAGTATTCCCCTTTTTGTTGTCGTGTTTTATTTCTTCCGTACGTTCAACATTTGAGTCGTCAGTACCCAACGTAACCGGCTCGTGTACCTTGCTGCCCGTAACAACCTCGGACACAGGTCCAGAGACCGTGTCAAGAGGGTTTTGCACTTGCAAAACCTCCGATGAAAGCATCTGAGCAGGACAGGCAGAAGGCAGAAGCTACTTTTAAAAAAGAGTTCTGGTTTTTTTATTCGTGTCTTACGCAAGTCCCTGACGCTGCCCTTTTTACCTGTCTCCGTTTTGTATGTGGATTACAATGCTAACTCTCAGAAAACAGTCAGCTTTTGTCTCGTGTCAACTTTTCTCTCTGGCAAACGGCTTTCTCTCTCTCTTTTCTCGAGTTTCCAACTTCTCCTGATATTTTTTTCACCAAGCTCAGACTTTTTTGCAAATAAGCTGGGAATTGACAATGTGTGAATGGTCCAAGCAAGCAGGAGCAGTTCAAGACATCCAATGCGCCAACTGTCACTGCAACAAGCCAATCTGTTTGTCGGGACGGAAATGCTTTTAATCAGAGATTTTTTTACGCTACTGGAAAGTTTACTTGTGTTATCAATTTAGATAGTTGGGGACAGGATATGCACGGTGCATATCCTGGACCGATAGATTAGCAGATAAGGTGAGGGGGTGAGAAAGCTGCGCCAGACTAAGGTGGGCTTGCCAGAGTAGGATGTGTGTGACAGAAATGGTTTACGGCCCTTGGAGTGGACAGAACACACTAATACTCCTACTGAACAACCCGGTGGACCGTGTGCCAAGTCTGCCTAACAATAACCACTTAGGTTCTCGAAAAACCCAATAGCTACATCAATCACGTAACATTTGTGATTGCAATCTGAGAAATTACATAATCCCTGCATCATTTAACACGGCGCTGTGTTAAAGCCGTGACAACAAACGACACGCCCGCGATTAACTGATAGCGACAGTTTTTCTTGGTTTGCAGCTCGTCATCTGTCCCAGATCAGCTGAAAGTCTTTTTTATTTGCCTTTCATTCTCAATTGGGATCAAAATCTAGATGAGGTAACCGGCGTGTTATCTGCCTACATACATCTTATCACCTTATCGCCGCCAATGCAAGGCGCCAGGGTAGGGGCCTCTTACCGAGGTTTAGAAAAACCCCATATTCAATATTAGCATTCCACGTGAGAAACCAGGGATTGACTGGCTGGATGCGTCGACTATCGACCATATCTGCTCATCTCCGACGGGGATCATTCCGGGGAGAGTTGCAGAGTTGTTGTTCGGTTCTGAGAAAATATATAAACTGTTGATGTCCGAACTATATTCGTAACTAATCGTAGCATATAACTAGTAACGCACTCTCTTACATACAAACAGCCTATAGTTCATTCTCGTAGTAGGAACAAACCATTCTGATAAAGAGATAGCCTTTCTGTTGTCTATTTAACTAACGAGTTTAATCTTATGCGTTGATTGCGTCCCGTATTGACGTATTAAGTATCTATTTGAGTACGACTACTCCACGTGATGGTTGACTTAGAATCAGACATCGGTCAGGTATAGGCCAGATATTAACCAAATGTCGCAAGTCAAGCCGGCTCAATACCTCACAGTCGTAATTCTTCCTTTTATCTCTATGTATTTCTGTGATACGTTTCTAACTGCGTTGCATGAACTCTCACCTTTTGAATCTCTGCTTCCAATGTATTGAACTTAACCCACTAATGTGTAGAAGCTGGAAGTGGTATGGAAAGACAAATTGGAGAATGCCAGAGGACTCATCATCCCAGGAAGTTTTCGTCTCAATATGAACTCCCAATTGCTTTCAATTGTTTTCAATTTCTTTCGATCTCTTTCAATCTCTTTTAGTTGCTTCCACATACTTTTATGAAAGCTTCAGATTCGCATACAGACACTGCGCCCTGTTGACACTTCTAAACTGAATCTCCGGACTACTTATCCCGCTAATATCTCAATCTCTGCGAAGCAGAGCTACGGGGTCTGGGGCTGGCCCCAGCAGCTTTCCCATTCTGGAATATCTCATTAAGTACGTACTACGTCTCTACACTAGAAAAGAACGAAATGGAATCCCGCGAAGCGGGCCAGGCAGGACTTGCCGGAGTCACACACACAGGTTTGATAAACTTATACGAATCGCGCGGGGCATATAAATAAAAAAAAAGCATAAAACATAGAAGTCGGGGAACATCAAACAAGCACAATTGAGCCTTTTTCCCTCATGGGCTCCAACACACCGTCCTCTCGCACAAAAGGGTAATTGAGCCATCCGAAGACGGCCAGTGCAATGCACGCAAACAAAGTTCCCAAGATGACAAAGGGGGACACAAAGCTGACGAGCGCAGCCTTGACAAACTCGGCAACCTCATTAAGCTTGGAGTAGCCCGTCCTGCCCCGGTAGTACTGCAGCAGGACTTGTTGAAGAGGAGTGTCAGAGGTGTTTGGGGAGTCGTCAGAAGATTGTCGGGATCCTTCGGAAGACGGTCCTTCAGAAGAGTGTCGGTGACCATGAACCACCGGGAAGGTCTCTTTAGCGTTCTCATCGTGGTAATCGTGGTCATCGTCGTCCAATAACGGAATTGTCAGAACGGCATCGTCGAGAACGACCTCGCCGGGCGCAAACGACGCCTGGACCCTCACTTTCTTATCTCCGCCTGGCATCGAGTCGACAACCAGCACCACGTTTGCTTCCACATCCTTTTCAGCACCTGCCCAGATCAGGGGATCCTTCTCGCCGTTGAATGTCTCGTACTTGCGCGACGTCGAGCTGTCTCGGTCTGCAAAATACCCGTACGCCTCGCTTGGCAGGAACGTAGCAAAAGTGGACATCTTGGCTCTGTTTGAAGGATGCAGTTTGAGCGGCAAGCCGGGAAGCGTCTGCACGGCAACGGCAGGGCTGAGGTCGAATTTATAAATAAGGTGTGTGATAGCCTGCTGGAGACGCTCACCCGCCTGGTTGTTGATATTAGTTTTGCGGGTCACCGTCACTTCCACAAACGGGTCTGCTACAGACAGACTTTTCGAGTGTTTGATGCTCATCGCCTGGTTAGTTTGTGTTTCCGCGAAGCGGAACAATCCCTCCCCGGGAGGGGCCGCCGGAGGCAAGCTGGACAGCTGCTGGGGCCAGCCCCAGACCCCGTGGCTCTGCTTCGCAGAGAATTCGACTCGGGGGTTGAGACTTACACTTTGCACTTGAGCGTGAATCTGTGTGGCGTCGAGCTCTATGGGAGAGCTGAGTGTGGCATGGGGGATGTCGGGGACAACTCCCACCTGTGTTTGCACTGCTGACTCGTCATCTGGAATGGCGTATATCCGTTCGTGGCCGTATACTGAAGCGCTGTGAGCCCCGAGCCAGAAGAGGCAGGCTATGAGAAGCGATCCTAGTTTCATTTTACTGTTGGTCGCACCACGCAGGCACGGGTCGTTCGGATCGTGTGGTTTCTATTAAGTGTGTTGGTTTATACCTGTTCCACTGTTCCAGACTGAGGATTTTTCCCCGTTCGAGTTTTTTTCGTCTCCTTTTTATGTTCACCTAAGTCTGGGATTATGGTGTGTGGACTATGGGAAAACACTCGATCTCAGTTATCGTGCAGTTCCCAAGGCGACTTATGGTGAGATCTCTCGTACTCTGCTGTGTCACTGTCAGACACTCGCGTTTTGTCTTGGTCAGGCAGATTTTTTGCCCGTCCTTTGAACTTCTTTTCGAGTTTCCCTATGAAAAAAACCCCCTCCTAGTGGGGCACACTTTAGCGGTTACTCTTCTTTTTCTTGAGACTGGCTCGCTTCTTCTTTGATGTCTTAAATAATCACAGTTTTCGCAAGGACAATGCAAATGCTGGTGCCAGGTCGAAGGTCCAAACAGATCTCAAATCTCTCTTGTTTTCGCAAAAATCGGACAATGCTAACCGATTGCTTTCCAGACCCTCGGATTTAGCGTTTATATATCAGTTCGGTTCGGAGCAGTTTAGACTCTAAAGTCCAGGTCTTGGGTCAGTAGCGGCGATCGCATGCAAGCTGCACGATTCAATTACTAAGACCGCCGGAACAACGGAAACGAGACCAGAGGAAAGAGAGGACGTCTTAGCGGGCGCACTGGGCATATCCTGGGGAGAAGAGCAGGTGGCAAGAGTGCTTCCTGCCCAGGCCGTTCGTCGCGTTCTTCTTGCGCTGTTCTTTGCGGTTCTTTTCGTGTCATGGTTGGTCACACCCTTCCGGGATCAGTAGTGTGCGGCTCATGTAAAGTGTCATCCATGAGGTGATACATAGACTGAAAAAGAAGCCTTGAACCTTACAAAGCAAGGCCCAACGTTTTGAGTTGCGAGCTGTATATACGTTTATTAAAGGAGGTCCAGTCATCAGGCCATAATCTTATTGGCAGTTTGCTATCCACTGACTGGAGGCAAGGCCATTCAGGCCCGTCTTGAAACCAAAAACTAACCTGTTTAACAAAAACTGAACGCTGCTTGGTAATTAATTATTCATGTAAGCGCCTGATTGGCGACGCTCCGGGCCGTGCCAGCCAAAACCCGTTTCTTTATTTCGTTCTCTTTGTTCTTTTCCTCTGGCAATAGAAGATTGCTATCCTCAATGTAAAGCACTATTTCTCTGGCGCCTTTCCAAACCTGTATACCGTCTGGAAGGTTCGATTTTTGCCACTCTATACCCTTTGTTATCTGCTCTTCTTCCCATCTCATTGTCTGGTACCTCGATCGGAAACCGGAACTAACCGAACTCCGAGAATCATGGGCGCACGTGACGTTCACATCCTCACCAACTCACTCCATTTGACTTGGTGAAACAGAGATGCGGTGGAACATCTGCTGCGTCGTGAAGTTCGCCTCCGGCGGGGCCACTCCGTGGAGGGAGGGTTTCCGCTTCGCGGAAATTCCCACTATACGTAGTGCGGTGTTTGGCCTCTGGTTTGCTCTGCGCAACCTGCGCTACGGATTGATCTCGGTTGCTTGCGCTACACCTTATAACCACAGTACTTGGTGTTTTACACGTGCCAGATCCATGGAGTGTAGTGATCTCGGTTGCGGTGCCCGTTATCTAGAAATTGGTCCATAGCTGCATAACTCTCAAGCGGAGAGATCAGATAACGCTGTGTAAAGTCTAATCTCGTCGAGTGGAGAAGTTTGAGTGTTAAAAGACCAGCTTACACTGAAACACAATGTAAATGTACCACAAAACTATAGAATAATAAGTATTAGAGTAGTGTGGGACCAGAGAGTACTCAATTGGCATGCTGAGATTCATAAAAGGCTCATTGACAAGGGTGGCAGTAGTGGTGACTCGTAGTGACTTTCTAAAGCGTATCTGTATTGTCCCAGGCTCCGATAATGGTTTAAGCAATGGGTTGCGTGACCTGTCGTTTGTGCGTGCTCTTCAACTACTAACTTGCCCCGAGCTATTTGGGTAGCAGTCGTATCTGTTTTATCTCAGGCTTTTGACGACCACCTGAGTTTAAGTAGAACAGGTCTTGTGACCTGTCTTTTACGCGTTCTCGTCAGCTACTAGCTTATCCCTTGCTACTTGGCTAGTTTATTAACTAAAATTAATACATAAGCTAGTTAAGTACTGTCGATAGCTGTTACTTAGTATTTACTCCTTATTGTCACTGATTAACCTTCACTGAGTTTGTTCCATACCATTTGTGTTTCTACTTCTCCGTTGAAAGAAATTGTATCTGCACTCTGAGAATTGAAACTTTACTAAAACTTTGAGACATTGCTTCCAGTATTATGCTGTGCTCTGATGAATTCTGACAAGCAGAACCAACCTCCACGGAGTGGCCCCGCCGGAGGCGAGCACCACTGTCTCAATAAGCATTGTTCTGTCCGAAACAAGCGTTGAGAAGGATTTTGCCATGTCGTACAGCATCGTACTGTCATGGAGATTGAGAAAACTGCCCCTTGCAGAAATATCCATTTAAACTCGCTGATCGCTGCTTAACGCCAATCTCAACGGGGCCGTGGTTTTAGGCCACACGTGTGTCTTTTACTATCACAGTGTGCCGTATAATAATTGCAACCCCAACCCAAATCTCCACGGGCGTCAAAACGATTTCTTGTCTTCATACTATTAGAGGAGAGGAAGCAAGATCCACTGGCTGGATTGTGATTATACGATTTCGTTTAGGAGAGCAACTGTGTGGAGAGGCTTCACGTGCTTCTAGACACACGGGGACTGAGACTCTGCCATAAAAAAGAGGAGTGTGAAATACGTTTCAGTATCTGAGATAAAATATCTCAAGACTGATATTGCAAAGAGAGGAGAAAAGAAAAAGACCTGAGAGAGTCCCAGCGCGCACTATTTGCGAGAGAGAAAAGGAAAGCGTGTGTAGCGGTGCAACGGGTTATCTTCTTTTTGTCTGGTTTCCTTTTCTTACGGTTCTGGGGCAGGTCTCCCCTCCTCCATGCTCTTGAGTCTGAAAAATAATTATAGAAACGGGCAATGGCGGCTACTATCGAAAATACTGAAGCCGTTGGGAAAGCGGGTAGTGTAGGAGACAGCGCGCCAACCCCGCCGGTAGCTGCTCACCACCCACTAAAAATATCTCCGGACCTTCCTTCGATACCACACATCACCAACAACTACGCGTCTTTGGCAAACATAGTGTCGAACGTGATGGCACACAGCTATGCTGAGCTTCAAAACGTCCTCGAAACTCTGCCATCGGTATCGTCAGATCTGGTGCGAAAACGCCGGTTCCTAAATTACATTGTAAACGCCAGGCAGCAGATGGTCAAGGTCTACGTGCTGCTCAAGTGGGCAGCAGTCAGTAACGACATCAGCAAGTGCATAGACGTGGTTTCGTGGTTAACGGGCCAGCAAAATTGCTTCACAAACGTGGTCAACGTCCTGTTCGACATTGATCGCAACTTAGGAGGGGCTAAACTGCGCGACCCTGACATTGAAACCGCTTTGCAAGTCCTGAAATATGGCGAACCGGTGCAGAAGTGGGAAGGGTTTAAACCCCTGAAGCCTCTGTCGCCTCAAACTGTGCTAAAAACCCTGAGAGACCTTGACGTGCTGCTGTCGATTAGACTCGCGCTGACTGAAGACTTGGCACCGCGCTACAGGCAGTATGAGATTGCAAACGGCCGTGTCCAGTTTACGGTCGAGAACTCGTTTGTAGCCGACCTGGGCATTGCTGATGACAGCACTCAGGCTCGGTTTTTCTTGGTTGACTTTAAATTCATTTTTGACGGAGCCTCCACAGTCATCCCTGTGGACGTCAAAATGAAACTTGAGAAGTTTACCAATGATATGCTGACCGGGAAACCGCTTGGTGTTGTATTCGACTGGCTGCTACGGTTCACCCAGAACTACAAGCTTTCGCACTTTCACCAGCAACTGACCATCATGGGCAACGGCCTGTGGTCTGGTTTCATCAACCATGTATTTTATCCCGACAAAAGCCTTATTGTGATCCAATACTGGGCGAATCGGCCTGGAGGCAAAAACATCATTGAGATTGGTTTGCTCAAATCTAACTCCATTGGTATCAGGTGGTTACGAGAAGGCACACCGGTGACTGACCTTGAAATTGAGTTCGGGCAGACCAACTTGGACGTGGAGAGTTTGGTCTTGTCTATAATAGAGCTGCACACGGCGTCCACAGTGGAAGGCATATATACTCACTTGTCGAGTCTTCTAGGGGAGAGTAGTAAGAAGAAGTCTTCGTCTTTGTCATCAACTTCATCATCATTATTATCATTATCATCAACATCAGCATCAACATCAGCATTGGAAAAAACTTCGCCGTCAAAAAATACACCCTCAGCAACAACAGCAGACAAAGATGATGCGTTGGTGAGTCTGTGCCCTCCTCATCGTCTTCGTGTTCAGCTAACTGGAGCACGGTATACGACCCTGTCTATTGACTCGCTTTCCGGTAGATCAGTGTTGAACAATTCAACTCAACTGGTTCTTGCGGCAGAACGAAGTCTGAACGACCTGCCAGACCTGACAAATCAGGGAGCTGACGTATTATTCAAACTGAGATTCATATCCATTCAAGAGGAGATTGTAACTCGAGCCAAAGCGGCCGGGTGGGTGGCTAACAACACAGTGCAGATTTCCTACGATGAGATGAAAAAGTATTTTTCGGAGGACGCCAAGCTGGTCTTCAGTCTACGACTGGCCAGCTGGCCACTTTCCTGGTTTCTCTTGGTGTCCATTAGCACCAATAGCCCGCCGAAATGGTGGCTTAGTCGATTGCAGTCCAAGGACAAGGCATGGACCATAACTTTTTTGGAGCCAATCCACGTTGAGCAGGACAAGGAATACTTTTACGATTACAACTTATTTGACGGCTTGGCTGTGTTCACCACCTCTCGGTTCAAGATCCAGCTTCTGGCGAATGCATTAGATGCCCGAGATGTCAAATATAATTTGTTCAAAGTTGGCAAGAAATCAAATCTTCCGGCTATAATGGTGAATCTCAAAACACTGATGAAGTTCTCATGGGCACACAGCTCCTTGCTGATAACACTGGAAGATGATAATAATGTGCTTGTACAAGGGAAAGCCAAGAAATCATTGCTTTCACTCAACAATATGCCATCGACAAGTAATGGGGTTGTCTTGGACCCGGCTACTGGTAAATTTGCATTAAAGATCCCAGTTGATGATGACTGGTCTCAGTTTGTTGGCGTCTTATCTCGCAAGCTATCACAGATCGAGAGAGTTGTCAGCTACATAGAGCTGATCAAGTCCATGTCTCTGGAGCTGGTTGATACCTCGATGGAGAAGATAACTTTCTCTTACAACAGTGGATTGTCGGCTACTATAAGCTGGAAGGAAGACGGGGCTACTAGCTTAGAATTGAGTGAAGGTAATCCTCATCAGGCGGTTGTGAGTTCCCTGGAAGCGATTTTGAACGAGAGCGGATTGCTGTCGATGGTTTGCATTCTGCAGACCACTCTCCCTCTTTATAAAGCTTTGGCAGAGCTTTCTTCTCAGCAGGTGAACGAATCTTCTCCGCCTGTTGTAGTCATCTGTCGTAATGTCAACGATGTAAAGCTGGTGTATCCAGTTAGGGACGTTTCAGTGGAAATCAGGCTCAAGCGGTATAAGAATAGGAAACAGATTGTCTACTTCAGTGAGAGCACGGTTGGTGGATCGTTAGTGCTGAAGGACATTTGGGAGCAACCGGGCGATGGTCTCGTTCCACTACTAAAAGGACTTGTCTGTGATTTTGACAAGGTGAGCGAGGTGTTACGCAGAATACAACAAGCTCTCGAATCTAGTTTTATCACTATAGAGTAAAACATAACACAAAAATATCTACTATAAGATTATGAAAGATGTGACTCTGAATGACTACAAATCTCTATTCTTCTGCGAAGCAGAACCAACCCTCCCCGGGCAGGGGCCGTCGGAGGCAGGTAGAACGCACTAAACAATCATTAAATGTCACTTTGAATTTACATATGTCTACATTAATGATGATCTGGTTAGTTTATCAGCAGAAGCACCAAACCCGTGAACTACTTACCCAACTTGGGAAGCACGTTTCGCTCATATTTAGTACCGCCAGGTCGCATAGGGGGGATCATGGGATCTGGATGTCGATATTTGTTTAGGAGCTTCTCAGCATTATTCACCAATGTCTCGTTAGTTAAGAGTGCCTCAGAGTGAAAACGAGACTTTTTCAGAGTCACTTTTCTCGACGTAAACGCGACTAGAAGCTAAAACCTCCTTTTTACTGCTTACTACCCGCTTCTCCGTGCAAAATAACCGAACTAACTAAATCATATACAGATCACGCAGGCTTTTAAACTTCGACTTACAATTATTTCATGCTTATTGGTTGTATCTCGATGCTGGTCAAATTCTTGTCGGATTTCCAAGGCCTTGGCTCGCCACAGGTCTCGCCGATTGATCCAATCTCTCGACAGTCGTAATGACCGTCTGTATATGGATTGCACGAGCTGTTTGTGCTCCACAGACAGATTCGACATGTTTTGGGCTTGGTGATTGGGAAGTTTCAGACGAGTTTGGTGAGATATGGTTGGAGCAGCATAACTGCGAAAACGGTGTGCTGCTAGTTTAGTGTGTAAATAACTGGACTGAAGACTCGGAGACATTTGAACGTAGCTATAACAAACAACAGTAAAAGAGTGTTTTCAAAGGCACTACATAGCCAATTGAACTAATTCAAAGTTTGTAACACATTTTTCATCTAAAATTAGGCTAATTGACTGGGCCAAAATCCCCACAGTCAAGGCACACCAAACGGTGAATATCAGTGTGGCGTATAGCTCTACGGTGTGTCAATAGTCAGACATATACAGATGGTATGTCAGTTTGAGTTTAACTCCAACATGAGAACTCTTCTAGAACGCCAGAGAGGAACCAATGGAGCCAGATGAAGAGGAAATTAGAGTGCTCACGAGCACAATGTAAGTTTCCGCTATCTCAGAACTGAGATTTTTGGTGAGTATCTCTCTAACCAGCAATGCTTTTAAAGTGTATCAGAAAAGTGCGATGCTGAATCTGATATCGCCTAGGAGGCAGCGGATTGCAGGGCTGGATGAACTGGAAAAACCTCTTGTCCAAAAGCTTAAGCTCCAATTGGACAGGCTAGAGGAGTGTGTGGCCCAAAATCAGCTTTTTTTGGACAAAGTCGTTCAAGTAGCCAATGACAACTTTGTGCCTCAAGGTGAATTGGTATGGAGCAGTGCAAGTGCCACTGGGGTCGATAAAGTCAAATCCACGCTTCGCCAGGTGGCACGCGAGTGGTCTAAGGATGGCGCGGTAGAACGGCAGAATAGTTACGGACGAGTCATCCAAGAATTGAGCGAGAGATACCCTAATAGAAAAGAACGTCATCAGATACGAGTTTTGGTCCCTGGAAGTGGTCTCGGGCGACTGCCCTTTGATCTGGCGTACGAAGGGTTCCAAGCACAAGGGAACGAGTTCTCATTCCATATGCTGTTCACGTCTAATCTTATTCTGAACAATACGGCCAATCCACTTGCATACACCATTCACCCGTACATTCACAGTTTTTCAAACCTGAGAACCAAAGGTGACCAAACCAGGGCAGTCCAAGTTCCTGATATTTCACCTCACGCTCTCTCTCAGCATTACGCTCAAGATTATGACATCCCCGAAGATGGCCTGCTGTCGATGACTGCTGGTTCCTTTGATGAAATTTACCCCTTGAATGGTCAGCCGCTTTTCGACGTGGTCACTACAGTGTTTTTCTTGGACACATCCCCCAACATCTTCCGCACCTTGAAGGCTCTTGCATCTACTTTGAAACCTGGTGGACTGTGGATCAACTTTGGACCCTTATTATGGCACTACGAGGACTATCTGCCTTCGGAGGAGAACGAGGGTTTGAGTTGCGGCCTTGAGCATAGCCTGGAAGACTTGGTTGAGTTGATTCCTCAATATGGGTTCAAGTTCCTCAAGCACGAGAGCGGTCTTGAATGTAACTATACAAAGACACCGAACTCTATGATGTATTTTAATTACAGTTGCGAGTACTGGGTGGCCGAAAAGATGTAAAATAATCAGCCCGAGGGGTGACTGTAAGGCATCGCCTTCGGCGGGATCCTTCCAGCCGGGGGTTGGTTCTGCTTCGCATTCCTTATCCAGAGTGTCATTAATACTGGATGTCCCATTGCAGCGCCTGCCGTTTGGGTTGAGCAAATTCGTACTTGTACTGTAGTGTCTGTATATTTATACCCTGTGTGGTCGTAGTTTATGAGAGTCGAAAACATGAAAGCAGAAGCCATAAGTAATTGGATTCTGTCAAATGAGTTGACGGAAAGTATATTGGTGTGTTAGTTAACTTACTTGTACATACATAGCAAGAGCCATAATTAATTGGATTTTTTCAAATGTGATGGAAAATATATGTTAGCTAATCTATTCATACATATCAAACCTCAGTCGAGGAAGAATTTGTGCGATCAAGAATCAACTGTCCCCGGAAGAGGAAGCTCGGCATATACATCTCATAATTACATTCATTAAGCATTGACACCGTTAAGCTCCACCTTTGGCTCGCTCTTTATCACCGAGTGATTTGACGAAGATGACCCTTCGGAGGATTTGGAAGGCTCAGACCTAGCTGTTCCTTCCACATCTGGTTCAGTAGTTTTCTTCTCCATCATTCCACCGTACTTTCGACCAGCAACCTGTTGGGCTTGTCGGATGATCTCCTGAGCCTCCTTTTCATTCGGCTTCTTCTTTTGGAACCGCTGGAAGTGGTGGATAAAAGGCAGCCTCCCCTTCTTCTCCTGGTAAAGAAGAGTCAAAATGACACAAATGATGAACAGCCAGTAGATGTTGTATGATATAACAGAACCATACGTGGCCGAGTTTTGCCATCCAAAGAGAGCATTGAAGATTTCCCAACCGTTGTCAGTTTCTGGATTGCAACAGTTGACGTGCCACACACTCTTGAATATATTGTAAGAGCCAGGCCCACTTCCTTCCTCTGCCGGATCGCCTCCAGCCTGCCTGGAATAGAGGTTCATCTCGAAATCCCAGATAGCACGTGAAAACAGGCCAGCAGCAATTAGATAGAGGAAACAAGTCGAAGCAATCAAAAAATATTGAATAGACATGACGTTACCACCCCGGTACAGAAGGTAGCCTATTCCAATACCGGCGCACAGACCACAAATGACAGCCAGAGGGAAGGCAGTGGCAGGGACACCGAGGGACACTCCTCCCACAAACACAATGGCTTCCACACCTTCTCGAAGGGTAGTGATAAATGGAAGCAAAGCCAGAGCGTACTTCTTGGTCCAAGTCGAGATTTTAAACTTGCCCTTGGTCTCAGTCTGGAGAATGGCCTGGGCAATCTTCAATCTCCATTTTTCCTTCATCTTATTGATTCGCAGCATGGCTAGCCCCATGAATGTAATCATCACCGTGGCTATAACACTAAAGATACCCTCCCAAAGGTCCTCGGACGAAGCCCAGATATCTTTACCCAGCGAATAAAAGGCACCGATGAAACCACCTCCAATGCACAAGCAAATGAGGACTCCTGCTCCTGCTCCGATCCAGATCTGCCATATCAGCCGTTTATATAATTTGCGATCTTGGTTTGAGCGACCTAATCCCTGTTTCACAAATGAGAGGAGGACAGAGATGATGACAGACGCCTCGAGGCATTCTCTGAACACGATGAAGAAGACTTGCACAGAGAAAACGTTTGCCATTGTTGCCTTCTTTGTGAGACTTCAACAATAATAAAGTATTGACAACTTGAAGTTCGACTAATTATAGAGGAAAGAGAAATCTCCGGTGAAACTGCCAGAGGTCAGGTTAACAGAGAACGGACCTTCACCTTAACCAATTCACACTTAAAAAGAGATTTCACAACAGAGAAAACTCTCGCAGTACCCGCACAATGACGATTATGGGAAGAGAAACTCAGTCCTGCTTTATATAGCTAATCAGATCTGGATGCTTCAGGCCATCGACCAAAACGAGGCCCGATGGTTTAGAGAAAAGAAATAAAAATAAAAAGCAACCGGTTTAAAATTTGGCCTTTTCGTTTTGGTTTTTTGAAGTCTTGGCATCTAGGTTTCCTGTGTCGCGCGGAGGAGAGAGAGGTTCACTGGGTCCGTTGTCGGCCGAAGGCAATCTGTTTTAGTCCCACTGATTAACTAAAGCGCATCAATCGTCCAAGTCGGGCTTGAAAAACTGATGCTGTAAAGAGTTGAGAATGCCATAAGCTTCAAAGGACTTATCGTGTCATTCTATCCTTTCTCTTGACCTCAGCCGTACTTCTCGGTCTTTTTTCGTCCCTTTCCTCTTCCTCTCGTCTCTTTGTGTAAAGTCTTACACCACCAACCCGCCCGGTCAGATCGGCTTTGCCTTGAAAACTCAGAGTTACATGCCAAGCGTTCAACAAGTTTATTCCTGAGCCTATCCGATCAGGGACGAGAACACAAGTTAAGCAGTACTATCCAATCTACCGAGGGCTTGGCTTTCGGGCTGATATGTCCTCCCGCCTTGGTCACTTGTAGCCAGGGGAGTATTGGTTCCAATTTCTCAGGGAACACAAAGCGTAGAAAACATGGCGAAAAGTGGTGAAAGGAGTTCTATAGGATATGTCATACCGTTATTCCGCCGTTATGCCCATGCGTATTTGTCGTAAAAACTACGTCAGTTATCTTAAGGTTAGATCTGATAGTGCCGCTTATGGAAACCCCAGCCCCGGGACATAATTCGCCGCGCATTGCTATCCACTCCTTTGGAGAATCTGATAAAATTTTTTCAGGAAAGACACTATGCCAGACATACATTTGGGATGCTGGTAAGGTATTGAAATACATAACTATAAGTTGGTTATAGGCATTAAGTAGCAAGTTTTAAAGATGTAGTTAGTATAAAACAAAGTGCTTGAACAATTCAATTCTCTCCTAATAACAAGTTCCAGGGGCTTCTGTTTAATTTTTTCTTCTTGACCAAATGGGTCCAAAAATCTCACGTCTGCTTCTTCTCGTAACATTTGGGTCCATCCTAGTAAACGTATGCGAGAAAGGGAGACTGACTTCTTGGCACAAACCTCTGGTGTTTTCACACTCTAACGGAAATCCTTCCTGTAAGTTCTAAAAAGCAATCCCGCACACTTTTTTTGTTTTTTCTTCGCACGTCTCGTTCCCATAAGATTTGCCTTTTCTATTCCACTTAATCAAACCCTGTTGCTTATATATATATAACAGAGAGGTTCCCCATAATCATCTGATAGGCTGGTAGACAGACACCTAGACGTCAAAGCGATAAAAAAATCGGCTACTTGAAGCGCACAATCATACACCAGCTGAAAAGTAGTGGTGGGTTCAGATATACCGTATACTATTAGTGTGTGTTCAGATATATACTGTAGTTATTAGTGTGTGTTTCTTGAAAGTCCAAGTGATACTGCTATAAGCTATTGCCAAACCGGTTTGGCTTTCATTATATCTGCTATTCACTGCCTGCTCTGAAAGCTTCAAAAAACAATACACAAAATGCGTCTAAACCTTAACCTCCTAGTGACATTCCTCACACTTTTGGCATCAGGCCTAGTGTCGGCCGAAGACAGGGTCTTCAATTGGAATATCTCGTGGGTGGATGCCAACCCTGACGGAAAGACCACCCGTAAGATCACAGGCATCAACGGTCAATGGCCTCTCCCCGTGGTTCACGTTAATAAAGGGGATCGGGTCATTGTTAACATGCAAAATCAGTTGGGAAACCGAAATGCCTCGATCCATTTCCACGGGATGTTTCAAAATGGCACCAACGCCCATGACGGCCCGGTGTGGGTCACGCAATGTCCCATCCCCCCCAATGGGTCCTATACCTACAACTTCACTGTCGACCAGAACGGAACTTACTGGTATCACTCTCACGTAGACGCTGAGTACCCCGACGGTTACAGACAGGCGTTTGTGGTGCACGATCCGGACTTCCCCTATGAGTTTGATGAGGAAGTTACTCTTACAATGAGTGACTGGTACCACAAAACCATTGAGTCCATCGAGCCTTCGTTTTTGACGGTGTACAACCCTACCGGTGCCGAGCCCATCCCAGACTCGTTTCTGTTCAACGACACGCTCAAGTCCAACATCTCGGTGGAGCCCAACAAGACGTACATGTTCCGTCTTGTCAACATTGGAGCGTTTGTGGCTCAGTATTTTTACATCGAGGGCCACGAATTCCAGATCGTTGAAGTAGATGGCGTCTACGTGGAGCCTCAGACTGCTGATGTGATCATTTTGAGTGTCGCTCAGCGATACTCGATTTTAGTTAAAACCAAAGACACGGCCGACAAGAACTACGCCATTGTCACCATTGCAGATTCAGGCTTGCTTGACATCATCCCTCCCACCTTGGCTCTAAACCAGACCAACTGGCTCGAGTACAACAAGGAGGCAGACCATCCTCTGGCTAATATCACTTACGAAACGTCGGACGACATTGACTATTTCGATGACACCACTCTAGTCCCTTATGACCATGAGCCCTTGTTTGAGAACCCGACGAAGCAGGTAAATGTCACTGTCATGATGAACAACTTGGACAACGGTGTCAACTATGCCTTCTTCAATAACATCACCTACACGGCTCCCAAGGTGCCTACCTTGTACACCGTGATGTCGTCGGGTGACCTAGCCACCAACGAAGTCATCTACGGTGACTACACCAACTCGTATGTGCTTGAGAAGAACGATGTAGTGGAAATCGTTCTGAACAACGCTGACTCTGGCTCGCATCCGTTCCACCTTCACGGCCACACCTTCCAGGTCTTGTACCGGTCTCCTCCATATGACGACGACGATATCACCCCTTACGACCCCAACAACCACACTGCGTTCCCTGAATTCCCTGTTCGACGAGACACGCTCATTGCCCCCCCCAACGGGAACTTTGTCGTGCGGTTCCGGGCGGACAACCCTGGTGTGTGGTTTTTCCATTGTCATATCGAATGGCATTTGTCGCAGGGCTTAGCTCTGACGTTTATCGAAGCTCCCCTTGAGCTTCAGAAACAGGGCATCCCTGCTAACCACCTTGCTGCCTGCAAAGCTGCTGGCGTGCCGTGGACTGGTAATGCAGCAGCCAACGCCGATAACTTCCTCGACCTAACTGGCCAAAACGCTCAAGTCCCCGACCTGCCGGCCGGGTTCACCGCCCGTGGTATCGTGGCCCTTGTGTTCTCGTGTATCTCTGCCTTTTTGGGTATGGCTGCCATTGGCTGGTATGGTCTGAGCGATTTGTCGTTGGCTGAGGCTAAGATGGTTCAACATGCCGAAGAAGATGCAGGCCTGGAGCCTGAAGAGATTGATCCTAACGAAATATCGGACCGTGAAAACTAGAATAATGATTGTTATGAAGAGATTTACGCATCTCCAGATGTCTCCGGCCTGCCGGGGAGGGTTGGTTCTGCTTCGCAGAGACTCCTGAGCGACGTTAGTTGGAATATACTAATGATTGCTATGAAGAGATTTACGCACCTTTTGTTGAATTTAGCAGACGTTATAATAAAAGATTCTGATAACTATGACAATTATTACAATCCTGCTTCTGCGAAGCTCGCAAAAACACACATATGTAACGTTAGAACGTAGCAATGGTTGCTTTGAAGAAATGACGCCACTTTTACAGCTTCTGCGAAGCAGAACCAACCCTCCCCGAAGGGCCCGCCGGAGGCATCTGGATACTTTGCAGGGTTGAGTATTTGGTGACTATACAGTATAGTACCATGTGTTAGTTAACACCAGTCAATGATTGTCCCTGAACATTACGCAATTGTTAGCTGTCACGGGCAGTTTTTGCCAAGATGTGATGCAACGCTTGAACACAAAACTAGAATTTATCTGATCAAACGGAACCGCCTTGCAGGTTTCCCACTGTGGCACTTCTGTCTTGGCTCTTTGACTTGGCAGAGCTTGTTTTTTTCAGTTTCGTATAGAGGAAGTAGCATTGCAGCGATCAGCTCAGATCGCCGTTGCCTAGAAAAACTTAAAAATTATCCGAAATCTAAGTGGGGAGCACATCAATGGTAAAGAGGCAGAACGTTGATTTCGAAAACTAACGGTCTCGTTGCCCGAGACCGGCTCATAACTGTTCCGATGTGGCACCGGTACGTCAGGCTGCCTCCGATGGTGCCTACCGGCGGGGGTTGGTTCTGCCTCGCAGAAACTCTACTCTCTACAATGAAGTATCGTTCACTATAAATAATATCCAAGGCCCATCCGCAACCCCTAACTCCCTCTCATTCTCAATAATACTGTAAAACTGCTCTTGATCTTCATGGCCTTCTCTTTTATACCTCAATTGAATCGTCTCAATTGGCTATTTCCCTGCTTCGCCGTGACAGCTTTATCTCCCACACCTCAATAGAGCCCAAACCTTCATTTTCCATGCGGCAGGATCCTCCGGGTTTAGGGTGGGCCTAACCCTGACAGAAGTATATCGTGAAAAATATGCCGGAAAGTGTCTGACGATATATTGGATTGAGTCAATGCTGCTGAGAGTGCCTGCTTTGCGTGCGTCGACGACACCGGTCGGGGCACCGTGGATAAGGAAGGTTCCTGGATGTGTTTCACGAGGGATCAGTGCAGCCCGAGAGCTACGGTCGTCGTACGAGGAAGAGAAAGTTGCCTTGGATAATTTGGCAACTCAAATCCCGGCTACTGAATGGGACAGACTCAGAGCTACACGGAATATCGGAATATCTGCACACATTGACTCGGGGAAGACCACGTTTACAGAGCGAGTTCTGTATTACACGGGCCGGATCAAAGCCATCCACGAGGTGCGAGGAAGAGACAATGTCGGCGCGAAGATGGATTCAATGGCATTGGAGAGAGAAAAAGGAATCACGATCCAGTCAGCCGCCACGTTCTGCGACTGGTACTACAAGGACCGGGTGGACCCCAGTAAGGAGCAGAAATACCATTTCAATTTGATTGACACACCGGGACACATAGATTTCACCATTGAGGTGGAGCGAGCGTTGCGGGTGTTGGACGGAGCAGTTTTGGTCGTATGCGCTGTGAGCGGTGTGCAGTCGCAGACGATTACTGTGGACAGGCAGATGAAGCGATACAACGTTCCTCGGGTCACATTTATCAACAAAATGGACCGAATGGGGGCTAATCCGTGGCGCGCTATCGAGCAGCTTAACAAGAAGCTGAAGATCGCGGCGGCTGCCTTGCAGGTGCCCATTGGAGCTGAGGATGGGCTTGAGGGAGTTGTAGACATTATTCATAATAAGGCTCTATATAACAGAGGCGCACAAGGAGAGATTATTGAGCACGGACCTGTTCCTGAGGATCTGAAAGAGCTGGTGGAAGAAAAGCGAGCCGTACTGATCGAAACACTCGCTGATGTCGACGACGAGATGGCTGAGATATTCCTGGACGAGGCTACGCCTAGTTCTGAGCAGATTATGGCAGCTATTCGTCGAGCCACTATTGCGAGGAAGTTCACTCCGGTTCTGATGGGCTCTGCACTTGCGAACCGTGGAGTTCAGCCTGTTTTGGACGCCGTGTGCGACTTTCTACCTAACCCGGCTGAAGTTTTGAACAAAGCACTCGACACTGGAAACAAGGAAGCTCCCGTTGAACTCGTGTCGTCTGATAGCAAGCCGTTCGTGGGGCTCGCGTTCAAGCTGGAAGAGGGCCGATATGGACAGCTTACTTACGTCAGAGTCTACCAAGGAAAGCTGAAAAAGGGAATGACCATAACTAATGTGAGAACAGGTAAGAAAACGAAAATGTCTCGACTGGCCCGGATGCACTCAGAGGAGATGGAGGACGTCGACGTAGTGGGAGCGGGCGAAATCTGTGCCACGTTTGGAATCGACTGCTCCTCAGGCGACAGTTTTACCGACGGGGGGTGCCAATACACCATGACGTCGATGTTCGTACCCGACCCAGTCATTTCGCTGTCAATTACGCCAAAGTCGAAGGAGTCAACCAACTTCTCCAAGGCTATCAACCGGTTCCAAAAAGAAGACCCGACCTTCCGAGTCAGATTCGACCCGGAATCCAAGGAAACAGTCATCTCTGGAATGGGTGAGCTCCACCTGGAAATCTATGTTGAGCGAATGAAACGAGAGTACAACGTGGAGTGCGTTACTGGAGCCCCTCAGGTTGCTTACCGAGAAACTATTACAAGCGAAGTGCCTTTTGATTTCACCCACAAAAAGCAGAGTGGAGGAGCAGGCCAATACGCTAAAGTCATGGGCACTTTGTCTGCCAACTACGAGGAACACGCCTCGAAGAATACCTTCCAAACTGCCATTGTGGGAGGTAAGATCCCCGAAAAGTTCCTGTTTGCGTGTCAAAAGGGATTTGAGGACTCGGTCGAGGCTGGTCCACTGGTTGGCCACAAGGTCATTGGTGTAGATATGCTCATCAATGACGGTCAGGTTCACACTGTGGATTCAAGTGAATTTGCTTTCCGGACAGCAGTGCAGGGCGCTTTCAAAGAAGGGTTCCTAAAAGCCAACCCGCAGATTCTCGAACCCATCATGGACGTTTCGATCACTGCTCCGTCGGAGTTTCAGAGTAACATTATTGGTCTGCTGAACAAGAAGGGTGCTATGATCAATGATACTGATATTGGTTCAGATGAGTTCACTCTGTACGCTGAATGTTCACTTAACTCCATGTTTGGATTCGCAACGCAGCTCCGAGCTGCTACGCAAGGTAAGGGAGAGTTCAGCTTGGAGTTCAAGAACTATGCTCCTGCTCCTGTGCCATTGCAGAAACAGCTCATCGCTGATTACCAGAAGAAGATGAAGGAAAAGGGGGGTAAATAAAAAGTGAGTTGCAATTTTGATAGAATGTAAATAATTTGTAAATATCTATAGAGTTATGTCACTCGGCAGCTGTATTCAAATTCTCAGTCCTTCTTGCCAAGTCCGTTCTTTGAAGGAAAAGAGTAAGTAAGGGTTTGAAATTGATGGAATACATTGTGAAGAAGCTGTTAATGTATGAATTTGAATTGGCGAATTTGCAGAATGTCTGCACAATGTCTGATTCCTCTCACCCATTTGCAGTATTCTAATTCTCAGTCTTGTCATTCAAAAAGCGTTACATCTGTAAAACGTTAAGCAAGTGTAAATAAATTTTAAAAATTCAGAGAGTTAGAGTTTTACTTATGCTTTGCTTACAAAATGTCTGATTTCCCTGTCTTTTTTCGTTATAGATTCTGACTCTCTCAGTCTTAACCCCAACTTACATGATCTCCGTTCCGCGGGCCGATGCGGGTGATCACAATACCCATGCATGCAGGTAAATTGAAACTTTCGGCCTTCTCCATATCTTTATCTTTTCCCTCTTAATATCACCAATCAACATGTACAAGATAGCAATTCTGAGTGCTATATTGTCCACTGCACTGGCTGCCGCTGACGGTAATGTTGTGGGAACTTTTATTTTTGGCCGACACGGAGACCGACTCCAGAAACCAACCGTCATTTTGACGCCCATAGGAGCTCATGAAGCTCTGTCTGCAGGAGCTTTTTTCCACTCCAGGTACTTTGACAATTCGAGTGACTTCCACATTGATGGAATCAACATCAGCTATGTCCCCACTCAGCTGAATGCGTTTGCACCCAATTCTGATGTGTTGCAGAAGACTGCCATGGCTTTCCTGCAGGGACTTTATCCTCCTCTTGCGAGTGATCCTTCGCTTGAATCTGAAGTCCAGGGCAGCGAAATGGCCAATGGCACTACCGAGGTGGACCCCCTAGGTGGATTTCAGTACGTTATTCACGATGGGGTTGACACCAACTCGCCCAACAACATCTGGATCCAGGGAGACACAAGCTGCCCTGTGTATACTAATGCTTCCAACGAATACTTTGATTCGACCGAGTTCAAATCGTTGAATGCTTCGACTTTCGACTTTTATCAGAGCCTTTTCCCGCTCGTTGTGGGTGCCTTCAACAAGACTGACCTCAACTACGGCAATGCCTATGAGATCTACGACCACTTTTTGGTCAACTTGGTTCACAATGAGACGTTTGCCAAGTCTCTGAGTGATAGGATGGACGATTTTGACACTGTAAAATTCCTCCAGGATGGCTATAGCTTGGCTCTCAGCTACAATGCTACAAACTCTAATAGGACCATTGGAGGTGCTACTATTCTGGCTTTCATCCAGTCCCAGCTGAACCTGACCCACACGACCCAGAGCCCTCTTGTGTCTTACGCTGCAGGTTCGTACGACACATTTTACCAACTATTTGGTCGGCTTGGGCTGTACTCTGTCAACGATACTGTCACAAATACCTTTACTGGAATCATTGACTATGCTTCTGCTGCAGTCTTTGAGCTTGTCGAGGTCAACCAGGACGTGTTTGTGAGATTTGGATTCAGAAACGGCACTGAGTCGACGGCTCAGCTAGTGACTTATCCGATCTTTGGCAGTAACACTGACATGATTTCTTATGACGACTTTGTTTCGAACGCTTCCAATGTGGGTATTCCCAACCTGAAGGCGTGGTGCAACAGCTGTCAGTCTTGGGACCAGTCTATGTGTGCTATCTACACCCCAGAGTTCCTAGCTGCTTCGAGCGGCGAGTTCGTCGCCCCAAGCAAGCTCTCTCTAGCAGCTGCAGGTGGAATTGGAGCTGGTGTTACCATTGGAGTGTTCTTGATCTTAGGATTGCTGTTTGTGCTGTTGCGATCTATGAGAAACAAGAAGACTCAGACAGGACTGTCAGGAGTTCACAGTATCAACTCCAACAGCTCTGGAAGTGTGCAGAAGGCTTAAAGGGGGGATGGTATGGATATGTATTACGAGTTTATAGCTCTTTCTTATGGTATAATTTTCAAATTTAAAATTAAAGAATAAGTGTATATAACGTTGCATACTCACCATTCCGCTTCGCGGAAGTACCCCTCACCGGGAGGGGCAGTCCACAGGCGAGCAAGAAACGTAAAAATGTGTTCTAAAAACATTGTATAACAAATAATCAGTCCTGATGGGACTTTCTAAACGTCAACTGTCTAAACAACTCCTTGAACGTCACTCTTCCTACCTCTCCTCCCTGGGCCTCTAGAATCTCAAACTGTTCGTTGTCAACGGTCCTCTTCTGTCTCTGAGCCTCCCTGCTCAAATAACTGACCTGCTCACGCTTACTTCGCTCAACATCAATGGTCGCAATAATCCAGAAAGGAATAATACACATTCCGACGCAGAACGGAAATGCCAAGTGCACATCAGAGGTCCTTGCTGTGATGGCACTGGTGATGTATGATCCAACAAAAGAACTGGTTCGACCACTCATAGCAATGAGAGACCAGAATTGGTGTTCACGTCCTTTAGGGGTGAGTTCACTCATGAAGGTGTTAACGTAAGCGTACCATGGACTCACAAACAGACCAAAATAAGCGTTGTAGGCCCAGATCTCCCACACATTGTTGAAACCGATCTTGTGAGTGCCTGCGCCAATGGATCCGTAAATGGGAATCAAGAGCACGAAAAAGTTGCAGATTTGGAACATGGTCTTGATGCTCAGATTGAATCTCTTCTGGATAAAGTAGAAACCCACACAGCCGGCAATCGAGCAGAAGGCTTGCACCAGGTTGACGTAGGTTGAGGTAAGGAAGTCAAACTCAATAATACTATTCTGGAGGATTCCAAATAGCGATCCTGAGGTATTCATCCCGTCGGTGAACATAAAGTAGCTGACGACAAACAAGAAAGCCTGTGAAAGCTTCATTATCTCCTTGCATGCAATGATGATGGTTTTCCAGCCGATAACTAAAATATGCTCGCCCTTGGGTAGTTTGGGACCCGGTCGGTTCTTCTGGAAGATAAACCACCATGACGAACTGGCAATGTAGTAAGCGCATGCAACTGCAATTGCGGCATTGTTAGCAAAAGCATTAGACTGCATTCCAAGAAGAGGACCAAGGCACACGACCAGGGTGCCTACGTAGCCGACATTGGAACCCACAGTAGCCCATAGGATAATTCTGTTTCGGGCTTTAGCATCAGCCTGCTCGACTTCTTCCAGAGGGGCCTTTCCAGCCACGAACAAGGCTCGCTTCTCCCGCACCTCAGGAGTGTTTGCAGCCAGTCTAGGGAAGATTGCAGGGAAAAACACGTTGGTCGCATTGAAGGTAATGTTGGAGATCAGATTCATGACGCTTGCTGTGATATACTGACTCGGTCGCGTGATACCCAAGAAGGCAAAATTTGAAGCCCAGTTCAAAATCACGTCTCCCAAAAAAAGCCATCTGCCGTACATCGAGTAATCGCACAGACTACCGAACCACACAAAGAAAACCATTTGGAACAGGAAACTGATCCCGTTCATCAGCAAGATGACACTCGAAACGTTGAACTGTTGTACAGCTCCAAACCGAATGACACATTGATCTGAGGTCGTGCAGGCTTGTCTGCCTGGCAGGGCAGGATTAAAGCCTGCCTGGGTTGCCAGCTCTTGGAAGATTAAGGGCACATAGTTATTGGGTCCTACACCATTTGCTCCGTTGGCATATAAATAGTACGTGTAAATCTCCCACTTGCTGGTGACCGGCACATTCTCAAGGGCTTCTCTTGCCTCGGCAACCTCTTCATTTTCATTTTCATTCTCCACAATCACTGCTTCTTTGCTCTCAGTGATATCGTCTACTCTTGCAGGCTGGCTATCGCCAACCAGTTCAATATCACCCATAGTAACTCTGTTCGTGCTGCCTTTTGCAGGTCAATCGAACGCGGTATATTTATATATGTAGTCCGTCCATTTCGCAAACCAAAATGTTGCCTCGGAGATTGGCAGATGTTACGATACAAGTATATCCTGAACGAAAATACCACATTCTCATCCTCGACATTGTGGGGGACTCGAGGTATGATAAGCTTTTAAGCTTATCGGTTATTCGTATAAGCGGCGCTCACGGCTGAAAGTAAGGGATAAGAAAATAGACTATCTCCAGAAGGGAATTTTTCGGTGATGAATCCCGTGGGCATCTAAGTTAGGCCAATCCCAGACTTCATAATGTCGTTTTTTTCAGAAAGAGGTCAGTCAATTAATGAGATTTTGGCGTCTCACAATCATGGTTCTTAAATGTAGCAGTTGAAAATAAATGAGTTACATTTCCATTGTAGTATCTTTTGCTATTATGTCTTCTTGAATTCTAACATCCCGTGCTTTTTTCGTTTTTCTCTATCCTGCCCGTTTTTTTAAAGCTCCCATTGGATTCACCACTAATCGTGAATTATCAATTCCAAGTTTGAGTTTCTAAATACGAACAATGACATTTGTCACGTTGAATGCATCATCACCAACTTAAATGTTTACGCGTGGGGAGCATTTTAGTCCAAGTTAACAGTTCACACCTCTACCCTTTTATCTCTTCTTGAATATCTTTTTGTGGCGCGCACATAGGTCTTCTTGTCCAGGGTAAGTTCATTATTTGCCTTGAACTGCTGACTACTCTCTGCCGAATCACTCAGCTGGCCTTTAATAATCACTATCAGTGCGAGTCGTGTCTCTTTCCGCATGGAATCAGGCCTTCCTCCAAAACACAGCTCGGTGCTTCTGAAAACAATATGGTCATCCCCACACGTCCGCCGGATCCTGCTGTGTAGGAACGCGGTTGGTACTCCCACCATTGTGGTGGTAAGAGATCGTTCCTTGTACATAGCCGGCCGACATGTCGACCTGCCTTCTCAGGTCCGAGATGCGCAAATACTGAAAATGGAAATGGAGGATCTGGTGGTGTTAAGTCTGACATCAGGCTGGGTCGTGTTCTTGCGCATATTCAGTGATGATACTATCCCTTTAGTCGTTCGCAGTATGCCCGTCGGAAAGGGTATATTCGAGGGAATTGAGGGCTTGGGCACCAGTGTCCAGATTGAACCAAGGTCAGAGGCGTTCGCAGTTACGGCATTTCAGGAAAGAATTGCATTGTTCACCATCGACAAAGGAGCTGCTACCGAGTTTGACACAGCTGCTTTTGAATCGCGGCAGCGTACCACGATATTCTTAGATGGATGCGCCATTATCAGTTCGTGCTTTCTGTTACCACTACGTAGCGGGGATCCGTCCCACTGTTTGTATCTGGCACTGTACGCGCGGCCTGACTCGAAACTCTACATACGGCTGTATGAATGGTGGACGAACCGGAGTATCCACGAAGCGCAGTTATACGGAACTTTGCCGCTGCCTTACAGTATGGTTGCTCAGTTTGTAATCCCTGTAAGAGGAGACTCGGCCGGCGTGTTGGTGGTCACGTACGATAAGCTCTTTCTGGTTACTATTTCCGACATTCTGAGCGGACACACAAACTTGGAATATTGCTCCATGGATTCTATCCCCACCGCTTTCTACAGGGACCCATTGTCCCTGGAAAGTGACAGCGGTGATGACCAAGTATATATTAGTTGCGAGAATGGCGACATTTTTCGACTGTACATTTCTGGGGGCAGGATTGTCAAGGGATTGTTTTGTCGTGCTGGAATAGATTTAGGAAATTGCATAGTTCTCCAGCCTGTAAGTGAGATGGGGAGTGTTTTGGACGATACCGCAATCGATGAATCGCCATTGGTGCTTCTCACCTATGGGGGCGATTATTCAGCTGGAGGATCTGTCATAATGACCATTGATCCCCACGATGCTACCAAAGTCCAGCTCGAGCATGAAGAAACGTTCGGCAACTGGTCACCTCTGTGTGATATAGCTGTTGCCACGAAAAGGGGAGGAAACAAAAGGCCCCAGCTGTATGGCTGTACAGGCTACGAGTCGTCAGGGTCAATATCTCGTTTCCAGTATGGAATCAAAACATCAATATTCATGCATGGCCCGCCCATGAAAGGGGTTACTCGAATATTTGCAGCGACCACTGACTCGGAAGGGCCTGACACAGCTAATATCCTATTCATAAGCTACCCCTGGGAAACGAAAGTATACATCGTAGACCTGGAGGAAGGTTATCCAGAACTAAGAGAGCTGGACCCGCAGTGTGGAGCTGTTCTTGAGTCGGAGACTTTGTGTATTAAAGCACTTAACGAGACAAAGTGGATACTACAAGTGACAAAGGATAGAGTTGTGATTACTGACTTGGAGGGCAGGACCCATACGCAGAAGGCCCCGAAGAACATAACACGAGCATTTGCGGCGGACGGCTATGTCCTATTTGTTCAGGTAGAAGAATCCGATGATGGAGAGCGATCTGGGGAGGTGGCTATTCTGCTTTACAGACTTGGCCTGCCGGATGACGATGAAGATATGACTGCAGACTCTGAAGACGGCAGAGCAGAACCTGAAGGGGTTGAGAATTCGCGCAACTTCTTATCACTAGTGTGCGAGCCCATGCGTATGAAAGACAGAATGTTAGCAGCCACAAGGCTTGTGAAATGTGGCTCAAGGACTCTCATCGTGTTAAGCACACCCGAACCCAAAATTTATATTTATTCTATAACTGAGAATTTTGGAGATGTTGGTGATGGCGGTGGTAAGTTAGAACTTGAAGCTTGCATCGAGGATCTGATTCCGCAGGAAGAAGACTCTGTTCCATACGATTTCTTCGTGCATGGTACAGTCCAGCCCGACACGGTAGAGATTGTTGCTGGGCTTCGCAATGGATCTTACATTTGTTTCCAATGGAGTTTCACCAGCAAAGATGTAGAACTAAAGACAGTGCGACAAATTGGCCATTCACCCGTCGAACTCACCTCCATTGAGAATTCTGACACCCTAATAGTGAAAAGCGGTCAAGTTCACACTCTGAATACGAAGAGCATTCCGTTTCCTCCTTCAAAGGTTGTGTTCGATACTGAGAAAAGGGTGTCAGTAGACATCTCATGCCTGTGCCACGCGCCAGGAATGAAAGACGGGTTGCATGACTATATCATTGCTCTGATGAACGGTAAGTTACGGATTTTGAGATTGACAAAACAGCCTGAGTTAATTGTCAGGCAATTGCCTATCGGATTCACCCCTAGGAAGATGGTCTATCTCGACTTTGCTGGGCTTATCGCCGTAGCTATCACGGGTGGTGAGCGTACCGGACAGGTATGTAATCTGGTGTTTGTGGATCCCTTTAAGTTTGAGGCGGTAGAGACAGTATGGGGTGGGACAGATGGACAAAGAAATCCTACGACAGATTTTAGCCCAAGCGAGACTATTTATTCAATGTGCGAATGGTCCATGACAAGCAACGACAAACTATACAAATTTTTGGTGGTTGGAACGGGTACTGGTGACCGTCATGGAATGGTCCGCATTATAAGAGTGCAGAGAACAGGTTCAACCTCAGTGAGATTAACTGTTCAGCATTATTGGTCAACGGAGGGTCTAGTGTATGCAGTTGGTCAATTTGGAGAATGTTCTATTGTGCACGCTTCGAATGAAAGTGGAGGCAGCGTAGTAACTGTTAGTACAGCAGAGACGTTGGATGAAAGGTATGATAAGAACAAGCTAAGCAAAAGTGATGCTTTTTTGACTAACAAGATTTCGATGGAATAGGTACTCGTCAGATCTGCTGAGAAGTCCTGTGATTCAATTGAGCAGTGAGGGCCAATATATCTTTGCTTCCACTCTACGAAATTCATTGTTTGTACTCAAAGTTGGAAAGGGAGACATTACTACCGTCCAAGCCGATAGCATGTCACGGCCCTCAACCGGACATTTTTCGTGTTGCGATGACTTTGTTATAGTCTCAGACAAAAATAAGCATGTAACGGGATTACAAAGGGTGGACAATTATTCAGCTACTATGAACACTGTGTTCAAGTTAGAACTGCCATCGGTCATCATGAAGATACGAGAACTAAGTTTTGGGAGCAACGATAGTAGTGAAAACGGGAAAGATGTGGTAAACATCGACAAAGAGGAGAGCCACCAAAACAAAGAAAGGTGCATGGAGAAGACTCTGGTGCTTGCAGGGGCCGGTGGGTCACTCTATACGCTGAAGTTCTTGACGGAAGCAGAAACCCGAGTTGTTCAAAGCTTAGTCTACAAAGATGATTTAACTATGCTGGACAATACAGGTGGTGGTGGCGCCAAAGTTCCTATATATCCTGGTGCTGACTTTCGCGATTCTTATATGAACCAGGGCATATATGACGGGGACAGTCTAATGGCTGAGCGGGGTGATATGGTAAGGCTAAGAGACATTGTATACGGCGGAGTATTGTAATGCCCGAGATAGCTTACTTTAAACGGATCAAGATCTATTGGTGTTCATGCATTGTAAATATGACGATAAGTCAATAAAGATAATTAGATAATAATTGGGGCCCTCTCCTGGTTTCTTTTACTGCGAGTTATCTTTAATTTTGTCCAGCAGTCGGTTGATGCGGCCCTTCATCAGTGGCTGGCCCTTGGTTGTGTATTTCGTCATTTGCTTCTGATGCTTGAGTCGTAGCTTTGTCTGCTCTTCATGTTGCTTCTTGCGCGCCAATGCCTCTTTGACGGCTTTCTCCTTTTCTTCTTGTCGCTTCCTTTTCTTTCGTTCCTGTATCAGCTGCATTCTCTGGCCATATTTAAGAGGTTCAGTCTGCTTATCATCTGAGACAGTCTCATCCTTGTTGCCGGACCGTTTGTCACTCTTCTCAGGCACAGCCTCCCCTTCCTTTTCTAATAGTTTAAAATACGCCTTCCGCAGTCGGGCTCTATGAACTAAAGATTTTTGAATGTCATTCGCTTAGGTTAGTTGGAAGCACAACAAGAGTGGCATTCTTATAACGTATAGAGACTGTACAAAGGAACACAGCACGGTGGAACCGCCAATAAACATCTACTTACCTTTTTTCTGATATCTGCTTTTTGCTTTAGGTGGCATCGTGAGGGTTCTTTCTGCAATCAAAGACTGTTTTATAATCCGATAATAATATTCTCTCGAACGATAGATAAATCTTATTTTTCGTTTTTCGCAGAACCCCGAATTTGGCTATGATCGACCCGGCTCTCTATCGTGAAAAATATATCACCTTCTGCTTCATACGCACCTTAGTATATTAAAGTAGTTGACGAGTCCGAGCCACTGCAAGAGAACCAGTTGGTGAACTACATTTTTAGATTTTGCATACCTCTAAGTCCACGCAGGAGTGGCTATTGATGTCGATTTTCTCATCAATAGTAAGTGAACTGATCTTACTTCCTACCTACTATTTCGGTCTCGGTAAACTAACTTAGCAGAGACGGTTGGAGCTTGTCGTTTTCATACGAATATGATAATAGGCACCAAATCCATTGGACTGTCGAATTCATTTATTATTGCCCATAGAAATGACTTACTGAGTTGGTCCAGGCGTATTGCCCGTTTAGATCCGCTTGTTTTCAGCGTTCTGAAGACTGCTGCGTTGTCGAGAAGAATATCAGGAAGTCTGATTGCAGGTATACAATGGCGTAGATGGAGTCCGTGGCAGAGGCGTATGAGTGGTGGCTATCCAGGTGGGCCTCCATACGGAAGACGACCCCAGAAACGAATGCTCTCGAGTGGCACATTGCGAGACGAGGAGGAAGAACCTGATTTGGTGAAGAAGTCTGAAAGTAGTACTGGAAGTACAAATCAGGAATTGCCTAGGGATGCTGCGATTATTCATCCTCTTTTTGTCCAACCCGACAGTGCCCTGCAGGTTCGCGTACGAAATACCGCTCGGCAGATAGCTGCGTTGGTGCAGGATCCTGCCACGGATCACCATGACATATTGTACGGACTATGGAGAGACACCTTGGTGCTAACTCTCCCTAACTCAGTATCGTGGCAGGTAATAATGAATTTACGATTTGCCATATATAAATATTATTTGCGGAGTGGTCAGACCGCAGACCAGGAGTTTAAATCGGCCGAATGCATATTGAAAATAGTCTCCAGCATGTCAAGGGGGCAAATATCTCAGGCGGACTTAAACGCTGAAGTTAAAGCATTAATAGCCAGAGAGGAATTTGACAGGCTGGACGAGGTTTTGATGGAAGCTCACACGACTTTGGATAGAGACAGCTACATCAGGTTGTTGAAGCACGCTGTTATAAGATTACTGAGAGAATGCAGAGAGAACAGCAATGCGACATCAGAGGAGAATACTATCGACACAACCATTGCAGACGGAGAAGAAGTGCCAGATCCTTCCCAAAAAAACAGAGAGAGTAGCAACGGGTCATTAGAAGATACTGTGACAGTCATTTCTAACGCAGAACAACTACCAAAGCCGTCTCAGCTAAATGCTGACCCGTTGGGTAAGACCACCCAAAACAATTTCAGCAATTCAAAAGCACGACTACTATATACCCTGAAAGTCGCCATGGAAGGTTTCCTCCGCACCCATGGCTTTCTTAATTTCATCTCCTCGGCAAAGTATCGAGAAGAACGACAGACCTTAAAACTCATTATGAGAGCATGCAGCAATACAAACCCAAGTCTTGTTGAGCTCCTCGTCCCAGCAGTAGAACAGCACGCCTTCTTTGGATCGATGGTCTCTACGACATTTCTCCATCTCGCCTTAGAAGATAGCCCAGATGTTGAACTGGCTTCAGAACTTTGGGAAATGAAACAGTCCCGTGGCATTTTAACTGAAAGAGATTTACTGATTTGGATGCAGAGCCAGCTACGTATGGGTTGCCCCAAGGATGCTCTTGTTCGCTTTTCTGAGTACCCTAAGCTGCAGGCGGATTGGCATTTTGACACCGTTCTTCGATGCTATGCAGTCCTCAGGGATTGGGATGGTCTGCAAACATGTTTTGAGTCGCTTTTTGGCCGAGGGGAATTGCCAAATATCAAGCACTACCAGATTGTAATGAAGTCCATTTCTCCACTTGGGAGGGTTGCTATTGTGGATGAGCTTTTCCAAAGCGTGGTGCAAAGAGGGCTCGTCCCAACAGTTGATATTTTCCACTCTGTGATGTATACACGACTGGCGTTTGGCGACACAGACGGAGTGGTAGAGTACTTTAGGAAGCTGAAAGAGTTTGGTTTGACACCGACAGTGCATAGTTATACCATTCTTCTTATGGCTTATCGAGATGCCAAAGATTTAACAGCTGCTCTCAAGACTCTTGAAGACGCGTCTAGTTCCGGATTTCCTATAACAGCAAGATTGGTGACTCTTGTTTTGTCTCTTTGCAGTCGTCGAAGAGATATCCATTCGACTGATCGTGTGTGGAGCTGGGCAGAGAGAGCAAACATTGAGCCTGATAGATTCATGTACAACGCGGTGTTATCTAGCTATGTTCAGTGCAATAGGCTCCCCCGCGCATGGCAAGAATATGAGTTAATGAAAGAGCGAGGAATAGTGCCTGGAGTCGATACACTTTGCATTCTACTCAATGGGTATGCCCGCCTGTTAAAGCGGGTAGGCGAGCCCATTCTGACAGAGCGATTTCGAACCCTTTACGAAGACATGGTACGATATGACATTAAGCCTGACAGTCGGTGGTTTTCTTCGGTGCTATTCTATCTTGGTGAACTGCACTTGCTCGAAGAAGCGGAGACGGTCTTCAAAGAGATCACCAACATGGGCTTGAAACAAAACTCGCATCATTACGCTATTTTAATGCGTGCACATAGCAGAGCTAAAAACTTTGATCGGGCTAACGAACTTTACAAAGAAATGGAGAAAAAGAATATCACTCCTACGTTCAAGACCCAATCGGTATATTTGCATTCCAGAAGGTTTAGCCCGATGGACGAGCTCACTGGAGCACCGAACGAGGAAGATGTTAACTTTGTCCAGGATTTCATTTCCTCGAACAAATATATTGATCTGAGCTCTCAGCAGTTGCCTCGAAACACTTTACAGATTGATCTTGTAAGGCAGATGGTGCGTCGGTTTATCAAATCAAAGCATTTTGAGCTGGCCAAACTTCTTTTAGACCAATACAACGAGACTCATGGGGATAATAATTATCGCTATCAGTATTGGGCTCTTGAGCTCGAACTAGCCCAGAAAAGTGGTAGTTGGCAGATGGATAAGTTGTGGAGCAACTTTTTAGAAGATCTAAAACACGGTTTTGTGCTGAACCCAAGATCGATTCAGGGCCATCAAAGGTCTGTACTGCCTCCTCGATATGCTCGTGATTATCTGCCAGCAATAGCCGCTCGGATCGAACAGCTGGAGGGACAGGGTCGGACACAGGATCTATTGGACCTCCCTACTGAACTCAAGCTGTCTGGTTTAAAGATGGGAAGCTTAAATCTCAATGCATATGTGCGTGCCATGATGAAGTTTGACTCAACCATGTATACTGCGTGCGGCATTGCTGAACACAGCTTGTTACCTGGATTTATTCTTCGACGAGTGCGACGAAAGCTCAAAGTGACTGACCCAGAAAGGGCTGCCAAAGTCAGCTTAATGTGGAATCGTAACTCGTGCTCTCAAAAGACGATGCGTGTTTTACTGGCGCGGCGGGATCGATTGTCAGAGTATCTGATGGAAAGTGAAGGAAAGAGTCTTACAGAGGCTCGAAGGGCTTTGAAAGATAAGTATCCTCTGCTAATAAAAGCCCTTCGGATCTGGCGAACTAAAGGCCTCCAGATGCATTTCAAGAGACGATTGTATAGACGTGTTCGCGAAAACAGACTGAAAGAAGAAAAGCTTAGGGAAGTGGATGAAGCATTGATCAAGCCCAGAATGGAAGCTGGGTCCCTGGCTGCAATTGAAGGGATAGAGGGAAATGCATATGACGCCTACGCATATGATGAAGGAGTTGACGAAGCTGATGAAGAAGGAGATGAAGAATATGACAAACGCAATAAGTGATACGAATAATAGCATTAATAGGCCGTACTTTTTTTTGGCCCTTAAATTATTTTTTTCTGTAAATATGTATTATAGGGATATATGTGTATATATATATGTATATGAAAGCTCAGTCAGAACGGGTCACTTTGGACCCCGAAACTCAAAAGACGTCTCTCCAGAAACCTCCGAACTGCCATATACCAGGAATCCAACGTGAGGTTGAACGTTCCATTCCAACTTCAGTGTCGCATTGCTACTGGGGAACTCCTTTGATATGTCATATACAGAATAAGGGCTTTTGATGTTCTGCAGCGTCACATGGCTGTTCTCCTTATTGTCGATGATTCTATCCCAGAACGTAACAGAATTTATAATATCAGGTCGTTTCCCAGGATACTCGGCTGTTAAGTACACGAATATTTGCTTGGTATTCCAATTGAACAGAGGGCTGAAATCGGCGTCGAGGTCAAATTTGAGCCGACAATTCTCTTTGCCCTTACCGTCCACGGACCCATACCGGCGAGTGTATTTGAGATTTACGTTACTGGTTAGTGGACCATCGCTTGACGACCGACAACTTCTCCAACTTACGGATTGACACGAGATATTGACGATGGTAAACTGAAGGCTCCGTCGAGGTTCAGTTGAATTATAGACACCAAGCTAATCAATACAGATACTACAATGACAACGGAGGTAAAGTATCCAAATATGTTTTGGACTCGCTGTGAGGCAGTGTGCATTGTGACGTCTGGACGAGCACCGAGCCGGTAGTTGTGTGATGCTGGCAGTTCGAGGTGATGTTTAAAGTTATGCAAGCAGAGGAGAACTAAAGTGATTTTGGCCTGGAGAACACGAAAAACTTAGAATTTTGCAAAACAAAACTTGATTTAAAAGCACCTGCAAGATGCATACTTGAATACGTAGGAGTAAAGGTGAAATCAGAAGCGTAGACTATTTCTGACGCGTTTGGTACTCTACGTTCAAATATTAGCATTTGGTGAGGTTGATATTACATTGATTCATACCTCACCAAACTTTCACAGGCCTTACAGAATATGGTTGTTACTTCCAGGATGCCCGGGACGCAAAAGTAGAAGTACTGCAGAAATGGATATCTTTGCGTAGGGGCCCCGTTGGAAACGAAGTAGCACTAGCAATTCCAAACTGTTAATAGGTTGTGGTGACATTTCGCTTCCACGGACGTGGTATACTCGCTTCCAGTGAATTTATTGCCCTTGTAAAGTGGGTTGAATAATAATATTATGCCAGCCTGAACGGTCTACTTCACTTAATTTCCACGTTACTACTTTAAGCTTACCGCGATATATCAGCATGTCTCAAGATATCCAAATAGAACCCGACAATGCGGAACAACCACTGATGAAGCCAATGGGCCAGCAACCCTACGACCCTCCGGCAGATCAGTCATCTTCAGGACCTTCGGTCTCGGGCAATATGGATCTTCCTCCTACTGAAAGACGTCCACAGTCGGGCGGTATCTTTTCATTTCAATACTATTCGTGGTTTTTTGACGTAGACACCAAAGAAGTTATGGGAAGATGCCTTCTAGCTGTTAATCCGTTGAGTAAAACCCCCTTTTTGGACCCTGATAGCGGATTCGGTGAGCAATTGGAGACAGGACGAGCAGGCGAAACTGGACTTATAGCAGGCGGGGGTTATCCTGATTTCTACGGCCCCTTCTGGATCTGTACCACGCTCGTATTTGTCCTCTTCTTTGCCAGTACCATGGTTGGTCTGCTTTTTTCGTTTTGGCAGCATCAGAAGTACGAGTACCGGTTTGACCAACTGACAGGAGCGGCAGGTTTAATGTACAGCTATACATTTATTGTCCCGGTGGCACTCTGGCTCATTATCAGGTACCTGAATATATCTCCTACCACCACTCTGGTACAGCTGATCTGCCTATATGGGTACTCTAACATTACCTGGATCCCTGTGGCGATTCTGAGTATTTCTCCGCTGCTGGGAGCTCCTACTGCCTCGAATATCATTCGGTGGATATTTATTACTCTGGGATTTGCTTTCTCTGGTTCCTTCATTGGCAAGAACCTGTACATGGCGCTCGTCCCGCGCGAATCTGCAAATGTTGCTGTGAACAAAAAGGCAGGAGTGACTGTTGTCGTTGGAGTACTGATTCTCCATACCGCATTTGCTTTGGCTGTGAAAATATTATTTTTTGCTGGCATCAAGGTAGAATCAGAGTCGAGTTAATTCTCAACGTATCTCCACGCGCATTACAATTTTGACGAACGGCGACCTGCCTCCAGCTGCCCCTCCCGGGGTGAGATGGTTCTGCTTCGCAGAAAATTGCACAAGTGTGTACAGATTTACAATATAATTTATTCAAATATTTCTTCGATAATTCATCACATTCATAATAAAACGATTCGTAATAAATAAACTACATGATGTTCATAATCGACATCTTATCTATATTGGCCAGACTAGGTGGCCGTTCTCGCTTCGGACTGTCCGAATCGGACCGAGTACTATCTGAACGGGTGGCTTCGCTAGGGGTAACCAGTGGCGAAGGTTCGTCGTCACGCTGGGACTCTTCGCGACCCCGTTCTTCTTCTCGTCGCAATCGGCCGCGTTCTTCTTCATCCACAGCTTCAATCAAACCTGTCCAATTTCTCCAATCTACATTATTGCTGTGAGATATGTCATTCCTGTCGATCTTGACCCATGAATGATACTCATCGAGCTGGAGGTTGGTTGACAGTATCGCAATAGCATTTTCATCACTCATTGGGTCATAATTGGGGTTTTTCACCCTCTGTTCTCTGATGTAGGTTACCAGTCCAAGGATGTACAGTCCATACAAGTTGTATGAGGAGTCCTGGAGGGAGCACACTCGCAGGCATTCAATAATATAGTGAGCATCCTCATATCTGTCTTTCGCAATCAGGAATAGAGCCGAGGACCACAGGTACAGGCCGACAAACTTGGTCGAATATGCTGCCAAAACAGTTGAAAACTCTTCGTTTCGCACCTGGCAGTATTTCTCTAGGCGATGGAGCAACACAATGCTTTCAAGAGCAAAATCCATTATCGAATTCTGCGAATACATCCGCAAGTTGTCTTCTGCGACGGGGCTCAGGTTGACTCTATGGAAGCAGAGTTTAATGTACCTCTGCAAGAAAATCGGCGTAATGGCTAGCGGACTAAGTTCTAGCGAGTTATTGCGAACGTCTGGCGGTGTACGGGCCCACACACTGGCAAATTCACGATCAAACGCTTCCAGAGTCGAGACTGAAAGATACTTGGTGTTCTGGAGCTTTTTGATGATAATGCTGAGCAACCGGAAAAGGTGGTCCATGGTGTCTAAATAGTCAACCACTCCTGTAGTTTTCGGCAAAGCAGCGAGGGAGTCGTTGAAGAGGGGCCGTCCATTCCTCACTGAATGCAATCTGTCCCATACTACGAGTCCCCACCATATGCGTTGCTGGTGAACGTTGGCACCACCGCTGTTTTCATTTGGTTTCAACTTGTACTCGTGCGCCAGTTCATTAGCTATCGTCAACCACAGGCGAGAGTTGGCAGGGCGGTTGCACTCTGATGAATAGATGGAACACATTAGGGCCACAAATACCATATTCTCGCTGAACTGATCTTCACGGGGTACTAAATTCAAAAGCTGAGTCGCTCTGCTCATGTAGTGCTCGCGTTCGGTATGGCGCTTAGCATCGCGAACTCCGAGAGCAAGGACGGCGTACAAAAGTGCAAGCCACCCGTCTTTGGAAGCTTCATTTCTAGACTGCTCATTATTCCAATACTCTGCGTACCGAGTTTTAAACTTGGGCCAGTCGAGAAGTGGCAGCCAGTGCTGGAAGACGTTGTGGTAATTTGCGATAAGCTCGTCGGTAACCGAGCGTTCTAGGATGGTGTTAGTGTCATAGTCATTATCGTTGTCCGGACCCGAGGGAGAAGATATCCCTGGTCCTAATGCTCGACCATAGTTGGCCATAAAAGTTTTGTACAATGAATAGTCAATTCTTCGGGTTGTCCGTTTATTCAGTTCGTCGCAGCTTTCAGCCACATATTGGTCATCGTTTGCTACTAAAAGGTCGGCCATAAGATGTTCAGGTAATTTTATATTTGCTTCGCTCAGGATGGCTTTGAACTCTGAAATATGGACCAGGGCACGTTCCAAGTTGGATTCTAAATCTCGGATATGCCGGCCAGAGCCCATTCGGCGGTTTGTCTCTTTTGTGAACTGACATTTCAGGTGACGCGCCAGGCACTCGGAGCACGAAGACGAGTCTGTGGCATCGCACTTGACTTTCCGTTCACGACAAGCGTCGCAGGACGGGTCTTTGCGTCGCTGACGTAGGATTTTTTTACTCTTTAGTCCGGAAGATACCGCCACGTATTGTGAATCAACCTGCAAGGGAGAAGCTGGTCTGGGTGCTTGGGAGGGAAAGAATAAGGGTGGTGGTACAGAAGGATGGCCGTGGCCAGGAGGAGGAGTAGGCCCTTCTATCGGTGATACACTTGCCAGATGGTTGAAAACGGGTGGCTGTGTACTCAGGAGTAAGGGAGGTCTACCACCTGGTGGTTGCATTATAGGTGGTGGTCTGAATTGAGTAGGAGGCCCGCCAGTAGTGACGATAGGGAGATTCACAGGGTTTGTATTGCTCAAAGCGCCAGGTGGTGGTCCCCCGACCGGACTGATTATGCCTATCGGACCGTTCGATAGTGATGGCCCATTAGTACCAGGTCCTCCAGGAGCAGGCGGGCCTGGACCAGGACCATATAATTTCGGCACAGGGAAGTTATTCATGTCAGAACGCACATATAAAAATGATTTAACGAACTTGGAGCGCCAAAATAAAATAAAGATGTCCTCAAGTCAAATTCGAGGAGTGTTCAGAAGCAATAGAGAAAAAAACAAAAAAAAGTCACACTATCACTCAAACTACAGGACAATAAAGTTGACAGCTGCCTCCCTTTAAGGCAGAGCAGAAACAATACAGGGACACAAGCTGGCACACGAAATTCAAAACCCAATCCTGCAATGATGGTGGTGGATATACATTCCACTCTCGCAGATAAAAGGCAGTGCCAACGTTTTTTAAACAGTCTTGAGCAAGCCAAAGAAAAAAAAAAGGTTTTTTTTCCTGCCTTACTTTACTCAGGTTTCAAAAGACCTCCTTCTCTACGCATCCAAAGGTGGACCGGGGACAAAGTTAACTAACAGTATTGTTCGACAGACCCAAACAGTGGGTCTTTTACCTTAGCACTTAAAATACAAAAGTAAAACAAAACGATGCCGAAATACCTAGTGTGGAAAGTCTCTCACTGCAATATAGGGAAGTGCCGTTTTCAACGTTTTTTTGGACCGAAGACTGACTCGTAATACGCCCGGCTACAGCTTTAACAGACCTTGGTGTTCACAGAGTGACGATATTCTTTTGTAAAAGGAAAAAATGGAAAAACTGAAAGGCCCGGAAATTCTAGTGGTTCGTAGATCACACATAGGAAAAGGGGATAAACCCCAAAAGCACACAGGGCAGAGGGCTGTCAGGCACCAGGCACGCGCGGGTCATATAATGAGAAAAAAAAAAGTAAACGGCCCTAGGGCGGCGCAATGGGTGATGGAGGTGCAAGGTACGAGGTACCTAAAAAGCAAGTCGGGGGCTGTTGATGCGGGAAAATTAGCTGTTTTCGGCGAGAGATTGGCAGGGCCAGTTAACCGGATGCAGTGAGGCGAACAGAGCATGTGGAATGACATATGGTGAGGTTTTCAATAAGAGTATGTTGTGGTTCAATATGTTGAGGAGATGCTGAGATTTTGCTGAGATTTTGCATTTTCGCATTGGCCAGTAACGCTCGTACACTTTGAAACCTAAAAAAATGCAGTGTTGCGGCCCTTGAAATTCAAAAGCTTATCGTCGATTCGGGGTTGTGTGTGAAACTTACTTTTCGGCTATCTAAGTTGCATCCGGGAAGTAGCAGTAGGCCTGTATTTTAAGTTTTAAGTTGTGTTATGCGTTGGACGAGCGAGCAGGAAGCTAACAGTTTCACCGAGAGTAATGCACTAAGTAAAGTCTAATTTTTCGAATATGAGAGACAGTCTACCTATATACGAGACTGTAAGCTCTGATTCACAGATATACGCTTTTCGTATCTCTCTATTGTCTGGCACGTACCGTACAAGCTATATCGCAGACTCTTCATTAAAAAACAAACGGGGCACTTTTAGAGTTAAGTTTCACACTTAGTAGAGTTTAAGCTGATGCCAATTTTCAGTGTGCATTACCGGGTATTATATTGTAGGTTATAACGTTACACAACCTGTTTTGCAACCGCACTGCAAGGCAATTAATTTTATTGAAAGTAGATTTGTCTTTGTCTCTGTCTCTGTCTCGCGGGTTCTCTGTAGTGTGTGAGGTCTGTCAAGGTCAAGGAGGCTTCTCTCTTCCGAAACTTTGAAGTGGCAGGAACCGAAACTCTGCTACACTCTGCTACGGTAAAGTAAGCAAACGCTAAGTGATCGAGTTACAGTAGTGTGAGATTCCAAATTGCACACACTATCGACTCATATTTGATACAAAAAGAAACACTCGACCGCAGAGAAACAGAGACCTGATTTCCACACTCTCTCATACTGTACTACAAAATGAGTGAATGTACGTTCCAAACATGTGCCGACAGGTGATAGCTGCTGCGTGTACACGTTGTACACATTGCAACATGTCTCGGATGGTTTTACACCTTTTTGCAATCGTTCGCTGCAGTTATTTCTCATACCGAGGCTTTCATCTACTATAATTTTTCTGGTGAAGAAAGGAGGGGGGGGATGGAAATATTAAGGAGAGTGCTGCGGGAACATTCCGTGTGATAAAATAATAAACGTTCTCCCTGGAAAAAAAAGATGGAAAATACTTAAACATACGTGTATTGTGTCTGTGGAGCTCACGCCTAGAGGAGATACATGCTCTGCTCTAGTATTTTGTGAAGTGAGGGGGTGAAAGTATATTAGACGATGACGTCTTCCAATCATTGGGGTATAACTGTTAAAGGATTAACAAATATTGGGAAGAATTAGAAAGGGGGTAGCCTATGCTCGGCATGTCGTATATACTCGCATAAGTTGCGGGTACATGGCTTTACACATTAAATCCCTATCTTTGTCCTTGGACTTGGCAACTAAGAATTATGTAGTAATGTGGTTTCTGCAAACCCAGACACACAGCGAATTAATAGAACTTCAAAGTTTCAAAGCTCGATACCACCACTTATTCACAACACTCTGAATTACCTATTGCAATGTCCTCTATATTTTTCTCTAATTCTTCTAAACACAGAACCATATTAGAGGCCCCACAAAAGCTCCACATATATTATACCTAGCTATGGCATGCACAAAACTAATATCTGAAATATGAAACATCCGCATCCGTATGTGACTTCCGACCACTCCGGATTCCAGTCTTTCCGAAGAGCATTGCTTCAGATAAAGACAGCTACCCATACACACCGTAGATATCCAAAAATAAAATAAAAAATACTCGCCTCCGGCGATGCCCTCCCTCCCAGCTCGCAGAGAGAGCTGTCCCGCGAAGCGAGAGTTTACGAGATGATTGCGACAATGAAAGACACACTTCAAGACAGCTATTTTTTTTAACTATTTTATTGACAATTTCTGCTTTATATTTTAAGCATTTGAGCACGCAGCTAGTCGAGTACCTCGTCAGGCTGTAGCACTCGTCTCTTCAGTCGTGGCCTTTCCTTCCTCTCCCAAAAGTTGACTAACCATAGCCGTAAGTTCTTTAACCTGTGCCGATAGATCCTCCACTTGTTTGCTCAGTTGATACGACTCCCACCCTACTCCACTCTCGTCTCCCTTAGTGATAGGTGGCGAAGCGTCTGTCAACTCGCGTGTCCAGGCACCCTCATCAATAATGAACTCGGGATCTCCATTGGCAATCTCTCGCTCCATCTGCTCCATCTCAGCCCCGTAGTGGTTAAACCCATCGTCGGACTCAGCAGCATCGTAATCTCGGTATCCATCTAGCAAATCCCATTCTTCATCGGTCTCATTGGCATCGTCCGGCAAGCCCCGTGACCGGTTGTAAGAAACTCGTTTGGCAATCTTCATCTCGTCCCAAGCTGTCACCAGCAAAAGAGGCGAGTACACAATAGTCATGACAACTGAGTTCAGCTGCTGGTACGACTCCTTGGACATCCACCATTGGAAAGGGAGATTTAAAAGCACCAGCTCTAACAAGTTCAAGGGTGGCACAAAAACATTCTCATCCGGAGCCCGAATAAACCTCAGGGTCTTGTGAGCCACCAGGGCCATGTACTCGTCGATAGCATTGTCATAAATCTTCTCATAGGCGCTGTTGAACAAAGCAATCAGAATATTGAGCAGAATTGTCGAAATCAAAAACGTGAAAGTGTAGTAGAGAATCTCACCATAGGGCGATGGGAACTTCTCAATCCATTCAAACTCGGGAGAGTCCAAAACAGTTCTCGTCATGACTCCAATCAGCAGCTGGCTGGTGTCTCTCACCCCGTCGGCCACGTCGAGCCCAAGGAATGCTTGCAGAAACCCTCCAGCTATAATGATAAGAAGAACAAAGAATATCAGAGACTCTTTCATCAGCTCTTTCAAGACCACCAGCATAGCACCGAAAAACTTGACCGAGTCGAGGTACAGCAGAATGCGGCCCCAAATCAAGGGTGAAGAGCACGACAGTATATAGTACGCGGTAATGTCATAGTGGGCCTTGGAATCAGGGGTACTAGCGTACGTTAAAGCTCCTATTCTGAAGAAAAACGAGACTGTTACTAGAATGTAGAGGGTGTCATTGAACACATTCCAGAACCCAATGTACGCATAACCTACATCGTAGAGCTTCAACAGGTCGTCAAAAAGATATCCAAATGTAAAGACGTAGAAACAAACTTCGTTCCAGCCAAGCGAATGGTCGCTCACCGTGCCGTAGTTGATGGACAGAGTATACAATCCCAAGTACACAAATGAGATTGCCAGGTTCAGATAGTTCTGGTACCGAGGCGTCTTGATTCTCTCGTGGTTGAAGTGGATACTGAACCTCGAGTCGGTCAAGTGCCGGTAGAACCTGTACTGGCTAGGGTCCTCGTCACTCTGGACAATCCACCCTCGCCAGATCCACTTCATACATCGCTGATACCCGGACGAACTTATGACCGCAGTGGCATGGGTGTCAGCGGCCAATTCCAACGCATTGGCTGATCTTACGTCTTTGCCGTGTAGAGTAATGGTGTATCGCTGACACAAGACGTCTCTGAACAAGTAGTAGTCATCTTCCTGCGCCTCAATGAGCCGTTTAGCCAATTGCTCAGCGGCGAGGGCGCGGCATTCGAAAAGCTCCGAATCGTACAGCACATTCAAAGAGCTGACGACGTTCCATCGACGGACCACCAGCAGCGCAAACACCAGCACCGCGCGGTACCTCCTGCTGCTCGTGCCTACCGCACCTTCACCCTTTCCTCCTGCTGCACCCAAAACCAATTTCTCGACCTTGCCTGTTATAATGGGCGAGTCTGGCCTCGTGATAAGGCTCTCTTCGAAATAAACAGGGATAACTGAATCCACGAGAGTTTTCAGCCGGAGGGCTATTTTCAGGATATGTTTGCCTCCAACAGAGGCCAATGGTGGCTCACTGTCGAATGATGGAGCCATAGATATCACAGCGTGTGTTCTTGTTTCAACTATGTAGTCTCTTCTTCGTCTCTTATGGGAGTTCTTTCGGTGGGGACTAAGAAGATAACTCTTGAGTTTCAAGGGTCCTCATATAACTGATCCGCGCCTAATGAAGGCGTCACACTGCAGATTTCACAAAGACATCGATCAGGATCAATTTACGGTCTACGAGTGACTGGGGAAAGCCACGCGTACACGCGTCAGTTGTGTCCAACCAAAATTGGCATCTAAACTACAGCTTTTACTGTTACTCGCTGTTGTCACTTAGCTCTCTGTACCGAATAGTGTCAAGCTCGCCTTCAGCGGGACCCTTCCAGGGGGGTTAGTTCTGCTCCGCAGAATTCCCTGATCATCTGAAGAGGACAATATATCGTATATATGACAAACAGGGAAGAGCTATTCAGTTCTTTGGAATCCCTGTTCACAACTGTAGTGATCTCTGCACATACGGTGAGAATATATACGAGGGATGAGGATGTACAAGGAGTATACCTGAGGCAAACTGCTACTAATCAATGTTTTACCTTAAAGACCAATGAACCAATGGCAGACAGGGGAGCTGTGTCTGTTCAAAGAAATCCCTATTCACAACATCTGTAGTGACACGATCTGTAGTGACACGATGTCTGCACATACAGTGTGAATATATACGAGGGATATACCACGGCAGAAGTGTCTGAGGCCAATTACTACTAATAAAGACATTTCTTAAGCTCGCATCCACGCGAACAACGGGACTTAACCGAATACTATACAACGCTGGTTGAAGTCCTATCTCGCCGGAAACGATCCGACAAATATCATTTAGCAGGTATAGCCTAGTTAGTTTTACGCTTAGCTTTTACGCTTAGCTTTTATAAAACAGAATGAATTAATTTATCTGGTATGTAATTGTATACATTAATTTGTTTACTTTGTATACGTTATTTAATTCTGTCTCTTGCTGTTGCGAGCATCATCAAATAAATACACAAACAGTTTCTTTCATTTGGGGTTTTCGAGCTCTCGAGTTCGGCTCAGCGCCGTGCAAATTATCCTTCGGTTTGCCGAAGTGTCAAACTCTTCAGCCGCGTTTCGCTTTGACTCCGACTCGAAGCCGAGTGAGTTCCCCCGCATTGAAAGATCCCATCAACTATATAACTAATCGCTTCTTATCCATTGGTTGGGCGGGTAAGCTGCAAGTTCCTGTTATATTTTTGATTGATCTCAGGGTCCGCGATTTGATTTTTCTTTCAGAAGCTCGACACACGACATGGCGAAATTGCGGCAAGCATTGGTTCAAAGGACACTGAGGTCGGTGCGGACTACACCATGGTTGAAAAGTCTAGCACTGACACCAGGAATCCGCGCTTCGAGCACTCAGATCAATCATCACATTTCTAGTGGCCCTGCTTCGAGCACATTTTTGAGTCATGCACGTTCGTTTTCCAGCTCGGCCATTGCTCGGCAGGAAGACACAGTCAACGACGAAGAGAACCCTCTCAAACAACCAAGAGAGGCTGATGAAGCCGATGTAGTGATTGTTGGCGGAGGACCGGCTGGGCTGTCGGCAGCAATTCGCCTTAAACAGCTCGATCTGGAAAAGGGATCTGGCGAACTTCGTGTCATTGTCCTGGAAAAAGGGCCTGACATGGGCTCACACACTCTTTCTGGTGCAGTTATCGAGCCTCGTGCGTTGGACGAGCTGCTCCCGGATTGGAGAGACGACATGCCACTTGGAACCACTGCTGTTGAATCCGAATCAATGAAGTTCCTCACTCAAAAATACGCTATTCCTCTGCCGGAGCCTCCTCAGATGCACAACAAAGGCAATTACATCGTGTCGCTGGGGCAGGTGGTCAAAAAATTGGGCGAACAGGCCGAAGAGCTAGGTGTAGAAGTGTACCCCGGATTTGCAGTCAGCGAGCTCGTCATTGATCCGGACACAAACGCCGTAAAGGGAATAGCAACCAACGACATGGGAGTCTCGCGAGATTTCAAACCAAAGGCAAACTTCGAGCGGGGTATGGAATTCCACGCTAAAGTTACACTGCTCGCTGAGGGATGTCATGGCTCGCTTTCTAAGCAAGCGATCAACAAGTACAATCTACGCAAAGACTCTGACCCGCAGACTTACGGAATTGGTCTTAAAGAAGTGTGGGAAGTGCCCGAAGAAAACTGGAAAAAGGGACATCTTGCTCACAGCATGGGATATCCTCTGTCTAAGGATGTCTATGGTGGTGGATTTATATATCACTTTGGCGAACGCTTGGTGTCCGTCGGGTTGGTCGTCGGACTCGATTATGCTAACCCTTGGATATCACCTTATCAGGAGTTTCAGAAAATGAAGCACCATCCAATGTATGCTGAAGTTCTGAAGGGAGGCAGGTGCCTCTCGTACGGTGCCCGAGCACTCAATGAAGGTGGCCTGCAGTCAATTCCCAAGCTATCGTTTCCGGGTGGTGCCCTTATCGGCTGCTCGGCTGGGTTTGTAAATGTTCCCAAAATCAAGGGAACTCATACCGCTATGAAATCAGGAATGCTAGCTGCTGAAGCTATATTTGAGAAGCTTGGTGCCTCTGATGATGCTGGTGCTGAGGAACCTATCTTGCTGGAAAACTATGAGCAGTCTCTCAAAGACTCGTGGGTGTGGCAAGAACTCAATGAGGTTCGAAATATTCGGCCGTCGTTCCACAATCCATTGAAACTCTACGGAGGTATCATGTACTCTGGTCTTGAAGCATTTATACTTCGAGGAAAGGCTCCCTGGACCCTTCATCATCCCAAGTCCGATGCGGCCTTTACTGGGAACGCAGATGATTATCCGAAAATTGAGTACCCCAAGCCCGATGGAGTCATTTCATTTGATCTCCTCACCTCGGTATCACGCACTGGTACCAGTCACGATGAAGATGAGCCAGTTCACCTGCGAATCCCCGAGCAGGATCTCGACAGGCATACCGATATAGCATATCCTAAATACAAGGGCGTCGAGAATCGGTTCTGTCCTGCTGGTGTCTACGAGTACATTCCTGATGAAACCAAGAAGCATGGGGTTCGTTTCCAAATCAACTCTCAGAACTGCATTCACTGCAAGACCTGCGACATCAAAGTTCCTACTCAAGATATCAATTGGACTGTTCCAGAAGGCGGGGATGGTCCAAAGTATTTCATGACCTGAAAGTGTATATACGGTGAAATTTTTTTTTTGTTCTCTTAAAAGGAAATAAAAAAAAAGCCGATTATGACTATCTAACTTAATAATAATAAAAATATTTGGTTTCATCTATACATTTTTCAGGCAACCCAAATTGTCAGCATATCGTTATTTTTCGGATCATCGTTATCATGACGTGGCTCCAGAGCCATCTGGATGTCCTCGTCAGAACTCATAGTGACAAAGTCATCATCCTCGTCTTTATACTTTATTCGTAGGGGACTGGGGGTCTGTTTCCCGCACAGTCGGATTTTTCGCTCCACCCTTTCCAGTAGCTGTGTGTAATGAATATCAGTGGGCACAATGAGTAGAAAGGAGTCTTCCAGGAAATGCAACTTGACCTTCATGTGCTTAGGCGAACTTCCGCTGGCTCCAGCACTAGCCCCAAAACCTCCATTAGCGTTCAAAGGTGTAGTGGCCGTAGAACTGCTGAATGATCCGCTCGACTTGGTGGTGCTGGTCGAAGATCCACTAGAGCTATCCTGTGAGCCCGCTGACCGTTCTCGGGCACTAGGTACCGAACTCTCACTCTTGATCCGACTAGCCAAAATGCCATTTGGCAGGTTGGTAGGCATCGGTGGAATAGGAGGGGCCGAACCAGCAGTGAGAGAGGGCAACGCAGGATAGTTGGGCGAGCTAGCCGATCGACTTCGCGTTGGAATACTAATTGAATTGAAGCCACCGTAGGTCGCACTGGACAATGCAGGGAAGGGTGTAGTAGCAGAACCGTTGGAGTTGCTTGTCAGTGACACAGAGCTACCTTCTCGGGAACGTGCAGATGAACCTGACAACCGCAACCCGTTGAGGCTGTCAGACAACTGCTGCTGATGGTGATATTGATATCCAACAGATGAATTCGATAGGCTTCGGGCACTTGAAGCAGAATCGTTCGGAGAGTGCTGGCCCATTTCAAGAGGGTCAATTGTCGTCGAGCCCGACCTAAACTTTGCCCTTCCAAACTCATCAAACTCATCGTCAGATGCATCTTCATATCCGGTGCCGCTAACCAGAGTCTCATCTCCGTCCGGGTACGAACTGTGGAAAAGGTCATCGGAGGAATGTTGGTGATATCGCGACACCATTCGTCGAATGGTGGACTCCCATTGCGAGAGAACTTCCTCGTGTCTGAATCGAATGTCAAAATACCCAGTATCACTAGCATCATCTTTGCCCCACGAGATGTGTAATAAATAGCCGTCTTTTCTCGTAACAGAAACATCAGTAATGTAGGCCATGTAGATTCGGCCTTTTAGTACCAAACTAGAACGCTTGGACTTTGATTTCTTTGTCAAAGTCATGCCCTTTTTAGCAGGAGATGCTTCCTTGCAGCAAAGAATGATGTTTTCAAACAGATATAACTGGTACTCTCGTTCGAACCCAGTCTTCACAACTGGGAAAGTTCCCTGATGAAGCAGCTCGCCAAAGTCGTCCATGTTGTGGCCCCTCCAATCTCGTACTCGGCCGTTAAGCTCTTTAGCCAAAATGCCATTTTCCAGTCGTCGCTGAGTCTCATTGATACCCTCTGTTATATCACGCACAGTATGCAGGCCCTTTGTCAGTTCGTCATAGCTAGCCCATTCTTTTGGTGTGAACTTTTGAAGCTCTCGAAGAAGAAGAGGATATTTGCATATTCGCTGGATGGGCTTGATAAGGAAGCACTGGAGTTCGTACTGAGGCTCGATGATATGGCTCAAACCTGTGAGCTTGGGGCCCTCGGCCTGAGCAATGTCGCAGGCATTCTTCATGTTGAGAGCATACCCTTCGTAGACTTCGAATCCTTCCTGGAGGTTGACAAACAGGGCTCCAAACCGCTGTTCCTCGGGCGGGAGACTGGCATGGTACTCAATTCCAACAGCGAACCGTCGCTGGAAATCGACCAACTGGAATAGGTTGGGGAATAAATAGTGGACAGTATCGGCGCTGAGAACTCCCAGATTCTGGAGTTCGGATTGGTACTGGACAAGGACTTCGAGGTCTTGGACGTATTTTCGCTCTGTTAATAACAGCTCTTCCACAACCTTGGCACGCTTGTCCTTGGGGGCGAGGGCTTCAGCCGACGACGTTTTGCGCGGTTGTAATTCGATATGCAACTTGGATTCTACTGACTCCAGCAGAAGTTGAATAGTCTTGATAACCTTGTTAGCTTTTTTGATTTTACGTTTAGAGTCTCCAAAGAAGAAAAAAAAACCAGAAATACCGAAAAAAACTTTAAATCCTCAAATATTCAAAGTATGCATCCTCGAAACTTGCGAACAAAAATAATTAAGCCAAACCTTGTGGGAGTATGCATATACATGGAAAAAAAAGGGTGGCATGGTATATATCACAGTTGTTTTTTTTTTTTTGAAATCGAAAAGATGTGCTTTTCTTTCAGTTTGATAGTTGACTCTCCCTCCCTCTTTTCCTACAATCTCAGATAACTTGATATTCTTTTTTTATCCCTTTTTCTTCTCGGTTTCTTCTCGGTTTCTTCTCGGCCTCACACAAAATAACTTACCTTTATAAGATCGGCTGTGGAATCAGAAAACACATTGGAAATCGTAAACAACTCGTCGTCCGAGTAATCCAGCTCTGCCTTGCATCCCTGGACAAAATCGTAAACCGCCCTTTTAGAAGCTTTAACATCTGTAGAGGGAGCCCCCGCTTTCAGCGGGTTCTTAGGGTTCAGCACATTAAATAACGCGCATAGAGACGACCCCATGCGTAGAAACCTCCACAGCTTTGTCACCGGGTCAACCTTATTTCCCGACGAAATATTTCCAATTAGCAGGCTGGTGCTTGATGCAGTGGGGCTGCGCATTTCCTTGTAGTCAGGGTGATGCTCAGTGCCGAGCTCCAGCTGGTCGTTCTCGCACGCGTCCAGGTATATCTGCATACCGGGCACTTGCTGCAACCGCAGAATCAGAGTCAGACTCATCTGGAACAGCGACGATTCAGCAGTAGCTGGCCTATTAGACAGTAGATTTGCTGCTGGCTGAGGAGCCCCATTGCCTACCGACGACGAAGATGCTGATGATGATGATGCTGCCGCTGCAGTTGCGGCCGCGGCTGCGGTTGCGGCTGCCAGCTGCTGGAGGTTTCCGGCTGAAGCTGCTTTGCCAATTAGTCCAGACGCGTTTGAACTCGCTCTTGCAAACGAGGGGCGTTGGGACAGCAATGTTGGTGCTGCCATTTTGCCACGCGATGGTGGTGCAGCATTGGGGTGGTGTTGTTGTGGTGCGGTTCCCACGAGATTTGACGTGGAATGCGATGCCTGGTGTTGGTACGGCGAAGTCACAGTAGTCATTGTATGTGTGTGTGAGTGTTTTTCAGGTGTCAAATGAGTCCAGTTTTAGGCACTCGTTTTTCGTTCTCGTTTTCGTAATTGCACTTCTTTAAATGTTCCTTTTCTCTCGCGTGCCACGTTCAATACAATTTCATTATCTGTGAAGACTCGAAAGAAAGAACCAGTCAGTTTAAAAGAAAAAAACAATCACGACGCTCTCCTAAGTTGGACCAGCCAAATAAGCGGGTGTGTTTTCTTTTCAATTCAGCGAAATGTAGGCCAAGATACAAGCAGGAAAAATACGACCGCTCTCGTCTGCTCTTCGTTTTTTTTCTACTGAAAGTTGCCGAAGGTGAAAAAAGACGTCCGAAGGTTGGCGATATACACAGTAAAACGCCTATTAATGGCCCCAAAAGTGTCCAGCCCAGCTTCTTATAAATATCCAAAATGTCTTGGTACCCAGAATGGCCCGTTTCGCCGTGTGTTTCGTTACGAATCAGTGGGATTTTTCTTCCTGATATCAAAAGGGGGTTTGAAAGGTTGGAATAGGGCGAAATGTGTACCAGGGAAGAGCTCACAGGAGGATAACCAAGGGGGTTTTGACTAAGTTCAGTGTAAGGGTAGTTGGGTAAGGGTGCCAAAAAAAACGCGAGCGTCTTGTAAGGTAGGGTGACCTTTAATTTGTGTGTAACAGGAAAAATGAACAAAAATTAAGGGGGTTCCCAAGCAGCAGCAGGTAAGGGATGATGAATTTATAAATATACTTGGGGAAAAAAGCAGCAGCCGATCATAGAGAGAGTTTTGTTTTGTTTGACGGGTCAGGAAAAATAGCATTTAGGGGTGGTTCAGATATAGTATATAACCTAAATATATTGGCTACCTGGGTTTGGCGGGTCGTTGTGTTGTGTTTTGCCGGGCTAGCAGCACATAATTTAAAAGTAAAAAGGTTAATGCTAAGAAAGCCGATTGTGTTACCCCAATTTCGTGTAGAGAGCAAAAAAAGATCTGTCTAATCAGCATGAGACCAAGATCTGTCAGGCGGCCTAACAAAACGCGACAGTTGGCGACCGCATCCTAAGATGGTGTAAATAAATAATATAGATATATATACATGTTATCCCCTTTGTGGGCTGGAAACACCACTTTTGTTGATGTGCAACTCCTGTTTAAAAACCCCTGCTTGATCTTATTACTCCACGACCTTGGTAACACACTATGAGCGAAACGACAAAGCTTGGACGACAACACAAACCACCGAGTCAAACAAAGTTTCCACTAAGAGAGTGGTTGCGCGTTCCATAATGATAATGGAATCTACTATCTTAGCTATAACTGTGACTGGCTCTTTTAAATTATGTCTAGTGTGTCTCACAGTGTTGTGATTGGCGGGTTGTCTCACCCGTCTCGGGTCATGTCTCACTACAATAGAACGTCTTAGAACACGCGCTAGAACGCTTACAGGGCCCATTTTCCGGGCAACTGAGTGACCTCGTAGACAATTGATCAGTAATCGCCCTTCTCGATTAATTTCCACCATTGTTCTCTGTCCTGTGTGGGTTGGCGATGTCGCGTCAATATCCCCCTGCTGAACGCCATAATGCCTGGCTCTCTTTTAAGCTACGGCGATCTGGCGAAGCGAGACACGTAACTGGTCTGCTCGCCTCCAGCGGGGCCCCTCTCCCGGGGTGAGTTATTCCGCTTCGCGGAATGCTCGTGGCCATAGTTCACTCCCTATTTTTCACTTACTTTGGACCACTGTTCACACAATGTTCACACAGTTCATTCACTGTAGGAACTGTTACTAGTATGCTAATCACTCGTCTGGCTGTTTCAGTTTTTCGCCTTTCAACTGGCTTGAACTTACTTCTAGACTGACTCGACTCGGCTAGCTGAATCAACGACCCACTCGTCACCTCGTGTGCTTCTTCCGCTCGCTTAACTTCGGCTTCGTGAGTGGTACAGAGGGGCAAGAGGGGCTCGCTGCGGTGGTATGCAGGGGGAGGGGGCGATCTGTCTGTGCAATCTGAGAGGCAAACTGAGAGTCATACTGAAAGTCATGTTGAGAGTCATGTTAAGTTTCATGTATATAGAACAAGCTAACGTACTTTCTGCGAAGCAGAACCAACCCTCCCCGGGAGGGGCCGCCGGAGGCATGCCCACGTCGGTGGTTAGTGCGAGCAGAGTCACCATGTAAACCAGGGTCACTTTCTCATTACAATGTATTCATGCTTGTTCATTTCGAGCATCTTCTCGCTCGAGCCACCCTCTTCTATTTATCCTTCTTCCTCCTCAAGGCTTTATCGGCCTCCCATACTCCACGATCAATAATGGCTCCTACTGTTAATACTCCTCCTACCACTGCACACACGCCCGTCAGAAATGCACCAAGGGTCTTCTCCCTGAGCTCTCTATTGATGACCTTCATTGGAGAAATGTCGTAGGAGAAAAATACGCCGGGTACGCCGGACCTGGCATGTAGCGTGTGAGGGTGGTCTCCGTCCCGTCCCCCTTCCAGACCCCTCTCGTGCGAAGTCACACTGTACTGGTTGGTCTCGTGGGCTTCTCCATTGAGCCTCTCGAACCGCGTGGCCACTACCTTGATGAAATACTGGTATTCGAATCCCTTTCTGTCTGTGTATTTCAGTGTCTTGTCCAGAGGGTTGGCCATCTCGTCGGCATAAGCCTTGCTCACGCTCTCCAATTTGGGTCCGAACGACAGATGGTTAACCACGTGGCTAAACGTAAAGGGCATCCCTTCCTTAAAATACAGCGACAGATCGTGAGTGTGCATGCCATTGGCCGTAATTGATGCTCCTGGCGCAAAGTGGAAGTTTCCCACTACCTTATTTACAGAAACGTGGCCCGCAATGTTGCAGCCCTCGTGCTTGTTGTTTTCAATGTTGAGATTGTAGTGCTCCTCCTCGCACTGGTCCATTCCACCACCGTCGTGGAACGCCCAACCTTTTTTAGCGTATGCTTTTCGGACTTCGTCGCAGCTATTACAGCATTGATCTTCCTGCTCTTCGGCACCGTAGCACGACCCGCAGTAGCCCTCCGGCTTCTCCTTGACTGCTTCTCTCTCCTGCTGCTCAAAGTTGATCTGGCTCGAGGAAATCGCTTTCCCGTTTTCGTCCAAACGGGTCTTCATAATGCCATGCTCGATCATCTCCTGAATCTCGCCCGAAGCGTCGAGAATGTCCATCGACAGCAGCTGACAAGGCATGTTGGGGAACGTGACGTCGAGATTGATGTCCAGCCGCTCTCCACGAGCTTTGTCAACAATGAGCTCCGGGTGGTACGAGATCTTGCGGTAGTCCACCCATTCGCTGATAGTTAGCCAGCAAATCAGAAGCACAGACACAATTGTGACGATTCCCCCTGATGTTGTTCTTATCTTGGCATCCTCCACTGTCTTTGAGAATGCATCAAAGGATAATAATCGTTTCGGTGGCATATTTTTTGACGCCTGTGCCGACCACTAGCTTTTGAATTCTAGCGAGTACTCCGGGTACGACGTTAAGAAATGAAAAATCGTGAAGTGTCCAAATGCACACACGTGTGGGGTTGAACCGTTACTGGGAGCAGTACTAACTAAACTACAGATTGTGTGCACGTCCGTAAAGCAAGAAGTACAAGATACACTGTGTAATGCAGTTGACTAAACCCATCAAAAAGATCACATTGTTGAATTGAACCTATTTACACTGAAAGAAATTGAATCTGTCTATTTAGTATTCCTTTCTCTACCTTTGAGACTGGAACTCTCTTGCTGCTAGGTTATCTTCATTATGGGGACTATTTTATACACGTATAGTAGGGGATGCTCGCCTTCGGCGGGCCCACTCAGTGGAGATTGCTTCTGCTTCGCAGAAACCTATATGCAATGCAACATAGAGACCTCACTTTGTCTGACCAACATGACTGAAAGGTCCTACACGATTTGAGGCCCCAAAAGTTCAGGGGTTCTCATTCATTGCCAAGGTCGTTCGGGACAGACGTTCCACTATCCCCGAATATGCAGTATAGTAAGCGAGGCAGTCTAGGGTGATGTAGAAAGGTGGAAAGAAGGAAATGGAGAGAAGAAGAGAAAGAAGACAAAGCTTATATTCGTTCTAAGTAGCGTTCTGCAAAGCAAAACAACCCTCCACGGAGTGGTCCCGCCGGAGGCGAATATCCACGCCTCTGCTCTTTCTGCACTGATACATCTTGTTTCTACGAGAAAGACTCAACACCCCACATTTTGACGGATAAATTTTCGGAACTTTGTGCGGTTGGTCTCCCGGGTGACTCCAACGTTAAATAGTTTAGGTCTGTGAAATAACGTTATGCTTTTCAGCAAAGAAACGTCACATTTTGAATTGATCTCTGGAGATATCGAGGAAATATAAAAAAGGGCAAAAGTAACAGGACAAGCTACGTTTGATCAATACTTCAGGTACACACAATGACAGACTCTCCATTGGCCCACACATCGCACTTGTCGGACATTTATGCCAACCCGGTCCCGCAGTACTCGAGATACAGAAATCTCCTGACAAAGTTCGCCGAACTGCCGGGAGAACAATCTCCAGATGTGGTCCTGCGTAGCCCGGGAAGAGTCAATATTATAGGAGACCACATTGACTACAGTCTGTTTTCCGTGCTACCAATGGCCATTGAAAGCGACATGGTTATGGCCGTTTCGAAAACCACTGACCACCAAGTTTCGGTTTCCAATGTCCTGCCAACCTTCAAACCCGAGCAGTTTTCTCTGTCCACGGACGGGTCCGCCCCCCTGACAATTGACGCTACTAAGTCCGACTGGGCCAACTACATGAAGTGCGGTGTCCTGGTCGCTGACGAGTACTTGAAGACGCATCGCAAACACCACCACCCTCTCAATGGAATGAAGGTGGTCATCGATGGCAATGTTCCTGCAGGCGGTGGACTGAGTAGTTCTGCGGCCTTTGTGGTGTGCTCCACCCTTGCTACTCTTCTAGCCAATGACTACCAGGACGTTTCCAAGGCTCTGCTGACCAAACTATCTACCACCTGCGAACAGCATGTTGGAGTCAACAGTGGAGGAATGGACCAGTCGGCCAGCATCTTCGGGCAGAAAAACCACGTCCTGTTTGTGTCGTTCAAACCGCAGTTGGCGGTCAAGGAATTTGCATTCCCGAAGACCGACCCAGCCATTGCGTTTGTAATTTCAAACAGTCTGGTAACTGCAAACAAGCACGAGACAGCGCCTGTCAACTACAACCTAAGAGTAGTTGAGGTCACCCTGGCGTCCAACATCATGGCGAAAAAGCTGGGCCTCACTATCAAGCAAGACGGCAACCTCCAGGCTGGGACACTGCGAGGTGTCCTGGACAGCTACTTTGCAAACGACGACAACGCAGCTCTTCCATACGGCGAAGACACCGATGACTCGCGCAAAAAGCTTGCTCAGATGGACCAGCTGGTCGAAGAGATCCTCACTGAAAAGGACGGCTACACTGATGAGCAAGTTGCAGAGCTCCTTGACATCACTGTTGACCAGCTCAAACAAAAATACATGACCACCTACCCTGTCCGATACGAAAAGCTGCAATTGTACAAGCGGGCGAAGCACGTGTACCTCGAGTCTAAACGTGTCTTGGACTTTGTCTCTATTATGAACTCCACCACTGACACCGAGGAGCTTTTCAGGAGCTTAGGCGAACTCATGAACCAGAGTCATCAGTCTTCAATCGACCTGTTCAACAACTCGTGCAGCGAACTTGACGACATCTGTCGCATCGCCCTGGCAAACGGCTCGTATGGATCTCGAGTAACTGGTGCCGGGTTTGGTGGCTGCGCGGTCCATCTCGTGCCTGCCCCAGATGCGCCTAAGCTCATCCAGGCGCTCACCACTCAGTACTACAAGGAAAAGTTCCCTGCTATAAGCGACGCAGAACTCGCAGAAGCTCTGGTTCTTACTGAACCGGGCTCAGGAACCACTATTGTAGACAACGTGTCGTTGGACTGAAGTACGAACACAGCTGCTACGAGCTACGAACACAGCTGCTGGGGCCAGCCCCAGACCCCGTATCTCTGCTTCGCAGAGACTTGAGCAGGTACACAACACGATCTAGGCAATCAACCACATGTACTGGGCGTGGAAATTGTATGTAAATCTTACTATTTTCTTTGTGAATAGAATTAATGAACGAATTAAGAGAAAAGAATGATGACAGTTGGTTCTTCTGTAGATCACCTTTGAAGATAGTATTATACGTAAAGCTCTTACCGTTTCCGCGGAGCGGAACCACCCTTCCTGGAAGGGCCGCCGGAGGCGCTACGATTGTTTCTGCACATAGAGTTAATGAATAAATTAAAAAGAAAGCCTGCCTTTATATACATAGTTCAAAAAGTCAAAGCGCACCGGCCAACCCCATGGGCCATGTATGCGAGCTCTCATTACTAGCGTGGCTATACTCCATGCCATTGCCATTGAGTAATTCAGCTCCTCGACTACCTTTGTACTTGAGGTGGGTGATGAGACCCACACTATCACGCAGAACGTCAAATCGATCCGCCTGAGTCGGGTCAAACACCCCGCATGCACTGTAGAAGTCATTTTGGTTTAGAGCAACCCGGCCCAAGACTTTGCCTGTGGTGTGAAACAATACCTGAGCGGGCACGAACCCATCAGCAGCCCACCTTTCTGACGAGAGTGTCTGGTAAGTCGAGATGGCGGCGCGCTTTACCGACTCCAACGATGGCACAGCTGCTGGTGTTGTTTTGTCTGACCACGGCGACGGACCAGATAACGAAGCATTGCCGGGAGTAGACCACAATCCGGAGCCAAAACCACCTGCTTGTGAACTGCCAACCTGGCCCTGAGAGAAGAGGGACGATGATGACGATGGTACTGCAGTTGGAGGAGGAACACCAAACAAAGGTTGAGGCCGTGAAGATAGTGGTTCGTGGACAGTCAACGGAGAAAATCCAGATCCAGACTGTACCACTGTGGACGGCTTAGCCGCAGCTATGAAATCGTCTTCGTCTGCTATCAGGGACTTGCTGCCCATGACGCGCGAGATCTCATCGATCGGGTCATCGTAGGCAGCAAATAGCGACTCGTCTCTAGAAGGACGCTGGATAGGCATCGGGTTATTGACAGAACTATTATTCATGTCAACGGACACAGAAGGGGCGGCAACAACAGCAGCAGCAGCAGGAACACCAGCAACTCTGACATCCTGTTGTTGTTCCAAGGGAACGGCCCGATTAGGCAGAGGAGAGTTTGGATGATGGTAGGAGAACTGCGAATTTGACCACGGCGACGAGATCTGCTGATTGAGCAAAGAATGGTTCACAGAAATACCCTGAGGCGGATACTGCGCAGGGTGAAGTGGCGGTTGTTGTTGCGGCTGAAGCATTGACGGACCGTGGGGCACTTGCACGGGCAGAAGTCCATTGGCAGACGACGAGGGAGGAGTACTCAAGGAAGAGGAAGTTTGCGGAGACGAGAGCTCAGAGTGCCTTTGTAAGGGCGTGTTTGTAGACGACGGGTGTGAGTGAGTCAGACTTGCAAGCAGTTCCTTCTGGTGCTGCTGCTTTGCCTCTCTTTCCTGCTCTAGGCGAAGTTCGTGATGCTTGCGAACCCGCTCTTCTTCCTCGAGCTTCTTCTTCTGCAGTTCAGCCTCAGCGAGCGCAGCAGCAGCAGCCTCCTCTTCAGCTTTCTGAGCTTTCAAAGCTTCCTCCTGCTCCTTCTTCTCTTTGTCTGTTCTCTTCTTCACTTCAAGCTCTTCGCGTTCTCTACGCCTGCGCTCCTTTTCCTGCTCTCGCTTCTGCTCCTCTTCCAGTCGTCGGCGTTTCGCTTCTTCTTGGGCCCGCTTCTCGGCCTCCTTCTTCTGCTTCTGCTCCAACTGTTTCTGTCTCGCAGCATCCAGCTTCTTCTGACGTTCAGCTTTCAAGGCAGCCTCAGCCTGTAAGCGTTCAGCTTCCTTTCTAGCTTTTTCTTCCTCTTTCGCCAGTTTCTGCTGTCGCTTCTTGTCCTTCTTTTTCTCCTTTTCGCGCTGTTTTTTCAGTTCCCGCTCTTCCTCCCGGCGACTTTCTTCTTCCAGCTCTTCCAACAGCTTCCTCTGGCGGTCCTGGGCGACCCTTTCCCGGTACGCGGCAAACACACGCTGCTCAAACATCCGAGCCGCGAAAATCTGCAGCATCTGACGACCCTCGGCCATGCGTTGATCTTCGGACACGCCGACGTCGTCATCATCTTCGACGTCATCGTCTTCATCGTCGTCGTCGTCATCCTCATAGCCGTCATCGTCATCGTCATCGCCTTCTTCTTCTTCTTCTTCCTCATCTTCGTCATCCAACGGCTCGAGATCTTCATCGTCTTCGTCATCCTCTTCATCGTAGTCGTCTTCGTACTCGGCTACTGCAGCCAGGGATGTTTCCTCTTCTCGCGCCAGGCGACGCTCGGCCAGCTGTTCCATCATGTCTATGAACTTCTTGCCGTCGTTTTTCAACAGATCTTCAGCGACAGTGAGAATCCCGCCTTGCACAGCCAGACTATTCCCGAACCCAAACAGGTCAAACGCCTGGCCACCACTGCTGTGTTGCTGGTCGTGTTGTTGAGGAGGGGGAGGAAGGGGGGGAGGAGAGTGATGATGATGGTGCTGTTGGTCATGATCGTGATGATGATTATGATGATGATGGTGGTGATGTTGATGTTGATGCTGACCATCACTATGCTCGTAGTCTTCTTCTTCATACTCGTCATCATCTTCTTCATCGTGGTGGTGGTGATAATGATCATGTTGCTGCTGTTGCTGAGAGTACTGCTGTTGGTCCGGCCGCGGATCCGCTATGAGTTTCCTCTGCATCCTTAACTGCTGCTGCTCTGCATCAAGCTCCTCATAGTACGAGTCATACAGAGCCTCGAGCTCTTCCTCTATGGCCATCCGTTTGCGCGCACACACAGCACAGCTACAGCTGTGACGATACTGCTCTCGCATCTTCTGCAGCACCGTGTCCTTCTCCAGCATAACCAAGTCGCGTCGCTCCTCCTCGCTCAGACTCAGCCAAAACTCGTTTATTCTTTGCCGCTCCTCCTCAGTGCTGGTATCCCAGATCTTATCCTCCTTCTTCTTGTTCTTCTTCTTGGTTCCACCACCACTGCTCGAGCCCTCGTTGTACACCACAGCCTGAGCAGCAGCCGTAGCAGCAGAAGCTATTGATTGAGGCGACGTGAAGTCAATATTGTTGATTGTAATGCCATTCCCGTCCTGATGAACGTGTACCGACTCGTGTGACTGCTGAGAAGTGGTCAGAGTGGTTGCTCCGCTCTCGCTAGCCAAACCACCGCTGCTTCGCTTCTTCTTCTTCTTCTTTTTCTTCTTTGAACTATGCGAGACAGACCGCCCACCGTCGGGCCCGTATTCAAAGTCTATGTCGTCACCAGCCACGTACTCAATGTCTCCTTCCTCCTCAGGCGGTATCCGCGGCACACTGCGCTTGGTGCGGCCGCCCATGTTGGGCACCGTAATCACCTTTGACCGATCACGACTGTAGATGGTCCGTGAACCTGGGGCCACAGGGCGTGTGAAAGCAGGAGCAGCCGAAGCTACCGTCTCATTCATTGATGGTATCATTTATCCGCCTGCGTACGGTCAGTAATCCCCAAAAAATGTAGCCCAAAAGCCCAAATCCGACGTTCTGAAATGCGTGCGAAAGTAATAACCGCTCCTCCCTTTTTCGCTATTTCCTTCAGGCAGTCTGCAAAAGAAAAAAAAATTCCTATCCAAAATATTCACAGCCTAATAAATCGTTCGTTGTCTCCCTCTCGGTTTCTCGACAGATTCAGCAAGCTCACTCAAACACTTGCACTCGCTTCTGGCGGGCCACGGGATCCAACTCAAGTTCCTTAAATTTTGTCGTTATGCTACAAATTGCCAGAAGTGTAGGAAACCACCAGGAGAACCGGCCGCAGACCGCTTAGTCACTTGTTGGGTGCCACACGGCGGTGTGCTAGCACCCCCTCCTTGGTGGGGGTTGGGGGTTCAATACTGTTAAGAACCTAGGGTGTCTCTGGCTACGGCTTAAATAAGACAGAAAGTGATTAGCTGACTGACTGGCTGCTGTGCGGGCCCGGCTTCGCGGAATTTGAGGGCTGAACTGATGCTGCTGGGGCCAGCCCCAGACCCCGTAGCTCTGCTTCGCAGAGATATCAAGTACGCTTAGTAAGTTATTGCATGCCACACTCTCTAGTGTGCACATGGTAGAGTGAGTAGAAGTCTGTGAAGCACCTAATTTGAGTCCGAAAGCTGGGCTCGGATCGAAACTATTGATGAACGTCTCATCCAACGTGAAAATCTCCAGCTCTGCGAAGCAGAGCCACGGGGTCTGGGGCTGGCCCCAGCAGCTCTCCCGTTTCTCGAGCATCTCGAGCATCTCGAGCATTTCGAGCATCTTCCTCTCTTTCAACTTGTGCCCACTGCCCCCACACTAATTACCTACCACACTAACTTCGCCCATACTTTGTGTAGATAAAAGCCACACAGTGCAGTCAATCTGTCGACCGAACAGCTACACACAGCCCACTAAGGAAAACAGCATCAAGGACTTGGACCAGCATTGGTTTTGTAATATCTGGGCTGAGAAGACTGAAACTGTGTTTTGAATTGTAATGGCGTCGAGAGAGGTGATCAAAAGGTGAGTGAGAGTAACTAAGGCCCTGGAACTGATGTTATGCTTTGATCTTTCTGAATCCCAGAAGAGCAAAATTCAGTTTGGCTTAGGGGGAATGTCTCGGTTTGTGCAATGCCGGAAAGCATTTGGAGTCGCCATTGGATATCCTGGAAGGTGCTTTCGACTTACACTGTCGGCTACATGCTGCAGAAGACGCTTTTGGCTGGGCATCTTCATTCTCAGTGCGAGACAATGGGTTATTTGCTCAGACTCTGAAAGATCAGGAAGCAGTGGCAGCAGAACCACAGAGAGCTAGACGCACTGGACGCACCTCGATGCCCCGTTCCGTCGCTGCAACCGTCGCGCCGTCCAATGCTCCCTTCTGGCGATTTCGTTGGACATCTAAACTGGTTTATTTTTAGAGTCCGTCGAGTCCTTCGACCCTTCGTTCGCAAAACCGTTGGCATGCCTCCGGCGGCCCTTCCCGGTGCCTGACCACACGCTCTAACAAGAAAGCTCGTCATTGTAGGAGATGGCGCGTGCGGCAAAACGTCGCTGCTGTGCGTCTTCACCCTGGGAGAGTTCCCGAAAGAATACCACCCGACGGTGTTCGACAACTACGTGACAGACTGCCGCGTGGATGGTAAGTCGGTGCAGCTGGCGCTGTGGGATACAGCAGGGCAGGAGGAGTACGAGCGGCTGCGGCCGCTCTCGTACTCTAAAGCGCACGCGATTCTGATCGGGTTCGCGGTGGACAGCCCCGACAGTCTGGACAACGCCCGGACCAAATGGGCAGTAGAAGTCAGCCAGCTGTGCCCTGAGGTGCCCGTGGTGCTGGTGGGACTGAAGAAAGACCTGCGGACGGACCCCAACGCCATTGAGGAGGTGCGTAAACGCAGCTCCGAGTTCGTCAACCCGGAGTACGCAGAGCAGATTGCGCGCGAAATGGGCGCCAAGCGGTACCTCGAGTGCTCTGCGCTGACGGGCGAGGGCGTCGACGACGTTTTTGAGGTAGCCACGCGCGCATCTCTGCTGGCCAGCACTACAACGGCTTCGTCGGGCTGCTGCGTCATCTTATAACGTGGGCATGCCTCGGGCGGCCCCTACCGGGGAGGCTTGGTTCCGCTTCGCGGAAAGAACGACGGACTGAGCACACCGGACAGTCGTTTCCGCGAAGCAGAATCAGCCTCTGCCGGGCACGAGGCCAAAACCACCGGACGATATGTCCGCTCCTCTTTTCATTATTATTCGCATGCACATTTTTCGGTTTTGGATACTATAGTCATTACGCTTGCCGATATACGGCCTTTTTAATTCATGGACCCTGCTCCATGCTTACGCACCCTCACGCTCTTTTACGACCAGCACATTAGCTTAATAGTGTATTATATATATGTGTTTGATACTTAAACACCGGGGCATCGTGGCATGCGTCCGGCGACTTTCGAACTGGAAAGCTGCTGGGGCCAGCCCCAGACCCTGTAACTCTGCTTCGCAGAGATGACAATGACGCAATGTGAACTCGACCTGTGATAGACATGTATAGCAGGTGAACTCTGCTTCGCAGAGCTACGGGGTCTGGGGCTGGCCCCAGCAGCTGTACCCACCCGAACTGTGGGCATCTCAAATTACCCTAGCCCTAGAGAATATCGAAGAAAGATCGCATAATGAAACTTGTGAAGTTTCACTTGACAGTTTATTCAGTTGATATACCAGCTTTTGTACAAAACGTTGACAAGCTTTGATTTGAGGTTACGCTTTCAGGGATGACACGACCTAGAACCTTTTTTGACGTGTCGATTGGTGGCCAGCCAATTGGCCGTATTGTGTTTGAACTGGTAAGTAGTTTGATTCTTGATTCGATTGAAAGTTACGTTAAGCTTTACTAACCAGTACAATGATAGTAAGTAAACGATTTGCCTATTTGTCACCGGGGTTGATTGTTGGGACGTGCTATTAGACGCTCGTATTCGCTATGATCCCTCAGTGGGAGAAATGTCATAGTTACTAGAATTGATCCTTGAAACATGTGTCAGACGCTCCTATTCGCTTTGAATGTTTTACCGGGTGGAACGGAGGTGTGCACCATTACACGGGGAGCTTCTCGCGAAGCGAGCCAACCCTCCCCGGGCGGGGGCGCCGGAGGCAGCTCGGAACCTTTCACGACTAACAAGCTGTGCCCAAAACGGCCGAAAACTTCCGGGCTTTGTGCACGGGTGAGAAAGGCGAAGGAAAGCTGGGCAAACCGCTGCACTACAAGGGCTCGACTTTCCACCGGGTGATCAAGTCGTTTATGATCCAGGGCGGAGACTTCACTGCCGGGAACGGGACAGGAGGCGAAAGCATCTACGGCGAGAAGTTCCCAGACGAGGCTTTCACCGAGAAGCACAGCGTGCCGTTTCTGCTGTCGATGGCCAACGCAGGACCCAATACCAACGGGTCGCAGTTTTTCGTCACCACTGTGCCCACGCCGCATCTCGACAACAAGCACGTAGTGTTTGGCAGGGTGATCCAGGGCAAGAGTGTGGTGCGCGAGATCGAGAACAGCGAGACGGACTCGGGCGACAAGCCTGCCAGGGAGGTTGTGATTACTGACTGCGGCGAGCTGGACCCGTCGGCGCCGCTGGAGAGCTCCAGAGTCGACGACGGCACGGGAGACGCATACGAGGACTTCCCGGACGACGAGGAGTCGCTCAAGCAGGACCAGGACCCGCAGGCCGCGTTCAAAATCTGCCAGCACCTCAAGGAGATCGCGACTGAACAGTTCAAGAAGGGCAACAAACAGCTGGCCGACAAAAAGTACTCGAAAGCGCTGCGGTACGTGAACGAGCTCGTCCCCAGCGAGGAGCAGCACAAAGCCGAATATGACGAATTTATGAAACTCAAACTGACCCTGTATCTGAACAGGGCGCTGGTGTGCAACCAGCTGGCCAACTACGCGGACGCTAAGAGCTCAGCGGGCTACGTGCTCAGCTCGTCTCTTGCTATTCCGCAGGAAAAGGCCAAGGCGCTGTATCGACGAGGCATTGCCTACTCTCGCAGCAAGAACGAGGAAGACGCCATTGCTGACTTTGAGAAGGCACTCGAGGTGGTGCCAGGAGACGCGGCCATCACCAACGAGCTCAAGGCTGCCCGAGAAAAGGTCCAAAAGAGAAAAGAGACCCAGAAGGCGGCCTACGCCAAGTTCTTTGGATAAAAAAAAGTACATAGCTAACAAAGAAAAGAGCGGAACGTCAGCTGGTGGGGCGAGCCCCAGACCCCGTAGCTCTGCTTCGCAGAGAACCAAAGGAGATTCTCACAATGACTTCACCAACTCATAGTACTTCACGAACTGCCGTAAGTACTCTTCCCCCACACGATGATACGAAACCTAACAGATTAACAGGAGACATGAGAAAGCTGTCCCGGTTGGTGGAACGTCTAATAGACACCACCACAGTACTCCGTTATGCTCTGCTACCAGTGTTAGCATACTCGAGATCTATTCTGTTCGGTCTTTTCTGCGAAGCAGAATCAACTCTCTCCCGTTCCCCCAGATACGAAGCTGACCGGTGATGTGCAGATCGATCGGCAGTCGTTGCACCGTAAAGAACAGACGACCCCTGAATTGGGGCGCGATAGGCATAGCTTAAAATTCAGGGGTAAGTTAAGGTTCGTTTGTACACAAACTTTGCCATTGATTAAAGTGGGTAGAAACGCCTCCAGCAGTCCCACTGGAAACAACAGCAAATGTAGGAAGCTCCTCTTGCATCTCCACCTGCCGGTTTGCTTGTTTGGATATGCCGACAAGCAGTAACTGCCCCAGCAGATCGCTGCGCAAATGTTGAGCCGACTGATGTTATTCAAAGTGCAACCTTACGGTAATAGAAAATAAGCGCAAGCTATATGTGTGTAGTACGCTTACAGCTTAAACGAGAGACTATGGAGGAGTGACAGCCGTGTGAGCCTAAAATAACAACCCAAAAAAAACACCGACGACAGATTCTTTCTACTCTGTTCCTTCTGTTCTTTCTCAGGCTCTTTTTCTTCTAATAACTCTTAAGTTTTTGGTAAGCCACCATAAAACAGGAAATGGACGATTTATATCCAGACTTTTGGGGTCATAGGATACACCATAAACACCTCATATCGTTCTTCCTGTTCCTATCGATTATCCTTCTGTGTATAGTGATTGCAGGGTGTATACACGCTTCTGCTGGCGGCTCTGAGCTGTATCTGGTTCAGTTTACCTACAGCCCCTTTGGCAGTGCTCCGCTTGTTGCCAACGGCATCGTCAACCCAAACGCCTACGGCAGCCTCAACAGCCAGGCAAACTCCACTGACTTAGCCGTGCGAGCAGGCTATTTCGGAGCCTGTGCCAAGTCTAAGTTCATAAGCACCGACTCGTCCTGGAAATGCACTAAGAACATCACTGCTCTCACGGCAAGTCTGCGTCCTAGCCAGGACCCATTCAACCTGGTATACGTCGGGTTTCAGTTCATGTCCCGTGCAGTAGCACCGTGGCTGTTTGTGATCACCGCTATCATCACGACCTTCACAGCTGTGTCCATCCACTTTGTGACTGACACAGGTGGCCTGGGATTCCCTTTGGTGGTAGGCGTCAGCGTGCTAGCCTTCCTGATGTGTCTAATGGCCATGGTATGGCAACAGAGCGTTTCTAATAGCACCGCTTTGATGGTCAGTGCGTTCAGCGACAATGCTATCCAAACACACGTCGGACCTGCCTGCTCAGGACTTGGATGGACCTCAACCGCTTTCCTCTTCTGCTGCTCTTTCGGGCTCGTCATGATGTATCTGAGCGACCGAAGACGCATGCTACTAGCTGCCGAGCTAGAAACCCATTCTGGCCCACAACCCATGCTACAGCCGATGCACACCCCGCTACGTCCGAGCTTGTCCAAGGCGTCCAGAGTCGACCGTCCTGAGTCCCGACTTTCTCGGCTCGCCAGGTCCATCTCCAGAGTAGGAGCCAGGGCTGACGAGATGCGGAGAGTGCCGGCGCACTCGCGAATGCCGGGAGGAATGGACATCTAAGCTCGCCTCCGGCGCGGCCCCTACCCGGAGAGGGTTTGTTCTGCGTTGTATAAGGTCGGACGAGCAGGTGGAAAACTTTTGCGCGAAGCGCAACAACCCTCCACGGAGTGGCCCGGCCGGAGGCCAACGTTAAACTCGCCTCCGGCGGCGCTCCTACCCCGGGAGGGTTGGTTCTGCTTCGCAGAAGAGACTGAGTATTTTATAACAATGGTTACGAATATATAGTTGAGCATAGGTAATGTAATGAGTTAACGACAAGACGTCTTTGGTCCAATGTGAGCCCTGCCAAGTAGATAGATGTGTTATGCGCACATGTGATTGCACTCAGTTCTAGACTTCTTCTATTACAGCTATATAGTTAAGCGTAGTTAATCAATTGGTGACAAGAAACTCATTGGTATAAGTGAATTTTGTTAGCTGAGCAGATACGGATTCTCTCAATAGATATCAGGGTATGTTATTCAAGTGGTGAAGAGCAGTTTTAAGCAGCTGCTGGGGCCAGCCCCAGGCCCCGTAGCTCTGCTTCGCAGAAATTCACAGTAAAAAGCCTCGTTCGACTTCGAGTTGTTTAGTACCCTTGCGTAAGTGATATTTCACTGGTGGATGCTGTTAAGCAGAAGCTTCAGACACTTAAAGGGTGTATTAATCAGGAGTATTACTGAGAGATACACAAACTTTACCGTCCACAACGACCAGTCAAGCCATGATTTCGTCATCATTGATAAATATAGATGATCTGAAGGCTATATAAGCTTAACTACAATAATGTAACGCATATATATTTAATTATTTGTATAATTATTTCATTTGATTATGCGTTATAAGGACGAGTAAAGCTATTGGCATGAGATCCGGAGAGAAATTACTATTAAACACACCAACGAGAAAAAGACCCACAGAAAGGAATTCTGCGATTCTGAAAACGTCAATGAATTCACAGCTTCGCTTATAGTCTTTTAACACCTCTTTTGTACTGCTATTAGGCTGCAACATCAATTTATCTGGTGGGTTGTATAACAAATGTTTCATAATATAATGCCAAACGGCCCCCCAGGAGGATCTTCCCAAACCGAGTAACGCCATATTTGCGCATGAGAACACACCCCCGCCGGGAAAGGCCTCTTAGGGAGACGATATTCAAGCCGCAAAAGTAACCTCGTATTTAAGTGACATTTCCTGAACGACTGAGAGTCTGAGAGCATAGCTGGATATAGGCAAAACTATGTATCCTGGTTCGGGAAATTTCAATCCGAGCCTGCCGTACGATATAGGCTACGGTAATGCCCAGTTTTCTCCATTTGCAGGCGCACCTGACCCGTATCAAGCGGGCAATTATGGCATGAAAAATGATCCCATGGGAAGAAATACGACGGGTCGAAAGCCAGGACCAGGCGCTGGAAACTATAGCAATAGGGCACCCAAACGGCCGCGGGCGGCTAAAAAAGCCACGACAGATGTCAAGGTCCGTAAGGACCCGTTGGAGCGGTGGAGCAGCGCGGAAACTTCTGTGAGACCAGTTAGGGATCGGTCTAGCATCAAAAGACTCCATGTGTATGACTTCGACAAGTGTCTGCTTAGGACACCTGAAATTAACCCGCAGTTGTTCCATAAGGGTGCCATGTCTGTTGTCGAGTCTGCCAACCTGACCCACGGCGGCTGGTGGAGAGATATTCGGTTTCTGGAGCCGGTACTGGAAGGATCCGACGAGGCAGGCTGGGAGGAGAAATGGTGGAACGAGAAAGTGGTGGCACTCGCTCGAGAGTCTAAAAGGGACCCTGAGGTGCTGAGCATCGTCATCAGCGGCCGTCAGGGCGACATTTTCGCTGGGTTGATCTCGCAGCTCTTGGGAAAGCTGGACCTGGAGTTTGACGGGGTGATTCTACGCATGAACGACGGAGATAAGATCACGGCGCGCGAGTCTACGCTGCAGTACAAGTGCATTGTGCTGGCGGAATTTCTGGGTTATTTCCCTGGCTTGGAGCAGGTTTCTATCTACGACGACCTGCCCAAGCATGTAGAAGAGCTGGCCGCAGTCGTGGACGAGTACAAACAGGCCAACCGACGTGATATTCTCGTCAATCCACTGGTTGTGCGCGAGCTGCCCAACCACTACGATCCGCTGCTGGAGAGGAGCCTTGTTGTGCAAGCTGTGGAGGAGCACAACATGGACCTGATGACCAACGCGGGAAACAAGAGCAAGATAGGACACGTTGAGATGTTATTAACTATCAAAAGCTCCGAGTTTATACTAGACGAAGCCTCTGTCTTGCGACTCTGCCAGCTCCTGCAATCGAGAATGGAGCCGGCAGACTTTGGCAGCTGCAGCATCGTGGATTCCATCCCGATCAACCCCAAGGGCGTGCTCCCTCCCGATTTCGCCGACCACAAGGGCGCCCAGGTGGACTGGAAGGTACTCCAGTACGCCCAGACTGCGTCACACATCTGGTCTGTCAAGATCTGTCCTGTAACCGAGGCAATGCACCACGCAACGGGGAAATTCGAGCGGGTTATCACAGCTGCCAACAGGCCAAACGCAAAAAGCTCAGGTATCCCCATTCAATGGAGCAAGCTGGACGAACCAATACTTCTGACAACTACCATCGGCGAGCGGCCAATTATCCAGCTCTCACCGCGTCGGCAAAAGGTATGAGCTGTCCACGCTTGTCTCCGGCGGCCCCGGGACCGGGGAAGGTTGGTTTTTGCTTAGCGGTCCCGGGGCCGGTTGGTTTTTGCTTAGCAGAAATGTAAAGCACACCGGCAAGGAGATGTCTCAGGAGAGAAACCACCATAGCACTAAGACTGCTTGAGTTGATTTTAGCACTAGCATCGGCTCGATCTGAAGTGGGAGCCTTCAGACCGGAATTTGACAAGCGTGCTGGTTTGGAAACATGATAGTGAATGAAAAAGGACGTGCCTGGCGCCCAATATTGGACAGTCCAGTCAGCTACGATAATATACAATGGTGCGGGAACGAGGTCGAGCATATAACATTGAGTTTCTTCAGATCTAGTGAAAAATCGAGAGAACGAAGTAGAAATCGCGTGGAAGGGACCAAGCGAAGCAGAAGTATATTCGAAGCAAGGTCGACCACTCTAGAAACCTAGCGAAGAGATTAAGCGAAGCAGAAGCATTTGAGACAGGGCCGAGCATTTAGAAATCTAGCGAAGAGATCAAGCGAAGCAGGAGTATTTGAAGCAGGCTCATGCATTCTAGGAATCACGCGAAGAGATCAAGCAAAGTATGAAGCATTTTGAACTTGAAACTAGAACGAGTATTAAAATCTAGTGGAGATATAAAGTGAAGTATGGAGTAAAGTGTAAGTGGGATGTAGTTAATGATAATGAATGGTAATGAAAAATGAAAGATTCAAACTTTTTTGACTCTGATCTCCTAACCCCACCGACATAGCGATGGGTACAGCCCTAACCAACAGTACGTTCAGAATGAAACAAGCTGTGAACCATGAACCATGAACCATTGGACCTCCATTGGCTGTAATTTACACTTAGATAAGGAGACCAGGCCCACGAGCAGACAATTCTCAGCCACTGGACTTGGGTAGTCAGTCATATGATGATTGTATTGTGATTTGCTTCAGTTGTTAAACCGGCGTGGGGAAGCGTAAACGAAGTGTATGTTGTATAACTAAGGTAATTGGTAAAGCTCAGTATCGATGTTAGTCCCTAATACACTCCCCGAAAGACAACTAAGTGTTGGTAGAATATCTTGCGGTTCTACACGTTCTGCAAAGCAGAACAACCCCTCGCCGGGACGCGCCCCGCCGGAGGCGAGCAATTACTTCGAGTAACTATCTAAGCGTTTAACAAATCCAATTGTGACTATCTCTTAGGCTACGCTTTATTTCAATGTGTAGTTGTGTGTATTGCTACTTCTAAACGCGTTGTTGCACGTATACGGCATTTTGTCCCCACAGGTTTAGTTATTATTCGACCCGTTAAAACCACAACATTTTTAAGATCACATTCCCACGGATACACTCCTTAATCGAAACGACCCACACTAAACTAATCCCTTAGGGGTTGGAGTTTGAAAATCAGAACCTCAAAAGCACAACGAGACAACAGAAAAAAAGAGACAACAAGAAAAGACTTCCCCAACCAACAGGAGCTGGGATTGAAGGAAACGCGCAAAGCAGCATAAATATATTTTGAGTATATATTTATCCATATACTTGGAGACTTGAGACTTCAAAAACAAAGGGCACAAAAAAGCGCTTTTGAATTAATCGTCAAGAGGATTTTGAATTTAAATCTCGAAATCAAAAGCGCGCGCCTGTTTTGTTCCGAGGCAGTTGAACGGCACACCGCAATTGTTGCCCCACCACCACACTGTTACCATGAAGGCCAAAGCCCTCACGATCCATTGGCACCTCGACAACCAGCCTATCTATTCGGCGGACTTTCAAAATTCGCCCGATCCCAATCACAAGAAGCTGCAACGTCTGGCAACTGCGGGCGGCGACAACAACGTGCGCATATGGCAGATTGTCTACGACGAGCAGGATAACCACGAGGTCAATGGGGTCAGATACCTGTCTACGCTGAGCAAACACACTCAGGCGGTCAACGTAGTCCGGTTTGACCCCAAAGGCAGCGTGCTAGCCTCGGCTGGAGATGATGGAACTATTCTCCTATGGGACTTGAGCGACCAAATCACAAAAGAGTTCGGCGCCGACGACTCGGAGCTAGACGACAAGGAGACATGGAAACTACGCCACGCCTGTCGCTCCAGCGTCTCCGAGGTCTACGACATTGCCTGGTCGCCCGACTCACAGTATATTATAGCGGGAAGCATGGACAACATCGCCCGTATATACAATGCCACCAACGGGCAGTGCATACGACAACTAGCAGAGCATCTCCACTACGTACAGGGCGTGGCATGGGACCCGCTCAATGAGTACATCGCCACACAGTCGTCAGACCGAAGCGTGCACATTTACACGCTCAAGACGAAAAACGGCCAGTTTTCGCTCAGTAACCCGCACAAGATCTCGCGCGCCGAGCTGCCGAGCAGGAAGATATCAGGCAGCCCTGCTCCAACAGATCGCACGCGAAGAGACTCGGCCGAGGGACCATATAACCATCCACAGTCTCCCAGTAGTATTGGCAACAACAGTTCGACGGGTGGGCCGGCCCCACCGCCATCCGCTTCCTCCCCAGGCCCCACCATAGCACAGGCACCTGGGACCCCGCGAACTTCGTTTATGAACCCTCCCCCATCCACTTCCCGCGGCCATTCGCGCAAATCGTCCTTCTCCTCGGCAAATCGGTCGGAATCTCCCAGCCCCGCAGTGCCGCTGCCAGCAGTACGCCAATGGGGCTCCCCCAGCCTTGGTTCTGCCTCGCTCGCAACCACGACTACCCCAGGCAACACAATGGTGACAACCAAGCTGAGCGTGCTCTACCACAACGAAGCATTCACGTCGTTCTTCCGACGGCTGACTTTCACGCCTGACGGCAGTTTGCTCCTCACCCCCTCAGGTCTGTTCAAGTACCTGAACAACAACAGCGCATCATCTCAGTCAAGCAGCAGCGACAGCCAGGAGACCGAGGAGACCACAAACACTGTCTATATTTATACGCGTGCGGGCCTAAACCGACCCCCGGTCGCGCATCTGCCCGGGTTGAAAAAGCCGTCTCTTGCTGTTAAATGCTCTCCGATTCTGTACAAGCTTCGTGAGCCAGTCGAGGCGAGACCCACCAAACACGTCAACCTGGACACGAGGAGCGGCAAGCAGGAGGGAACTGCCACCACTACCGTTGTGGACTCCAGCCTCCATCACAATGAAGATCTCAACAGCCCCGTGTTCAAGCTGCAGTATCGAATCATCTACGCTGTAGCTACCCAGGACTCGGTTATTGTGTACGACACACAACAGAAGACTCCCCTTTGCATCGTGAGTAACCTCCACTACGCTACTTTCACCGACCTCACCTGGTCGCCCGACGGACGCACTCTATTCATGACGTCAACTGACGGGTTCTGCTCTGTCATTACTTTCGACAAAGGTGAGCTGGGTGAGCCCTACGACAAATCTGCTGCCGCCTCCCACTCGGCTCCTGTTGCCCCTGTCCCTCCACCCCCTATGCGTGCACCGACCCCCGTCTCTTCGGGCGCAGTCTCGTCTTTCGCCGAACCAGCTAGCCCTGCAGGCACGGGAGACTCACTCATCCCAGTCATCTCAAACGTTCCATCAGTCGGATACGGCTCGACATGGTCAAACAGCCTATCCACCCCTCCAGGCACTCCTGCTGCTAGGCAGGCTACTCTGGTGGGGAGTGTTCGAGATAGTGCAGGCCCCGAGCTATCACTGGCTTCCACCAGTCCTGCCAAAACTGATCCTGGTAAACGAGAAGCTGAGGAAGACCCAGACGCTAAGAAGAAACGCCGCATAGCTCCCACCTTGGTCTCCGATTCAGGCTGATTGTGTGCACTGCAAGTCGTGGGGAGGGTGGTCCCGCTTCACGGGATTTAGCTCTGTGTGCCACCTAAATGTAAAGCATCAACTTTACTGAGTTAGGGTGAAGCTAAATCGGTGAATGTAAGATATAAAAACTGAGTTACTTCATTACTCCTTCATGCTTTCAACTGCAATCTACTACTTTTTAGACATTATTGTGGTATTGAGCCAGTTGGATGTAACATAATAACTCTGAGCTTTATGTTCATGACTGTCTGACTGCATTCAATTAAACAACACTACTCTTTTGCCGTTACCTCGATAATCCAAGGGGTTCTCTATCTCTCTATTCCAGTCTTGCATTCGTAATAGTAGAATAGTTAGCATTTCTAAGCTAATGTCTATGATCATTAATGTATCAAACGGTACTAATAAAGTTACTCTGAACTACATATCCAGCTAGATAATACTGAACTCTGCTACCGTGAATTTGCATATCCAAACTATCACTTGAGCTATGCTATTGTGGACTTATATAACGACCTATCCGAACTATTAATCAACCATATTACTTTAAATTGTTATAGCTATACAGAATCACATCCCGCATCCCGAGAGAGAGTGCATAACTGTTATCTCAGGAGTGCATATCTCTAACGCACTGTTCTGTGTGATTCCTCCAGACAGCTCCTTAGATTTTCTCGTTCACGGCCTATCTACTCTCGTCAGCCATTACACTTCCCAGCACTAACATTCCGAAAACAATATACATATATATATCTCCTCACACTACACATCCGTCAGTTACTTACTATTTCTTCTCACCTACGCCAACCCGAGGCAGCCAGCTGAAGTCGGCATGGAGCTAGGCTTTGTAACCGCTTACTCAGCAGATCTCAAAAGGTGTGCAACTTTCCAGAAATTGGTTCGAAACTCGTTTGAACATTTAGTGTTTCAGTCCGATATTCCCGATTGTATATAATAAAAACATACGTATTTTCATCGGTAAAGAGTCTTTTAAATGGCAAAAGGTAATTTCACATATTGTAGCGTGCTGCTCTTGTGCGCTTAATAGTATAAATCTAACCAGCATCATCTGTCAAAAAGTCTGAGAAAAAAAAGGCTTTGGCGGCCGATTCGTTTGGTGCGAGGATATCAAAGCCCGGAGATGTCAAGAAATCTATTCCAACAGGACCTAAGGCCCAGGGTTCTGCTGCCAGGGCCAAGCAAACCGCGCCAACAGCGACATCAAAGGCGTCTTCGAGCCTATCTCAGAATCCTCTGTTTCGGGCCATCAACAACATGAAGCATGCGACAAACAGCAGTCTCAAAGGGAAATTACGGGGGAGCACGAGGGCCACGTCGAAGAGTGATACAAAGGCGACACCGTTGACAGGTAAAGATAAAAAGTTGGAAAATCCTAAACAGTCGAACAAACAAAACGGATCTACTTTTTCGAATAAACGTGGCCAATCTTGGGCTAAAAACTCTGCCTCGAGTGTATCGGCATCTACAGTGCTCCCGAGGGATGAGTCTCGCTATCGAAATGGCCACGCTCATCATGAACATCAACCTGCTCCTCTTCAAACAATTTCACAACCCGCGCATGTCGGTACAACGCACACCAACCGTCACATTCAACCTCAACCTTCCGTTCTACCTCAGCAGCAGCAAGCGCGACGGATTTTCTCCATCAAAAATGCAAGCCTCCCGCCCATCGTTCTGATCAAGAACTTGGCTGACGGTACCACCAGAGAAGACGTCCTGGCGGTGCTAGAGGACATTGGTCCCGTTGCAGACTGTCGATGTACGACTGTACAGGGGATTGTCGTGGCCGAGGTGACATTTGTAGAGAACAGTCATGCCGCTACTGCCGTTCATAAGTTCGACGGATCATTTGCAGATGGAAATAAACTGAGTGCGACCATCACTAGGCACCATCAGATTGGTGAACACCACGAACCCAGTGTATTGCGAGATCGTTGGGAGGGACCTGCATTGTACAGTGATAACCTGAATCGGCGAAGAAATGGGATCGTACGGCAGTAGCATTAATTGATACCTGCCATGTTTTGTAACGATGCCGGATGATGATTGCGTTTGTGAATTTTATCCTTAACGCACTATGCACAATAAAACCGGGTTGAATGGTTCTAGCAATCCGATGCACAATTAAGCGGATTTGATCGTTCTGAACAAATACATGCAGCTTTACGCCCACGTTCGGAACAGCATTGCCCTGTATAAAACATCAGAGAGAAGCGATCTTTCCTCGAGTTGTTCCTTCACCTAGAGTCTCTTCTTACAAAACTCGGCTGGCTAAACCAACTTATTTAGAATGCGCAAAAATATCTATTTATCTAGAGACTCGTTGTACAAGTACCCACGCTAGTTATGAACTCCTTCCCAGAAAAAAATATGACTTGAAAGACTCCAAAATACTCTTTTCATATGTCGTTAAGTGATAAATGGCCCTTTCCACTCCCATCTCTGCGAAGCAGAGCTACGGGGTCTGGGGCTGGCCCCAGCAGCAGTCCGTTCAACTTTTGCAAATTGAATACAAAAGTGGGATAACGCTCCTGGGCTTGATCCTGCCCGGAAGTGTCCAGACAAAAGGCTTTATATCTTTCTGAAGGAGTTGTCCTGGAAGACTACCTTTCTCACCGGCCAGGCTTTATTCTCCCCTCAGCTCCATCTTTCTTCGAGCTCTCAATATCATATCTGCCTGCTGCTTTCTCAGCTGAGCCTGACGCTCTTCCTTAGACGTACTCCATTTTCCCTTTTCAACCGGTTTGTCGAGAATATCCGCAGCAGCCGTCTTCACCGACTCTGCCAGGTTATACCGGGAAATCAGATCTTTTTTAGATGTCACGCTGCTGCTACCGGTACTGGAGCTGCTGTTACCCCTACTCGAAATGTTACTGTTGCTACTGCCGCTGCCGCTACCACTGGATCTTCCTGGAGGAAACGGCAGCGTACCCATGGATAAATACCGCTCAACCGTAGCCTCTACACTGCCTGTTCGCTCTAGGTCATATCTGATCTGGGCCTCGGTCAGACTGGGAGACAGAGTTTGGACCACCTCGATCATGCTTTGGGTTACGGGCCTTCGATAGGCTGGCGGATTTATAGGCACATCTCTTGCTGCAGTACCAGCTCTCTGAGGTTCGTTCGTACCGCCTGAAGAAGATGTCTGATTTGCCGACCCAAAGACCCATTTGGTTACCACGAATATCACGCCCAGCACCAGAAAAAAAGTGATGGCAGAACTGTCAGCCATATTCAATAAAAATAGAAACAATATCTAACACAAATATCAACCTGAAAAAGCCACCCAAAAGAACACTGCAAATGCTATACCGGAACCTAATATTAAAATGCCAAGTTGTCAAACGTTATCTCAGACTTAAATGGTGATGTAGGGTTGGGGGATCATTCCAGCGATTGAGGAGTTGAAGTGTCTGGGCTGGGCCTCTCCCGGCGAGGGCTGGTCCCGCTTCGCAGGAGAACTGTCACGTTTGGCAGTGAGCAGACAGATGAGTGACAAGATGTGTTACTCTTCAGAGCCAAATTCGACGGCGGATTCGGGCCCACTGCTGCTGTTTTATGCATTGACATGTTGCACCCTTGTACTGATTAAGATGATGTTCTGTACTCGAGAACAGTGTGAAAAAAAAATCAATTACCAGTTAAGCATCGAGAAAAGCAGAAAGCAGAACAGCTTTTCTCACCACCATGCTTGAAAATACAAATGAATATATAAATATATAGTTAAAATTACTCCGCCTATGTGTTTGATTGTAACTTGAATGCTTGGTCTTGTTAGATATCCACTTTAAAGGTTAAACAGCTTCTATAGCTTCACCAAACTGGCCATCAACACCTTCCATAAAGTAACTCACCTTGCCTCTTCACTGCATATATGAAGTCTACAATGGTCTCAGTTTCTCGGACTGGCTGGCTCAAAAAATGCTTCTTTACCTGAGCTGCGATTTCATATTTTGGAGCTCGGGTTCGATTACGGTATGACAGAGTTTTCTTGCCAACCGTACTGTCCAGCATGTATCCGTTCATAGACAGCGGGGATCGGACTGCCAGCTTGTTCTTGACACGATATTTTCTTAATGCAGATAAAGGAAGAGATTCAAAATCCATAGGGTCTTGGATACTCTCTGATGGTCCACCGTCTCGTGGCAGATGCTGATTCGGTACTGAAGACTGGCCAGAGCCAGTAGCTGGAGCAGTTTGGCTGGAGCCTGCAGGTTGTCTGGTTCGCCCTGATCCGTTAGAACGCGTGTTCGCACCACTGGTTGTGCTTGGCTTGGGTGCTGGTGGCATCTTCAACTGTGTAATAATATATATGTGTGAAGTAAAAAAAAAAACTTGAGATAGCAGAACTTAATTAGGTGGGGTGTGGGGAAATTGCCGCAACAGTGTGATATGCGATTCAGTTGACATTCAGCGAAGCAGAACAACACTCACCGAGCTTACAGAATGCCCAGCTTAAATGAAGACCACTGGTGTGAAGAGATACTTTGTGGAAACACCTTGAAACTAGCTTGAAATATTTCTGGCACATACAATCGCGCTATATATGTCAAACAAAAAAACATATGCCTCGAGCCGGATTCGAACCGACGATCTTATCATTACTAGTGATACGCCTTACCAACTTGGCCATCAAGGCAATTTCTTGAGCAGAAAAAAGCTAACACCTACTTTTCGATTTACATGCCATTTCTTTTTTAGGGGTTACCTTCCTGTGAGCTCTTCTCTGGTGGTGTGGTGAGACAGTTGGAGCGCTCCATGTACGACTGTTGAGTGAATAACCACACCATGACTCCAGGGGATGACTCCACACAGTGACTCCACGCAGCTACTCCACACAATTCGTCTTTACACATGGGTTTACTACATAGTAACTATAGCTTTGGCATTATCATAATCATTATCATCATCTATCGTCCCCGCGTAACAATTCTGCAAAGCAGAACAACACTCCCTGGGAGAGGCCGCGCCCGGAGGCGAGAAGTCTACCTTTCTCATCTGGACCCCTAACCTCGCAGTACTCCTGTTTTCAGTCGACCCACCCTGAAACAGGAATACCCAAGCCAAGCCTTCGTTGTAACTAACCACAACCCAGTAGTACTACAGGCGAAAATTTAACAGGACGACAAAACACGCGAGATTTTTATATAATAACCGCGGTTGAAACTGATCCGAGAGTGTGTAAGGAGAGCTTTTTGTTTTGAGACTTTCGCGACGAGTGAGATTAACTGCGAGGCAGGGACCACGACAGAAGACACCCGTAGCTAGCCAACTCTCTGATTTCTTTTACTTTTTATTGCATCGAAAAATACATTTGGGCTTACACTTGATATACCCCTGGAATTCAAGCGTCTTTACAAGTGTGTTGAAAAAGGGTAGAAAAAGCGAACCTTTCTGAACTAGCCGAGCGTATTATTTTTTTCCGAGATAAGACGCGTGAATTGCAGTATACAGTAGTTGAACATTTCGTCGAGGATTGTACTTCAGGTGTCGTTTGCTTCACGATACTTGACCAAAACGCCAACCCCTGAATTGCTCTCTAGAGATTGGAAAGTTGCGCGCCAGAAAAGCAAAACCAATAGAATAAATCAATTGTATCGCACTGAAAATACATTGACCCGTTTTACTCAGGCGTGCTGCATTTTTTTTTGCGTGTGATACATTGCATTTATTAGCTTGAATCTGGCGAATTATTTGGCCTCGAGCGTGGTTTGACTGTTTTTGTTTTCGTGCTTGTGTAGTACGCGCTTTTTGTCTTTACGGTAATTTGTTTTAGGGGGGTGGAACGTCCCGTGTGTGTGTAACGTTCGATCAGCTTAGCGTCCCAAAGATGTACTCGAATCAGGGGTTTGCTGGGTCACCCAACTCGTCTGGGTTTTTTTACCAGCAACAACAACATCAACAACAACAGCAGTTTGGTCAGCAGGGCCCGCAGCAACTACAGCAGGGTCTACAGGGTTCACCGGGTGGACAACAACAGTACTTTGATAACAACAATCGATTCTATAAGCAACCCGCTGGCCAGTTGAGTTCGCAATCTCTGGCATCTACAAGCTCGTCGAACAGCGTGCTTCAGCCCAATTTGCTGCCTCAGGCCCAACCACCGACTCCATACTTGCAGTTACCGAGTCCCAGTCAGGCTTCTCTACTGGCAAACCAAAGGGCTGCCAATAACGTGCAATTTGCGGCGACTCCTCCAATGATGTATGGCCAACCGCAGCAGCAGCATCAACAACAGATGGACTACGACCAGATGCTGCAACAACAACAGCAGCAACAGGGAGGCCCGCGGGGTCAGGACTACCACGCCCAGTTTTTGCAACAACAGCAGGCTCAGCAGCAGCATGCTCAGCAGCAAGCCCAGCAGCAAGCCCAGCAGCAAGCCCTTCATCAACAACAACTGGCAATGCAGCAACAGGGACTTCAGCAACAACAACCTGCACACAGTCAGCCCCAAAACCAACATCAAAATCAACCTCAAAACGCGACAGCTGTTTCTAGCATTGGCTCCAACTCACGACCCTCGTCACAGCCATCTGTCCATTACGCCCTTTCTACCCCCAATGGAAACGACCCGGATTACGTGTATTTTGAACGACACCCTGAGCAGTTTTCGCAGACCACGCAAGAAAAAGCAGCCGCCGTCAAACTGCGGATCGAGCATTTCTTCAACATGAATGTCAATCACGCTATTGAGCGCAACCAGAGAAGAGTACAGACCGAACAGTCTCTGATCCAAGACCGAGGGTCCGAGGAACGCAAGAGCCGAACACTCCTCTCGCTAGGCAAAAAAGAGTCTGCATTTCTACGTCTTCGACGCACCCGCCTGAGCCTTGAGGACTTCATCACCGTCAAAGTCATCGGCAAGGGCGCGTTTGGTGAGGTTCGCTTGGTCCAAAAGAAAGACACTGGCAAGATCTACGCCATGAAGACTCTGCTCAAGTCGGAAATGTACAAAAAAGATCAGTTGGCTCACGTGAGAGCCGAGCGAGACGTTCTGGCAGGCTCAGACTCTCCGTGGGTCGTGTCTCTATACTATTCATTCCAGGACGCGCAGTACCTATACCTGATCATGGAGTTTCTTCCTGGAGGAGATTTGATGACCATGCTCATCAAGTACGACGTGTTCACCGAAGACATCACTCGGTTTTACATTGCCGAGTGTGTGCTGGCGATTGAGGCCATCCACAAGCTCGGGTTCATCCACCGGGACATTAAGCCCGACAATATTCTCATTGACAAGACTGGCCACATCAAGCTCAGTGATTTCGGCTTGTCGACTGGCTTCCACAAGACGCATGACTCTAAATACTATAGAAAGCTGCTAGACACCTCCAACAGCGGCTCGCAGGCCACTGCTTCGAACGGTCGGAACAGCATGATGGTGGACGCAATCCACCTGACCATGTCGAGTCGTGCCCAGATGACAACCTGGCGAAAGTCACGTCGAGTCATGGCGTACTCGACTGTAGGTACGCCCGACTACATAGCTCCTGAAATCTTCATCAACAAGGGCTACGGCCAGGAGTGCGACTGGTGGTCCCTGGGGGCAATCATGTACGAGTGTCTGGTGGGGTGGCCACCTTTCTGTTCTGAAACTCCTCAGGAGACATATCGTAAGATTCTCAACTGGCAGGACAATTTGGTCATCCCTGACGATATCCACCTGTCAAATGAGAGCGAGGACCTGGTGCGAAGGCTGCTGACTTCAACTGAGCTGCGAATTGGCCACAATGGTGGGGCGGACGAGATCAAGGCCCATCCGTTCTTCCGGGGTGTCGATTGGGCCAGCATCCGCGACTTCCATGCCCCGTTTGTTCCCAAGCTGACAAGCATCACCGACACTTCGTACTTCCCGACCGATGAGCTGGAGCAGTTGCCGGAACAGCCTGCGGTTGATCAGCAGCAGCAGCACAACGGGAAGCAGGATGCACGAGACGACCTGCCCTTTATCGGATACACGTTCTCGCGGTTCGACTACCTGACTAAGAAAAACGTTCTATGAGTTGGCAACGTGGGCATGCCTCCGGCAGCCCCTCCCGGGGGAGGGTTGGTTCTGCTTCGCAGAATTGTAGATTTAAACATTATATATTATATTTTTTCGGCCTTAACTATAGAGCGTTCTAGGAGCCCGTATTCGCGAAGCGAACCAACCTTCCCCGGGAGGGGCCGCCAGAGGCATGCTCTGGCGGCAGAACTGTAGATTGTTTGTGCCTCACGTTGTGACGTTATCTATCTGTATGTCTGTATATCAAGCTGGTAGCATTTGTAGCACAGTATTTTTTTCAGTGCAGCGCGAGGCGTAGCAGGTCGTACTGGGTACTACGACAGAAAGGCTACTCAATAGAAGCTGGAAGAAGGTTCTACGATCGGTGTTTTTTTTTCGGCGCAACGAACGTGCGGTGTATTAGTTTGCTTTTTTAGTACAGCACAGTTAGAACATCGGACGAGGTTAGAAAATGAAAAATGAAAATTTAGCGATACCGGAAACGCGCATAGATTACGCGATTCAGCTAAGCGATCAGATATTTATTCACGCCATACTCGATAAGGGATCTACGAGTGGATAATCAGGAGAGTATGGGAAAGGGTTGTTGAGAGGAATGGAGCTGAAGCTGTGTGATTTGACTGTCAAAAGACCGTCTGTGAGGAGAAGAAAAAAAAGGCAGAATGTCGTGCTGACTGTCGTATTTTTTGAAATGGCTCTGGGGTGACAGGGACCTGCGGACGGGTGGCTGGTCCCTGTCTCTCACTCACACGTCTTTCAAAGCTACCCCTGAAAGTTCGGGTAGCATGGATGATGGGGGAGAGCCGATCATTAAGTAAGCGGCGACGATCCAACCACACCAATTTATGATAAAAACCTTGGAGATGTAGAAGCTTTTTTTTATTATCTCCTTTGCCTTGATTTTACATTTTAGCACATAGCCGGTCCGGCGACGAAGAAGTTGCTCAGCAAGAGACCAACGGTTTCTGCACTGATTGTCCTGAAAGCAAAGCCCTGACCCAACTAGTCTAGCACACCCTAGTATTTAAACTGTGGTGTAACCGTTTATTTACGTGCCGAAAAATTAAGTAAACACAGCACTTTTCACGGAGTACTCCCGCTATCGTCTTGTAGAGATATATAAGAGCGCACAAAACATACACAGCACACGCAAGGAAACCAGCCAGTGGTCAGCTCATAATGTTTTTTAAAGTTTCAGAGAAAAAGCTGCTGAAGAACGAGTGGGGAAACTTGAATAATAGTCTGAGGAGTAAGGAGGATGACTATAACTATCGGATTGTGAACATGCCAGGTAAGTAAGCTATGCCATTGGTAATTGGCATAACCGCTGTAGGCAGTGAGTCTGTTGCAGTCGCAGAGCAATTGTTAATTAGACGTAGCTTAAGATTCTAACCAGACCGAAAGCTCAAGGAGTGGCATGTCTACTACAACCGCAAAGATATCAAGGAGATTAAAAGCCGAATGGGCGAGATTGAAGCTAGGCTCAACGAAATCCGACTGGCTGAGCAGCAGAAGAGGTCCAGCCGGTATCGTACAGGTGCGTAGAGCCTGTTTGGTGGAGAGTGCTATGAAGACTGGGAGCGCACTAAGTTATTTGCATTAATTTATGGTACTTTAGCAGTAGTACTCGGTATATAATTTTGAATATTGCATGTTGATACGACTTTTCAAGTTTCTGCGAAGCAGAACCAAGCCTCCCCGGTAGGGGCCGCCGGAGGCAACGTGGACATGCCTCCGGCGGCCCCTACCGGGGAGGCTTGGTTCTGCTTCGCAGAAAGTTCGCCAAAGGTGAAAAAACTGGCGTGTTGTTTTTCACTTTCAAAAGTTGCGAAGTCGATCGCTCACTCACACCATTGGGTAGCCTAAGTGGTTCAAATAAAGTTTAGCTCCGAACTGTAATAGACTTGCCTTGCTCAGGTAGAGCTACGCACCAATTAACCTACTCTGGGCAATCCTGGGGCCCCTGATCGGTTTCCGCAAGTCGACCCCCTGCATTTTAGTGCGAAATGATATGTCAGACTGTAACAGGATTGACTGTCTTTGAACAGCCTGATAGATATCACCCACACTGCTGTTAACTGACCTGATTGTCAACTTGACTCTTCGGTTCAGCAGACGCTCAAACTGCGGGAATGGTGTTATTGAGGATGCTCAGTCGCAGTTTCACAAGTCAGGAAAATAAATAACATCCTTGAACCCATACTCGACTTAGCACTATCACACATATGAAACACCTAACTAAATCAGTCGCCTGTGCGTGGTACCTGCAACCCCCTCCTGTTTCGTGAATCCCAACCCAGGCTGTATCTCGTAGAACAGCTTGAAAAAAAATCTGCTTGCAAAAACTTTTCAAGTTTCTTTCTCTCACTCACATCATCTCGTAGAAACACAAGAACCAGCATCATGTCCGCGCCCAGCAAGATGCGAACCATACGAGCCAAGATCGAAGAGTGCGAGCGTAGCATCAACTACCACGCGAACTTCCTCTCTGCTCGCGTCACCAGGGATGGTATGTATCTCTCTTTCCCGTAATGTTCCCGCACATACAGCACCAAACATTGCAATATTAACCAGAACAAGTGCTCAACTCCCACAGTTTGGCCAAGCGACAGCTCGAGCAAACCAAGAGGGAGCTGCTCAATGAGTACAACCACTACATCACCGAAGGGCGTAGAAGAGGCAACCGCTAATAATTCACCCCGTCTTGCCAAGCGGGGATTGCATAGATTGTGGGTGTAACATTAATTTCATAGTGCATAATAAATTTCATACCTGTCGAAAATGCGAGGAGCGACAATCCCAGGCTCATCAATTGACATCTTATGAAAGCGTACTGCTGCAGGGGCATTCCTTGCAACCAATTGCATTATTGGAGGCAAGAACTTTTTTGAAACCCTTTCTGGACAAGTGCTGAAATATCAGGTGCGGGGAAAGCAAAAAAATGGCACATATACGAGACATCCTACTATAAATTTCACCTCCATACCGGCATGAAACCTGCAACTGTGTATTAAAAGCATGCTCTACTCAGCATCCTCTGCACGCTCCAAGCTTGTCCAATGGAAGGAGAGGATGACTCCCCACAAGTTTCACCGAGTTGTGCGTCTCAAACTTTACAGTCTTGAAAACGACATCGGTTGGAGAAGAAGGGTACGCGCTACTATTTCAGGCGGGTTTAGCAGATTGTTGTCGCCAAAACGAAACACCAAAACAGTACCAGGAATTGGGCCAGCCCAACCCATGCACAGCCTATATTAAGATCCTATATCGTATTTCGCCTTCGGCGGGACACCTCCCGGTGAGGGTTGTCCCGCTTCGCGGGATCATTCAAACTGACCAACTAACTTATCTCGCTTCAACAACATGGATAGGATTATAACACTCTGACTTTTGCAGAACACTGCAAAAATCCAGCCCTCCCCTGCAGGTGCCGCCGGAGGCATGTCTACGATTTCCACGCATCTTTCTTTGGCAGAAGTTATCTCTCCAATTCATAGTGGCTCACGCTTACGAATATCCCATCATGAACAATTTTCAGCACCGGGGTAAAGGTATAAAAAATGCCAGTATTGAAATATTTCACTCTTTAACATCATATCACAGCCGATTTCTTACTAGCTGGTACTTTTCTATTAGTCTGGCACTGTCTAATCCTCTGTGTAGATAAAAGATCGTTGCTGGGCACCCAGAGCTGAAATTAACCTGAGGCTCCGGGAATCAGCTGTATCGACATCTGTTCTACTTGTTGTCTGTAGAGCTAGGTTGGAAATTAAATAAAAAATCGTTGAGTGTACACAGTATTGTAACATTTCATTCTTTACCATGATATCACAGATGTCTAGACACTAAGTCGACATCTCTGTTCTACGTTATAAAATAAAAGATGGTACTTTGGTGTACACAGTACATAAACATTCCAAGACCTGTATAAATCCTCTGTGGTCTTCACGGTACTCTAAACATTCCACTCTAATAATATCACATCATAGACAATCCCTTACCTATTGTATAAATCCTCTGTGTAGATAGCCGATCATTGCTGAGCTTCATGAATCAGTTATGTCAGCCAACATCTCAGTTCTATTTGCAGTCGTATCGACATTTATGTTCTATTTGTAAATGCTAAATAGAACTACGTAAAGAAATAAATAAAGGTCGTATGGTGTGCACCAAATGGTGTCAGCACCCATGGTCATTAAGCCAATAAAGCAGAAACTAGCTCATCATCTCCTCCTTTCACACAATACACTTGCGGCCCTCCATTGGCCCGTTTGGTATAAGTCAAATAGTCACAGGGTCACTGAACCAACAAAGCAGAAACTAGCTCATATCTTTTCTCCCGAACAATATACTTGCGGCCCTCCATCACTATAGGCTTGTTGACCCACGGAGCATCTGCTGCCAGTGGAGACAAGCATCGTGTGGCGTACCGCAGAAATGAGCTTTGACTGTGGATGTGCTTAATGGGGTTCCACTTGTAAAATGATGTAAAGGTGCTGGAGGTCGTGGTCCGCGTAGAGGTCGGTACTATAATGTTGTTGTCCGGACCATCAACTTCTTCATCTTCCAAGTCTTCAAGGTCTGTCAACCCATCATCATTAGTGGCTATGCGGTCAAGTATGCCACTACTTGAAGAAATCGTAGTAGTCAGAGGGCTCAGCGACGTACGAGACCTGTTAACCGTGTCAAGGTACGAAGAAGGCCGTCGCCGGGGTTCTTCAAATGTCAGCCTTCTGCAAGAGGCATCGAGCTGCGAGTACGTGGGAGTCAAAAAGCTCGAAGTTAGAATTTGAGTTGTCGTATGTTGACTGGAAGCCGACCCACCACTGATGCTGATGCTGATGCTGTTGCGGTTACTGATGCTACCTGTGTTGTTAGCCGCTGCCCGTGACGCTGACGACGCCATGCTCACAGAACTCACAGCACTCATAGTAGGCCGTAAGTTTGTATCGCCGACACTGCCCTCAGACCGCCGCCGCTGCCTGCCGCTTCTCGAACCTCTTCGACGGCTAGGAATGGATCGGTACGTCGGGAGATCTCGTTCTTCCAAGGGCAGGGCCAAATCAATGGCAATCTGCAGGTCATGGCACCAACTAATGCAATCTTCCTGGCAGGCAAAGGCAATGAGAATCTGGTCGTTCTCAAGACGAAGACGCAGAACATAGGGACGTTTCAGGTAGTCTACAGCCAACCCTACCTGGGCGTACTGCAGCGTGTACGAGCGGAGTACGCTGTTAACTTTGTACGAAGAGGAGTTGTGCTGCTTCTTGCTGTCGTGGTGGCCTCCTCCTCTCGAATAAGATCTACTCCGCGACACAGAGCACACGGTCAGCTTCGTGTTATTCAGATTCAAATACACAGTGGACCAAGACCGGTGGTTTGCTGGGGCAAACGGGCTAGCAAGTTCATGTTTGCGCATAGCAACCGTTTCACGGCGAATGGACGAGCGATACTCAGGTAAAGGTTCGTTCCCTTCTTCTTCTCGGGGTACAATTGGATATCTGGGGAGGAGCGGGGCCAGGATCTTGTAATCTGGAGGGTGTACAGGGTTGCTGGCGTCCACCACCAGCAGCTTCTTGTTTTCCTCTAGAGCCATGCATGTTATAACGTTTGCTTCATCGCGATTTAGCTTTTGAAGGGTCTGTTGTTGCTGTTGCTGTAGCTTTTGCCGCGTGTGGCTGCTCCTGGGCTCGTTTTCAGCAGAGAGTTGACGCTTAGCAGTGGGTTCTGACACTGATTGCAGTCGTTTTAAAAAACCCATATACTGGTTAGGGGAGAGCAAGAAAGAAACCAGGAAAGAGACTGTGCGATAATGATAAACAGGGCTGTGGGGAAAACCTAAAAAAAAAAACCTAAAGTATATATATATATCAAAAGTGAAAACAACAAAGAAAAATATCGATCGATCGATCATAAAGGAAGGACCCTTTTGATATTATCTGTCTTTTTTTTTTTTCAGATTCGATTATTATTTGAGCAAATCTGAAAACTGTTGTTTAGACGGTTGTTTATATATACAACGAACTTCGTAGGTTGTCGTCCCCTAACGCCAAGTTAGACACTCAAAAAAAAGTGCATTCTGCAACCTCTTTTTCAAGGCAGTGTAGTGTGTGTATCTTGGCGCACATGTCGACATTTCGTGATAAGCCAGCAACGATGTCAATTTTAAAATGCCTCGGCGGTATTAGGTAGGATTGCTAATCTGCTCCAAGTTGTCAACTACAAACGTGCCAAAAACTCTAATTAAATAGAGTTATCTCGTGTATAGTTATTGTTGGCAGTGCTATCAAGCCATTCACAAAAACTAACAGAGGCATTAAACAGAGTGAGCTCTTTGAGCAATTGGGAAGCCTTACTTACCAAGACAAGAGGATGTGTGTGACTGAAAAAGCACAACAATCGGGATTTTATAAGGATAGATTGTGTAAGACAAGTAAAAGGAAACCGCAGCATCAGTTTACGGAGTTCGACTTTATATATGTTATACGAACAGACGAGGAGATCGGCCGCGCAACACCACATGCATCACAAAATAGGGTAGTTTAGGGTGGCACTTAAACAATTAAGAAAAAGTGGGGAGAGATATACAGGGCAAGGAGAAAAGCTTTCCCTAGACATGACGGACAGAGGACATGTGTCAGTGTGACCAGCATGTCCGCGATCCCACTGTGGATACTCTGTCAGTGCCGAGCTGGCCGTTATTCGCCCCAGTTTCTCATTCACTTAAGCTTGACTCGTAACGATCTATTTCACCCACAGTACGTATCACTCAGCAGTGCGCCAAGTCAGGTGGTCAATCACGCACATATGTGGCAATCTTACCCCAGCTTAAAGCCAAGCTCGGCCACACCCTAGCCACAACATGCATAGCATAATTGCATCCACGTCAAAATTAATACGGGGGTTCAAAGTAAGTTAAAGTAGATTCAAAGTTGACATTTGACAAACAACCAGGGTGGGTGTCCAAAATAAAGTCCCCAAATCCCGCGAAGCGGGACAACCCTCCCCGGGAGGGGCCCCGCCGGAGGCGACCTGGACACGCATCCGATGATGTTGGCAGGATCGCGAGTTTCCCCACACTCTTCGGTGTGCAGGCCATTTTGGGCCCTTTTCATCCATAGTGGTTTGTAGTGGTCAGTTTTAGTCTGGGGATCAGAAATCATGGGCTAGACGCCACTGGTCCGTGGGGTTGTCCGATTCCAGAGCTGCCTTCTTTCGCTGAGCCTCCTGTATAGTCAACTGATCCTCTAACCGAGTGCCCAACGAGGACAGGTTTATAGCATTCGTGTAGAATACTTTAGAGTTCTGAACAAGCGTGGTGCGGTTTCTTTCTGTTGCTGGTGTGTGTAGCTGACTGCGCAGCCATTCTATGTCACCCTTGGCAGTGTACAGCTTTCTTTGAGCTGACACTGCCTCGCCCTGGATCCCACGCGACCGCTCTAGGCCTGCGTCCAGCAGTTTGGACGCACCAGTGTAGGCCTGCCATGCTTCAGCAGCGCCGTTGTGTTCTGCTATTTGGGCTGCCAGCTCCATCGTAGCGTCTGCCTGCGCCATGTACCGGTCCCGTGAATCCAGCCCGGTCTCTGCCCATATAGGCTCAAGGAGATTGGCCCGGAGGGGTGGTGAACCATTGGTGGCCAGAGAAGCGATGATGGCGGTCGTGCTGCGGTGCTGCGCAATAGCCACGAGCGTATCGGCGGTCTGTTCCTGGGTGACTACAAGAGAGGAGGTGGAACCTGCTGTAGGGGAGAATTGAGTTAGCAGCTGCTGCAGTTTTGATATCAGCTCGTTTCCTTTGGCACAAGCCTGCTCGACGTCAGGCGGTGCTGTGTTGAGACTCTTTTCTAGGACCATAGAAAGAAATGTAGTGATTCCTTGGAGGTATGAGACGAGTGATTCAGTGAGATTCGTCGGTGTCGTAGTAGTAATAGAGCTAGATTGAGATTCATCGTTCTCAGATGTAGAAGCAGATTCAGCCCTCCTAGACGTGGGCTCTTCAGACTCAACATCATCCGTTTCGCTCAACAATTGCTCGAGCTCGGCAGTTTCGCGCTGTAAAACACCATCCATGAGGGCAAAAGCCTGGGCAAACCTCTCTACTGAATTGAACTCTTCACCAGCCTCCAGCAGAACCTGTGCCCAGTTGTGCAGCAAGTCGAGAGCTGGCGAGTCGCCTCCTGCGTGAGATTCCACTCTTTGGACTGCTCCTTCATAAGTCTGGCTGATAGCATTTAGGTCTGATATCACGGCTGGAAAAGTAGGGTCTTCGTCCTGTTCAATACTTTCAGCAATCTGTGCCAGAACCTTGGTCTTCACAACCTTTGTGTACACCAAAAACTGGATTCGAGCCACGTTATATATCGCGTCGAACCCATCTGGACTTCTAAACTGATCTAACTGGATCGCTTTTGAGTACAGCTTGCAGGCACGCTGATAAAAACGAACCGCTTTTGCGGGATCACCAGACGAGATCCATCGGTCTCCGTGGTCTTCCTCGTCTACTCCGGCTTCCAAATAATCAGAAGCAGTATCTAAAACAGCCTTTTTGACTTTTTTCGACTTCTTTGGAGGCATCTTAGGAGGCATCTTCAGTAGCACGCGCAGTCGTGATTTTTTCAATTGTGTAAGTTTTCATGCATGTAGCATGCAAAGCAGACAATTGTCTCGCAGCGCCGATGACCTGACACAACTGTATATCTCAAGAATCTGATGATGACCCGACTGTTGGCTTGCCTCCGGCGGCCACTCCCGGGGAGGGTCGGTTCCGCCTCGCAGAAGTCTCTCCTTCTTATCTGAATCGCCTACTTCGCAACACTGTTTTACTTCCTACTTTCACTTGTGCCTGTAGTAGCTGTCTAACATTCTTTCTAACGTGGTGAAAAAAATCGAAAAGAAAACGGCCAGAAATAGAGAGCAAAACGCTATATATTATACACTCTTTTCAACTAACGGTTAAAAACATTAAAAATCAATTACATTTTTTTTGTTTGTCTTTAGAAGCTCTTTCTGACTATTATTATTTCTTTCCCTTCTTCTTATTCTTCTTCTTCTTCTTAGACCCTCCGTTGTCCTTGGCAGGCTGAGCAGCTGCTGCCGATTCAGCCCCAGCGGCGACAGCTCCCTCAGGCTCAGGTGTGCTTTCCTCCTCTGGTTCAGCTGATTCCTGCCTCGACGACGAGTTGTCGGCCTCCTCGCTGTTCACAGGAGCAGTCTCAGAGGTCTTCCCTTCTTCGGCAGGAGCGTCGGCTTCAGGGGCACTAACAACAACATCCGGCGTGGGAGCTGACTCTGAAACGGGCTCGGGTTCAGAGGCAGGAGTAGGGTCAACCACACTGGGTTCGGTCTCCTTGGCTGCCTCTGCTGTCTCTTCAGCGGTTGGAGCTACTGCAGGCAGCTCCTCGACAGGCTCAGGTGCAGTTTCAGTTGCCTCAGTAGCTTCAGTAGCTTCAGTAGGAGCAGATTCAGTGGGTTCAGTGGGTTGAGCGATAGATTCAGCAATAGGTTCAGCAGCAGACTCAGCAACAGGTTCAGCAGAAGACTCCGCAACAGGTTCAGCAGCAGATTCAGCAGTTGTTTCAGCAGTGGACTCAGCAACAGGTCCAGCAACAGATTCAGCTGTTGTTTCAGCAGTAGTCTCAGCAACAGGTTCAGCAGTCGACTCAGCAGCATCCTCAGCAGTCGACTCAGCAGCACCCTCAGCAGTCGACTCAGCAGCACCCTCAGCAGTCGACTCAGCAGCACCCTCAGCAGCACCCTCAGCAACACCTTTACCTTCAGCCTCCACTCCCTTGGACTCCTCAATCTCTCCTACATCAGCAGATGTGCCTACGGATGTACTACCTGCTACCTCCTTGTCAGCCTCTTTATCTGCTTCTGCTGCTGATACACTCAAAGCCCTCTTCGGCTTCTTTTCTTCAACCACAGGAACCACCTTATCGGCATACGGACTATCTCCGCCAGAATGCTCTTCCAACCAATTAAACACATCATCTCGATACTCGTCTTGTCTAGGTTGCAAACACGTCTGAAGCTCATGGGGTCCGCCTTCATACTTTTTAAACGTCTTGTCACTCACGCCTAACAAGCTGAAAAATTTCTCAGAAGCCTTAAAGTTAACAACTCGGTCGGCTGAACCATGGGCCACATACACAGGTCGGTCAATGAACTTGCCCACAAACACACTGTTCAGCAGTCGCTTCCCCCGAGTCATAGCGTCGCCAATATGCTCAGGCGTCGTGATCTTTCTTCGAAACTTGTCGACGCCGTACGCTTTGTACACCTGAGGGTCATCAGTGCAAAACTCGTCCGGTACATAAGCAGAATTCTTCATTTTGGGCGCAAACCGGTGCAAAACGGGTATCATTGCTCTTAGAAACGCATTGGGCGCGATCTCAGGGGCGACTTCAACCATAGGCTGATTTGCAATGAACCCATCAATTCTCGTTCGGTTGACACCCTTGACAGCGTAGTTCAAGGCAATGCCACCTCCCATTGAGAATCCCCACAAAAACACTTTGCCGTTGTAATCTTTCAGCACAAGCGCATACAAAATGTGTTCCAAATCGTTAAACACATAGTACTCGTTTGTCACAGAGTAATCCTTTTTGGATTTGGAAGTTTGACCCGATCCTCGCTGGTCGTAGAATATAACCTCGTAGCCGTGTTCTGCGAAAAAAGGGAAAAAGTGGTTGAAGTTCTCGGCATGTTCGGCAAACCCGTGTATCACGAGAATCTTCCCCTTGAACTCAACCTCGGGGTTGGCGTGCCATGTCTTTACGTAGAATTGAATGCCTTCGAACTCAAAACGGTCCGTGGTTGAAGACGGAGTAGACATTGTTTTTGGTTGGTCAATCCCTCAAAACAAAACAAAAACTTAACAGATAAAGAACGACTAAAGGTGCAGCAATTATTTTTTTCGTTTGCTTTGCCTTACAGACTCTCAATTGAACAATTGGTGCTACACTTTGAGAAAGAACACTTTTGAAAAAGAGCAAATGGCACAAAGGTGATGATGCATTAAACTTCTCGGCTCAGCCATTCTTTATTGTACGGAGTAGAAGATAGAGGTAGGGTAAGCTTTCTGACGGTCACACGACGGTTTGGTAGGGATGGTTGGCGCATTAAAGAGTAATGCCACTCATAGCCAGTTGTGATGCGAGAGTGCTTCTATTTTGTTTATTCATTTTGTATAGGTATTATTTCACCGAGTTATATATCGCCAAAGAAAAATAAAATAGTTTATAGGGACCACCTATACTTTCTACACTGTCGACTCTAACTGGTATACCACGAAGTCCCTTCTCATCTAAAAAACCGCCGGGTATGGTAGTGATCTGCAAATGCAGGGGGTAACGCTTTCCCCATATATATTATTGAAGAGTGGCGAGAATTGAATATTTAATTCATCGCAAAAGAGAAACGAACTGTTGACATAGCATTGTTGGTGGATGTCCAAGGTGGCTTTTGATATAGATTTATATAATAGGTCTAGAAATATCATTGAAAACGAGTTTCCGGCACTAGTAGTCTTCCGGTTAACCAAAAATGCAAAAGAAGGACGTCTACTGTAGAAAGGCTCAATTATGATGTACCCCGCTACACCAAGTAAGCAAGAATCATTGTGACTAAAGCAGCTCAATAATTGGATCTGAATAGATTCTAAATGGTTTCTCTGTCATAATCTACACATTCCAGTAGCTGTAAAACTCAAGAACAAGCACTTGCTTGAATTAACTCAGCGAAGTTAGAGCATATCAGAGAGAAGACGACTATATACCATGTAGAGTCAAGATAGCACAATCTGCTGCTCCTGGGTACTCATTCAACTTTTTTTTTATCTGAGTGAATTAATATCTTGAGCTTAGAAGATGTTTCGAATATAAAAAAGTAAAAAGGTATGCAGTACTTCAAGTTATCGGATACCTTCCGACACTCCATATCCTTGCAAAGTGTTAACGAATGTTTAATCCCTTACGATTCCTTTCTAAATCTCTCTAGGTTCCTTTTTCAATATCAATTGATTACGCTGTACAGAACAAATCTCCTCGAAACGGCGAACAGTCTGCTCCTCTCAGGTCTACTTCAGTTTCTTATGGGAGGTATCTTCTAACGTTTGACGAGCAAAAGGTGGGGTTCTCTCTAGAAATGGATAATACCACTTCTGCTGCATCCTATATGTTAATCATGACTCGACGAGTGTCATAATCGGCATAAGGGACTTCCTTTCTTTGAAAACGAGACTGATCAAGTGTGAAGTCTCTGTTTGCAGAATTTTCTCTCAAGATTTAATCAAAAAATTGTATTCAACTAAAACTACCTACTTTGTAATAACTACTACTTTGTACCAACTACTTGTTCAAACTCATTCTCTCCCTTCAAAAATTCATAGGATAGTTCTCTGGAGATGGTCCAAAGTATCCTACCTTGGGAATAGGCAGCAGAGTGGCGTTCTGATTATAGCTCTGGAAATCCACTCCAGCTTGGGACACAGTGTTTCCCCACCAGGTTAAAGAGACTCCATTCGAAGAACTGAAGTTGAATGCCAGAGCCTGAATAATGCCCGAAATTGCTACACCCACATCAAACCCAGCTTCTAACAGATAGTTGTACTTCTCAAACCAAGCTGTGTACCGTCGCTTAACATAAAACATGAAGATGAAAGACAGATACAGAGCATTGGTAGCGTAACTGAGATTGTTACCTCCAGTCCAGTTCAGAGCTCCTGCCCAGAAGACTGAGGGGCTGAATCGCTTCAAGTAAGATAGAGGTCCAAAGACATACTTCGTAGCCTTTTCTCCAGAGGCCTCGGATACTCGTCGCAGGACAATGTCTCGAATAGTGGGGCCAAATTTTCGAGCCACGCCAAAACCAATGCCAATAAGGGATCCCATAAGGAAGCACCAGGGAAGAATAGGATACAGAGCAAACATGTTTCGCACTCCGAATGCGCCGTACTCAATAGCAGACGCAAACACGAGCACAGCATCGGTGCAAACAAAGTGCTGAGGGTTATCCCACTGGCAAAGGTCCTGAGTCTCAAAGTGGGTAATCATCCAGTTGAGGAAACCAATGAAAATGAAGCAATTGACCAACACCGAAAGCATCTGGCCTCGGAAGATAGCTCTGGGAGGTAGCTTGGCATAGTGAGCCAGTTTCTGATCAGACATATAAGTCTCAGTCTGACTGTCAAAATTCTGACCATAGGCCGTCACAATGATAAGAGCCTCAGGGTTACCTCCAAACCATACACCAGCCAACAGTTGGAAAAGAACGTTGAAACCAAGACCCACGTTTGCAATAGAAAGCATGACAGCAGAAGGGATGATGAAAACAGCACTGAGACCTATAACTGCAAACAACGACCACACGGGAGTCTGCACAGGGTATGCCTCGAGGGCGACAATGCCGAGAACTAAAGATAGAAGAAGAATGACCAAGAACCACCAGTCTGGAGTCTCCTTGTATCTGGACATCATTCGAGAATGAGGATCATCGTGGTTTGCCCAGTTAGAGTCTCGGTATCGGATTCCTCGGTAGATGCCAATGAACGCGGTCTTGATTGTCGTCCACTCAGTGATGGTGATATAGAAGAGCGTCAGTGGGTACCAAGCAAACCATGCACCCTGACCGAATACATTTGCGCCCGAGAAAAAGGGGGGCCCATATGCCTTGTACTTCTCGATGTCCAACAAGCCATTGGTCAAGATTTGTGACACGTTGTACAAGGTTCCGTCATTGGCAAACGACTCATTACTGTTGATGGGTGTGTAAGCAGACCATACATAGTTGCTCCAGTACATTGCGATGATGATAAGGCCGGAGAGTACTCGGGCAATGTACTGTTGGGCAGCACTGAAAAATGGAGTGACAAGCGACTGGGTGCCCGAAACGTTCCAATCGAAAGTTGCCCACGGGTTGAATCCCATTCCACCGTAAAACCCAGTAATCATGCCAAGGTTGAAGTTATTCGGCGCGATCCACGTCATCCAGTTAAACGAATGCAGAGCCTGGAAGAGGAAGTTGGGGATCCAGAAGTATAAGAACATGGCAGAAAAGGCAACGAAGAAAAACCTGTAACGAGAAATAGTCCATCCGTTGATGTTCTCTTTCTTTTCAGGCACCAGCAGAGCTCTGTTCAGGGCAAGAGTGGGCATGACACTGGGCCAAAGACTTCGCACAGGATAAACGACAAATTTACGGAGCATTCCAGCAAACCCGAATCCAAAGAACTGGACCGAAAGAGCCAAGACAATCTCGTAACCAAAAGTGACCCACGAGTGGTCGAGGTACTGAGGGAGTTTTTGGACGAGGTAGACGTAATAAGTTCCACCGGGGCCGTTTGCGACAGTGAAAATAATGGTGGAAAACATCTGCTCCTTGAACGACCACGGACCCGGATTCAAAGAGTGTCGTTTCCCGAATACCGTTATCCCCCAGTCTGGGAGTACCTTGGCAAGGAAAACTCCACAGGGAGCAATGAGCAGCTGAAGCACCGAACTACCAATACTGATACTCGGCTGACGGGGACTGAAAAAGGTGTTCAAGGTGGTAGCACCAGCCATGAAGATAAATCCCAGCACGTATGAACGCACAGTTTCAACGGGTGCATCAGGGTTATCGAAGGGGTCCGTCACGGCTCGCACTTCTGGATAAGGAGAGTGGTAGTAAATGATGGAGGCCTCGGTTCTCAGCTCGATGCTGAACTCTTCCTCGTCAAGCTGGGAGACTTTGGGACCCTGGACAAGAGTTTTGATTTTCTCCATCGTCACACTGGGGAAATTAGGATCATCTTGATGATACTCGATGGACTTAACCAAAATCTCCATTGCCTGTTCATCCGTCATCTCGACTATGCGGTCAACGATGTACTCAATATCGTGGCTAGTGGTGGCACTATCATGATTCTTGTTCTTGCTGTTCTGGTCATATATCTCAAAGATTCTCTTTCTCAGACCATCGACATCGTCTTCTCTGACGTTGCCTAGTTCTTTCGAAGCAGGGACTTCTTGGATATCAGTAGCAGCAGCAGCATCATCTTCATAATAGATAACTGATTTCTCGTTTGATTCCTCCATTTTGTTCGGCTTTTAACTCAGAACGCGAGGAATGGAGAGACGGAGGAGACGGAATAGAGAAAATTATATCCAATCTGTCTCTATTTCGGTTTGCAAGTATACCTGTGCCCTTTTCGCAACCGCAACCTCTTCTATTTATTTGAATTCAGCAATATTGTGGATACGGCCTGCCTACCTCCCTTCCCCCTCCTTCTACCCCCCGTTGATGTTCCGCTAAGGTGCCCCGGATCTCCATGATCTCCACAGTGATAACGAATCGCCATGGGCCAGTTGCACCAAAATGGGTAGGGTTTCAAACAAGAATTACAGCGAATGCGACATGAGAAATGTGGTACACTGTTCATCTGGGGGGAAAAAAGAACACTAGATGGCCCAGGGCCAAAAGTTTTTGTCTCACAAAAGTGCATCGGTCGTCCAGCCAACACAGATGAGCCGGCGAAGCAGGCGTTCCTTTTCGGTATCCTCAACAAACTTAGTGAAGACTCGCGCATTTTGATATTCGAGATTGGACTTGTTGCGATGATTCACAGCTAATCAAAGCTAATTATGTCAAATCTCGAAACTCTCCTGTTGGTTCCAATCGGACATTAATCTCCCGGTTACACTACTGCAAACATACTGCATGCCACATTTGATGATGATGATAATTTTACGATGATTCCCCACACCAAAGTTTTGTTTCGCGACCTGCATACTTCTCCGCATCGTCAGCTCATGAAGGAAATGATTGCCTATGGCTCTGTGTTAACTCAAAAACTTTGCTTGCAGGTAAATGGATAACGCCTGATAGCTACCGTACGTTGAAGTGCCCAGTGACAGCTGGTCCGGCGGGGCCTTCGGGTAATGTGAGGGCCGAATGATGGTATGTTTTTTTTTTGCCTGCCGAGGTTTTGTTACAACACGATGACAGAAGAACGACCCAGCCAAAGCTTCATCTTCATCCTCGTTGATGCAGACTATCAGCAGAACCCCTAGCAGCCATGATAGTGCAAAAAGGGACCGTGCTCATGCTCATCACACAGGCAAGTGGTTCACCGTGTCTCTACGGATAATATACCAGACCGATTTTGGCAAAATATTGAAGAGAATCAGGTACGGCGAGGCGGGGGTTGGATCCAACAGAGAGGAGCGGGGTGAATATTCTTTTAGAGCTAATTAGGCGATACAAAGGTGGCATGATAATGAACATTTGGCGAATTGGATGCAAGATAATTCAGGGGTTAGCGAGCCGAAGTCAAAGGTAGCAAGAATACGAGTGTTTTGTTAGCACTTTACTACTGAATGGAGATGGATGTATAAATGACTAAATGAACTTAGGAAAGAGGGGGAGTTTCGGCGGTGAAACACCGATCAACTTAGAGATTGGGGGTGCAAAGAGGTGAATACGAGCTGTCTAGAGCATAAATTCACACGGCTTTTGACGATGTGTATCGTGTATCGGGGCTAGCGGTTCCAAATCTAAGTGGTCCATTCTAAATTTGACTGGCACAGATACTGGGGTATTATCGATCAAAGGTTTTCCATCTATCTATACACTTTTTGGGCCCGTGTCAAGTGAGTGGTGGGGGTCTTTTCATCCTCCTGAGCCGAGAGTGTTTAGATAAAATTGAGAGAGTGAATGGGATAGATAAAGCGAAACTGGAAATTGGTATACACTTGAGAGAGTGATGTGATAAGCCTAAAGCTGGATTGGTATACACCTGAGATAGCGATATGATAAGCTAACAGCTGGAGGTTGGTGTAAAACTTGAGAGTGTGATGTGATAAGCCAACAGCTGAAAATTGGTATAAGCCTGAGAGGGCGATATGACAAGCCAACAGCTGAAGATTGGTATCAGCAAGTTATATTTTAAATATAGCACCTGTTCTATGACATTTGGACGGACAATATAGCTCTAGTTATACAATGATAATGGACCAGCCCTAATTTTGACAGTGAGAGATGAAACTCCCTAGTTGACCAACAAGAACTATATTGTCAGGAGAGGAGATTTTCGTATCTACTGCCGATAAGATTATTTAGATTCAAAGATAATTTAAATTTAAATGGAATTCTACGACATTTTTCTGCGACACCTGAGCCTTAACTAGCAACTTCAATTATGCTACGTAATTTATTCAGTGATGGTTGTGTCTCAGCGTCGATCAGGCACATTACCCCAGTTATATGCAGCTTTAAAATCTAACTAGCGATGCGATCAAGTAGACATCTGACTTTTGACAGGGCTGATCGCATCGCTGTGACTCACTGTCAAGACCTAAATAAACAGAGTAGCATTACATCCCACAAATAAAGCTTTTCAAAGTTGGCTATGACGGCTGCTTGTGTCCACCATTTTCTCAAGTTATGTCACCTCGTTCTGTGCAGTTAGTTAATCGATTCATCTCAATAGAAGCGCAAGTAAAGATGGAAATATCTACCGTATGTCTATTCATCCAGCGGCAACATGGGTATGCCTCCGGCGGCCCCTGCCGGGGAGGCTTGGTTCCGCTTCGCAGAAACTGAACATGATTATGAATGATCTCGATACTATCTACCGTAGGTCTAGGCTCAAAGCTTTTTAATCTATCGTTGTGTGTAAGAAGCAGAAGTATGATAAATATTGATCTCGATACTATGTAGCGTAGGTCTACTCATTCACACTTGCAACTTTTTAATCTATCGCTGAGTGTACGCTTTCTGCGAAGCAGAACCAAGCCTCCCCGGCAGGGGCCGCCGGAGGCATACCCATGATGCATCAGATGCTGAAGAAGCCTCAATTCATATAATTCATTTACTATATCAGATATAACTTGTTGTACTAATGGTCCGCGGACATCCAGCTCATGCCAATCCGTTCTCATGAAGGACCTTTTCAAACGCCTCATACTCATTCTCACCAGGAAGGTTGTCTTTGACAACAGTCAAAGTTTTCTTGGCAAACACTTTCTTCAAAGTCCGCCCCTTGGTGTTCTCAGACTTGGCAAGAGCATCTTCCAAAGTCTCAGAGTTCCGTCGGAAGCGAGTCAACTCCTTCTCGGCTTCGGTCTTCTGCTCTTCGTCGAGAATCTTCTTGTTCTCTTTGAGGAACACCTCGGCGTCTTCAGTTTTAGATTTGGACTTCTCGTAGGCTTCCTTGAGCATCTCGCGGATGGCCTCTCTGTCTGAGGGAGAGGGATCGATTTCAGCAGTATGAGAGACCATTGCTTCGTTTCGAACTTAGGAGCAAACCTACGAGACACACAACTAAACTGAGAGTACAAAAGGGGGACTAAATATATATATAGAAGAGGCTACCTGTTGTTTTTCACCTCTTTGTTCTAAAATTGAGTTACTGAACACACACTTTGTAGCCAGTAATCTTCTTTCTATGTCTATATTGACAAAAAAACACACGCACACTTCCACAAAACTGTAAACTGTTAGATGGGAAACAATGAAATGGAAAAAGTCAGGTGGGGAAAAATCACCGCCTTTTATAGCCACGCTACGTAATAATTCACCCACAGCCTTGGATTGTAACCAAAAACCCTATTAATTGTGGCATCTCTCCACGCCTATTCCAAAAATGAACCAAGAGGAGCAATTATCTCCTGACTTAGTGCCAGGATGAGTATCTCTCCCTTACCCATTTGCCGGTTGGTTGGGGTGCATATCTGCTGACAAGGGACCTAACCTCACCAGTACGAGTAATAGATTTACTAGGCTTGTGGCACCTGTATATTTCCAAATAGGGGAGGTGGGAAACAATGTGAGATGTTGATACTTGAGCGCGTTTGTGAATATATGTGTTTAAACGAGCCCGTACCTGTCGAGTGTTATCCTTTCTGCTGTTATAGCTGCACATGCAACATAACCCAATTTGGAGCTCAATGGTCGATCCCCCGCATTTTATCGCGTGAGCTCGCAGCGCTCGCAAGCGCCCTTGTTAATGGCGAAGATTTCGGCTTGTAATTGGATCAAAAAAGGCAGTGTAAATACGTAGAACACAGGTACAAATACAGTTGTGTTCTGTATAATGAGCTCTGTGGTGCATTCCTGTCCATGAATACCAGAATCGATTAACTGGCTTCGATATACACTGCTATTGTGGGCTCAAAATAGCAGCTACATACTAGTCTCGAACCATATAAATTTTGTATGTAATTCTCTTCATGACTCCCACAAAGCATAATCGGATCTCAAAGGCAGTGTAAAAGTGTAAAATACTAGGTAAAATACATCTCAATGCTGTTAAATATATAAGTTTTGTGACTTTCCGTCCCAACCCTTCAGTACTTTTCGTCAATATATACATGCAATCGTGGGTTCAAGATACCACTTACATACAAGTCTTGAACCATACACTTTTAGACTACAACTTCCATCACGATCTCGCGAAGCGGGACAACCCTCCCCACCGGAGACGAAAATGCCCCTGGACGCTCTCTACGCCCAATCTGCCAGCCAAGCGACTGACTGGTCAAACTCCAGAGCCGAGACGAACGAGTGGAAGCTGACGTCCGGCACCCCGTGAGCTCTGAGAACATCTTCTTTTGAATAAATAGGCGAAGGGGGATGCACGGGCGGCGGGATTCGATGCGAGGACAGAACAACAGGGCTTGTCCTGGGCGACACTACGCCGTCGTCCGGAGGTCGTTCCAGCAGTCGCTGCACCAGAGGCATCCAGCTGTTGATAAGAGGAACGAAACCTTTAAGAAAGCGTAGACTCTCGGCCCCCTTGTCAAGCGACTGCTGTGCCAGATTTGTCTGCTCAACGCGACGGCAGTAGGCTAGAACAACCAGTGCAACGAAGATATGATGCGCCAAGAGCCACGAAACTCCGTTGTAAAGCTGGTTCTCGCCCTGCGACAGATAGCTGTACACCACGTCGAGGAAGCCCGTGCACTCACGGAACATGTTCGTGATGTGATCCTTCGACTGCACTGGGAGACTGCGAAAGATAGACATGTGGACGTGGGCAGTGAGAGCGATGAACTGCACGTAGTATATGTTAGTGATGGGGCGTTTGCGGTCGCTCAATTGAGACTGAGCAATAGACTTGAGCCCTCCGGACTGCGAGTAGTATGTGGACAAGATAGAATCGACCTGCCCAGGCGAAGAGCGGGCCAGGTTGCTGGTGGTGGTGACGTGCAGACCAATGAGCTTGATTTTGAGGTCTAGAAAGATGCAGTTAAAGTCGTCCGGTCCTGACATCATGGGAGGAGGACAGCTTATTTTGTCCAGGGGAAGGTCCACGGACCCAGAGCTGAAAAAAATGGAATGCAGGTAGTTGAAGCAGTAAAGGTGCCAGAAGGTTCTTCCCCTGCCACAGTTCTGCCGGGAGGGGCAGGGGGAATAGGTATCACGACGGTGGTAGCCCAGGGCGACCATCTGCTGCAGTGCTACTCTGGCGAACTTAACTTGGGACAAGAACTGCCCTGTTTGCATGCTGAGAAGAGCGAAGCTTGTGAGCCCGTAGATCGATTGGAGACTACACTCAATTATGGCAGAACCCACCAATGAAGAAGAGGCTCCAAACAGCGCCTGAGTAGCCTTAGGTACGTGTTCCAGCGACGAGGCAGGCTCGAGGATGCTCCCGAGGGCCAGAACAGAGTAAAGGAACAGATAGGCACCGGGACTAATGCTTTTAGGGTCGGTTCCAGAGAACACAGACTCGTATAAAGCAAAAAAGTCGTCGGTGAGAATGAATTCGAAGGCGACAGGCGAGTCTTTGACCAGTTGGGTGATGTACTTGTCGCATTCGGCTCTGCTGAGGTCCAGAGTCCACCCGAAACCGAGAGCTCGGATATTGAGCGAGTCTCTGGGCGCAGGAGAATTGGCACTTGAATTGGCGTTTCCTTTCAATATACTGCTCCTGTTGCTGCTGCTGTCGAGGATATTGCTATGCTTGGGAGGGCTTCCATACATGTGCCCTAGAATGGAAGCAGCTTCTCGGTCACTCATATGGCTGTCAGACTGAGCAGGAGGTACGCAGAATCTGAGAACATTCTCAGAATCTCCACCAACCGGTTTTGACTCTCCTTCGTCCAGAGACCACTTTTCAGCTCCCGTCTTAGAGGCCGACCGGGTCGACCGGTTGTCTATGGAATATGTGCATTCGCGATTATGGCGGACACACGACTTGCACGGTTCATTTCCATCGCACTGGTTAGCATATAAAGCAACAACAAGGGGCCGACACGGACGCGGGAAGACGGTTCCGCTGAACCGCACAATTAGATCCCAGAATGGACATAGCGGCTGAGCAGGCGAGCCATCGCAATTGGATCCGGCCGAGCCGAAGCCATATGGACGTGTCTGTTAACCACTGACAGAGAGACGCTGCAAGGATTCGTGCGAGCCAACGTGGGATGTGGACGCTGCTGCCTCCGGCGGCCCCTCCCGGGGAGGGTTGGTCGCGCAAAGCGCGAAGACACACGCTTGTGGGAGCAGAGCAGCTCGAAAGCTTCAAAAAAAAAAAACACAGCGTGATCATTACGATCTATCATGTCACCTGGTGCTTGATCGCATCGGAGTTAAATAACCCACCATCCTTTCTGCCGTGCATCTTTAGCTGTTTACAGCCTCGCCATTTGGACCCTGTATACGCTGACTGTTCCAACTGCTTCACCACTTCACGTCTTGCAGCAGCATGTACAGCTTCACCACTTGACGGGCTTTTTTTGCAATATCTTCGCGGTTTGAAGTCTTAAACGACAACACTTCAAACGACAAAAAATCTGGCAACTTCAATGCCTTCTGCGACTTCTGCGAAAACCTCACAAGCCTGCAATTTCGTGTCTCGTGCTTACCTTTCGTTTACTTCTCCTACAATTGTTACAAGCTAGGGCCCTTTTTACCTGCGCTTTGATATCACTATTCATGGTTCTGAGTGCTTGAACAGGCTGAACAGGGTCGAGCAGAGAGATCCAACCCCCTTATAAGTACAATCTGCACCCCTGCAAACAAACGAAATGATGTCGTCTATATAGTCAGCGGTAATGATGGCGTAGGCTGGAGATGAAGGTGCACTATGCACTATCTCCGCAAACCCGCAAGACCCGGGGAACCTACTCTATTTACGGTGTGCCTTGCGGTGCGTCGGAGGAAGAATGCGGTGTAGAACACGGGCGAGTGAGATCGTACACTTTAAAGAGATGAAAAGAGGTTACTACAGTCTCCACTTGATGACGCTTGGACACACATTATTATATATGCTTTTATATGATTCGCGTCTCTAGGGACCTGTTTGTGGCGCGCAGAACGTCATAGATGACACATACAGCAAGGCATATACTATACACTATTGAAGAAAAGGGTACAATGATAGTCGTGATGATGATTGTTACAGGATAATGCGGATCTCACAAATAATAAGCGGCACAATATAGGCTGGCGATTTGTGCGAATCTATGTGGTATGTGAGGTTTTCTTTTGGGTTAACCGCATGATTATTAGAAGAAGGTTGGGTTTAGGATAAACACCGCGGACCAAGACTATTAAGTTAGCTTGAGTCAACTTTGACGTGTAAACTAGGGTAACAAAAAAGGACATCTCACTCTCGCTTTGACTCATCATACCACTACTACTATGTCTCTAAAGGTAATCAAACAATTGACTTTAAAAGCAACAACTGCCGTTTGAGTCACGTCAACCATTACAGTTTTTCGTTTATTCATATAATAGTTCTGTGTATATAGACGGTCAGTCGTGTGCTGAGCTATTGATACATTATTACCTCGAGTAGACTTGTTCACTCTCTTATTTTTATTTATTTCTCCCATTTGCTCTTCTCACCGAGATTTCACCCCCTTGGTAATTTAATTCCCTGATATGTCATTTAAATCCCAGCATGTGTTTTCACTCCCTCTTCATGTGTTGATCGGTCAAAGTCCGGATTCAACAGAAGCTTAAATCTAACCTAATGAAAGCTAACGGCTGAACTTTCGTCCGGTGCCACCTAAACAGAGGGCTGACAAGCTCGCTCTCGCCCTTGCTGGTAGTCTATTACGCGAACTGACAAATACACAGCAGTATACTGTCTGTTATACTGCCTTGGTGTTGTGTGTTTTGCTTTGTTTTAGCAAATATCAAAAGCCGTGCCTTTGCCCACTTTTGATCTGATCATAACTTACTTGACTCGTTAGCCCCTTCGGTGTTTTATCCGCTTTTACAGGGTCGTCCGACGGTGTCACCGACGGTATTCCGGGGGGGGGAAGGATCCTCAGCCTTCATATTGCGGTTAGAAACGCGGAAATCCAGCTGTAGATCGTCAACAGGTTTTAAGGCACGCACCCATTTCATTCGCTTGCCACTGTCACCGCCTGTGTGCCACATTACGCCGTGCCGTCTGCTTTAAACCCCGATAGTCAACCGGATCAATCGGATCTAACGGAGTTACCACGTCTTTTGAGTTCGTGGGTGCCAGGAAAAAGAACCCGTCCCAGACCGCTGCTAATAGTTTGAGTACACTGTCTTGTTTTCTAATCTGTTGCCTTGTTCACAGCGCACAATGATTCCTTCATTCGGTCTGGGGACATGCTACATGACCACGCCTACAGAATCGGTCTATAATGCTCTCAAGCTCGGGTACAGACTGATCGATACGGCTGTCATGTATGGCAATGAAACCCAGGTGGGTAAAGGAATCCAGAAGTGGATAGAGGAGAATCCGGACCAACACAAGCGTGAAGATGTTTTTTACACTACAAAGCTTCTGGATAGCCAGCAGGGCCACGATAATGCCTCTCGGGCTATCAAGGAGTGCCTGAAGAAAGTGCCCAGCTTGGGTTACCTGGACCTAGTCTTGATCCACTCCCCTCAGACCAATCGTAAGAAGCGTCTGGAAACGTACCAGGCACTGCAGGAGGCATTGGACGAGGGCGTTGTCCGCCATATAGGCGTATCCAACTACGGAGTACACCACTTACAGGAGCTGTTGAGCTGGCAGGGTCTCAAGCACAAGCCATATGTCAACCAGCTGGAATTGAGCCCTTGGTTGCAGCGAGCTGAAATAGTTGACTTTTGTAAAGCCAATGGCATCAAACTAGAAGCCTATTGTCCTCTTACTCAGGGCCACAAGCTCAGAGACCGCGAACTTGCACGAATTGCCAAGGCGCACAACAAAACCCCAGCTCAAATTCTGCTTCGTTGGAGCATGCAAAAAGGGTTTATTCCCATCCCCAAGTCCAATTCTGTGGCTCGTCTGAAGGAGAACCTGGACGTTCTTGATTTTGAGCTTCGCCAAGAGGAAGTGGAGAGTTTGGGTGACAAGAATGCATATGAGTATTTTGACTGGGACCCGACAGATTATACTGGGTAGCTCGCCTCCGGCGGGGCCTTTCCAAGGGGGTTGGTTCCGCTTTGCGGATATTTTGGCTGCCCCAGCTGAAACGTGAATAGAAAATGCGAATCTTTTCTCTTGTAGCTCGTTCTGCTTTCTCTTTTTACGTACAAGCCAGCATGGAGCATCTCTATTATTACATTGCAATGGATATTCTCACTTTACGAGCCGATGTGTAGCTCTCTTCTACTTTCCCGTTTTCGTACAAGTCAGCGTGAAACATGTCTATTACTACATTGCAGTGGATATTCTCACTATAAGAGCTGACATGCTACTTTGACGCATTTGAAGTTTCTCCAGGAATGGCGTCTGGAAAGCTGCTTAGATTATTTCGTCCCGGTATAATATATTGGAAAATGCTTTTGTTCTTTTTGGCTCTATTGGCAACTTCTCCCATTCAAGTCCTCGGGAATACACGCCAAGTATGATAAGGAGGAAATAGACGAATCGCACACACTCGGACACACTTTCTACGAGCTCCAATGATTCTGCGAAGCAGAACAACCCCGCCTGGAAGGGCCCGGCCAAAGGCCAGAATCACCTCAACGCACTGCCATATCCATCCCCGAATACCTCCTGGCAAGAGCAACAACAGGCCAGGGAAGACCTCTTATGAACGGAATAAACCTGGTATAGAATGGAAGTCGCAGTTCTCCCGCTTGCTGCCTGTCAATGGCATTTACAATCCTGTGGGCTACATGGCGAGGTTCAAGGACCGGAGCCAAGAGCCGAGAAGGTGTACGCACAGCTCTGAACAATCCTGTGTTCAACTGGCCAGGACACACGAGCAATGTGTGCACCCCAGTAACGTCAGTATGAAATGGCCCACCTAGCTCGTACGTAAGAGACTCGTGGAGTGCTAACAGGCCTGACTTGGATGCTCCGTAAACGCTCAGATGCGCGGGAGAGATGTAGCCTAGCACTGAGCCTATAGTAACTATATATCCTCGCTTTCTTACGAGCATGCCTGGTAGCAGCATCTTTATAGTAATGAAGCTCGATACCAGGTTGATATCTACAGTGTCTCTTATTTCCTTATAGCTCAAGTTTATCAATGGTTTCCCTCGCATAATGCCAGCATTGTTAACCAGGATAGTAGGAGTGCCATGACGGCCTATTATATTCTCCACCACTGCTTCTACTTGGTCCTTCTGGCTGACGTCGCACTGATAGTACCAGGCGCCCGGAATACGATCTACGACATTGGGGACTTGGATATCTAGAATTACTACAGATATGTGTTTATTCATGAGGAGAATGCCTAACTCTCGGCCTAGGCCTGCAGCCCCACCAGTAATGACGGCGAGGTCAAGCGCGGGATTGAGCCACGTCTGGCTTAGTCCCAGAAGAGCAGCTATGTACGACCGCCATTCGCGACTATGTCGTCGGATACGGGATGCCATCTAAAGAGAGAACTGGCTATTACACAAGTTTTTTTGGAAATCATATTGAGAGACAGCCGTGTGGCTCCATGAGGCGTATCGCCGTGCCTCCGGCGGCGCTGGCGGGGATTTGGTTCTGCTTCGCAGAAGCTTAAGGCGGTGACTCTCCTCATTTAAAGCCTATGTAAGAGATTAACACTATCCACTACAGACATATTCACTTTTCCCAAAATTTGTCTTCAGTCGTCGAGTGTACGCTTTCTGCGAAGCAGAACCAAACCCTCGCCGGGAGGCGCCGCCGAAGGCACGGCGAGATGCTTACAGCCCCACCGACCCCGCAGGTTATCACCACACACAAACAAACGATCTCATCTCTTCAACAATGATCCCACCACATACAGTTCGAATTAAACGAAAGCGAACGCAGGATCCGCTGAAAGCACTGGGTTGGTAGTCGGCGATAAAATGGTGTTGTAGCGAATGTGTCTAACAAGTTGTCGATGATTCGGGTCGGAAAAAGCGGAGAACTGAGCCTTTTGGTAAGTTTGCCAGGTTATGCAATTGTTATGTGCGCCTAAAGTGCCAAATTCAAGCGGCAATTGCGCCCCGGGCGAGCACCAGATCTAACCAGTTTTTACTCTGGCAGGCACATTTGAGCACGAGAGTCCAGTTGCCGATGTTATTTTACGCGAAGAAGTCGTAGATGGGGCGGTTGCTCATGACGCAAGACGAGTTTTCAGATTCCCGAAATCGCGGAAAACAAACAGCTCGACCCACGAAGATGCGGGCGTTTCTGCCAGTCTGACCGATATGGTGGAACGGTACCTCGAGCTGGAAGAGCGTGGTGGCGAAGAACGGCCCCGAAAACAGTCGACAGTGTCGGAGACCGGGACTGACATCCTCTCTTCGTCCTTGCCCGAGGACAACGAGATCGAGGAATACGTGTATGATATTTATTACCGAAAGAAGGACGTGACTCACGAGTGGGAAAGCGACAATGCGAGTGTTGGCATAATGTGAGTGGGAATCAATGCTATTTATTTATTTTTGCGCGAGGGCGGGATTTAAAAGAAGATTCAAAATGTATATATAACTAATAATCAGAATGTTTGACCCAGAAGACGTGGACGCCCTTTTGGACGAAGAGGACGACGATTCAGACGTCCAGGCGACAGACGACGAGGATTCCAATGGTGAGTTGTTTGGTTCACACAGGTTCCAACTTCTTCCAACACCCAAACTTCATCTAACCAAGCCGAGGACTTTTACCGCAACGACTACCCGGAGGACGAAGACTACTCGTCCGACTCGGATAATCTGGAGCAATACTACAGCATTGGACGGCAGAAGCAAAACGAAGAGGAGGACCAGGACGACTTCGAAGAGCCGGACCGCGAACGAGATGAGCCGGACGAGTGGAGTGAAGATGAGAACCTGGAAGAGTATCGAGATCGTATATTGGGGAACCTACAACGGCGAGTTGAATAGTTGGACGCCTCTACATTGCCTCCGGCAGCCCCTGCCCGAGGAGGGTTGGTTCTGCTTCGCAGAAATCGAATATGAGAACCTGGAAGAGTATCGAGATCGCATATTAGGGAACCTACAGCGGCAAGTTGAATAGCTGTACGTATGTACGTTGCCTCCGGCGGCCCCTGCCCGGGGAGGGTTGGTTCTGCTTCGCAGAAACCAATATCATATTGGAACTCACAGCGGTGCGAACGGAATAGGAAAAGAAGCTGTACATAATAATATTAAACATCGCATGTGCATAAGTATTTTAGACAAAAGACAGAACGATTGAGGCATCGCTCACATTATAAACTACTCTTCTGAGCAACCAACCCTCACAGTATTCTAGACAAAAGAGAGAACACCTTCGTCGATCAAGATATCACTCACATTACAAACTGCCCTTCTGCGAAGCAGAACCACCCCTCCCCGGATAGGGGCCGTCGGAGGTATCTCCCACCCTGTTAGTTATTCACCCTGATGTAATTTGAAGGAAACAGGCCCAGTCGACCATCTAGAGTCTCGCCAAACCACCATTGGTCGTCAGTCTCGTCACCGTGGTCCAAGATTCTGATCTTGTCACCCTCTCGGAAAGCTACGTCACCAGGCTCGTCGCCTGAGAATGTGTAAAGGGCAGTTCCATACTCGTCGTCTCCGCCTTTGGGAGGTATAAAGTACGAGCCTCCATCGGATGAACGCTGTGCAGACGGTGAGAGAGCACGTGCCGACGACGACGACAAAGCCCGCACACGGCTGCTCGTACGGTCATCGGGAACTTCCAGGTGGGGAGACGTGATGGGGCTGCCTACGCTCTTGTTGGACGAGGAACCGCCAAAGGAATCGGTAGGCGACATCAGGATGTCGGCCTCAGACCGGAACATGCCCTGGCTCGGGGATGAAAACTGGATATGCGACACTGTAGGGTGTTTGGCGCGATTGTACGCTTTGTGCGCGAGCCCTGTTGTCTGGTCCACAGACTTGTCCAACAGCGATTTGGCCTTTTCGCGACTGGTCTTGGTAGGCTTGTTCATAGGCGCTTTCACTGTGCTGCCCACCCTGAGCGTCTTGATGCCCTCTTCAGCCTGAGGCTGGATTGTCAGAAAGCGCGATTCCCAGTCCTCGACGATGGCTACGTACGGGTGAGGCTGCAGTCCGCTGTTTGCCAGCCCCTGAGCCTGGGCAAAAGCGTACAGATGGTCTTTCATGATCTGGAACACTTTGAGCTCAGACAGGTACAACACAGAGGTAAGAGGGTTGAGAAACTCACTCAGACTGTTGAGGACCCGGGGCACGTACTTCTTGACCTTTTCGTCCTGGTAGTGGAACTCTTCAATGGCGGCGTCCAGGTCACCCTCTAGCTTGTTGAGAGACAGCTGCTCTTTGTCTGTCAGGCTCTGCTTCTTGAACATCTTATCCACGCTGTTGGAGTGGCGGTCAAAGTCTACCTTCTTGTGTTCTCGCTTCTTCAGTGCCTTTTGGACCCCGTCAATGCACGCTTTGGCCTGCTTGCACTTGGCAATAAACGTGTGCTCGAGCTCGTAGACAACAGGCGTCACCTCGTCCACCATAGCGTCGACCATGACCTGGAACTGGCTCACCAGTGTGGTGGAGCTCTCCGGAATCTCCTGCACAGCCTTGTATACATTATCCTCAGCAATAGGGGAGTAGAGCTCCATCAGCAGCTTCACCATCGCCTTCTGGCTGCCCCAATGGTCTCGCCACGCTGATATAAAGTTCTTTGCTTCGGAGACGAGCAGCTCTAGTGCCACTTCTGCCATGTTGAAGTCTTTGGTCCATTCTATGATGACCCGGTCTTCCATTGACTTATTACCAATAAGTCTGTGCGGGGCCCGCACAATGGCCTTCTTGGCTCCCTTCATCATTGACGACATTGTTCACAGCAAAACGTCGAAAGCAGGTCAGAGAAACAGCTCTGTGTCGTCCGTCCGTATTATCTCTAACTTGTAGTATAACAAAAAGCCACAATCGGCGGTTCCGGCAATCGGAACTAAACTTGTTATAAGATGTGGGGCCACACCGTTCGTGCATATGCATGAGCCACAAAGGCCGTCTCTCGGAGAGCCTGGCGTGTAGATATATACACGTCTCCAGCTGCCTCCAGCGGCCCCTCCCGGGGAGAGTTAGTTCTGCTTCGCAGGAAGGTTCTACTGCCCGAAATTGGGGTAAAAGTACTAGAACCATCAGTATCGGGGAACCCCGCGCATCCGAATCTCTGCGAAGCAGAGCCGCGGGGTCTGGGGCTGGCCCCAGCGGCTTGATGCAGCCGGCATGCATAGGTGTGGTGCAGCGTGATACTTATTAGACACCCGCTTATATAGGGTACTTTTACTGGGCCCGCTGGCCGGCATAAGTATGTATATTTTACCGTTATACACCGGATACGGGTCCTGTAAAGTCATACTGCGGTCCAAAGCCGCTGGGGCCAGCCCCAGACCCCGTGGCTCTGCTTCGCAGAGATTCGTTGGGATAGATACAAGTGTGGTGCGACCCTGCAGTTATTAAACACCCGCCTATATAGGGTATTTTGCCGGGTCCACTGGGGGGTAAAAGTATCTATATTTGCCCATGATACGCCAGATAGTGCTTTCCTAATATCGGACTGCGTTCCTCTGGTGGGTCCCGCATTCTGTAGGCAAGCAATTCTTCAGGTCGTTTTCGTCAATTGACAGTTATCTCTGCGAAGCAGAGCCGCGAGGTCTGGGGCTGGCCCCAGCAGCTTGAGCCAGCCGCGCGTTGGGACTCACCCTGCAGGTTAAGTTTAAAATGGTTATTAAATATTTATTTGAATCTTCTGGTTATTTCTTTACTATCAAATTAGCATTTGCTGGCAGCATCCACCTGGTTGCCAACAAGCATATATTGGAGCATATATTTTAGAACACAGAGTGACTCTCCTGTATTCGTACTAGTGCTGTGTTCCAAAAAGACACTACAAGAACTCGTTTGCCTGCATCTCCGGTTTTTCTGAGAATCGTGACTACCTTCTACAGCCGAAATGGACAACTTATCATCTCTCAAAAGCGGACTTCCCCGCGAATCCTCCATGAGAGAGCTGGCTGATCTCGATAACAGTCTCACCCATGAGTTCAAAACTGCCGCCAATGCCATGACCAAGCTGTTCAAGCTGTCTGGGGCAAAACTGATGCTGGGGCGAACCCAGGGCTATATCGATGCGATAGAAGACCTATTGGACGGGCTGGAGAAAGATCCCAACATGAACGTGTTGGAATGGGCGCTCCAGAAACAACGTCTGTTCCACGACGATGGCGTGACTGGGCGTGACGAGAAAGCCCAGCCTGCTGATTTGCATCACCAGCAAGAAGCATCTGCCGGACCTAATACTGCATCCAATTCTGCATCCAATACTGCAGGCCCCTCGTCTCCGTCTCCTCCTGTTGAGATCTCACCTGCAGTTGTTCCGTCCCTGCTACCCCCTGTTCCCCAGAACGCTTTCACCTTTGAATCCTCTCTTGCATACCCCAAAACGCTGCCTGACGAGCCTAAGGGCCCGTTCGAGTTGCTGCTCGACGACTCGACTCAGCTCGAAGACTCGCACAAGCGCAGGTACGCCTTCGCGCATCGCAACGATAAGCGCATGAAGAAAGACTGAGCACGTGCATCGTGAGCTCCCCTCTGGCGCGGCCCCTACCGGGGAGGTTTGGTTCTGCTTCGCAGAATTGAACTGTGCTTGGAGCGACGATGCACGTTAAGCATGGGAGAGCTGCTGGGGCCGGCCCCAGACCCCGTGGCTCTGCTTCGCAGAGACACTGAAGCCCACGTCCCCAGCCACTGTCACAGAGACAGGTGTTCATCTGTTGATGACGTTTTACCTTACTTCCACCCAGAACGTCGAATTTGAGTCTGAGAGGTGGCCTCAGGTCGAGACGAATGACGATTGGTCCCATGAAAAGGTGAATAACTGCATCTCTGCGAAGCAGAGCTACGGGGTCTGGGGTTGGCCCCAGCAGCTGCGATGTGTGGAACAGAAACGCATACGGATTTGAAGAAAAGCTTCGCTGCCTAACGATAAAGAAATGGCGCAACTTTATTATTTATCCAACAGCATGGACAAGAGCACCATTCTGTCTATTTTCAAGTAGTAATAATCATTCTAGCATTCCTCTCTAACTTCTTCTACTAACTATTGCGTGAAACCAATGCCATCCTTCCGACTCCCTTGATGTGTGCACCCACAGAGCGTGGCCCACAACAAACCTATTAATCCCACTGTATAACATTGAGACGGAGCTTGTCTTGCCGTCAATATCTCTGCGAAGCAGAGCTACGGGGTCTGGGGCTGGCCCCAGCAGCTCTCTCCTAAGCTTGGCGGGTTCTACGGCATAGCTCTGCGCAGTCTGAGATCCCTAACCCCACGCGTGGGGAAACCAATGCTAAATAGGGCCATTAAAGTTCGTCGAAGCTTTATTACTTCTTTCACAAGTTAGTCGAACGCATGGATTCGTCCAGATCCACTAGTCCGCAGGACGAGGACTACAACGCTATAAATCAGTCGGTGACGAAGTTTGCAGTGTCCTCGCCGCTGCCAGGAGCAGGGAGCAGGCCAAACCACGTTTCCCCTGCTGCTTCGGGACCTTCGGGCGTCACTCAAAGCATCCGGTCCAAACTGAATTTCCACGACGATAACAAATGGAAGAGGTTCTCGGCCCGGCGATTAGAACTCATAGACGAACTGAGTCTGAGCTCACGCAAAGCATCGGAGCAGGATGATAAGATCAACGAGGTTTCTGAGAAACTGCGAGTCGAATACGGGTTCCCGCCGGAAAACCACGCTGACTTTGATAAGTTGGTGCGAGCGGCTATCCAGTCGGTCAGGCGGAACAGAAAACGCACGCAGCGGACTCAGAGCACCCATCTGCTGGTAGATTTGGATGCTGCTAAGAAAAGAAGGAGCTCGTTTGAGTCGGGGGTCACGAAGTTACTGCCGAAAGATTTCCTGAGTAATAGCAGCAGTACTAGCTTGGGTAGTATCGCAAGCAGCAGCCCAGCACCGCTGCAGGCACCGGCGGCCCCTCATGCTTCTCTCATTCCGCCTCCGGACAGACTGTCGATTGCCAACCTCGTCTCTGCATCATCACCGACATTGGCCAATGCATCCAGTAATGTCGTTCCTCCTCCCGACCATGCTGGCGATAACAGCCTACCGCCTCTGTCCAAACTGTCGCTCTCCTACAGGGACAACTTCTTTGTGGCCAGTGTTGACCGCTTGTCGGCTCTGATTAGGTCCAGTACAGATGCTGGCACTGCGGCAGGCGGAGGGGCGAGCGGCAACTTGGTGTTCTTAGGCAACTCTGTCCTGAACAGCGGCATTGCCCTGTCGGTTGAGCGCAAGGGTATCGGCACTAGTTCGCTTGCCGAGCCAATCAGGCGCAACCTGTCTTCGTACCCGGTGGTTTTTGCGCTGATGCGGTCTCTGGGTGTTTTAACCTCAGTTGATCTCAAGCATAGACTGGCCCTGTGTGCGACGGAGTTTGGCTTTGACCCCACCATCAACTGTCTGACCAACGTCTTTTACGAGCTGATTTGCCTGGCGGGCGAAACTGCCGTGAGCGATGCCTCGAGTCTGGATCGAATTCAAGCATTCTTCCCTAGCAGGGGCATGGACTCATTCTCAACCACTGCGGCCTCATCCTCGGTTGCTTCCTCCGTCAACACGGCTATGCACAGCCATACCAATAATAACGGCGACCACCAAACTCATCGGTCTGGCCAGGTTCGGCCAGTCACTGTGCGGTTCCAAGACCAAAAGCTCGACCTCACCTACAATCCGCGTGCCAATTCTCCACCAACAGTCGGTGAGCTAGTCGACAACGGACGCAATGCTTTCAAGATTGCAGCTAATAGACCTTTGCAAATAAGGAACGCCAACCGTAACGGTTGCCTGCTAGTTACAGACGGAGACGTCGCTGAAGCATTTACAGAAATGCATATTGATCTGGAACTATTTATGCTCGAGGGGAAAGAGGTTCCTAGAGAGAGGCCCACGCTGCCGAAGTTCCAAGAACTGCTGTGATCCTTTTCGAAAAGTGCTGTCGCTCCTGGGGCCATCCCCAGACCCCGTAACTCTGCTTCGCAGAGAATTGAGGGAAAGCGACAACCACTGTGTACATATCACCATCGCCAATTTATTTATCGCCGAATTTTTTGTCACGCTAGAATAAAATTTGGCTATTATTTATAACTTTAATCTCAAGAGTACATTAACCTTAGGAGGCTCTAAGCAACAACATGGTTTCCTTCCTTGCTCGTCTCTGGTGTTGCCCCGGGATAGAGTCGAGGATGAATATTTTCCTTTCTGCGAAGCAGGGCTACGGGGTCTGGGGCTGGCCCCAGCAGCATCCAGTTTATCTCTAGCAGTTTTGATCAATTTTACTATGCTACATCGCTATTTAGGTTGGCTATTATGTGGTGCCTTTGCCGTCAAAAGACAGTTTTGAATATCTGCTTTCGACGCGTTTTTCTTTATTTACACCCCACCCAAAATATTATCGCGTCACGATCGCTCAACTTCACAACATGACTTCAACGCACAGACGTAGATTGTCGCAGTTCCGAGGTGCGTAGTTTGCATCCCTGTTTTAAACGGCCACACCTTCTAACCAGACTCGGAGAACTGGGATGAGGACTTTAGTGGCGAACTACTTGTCCCCGAACATATATCTCAGGGCAACTCACAACTTGACGGACATTTGGATCTCGTCAAGAACTTTTCTTCAAGCAGCAAAACGCTAGAGCAGCTCCTTCTGTCTATCCCCGAGGCCAGTGTAGATAAAAGCTTGCTAGATAGTCGTGTAGTTGTAGAGTCGCTTGACATGGTGGCTATTGCTTATGAGGACTCTCAGGTAGATTTCTTCAGCTCAAAGATTGGCACTATATATAAAGAGCTCAGAGCGTCTGAACCTCTGGTGCTGGACAACCTGAGAGAAAGCAGCCACGGCGAAGATGAAATGAACGAAGCTGATGATGACAAACTCCTCAGCGTCAATTCTCACGTACTTCACCGTCTGAGTGAGCAGTCTAGTGGGCTGGTACCTAAGCTGCAACAGGTTATTTCTCAGTTATGATAGTCACATTACGAGTTATGAATAATGAATATATATAATACACAAAAAAGTGAAAGGAGGCATATCTCCATGCCTCCGGCGGCCCCTCCCAGGGAGGCAAGTGTAAAACCCAAGATTCTATCAAGAAGACGTTACATCTTTTATGGTTCATCGATGTTTCTTTTCTCGTGTTCGCCTTCCTCTGCGTCATTCCCATCGTCGTCACCATCGTCGTCACCATCGTCGTCACCATCGTCGTCACCATCGTCGTCACCATCGTCGTCACCATCGTCGTCACCATCGTCGTCACCATCGTCGTCACCATCGTCGTCACCATCGTCGTCACCATCGTCATCACCATTGCCACTAGACTCATCACTGTCATCGTCACTGCCACTGCCATCGTCACTTCCACTGACATCACTACCATCATCGGAATCTTGCTCGTAGCTTTCATCTTCTTCTTCATCGTCCGAGTCTTGGCCGTCTAAAGCTGCATTGCTGGCAAGATCCTGTAGCGTTGGTTGCTTCTGAGGTTTTTCTCTATTTATGTTCTCTCCATTGTCCTCTTTTTTCGGCACTACCTTGTCCAATTCATTAGAAAATTCTGGTTTGACAGACTGCTTTGCTCTCCTAGCTTCGCTCATACTCTGATTGCTCAGACTGTTGTTCACCACATACTGATTTATATCATCGTATTCGCCTTGGTCAACCATGGAAAACTCGTACTCTTGCCCGTCAACAAGCCTCACTGTCACACTGAACGTGACTCGTGTAATTGAAGAGTAGGAGACCGATTCTACCGAGTTGACGTGAATTAGCAACATCGGCTTTTTGAACCCAAAGAAGATCCAACCATCTAGAAAATATAAAAGTCCTTCTTTCGAACCCCGGTGTGCTGAAACACACAACCCGCTTCCCGTGTCACTGTCCACAATCGGGAGAAACTTGAATATCTCAGAAATAAGTTCTCGGCACGTTATCGTCGTTATGTCCTGGGCCATGCCAGGCACAGCCCTGCAAATCTTGGACCCGGGCAGATCTTGGATGCTAAATTGGATCAAAGGAGTTGGACTGCCACTAGAAGTCGAGCTGCTCGAATCCCCCTCTCCGCCCGCAGAGAGACCAGCTGTACCATCTGTACCATCCGCAGCACTTGCACAAAGTATAACGTTCCATTGTGGTCTCGCTTTATCTGGGACATTGAGAACTAAACAGACTTTCAGCCTTTTACGCTCCACCGCAAACGAAGTAACTACCGAAGGAATCATTTGGTAAGCTATCGCAACGTGGCTCGACGTGATTATCAAGTTGCCCTTTTTGCGATCGGGGAGCAGCATTGACACGTCTCTCAACGCTATACTGGAGTTTAAATCAACGTCGATTGATCCGTTCTGTGTTTGCTGTACTTGTGGTACTTGCTGTAATTGAGCAGCCGGTTCAACGCCTCCTCCATTCTCTGTCCTTAAACCCCCATCTACTACAGCTCCAGCTACTTTTCGTCGTTTGGCACCATCGTCTTCTTCGCTCTTAATCCGATAGAACTGATCAAGTTTCTCAAGCACAGGCCCTACTTCAGGATATTTTGCTTGTTAGTGTGCCATACTTGATAATTATTTTTCCGTTTCTCCTCTTGGCTTACCTAGTAGAACTTCAACTTCACTCCTCAAACCTTCTGGGAGGTCACCAAATCGTGACATATTGTAACTACCCGACCCGGTGAAAAATATAACGTTAAGAGACGTCGACGTATTGTGCCCCACAAAAAATAGCGATTATCACCACTCAAACCAAAACTTGCAACATTCATTCATCATCACCATCAAAATCACAAAAATAATCATACAAGTCAGTTCCAACTGTCAGTGTCCAGAATCATGAGAATTAGAATACGAGATCATGATCAGAGCGATTCTCTGAAAACTCTGGAGCCGACTGCCATTGTGGATGAAAGAGTGAACCCAGTCGTTCTTTCGAAATCTCGACCTAAAAATGCTCTGATCCAAGCCAATGACCTTTATATTACATATGTCACAAGTAAAAGTGGCCAGCTAAGGGTCATAAGTCAACGAGACGCTAGCTACGTAATACTAAAGGCCGATGGATTGGCTGACGAGTTTTCCATGTTGAAAATGAACAAACTCGAGTCTGTTTCCTTGATCGCAGCAACTGCGGGCCGCAAGGTTTATATATGGCAAATCTCTAACTCCAAATTGCAAGCTGTGTCTGCGTTGGTTATCCCTGTTCCGGGCGAAGATGATACCACTATCAAGGCCGTGGCGTTTAAGCCGGGGCACAGAAATATATGCTTGTCTGTGGGAAAGGAGTCGACCGAGGAATCTGAGGTTCTGGTTTATGATATTTCGTTTGAGCCTGTAGTTCAGCGGAGGTTCTGGTGTCCTGCACTGGTGGAGAGAATAGTTTTTGACTTTTCCACTGATTGCTACTGGTTTTTAGGTGGGTATTTCTTTTATTTTGAACAAAATGGCGAGACGAAAAGGAATGGGGTCATATTGGACGAAGCGCTCGAATTCAGTGTTCTGTCAAATCATATTGCCACAATAGATAGCAAAGGGATGACTCTATATCAAAAAGACAAAGTATGCCAGATTGGAGCAAGATTCTTCACGAATATGGATTTTGCTGGAGCCACAATCTTTGATCATTATCTAATAGCATGGACTTCTGGCAGCATTTTTGTCGCTAAAGTTGATAACCATTTGAGACAATTAAGTAGTGTGTCTCTCCTTGCTGTGAACTTGGAAGTATTCGCTGCTGTTGCGACGAAAAATGTTGAGAAAAAGTCTAACATTGAGTTTGATTTGTACATTTATCATTCCAATGGAGTCGGCATCCTTTCGGTGACCAAGGATGATTTAGAGGCGCATGCACTAGACTTGGTACCATATGGTAAAGCAGCAGCAGACACATCCAGTCCCATTTTTGGGAACCAGGGTGGTTCTCCATTGGTCACATCTATGTCGCCAAGCCCAGAGCAGAGTTCAAAATCACAGGAGAAGCGAGCGTCCCGGAACGCTAAAGGAAAGACAGTAAACAAATCCCGTGTTGTAGACCCCGAATTTTCGCGTGAGTTGACCGACACCCGAAAGCACATTGACTTGGACAAGCTTGAGGAGGCGCTTGTAAAATCGGGAAGGTTTGTGTCGCAAAAAACATTTGAAAGTACGAAAAATAGTCTAGAGGAAAGGATCGAATCGCTGGAAAGCCAACTCGCCTCTATACTAAGTCGTTTGCCTTCTCAGAACTCTGATTCAACTGAACTGGTAATTAGAGAGAAACCTTCTGGTAGGGCGCAGGCAGAGAAGAGAACCACCAAGAACAATATACGCCAAACGAGCTCACAGTTGAGTGAGCAAAGCGAAAATTCCAAATCCTCAAAGGGCACGACAAAGCAGAATGGCCAGATTTCTCCGTCTAAACATCAAATCAACGGAAAAGCACCTCCCAAGGAGGACGGAGATTCTCGTGTCGATGCAAGCGCCAACTTGCGCAGCGAAAGTCCGCCTAGCTCAGAGAGGGTATCCACACCTGTCGAGGCTTCTTCTACAAATCGTGATCGTGAGCCAAGTACACCTGTTGGTGTGGAAGCACTGAAACATGATTTGCCAAAGAATTTAGATTCAGCTCATACTCCTGGCATTTCTCGTTCGGACCAACTCTCCAGTGCTGATTCGACCAGTGCAGACGCTCAAGTTAGCCCTGCAATTCCTAACGCACTTACCGCTACCTCTTTCACACCTTCATCGCAAGATTTTGAAACCAAAGTAGTTGAGCTTACGGACGCTCTTCAGGACCCGGACAGATTGTGCGATTCGCTGACTGATTTCAGTAGACTGTTTGATCCAGAAGGTGGAGCTCCTTTGGATCCCGGCAGCCTACACAGCCAGCTTGTAATTCTGGGTGCGATAGCCTGCATTTCAAGGGGATTGGCCAATATCGGGGCTGCTGAAACGATGCGAAATCTGACCATATGGCTGATCACTCTTCTGCGACTCCTGCAGCCCGGCTTAATCGAGCGAAGGGGATTCGTTAACAAGGTATTGCGAGAAGTTATGGTCACTCTGGAGGTTACTGATTCCGACGAAGTCATTCCGGTGATATCAGCTATACAGGAGATTTTGTCAACCAAGCTACACTAATCAAAAGGAACACGGGGGTTTTTCCGCGAAGCGGAACCACCTCTCCCTGAGAGGGGCCGCCGGAGGCGAACTGGACAGCTGCTGGGGCCAGCCCCAGACCCCGTAGCTCTGCTTCGCAGAGATAAGTTTATATTTGAGGGACTTGTACGCAGCGTCCAAGATTCTTTTTTGGGGTTTTCAATTAAATCTTAACAAAACAACACAAGTATCTAGATTATTGGACATGGAAAATGCTAAAGAAGTACATAGCCAATAATAATAGATTGATGACCACACGCCCAAATATATATATAGCATTTCCAACATATTTTATCTGTGTACGGAAGCTCGAAATATGGGGGTGTAGAAAAAGGGCAACCATCAGGGGGAAGAGGAGAGAAGGAAGTAAGGAGAGGGAGTAAACAACGGAGGGCTAAGAGAGTAATAAAAAGAGGGAGGGAGCAAATGCTATGGGAGACACTCAGAAAAAACATATATCAATCGATTAGAGTCACCAAATAGACCAAAAAAAAACAGAAGAAGTGTCTTAGCCAGTCTTTTCTTCGTTTTCTTCTTTTTGCGCCTCCAGATTCTTCTTTTTTCAGTTATAATACGTGGCTTTTTTTTTCTTTTACCCCGGTTCTTTTTTGAGGCTCTCTTCTCTTCAGGACTTCGAAGACTTTTTCTGCTTCCGAGGAGGCGTCACAGGACGGCCTCCACTGCCCATTGATCCGTAAACGTACTTTTGCTTCTTCTCAGCAGGCTTCAGAATCTGGAATGAACACAATAAACTCTCGTCCACGCTCATCATGGCTCCAGCATTGTCAAACTCTCCACAGTAGTTGGGCGCCGAGAACAACGTGACAAGCTGCCGTTTGGAGAAAAACTCGTACCCGTCTTCCACTACTTGATGGGCCCGGCATATGAGGTCCATGTCATGCTTCTGGAGGAACCGTGAGACCACGTCCGGCCCAAATGTAAACGACACGCCTCGGTCGTTTTCGCTCCAGCCAGTGATGTCTTTGTCAGGGTCGCTCCACAGCAAGTCACACAGCAATCCGATATCTGGGATATCTGTGGGTCGCATAACCCGTCTGATTTGATCCATAGTGTTCAAATCCGGGGACAGTCCCCCATGCATGGTAAAAATCTTTTCATCGATGATGGCAGCAATTGGCAGGCAATTGAAGCAGTCGGTGAAAGTCTTCCATAGTTTGATATTATATCTTCGTTTACATTCGTCATAAAATCCGTAAATTCGGTTGATCGAGGCGCACTCGTGGTTGCCTCTGAGAATGAAGAAGTTCTCGGGGTATTTGATCTTGTATGCCAGTAGCAAGCAGATGGTCTCTAGACTCTGCTTACCTCTATCTACGTAGTCGCCGAGGAACAGGTAGTTGGCTTCGGGGGGGAACCCTCCGTACTCAAACAGACGCAGGAGGTCGTAGTACTGGCCGTGTATGTCGCCACAGATCTGGTTAGTTTGAGGTTCTCGTGGGTTTTGTTTTCTGCGAAGCAGAACCAGGACCTCCCCGGCAGGGGCCGCCGGAGGCAACGTCCACCTGCCTCCGGCAGCCCCTGCCGGGGAGGCCTTGGTTCTGCTTCGCAGAAAAACGCGTCGTACTTACTTTGATGGGAGCCTCCAGTTCCAGCAGGATGGGCTGCTGGATGAAGATTTCTCGCGCCTTGGTGCACAGAAACTTGATTTCGTGCTCGTGCAGCTGCACCTGCTTGCCCGGCCGCGAGCCTCGGACTTCGAGCAGTCGGTCGACAATCGAGTCTAAGTCGGCTTCAGTCTGCTCGGCCATTGGTTTGTTTTTCTTGAAGACGTGTCTTTGCAGATACGATGTAAAGCGTTTGTGTGTTTTGAGCCTTAGTTTAGCAAAAAATCACCTGTCAACAGCAAGCCGCGTTGTTCTCTCGTAGTTTTGCGTGGTACCCAACAGATAGGCTTCTTGACCACGTGAACCTCTCAAATGTTTTTCCGTGCAAAAGCGAACTCGCGAACCTTGGCCCTTAGTGCTTCTCGGTGTAGGCGATAAATATATTTCACAAAACCTGGGGTAAGGCCGCTAGTGTTTTGTTTTATATGTTTATCGGCGTCGGGGTTCAGTAATCCGAGCGAGATATCTTATCGTCTATGCAAAAACGACACAACTGAGTCACTAGGGGATGCTACCAATTTGGACAAATATTAAATAAAAATAAATCGAGCAAGCAAACAATCCGGCAAACGTCGTGGTGCCTTGATGCCAGTGGTGCTGCGGGTCCTTGTTGTCCGGTGTTGTTGAAGTAAAAAAAAAAATTAAGCCACCTGCGCGCTTTTTTCTTCGCAATTTTCAAGTAAGGGGGAAGAAGAGGGTTGAGAGAAACTTGGAATAAATCGGAACGGGAATTCACTACAAGGTAAATTTCTATGTTGCATCTTAATGTGGAGTGAGCGACTACTGCTGCGGCGCTGTAGGGTGACGGCCGCGGGCTAAGATAAGGCGAGAACGACACAAGTATTGAGCAGACTACAAGGCGGAGAGGGCCTCTGGCGGGTCCACGCGGACGGCAGTGGTCTGCCTTGCACAATACGGAAGCCATTGAGCTGGCCTGTCGTTACGGAGAACGTTTTCTTTGTTTCGTCGTTTTCAGACGCGTCCAACATCGTAAAGTTTGTAATCGGCCATTGCAGCTCTTAGCCGTACATGGGTCAGAGTGGTCCGCGTTAGATTAAATGCGGGGAATGGGGCTCCGCTTCGCGACTCAAATCTGAGCTGCTGGGGCCAGCCCCAGACCCCGTAGCTCTGCTTCGCAGAGATAAGGTTATTATGCGACGACTCGATTCCCGCGGAGCGGGAGAAACCTCCACGGAGTGGTCTCGCCGAAGGCGAGCTAGACACACTGACGAGTAGTTAAGCGGGGATCGGTGGGCCGAGGCGAGAGACATGTATCGGGCAAGTAAACGCGACTCTTTCGATCAGCTAGAATACTTGAATACCCCGACTAGTTCTCTAGAGCTGCGGAGCATTTTTGAACTGGATTGCTGGCTCTTCCCGTATCTATTATCTATTGCCGCAGCGTTAGATTCACAGGCTCACGTTATGTAAACATTTACTACCGGCCACACTGTTTAGTGAGCCAGCATCGTCTCATGTTAAGCCTACTGCAACTAAGGGATACCATCTCCAGTAAGATGATCCATCTAGCAGGCGAGTCGTTTAATTGCAGTTGCATAATCTTCAGTCTGTAGTTTGTCTTTCATTCATTTATGTGGCTGAGTATATACTTTCTGCGAAGCAGAACCAAGCCTCCCCGGCAGGGGCCGCTGGAGGCATCTGGAGACGCGCCCCGGCGCCCCGCCATGCGGCTTGCTGAAAAAATATGGATCGTGAGATGACGGATTCACTTTCCCGCTGTGTGTCATTGCCATGTCGTGTGTTACATCTACGGATTTGCAAAGCTCGCTTCCTCTGATAGCCCGTGGCAAGGTCAGAGATCTGTACCAAGTGTCGGACGACACGCTGCTGTTTGTGGCTACGGACCGAATCTCTGCGTATGATGTCATTATGGAGAACGGGGTGAGCAGCAAGGGCAAGATCCTGACTAAGCTGTCCAAGTTCTGGTTCAATTACCTGTCTGATGTGACGCAGAACCATCTTGTGACGTCTGACGACGAAGCACTGTTCGCGAAGCTGCCAAAGACTGTGTCAGGCAATCCTGACTCCGTGAGTCAGCTGCAGGGCCGCAGCATGCTCGTGCACAAATACAAGATCCTTCCTCTCGAGGTGATTGTACGCGGGTATATCACAGGCTCAGCGTGGAAGGAGTACCAGAAGCAAGGCACGGTGCACGGCATCAAGGTTCCCGCCGGTCTCAAAGAGTGCCAGGAGCTCGAGACCCCGCTTTACACGCCTAGCACCAAGGCCGAGCAGGGCGAGCACGACGAGAACATCAGTCCCGAGGATGCTGAGAAGATCGTGGGCGCCGACCTGGCTGCCAGGATCGAAAAGCTGGCCATTGCACTGTACTCCAAGGCCCGCAAGTACGCTGCAACGCGAGGCATTATAATCGCCGACACCAAGTTTGAGTTTGGCGTGGACGAACACAACAACCTCGTCCTGGTGGACGAAGTGTTGACTCCAGACTCGTCGCGTTTCTGGAACGCGTCGACCTACGAGACAGGCCGTGACCAGGACTCGTACGATAAGCAGTTCCTGCGCAACTGGCTCACTGCCAACAATCTGAAAGCCGTTGAGGGGGTCGCCATGCCCGACGACGTGGTGGCTAAGACGCGGGAGAAATACATCGAGGCCTACGAGGCTCTGACCGGCGATAAGTGGGTTGACTAAGTAGATTTTGAAGTAGCAAATTTGATGCAGTGCTCATGGGTAAGCTCGCCTCCGGCGGGACCCCTCCCGGGGAGGGTTGGTTCTGCGAAGCAGAACAGCTTCAGAACAGCTTCAGACGTCGAAATCTCGCGAAGCAAGCCAAAGGGCGAGCACATGCGTTCACGGCGCTAGGACAGATCTCGGCGGCCCCGTTCCCAGCGTCGCAAGAACGGACTCGGCATGTTTTCGCCGTGAATATTTTCGTCCCACACTTGGGCGTCGTCCTTGGCCCGCTGGATCTCGGTTATGGCTTTGCCCAGCGACGCACCCTTGGCGAGGTTCAGACGCGCTTTTGCAGTGGCAGCACCCAATCCCTGGCCCGCAATGCTGTAGTGAGGTGCTGAGCGTTGCGGTGAAGAAGAGCGAGGGGGGTCTTTGGACGTCTGCCAGTTGGCAGTGGCATTGAAGCTCGAGCTGTTGCTGGAACCAGTGCTGGAAGCAGAGGAGGAGAGTTGGTCGGGGTGGTGTTGCTGGGTGGTGAATGCCTTGTTGTTGGACATGTCAACAAAGGGCGGTCTGCTGGCTCGAAGGGGGGAAATGATGTTGTCCGTGATGGACCGCGGACCCTTTAGGCGGCCTACCAGAGGAGACGAGGAGGGAGTGCCCATTGTGGTATCAGAGGGGGAGCTGGTGGTAGGTGTGGTAGCAGGCGCAGAAGTAGAAGTTGAAGTAGAAGCAGCAGACACAGAAGAGTCGCCCCGCTGCGTTCGACGCTCTTCTTTTTCACGCTCCTTCAGGACTCCTTCCACTCTCCGCTCCACTTCCTGCTCGATTGCAGTCGACAGTTCGCGTTCGAGACGATTGACCATCTCCTGCTCTTGCTGTGCCAGCAGGAGCTTGTTTGCCTCGTGTTCTTTGAGCAGTTGCCGCTCGCGCTCGTTAAGCAGAGCTTCCTGCTTAGCCAGCTGCTCTTCCGCTGCCACTAAGATCTTTTGGTACTGAAGCAAATCTCTGTCCTTCCTGCACAGCTTTACGACGTCCAACCGCAAAAGAGTCGCAGTGGTCGGCCGGAGCACAGGGTTTACGTTCAAACATGCACTGATGGTTTTGCCCAGCGTGCTCGAGTAGTACTCTGGGATGGGCTGGTACACACCTTCGCGTATTTTCTGCGACAGCAGCAAATGCGACTTGGCCTGGAAGGGAGGATGCAATGCACATAGTTCGTAAATGACGCACCCCAGAGACCAGATATCGCTCTGAGGCGTCGAGGGCTGGTCCATGAGAACCTCGGGACTCATATAGTACGGAGTGCCAACGTAGGTATTGGCCAGCAGATGTTCCTCGTCGAGCATTTTGGCGAGCCCAAAGTCGCCCAGCTTCACTGAGTAGTCTTCGCCATTCATGTTGGTCAGAAACACGTTGTCTGGTTTTATATCGCGGTGCAGGATCACTGTAGCTGGGTTCAACGGCGCCATTTCAGGCTCGTTTGAAAACAGATCCCCGGCTGACGCAGGCGGATCCGTGTTGAAATGGCAGCGGTACAGCGCCAGAATCAGCTGCGTAAAGATGCTCCAGATGAAATGCTCGGGGACTATCGTCGAGGTGTCTCGACATTGGCTCACCAACGCTGCCAAATCCCCTCCTCCGCAAAATTCCATATACAGATAGACCATATGAGTCTCCGAGTTGTGTTCGTGATGCAAGTATTGTACAATGTTTGGGTGTTCCAGGGACTTCAGGATGCGGAATTCGGCAATCAGCTGCGCTTTCTCCTTCTGGTTCATCGACTTGTACGAGATCTCTTTGCGCACAAGGATCCTGCCGTCGCTCTTACGGCGAACTTTGCGAATGTGTCCAAACGAGCCCCGGCCAATCAGCTCGAGGGGCTCAAACTCATCTGAGAGTGGCATACCGTGGTGCTGTGGAAACGAAAAATACACGGTCGAAGAGATATGAAACCTCGTCGCCCTGCAATTTTTCAACCTTCAATCCTCACTCCAGGCTTATTGATGTTTGTTTACGTGAAGCGCGAATCAATCGTGCCAGTATGTACGTGAAGCGGCGCCTGCGGCTGACGTGTGCTCGCGGCCGCGCGCCGCACCTACAGCGGCCCCTGCCGGGGAGAGCCCAGGTTCTGCTTCGCAGAAAACAAATGCAAGGCGCGGGGGCACAGAGAGTAAAGAAAACTCTAAACTGGCGCTAAATTAAAATCGGTTTTAAGTAGCTGCGTTTTTGTTGGGTTCCCCCACAAGTCTGCATTCTTTGCTAGCATTTTGAATTCTAAGCAAACGGCGTCGGTAGCGAGCGACCGGTCAAAGCTTCTCTCTATCAGCGTGGCCAACATTTGACACAACTTGGCACACGCCCATCGCCCATCGCATCGCCAAATGCTAGTCGATTTCCTTTACGGTACCACGCTCACGTGCTACGTGAGCTCACCGTGGACAGGCTTAGACGAACCGTCCCTCCATAGCTTTGAAAACGTCCTGCGGACCAAACTCAAGGACGTACCTAATGCTGAAGATCAGATACAGTACGTGGACTGGATCCCAGAGGCTGCCGAGACAGTGGAACTCTGCAAGCGATATCTGATACTCTTAAGAGGCAAGGCAAAGTACCGAATATTCTGCTTTGTGCAAAATGACGAGGTGTTGCTGCTCACGAGCTGTGCGCCTGTAATTGCCGCCCACACTATGGACTGCCTAGCCGAGCAGTTCAACTGTACTATTACCCCCCTTCGCATTCGAGGTGACATTATCAAGCACCAGTTCTCTGTCTATTTGAACAATCTCATTGAGCGCAACGAGCCGATAGGGGCCTGCCAGATGGTGTTTGAGCCGGGCAATGGACAGCCTGTGGTGACACTGGCCTTGCCTGAGCACGACATAGAAGGTCTGCCAAAAGATTGTGATCCCATCGACAGCGTCTACGAGCATATGAAAAAGAGTCACGGCTTGTCGTTTGACAAACTGGCCCTTGTGCGTGTAAACTGCTCCGGGTTCACAATGACCTCCAACGGCAAGATCCGCCTATCCAACCGGCTCAGTGTGAGCGACGTCGAGGATCTAATCATAGCGCTAACCGCTGGGTAGAACGTTCAAGCTCGCCTCCGGCGGGGCTCTTCCAGGGAGGGTTATTCTGCCTCGCACAAAGCTGATAATAGTGCCCTTAAGCTTCTCATTTCTTTTAGGACGGTTTCGGTTTCGCACAAGGATGATAAATTCTAGGAACTTCTTCATTCGAGAAAGCTGCTGATAATGATGATGATGATGATGATGATGATGATGATGATGATGATGATGATGATGTTGATGATGATGATAATGATGACGAATATGACGACGAAGATGTACCTATGCTTCTCCTTTAAAAGATGGTTTTCAGGGTGGTACAGAACTAGTATTGTTGCATGCTAGCAGCTTCTCCTTTCATGAATGGTTTCGGCTTTGTGAACACTGGTGAACGCTAGAAATGGCACCCTTCCAGAAAGCTGGCAATGGTCCTCTCAAAGTTATTATTTGAAAGACGGCTTCGGTTTCGCACAATCTTATGGCAGTGAACGCTACGAACGTCTCCCTTTTAGACATCTGAGAATGATGATGCACTTAAGTTTCTCCTTGCAAGAAAGGCTTCTGTTTTGCACAAATCTAACGATGACATTGCACGCTAAAAACCTCTCTCTTTTAGACAGTTACTTATGGTATACTTAAGCTGGTCCTTTCTAAGATGGTTTCTTATTGATAATGGTGCCCTCAAGCTTATCGCTTCCAACGATGGTTTTTCTTTCACACCAAGCTAGTGGTGGTGCACTCTGGTGCACTCTGGAGCTAGAGGCTTTCCCACTACTGAGTATGGTTTCTGCTTTGCAGAAACTGATGGTTATACACACCCAGGAGATTCTGCGAAGCAGAACAACCCTCCCTGGAAGGGCCTCGCCGGAGGCGAGCGTGAGATGATGATAATGCTATTTACAAATAATGCTATGTACGATAATAATTAATTTGACATTTCAAGGCTTCTTGGCCGGATCAAAGTCAAAGCTGGCTCCACAGCCACAGCTGCTGCTGGTGTACGGACTGTCGACCACTTTGAACTGGCTGCCTATCAGTTCGGTGCTGTAGTCTATGGTAGAGTCCCGTAAGAACCCCAATGACACATTGTCAATGACTACTTCTGCCCCGTTCAACTCGAATACCGAGTCCTCCCCGTCTATATCGCTCCTATTCTTTAGGGAAAATATATACTGGTACCCGTGGCACCCTCCACTTTCCACTTCAATTCTCAGGATCAGCTCGGGGTTGGCATCGCTCTCTTTGATCGAGTTGAGCTTATCGGCTGCGCGAGTGGTCAATTTGACTTGCAAAACCTCGCCTTCTTCGTTTTTAAATGCGTTACGAATATTGGTCACGGGCATTTCAGCCTGCGGACCTAATGTCGGCCGCGTCATAAGGCTACGAAAGGACCCTCGTGGTTTTAGTGATTGTAAACAAGCTGGCACTTTAACTGGCACTATTGCTCGTTGAACACACGGGTTGTTGAACTGTCTATATCCGGCACTGCCAAACTGCCTCCTCACTACATGGCGCACCGACTGTCTCGCTAAAACGTCTCCAAACCGCTGTGAAAGCATTTGTACAACTGTAGACTTGTAAAGCTTTTTATTTTCAAACCGCGTAGCTTTAGGGAGTAATTTCTAAGCTGATTTTGAAAACTGCAAGTCTTGCGTGTGCTCACCAGGGAGTGTGTTCTGTAACAACTTACTAATCAAGCCTGTTTTGCAAGATCGAGTGTGGGACCAGGACAGAGCTGCTCCTCTCCAGTAAAACGGCAAGGTACTTTTTCTTACCCGTCCTTTTTCATTTCACTGCTCACTCTTTCTGTGAAGCAGAACCAACCCTGCCCGGGAGGGCCCGCCGGAGACATCATACACACCTCGCTATCTCCACCCCAACCCTAATCAGGGCTAGGAAGAGATCCCCTTCCCCGCAATATCTTCCTCGGCTCAAAATTATACATCGCGATGTTGGCGGACCTAATTAACTAACTTGCGACGGTTTGTTATTTGTATGCCTGGACGGCCGACCTGACAAACAATAATAAACATGCCGCCGTCATCATCTGACGTCTCTGCCTACTTTATCCGTTTCCTGGTGTCGGACTCTGAATACCCCAAAGTACTCGCCGTTTTCGGCCAGTTATCTGAGAAGCTTCCTGAAAATGAGAAACTGAAGACGTCGGCATCCAGAGGAGACTTTGTGCACGAGCTGGTGCGAACCCAGACGCGTCTTTTTGGCAAGACATACGGTCTGGTTGCGCTGTTTAATCTGCTGGCCCGACGCAGAGGTGGTAAGGGTGTGAGCGCTCTCAAAACTGGCCTCTCAATAGCTTCGATCTCGGGACTCTACCGAGCCCTGCACTACGCACTGAACGCAGTTGCGCTTAAGACTCTGGGCGACTTGTCTGAAAAAGACAACTCGAGTAATACGCCCGGAACGCCTGCAAGACGCAGGAAAAGAGAGATCATAGCTAAGCTGACAGTGCCTGCTGTCAGCGGTCTGATAGCTGGATCTGCGTATGAACTGTTTCCCGACCTCGCCAAAGGCTATATCGCACTGTATATCGTCAGCTGGGCCGCAGAATATATATACAACTATCTCGACGACGAGCGACTACTGGAATTCAAACCCAGAATACTCGGCTCATGGGCCCTGTTCCCATTTGCGTTTTCGCAACTGTTTCACACATTCATAATGCATCCCGACTGCTGTCCGCCTCTTTTTTCAAGGCTCATGCTCAGAATGTCCAACGGATACATTCCAATAGTCCCCGAGGGGTTCCCAGACAGTGGTGTGGCTGGGAAATGGCCCACTCCGCGTGAAACTCTCGATAATTTGGCCAAAATCTCTGCCCTCAAGTACCCCAAGTTTGTTTCCCCCCTAATGTTCCCAAACAAGTCAACTCTGCCAGCTGAGCTTGGCGCTATCGAGCCTGTCGTCGGCTTAGCCCACCCGTCAATGCAAACGCTGAGTGGAGCTCTCATGCATCCGCTCGAACCGAGCGAGTTTCGCACATATACAGAATTTGTCCTGAGTAACTGCGGGGCTGTGTCCAAATACGTGTTTGCGCTGTACGCAGCTATAGGCTTGTTAGGCAGAAAGCGGACCGGCTCCCCGCTATATGGTATACTTGGGTCTGCGGTGGCCAAAACCATTCGCACCACGATTTTCATAGTCATGACGATGGCTTCGGCGTGGTCGGGTGTCGGCCTATCTCAGCAGTTGCTCAGCAACCGTCTGATGCCTGTATTCCGGTATAGAGTGATTGGGTTCTTGGCAGGGTTGTGGGCCTTTGTGGACCAGGTCAACGGCAGGTTCAGATATACCTACGTTACGCGCATGGCCATAATGTCTTACTGGAACGTTTTGGTGAAGAAGCGACACATCAAACCTATTCCTCACGGTGAGGTTGTTCTCTTTGCCACCGGGTTCGCTGCCATTATGACCGTTTTCGACTTTGCACCACAGAGTATTCCGGGCTCTCGCCGAAAACTCTTGAACTGGATCAAAAATCACCGATATGTGGACCCAGTGCAGGTTGAATCGGAAGGATACAATTACTGAACGATCCAGGCTGCCTCTGGCGGCCCCTCCCGGGGAGGGTTGGTTCTGCTTCGCAGAAAAATGGACACGTTTGCACAGGGAGACAGAACTGAAGTCGGGGAATCGTATTTTAAACCAGCTCGTGTAATGGTTTTGTTTGCTACACCAAATATATCATACGCAAGTTAGACACGCAGTGTAGGGTGGAATAGGCTGCTCGAGAGTGAGATCTAACTGAAACAAATAGTACTTTCTGACGTTCTAAACGGTGCCGAGAGATAGATGAGGTAATTTAAGCGCCTTTCTGCGAAGCAGAACCAACCCTCCCCGGGAGGGGCCGCCGGAAGCAGCGTCCACCTGAACTTATCGCAAGATTGACATTCCAACTATATATGTATGAATACGAGATTCTAAGTGTAGGCTGAAAATAGAACTGCTTCAGCGAGATCTATTCTCCTAACTACAAGTACTGACTTGTAGGTTTCCAAAGAGAGCGTCCTACTTTGCAAATCGCAGTTCGAACGTCGGTAACTACTAGACACAGACCAGTTTGAGTTGAAATTCATACAACATCTGCTTAGTAACCAGCTGCACCCGGAGCATTGGCATCTCCCTTGAGCGATAATAGCAATTCTCTAAATCTACTCTTGTCGCGCGATCCGCTCTTGGTCCCCTTGTCTGATATGTCAATGAGCTTCACAATTCGGTCCCAAGAAGTTCCTCCAGCCACTGCTGCGTCTCTCTGCTCAATGAATTCTTTAGCCTCGGCCTCAGTCTGGTCAATAGCATCGTCCCTCTTGGAATTGTAGTTCTCGTAAAAGTCATCAATGGCCTTTTTGGCCTTTTCTAGGGTTTCATTGCGCTTGGATGCGGACAACTCGTCTCTTCGCTGAATCTCGAGTTCTTGTCGCGCCTTCCATTCCTGAATAGGCTGAGAGTCCTCTAAAGAGAGCTTGTTCGTTTCTGAAGCCAGAAAGCCGTCCTGCTTTATCTCAGGCGACGGATCAGATACCCGGAGATTGCTATTGTTGGTCTCCTCCAGTGCGGGGAAAGACGACTCGATGTCAGCTGCGGATGGGTCGGCAGTGCTGGCAAACACTTCAGCGTCCTCCCCCAGTACAGCTTTTTCTCTTGATAGAAAGTCATCGTTGGCAAACTCGTTGCCCGCAGGGGCAATGTCGCCATCCAGTTCTTCAATACTAGGGAAGTTAGACATGGTTTTTGTTGATGGAAGTGTGGAGTTTGAGTGTCTGCATTGCAAGCTCAAATGACAACTCAGAATCTAGGGTAGGGCAGGGTATGGGTCTCTCCGAGAGTCTCAACGGCGAACGGGATACTTGGCAAGAAATCTCCAAGAGTATTCGCTGGAGGCAACTGACGCTGCTGGGGCCAGCCCCAGACCCCGTCGCTCTGCTTCGCGGAGAATTGAACGAGCTGAAGGGTAGTTTGACTGCAGGTTTACTCGAAATAGCACAATTGTAACAAAGATTGATATCTGTGGGAGAGTTAATTAGCAGTAAGTAGATAAATGAAATAACGTTAGACGGAGATAGTTAGTAATTAATGGATCAAATAGCTTCTATTCGATATTCCAGTTCTTTGTGTCGCTTGGGTTCATCTTCTCTTGCTACGGTCCCCGGTTGCTGAGCAACAGTGGATCGCAGCTCCATGAGAGTGCTCATAATATAATAAAATCCTGTTCATACCGTATGAGTGGGTTGCCTCTCCTCATGACAGGAAGGCGGAAAGTAATACCCATTGAGCACGCCGAAAGCCTGAAAATTTTTAATTCAAGTACCAGCATATGGAGAAATGGAGAGATAGTGCAACAACCCGAGAAGACCCTAGTACTCCTTCCTGAGTACTAAGCACCATACAACTAATATGTGATCATGGCTTCGCCCGCGACGACCGTACAACTCGAGCTCAGCCTGATACGAACAAGCTTTCCGTGAAGCGGAACCAACCTCCACGGAGTGGCCGCCGGAGGCAACTACACCAAGCCAGCTTCTTCATCTATGATACTGGCCAGTTTCCAGGTATCTGGAGGAGGCATAGGAACGAAATTAAAGTCTTTGCTCTGGCGGAGTGCGGAAATCAACGATTGTGGGTCGGGCTCACTTGCTAAGAGATAGCCTTTGTTCGAGAACTGCTCTGCAATCTCTGCTTGATGGTTATCCATTAGGTCTTGGTTGGTCACGGCTATCAGCCGCTTAGACGATCTCAGAGCGTCCAGGATAGAGCCTGTACCACCGTGACAAATGACCAAATCGGCCTGCAGGATCCAATTGTGGATTTCCGTGCTGAGATCAAAGCCTGTTATGTGCAGCCCGGGGTACTTTTTACTACGCTCTAATCCTTCACTGTACACTGCTTCCCCGCCTTGGCCATACTGGATCACAATGTCCGTGTATCCGAGGGATTCAAGACACTCTAGGATTTCTTCAGAAAGTGTTATTTGTATGAGCTTTTTAAATGGGAAGGTCGCTCCCGTTGTGACAAGCAGTTTCATAGTGGTAGGGTGGTAGTAAGTCTTTGAGAAACTTTCCGCAGAAGTTGTTTTAAGAGAAAGTAGCTTGCTAGGATTGTTTAGTGAGGTGTGAGAATGTGTCAAAAAACTTTCACCAGCAACACAGATTTCAGATGACCAAAGCAGTGATTCTATCTCGCTCCTTCTCTAGGTCGTCAACAGTGATGATAATTTGGGATTCCGGAAGAATTCAAGAAGCAAGATAGAATTGTTCCGTGAAGTAATTTGCATTTATATATATGTGTGGGGTAGGTGGGGCAAAGCTGAGATAGATGTGCCAAGTGACTAGATGACTACCATTCCCGGGAAATACTCGGCCAGATGCGAAAGGTATCAAAAGTATGCTCGTTGTGACTTTTTCGCCACTGGCTAAACGCTTCTTGTGGCTCATCTTTGATCCTTGCGGAGAAAACTTAGCCTAACATCAGTGTGGCCAATATCTAGCATGAATGCCTACAGGGTGTGTCGTCTATCAATAGTATATTGACTTTCGATCGAAGAAAGGACCAAAATATCATTTCTACATGTCCACTCCACATGTCTTTCTCTGAAGATATCGTGCTGGCAAAGTTCTCTGCGCTCAATGAAACACAAGACTCTATTGTGTCGGTGGCCCAATGGGTAAGTAGTTGTAATTGTTAAAACTGTTAAGATCACAGCTTGGATTTTGTCGCAGTTTTGGAACTAACCAACCAGGTAATGTTCCATCGTCGCTATGCAGACCAAACTGCTGAAATTTGGGCTCGCAGGTTCAGTTCGGTGCCCGCCAACAAGAAGCTGAGTTACTTATACTTGGCAAACGAGGTTGTTCAGCAGTCAAGGGCGAAAAAGAAGGAGGAGTTTGTGAATGCTTTCGCCAAAGTCCTGCCCCAGGCCATTGAATCAAACTATCCCGATTTTGCAAAGGACACCAGGACCCGACTGAAGAGGGTTGTGGATGTATGGAAACAGCGCTCCATATTTCCTTCTACCGTTATATCGGACATTGAGTCGCGAGTGGCAGCAATTGACAATGCATCTTCAAATAACTCTCTGGCTGGTGGCATGTTCGGATCGTTTGAGATTCCTCCTCAGCTTTCGCGATTATCAAATTTACAAAAACAGGTCAATAATCTGACATCTGCTCCGGCCGTGGCTAAATCTTTGGCTGAAGTCAAGGCTGACTACAACGCGCTGTTTGATTCGGAAACTCTGCCTGCCCCTCCGGTGTATGCAGCCAAACTTTCCGCATTGACCAAGAGGCTCTCGTTAGTCATTAACACAACGAGATCCACAATTCAGGCCAAAAAGGATACGTGCGACGAGCTTCGGCGAATATTGGCAGAAACAGAGACTTCTAAAAAAATGGACGAACAACAGCTCCAGGACCTCGATAGCAAGATCGCACATGCAAAAGAGACACAGGCTGAGGTGGAGGATATGCTAGTAGAGGAAGTGGCAGCTCCAGAGCACGTAGAAGGAGGCAAACACGAACAAAAACAGGAGCCGATAGCAGAGGGCGGAACCGATCTAAAACATATATCCCAATCGATCGCAATTCCAGCCCTAATATCGGACGATGCAATCCCTTCTTACAGCCCATTAAGTTCAGATGAGGAAGATGATTCTGATGAAAGGTCAACGAAAAGGCGGAAGCCGAATAAAGAACAGCATAACGGAGTAGAGGGTATTGGTGGCCAAGTTGCTGAAACTGAGGCGAGCACCGAGGGAGAGGGCCTGGATCAGATCAGGGATGGAAACACCCCTCAGCTGGAAATTCAACCCCGAGAGGAAGAAGAATACGACCCCACCAGTGTTGGCACCGTTGGAAACCAGACACTCTCTACAACGGTACCTGGAGATGTCGAAAAGAGTGCTGAACCCTTAGATCCCTCGGTTGCTGCTTTCCTATCTAGTTTAGTCTAAGAAGCGAAGTGGATGGATATCCACCCTTGCAGACTGGAGATTGGGTTTTGTTCATATAATGATTATTATTAACGTATTTTTAGTTTTCAGATTTTATATGAAAATTTTATACCATCGTGCGGTCTACTAATGGGCAACATGGACTGTCAGATTAATGTTTCCTCCCCTCAAATGGTCTCTCTCAAGGCACCAAATAACATTTCATTTTTTTCAGCTAATTATCCTCGGCCAATTCCTTGGCCAGCCTATAAAGGTAGAATTGTTTGATGTCTTCTGGTACGCCTGAAAACTGCTCTTTAATCTTCTCCACGGTTCGACGTCCCTTTTGATACGCGTCGATGTCATTATTCCCATAAATGTCCTTCCCAGGAGCATAATACTTGGAATCCAAGCTTTTCCAGAAGAAATTAATTGATATCGACTCAGTGAGAGGGCAGGTGGCATGGAGCCACATAGCTGGGATATAGATGATATCACCGGGATTCATCAGGATTTCAATTGGGTGAGTATCAGGGATGTGTTCTTGTGCAAAAATATTCTGTATGGTAGAGGAGGACGCGCCGGCAGGGAAAGAGAGCTTATTCACATCCGAAGGAGGATATAGACGAACTTTTTTCTGTCCAACAACTTGGCATAGGATATTTGCAGTGACGTCGTAATGGAGCCACATGCTTGTCTCTCTAGAAGAAAGTCGCAAAGGAGAACTGAAATGATCACGTTCAATGTATGAAAGAAAATGAGGGAGAGCAAAATCGTTGGCAAGACCTGGGAAATCTTCTGAAAACTTAGCTGGCCTTTCCTTTGGCCGTTCAGAGGATAGCGAGCGCAAGTACACATTTTCCTTTCTTGAGAACATGGCACGAATAAACTCACTAAAGGGCATTACTTTGTATTCAAAATTCTTGCTGGCAAAATGTAGTGATTCGTATTGAGATACGTGTGCCACAATTTCCCGACTCTTTCCAACTGTGTTTATAAGGTAGTCGGGGTCTTTCCATAGGCTTGCTGACGGTCCAGTATCCAGTCCAGACATTATAAATGGCTTCTGTTTGGCACAGTTCTCTTTAAATTGGCTTTCAGAGCTAACGTCTAAGAGTGGGACTTCTGTGAGATAATCCCTCGCACCGCTTGTTGGAGAAGCCCTTGTCCTACTTTCCACATAACCCTGTAAGGTCAAGGTCAGCTCTCCACTCTGCTGCTCGTTTTTGAAATTTAGTGCCGTAACTGGAGACCAGTATGAGCCAAAAGAAAAACAGACTGCTCCTCCTCCATAGCAAATCAAGCTTTCTTCAAAAAAATCCATGCTGAACCCAGTCAGCAAAATTTCCTTATCAAGCTTAACCGTGTTCATCTTTTTCGAATCAACATCGATCTGAACAACGGTATTTGAATAATCGAGTAATCGCTCTGATGAAACCCCGCCAGCTAGAATAACTCGACCCGCCTGGTCAAAGACACATTTTGCTCCATATCTGTTAAGAAGGCTGTTATTAGAAAACACAGGCCTCGTTTCAACCGTGTCTCTGGCCACTTTGATTTCGTAGCAGTCGGAAAATATCTTTCCTTTTGCCATGCCTCCAATTAACACCCCTGAATCACTCGCGTTGTTCCAAGACAGACACGCGGCCTTTCTAGACTTTATACTTCCGCCATTATGTGCTATCCATCCGTCCTGCTCTGTCCAGGAGAGCCAGGGAGCTCCTTCTTCATCGGTACCTCCATACAGCAGCACTCTGTCATTTCCGATACAGACGCAACTATGTCGGTATCGACCGTCGGGGAGATCATCCACTCTAGACCATTGGCGATCTCTTAATAACCAGCAGTCTTTTAACACGCTACTTGGGCTTGTCCTTCCTCCCACTAGCAGGAGAGCACCTGAGCTTAATTGTGTTATTGTGTGGCACACCCGGGGCTCAATTGCATTTGGGGCAATGTAACTATTGGGCACGACTGACGATAAGAGCACAGATGAGTTGGTTCTAGACGTATTCAGTCCTCCATGTTGAAGAATTGTGTGGTCATCGTACAAGCACCCGGCCGAGAACTTTCTTTGCGCTGATTTGATCGGCAATTCAACTGCCTTGGCATTTTGAGATGGTAGTATCTCAACGCGCTTTTCTTCAGCAGGGGGCCCCGGCTTAGTTCCATCTCCGCTTAAAGAAGGACGGTTAGACGAATGCAATATAAAGTAATGCTGGCAAAAGAGTACAAACTCTTCCCACTCATCAAAGTCTTCTACTGACTCCACGAATGATTTGTCTGTGTCAGATATGTCCTGGTCCCAAAATTCCCACAGTGATTTTATGTTGACCTGTGGCCATCCCCGCTCTTTAAATCTTATTCTTTGATGCTCTGCTGTAGGATATGCAGCAATACTGTGCAAAGGGGTGCCGAGGGAGTTGAAATGTTTCAACATAGTGGAAGCAAAGGGATGCTGGCTACCACCAGGCATAATCTGTTCAAGGAGAGCAAACTCAGATTTGGGCAGTTCGGATGCCCATTGTATGAGATTGTCGGCTGATGCCTGGTCCATGTAGGTCAATGAAACCTCAGCTGTAAACAGAAAATCGGTTTTCTCAACATCGAAGAGGGATTCAAGAGCCTGTCGAAACGAGGCCAAGTTTCTCAAATCGCACGACATGGCAATGTATTGGGAGGTCTGAAGTTTTACAACGGCGGGGGAATATTGCATTTCCTTTTTGCCGTCGTTCGCGTTAGTTCCTTTAGGAGCTTTTTTAGTGTCATTTGAGTCGTTTCTGGCACCCTCAGAATCTGGGCTTGCCGTGTGTAGTCTTATAATTTCGCCAATAGAATCCTTCAGCTCAGTCCTCAAGATAGTTGATACCTTTTTATCAATCAGATCAGCATAGTCTACATCGAGGAATACCACGTCTTTTGCTCCACCTTGGGCCAGGAGCTGAAAGGGATACGGATCAAAACCGCACCCCAGGTTCACAATGACTTTTGTACCGCATGGTTTTTTGATCAATTGAGTGATTACGCTTTTGATCGCCTCCATACGGGTCCAGTATCCACGGTTTATGATCGGAGACCTCCTTTGGAACTTTGGTACGAAATGGCGGAAGAACTCTGGAGCCCTGCCATTATTACTGTTCCGTTGCCAATACAGTTTTTCAACTGACCTCTTAGAAGCTATAGATGAGTCATTTGTTCCTTGAATGCTTTCGTCTATAAGAGTGGATTTCTTCTTTTTCTCCTTGACCTTTTTGGGAGGTTTAGGCGTCTCCATAAGTGTAATGTTCGTTTGCAAAATGAAAAAGTTATATGCGATGCATATAGTTATCAGAATTCGTGCATATTAAGTTGAAGATCTCCTTTTCGTTTAAGCATACCAAGTGTTTAGTGTGACTTCATAACTGTACGTCTGCAAAATTTAGATTCAAAGTTCCAGGTAACTCAATTGGCCCTGTTCAGAGCCATTCCATGCTATAGAATACACTCCTCTAAGAAAAACTGTATCAAAGACCTCGTCTCCTCTTTCAATCGGCAAGGGCCGCACTATGTACGGCTAATGCCCAACGGTGCGTCTCCGAGTCGCGGTATTTGTTTAATAAGTTGTTATTTCGACCTTTCATTATTCATGAACTGATCTTACTTGCACACAGATGGAAGAGCTGCCGTCCGTTACGGACATGTCCATAGCAGTCCTCCCGAGCGAGAGCCTGGCCGTTCCACCTGCCACTCCCACAGGGTCTGTCGTCGACTTGAATGGCTCCTACCTTGATCAAGATGATCAAGGAACAGAAGGCAAAAGAGCGACTGCGCGTAATAACTCAGAAGGAGGTGACGAGCAAGGCTTACTACCAGTGCATTCTGCCCCGTTCTTGCTCACTAAATTCACCCTTTACGAGACCAAGACAAAGTTCTACATCATTGGGTCCAACCCCAGGGAGTCACGGTTTCGCAGCTTGGAGATTGATATCACGGGTCCCAAGGAGCAGCTCGCGATCCGGGAAGTCAATGGACCATCTACTCGGTCAGAGATCATGCAAGTTCTCAATAAACTGGAGCAGGAGTCCGGAGGCCTTACCAAGAGATTAACCGCATGGGGGCTTCTGGGTTTCATACGATTCACGGACCATTATTATCTCTGTGCTGCTACTAAGAGGTCAGCAGTGGCCCTAATCGGAGGGCATTTTATTTATCACATTGACGGAACTGCTTTGATCCCACTTGTCCCCACTGCTCAATACAAAAAGCCGGACCGTAGGAGCGAAGAGGCTCGTTTCACATCGACATTTCAAAGTCTGGACCTTGGAAAGACATTTTATTTCAGCAACACATATGACATCACGCACACCTTGCAGTACAACCTAATACGTGAAAAGGAAAGGGCATTGGGGACGCTTGACAGTTCCACAGGGATCCAGGATGGGTTCCAAGAAATGTTTGTATGGAACTCATCGCTTCTGCGACCCGTTATGAAGGTTCTGCCCGAGACACTAGACTGGTTTGTGCCTATTACGCACGGATTTATCGACCAGGCCAAAATATCGGTATCCGGTCGCAGTGTTTTGATAACTATAATTGCAAGGCGCTCGCACTACTTTGCAGGGGCGCGATTTCTCAAACGTGGAGTCAATGATCGAGGAAACGTGGCTAATGAGGTTGAAACTGAACAGATTGTGTGCGATTTCTTGACAAATTCGTTCCACGATCCCCGAGACGGAATTTTCAATAATCCTCGTTATACTTCTTTTGTCCAGCACCGAGGCAGTATCCCTTTGTATTGGTCACAGGACGTGAGCAACATGTCGCCAAAACCTCCCATAGAGTTGCGGTCTGTAGACCCGTACTTCAGCTCCGCGGCTTTGCATTTTGATGATATGTTCCAACGATATGGAAGACCGATACTTGTGCTGAATTTGATCAAGACGAGAGAAAAGATACCGCGGGAATCAAAACTTGGGAAAGAATTCAAGCAATGCATTGACTATTTGAATCAGGAACTACCCGGAAATGCCCAGATTCAATATACCGCTTGGGACATGAGCAAGGCCTCCAAGGGTCATGGCCAAGAAGTCATCGAATTTTTGGAATCATATGCTGAGGCGACTCTGGAGAAAGTAGGGTTTTTCCACAATGGCAAAAATTTGCACGGTATGGCAATCCAGGACGGCATTTGCCGTACGAACTGCATTGATTGCTTGGACCGTACCAACGCTGCACAGTTTGTTATTGGGAAAAAGGCTCTGGGCTATCAATTGCATGCTCTGGGGCTTCTGGAAGATACAAATGTCGACTACGACTCTGACGCTGTCAACCTCTTGACCGAGATGTTTCATGACCACGGAGATACAATTGCATTACAGTACGGAGGTAGTCATTTGGTAAACACTATGGAAACATATCGCAAGATTAATCAGTGGACGAGTCATTCCCGAGATTTAATTGAGAGCATACGGAGGTTTTATTCCAACTCCTTTGTGGACTCGCAGCGGCAAGATGCGATAAACCTGTTTCTTGGGAATTATGTCTGGGAGAAAGGAAAGCCCATGCTTTGGGAGTACTCTACTGATTATTATCTTCACAATACTTATATGAACAAGAAGGAACAGCGAAGCTATATGCATTGGTGGATTCCTAACAATCTAATGTCGATTCATGAACGACTGGGCAAAAGCATGAATCTACCGTTGACGTCTCAGGAAACCTACGAACCGCTGCATCCATATAGGGGGTTATTTGACAACTACTGGAATGAGTACTACAGACCGAGAGCCCTCACATCGTTTCATTCTACGTTTACCTTCAACATGAACTCCACTCTGCGCTACCTTCGGTCATTGGGTTCATTCAATGTCAGCCCTTTTACATCTAGGAAGGACAAGTATCGTAAGAGGCAGGAAGGGGTACAGACTTCAGCAGTAGCAGCTGCGTCTGGACCAACACAACCTAAGCGAGACGTAAACGTGTCGATTCGAAGACAAGCTTTGAAGCGAGCATCCATGATATACCAGAACCCGGCTTTTCCCAAAATGATTGCTAACAGGGTGTTTTCTGGCCGTGCAGTAGCAGACATTAGCGAAGGAGAAGAGGAGGAGGCGCTTGAAGATTCGACCTTGGCTAGTTTCAACGAAGTTGAAAATCTACAGACTGAAATCGACAATCTACTGATCCCGCACGTTAACCATGAGCAGGAAGAGTTGTATCAAAATTATGTTACAACCAGCTCCTACACGGAGGGGACGCTAATAGACCACGACGATTACGTCAACTTCATCAATCTGCCTGATAAGGTCCTGTCGACGTATCGGATCGACGACTCCGATTATGCTATTTACGAAAAGCATTATAAGTTAGCTACTCTGCCAACTGATCCTCGAGTCCAGTTGGCAGCCGACGAGGACCAGGGGGAGAAAGATTTTTACTCTTCGTGGTTAGCTGGCGGCGTAGGAGGTTAAAATAATGAAATTGCATTTTAAATTTATATATATAAGGAAGGTGAATCTGTACAAGGTCATTAAGTGTAAGGTAAACACGTATGCGGAATCTGTATTGTTTGCAGCCCCAGTACGTTCGGTGGGCATGGTCATTCCAACCATTAGCCTACACAGATACCTTTGAAGGGAATCTTCCAGGAATTATGTGAGTAAGTTTGGATTCCTCGTGCGTCATGTCTCTCTCTGTCTCCTCATGTGCTTCGTAATATAAAGGTCGTGATCGTCTGTCTAGTCGTTTCAGAAGTTTCACCTGATTAAAATCAGATTGAAAGGTAGATTGCTAAGATTAAGCGAATACAAAGGCAAAGTTTGGGTTATCAGCTAATTCTTGCCCGTACTCCATTTCGCCCTTTCTACTACCTTTAGAGCTTCGTCAAAAGTAATTGTTTCACACTTTTTCACCAAATCTGCTACCTTCAGCACCATTAAATTATCTTCTGCATTTATCCAAACCTTCCCGTTGACGCCAATAGCCACTTCGAATGAAACTTTCTCTCCAATTTTGCTCAGCAGCTCGGCTCCACGCTCGAATAATAAAAACCTGGAGTAGGCCAAACTAACATCTATCACATATCCCCCCTTCAGCTCTCCAAAACCTTGAGCCTTTCCTGTGGTGGCATCGAAGCATTCCATTTCAGCTTCTATATCTCTATCAACTAGGCTGATTCTGCCATATACCAGAGTCCCTATTTGAAAATTGGGTCTGTTTTTCTTTGATGCGTTTTCAAATGCAAATGCATCTAGGCGGATAGGCGTTGAATGGTCCTGCAGCAGGACTTTAAATCCATCAGTATTCCTGTTGATTACCACTCCTAAAACGTGGTCTTTGACAGCGGGGACGTATCGTCTGCCATTTGAATCCAAGTATGTCAATGTTGAACTTCCTCGCTGAGTTGAAACCAGAGTACCAGCTTTTACGGGCGTAGGTCGGCTAGCCAAGGGAGAGTGATGGAAACCAGGTCCAATCTTAGAGTTGGACGTATCTACAGAGTCTCCAGGGAGAACAACAGTTGGTGCCGACATTCTGAGGAGAAGATTATTTTGTCGTGAAAAGAGAAGGTCTCAGTTGGCTTAGAAAATGAAATATCAGAAAGATCCTGCTGTAGATCATGCCGATCATTTGTCTCAAGACCTTCCCAGGTGTTCCAGGTGGAGATTAAAAAGACATTAGCGTACTCAATCTCAGTTTGAAGTAAGCTTCTTCATGAATTTCTTAACCATATCTATAGAGCCTTCGTCTCCTGGAAATATCTATTATTATTTTATTTACGCTGGCCCTACTTCAAAGTAAATAACGCTAGTACTCCTTTCTCCAACTCTACTCCAAAGCAGTCTTTGCAAAAGTAGGAAGAACAAACGAAGCGGCATGAATCTCCTTGTTGTAATACCTGTTGAGCTTGGTCTCCTCCTCCTCAGACCAGGATCGCAGGGGCGTCTTCAATTGAGCATCGGGGTCCTTGCTGCAAACCATAAATCCAATCTGCCCTGATGGATATGTAGGAATTGTAGTGTAGGCATATTCAACAGTGGGGAACACCTCTTTGCAGGCCTTCTTCAAATCCTTGATAATCTTCATGTGAAGCCAAATGTTCTCAGCCTGGGTGGTGATAACTCCCTTTTCAGTCAGGGCACCCTTGAGCAACTCAAAGTATGGCTTCTGGAATAGGGTCTCGGCAGGACCCTCGGGATCAGACGAATCAGTAATAATCACGTCAAACGTGTTTTTGTAGTCAGCCAAGAACTTGAAACCGTCTCCAATATGGACTTTGACTTTAGGATGCTGGAATCCAACCGACATTGAAGGCAGGTACTTCTTGGACACACGGATGACAGCCTCGTCAATGTCGCAAAGGACGGCTTCCTCAATACCAGAGTGCTTGACAACTTCACGCAAAACACCTCCGTCTCCTCCTCCAATCACAAGCACTTTCTTAGGGTCGGGATGTGAGTTCATGGCCAAGTGAGTTATCATCTCCTGATAGGCAAACTCGTCTCGTTCGGTGGCTTGAATCACATTGTCCAGAACCAGCACGTTGCCATAGTCAGAACTTTCAAACACCAGGACGTCCTGGTATTTAGACTTTTCGACGTGCAAGATCTGGTTGCACTTCAACGTCATGGCCTGTCCGGGCCACATGGTATCGGAGATTTCTCTGAACCATCCGTCTACGATAGTCTGATGTTTCAACTCTTCCGCCATTACGATGTATTTTTATTTGAGAGAATTCTGCTTAAACGCCCGTAAAAAAAATCAAAAATTAATCAGTTTGGCAAGTGTAACTGGCACTGAAGTAGTGGAACGTTTTCCAAGACAACCGGATCTCGAGCGATTGGCGGAGTTTTTTAGGCTTGAAGAAAAAAAAAACTTGCTTGCGGACCCTAACGAAAATCTCTCTGAACTTTTTTTTTTGTTGAAGCTTGGCTTTTTTTTTGTGCGACGTTTTTGGCGGGGTTGCAATCACTAACCACCACATTGCACAAGGCTGCAATACCACACCAATATACGAGACGAGAAGAAAGGTATGAGGACGATATTTTGGTTGTTCATCTTCCTCGATCAACTTTAAAGGCGAAAGCTAGCATTATTTGGGACTAACTAATGGTATTGATCCTGACGTCTAATTACATTGGGGGTACTGGGATGACAACACTGTAAGACAACACTGTAAGACAACCACTGTACCTCCCATTAGCTACTTGAAATATGGTCTCTAGTGGGGACTATTTTACACAAAAAAGAACTAGGAACAGGTGCCACCAACTTGCCCCAGGATATCTTTCATTTTTCTCAACGTCTCTTCCTCTGTTTGATCGTTTATATTCTCACTCTATAAAGCAGCTCTACGCTGAAACTATTAGTTAAGTTGAGAGAAACTTCATTAAAATGTGTGCAAGATTTATGCAGGGGATATGCAGGGGTGGTGTGTTGTGCTCTGAGGACGAATCACATGAGAGAGAGAATTGTCTGAGTTGAAGTAGGGACGAATCTGATGAACAATTGCAGCAAGCATAAACTATCAGAAGAGCGTATTAATAATTTCTTTACGAGTTAAGCTGCGGGTATGCGTTTCTTCTATAGGTGTAAATGCTAAGGCCAGCCTGAAAAAGGCTATCAAGTATTAGAGACCTCGGGAGAATTATGTGGTGTAGAAAGACCAAACAGTAGTAGCCAGCTAATGACCCTACATTGTACAACTGGCAACTGGAAAAATGTTGAACCTCAGCCTCTCTCAAACTTTAGAAGTAAAGAACCAAGACTGTTATCGGCATCGACCAGACTCAGGGCTCCAACTCTACCAAAACTCTGATAGCCACACACCCACTAATATCCGCCACACTTATTCTTAGTCAGCTCTCACTTAGCCCACTTCTACGCTGTTAAATGAGGAACGTCCACATTGTAAAACGAGTTAGGTATTGCGCGAACGAGAGGAGCTTGTAATAGCAGAATTGTTTAATGAGTTGAAGAGAAAAAATGTTTAGAGATAGAACCAATCTGTACATTTCGTACAGACAGAGTTATGCACACCATCCACAATCGTTTCGTCCTCTCTCAACCACGGCGGCAGATGTTCCTGAAGAACAGCAGGGCCTAATTGCCGATGGCGGCCCAGCGTACCAGGACATAGCTATAGAGATGGACTTGCTCCCACCATCCTGGGTAGACGTTTCTGAGCAAATTGATGAAGCTCTGGTGTCAATCAAGCGGAAAGTAGCGCAGCTGGATGTGCTGCACAAGCGAAATATGCTACCTGGGTTTGACGACCGGTCCAAAGATGAAAAGCAGATTGAGAACTTTACGCTACAAATCACGAGCGATTTGCATGCGTGCCAGTCTCTTATAAAGGGACTAGACACGCAGATACAAAAGGAAACGTCGCCTGCCGAGGTTAAGATGGGGGCCAATATGAAGATATCGCTGGCCACCAAAGTGCAAGAAGCATCGACGCAATTCCGCAAAATGCAATCGCAATACCTAAAATCTCTGCGCAATGAAGCGTTTCCTGCCACTCCACTAGAGCGTGCAGCCAGTCCGGCACCGTTTGCTGCCGCTACAGATCCGCAATTAGAAGATGATTTGGACGTACAATTGTCGGAAAACACCCTACAGCAATCTTCACTCTTGGCTACTTCAGAGGATGGGGCGATTCGACAGCGGGAGCAAGAAATAACCAAGATTGCCCAGGGTATACTGGAGTTGGCTGAGATTTTCAAAGACCTCCAGACCATGGTGATAGACCAGGGCACGCTGTTGGATCGGATAGATTACAACGTGGAGAACATGTATGTCAATGTGAAGCAGGCTGACAAAGAATTAACTCAAGGAGCGCACTACCAGAAGAGGACGCAAAAATGCAAGATTATATTATTATTGGTTTTAATTATCGTGGCTCTAATTATCATATTAGCAGTCAAGCCGAAGAGGCACGGAGGAGGAGGAGGAGGAGGAGGAGGTAGCAATAATAATAATAGCGGTACCGTCAGTCCACCGCCAGTTGGTGGCAGTGACGGTATGGATGGAGGTGGAACGAATGAAGAAGTGCCTGATAGTGGATTAGAGGGGTCTGGCAGCCCTACACTGTGAGCAATACATACCGTGTGAGCGTCAGAGATTATCTCTCTTTCTTGCTATTATCTTTCGCATCCCAAATCATTTGCATCGGCTTTTATCATCATTATTATGTACATTTAATTATATTTTACATTTCCACGAGTGTAATAAGGAGACCTCATACAGCAGCTAACAACGCGTCAAACGAAGTTATACTCTCCTCGACATCCTGTCCATTCCGACATTGCATAATAGTGCGCACCACTTCTTTGCCAATAAGTGAAGCAGCTAGTACCTCGTCGCCAGAGAACGAGCGAGACCGTCCTATCTCATCAAATACTTTTGTAATGTCGTCCTCGCTCCACTTGGTAGAGTTCTTGTTGCCGATAAACCAGTTAACCACGTGTTTGAGCGCCACTCCGAGTGGTAGTACGTCATATCGGATAACATTTTGTATAACCGAGACGGATGCCTGATACAGATTTCCTTGGTTGTGCGTTGTTGACACGCCCAAAACCGAATCCACAACTGCCAGCGCCTGACTTGTCTCGTTGGCCGTAACATAAGCGGAGATAAACTCCAAAGTTACATCTTGTTCGTTAATCCACTCGGATGCTGGCTTTCGCTGCGTGAATTGCTCCCATTCCCAGTAGAGCCGGTCCGACCTCCCACAGCGTCCCAGGGCACCAATGTACTTTTTGAAAGCTTCCGTATCCACTGCAGGGTCTACCATTGTGCGTAGATGATAGAGAATAGCCTGGTCGCGAGCACTGTCTAGCAGAATAGCATCCTGCACCACCCACAGACTTGGAGATGACCTTTTCTCTCGAGCGACTACCCCACTCGATATCGGGAAACTATCAAACACCTTGCACAGGACTTGAGGATTGATGCTAGTCCTGCTTGTATTTTTGTGCTGGGAAGTGGTGCCAGCATTGCTGGTCTCCTCGAGTCTCAATTTCATTGCTAGAGCCTTGTACATGCCTGCCGAGTTTCCATACTGTGCTGACAAAACCAGACATTCGTCTAGAGCTTCTGGCGTTATCCCACTCGAACACTTGGCAAACCGACTGAGAACGCCAAACATGTGAGCCATGACCCGCGCATGCACTGGAACGAATATGGTTGGCTCAACGAGGGCCGAAGAAGACGAAGAGTCACCGGATTGTCTCTTGGCATCATGAGACTCAGCCAGCTCTGTGGAACAGCGCACTATAGCTCTCAGTATGGGCACCTGGCACGCTCCGAAAATCATGTTTCCTTCCTTTGCGTTGGTAGCAGTACTAAGCACACTGTAGACTTCAGGTAACGTGCTGGTCCACATGAGTAAAAATTCAACCACCGTGGGAGTGACCTGATCTGAAATCAGCAGTGATCGATATGCATTTAGGTGACTTTTGATTTTAGCCACAAATTGTTTCCTCGTCCCAGAAAACAGCCATTGCTGGGCGTCTATATGCCTGCCCAAAGCTTTGATAAATATGTCCACACTCTTCCTGCTAGGAAATTGGTCCCGGTTCAAGTAGTCCACAAGGATGTTATCTGCATTTTCGATTGTGTCGCACTTGGCCACAATCTGAAACCACAAGTCGTCCAACTGGGACACTGTGTGGGGGATTTTGAATATCCGTAAGAAACTTTCGTAAAACAGCCTGAGCCCGTCAACCTGAGCTATCCCACGCTGCGCCAGAATCTCACCTGCTTCTACGATATACTCCGTCTCCGGGTAGAGCTTCAGGGCTTGCTCGAAAACAAGCGCTACGTGGTCTTCGGCCATTTGTCTCTGCCTAGAGAACCCGCTCATTCCAAAGAACGGGGTCTCCCAGAACTCAGTGAGGAAATCCATCACTACTGACAACGTCCGCTGAGTCGTGGCACCTATTAGCCGAACCATGCACTCGTCATACAGTGAACCAATCACTTCGTTATCGTTGGACGCCGTAATGTTTAGTTCAAGCCATGTTCGGATCTCCAGGCCCGTAAGTGCGCTTGATTTCCCCAAACCCTCGAGCCTGGCGATAGTCTCTGGGGTCAGAGATTCGTGAAGGTGCTGAGCAAATCGCGACTGCTGCGTTCCCCACTTGCTCAGAGCTGTTTTAGGCGCCAGGCTCTCGTTACTGTAGAATACGATACTCTTGTCCGAACGCTCTCTCATCAGCGGCCGTCTCTCTTCCAGCTCCCTCAGCCGCTTGATCTGATTCAGAAACGGCAGCATTCTTCCCTCTGTCTTATTCGGGTGAAAAATCCGCTTCAGCAGGCGATACTCGTCGACTCTTCGAAACGGATGTTGTTCCTGTATAGCTTGAGCTGCGATTCGGTCCAGGTCGGCGACCCCGTGCACTTTTCGGCGGCCATAGCGCGCTTTGTCGTCAAGACGGCTTGCCACCTGGATCCTGTGGGCCCTACACGCTTTCATTCAAAATATATCGACTTCAAAAGGCTGAATCAACAATGTCATGAAACACTGAAGAAATAACCGCTGGCGATTAAATTTCACCGATCACGTGATGTATACATGTCACGTGATAACGAACCGGTGGTGAGGATTGGCTTCGCAGAAGCACGTTGGTTTCCAATAGAGGAGAACTTAGGAGAGAGGTTCGTGTTCTGCGAAATAGAACCAACCCTCCCCAGGAGGGGTTGCCGGAGGCATGCCCCACTGCCTTGCAACAAAAACGCCGTTAAATTTTCAAACTACTAGTATACATAATCGTTAGTGCTAATAAAAAGAATCCACTATTTATCGTTAAGCCATGATAGATGTCGAACGTTCAGTATGACGGTTGTGCTCTATCTCAAAGATCCATAAGGTCCTTCGTTAGATGCAAAAGCAGCCGGAGGTCGGCCGCTTTTCTTGCGTCCTACCGGTACTCGGCTGATCTGAAAGTCTGGGTTGTTTTGTATAGCAAACTCGCTGCGGGACGGGCCAGACGGTTTTGGTGCCTCTCGTTGACTGATGCTGGTGTAATGAGAAGCTTCTGAAACGGGAGAGGGGCTTTCGTATCTGTCCGCGTCTTGCTGTTGCTGCTGCTGAGGATACGGTGGTGAAGTTGGTCCAGGACGGCCCGAAGAACCGTACGGGCGCTGGTGAGGCGGCTCGGACCGATACGTCATGGCAGCAGGACCCTGACTATAGCCGTGAGGGGGAGGCATTGGTGGTGAGGAGCCAGAGAACGAAGACGGTGTTGCTTGAGAAACTTCGTCGTTGACTACTACTGCGGTTTGAGGAGTCGTACCGCTGTGAGAAGCATCTGAGACGTCGTTCCCTTCGACGAAAAACTGTCGAAGCTGGTGATGAGGAGCGTTTGAGATTGGTGGGCCAGGCTGGGCTGGAGACGGGTGCATAGACCGGGTTTGTTGACGATAGGGAGAATCAGAGTAGCCCATGCTGTGAGAAGGTGAGTGGTTATCCGATCCGGGATATACCTGATGCGGAGGTAACTCGTCGTCAAATTCCTCAGGATTACCTAAGTTGGGCACAGTTGGTTCTCTCGTATCGGTATAAGAATCACCTTCTTGTAGCCGTGCCGCAGGAGTTCCTCCATGAGATCCATAAGGTGAGTTCTGCATTGCTACATGTCCAGCACCACCCGATGGGGTCCCTGGTCCACTGTATGCTGGACGCATTCTCGGCACGATAGGAGCGGTTCCATATTGACCTCTGTACTGTCGTTGTGGGGAGGATCCTAGTTCGGCTTCAAGGCCTGGGAGATAAGTGCCTGCAGGAACTGGGGCAGCTCGCCGACTTCTCCTAGGAGAAGCGTATTCTTCGTTGCTTAGCATCAAGTCTTCGCCTGTGCCTGCAGGCATGTAACCGTTTCTGCCGTACCTGTACTCGGCCGAAGGGCTGGGAGTGCGCTCGTTCAAAACTGAGCTGTTATTCACACCAGCGTCTACGGTAGACGCAAACGAGGTATCTGCAGGCATGTTATTATTACCAGCAGCAGTGAGTGGAACCTCGTCAGCAGTTACATTCCCAGCAGTAGTATTCGTCGATTGGAAGCGCAGAGCACTGCCGTTGTTCTCTTCAAACTTGAGAATATTGGTAAACGACGCGTTTGATGCTTGAGCAAAGGGGTCAGTTGTATGGGAAAAAGAGCCCATGGTGTGCATTTCAGAGTTGTCTGGGAACCGGCTTTTGATTGCGTTTTGAGAAGACAGCGTTCTGTGAGTGACAAATACAATCACACCTGAAAACGCAATCAGAATAGTTGCTGCCAGTACTATCCAGCCTGCCCATGCTAGGTGCGAGAGAAACAGCAGAATGTCTAGTAGGAAAGCCAGCAGAGAGATCAAAAAAGTCGGCAGTGCAAACAGCGAGATAAACAGGTGGTACCTGGTCGAGTTTGCCGGGCCATGCAGATGAGCCAGAAGGGCGAATATAAACATAAAAAACGAAAGTCCAGCTGCCACCACGTGGACAATGAGCAGGTTACTCAGTGACCTGCGTGCATTCGAGGGCAGTGAGAACTGCGAGTCTCCACTGGGAGCATCGTAACCGATCCCGACGGCAGAGCATTGGCCTGTTTTTATATTGCAGTATCCGAACACGCCAAACTGGTAATCTCCAAATGTGCAGAGTGCGATTTTGCTGGTCACAGGCACTGTCACGACGGCAATGAGTTCGAGGGCAAATGCTATAAATATAATCACCGACAGGGGTGTGGCAGGTTTGAAGCGTATTCCCATGGTGTGGACAATACTATAGCAGCTTTATTTTTAGCTCTGCTATGCCCGGATGCCCAGGACGCTAAAACGAAAAACAGAAGAATAGTCGTTGGTGAAATACCGACGAGTCAGAGAAAGAGAGAAAAGCCTTCTTCTTCTTTTACTTGTTCTTCTTCTGGCTCTTCGTCACGAATCACTCCAAGGACCTAAACCTCTGTGATCTATTTTGAGATACTGAGTTACCTCGCAGGACTCTTAGGTACTCTTTCACAGTCCTAAGTTGCACAACTCCTCAGATAACAATAGATAACCTTTCTGAAAGTCTCTGCTTCACGGGACAACAGTGTAAGGGGCCAAACACTCTGGCAGATATTTCGAGATACTGAGTTCGCCAGTAGTACTCTGCTACGGTTCTTGAGAAGCCCGTGAGAATAGAATAGATAACTTTCTGAAATCCTTTTGAAATAATCCCCTTTGATTTGATATCCTTTCGTAAAAATCCTCTTTGATTCGCTATCCCTTTTAAAATAGTAATTCCTGCTATCTCTCGCTTCTATCTGGTGTGTGTGTCCTAAGGTCTAGAGACGCGCAAACTGAGAGAAAGCCCATAAACAAACCTGAGTATCAGATCGTTTACTGTGTTAATATGTGGGGGCTGGCGATAGGCGTTGAAAAGTTACATCGTTGCATTTGCTGGCTGTGGGTGGTGTGGCCGTACAGGTTGCCGTGCAGTTGACGTAATTTGAGTGACAGACGTCGTTAAACGTTGACAGTTATATTTAGAATTAGTTAGAGGTGTGGATAAAAACAGGTCAAGTTCGAGTTATAAGGCGAGGCTTGCATTTAGATAAAAGAGTGAGGTCTGGCAGTTCACAACCGTCAACGTACGTAGAACGATATATCTTAGCTAGCATTTGGTTCAGAACGAAGCTTGTACGGAGGCACTGCTGGCAATGCATGAATGTCAGAGATATTAGAGTATACGCGAGGTGAAATTCAGGGGTAACAATTAGAATTACAGTATGACCTTTTTGCGTTAGAGAGGTTAGAAAGTCATACAACTATAGCTATCTAAGGTAATATCTAAGGTGAAATGAAATTCAAGGGTAGTTAGAAAAGTGTTTTTAAGGTATGGTGGCAGTTAAACGTTGTTGCACCAGTTCAATCAAGATTAAGCGCTCTATCGCCATAATATTTAGGACCTCTGGTGCATGGTTCAAGAAAGCCGTTTGTCTATCATGTCATTTAAACACCCCTTAATACCCCTGATCAGCTACGATACGGCTGGTTACCATCTTCTAACTATGTATTAGTTGGCACCAACTCACTCCTGAAAGCGCGTGCTAACATCTTCTGGCACTTATTGCTGTAACTACGTATTAGTTGGCACTCGACTAAATTACTTCTGAAAAGGCATGCCAATGACTTCGGGCCCTTTTTGCCAGACATACACCAAAGGAATGTCAAATTATACAAATCTGATAACAACTCTCGGTGGCAATCCACACCCATGGTGTACATTGTTCTCCTCTCCTCTCCGGCTAAAATAACGGTTCCGCTGAGTGATAAGTCTCTCGTAACGAAGTCTACCTACCCACTTCCCCCCGCATCTCAGATGCATCCAGCCGCATCACCGACTTTTTTCAAAATCGAAAAATTTAAATAAGATTGTGGAAATATCAGAGGTTAAGGTCTCTTCTGGGATTTGAAACAGGCTCGAGTCCGTTTCCACAATGCCTCCTAAAAAGCATTTCAAGTTCGATGGTACGAAAGATCAGAAGGATCAGAAGGATCAGGAGCATCAGGAGGATCAGGAGGATCAGGAGGATCAGGGACTCCCCTCCGGCCTCAATTCGAATGGAAAGCAGAAATCCCGGAATCAGCGGGTTTCACGGCCTGTAAACGGGCAAGTCCCGGGTCCCCTGTCTGTGGCGCGACTCAAATCGATTCAGGACGAGTCAATGGAGTTCACGGACCGCGACACCAAGTTTTTGACCTCGGAATCCCCCGATACAGCGAGCGATGACGGCGAAGACAGTCCAAAGTCCTCTTCGCCCAAAGGCAAACGAAAGAGAGGTTTATCAGAGTCTAGAAAAAAATTCTCCACTCGACAGCCTCCTAAAGTAATAAACTTCAAAAACTCTGACGAATCAGAAGGCAACTCTTCGTCCGAGTCGAGCTCTGAAGACACTGCAGACGAATCGCCTCAGATCAGGCAGCAAAATCAGAACCATCTGAAAGACCAGCAACGGCGACTGCTCCTAGAGCGACGCACCCTGCCCATATACCAGAATCGAGACCGCGTACTGGAGAACGTGTTTCAAAATCAGGTCACTGTGCTGCTCGGAGAGACGGGTAGTGGAAAGTCCACTCAGCTGCCGCAGCTTATTTACGACCTCGACCCCAAGTCTGAAAACATAGCCATAACTCAGCCTAGACGAGTGGCAGCTGTGAACCTTGCCACTCGTGTAAGTGAAGAAATGGGTTGCCTGCTGGGCGGTAAAGTGGGATATGCCGTGCGATTTCAAAATAAAACTAGCCCCAACACCCGAATAAAGTATCTCACCGACGGTATGTTGCTGCGAGAATACATGCTGGACACGAAGCTGAAACGATATACCACGGTTATACTGGATGAAGCACACGAGAGAACTGTTACCACAGATTTGCTGATGGGACTGTTGAAGGAACTTTTGCTTGCCAGGCCCAAATTGAGACTTATAATCATGTCTGCGACTTTGGACGCTGAAAAATTCAGTCAATTTTTCAACAACGCCCCTATACTATACGTTGAAGGAAAGCTGTATCCTGTTCAGCGCTATTATCTTCGAGAGCCAGTTGACGATATTGTCGACGCAATGGTCCAGTGTGTGTGTCAGACCAATTTGTCTGAACCATCCGGTGATATTCTGTGTTTCCTTCCTGGCCAAGAAGAGATTGAAAAATGTGTAGACAGGGTTAACATGCTTAGCTCTGAACTGCCCCGTGAAGCTCCAATTCTGGCTGCTCTCCCTCTTTACGCTTCACTCCCGCCCAGTGAACAGCTCCGTGCATTTCTCAAGTTCCCACCTCGCAAACGAAAAGTTATTTTTGCTACAAACATCGCCGAAACTTCACTGACCATTCCCGGAGTTCGGTACGTCATCGACAGTGGCCTGCGTAAAATCAAAGTATGGAAATCTGACCTTGGTCTTGACACCCTTTTGACCACAGCCGTATCTCAGTCTAGCGCTTCCCAGCGAATGGGAAGAGCTGGTCGAGAAGGTCCCGGCAAATGTTATCGTCTTTTCACGGAGGAGACGTATAGCACAATGGTTCCTCAGACTGAACCTGAGATATTACGGTGCGACATCGCACATACAATATTGACACTCAAGAAAGCTGGAGTCCAAGACGTGATCAACTTCAGTTGGCTCCAAAGTCCAGGCAAAAAGGCGATTGCGAGCTCGCTGATGAAGCTGTATGGTCTTCGTGCTCTTGACGATAACGGAGATATCACTGATCTTGGCCAGAAAATGGTGTTACTCCCCCTCTCGCCTCATCTTTCCACTGTTTTAATCCATGCTAAGGAAGATGGCAGTAACTCTCTGCTCTCTGCTGTGCTCGATATTGTCTCGTGCCTATCGGTCGAAGAATTGTTAGTCAATCCGCATCCTGACATGCGTGAGGAAGTCAATGAGAAGAGAAATACTTTGTTTGGCAAAGGCAAACAGTATGGCGATCTTATCATGCTGAAAGAGGTCTATGATATGTATCGAGACATTTCGAGCAGACGGTCCCGCAAGGAGTGGTGCAAATCTGTTGCTGTAAATTTCAAAGGCATGAGAAATGTGGAGCAAGTCCGGTCGCAATTGGAACGTTATCTAGATTTACAGTCCGAACCTACTACTGTATTCAATCCCACTGATGTGCTGAAGTGCTTTCTTAATGGGTTCGTTTTGAACACGGCTCTCGGCCTACCTGATCGAAGATACAAGACAGTCATCAACGGACAGTATATCTCGATCCACCCAAGCTCGATGCTGTTTGGGCAGAAGCACGAAGCTATCATGTACGCAGAGTACATTTACACTTCTAAAGGCTATGCACGCACTGTCAGTCCATTGGACCATTCCTGGCTGTCCGAAATGGCACCTCATCTTCTTGCAAGGCGCAATATAAGGGATAATTGAGTCTAACGATATTCGATTCTTATTCTCCGCATTGCACTTCAACATCATTATCATTAGCAGTATTATTATTATGATTAGTATAGATGATGATTAGTTCACCATTAGTTATTTTTGCATTAATACAACCATCAGGGTGGTCGTGGCTCTTATGCCCAGAATCACCTCCCATCTACATCAACATCGTCTTCCAGCGTCATTGTGGACATGCGATTAATAGATTTCACCAAAGTCTTCTCTCCTTGGGACACGCCGAATTGAGCTAAGACTTTTAGTTTCTTATTAACCCATCCACTTAATATCTTACCTCTCTGTTTCTCGCCGAGTCGGGATCGAGGGAAATCTCCCTTGCTCACAAATGCAACAATATCAATAACAAATTGGTGCTCATTCAGAACTGCGTTCACGATCACTGGAACAAGACCAGCAATCGTGGTACTCCGTACAGCATTGGTTGTGATCTCGACAACTAAAATAACAAGCCCACCAGCCTGGAAAACTGCTGACCCTCCCGACAAGATAATTTTGTGGCACTTCTCTACCGTGGCCTCCACATCGATCGGGAAATGACTCAGCCCAAGCACTTCAAAAGTTTCCCCAATTGATCCCAAAACGAACAGCGTCTGCATCTCCAAGGATCCTCCACCGGATATTCCTTTGGTCACAGTATGAAGGAATCCTAGATCGCCGGTCCGTACATATTCGATCTTGCTGTTTCCATCCACAATCTTGCCATGGAGCCTTTCGGAGGAAAATGTATCCGTTGACCTGTAGAACCCACTGATATTGCCTTCCGAGTATACCCAAATTTCTCCATACTCCCCTGCTCTACACAGTCTGCAAGTTTCCGGATTGACTATCGCTACTTGGGTATTGACAGGTACCATACCCGAGTCATGGAGATGCAATGCGTTTGTGTAGTTCTCTGGGTTCACAATGGATACCAGACCTTGACGAAGCGCAATGGGATCAAGCCACAAGTCAATGGGTTCGATAGACATATAAGATCTTGTGGTTATTAGGGGGTTCATGATATGTGAGTAACCAAGGTTGATAGAGGTTGACTCTAATCCGGTGGTTGAAAATAGAATTCGTACCATTTTCACAATATCAGTCCTGGGACGGCCGTCGGTCGTTACCATTAGGTTTTTAGTGTCGCCCAAACTGAATCCCTTGGGCTTCATTGTATTGCATGCGTGGTCCAGCATTTGGGGCGTTGCATAAGTGTCCTTTACCTTGTACCTAGACAAGGTCAAGAAAAAAGTAGCAGGATTGTTTGCAAAATCAACGGGAGAGACTAAAAATGTAGAAGCTCCCAGGTAAACGCCCATCAGGCAAGTGTGTAAAAATCCCAGACCAGTGGTACTTCGAACACATCCGACAACAGGTCTTGTACTAGATAGTTGGCAAGTCTCTTTCTGAATTTTGCACATGCCCATTATGGTCCTGTGGCTCAGCTGCACGCAGGTGTGGCGGAAGTCTGGAGTCCAGTAGACCCAGACCAATGCGGGGTAGTCGTTAGCAAACCAACTGGGTTGCATTTGATGGTCCTTGGTGCCTGCACTGTTTGAAACTTTTACTTTGCCGGTGTTATGGTAAGGAGGGATTACAACTTTGGCGCTCTGAGAGTGGATCTTCATGGATTGAGAGACAGCTTTCACTTTTATCATGCTTTCTGTCTCATTATTCAGTAAGAAAGCTTTCACAGAATACTCCTTTGTGATGGCGAGCAGGGCAGGGACATCCTCTTCTAGTCTGGTTGAGTCAATAGGCGAAACTGGAATCGGGGTAATTCCAAGCAGCAGACATGCGTAAACGCTGACAATAAAATCTTCAGAGTGCGTGTACATTAAAATGACCGCATCTTTAGGACGTAGGCCGACCTTGGACTTGAGGAAAGTGGCCACTGTTCCAACTCTTTGATCAAACTTTTTCCACGATACACCTTTACCTTCTTTGGCACGGGTATCGATGGTACTGAAAGCCAACTCATCGCTCTGATGTGAGACCCTCCATTGTAAGATATGGATAATGGAGTTGAATTCGGATAGTGGGGCTGCTGTACGGTCATCAATAACCACATCTCGGAAATCAACCCCAGAGTACTGCTGCTCAGCTTCTCCCAAGCTGTGAGTACGAATGTTTGAGATTGCAGGGGACCAGATACCTCCGTTGATGTCTTGTCCAACAGGCAGGTTTCTAATAGCTCTGTCGACACCGAATTTCACAAACACAGCAGGGAGATGGCCAAGCTCAAATCGCCGTTTGCAGAGCATATTGCCTATTTCTGACCGGCCACTCCGAGTGATTCGAGGAAGGGAGTTTGTCGACGATACCAGCACGCAATAAACCCGAACTTTGTAGGTGTTGTACAGGACCTCTATGCATTTTTCGCACATTTCATTTAGTGCTGCTTGGTTTACTTTAGGGGCAGTAGCCGTCACCACACCTTGAGATGCTGGGGTCACAGCCAAGGCACTCTCAAGGACGATAATCGGCAAATGTTCCCCATTCACAAAGATATCAAATGCAGAGCAGTCAAACACACGCGGCACACCTCGCATAATTGTGTGGACGATGTGGGAACTGTAGTAATATCGGTATTCTACCAAACCAGTAGCTCGTTTGGGCTCTTGAGTTGCTGCTTCATCGCTAACGTCATCCTCGTCTAGCTTCTGGCGAAGCCGATCCTCGTACAATCCAAGCACATAGATTTTGCCATTGTAAACAAATCCCAGCAGCCCTGTTCTAAGGAATTCCATGTCGATTGGTCCATCGACGTCGTAACATGCAGCGTGAAACACAACGTCAGTCTCACGAACTAGGCCCCAGAAGCCTCCACTGAGCGAGGGGCTGTCTATCCATATCTCCCCTACTTCCATCTCTGGCGATAAGATGCAGGTTTCAGGATTGACAACTGCGAGGGTTGCGTCAGGCAGTGGATAACCAAAGGCGCCTACGCGAATAAGAGTCTTGTGGTCTTCAGAAATGCTGTTTCTAGCCGGAGCAGAGGTGATAACTTCAATCGTGTTAGATGCCAACGCCGATTTATCAATGAGCACCTCACTCAGGTCAAAGGGGTCAAGAGAAGGTTCGTCGTCTGAAGCAACTGTCTGGTGGAGGTTACAGCCCATGCGGTCTTGGCCCTCGAGCCAGTCGCGCATTGATATAACCATCCCACCGTGTTCACTAAGTGTGAGCATCGGAGTAACCGCTTCCCATGCGTTTTTGTTTCCCAGGGGTTTCAGCCATCTGTCGGCTAATACCTCATGGAACTCTGGGTCGACCATAAGTGCGTCTATAAGGCACCATTTCACCGAAGAAAAGTCCACCGTGTGGCGCTTTGAGTAGTTCCGCGTCAAATGCGGAAATGACTGGTAATTGTACGTTACTTGCTTGAGGGATGGATAGTCAGCAAGTAGAATGGTGGCACGATACCTGCTGATAGCGTTGGCATACAGTCCTCCCACAGCAATAGCAGACTGCGGCAGCCATATAGTGTGGTTTCCGGCGTAAACTGTCAGCAACACACCTGTAATTAACCCGATGGACTGTCTCATATCCACGCTGCAAAGAACAACGTCGTGGGACAGCATGGCCCGCTTGTCTTGCTTGTATTTGCCTCGGCTCTTGAGCATGGCGGTCAGACATGTCATTTGGTGCTGAATTGTGCGGTGAGACATGACGACCCCTCGCAGCTCGCCTAGTGGAGACCGGGCAAACTCAATGTACGCGAGGTCTGGCACCTGCAGCGCTGCCAATTCGGCGTTTTTAGGTGGGTGGTAGGACCCAAACTCGTTGGTGCGCCACCACTCGACGCCCTTGGGCCACGACAGCTTGTTGAGCGTCACAAGCTTTTGTAATGCTTTCATATTGGAGTCGGTGGTGAATGCTAGGTGGGACTGGGTGTTTGACAGGACGAATTCAATGTCTCGGAATGGAGTGGTGGCAGGCAGTGGGACCGCGACCATGCCGGCAAGGAAACAGCCCAGCAGAGCAACTGTAAACTCTATGATTTCTGATTCGTGGTACAGCAGAGTTATTCGGTCTCCGCGGTAAAGTCCGGACTTGTCTCTGATCATCTGTGCTACTTTTTCAGCTTTCGATGCCAGTTTCTCCCACGGTATGGTATTCAGTTCTTTACCTTTGTGGTCCAGTACCGTGAACGCGCTGTTGCGTGACACACTCTTGCCTCGGTGTCTGAGAATCGACGGGATGTTGTCGAACTTGGCAGTTTCACGAGCCTGCTGGTCTGCTTGCACTTCTCGCGGCTCCAAGGGCCGCAGCAGATTTTTATTCATCACAGATGCTAGGGCCTCTCCGGGCACTTGTGCCGGAGTAGCTGTGAATCTATAGTTGTTTAGTGGTGTGGTAGAAGTGTCACCGCCTAGAGGTACCCCAGAAACGCTCTGGGACGACCAGTCGTCTATAAGAGAACCCTCGGCTATTGAGCTAGTCATTGTGTATGTAGTTTCCTGACCGTAAACAGAAGACTAGTTAGGTCCAAACTGAGCATTGCAAATTGTATTTCTTCGTCCAACATACCGATTCATCAGGGCCAGTTGCTCCTCCTGCCCCTCCTCCTGATATCATCGACGCTCGGGTCGAGGTGGTCGACAGGGTAGGGCTTTCAGCCACTGTACTCGAGTCCCATAATGCCAACACCAATTCACGATGTTTTTTGTATCCTTTCTCGGTTATATCTCCATCCTATGTTAGAGAGGTTGCTTGACAGGTTGTGTGTGAGCCGCTTTCAGCACACAAAGGCAAGCACAACCAACGCGTTACGAACAACGATGCTGTGCTTCACATCACCATTATCCACTTCGTGAACATTTTGTAAAAAACAATACATTTTTTGTCAAAACTCTCCCCTGAGCAATTAGACAGCGCGTTCCATACCTCATATTCTTTGTGAAGATCCAGCAGTTTCTCGACCAAGTCTGGCGGCAGACCATCTGGGATCGAGAAATCCATCGTCTTAGCCTCCGTTCTAAATGATAACGCAAAGTGAATTCAAAACCAGGGCTTTCCTGGCTTCCGAGTGCCAAAAACAAAAACGAATCTTCAAAGGTTGGCGATAACTGCATTACCCCTAATAGTGTGAGTGTACCCTAAACCGCGGATCTTTTTTGGCTTGAAACGTTAAAGAGGATTATTTCGTGGGGAATGAATGACAACTGTGGGCGTTCGAGCAATGCAAGAAAGGACTAAGGAGTAAACAAGGTTTGAGACTAGACAGCGGGAGGCTTGAAAGAGTGCTAGAAGGCGGTCATCCTTTAGCAGAATTTGTTCACCATGTATAAAAACAAGCGTGACTATTGTAATACAATTCGTCCGATACTACATACAATTCATCTCTTACTACTATAAAACAATTCATTATCTTCGCAGAAATTGATAAACAAAGTAAATAGTCAATTGCTAACTACTATAATACAATTCATCATCTCGTTATTATGCTAATATTCGGTGTAAATGTGCTGATCACCTCCTCAGTCTTCTTCTGAGAGGGGCCATCTTTCGGCCCATGGGAGCGCCCTGGGATGCGACCCCTGCCGTGAACATTGAGCTCCCAGTCGGAGCTGGTTCTGATGCTTGGGTTTGTGAAGCACCAAATGCTGGGAAGCCAGTCTGCGGTGCAGCTGCCTTGTTTGCGTCATTGAAACCAAATACGGAAGCTGGGTTCACGGTGTTAGTAGGCCCTCCAAAGCTAAAGGGAGTACTATTTGTTGACGGAGCTGTTATTTGCGTTTGCCCAAACACTAAGGGTTGAGCTGCTTGAGGCTGCTGAGCAGCAGGCTGCTGAGCAGCGGGCTGTGATCCGAAAGCAAAACCCGTCGTTGCCGTTGCCGTTGGTGTCGAGGAACTGTTGCTGCCAAATGCAAATGGTGTGGCAGTAGACTGTCCTCCGAATGGGGTAGAACTGGCTGCTGCTCCAGAATTCTGTCCGAACGTAAAAGGCTTGTTTCCATCTTTAGGTGTTCCAGCACCACTGCTAGGTGCTCCAAAGGCAGCAGTCGTGCTGCCCACAGTGGAAGGCGTCGAACCAAACGGATTCAATTGGGCAGAAGAACCTGTAGTGGAAGTGGCACCAAATTGAAATGGAGCTACACTTGTGGGTGTTGATGCTGCTGCAACTGTAGTCGGAGCGGTGGCAGCCAAAGTGGTAGAAGATGATGCCCCTGACCCAGTGCTGTCAGTCTTTTGACCAAAGTTAAACGGAGAAGACGTGCTTGGAGCCTTTTCTTCGGGAAGACTTGCTGCTGCTGCCGGTTGCTTAAACTGGAACACTGATTTGTTGGAGTCGTCAGCGTTTGGGCCACCAAATGGTGATACGGCAGCACTTGACTCTGGTTTTGACGACGGCGCACCCAAAGTCACCGAACTCACCTCTTTAGGCTCAGAAGCAGGAGGCTTCACAAAAGTAAATCCAGAGCCAGAATCTGAAGAAACAGCTGGCTTGGCTGATGGCAAGGCAAAAGCCGGCTTATCTCCGCCGACATTTGGAGTAGATACGGAAGGGGACGTCGGCACAGCTAACGAAAGCTGTGCCTTTTCGGACTTATTCTTTTCACCAGAAGTAGATCCAAAGGAGAACCCCGACGGCTCTTTAGGCTTGTCAGCAGTCACGGATGGGAATGAAAACGGAGAGTCATTCTGTTTCTCAGAAGAAGCATTAGGAAATGGCGACCTTTCAGGATTACCAGAAAAACTGGTCCCAAACGAAAAGGGGCTGTCCTTTGGCTTCTCAGAAGTGCCGGTCCCAAACAAACTGGAAGTCTCTTTAGGTTTCTCAGCAGTGCCAGTACCAAACAAAACTGGTGTCTCTTTAGGCTTTTCAGAAGTTCCACTCGTCCCAAAAGAAAAAGGCGATTCTTTGGGCTTTTCAGAAGCACCACTACCACCTGCCGAAAATCCACCAAACAGTGGAGCTTGTGGCGCTTTATTCTCCTGCTGCGCATCTCCCTTCTTTGACTCTTCCTTCTCTCCGAACAATGGTGTTCTTTGTGTTTCAGTTCCTGCACTCCCTCCAAACCCGCCGAAAATGGGTTCCTTATTATTATTTGTCGAGGCAGTAGAAGCCCCGTTTGGAGTCCCGTTTGTGCCAGAACCGAAAAGAGGTGCTGAGTTATTAGCCTGAGCAGTTCCGTTGTTAACTTCAGTACCACCAGAAGGTTTCAGAAATGAAAATGCGCCAGCCGTCGGTGCGCCGTTTGAGGAAGAAAGGGAGTCGCTTTTGCTTGTATCTCTGTCGAATGAAAACGTCGAGGGCTTCTTAAGCTGCTGCTCTCCACTAGAATTATTCGACGAAAATTGAGTGCTTCCCAGAGGAACCAGTGGTGGCTTGCCAAATAAAGAAATGGGATTGTTTTTCGGAGTGTTTTCTTTTGCACTCGCACTATTAGTAGTAGTACTCGTCCCAGCTATATCCACGGTTTTCTTCTCAGGCTCCCTGCTCTTCAAAGCAGCGGCCTCTTCTTCAGCAGCTATTTCTTGACGTCTCTTGATCACATCAGGGTCCTCCTCTGCAGGTCGATTGAAGAACCTCTGAGGCGATGTATGGCCATCCTCATCTTGAAGAGACTCTTTCGCGCTGCGTACCTCTACAGATAAAGGCTCCACCTCGTGCGCCACTTCTTCTTCTTCTTCGTCGTCGTCGTCTGAATAGTCAAAGTCAACCGTGAAAATTCCCTGTCTGTCTATTTTCTCGCTTGGGATATCAGACCAGTCTAAAATCGGCTTAGTGGTGTATTCTATTTTGGTGACAGGAAGGGGGGATCGGGAAGCTGCAGGTCCTCTGTTAGACAAAGAAGAAGATGCTTTTTCCATATGTCCGTCAGTGACGCGTTCTGTTGGCTCTGCTGCTGCTGGACGAGGTTGTTGTTCTTCCAGATGCTCTCTTTGGTGGGTTCGAGGCATCGAATATGTCTGACTTCCCTTTTCTCGTTTGGCATCAGGCTCAACAGACGCGCCATCATCGTTAACCCCTGTGACTGAAAGCTTTCTCTTCCTTCCACGACGTGCGCTTTTACTGAGATCATTTCGAGCCTCGCTGTCGTCCACTACTTGCAGCATTTCAGAATCGTCGTCTCTTTCATGATCATGGCCCACGTTACGCCTTCGCTCAATAGCCTCGGCCCGTCGAGTAGTTTCTGCGTCTAGACGCGCTTCTTCTGACCTCTTCACCTCATTCTCCTGACGTAGCGCTTCCTTGTACGCCGCAATGACCAACAGACTGTCGGTGGGATCAAAAATGATAGACGGCTTCTTTGTGATCAAAGGGCCCTTGAGATCAAAGGATCTGGGGGCTGATTTGCCCTTCCAATTTATTTTGGGCGGCGTTGAGGCAGCAAATAAAGGTTGATGTTGATGCTGTTGTTGAGAATCTGGCTGAGTCGGCTCTTCGTCTTCACTTTGATCTCTTTTATTATCATCATCAATAGACATAGTCTGTGAATCGTCTCTATTATTATCCTCATCACCACTAACACCCCCACTTCTACCACGGCTCTCGTCGTGTTTACCACCCTGGTCAGGTTCATCCCCAACACTCCGACTCGTAGATGCCAACCAAAGCCCGCCCAACGCCCGACCTATGCTTTTCGTCACGCTTTTTATAGTGGAAACAGCTTCTTGAGACCACTGGTTTCGGTCCAAATTCGGATCCGACAGACGATTCTCGTGGCGCACACGCGATCCTGCGATTGCTCGACGGTACGGGTGCACCGAGCGCTTCAGCGACGTGTTCAATGCCGACGACTTCAGACCTGAACCTCGGTGAGGTTGCTTTGCAGCAGCCTTTCTATCATTGTTATTCAGAACGCTTGAAATGGGTAATGGCGGTGGATTATTCATCGAGTGTGTATGTGAGTATGTTTATAGACAGGTCACAATATCCACAAACCAGGTTCCTACGTTACTAACCAAGTTGGAATCGCCTTGATGCTCTGAGCAAAACGTTAAGTTGAGGCAAACTTAGAGCGAGCGGAAAAGAACCTTTTTGAAGGTGATCGTCATCACACACACAAAGTGTGTAGACGGAGGGCAAGGGGACTGATTGCCGAAAAAAAAAACAAAAAATAGAAAAATATGAAAAATGAAAAATGAAAAATAAAGTGGGCCTTATAATTAAACTGTAGAATTCTTTTAGATTGTATTTATAGATTGTATATATATAGCCAGCATAATGGTCAGTTTTAGTTGCGAAGTGTGTAATGACACTCTGGTGAAAAAGAAGCTGGATGGGCATTTCCGACAGTGTCCTCAGGCTTATTTTACCTGTATTGACTGTTCCACAACTTTTCAAGGTGAGTTTTTGCAGAGAAAGTGCGAGTACCAGTATTGAGCACGACCCATATATGTGTGTGGTCAGTGTTCTGTTTTGCCCATCCATGGCATAGACGAACTATCCAACTAACCAGGAAACGAGTACAAAAAACATACTCAGTGCATATCAGAGGCCGAAAAGTACGAAAAGGGTCTGTATAAACCAAAGGGAGGGAAAAAGGTCGACACTAAGGTGAACAATGCTGCAAAAGTTGTTGAGGCTGAACGGAACCCTGCTCTGAAAACTGCAAAGCCAGAAAAGACTGTCAAGGCTGAAAAGACTGCAAAGGCCGACCAAGAGAGTTCCAACACCTCCGAGACTTCCAAGTCTGCCTCTCTCGACTTGTCCGTCATAAAGAAGCCTCTACAACTCTCCAAGGTTATTAAAAAACTCAGCAAATCTTCCAACAAAGACAAAAAGGCCATCCTGGAGTCCCTTATGGTCGACAGAACTGCATCTGGAGACTTGGTTTTGCGACTTAACTAAAACTCTCAGCTATCTCTTATTCAACGCCTGACTGATTTTCCAGCAAAACTGCGGAGCCTGGTTAGTTAATAACTCTTCATAGAAGCAACTTTCTCGACATAACGTCACTCTCCCACCACCTACCGCATCTCTCATAAATGACAACGGCTCTGAGAAATAATCAGGCAGAAGTGAGATCAACTCTGCATCTTTCTCAGCGTCCAGCACTGGTGTAAATGTAATCTCCTGTTGGTCTCCCTCTGAAGATCCAACAGTCAAATTGTACTGAAATATTCCGTTGCGACCCTTTTGCAGGCATTCGTAAGTCACCACACCACCGTCGTCATCGTCATCGATAGTAGCATTTTGAATCACCAAGCCTGTCAGATCGCTGCACAGGCTCAATGCAAGTTTGTCCTTAAGATCATTTTCTTCAGAACCGGCCCTTTCGGCTCCATACAACTTTGCCTTGAGCATCTTGATCTCTTCTGCAGCACTCTGCAATTCGTTTGTGAGATGGTCGACATTCTCTCTTAGGTCTTCAAGCTCCTCTTCATAATCCTTTGCATCTTCCAGGTTTCCATTGGTCGACAATTCTTGGAAAAGAGTGTCTGCAGCTTGCAGTCTCGCCTGAACTGCGATTCTATAGTCCTTCAATGCCTTTTCGGGCCCCGTTTCGCGTATTTCTTTAAGTCGCAGGTATCTACGATGGATGACGTCGTGTTCAGCGGCTTCAGACGACGCATGTGCAGCAGCAGCATCGTCGTCATTGCCTGTTTTTTCTCCTCCTCGACGAGGCTTGATCAGTGGTGTGTCATTTATAGTAGTGTCGTTGATTGATTCGAACTTCCTCTTTGGACCTGTCGTCGTCTTCACGGCAGGCTGCTTTTTGATTTTGTCATCTCCAGTGCCGTCATTTGGCACATTTCGACGCGTCTTTGTCGACGGTTTTACTGCGATCTCGGGAGACGCGACTTTGTCCGTCTTTCCTCGGCGCGAACGACGAGTTTCTGGCACCTCTGTCGGTTCCTGAGGCTTCTCCTTTGTTTCTGCCTTTCTAGTTTTGCGTTTAGGTGGCATGCTTCACGGTATATTTCAGGTTCTTATAGATACAAAACAGTGTAGGAGCAACTTTAGTTCGCGAACTCTCTCAGTTTGGGGTACTACCAAACACGCCGCACCGAAGCACCGAAGCCGCACATGCGCCTCACGCATGTCTGATGAGGCTTCAACGTCTCAACGTCCGACCCAGCTTCTTCCTTTCTTTCATCTCCATCATGTCGAAAGAAAAAGTGGTCCACGCCTACAGACTGCTGTGGCGGTCTACAGGAGTGGCATTTAGAGGTGACCTGCCCACTCTTGCAGCAGCTCGCCGTCAGGTGCAGACCGGGTTCCGAGATCCGGCTAACACAGGTTTGTCGAAGCAAGAACTCGAGGAAAAGATCGCATATGCGTCTGATGTCGCAATTATACTGAGACGTAATGTTGTCCAGGCTGCTCCAAAGGAAGGAGAAGCAGAACGATATGGTAAGTGTGGCTCTTGTAGGCTTTGTAGGCTTTGTAGTGTTATTTTTTAACCAGTCCTAAACATTCACAAAGATACAGAATTGGGTGACAATGATTCGATAAAAAAACGTGTCAAGGTGAACACTTTAACTGGAAAATAGTTAGTCTCCGTTGCTTCCGGCGGGGTGATTCTGCTTTGCAGAAAGCACACATTCAGTCTGGCATAGTAGGCCTGTCTGGTGTCTGCATTGTATTATAATGAATTCTAACATACATGTAAATAATTCAACGAGAAGAAAAAGTATTAAAAGTACATAACACACAGATGTTCGAGAATCGCAAGAAGCCGAGAAGCATACATCGAAATACCAGGGTCGAGCAGAACAGGCCCACGTTGAATTATAATGAGTGCTTAATTACATGTAAGATTGCAAAACTTACAGAAAGTACAAAAGTACAAAAGGTACAGATGCTCCGAAAGCTGAGTAGCAATATCCTAAGACTGGAGAATGCAAGCAAGAAAATAAATGCAATTACAGGCGATGCAAACAAAATAGGGATAACTTTTGCCAAAAATTCGTTCAATTGATTCCGCTCCGAAGCCTAACAGATGAGGAGCATCCTCAATGGGCGCAACCTCTTCTTGTCAAAACACTTCATCAACCTCAACTTCATTATCATCTTCTTCTTCTTCTTCTTCTTCTTCTTATTCTTCTTCTTCTTCTCTTCATAAGAGCGTTGGGTTTCAGCGAAGCAGAACCACCCCTTCCCGGGCAGAGGCCGCCGGAGGCCACTCCACCTCTTCTACTTCTTCGTCTTCTTCTTTTCTTCGTCCTCCCCCTTCATGTACTTGTCCTTGTAGATCCAACTGTTGCCCACCATGTTGGCACCGCGAGCCCCTGCTTCACGATATAGACGAGCCGCCTTTTGAAGGTCCTTCTTCCTTCCCTTACCACTATGGGTGTACAGAGCCGCTGCTTCACAAAGAGCGTCAGCGTCTCCTAATTCTCCCGCCATTTCAAACGATTTCAGGGCCATGGCTTCGTCCTTTTCTATTCCCCAAGAATGCAGATACGACATGCCGAGCTCGTAGAGAGCTAGCCCGATGTGTGCTTTTTTGAGATATGGGTTTTTGGCAGCACCAGAAGTAGTAGTAATGCTTTCGGCAGATTGCTGTCGCTCGTGCCGATGTTTCGCCTGCTGCTTCTCGTCATTTTTCACATCCAGCCCTTCCATAAACAATGTGCTCTTTCGGTATCCTTCAATAAGACTTTCTTCACCCTGAGAACTTTCCTCCATCGCTTTTTGAAGCCACTTGATAGCCTCGGCAGGATTCTGTCGCACACCCCAGCCGTGTCGGACGGCCAACCCGTACAACAACATTGCAGTGTAGTCGCCTTTGTTGGCAGCGTACTGCCAATGGTACGATGACTCGCGTAAATCTCCGCGTTCATGAAGTGAAATACCCAATGCGACATGCTCTTCTAAAGTCATGTCGGCAAATGGTTTGTCGGGCATGCGTATGCTTCCTCCGCTGACATTGCGGCTATTAGGAGATTTTGCTGGGTTGACACTGAGACCAGGGCGAGGTGAATGTTGAGACTGGGATTGAGAACCGTCTGGTGTCTCGGCTTTAGGAGTTCCCAAGTTGCTATCGTTGTTGCTGTTGTTGCTGCTGCTTAGTTTAGGAGGAGTCATTAGAAAGTGGTTGCTGTGATTGTTGATTCCACTGCTACTTGTCCCCCCCGGACTGCCTCGTTGCAATTGATCGTGAAAGAAATACTTGTTTCCATTGGTTGGAGGAACAAACTGCTGTCTAGGAGCAGGGGGCATTGATGCTCTCATCGCCGCGCGTCCCGTACTATTTCCATCAGGAAACCTTCCATCTCGTGGAGATTTAGTCCCGCCGTAGTTTGAAAGATGAGTAGAATCAATGCTATGTCTGTTGGAACGCGGTGCACCACCATTACCAAGAGCCCTATTTGGCAGGATTGATGGCTCTCCACCGTTACTTCGACCATCGCCATTAGGCATCATGCGACTTTCGCGGTTAAACATCTGCTGAGGAACCTCGCTGTATCTCACAGAAACTGATTTGGAATTCCGCTCTTCGTCGCGGTCACCACTGCTGCTTATACCAGCTATTCCTGGCAAAGTAGACAGTCGAAAACTGTCCAGAATTCCTCCTCCAAAAGACGACACACTCGACATGCTCGAAATGGAGGCCCGCGACCTCGGTCTCCATGCTGGAACTGTATCATCTACTTGCACCTGATTTGGCCGTGCGAGCCGTGGCTGAGGGCTGTGGATGTCTCTTTCCTCTTCGTCATTGGGCAGCTCCGTCGCCAGCTTTCTGCTCTTTTGCTCCAATAGGTCCAAAGGCGAGAGGTTCTGGGCGTATTCTTGGTCTGCCATGTGTATTCAATATGCTCAAATCTAATCCAATCAGCCTGAAACGCTGTATGTACAAAAAAGGACTTTAGAAAACTGCGTCACGGCCAGGCAAGGGCAAACGAGTGACTCAAATCAAGATCCTGCGTGACTAGACCCAGATAACAGAACGCGACGCGACACTGGGGTTGCAGTGAATAACCTTCAACACTTCAGGAGTGGACAGATTCTAAAACACGACTGACACAAAGGATGATGTCATTTGCACTGCTGCACGGCTGAACTGGGCACGGGATAGATGCACGGCTGATCAGGGGCATGTTTCACGATCTCACGATCTGGCTATAAGCCCACTCTTGATGGTGCTGGGGCCAGCCCCAGACCCCGTGGCTCTGCTTCGCAGAGATGGTCGGTATTGAAGCTTCACTTAAAGCACTAAATTTCAAGTCAATGCGAAGCAGAGCCACGGGTCTGGGGCTGGCCCCAGCACCATCAGAATTCAGGGGAGTAGGTAGTACAAATGGAAGACTGTATTCAAATGTGAGAACCGTATTATCTTAGAACGAACTGGGGTTCAGCTTGCAAGGGACAATTAGAACTCTCAGTTTAAAATTCGAGTGCCAGATTGATGGCAATTGAGGCGAGTTTACTGATATAGCAGCTGACATACCCCCTTATATTCGCTCACTCATATACTCACCCACTCATATTCTCACTGATATATGACTGAGATTAGATAAGTCGGCCTACGATAGATATTCTCTAATTTGATACTCATTACTTTGATAGTAGCCACCTATCCAGTTTTATCAAAGTAGAGTGTCAAAGTAGATAGTATCAAAGTAGAGTAGCAAAGTAGAGTATCAAACTAGAGAATATCAACTAGAGAGCATCAAAGTAAAGAGTATCAAACTAGAGAGTATCAAACTAGAGAGTATCAAACTAGAGAATATCAAACTGTAGTAGTAAAGTAGAGTATCAAAGCAGAGAGTTCCGAAGCACAAAGTAAATTATCGAAGCAGAGTACAAAGTAGAGTATCAGAGCAGAGAGTATCGAAGTATAAAGTAAATTATCGAAGTAGAGTACAAAGTAAAATATTAAAGTAGAGTATCAAAGTAGATAGGTAACTCGGTATGATATAGATATCATCACAGTAGAGAGTATCAAACTGTTCACCTAGACTTGAACGAAATCCACTTTCGTCAATTTCTGCGAAGCAGAACCGAGGCCCCACCAGCAGGGACCGCCGGAGGCAAACAGAACGCTCTCATTTAAACAAATTAACTCTCCTTTAATATAAATACAATATCGTACATATGCAACATTAAAAACAAACTCGTCTACTGGCATTAATTAATCATTTTCGAACTGTGTCCCATCGAAGGTCTGACGAGATAAGGACACGGGTTTTCAGAACCGAGAACATGGTGGTCGAGCCATTTGCTGGCCTCGAACCGCAGTCCACACACACAGGTGCCCGGGTGGTGGAGCTTTGACTTCAGATCGCGGAAAGATCTGACTGTTTTCTGATCGTCAAACACAAAGTGGCCGTGCAGCAGGTGTTTCTTGAAGTCGTAGGGCCTGTTGAACTGGCCTCGCTTGTGCGGGCAGTTTTCACGCGGGTAGGGACACACGAAGCGTGCGACTTCTTGGTGAGTTCGTAAGTGCCGAGGCAAGTCACGCTTGAAGTACTTGCCGCAGATCTGGCATTGGTACTTTTTCCTGTCGCTTCTGGCCGAGATGGACGACGACGAGTCGTCGTTGCTGCCATTGAGGCCCGAGTTGCTGCCGTCGTAGAAGGACGAGGAGGAGTAGTATACAGCGCCAGGAGACCCTCCTGACTCGTCTGACCCGGGTGACGAGTGGTGTGAGTCGTCGCCAAATGAGTTTTGGTCCATTTGTTGCTGGTGGTGGTGAAGATGTTGCTGAGGCTGACCCCCGACGTATAAATAATTATTAGGAACAATGGTGCTGGATGGAGCAGATGACAGGCCCGTGCTAGCAGTACCAGTCGTAGTGCTGCTGCTGTTAAGACTGCTCGAAGTACTCTCTCGGTACCTGTGGGCGTCTTCGTACAACGACTGTTGCGATGGCTGCGACTCAGACGGGTCGGCAGTCTGTAAGAGATAGGGCTGATGCAAGGTGAGGGGTGGAGGTGGAAGCGCTGGCCGTTTGTGTGTGATGGGCGACTCAGGCGGGACAACACCGTTGTAGAGTGACATGGAGTAGTTGCTGGTGTTGTTGGTGGTGGTGGTGGTGGTGGAGGACGTCGAAGGAGACGCGTTAGGAGGCATGCTGGTGTAGCCAGGTGAGTGAATTGTAGCCTGAGAAAGCGCTGGAAGAGCGGTTTGAGGAGGAGCAGTGGTAGCACCGCCCAGGTAACCCCAGTAGGCTGGCGAGGACGAGGATACAGACGCGCTGTCGTCCATGTACTCGGATGGGATCGAAGATAGTACCGAGGCTTCTTCGGGGAAATATGACGTAGGCAGGTAGCTGGGGGTGGAGACAGAGCCTGCTGGGCCCTGAGGGTCAGGCGACTGAGCGTAGCCAGGAGGGTAGAAAAGCGTACTTCCTTCAAACATCATTTTGCGCGGTGGGTGAGGAGGAGCAGAAGGATGAGAGAGGTGTAACTGTTGTTGGACGAAGTGGTTCTGGTGATTTGGTAGTACAGGGCCTCCTTGTTGTTGTTGATACTGATACTGAGTGTATCTCTGAGCCGGATATGGCACTCTTCGGTTCAGACTGCTTACAGCTGGGTGTAAGGTATAAATATGTTTCTGAGGAAGTTGTTGTTGCTGTTGTTCGGGAATAGAATTGTCGTCAGAGCCTCTTTTAAAATCAGAGTTCTGAGACATGCGCTGCTACAAAAAAAAAATTATCTGTGCAAAAGAATAAATTGAGAAACAGCAGTAGCAGTAGCAGTAGCAGGTAGCAGGTAGCAGTTAGCAGAAAGAGAGGAGACTAAGGAAAATAAGCACACAAGCAAAGAAACTGTCGAGCTAAAATAATCACGGTTCCATGTAGATTATTACCAACCGTCGCGCGTTGTTTGTGTAGCAGCGGATGTAATTAAATATCAAATCAAGCCACTCTTTCTCTTAGAAACCAAAGAAACAGGATCCAAAGAGAACGCACACGCAGACAAAACGAGGGTGTTCTCTTATTGTATGTCTCTCTGTACTGTCAATGCGACTCAGCGGACACGAAGTAAACACACCCAGGAAAATTGGATGTTGTAATATTTGTGATACTGAGCAAAAAAAAACTTTAAGGTTTCAAAGTCTTCGGTTTCTTGTGTTGCCCCTCTTAGCACAAAACGTCTCGGAAAGAGGGTTTATTTGCGGTTTTAGAGTTCCAGCAACTATTGTTTAGTGAAAGTCAGTGGAATTTCACAGGAAATCCACGGTTGCTAAAACCAAATCTCGTCTGAAGCAAACTGAAAGTAGTCTGGCAACACGCGAGATTGCAGATTGGAGATTCCTCTTCTTGTCTTCTAATCGTACTGTTGTGATCGCAATAAAGTCCGGGGGTGTTGGGACTAATCGGACAGGCTGTGAGTGAGTCGATGGTTCAATTCAAACGTAACTGAGAAGCTTGCAAAGTTTTGTTGCAACGCTGGGCCGAGTTCTATTTTTATTTTCGGTTAAACGGATCTATCTCGTTTGTACATCGACTCCGAGTGGAACGTCTTCTTGATATATATAATGGGATGAGAGAAAGAGGAAGCGGAAGATCAGTAGGGGAAGAGGAACCACAAAAAGCAACAACCTCTTAGTCGAGCCAGAATACAATGCTTTCTGCAAGATCAACACCGAAAATGGGACGGAGACCTAATCTGCCGATCTCCCCAAAAGCAACGGGGATCGCATAGCCAATCGGCTGGCGATTGGGAAGATGTGATGCATACATCGCACAGGAACAATAGGATGCATGATTGCCGTGTGGTTAGCCTCTTTTCTAAAAATATCAGAGTTCTATGCATGGATGCGTGTTCCGTGGCTTAGATCTTGCTCTGCAGATAATGCAAAGTTGCTTCCATGCACTGGGGCTAGGGGTTCAACAATGGGAGTCCATGCAGATTTTTTTTCCCAAACCCACAACCCCAAACCCACACGATCTTGCTGCGCAGCTACGCATTCTCTGCGAAGAAAGCTGCGAGAGGTAGGGCTGGGCCCCAGGACTCGCAAACAAGCAACATTTCGCTGCCTCCGGCGGCCCTTGGCAGGGAGGCCTTAGTTCTGCTTCGCAGAATACGCGAAAAGCAAAAGCACGTGCAAAGACGGCATGTGAAAAAAAAAGAGTAAGAACGTCGATCGGATTTGATTGTCAGTGCAGATTCGATTGTCGTACACTGTACTAGGACTCGCATTGCATGGTGCAGCCAGGGTCGAGGGTTGATCCAAAGACGCGCAGCACAATGACAATAGACTCGGTTGCACACCACACTGGAGTGAGTTCAAAGGCCCCACTCGAACGCAAGCTGAAAAGAACAATAGTTTCGCCAGCTGTATTCATGTTTGGCACGCTGCAAACTTCTTCTTCTTTTCTCCCCTGTGCTCTTTTGCTGTTAGGCATCTGCTTTGCCCTCTCTTTACCCTCTCTTTACCCCCCCCCTTTTACCCCCTCCTCTGCTTACCCCTCTCCTTACTCTCTCGTACCGATTACTGTGAAATCGATTAGTAACATCTCCAGCCTGCAGCTTTCCGCACTGCGGTGTGGCGAACACTGCAGTCTAACTGCAGTGATACTCCGGTAGGAAGAGCCCTTTTCGGCAGTGAAATCTGTCTGCAGGACCCCCCTCCCCTCAATGCCGTGCGGCTGCCTCATAACAGTTAGGTTAGCTTAGCATAAAACGATGAAATGAATGTCGCGATTAAACAGATGCTGCTGTCTCACTTCCTTAATTCGGTTTGCAACGTGGTGCGACATGATAACAGTCCGATTGTGGAGAAAAGATACTGATAGGGACGCTCGCCTCCGGCATGCAAAGCTGATAGGGTAAGCAAAGCTAGAGTTTTCTGTGGGAGAAACTGCAGTTATATAGTGAGACTTGCGCGATGACTACGCGAGTACCCCAGCTTCTCTCGCCTAAATGTCCATACAACGTCGGCTAGGGGTACGTAGATGGTAATTCGTATAAGAGGTGAATGCGATAACATTGATACTACTGCAATTACACGTTAATTACGATTACTGCACGATTACTGCTGGGGCCGGCCCCAGACCCCGTAGCTCTGCTTCGCAGAGAGTTCGCAAAAACAAGAAATGGATTCGAAATACCTTACAAGAATCAATGTAATTGAGAGTAATTACTTTAAAGAGTAAAGAGCTAGATTTTATTTGATTGAGTATAGTTATTGTAATCGATTCTGTTTGCATTGAAGGAAGATTGAGCACGAGTTACTTTAAGACTTGCAGTAATCGTGTATTTTCTGTTCTCTTTTCTACCTTATCTTGCTCATGCTGAATTTCGAATTAAAAGGAAAATAATCGAGACTATCATGTCAGAAGCTCCCTCTGAATGGCCGCTTCCTTCTCTTCTTTAAGGTAAGTTAAAATAAAACGAAGAAGATAGTTGAAATGGTCTCAGCGAAGCAGAGTTGCGGGGTCTCGGGCTGGCCCAGCAGTAACTCGCAGAGTAAATAAGAGTTACTATGCGCACCAATTCAACCTTGGAATACGCTCTATTCCGTTTTGATTATTCTGACAGAGTTTTCATTCGTTCGTATACTATGATTGAGAGTTCTAATTGTATAAAGTTAAGCAAAGGTGTTGTGTTTCCAAACTGCAATTGAATGCATGGGTGAATTCAAAATACAATTTATATACAAATTCAAATTCAAATTCAAGTTCATATTCAACAGCGAAATATAGAATAAAAACTACAGAAACAAAATATAGAATCCACAATACGGAGTACAAAGTACCAATATGTTATGAGTATGAGGTGAAAGAGCACAAGTTCAAAATAAAAATACAAAAGTTCAAAATTACAAAATTCGACATACAATGGACCCCTTTTAAATGCGTCACCTAATTGAATATACACAACTACGCAATTGAATACACCGCATCGAAAACTTCAAAGAAATTTAATAACAAAAGGGCAGCGTAATGAATATAACACCGTGACCAGTCTGTGTCTGGAATAAACCTGTGTCATAAATAAAGGCTAACTCAGCTGTGGATTAGAAGCTGTGGATTAGAAGCTGTGGATTAGAAGCTGTGAATTAGAAGCTTTGAATTAGCCACAGCTGTGTATTAATGTAACCATGTATTGGATACAACTAAGCATTGAACCAACCACAATTATTGGATATGCTAAAGGGAGTCAATACAGTCGAGTAGGATGAATTGGATAGTACTTCGAGTATTCGAGTAGTATTGGACACAAGTAACCAAACGGTGGATACAAGTCACAGTTAATCAAATACTGAATTCAAGCAACTAACTCTTGGACACAAGCATTCATGTATTCAAGCATTGAGTACAAGTATTGGATACAAACACACCTGTTAAGTAATTCAATTCCTCAGACTAGTGTAATACAGCAATTGTATACTTCGAGTAAACTCAACTCCTCATAGACACACTCTTCGACATTCAATTGATTACAACAAGTATCGTTAATCAGCTCAGGTTTCAAATGTGGCAAGTAATCGATTCATTACACCATTGTAACCTGTACGCACCACCAAATCGAATACAACCCACATTCGACTACAGGCTACTGGTCTCCAGCACTCAATCGAACAGAATGCGTCAATTATGTACAGCAGTAAGCAGCCAAGCAATTATAGTAGTCCTATAACTACTAAAACGATCAGAGGAGTCATGTAGTTAGAGTGGTCAGAGTGGTCATACAATCAAAGTAATCAAACGACCAAGATAGTCATACAATCAAAGTAACCACACAAACAAGCCATTCAAACAGCTAAAGTAGCCAATCGACCAAGATAAGTTAATCGTATAAAATCATGCAAACAAGGTAATCTTGCAGCCAAGGTGACCACACAACCAAGGTAGTCAGTCATACATACAATCACAGTAAAAATGCGAATCAATAACATCCAAAATTATCATACAACCGAAGTAAGTCGAACAATCAATACACCGGATAAATAAGTTAAGTACATAAACCAATCAAAAAGCGCAAAACCTACATCACAATGTGTCCCAATTCTACGTGTTAACCCCTTTTACTGCAAATGCGCCGTAACGATCCGATGATACGCATCTCCAATTCCGTCCCCTAAAATCAGCCCTCTACTGTCGCGTTCCCAACGCCACTAATCATTCTGCTTCGCAGAACCGAGGCCTCCCCGGCAGGGGCCCCGCTGGAGGCGAGCTCCACCCTCCAATCCGGTCTACACAATAAAAGCCTATCTCAGCAATGATATCACGGTTACCTGACTGGAATGAGGGCCTGACAATCATTGCTTCAATCCAACGCCTCGAGGCGTATGTGAGAAAGCGCGTGGATCTCAAAGCTTCTCGCGACTCATACAGTCAGACAATGGACACAGCCGAGTATCCAGAGCACCGGAAAGTTCTGGAGTGGCCTCCGACGGCCCCTACTGGGGGTGGGGTGGTTCTGCTTCGCAGAAGATTCAAAGTTTGTTAGTTTCCATCTCCGCCTCCGCACGCAAACGAATGCGGGCAACAATGGGGGATATTCGTCTCAGAACGACGAGAACAATAACAGCCCGCCCCAGAAGCACAGACAACAATGGAGATACCATGGAGATACAATGAAAATTACAATAGAGATTACAAACTCGCACGACGCACCATGTTAATACAACTCTTCTGCTGCAGTGGGGTCGGTTGGGCCGTTACTCTCTCTCGTGTCAATCAAATTTGAAACATAGCAGCGCTCAGCGGATCCGTATAAAGCAAGCTACGTCGCAACCTCGGTTCAGCAGTGAATCGTGCGGACAGAGAGATAAGGTCGGTGCGCCATTTGCGCGTCTTGCATCTCACTTAGCTATCTTTACGCGCATTTTGACACATTTGACGTCGACTGACACAAATTGGTACACGGCACTAAAGTTACGCCAACCTTAGTTACGTAGACGTCAGAAATAAGCTCAGAATTTGGCTACTGCAGTCTCTCTCCCCCCCCCCCAGCCCCAATTTCTGCAAAGCAGACCACACCCCTGACCGGGCAGGGCTCGCCGGAGGCACCATCATCCCTCAAACTCTCCAAAATCTGCCCCTTTTTTTCTTTCCCGCTTTTTCATTTTCTCACATACACCACATACAGTGAGACGTCAGATCTCGGTTCATGCACGATCATGCCAGATCTCAATGTTAGGCAATCGTACCCGCGATTGGCAGCCCTGTCGATCGCGTGGAAAACCCTGACTAAGCCGCTAACCCGGCGGTGTTACTTGCAACCGCACAGGTCCTCGTTGGTCGAGACAAGTGCAGCGGTGATCACAGCCCTTTTGTGGCTTAACTCTGTAAAAACCAATTGTTGCAGAACAATGGCTGAGCTCTGCGCGGCCATGCACCTGCAATGCAGCTAAAAATCGTTACCTGTATATGCATGGAAGCTTTCTGTGAAAAAAAAACAGGTGAGAAAAACAGTCTGCGCCGCTTCTTCTCAAAAATGCACTCAAACTGCTATAACTGTACAATCTGGTGAAAAACTTTATTCACATAGTCACATACGAGTTGCTGCCACCTGAACAGGATATCTGCCACACACCCAGATGGTCCGACCAAAGTTGGGCCGACCGAGTATTGAATACGAGAGTCATCCTTGACTTAACCACGATAAGCCGTGCAACCGTGATCTCCTCTTCTTTTACCTCTTTCCTCGTCAGGTCAAAACCGTTATTAACCGCAAATGAAAACATGAAAGCACACTTGACGCTGCTGGGGCCAGCCCCAGACCCCGTAGCTCTGCTTCGCAGAGATATGAGGTGATGAACCTCTACGCTCACTACAACTGTAGTTTTGGGTCTAGCCGAGGTGTATGCTTGAAGCAGAGCAACGTAAACAACCTCGGGAATACAGAAAACAGACGGCAATGCGGCGACAAAGCCGGGTCTACCTCACACTTGGTTCACAGTTTCGAGCCAATGTAAGAAAGAACCAAATTGACATACATCATCTCAGCCGTATCGCAATCCATCCCCCAAGACTTCCATACACTCTTCTGGTCTTCTCCTATCGAAGCATCAGTTCAGCTTTGCATCAGCTTTTGCTTCACTTTGCGCCAACTTTGCTTTCAACTTCTCCTTTCCATCTACGACCCTCTTCTTCTGCTCCTGCTTCAACTGCTATATTACTTACTCTCTAGTATACTCTTCTTACCCTCTCTTCTTTCCCTGCATTCACATCCTACTCTTTCTACCCTTGTACCCTACTCCTTACCCTGCTCCTTATCTCACTCCTTACCCTACTCCTTACCCAGTTGTTACTCTGATCTACTTTACCGTCCAACTTTCCCCTAAGCGGAACAACCCCTGCCCCGGGAGGGGCCTCCTCCGGAGGCGAGCATCTCCCGGGACGATCTCCCTCATTACCCTGAAGTAAGGCTGGAATGACGTAAAACATCGCCTTGACAACCAGATAAATCAGGTGACACTGACTGCCCGATTGGTCCAGCAAGCAAACTAGCAGAAACGCTCGATTGGATCCCCATTGAGCGATCTGCACTGCCTTATTCAGCTAGCAATGATGGTGAGAGTGATCGGGTGAGTGTGTGAGTGATGAGGGAGCGATGAAGGGAGCTTGAGCCCTGTTTGCAGGGTCGCGAGGGATGGGAGGCCTTGTTAGCCGCTGAGACTTACTGCGAGTGCTCCGGTAGCCTTCAGATGCCCTGCTCGCTCTGCTGGTTCCGCTTTCGCTTTAGTTTGCTTACAGTTAGTTCTGTGTTTGTCTCAAAACCTAACCTTGCTGCTACCCTCACCCTACCGACACAATGAGATTTTGTTTGTTTAGTTGTATGCTTTTGTAGTTCAGGCGGCGGATCGCAGATATCCTTTAAAAACAATCGTCAGCTGTTGTTTTAGTTAATTTAAATTATTATTTTTTTCTTCCAACTATTTCTCTCTACCTCTTTCTCTTATTATTAACCCTTCCTTTGTGAAGTCTATCGTCTATACTGCAATTGTGTGACGACTAGAGAAACAGGCCCCTAGACGAGAGTTATACTTTGCTGCCAATTGGATAGCATTCCTACAATTATTTAAGTTTTTTTTATTATTATTTCTATTCGACCGAGTATAAACTTGCTTTGTGAAGCTGTTCAGTTTTTCTAATTCCAACAATGGCTGCTCGTCCAATTCTTAATGCTATTTCGACCCTGTTTACGGCTGGGTAAGTACAAAGTGCTAAGCACTACATGGTGAAACAAAGAAGTGCGATATCGTAGATGGAGGAACAACTGAAGTTGGTATTTCCGAGTACCGCGGATGAAGGATGGGTCGGAATGAACAGTAGCGAATGTTCGGTTGACACAGCGGTCGTGGAGTTGCCTCCGGCGGCCCCTACCGGGGAGGTATTGGTTCCGCTTCGCGGAAAGCTGAGAGTGTAAATGGCAACAATGTACGAAGTACAAGGTACAAAGTGCTAAGTACTAAGTACAAAGCATTCAACGGCAGTACATGGTCAGTTGTGTGTATTTGTGTTTGGCCTGTTGTCGCCCCTGCTGTGCCAATGCTGTGCTAGTTTTTCACAACTACATTACTTCATTTCTCGCTTCGTAAATGAGGGGGTCGGTCAGCTGGCATTTTCACGCTGTGCCCATTTTAGGTTCAGCCTGAACACCAACTATTGGCGCATTCAGTGGGTCACTTCCTGTTGCTGCAGTCGTGGAATGTACCGACAATTGCGGTCGTCGTGGTTCAATTGCAGTTCTGAGATGACTTTCCACAGTAGCACGCTGTGCAGTACTGAAAGTCCATCTATGCAATACTAGTCCCTTACACTCTGAGATGGCACTTTAAAAGCTGCTTTGAAGCTTTTCAGCAGAATGCGCGACCGAGTGTTCCGACCGAGCGTTCTGACTCAGCGTAACAAATTGAATATTCCAACTGAATGTTCCAACCGAGCGTTCCGACCGAGTGTTACAACTGAATGCTCCAGCTGAATGACACTCTAAAATCTAGTCTGAAGTTGTTCAGAGTGTTCCAACTGAGTGTTTGCTCTGGATTGGTATTTTGAAAGCCACTGAAGTTCAAGTTGTTCAGCCGAGTGTTCCAAACCGAGTGTTCCTACCTCCGCACGAAATTTCTACGAAGCAGAACAAGCCTCCGCGGAGTGGCTCCTGCCGTAGGCGAGCTCTACCCTACTTCCTACTAACAAGTGCTATTGTGCTCCTCTTTTTCATTATTCTGGGAGGATCCAAAGAAACCAGCCCTTTGAATCAGTTCTACTGGCTCGAGGCAGACACGTCGCACATCCCAGGTGCACCCAGTACCGCGAGATGGACTTTGTGGGGAATCTGTTCTGTCGGCTCGAACGGTAGAAACACAAACTGCTCGAGCAACAAGGCCGACTTTGCCTTCCAGCCCGACGTGACCTATGGAACCCACACGGGCGTCCCCTCTGACTTTATCGAGAACCACGACACGTATTTCTTCCTGACTCGGTTTGCGTTCCCGTTCTACATTATCGGCTTGTTTTTCGCCGTGATCACGCTGCTGACTGCGTGCTTCGCGTTCGTGTCTAGACTGGGTGCCGCTCTTGCTGCTACGTCGACTTTCCTGTCGTGGCTGTTTGTCATCACTGCTTCCAGTTTGGAGACTGCCACCTACACTCTGGCCCGAAACAAGTTTGGCAACGGTGCCAAGCTGGGCGTCAAGCTGATGGCCTTCACGTGGACTGCCGCTGCTCTTCTCCTGCTGGTGTTCTTGTTCTCGTGCGTTTCTTGCTGCTCGGGACGCGGTGAGCGATACGGCGGCTCTACCAGTGCTCTTGCCCGCGATTCCTCGTTTGAAAAGTCCACGGGAAGTCGCAAGCGGGGCTTCTTCAACGTTGGCTCCAAGAAGGCTGTCGACAACTCGTTTTTTGCCGAGAATGAGAGCCAGAACCCGGTCATTGGCGGCGAGGTCAGCTCGTTTGACCGAGTCAGAGACTAAAGACGCGCCGTTGGAGCCACTTAATTAAAACAGAAGAAACGGCAATATCGTGGAGGAAATCTAATACCAAGCTATATAGCAATAGGTCTTTTACTAATGTAATATTTTAGAAACACTCAAGCTCGCCTCCGGCGGGGGGCCACTCCGTGGAGGTTTGTTCTGCTTCGCAGAGATTGCCAAAGCAAGCTGCTCTCACCCACGGGTCAAATTCTTGTATACTTCTTTCCATGCTCAGAACGACGAATATAAAGTCAAAAATAGCGTCAAACTCTTCTATACTTCCTTCCATGCTTAGAGCGACGAATATAAAACGCTAAGCACAAGTCAAAAACGCGCCGAACTGTTCTATACTTCCTTCCATGCTTCGAACCTGTATCTTCAAGGACATCTCTTTGAGTTCACACTCGTTGAAGTACCACGCGTGTTCTACACTCCTTTCATATTTAATGTATATATCTACTCGTTTGTAACTCTATCACTACATTTGACAATAAATGAAATAACAAGCAATCTGTCACCACGCCTCAAACTGTTCTATACGTCCTTCCATGCTTTGAACATGTACAGTAGTGCGTTTCAAAAGCAACTCTTCTAGTACACTTCGGCAGGCCGAACACTGCTATACTATCCACGGTTCAACTGCTATACATTTCCTTTCCATCTTTAGACTGTATATAACTAGCTTTACTGTGTGACTCTGCGTCCAAGTTGCCTCGCTCATCATCAATCAAACTGTTCTATACGTCCTCCCATGCTTTGAACATGTACAGTGCATGCCAAGGGCGCTTTCTCAGTCGAATTCTAACTTCATTGAGTACAGTTCAACTCTACGGTCGTGTCTATTTCGGCGAAGCCGAACAAACCTCCACGGAGTGGCCTCGCCGGAGGCGAACTTAGACAACCAATAATAAAATGCATTCACCTACTTATATCGTACATTACTTTCCAACCAGAAAATTTCCATCATTATTATACTGGTTATTCCCGTTGTAACGAGAATAGTTTCCGCCGTTCATCATGCCCACCCGATTGCTATTGCTGTTGCCGCTGTTGTTGCTGCCACCGTTGTTGCTTCGTACTCCAAGAGGGTTCTTAGAAAACGAAAGACGGATTCCACCCTTGACACTGTTGGAAAGCCCGAATCCGTACAGCTCCTCCAACGCACGGGTGGCATAGTTGACGTCTTCAAACTCGACAAAGCACATGGGTCCGTTGGCCTTGGTGCGGAAACACAGCCGCTTGTATCCACGGCGAGTCGAGAACAGCTCCTTGAGCTCATCCTCGCTCGTGTCGGGAGGCAGATTTCCAACGTACAGAGTATTGCAGGGGGGGTTCTGGTCTGCTGGGTTGGCTGGTGGGAGCACTCGTCCGCCGCTTTGCATGATTTGCACGGCCTGAGCGTTGTTGGTAGGCGAGTACGGTACCACTACTTTAGCAGGCTCACCGGACGACCCGTTGGATGTCGCAGAGGGTGCAGATGCAGCAGTAGTACTGTTAGCAGTAGAAGTAGCACCCGAGGGCAAAGCAGACACTCCGGTGGTACCATTACCAGAAGGAGAGCTCGACGACCCGTTCAACGAAAGTCCCTGGAACTGCTTTGTTACAGGCACAGCAGACGTTCGTCGCTTGTCGGCTGCTGCAGCTGCTGCCCATTGGCCAGGAGGAGGTGGTGGATTGGTCGCAGTCGTAGGGATAGGACCGTTTGAAATGGCTGTCGACGAGGTCGGTGCTGCAGGAGCACTGCTGCCATTTGTCACAGAGTTGTTACTATTGCTGTTGCTGCCAATTGGAGGTTGAATAGCATTAGTATTCGGTCCTGAAATACTTCCTCGGCCGCTAGAAGTAGCAGAGACAGAATTAGAAGGGTTATTGAAGCCACCGGGGCCATCAAAAGAATGCTTATGCAAAAGAGGAGGCTGCTGAGGTCCTGTCGCCGAAGTTTGTTGCGGCTGATTCTGCGACTGGGCTGTTGCTGGTGGTGGTGCAGACTGATTGCCTGTTGCACTACCCCCGTTAGGTTGAGGACCTTGATTGCCACTACCAAAGGCAAAGAATCGTGAAGGATCCTGGACAATGTTATTAAACTCTTCGTCGTCTCTGTTCTGAGACTCCAACAAGAGACTCTTGCCTGATGCAAGGGGCAAAAAGTCACTTCCTGCTCCGTTGTTAGAGTCCAGAGACTGATTGCCACCGGGTGCAATAGGGAAAAGCGAGCGTGGAGAAGTTGGTGAGAAGACTCCATTTTCAGAGTAGTAATCAGTGAAAGGAGGGGGCATGTCCAAAGGAGCAGTAGCTGATGCAGATTGATGATGCTGTTGACTATGCTGAGATTGAGATTGAGGCTGCTGTTGTTGTTGCTGAGGAGGAAGAGGATGCTGAGAATGCTGAGAATGCTGCTGGGTATGCTGAAGATGGTCCTGCTGGCCCTGTTGTTGCGGTTGTTGCTGTTGCTGGGGTTGCTGCTGGGGTTGAGGACCGGCAGATGCACCACCACCGCCACTATTGGTTCCGCCAAATCCAAATCGTGAGCCAGACGGTTTGATGCCAGCAGCACTAGGCTGTGACACTTTGGTAGAAAAGGGGGCGTTGATCGCCATTCTCGACAAAGAGTCATGCGAAGAAGAGTGCCTGCTGGATCGAATGTCACATTTCAGAGGCGTTGTTTGCTGTTGGCCATTATTATTACCATTCGCCGCCACAGATGAAAGTGGAGGAGAGCTGAACGCACTCGAGGGACCATCAGAGACGGAGAAAATGTCAGTTCGCATATCCAAGGAGTTCTGCACAGCACTCGCACTGCTGAAAGTTTTGAAGTATGCATAACCAAAAATGTTCACAGGCAACCCGTCGTCCCCGAGACTGGTAGACTTCTGCAGCTCAGAGTAGAGAAATTCATGTGCAAAGGTGAAAAGCACTTTGAACTCCCTTGGAGTTATGTCTCGTGGCAAGTTCTGCACGCGCAGAGCAACAGGGCCGGACGAATCATCCATTATTGACGGGAAAAACGAGCTAGAGGTCGTTGACCCACCAGACGCAGTTCCACCGTTCGATGTCGTCGTTGTCGAACCATTAAGTCCGCCACTGGACACTACACCTGGAGGGGGTCCAGTAGCACCACCGTTCAGACCGCCACTTAAACCATTCAGGCCGCTCAAACTGTTCAGCCCGTTGAGTCCGTTCAGCGGCCCAGTAGACGCAACGGGACCCTGGAACGGGAACGCCGAGGGCCCGAATATTGAAGATGCCAGTGGGTTCGAAGAAGAGCCCGCTGGCCCGGCATTAGGACCGCCGTTGGACACTATTGACGATGCAGGGTTTAGGGCAGTGCCTATCGGGCCTGCATTTGAAAACCTATGTTTATTGTCAGAGTTCATTTCGAGAGCAGTCGTCATGTGTGTGAGACTGAAAGGCAGAGTTTGGAGTTAAAAGAAAGAAGAAAAAAAAAAATAAAAAGCGTGATTTGCCCGAGAAAAGTTATGCGACGATGCTTCTCGCGAGAATATATGGATATGGCACTCGGTTAAAAGAGGAACAGACAAACAGAGAAAGCGTAAAGTAAAATCTCAAAAGTCGAGCGTTTAGAACGTCACAGTGGCGCTGCTCTTCGTCGATTTTTTTTTTTTCTCTCAAAGAATTAGGTCCACAGAGCTCACGCGTCGTCACTTCGTCCTTCGTCTGTCTACTGTTATAAATCGCGTAGAGGCAGCCGATATCTTTACTTTGTCGTCAAGTCAGCAGTATTCCGTTCCTGCGTACGATGAAAGTCGCCTTTGTGTCGTGAAACCGTTCTCTGGTCTCTTGAAGCTTAAGCCTACTATAGAAACTTGAAGACCTAACTTGAAATCCTCTTCTTGAATATTAAGTCAGAAAGCCACGCAACGCCGTCTCTCACGTGGATCAAACAAAATATAAACTGTGGAGTCGTAAAAAAAATATAATGCAACGGACAAACAATAAGTGTCCTCCGATATCGTTGAAAAAAAAATGCAGTTGTGGAATTCGAAAACACTTGGAACCAGCTTCTTTAATGAAAAATGCACAATGTAAGGGTTATTTTTTTATTTTTTGCTTAAGAGGGCTTTTTAAAAGACCGTGAGATTTGTAACAGAAAAAAAAGTGGGAGGGCGGGTAAACCTTGAAAATTCGAGCTTCAAGTGCTGCTAAAAAAGAAATGTAGCCCACGTTGTGGGAGGGTAACTCGGCGAGGCTGGCTCTTAGTGGAGAAAAAGCAGATGTGATTATGGCAAGGAATAAAATGGGAGCTTGGTGAAACTCGAGTGGCTGGAACGATAGTGAATCAAATTGGTACAGAGAGCTGGGGATCCAGCTTGGCAGCTTCTTGTGCCAACTGGGCCGTTGTTTTTTGTGTGCTGGTTGGTATTCCTGGGCCAAGAGGGCCTCTTTTTTCGTGTGTTTGGCCATAACCATAATTTCTCCTAAAGTGTGTAATGTAGTCAGACCCAGTTTGTATGGAGATATCATAGACTGAGTGAACAGTGAACATACAGCCTAGACAGTGGCGTAGATTAAGTAAGTCGGAGTAGCTATACATAATCGCTCCTGTTTATGCTTGTCTCTCTGCAAAGCAGGTTGAGAAAGGTGTAGAACTTCTGTCTCCTGACTGATATGTGAAATTAATAAAGAGGGCATATAACACTCTGTATAGCTATACATTTGAGGATACCACACACACGACAAGGCGACCGTGAGGCCCTCTCACTCTGGTAGTACTATACGAACTAACATCCAACCACAGCTAGCAGGTCCCATAATATCATGAATCTCCTATCCATGTCCATTTCAGCATTCAGAACTCTACAGACTCAAGTGAATTTTGACAGATGCAAACCCCTGAATTATCGGCACCGTTATGTACGCACGTAATTAACGCGTACCGTGTTGGGATGTGGGGTGAAAAAAAAAATACATTCTGAATTTCATACTGTATTCACATGCTACATTTCTATATTGACCTGGCAACCAACGGTTCTGGGATAACGAGTCTATATACACTTTAGTAGAAGCTGCCCAACTCGCCTTCGGCGGGACCACTCCGTGGAGGTTGGCTCTGCTTCGCAGAAAACTCGTGTATCAGACTATATACTGATCTAACAACTGCAATGATAAGCAGTTATCGTGTCAACAGCACCGGCAACAAGCGGATGCTGCCATGTAAAACTCCGCTAATCACCCAGAATTCCGCGAAGCGGGACTAGCTCCCACTGCTGGAAGGGTTGGGCCGAAGTCCAGCATGCCACAGTTCAAGTACCTAGCTCTTCTTCAGACTCTGCTCTCTCTCATACTGTGGTGTGCGCGCGTGTAGAGTGTGGAACGAGTCCCAACGCCCGGACGGTTGTGGCATAACCTACGCGGCCACCTGTTCACATGTGCATCGCCGCACAGGACGGCTCAAGCACACATTTCATGCGGCACAATTTTTTTTATTATCGGATTCTGATATTCTCTCTGGTGGAGAACTCTGCCATTACCAGACTCAACTAACTTGCAAACCGGCGTTAACAAACCGGTGTTAGTTTTTGAACGACTTGTAGAAGCTATGTCCGAGAAAAAGGCCAGAGGAAGAAGGGGCCTCAAGAAAAAGGATGCTCAGCGGAGCAATGATCTCTCGCTTGACGAGATTCCTGATCTCCAGATGTTTGATTCGGAACCTCAGCCCTCAGGACATGACGATGACGCCAGCGAGGACAAGAAAGAGAGCAGCACTACCCACGGCACTGCAGTCGCTCCGGCATTCTACGGACTCGTAGACAAGACAGAGCTCGAGTACTTTAAACAGGCAGAGAGCACCTTAGCTGCAAATGTTTTCTCATCTCCTGAAGAACGAGCTGGATTCATCCGCGGCGTGCTCGAAGAATCCAAAAACAAGGAGATGAAACTCGCCACAAATCAGACATGCTCACAGCTGGTCGAGAGACTCATAATGGCTGCTAACGACCGCCAATTGCACGAGATATTCCAAAGTTTCAGCGGCAGCTTTCTTGCTCTTGCAAAACATAAATACTCGTCTCACGTTCTTGAAGCGCTGTTCATAAGATGCGCCGCCGTGATAGAGCGGGAAATGAGAATGGCTGACCCATTTGAATTGTATGTGGAGAAAGACGAGGAGGGTGACCTTCAAAGTCCCTCTAGTTCAGTCCAGGTGTCCATGGAGAACCTCTTTCTATTCATGGTAAACGAACTGAAACCTGAAATGAAAGACGAATTACAGAAGCATCCTTATGGCTCGCACGTGCTGAGAGTAGTCCTTCTCGTGTTGTCGGGGTCGCCTCTCAATTCTCCCACGTTACGAAGCAAGAAATCCAAGATTGTTCGAAAAATGATTGACATGACTACCACAAATACAGATGAAAAAACTTCCTACCAGGTACCTTCCTCGTTCAAAGATGCCCTTGGCGAAGTTATCACGGTGCTCACCGGCGACCTCGATCAAGACTCGGCCCGCAAACTGGCCATTGACAGTGTCTCATCGCCTGTCATTACATGTATTATTCTTATACAGCTACAGGAAAACCCCAAAAAACCCAAATCGCAACTGCTAAACACTGTGTTTACGAGTCCTACCAGTAATAACAACGCTGCTACAACACTGGAAAAAGATGCATCGGAGGAAGCATTCGTCGAATACCTGCTCTCAGACCCTGTGGGATCTCACTTTTTCGAAGCCGTTATCGCGGCCATGCCCCTCAAGTCTATCGAGCGTCTGTTCAATCTGTACATGCAGTCCCGAGTCGACAAGCTCGCCCGTCGAGAAAGCGGGAACTACGTGATCCAGGCTGTGCTTCGGCGGCTCAAGCCGACTGAAGGCAAACAGGTACTGGACCAGCTGATCGGTGAGATAGACATCTTAATGGCCAGCAATATCCCCATGGTGAGAGCGATTGTGGAAACTGCTGCTCGCTTAAACCACCGCACAAAAGACATTGCCGACATCTTTAGCAAAAAATATGAGATATCTCATGGGAACAGAGATCAGTTTTTGGAAAAGCTGCTGAAACTCGAAGGCTCAACTGTGGGAAATACCAACGATGACTGGCCCACTACACAAGAAATGAACCGGTCACTGTTAGCACAAGTTCTAGTGACGGCAGTGCCTCGGTTCCAGAGCTACGCTTTGCTCGGATTCGTGGAACTGCCCGAACAGCGGCTCATAGACGTGGCCAAGCACTCTGTCTTTTCACACGTTCTAGAAGCATGCCTGGTGCCTGGAGCTGACATCACAGTACGACGGCGAATGCTCAATGTTCTATGCAAGGAAGGGGTTGTGGTCGACCTGGCCTGCAATGCGTATGGCTCACATGCTGTGGACAGACTGTGGCAGTTTACATACAGACTCAAGTTTCTTCGCGAGCGAGTAGCAGAGGAGCTAATTAAGAAAGCTGAGGTGGTCAAGTCTTCGCGGTACGGAGTGCGCGTGTGGAACAATTGGAAGCTCGAGAAGTACGTGAGAAAGAGACACGAATGGTGGATACTAGTGAAACAGGCAGAGGACGAGATTGCCGAGAAACAAGGAGAAAGCCGCGAGAGTGTGGAAAGGAAGCAAAGAGGTGGTAATGTTGGCAATGGAGGTCAGGCTGCTAAATTTGGAAACAATAGGGCATCGCCAATGACACGCGGTGTCGTCCATGACAAAAAGGCATTTGGTAAGAAACCGTTCAACGGTTCACTGCATTCAAAAAGGAAACCGTATGACCGGCCAACAAAATAGGAGATGTTCTAGCTCGCCTCCGGTGGGGCCCACTCCGTGGAGGTTGGTCCTGCTTCGCAGGATGATCATTGGTGAAGCCGAGAAAATAAATAATCAGTATGTCTCAGTTGAACATTATCCGAGGAAGCAGCAACAGCTTGCACGCCCGAGCGGTTGATATTTGCGTTAAGGACCCTGGAATGCGTTTTGCAGGACCGTTTGGGATTACAGGAGAGAAGCATCGGGTCTGGTTTGGGGAGGAGGGGAGTGGGGAATATGAACTGACACATTTACTAATGAGAGCAAAAAATAGCATGACTTGCGCTCGTTGCACGTCTAGATTGCTACGGTAGAGTGTAAAAAAATGAAATTGAATTCAACTTTACTCTGTTTGGCGTTCTCGGGGAAATTGCTATGGAAGGTGTTTCTAGCGATTTTTGTAAGTAAACGTAAGGCAAAGCAACCACATTTGTCACTTAGCAAGCTGTCAGATTCCTTCTTTGCTTGCACTGCCAATTGTCAAGCAAAATACATAGAAGGATGGAGATGTATATCTTGATAATTGAATCAGCTGAGCTTCCTCTTCTAACTGAAACCACGCCCCCCTCTTTATTCATGTCCAGTGCTGAAACATATACTGTCCCGTCCATTTGCAAGTCCACACACAAGCCTCTTTTTTTTTTTTTTTTACTTGAGTGCCAGTTCAATATTCAGACGATGGCATGCGAGGAAGGTGTCGCGCAGTTTAAGGTTGGCCGATCAACCTTTTGAGGACGACTCCTACCATACAGAGATGGACGCGTCATGAGGAATCAGGCCTAACGCCTTACGCTCTAATGCCAGCTAGTCGAAGTCGATATGTCCTATTGTTGAATCAGGACAATTCAAATGGCCTTAGGAGCAGAAAATCTCTCTTCGAATGAGCAGATTTCGAAGGAAAACAAGAGGTAGAGCACTGCACAACTAACCTCGAACTTTAACTGTTAATATACATGGCTGTGATAGTTAGCGATTACAAGCTCTGACTTAACTATAACGACTATTATACCATGTCCTTCCTGCCACTTGATTCACGTTTCTCAGTGCAGAGAACAACAACCATTAACTAAAAGTTGTTTGTACCCAGATCTAGATCCAACTATAGCCCACGCTTAACTATAATAGCACGCTTAGAGGTTTTTTGGTTTTTATTTCTGAATCCCGTATTGATTCCCCTCCCCCCTTTTTTCGCATCTCTCTCCAAATGTGCCGAAAGTCATGAACCGAAAACCACACTAAGTGGACGCCAGTGCAGGGGGTTACCAACCGATCTGTGTAACAATGAAGAAAAATAAAAACTAAATTAAGAAACTGCCAGCTACTCCGGTCAGAAACAAAGTAGTTGAAAAAGACTGGAGATTTTTAAACCACGATCGCACAAGCGATTGTCAATGTCAAAAACATCTGCTTATAGCCCCAGATTTAACACCGAAGATCGCACGATAAATATTGACATCTCGGCGAGTGTGGGACCCAAAGCTTCGGCTCCAAGACGATCTCTGCAACGTAAAAATGTCATCCTCCGGGTAACCGTATGATATACGGCCCTGCGCCCACTAAGTACCTACGACTTCTTCCTTAATTTAGAAGGTCACCACTAAGAGAGTTACCAATATGGAGAAGGCCGCTGTAATAACGGTAGGCAGAGTTTAATCACCACTGCCATTTCCAAAGAGTCTGTGCGAGTTTGTTGCCTAGTCGATTTCCCCAATTTGTCGTCAATTACTCAACTTGGGGTTTAGAGTTTATTTTTCGAACCGGGCGTTATGGGTGAAGCAAAAGCCAGTCAGCCATGGAGAGAAGTTGGGGATGATTTTTACTCGTACGTGCGTGGCACGGCGCGCGCGCTAGTCCAGAGCCGAGCTTTTCATGATTGTTGACATGGAATCGAAGAATGTCCAGAGACCGAAAAAAGGACATGAAACCCTTGTATAGGGAGTCAGCTGAGGAATTCGTTTGGGCCCAAATGTTCCTGTCCTTTACTTTATGTCCTTTAGAACATCCTTTGCACACAACATGCAAGGAGGAGGCCTAATCGGGGGAACGAAACTCTGCGTCCCCACCCTATATGCGCCGTTTTTTTTTGTAGGTTCCGGCATTACAGTTTATTGCTTTTCGGCTCTTTCTTTGTCGGATGAAAATTTAACCAATGTCTGCTTCCCCGCTTCGCTACGCGCACAACTTTTAGGACACTCCACGACAATACGGTAACATCTCAAAAGCAATACTTGGTCGAATTGATTGACTTGGATCAACTTGATCAACTTGATCAACTGGATATCAAACCGTCGGCTGCGAACGGAGGTCGAGGATCTCGGCAGATCTGGGGAGATCCAAGCTCTCAAAAACGAATTGTACTCTGAAGTCTGAGGATACACATCTTGACAAAAGTTTCTCTTTTGCTATACTATCGCAGCCTGTACAAACCCATCCTCTTTCGCAGAAGTCCCACTTAGGTATGTTTTTCATTTTCGGACCCCACATCTTCGCCAAAGCATTAACCTCGCATCGCCAGAAAAACTCTAGCGCAAAGCGCTAAAATATTAAATGCAACATTGTATGCGCGACCCTGCAGTCCATAAGGGCCAAGGACAGGCTTCCATGTAAACTATAATCTCGTCCCTAATTTTTCATTTCCGAAAACACAGAGGCGGGGTACCCACCAAAAGGAAAGTGCCTTAAGACACTAATGGGCAATGCCCACTTATGTATATAACCTTTCGGCTTCTTCCAGGATACACCTCTCATCACGATCATCAATCATCCACCCCGGTATTTTGTGCGGAGCTCCATCCGACGACTCGCCATGGTCCACAAACATCTATCGGCAACTGTGCTGATACTGGGAAGTGTGCTCGGTGCGGTGGCTGATACCGCCTGCCCGACTCATGACTCTCCCCAGGTCGTACAGATAACCAGCCAAATCGACTCGGCCATCTCTACCATCGCTAATATTAATGAGCCGAAATCCTGGTTTAAAAATGTCCAATTGGCCCTTGGCCTGAGTGACTTGACCACTCCTTTCCAAGAGCAATTGTTGGATCTGACCTCGTCTCTCAAGTCGGTCCAATTATCTCAATGTGATACCCAGTCCTTGGTCCCTAAACTCCAGGACTTGTCTGGGAATATGCAGATGTATGTTTCCACTCTCGATAAAGGTCACCTGGATGACTTTGACAGTTTCCAAGCTGATCTTGCTGAGCTCGAATCCGTATTATTTGACCTCCCTTATAACTGCGACAATTATCTTTCTCTCGCCGAGTCTCTCTTTGATATCAACTCTGTAGTTTCTCGTGCACACCACGATCTTGGATCTCAGTCAATTGTCGCTCTGCCTGATATCCCTTCCTCCTCAAAGTATTGCGAAAATTCCGAAATTGAGTTAGGTATGTGATGTGACATTGCAAATATATAGCAAAGCGTTTTATTTTTTTTCTTGTGATAATTCCCAAATGCCCTTTTATGAAAGCTAACAAGCCCGGCGTGCCTCTGATTGCACTCCTCCTCCCACTCTCACATCGTGTATAGCGTCCTGTGGGGCCGTGGTCACCGAGTTTGGGGCCTGTTTCGGTATAAGAACTTGCGTCTGTCTAGCTATAGACTCTGTTTTAGCAGACATAGAAACATGCCTGCTTTGCGGTCTTCTGTTCGAATCCATTGATAGTACCTTTGGAACAGTGTTGAACACGATCTTCGGCTGCTCGCAGACGGTTACTACTCCCAAGCCATGCTCAAGCACTGTTGGTGCCTCAAGTTCACTTCCTATCTCACCCCCGGTAACATTACCGGTTTCGACTGCGCCTTCGAGTGCGCCTGCTTCGAGTGCGCCTGCTTCGAGTGCTCCTGCTTCGAGCGCACCTGCTTCGAGCGCTCCTCCACCACCAGCTTGTTCCGTGGCACCATGTACT